>OY754332.1:11048879-12298879 GCA_963573305.1 Pyrrhosoma nymphula | reverse complement strand
ATAGCGCGGATTTCCTTTGTATTTTGCGTTCTCCACGTACTTCATCTGCGTGCGTGGATGACAGGGGGTACACCTTCTCCGCGGATGCACACTCTCCGCGGATGCACACTCTCCGCGGATGCACACTCTCCGCGGTCGAAATCGCGATGTGCAATCAACGAAATTGAGTATCTTGAGTTTGGAATCGATTTAATGCATTTTTCTACCAGCCCGTCCGTATTCTTCGCTTGCGGGCGCTCCAGTGGAAAATTCAGCGAGTCTAAGTGGGTTAAGTATATGACATTTTGAACTTAAGTATCAGCGATGCGAATTATGCATATAAGTGGTGAATTGTGTGGTTGATACAACCTATATTATTTTCCGTTTAATAGCGTGGTCGTCATGTATCGGAAAGCTAAGTAGAGCCCGGTCCTGATTGATATATGGTTTTGCTTACATGCAAGGCGTATGGATGCTTTCAACGTGTTCACTGAAACGATGAACCAACGCAGCGGAACCGGGAAGTCCTCCAACCTGAAACAAAATTTTCCTAAAATAAAAATAATATACAACTCTTGAAAAAATGCTCAATGGACCACTAATGCTTATCACTTCACTTCGAGACCGTTTGTCAATAGAAGAAGAAGGAGCACTGCGTCAGGAAGATGTATTACGTCATTATCATTCACAAATATGGTAATTTGGAAGGTAATGAGACTTCTAATTATGAGCGGCGTAAATATTTTGAAATATCTAGCGACACATTACAATATATTTTAATTTAACGCCTTTTCTTCAAATTTTATATCTTTCCTTGAAAATGATGGGATATTAGAACGAAATCTAGTTGGCTTTATAAAAAGTGGATCTTGCAAAACATATTCTGATATTTTTGTTTGTAGCATTCGTAAAACAAAAATTATAGTGGAGTCAAATATGATTTTTAAGGAAAGTATGACCCAAGGGCCAATTTAAAAAAATATATTCTAGAGTACTTCATGGACGCATATCTGAAGTTTTACTAAAATTCGCGTGTTGCGTTTTGATTCATAAAACAATTTTTTGAAGAGTTCTACATTTTTTTCGTACGTCTTGTCACATCTCCTGTTCGAAGATTTGTATTGAAAAACAAAAATATATGAGTACATTTGTGATTAACTATCAAAGATTTGTAGAAGTTTAAATGAAGTTATGAAGCAGCACTTGATAAATTAAAATCTAACACAAAAGGCATTTTAAACATTTATGAATAACTATGTGAAAAATCAGCAGAAGTTGACAAAGTCGTGTTTAAAAATTAAGGTCATTCATTTTACTGAATCGCAGCATTAATGCTTACGAGGTGTAACGCTTTATTTGAGAGGGAGGAAGTACGCTTTTCAGCGCCATATCACCCAGAAAAGCCAACAACACATCATCTGATTATCACTATTGGTAAATTAAAATTACTGCATCACAGAAACGGAGTCACTTTAAAATTGTATTATTCGGAGCAAGTTGTGCCAATGTGATGTTTCACCGGAGACGACTGAATGTGACCTACAGGAATACCTTGAGATCATTTTGAGAAGGAATGTGAGTAAATTTAGCATTTCGCTCCTTAATTTTTATTTGCAATTTTAAGCACAGTTGCCGATCACATTGTTCTTGAGCACAGTTGCCGATCACATTGTTCTTTCCATTGTTCTTTGAGCCTCGGCTTCCATCAAAACTAGGCTCAAATATATCTACATAGAAACAATTTATATCTACATATAAATGATTTATTTGTCTGTGGTGGGGGTGCAAGCCAGCGAGTGAATCAAAGGACTATTGATAATACTCGATACACTCCGAATTACAAAACATAGAAGATTGTACATCAGGGAGGATGAGCTCAGTGGTGACTGGAAGCAAGGAATAGAGCGTGGTGGTTGAGACGCCACGTCGCTCCAAAAAGTATGAGCGCTGGCGACTACTGCATCCTTCCACCATAAATATACTCGGAACATGTAAATAGCTCTTAGGCTTCACACTGGGTCAGTTCTTCCAAAGTGTCCAAAGGCTGGTCTTCCATGGCGGCCGACGTTTCGAGGGGAGACACTTTCCCATCGTCTTCAGTATAAAGATCTTGGTTTTAATGGCAAGGGCTTCACCATAAGGAAAAATAAGTCGGTTGTGAACTGTGACGTGTTCCTTCTTGCGAATGACTACATATTATCTTAGAGTAGCTGTAGGAAAATAGATGAATGTATTTTTAAGAAGATAAAGTCAACGTCAGGCGGAAAGGTGGATCTCTTAAGATTCGCGTCCTTGACGTCGTACAAATAAGGATGACTCTTCCGAATTTCTTCAATTATTGTCTCCACTATTGGAAACGGCTTTGAAGTCACGCTTTCGTCAATATTCAAAAGATGTCCTCAATCCCAAGATGTCCCACAATTCCTCGGGAATGCTTCACGTGATCAACAAATGGCAGGCATAAAGCTTCCTGTCGCAGCTTCGGCAACGCATGCTTCGTCGTAAATTGAAAGATGAGTAACTCCGATGGGAATGCAGCCTGCGATGGGGATCTCACTTCTAATTGGCTACAGTGAGCGAAAACGTAAAAACAGATGCATGGAAACGTAGCTTGGAGCAATCGTGGACCACGCATTACGTTTAAAGTTGGTAAGAAGTCAAGTAAAGACTTTTTTAAAACATTAATGTTGAAACAATAAACAGTTACAATTATAAAAAAGTAATAGCTACCTTAATAAGAATAAACAACAGCAAATTGGCCCCGCCTTTAGGCTAAAAGCCTATTCGTGCCTTCAAAGAGGGTGAATTTCGTCATGAAAAATCATTTTACTTGACCAGGTTTCAAACCCGGATCTCCCAATAGCCGGTCAGGTGTGTTAGCTAATTACACCTACAATCCATCTTAATTCAGGACGAATTTCAGCGAGAGTTTATACGAACACGTTGATTTTTGCATGAAGAAATTTCACCCTCTTTGGTGTACATCTTCGCACCCGTGTACGTGACTGCGTACCACATCATTTGCGCAATCGAAATGATTGGAAAACTGTTTTCACGCCTTGTTTCTTTCTCCATTATCTTACGCTTGTTGGAAAATAAAGTTCACCGAACAACATTCCAAAGGGATCTTCCTAACCCGCGTAACGAGCACCCTTCAGGGAACCATGACCGAGAAGTGACGAAGGAAACTTGTTGAGCAAAAGGATAGAGACACAAGTAATGTTATTAAACGTGTTCCATATCTTGGTCGCCAGGGAACAACAAATTAAGAGAAAGGGGCCACGGAAATAACTTTTTTTAAACTAAGATCTGGTGCTTTCCAGGCGCACTCTTCTCGGGTTCTCCACCAGGTTAGGCTCTCCATACTGGCCGACGTTTCGATGCCCGACTGGTGCATCGTCCTCAGGGCTGTTGAACACTCTCAACAGCATCGAAACGTCGGCAGTAAGGAGAGCCTAACCAGGTGGAGAACCCGAAAAGAATTTATACAATTCTTTTTGTCTATCGGAGTTATAGGAACAGAGTTCCCAGTCTAGTTAAGTTGCTATGAACGAGGCTCAAGTCGTCGTGAACTGGCAGACGCTATTCTCAAGATCTCATCTCTGGCATTGCACCGAGTCGAGCCAAGTTACGCTGAGCCAAGTTACGCCGAGCCAAGTTACGTTGTTGTGAACGAGGCTTAAGATGAAGCGGAGCATAATGGTTTGGGATGAGGTACCCACTTCCTGGGAAATATCGTCGCCGGTTTCGCGGCGGGGGTGACCATGGCCCGACAATCGTGGACTACTATAGGAATAATACCGCCACGCTCAGCGCGGCTTCACCTCGAAGCAGCAAAGAAAGCCAGACGCCGTCCAGTAGGCCGTTTGATGATTTGGAACGACAATAGTCCCCGAACCCTTTTCCTCCACCCCCGCCCTCGTCCCCAAACCGGCAATCTCTCTTCCTCCCGTGACTTTGGTCGGCTTTCGAAAGGTTAGAAGAATTCTTGAGGGCGGCGGCGGCACGAGTGAGGGCGAAGGGGCATGGGGGGCGACGTGAGTGGAGGCGGAAGGCCAAAAAGGGGCCGTAAACTGCCCCTCGCCGCCCCCATACCTCCCTCCAACCCTCCCCCCCCCAGAGAACGGCTCGGAGAGAACCCTGACAAAGGAGCCACCGGGGAATCCGCGGAGTGAGGTGCGGCTTACGTGGAATGAACTTCCTCAGAGGACGACGACGGGCAAAGCTTTTAAAAGGAGCCGACTATCCGCCGGACAGTCGTTTAAATTTACGGAGCAGGGCCAATAAAACGGGCGAGGGCTTATCCGCCCTCACAGTCCCCTTCAGCCCTCCCGGTCCTCCTCCCTCTTATTTCATTCCCCTCAAACCTCTCTCCGCTCCCCCCCCCCCCCCCGTCCTCCTCCCCTCTCCCTCACCTCCCACCTCTCCCCCTAAGGCCCCTCCGCCCAGACACACCAAAAGCGACTATCCCACCCTGGAGACAGCTCTGCACTCTCCGTTCTTTTACACCGGTGGCCCCACTCTCGCAAGGGTATAATGCTCACACGATGGGTGGGTGGGAAGTGGTGTCCGTTGCGTGGAGGAGAGACGAAGGGGGAGGCATGAGGGGGGGGGTAAGAAGGGGGTTTGGGTAGTGAGCCAAACTATCCTCCTGCTCTGGTCCCGCAGCCTCCTCTTGAGATATTACGTTGGGTTTCCGGAGGAAATTGGCAACTGCACCCGAGATTGCGTGCGGAATGGGTAGGTACTACGTCCCCGGCGACTCTTTGTGCCCAGAGGTGAGAGATATTGCGAATCATCGACTGCGATATGCGATTGTATATTTTTATTTTATTTTCTATAACCACAAAAAACAGCATCAATGACCTTTTAGATCGGGGTGTTTACATGTAACGACGGACGGACACACGCAACCGTGCACTGAGTGGTGAAAAATCCACCCAGACGGGATTCGAAACCGCGATCCCAGGGTCAGCAGGCGATGACTTTAACCCGCCGCCACCAGGGACGATAATCGTACATCTTACTAAAATGGTCCACATAACAGCATTACCGCCAGTTTACGGTGGTATGTACTGTAACCTCCCCGAAGTCTGTGAAATCAAGGGGGAAACACAATGCCACTTATTTCCCGTTGTACGTGCTGGTCCGTTGGGAAAAAAAGAAAAGAACAAAATGAAAATAATTTGTGGCCGCTGTCGGGTACCACGTTGGAGGGAGTTGCACGAAGTACTAATCAAAGTTTCAAAAAGATTAATCCAAAAAATCACCATAAAAATCAGTTTTCAGTATTTTGATGTTTAATGAGGCACACAGGAATTGAAAGAACAAAAGAAATAACACAAGAGACAGAACTCTCCGCGGTGTGGTTACAACGAAAAACTCTTTGAACTGTTCTTCTTAAGGGCCAAAACGGAGGGGTTCTGCCTTCTGCACCTCTCATTTGACCAACCCTCGGGGGTGGTCAGCGCCTCCACTTTAAAAAATCTTAGATCGTCTGCCAAAAAAAAAACGACGAACATAATCCTCTTCTGTTCTGATCCAAGGAGCTATGCCACAGTACATCACAACAGAACAAGAAGTAAGATACTCAAACACACAAAAGTGGTAAAAAAAATGTCAAAATAGAACCGCAATAATGAAAGAGAGACAGCTAAAAATTCTGAGAGAGAAAAGAAAGAGTGAGGCTGGCAAATTTTATGGAAGAAAACAGAAACGGATCAAGTGTTTTCCACTCGAGTTCTCCACCGGGTCACACTCTGAATTTATGCCGACGCTTTGATGTAAGAGTCATCCATCGTCAGCAGGGCATCTGTTTAGACGAAAGAGAAAGAAGGGAGAGTTAGGTCAAGGATAATCTGGGAATATGTTCATGAAGTAAAAAGGTTGGGCGAGTGGCTCGACATGATACTCTAAAAGTGATCAGGAGAGCAGTTCATGGCAGTTAGTGGTGGAGTTGAGAATGCTATGAATCAGTTTCAATCGGTTTTAAGAATTTGTCTGAGGATATTACGAGTGGAGTTTGCAGTCTGCATCAGTCGATACATTGACGAAATGGATTGGTGATGAAGATATTGCATCTCGACGTTGACATGCCGAGTACCACAATATATTGAATTGCGATAACATTCGATGTGCAATCCCATGCGTTGCTCTGCTCTTTACAATATCTACATTGTACCCCATCAGTCACCTCATGGGCTTGTCGCGGTGGGTGAATATTTTCTCCAACATACACCACACAATAAGCTATGAATGCTATAGGAACTACGAGCAATGCTGAATTTTGCGGCAGCATAAATGTGCAGAGAAACAAGAGATGCACAGAAAACATGCGAGTTGTACTGTGAATACCACTTAGCATAATGATACAGGATCACTAGACCTGGGATCTATTAACTAGCTGCACAACTTGTCGAAAAACTCGATGACACAATCTCAATAGCTGCTATTGTAGTCTCTTATCGTTCGCGGGAAAAAAATACACGTTAAACCTGTCCATTGTGCAGTCTTAATTTTATGCTAATGATCTAATCTACCGTAGTATAACGGGTTTCGTCAAATTTTCGCAACGTCTCCAGAAAAGAGATTGGCTTGGAGCTTACTTCAAAGATAAAGCCTGAATATTAGCCAGCGGTATGTAAGTGAGTCTCAAAGCTAAGCCATGGCAAGTTAAGTAAATATGTGACGTAAAGAATCTTTTCACTTGTTAACACAGACCCCTATGGTGGATCGCTGTTTAATATGGATATTTAATAGCATCTATTTTTGTCTTTCCTCCGCGTACCGGTCTTGTCGTTCAAATCCCTCGTCTTAGCTGATCTTAGTCTGGCTCGCAATAGCATTCCCTTGTTGTGCTTACCATTTCATTCCCGACGGAAATCCTGCCCTGAACGCAAATTAATTTCCACGCTCGAAGTCTTACTGTACTCAATGCTTGCTTTTACTACCGTTACCATGCCTTGAGGATCTAATTACTGTCAATATATTATTACATCCTGTCATCATCAACTTCTGTAATTTATTATAAAAAATTTCTCACAGAGTGCTATCCCATGGATATTTTTAAGTTTCATAATTTCATGAGTATCTTGCTTCAATCTTTTGACTATTATCGTTCCTTCCTCAGCTATTTTCATTCCTCAATTATCATGTACCACCATTCAAATCAACAGTGTTGATTCATAACTGCTGTGAAGGGCTTTATGCGTGACGAAAAAAGGATTAGTTCCTGTTTTACACTGAGAAATATGAAATACGACCGGTATTGCTGTGTTACATCATTATCATGCCTTCATAATTATGTAAATTATTTAAACCAGTCGTATTAAATATAACTCAGTGAGAAACTGCAAAGAGGATTTCTTTCACCATTAGATTTAATTATAGGCTTACTCATTATCATACTATGTCATAATTAGTCCCCTACTATCGTAATTTGTGCTGGCCGTTGGATTCAGGGGATTTAAATTCATACATAACTTTTTAAATACGTATCTTTCTAGTCGAGTCATGTATTATCTAGTACTTTCGTTGCTCTTTTCGGAGTTCTTAGTTTGACGTCATCTTGAAATGTGCGAAGCAGGCAAATAATGGATATGTTTTACTGTTATCCTATGTTATGTCATGGTATTTTGTGATGTATTTTTTACGTTCTGAAAAAAATTGCATAATTAAGAATATCAATTGATTGCAATGAAAAACTTTATTTAGTACATTGTTCAATAAGATCAATATACACCGTTGTTAGCTAATTACTTACCTTAACTAGGGTTTTATCCTCGTTATTGGAAAACCGATCAATCCACTTACCTATTATTTTGAAACTGCGAGAAGACCCGGCTAAGTCCATTCGCCCTTATCAGCAGGTACCCCTTTCGGCTATAATGTTAATTCACGTGGAACTGATACCTCATTCTTAGATTTAAACTGAACATCTTCCTGGAAACTTTTGTACCTACGCATAGTAAAGCACCAAACTCCATTCTACAGAGTCACTCCTCCAAAGTTCCTAGGTATACATGTCATACCCAAACTGGCAAGCAAAAGACACGAATTAATAACTTTCTCTCCTGGATAATTCCCTATCAATGAACCGTACCTCATCTATCCCATTCCACTCCTCTTCTATCTTTTCCTTCGCATAACAAGTGTTGTGACCAATCGAATTATCAAATGCTCTCTCTCAAAATCGTTTCCCATTCAACTAATTGATAATTATTTAGTGTACCACAAGTTTGGTGGATAATCAGTGAAACTTTGTTTCCCTCTCCGTGAATGAGGAGCATAATGATTTTCCAAAACCAAATGTATTTGAAGTAGATATTCTTAAATATTTAGTGTATGAATGTAAACGGAATAAACCGATGTATTATTTAAATATCTACTCTTAAAAATTACGCGCTCATGGCGGCATGGGGATACTACGTCATCGGGAACCGGCGGGATGACGTCACGGAATGGTATCGTTCACGGCAATACGACGTATTTCCATGTGTAGTTAGGGTTGTTTTTTTGTAACTTGACAAAAATCGTTTAAATTACTTTTTCGGGTGGCGATGATCAATTATAATTAATTCCTTCACGATGAAAAATCATATTAGACAAGCGATGCCGTGCGGTGACGTCAAGCCATTGAGATGCCGTTTTTAATCACGTGACTTTTTCAAGTTTTTATGCACTTTTATATGGCAATAATCTATGTCTGCGGTGACGCATACACTTATACATAATACATTTGAGGTCTTGAGGATTTTTCTGTCGTGTGCACTACTTAAACATGAGGAATAAATTTTATACATGCTCCCCATTCTTTTGAATGTGCTGTTACAAATTCTAATTTTAATTTATGAAATCCATGCGTTGCAGTGGATATTTGCCTTTTTGTGCATGTGATCGATAGCTAGAATCTCGATTTCTAAGTCAATTGTTTGACTCGGTAATCCTCATAGCCCAACTCAGGATCCGGATTCTCGGGTCGTCTTTTTTTTCTTCTGAGAATCGCTATTGGAACAAGAAACCGTCTCCCCGGTGCTAAATGAGAAAATTACATTCACCGGGGAAGATGACTGTAAGGTAAGCAACGCCTTCACCTACCCCGAGCGGATCCTCTTGTTTAAGAATAATGCTCTTAATTCTTTTAGCCCTACTTATTTTGTAATTTATAAAGAACGAAAGTTACTTCTCCTTTGGAAATTTCTGCTAGTTATTCCCTAATGACACTCGCTGTTTGACCATGTCACCTCGCTCAAGCTCTGATCATCTTCATTCTTACCATATCATCATTTTTTCTCGCCTATCTGCGCTCAATATCGCCCTTTTATTCCTGGTTCCCGCTTTACCCTTTTTTACGTCTTCTGGTGAGCTACTCTCGACTCAACTATGCGACGGTTTCTTGTGATGATGCCCCGCCGAGGTCTTGCCTTCTGCACGGCCGGGCGCAACATCCGCTCTTTTAGAACGAGTGCTTTAGTTGCCTAGATACGTTACCCCGGCAGCTGTGTTCCTGAGTTGAGTTTTTTCCCTGTTGCCTACTTTTAAGAGTATTTCCAAAAAGAGATATTGTCACTCAAGTAGCCCACCACCTTGGGGTCAGTCATCCACCGCACTTACTCGTAGGGACAGACCGCTGCGTAGACTCCCTTTCAACCATGACTCGTAACCTTAGATATGTCTTTAATGGGTAACCAACCTAGCAATCATCATTACTCCAGCTTATACAACCATAATGGTCGTCAGGAAACACTACCATCATTAGAAATTCCACCACGCCAAGGCTATCAACGAGTGGGAATAAATGTATGCATTGAATCAGTTAATTATATACATATCTTTCCTCGGAATCAGTCATGAATTTCTCTCACAGGCACTTTCAGAACACCTTCTGTCATCTCATTTCCTAAGCAGGGGAGTGAATTAATCGCCATTTGTAGTTTTTAATCCCGCTGATATATCATGTAAATGATCATCTTAGATAACGGCAACTTTAAAATACCAAGAGAACTTAATCAATAATTTGTTAGTTTTATGAATGCGTAGTGGAATACGGCCCCTTAATGCATACTAAACATTTCCACATATCTGACGCGTGTTTTTTTCATGTTGATTGAGCCACTATAATTTGAGCTGTCTTTCTGGGAGATACAATCTACGTTAATGATTTTTACACAAAAAATGTTGTTACTTTTTCTGCGGAGAAATCTATTTTCACGCAAAATTCATAAACTTATTTACATTGAATTTTGGGGTCTTATGATTGAGGGTCGAGGATGATGATCAGCGTGTAGTCAACGCTAAGGTTTTCAGTGAGCACGTACGTAATAACCTCTACTATTCTCATGTGATCGAAATACTTCATCCCAATCAAAATACCTATTTTTTCCTCAACCGTCTCAACTTACATGACACTCTCTTCCAAGTCTCAGCGTCTAACAATCGCTCTTGCCCAGTTTAATCAGAGTTGAGTTGCAGAGAAGATTTTGGGTAAGCTCAAATAAATTGAACTTACTTAGCAAAAACAATTCCAAAACGCGCACTCAAGAGAAAGGCGAGATTTCAGAGAAAATCTCGTTTCTTAGCACTTCTAGAGAACGCCAAAGCAAAAACACATAGAGAAACGGAAAATAACGAACCGACTCACATCTAAGCAAATACGACTTCGACTCTGTTGTAGGAAATTACGATATCAACTTTGTCGTAGCGTAAGGAACAGAGATTCTGAAGTAGAGCACATATTTCAAAACGCAGATATACAACGCAGATTGTAGTTGTTGGAACAGAAAGATGGCTTGCTGAGAATATAAGCGATAGCAAAGTTTTTCCACCAGGATATAAAATGTATAGCCGCGATCGACCTGATTGAACTGGTGGCGGAGTATTCTTAGCAGTTAAATCACATTTGAACAGCTCCGAACTCATATTAGACGACAAAGAAATTGAGAGCGTGTGTTACACACTAGAAGCCCCGGGTGGGTCATTTTGACCCATTTCACAGTTTCCATTGCTCCGGTTCGGTTTGTAACCATCAGAGAAAGAAAATTTCCCGTGAATTTTATTTATTTAGGGAGTTGAACATGTACATACCCTAAACCACATCTTTATTCCTTTAATAATTTTTGAAATATAAGACACGTCATTTTGACCCACAGAGTCTTTGGATGCATTTACTTCGATTGTTTTTCACTGGCGAGTTGTTTTTTTTGCTGACATTGCACGAACCAACATTATTTTAGTTATTTTCAATGCTTATGTTTAATTTTTTGTTTCGTCCCAGTATTTTTAACATTAGGTAGGGCATAAAAGCCGTTGCTGGTTTGGCGTGTCAAGTGTTGGCAGTGCCCAGTGCAAACGCAATGCGAGGGAGTGGAGGGGATACCAATTGTTTTAATTTCCCCGCCGGTTCCAAAGTGCTTAGGGAGTGGAGTGGGGTTGAGTGCGTATCTCTTGGTCTCGCGAAAAGTGGCAGCTTTGCACAGTGTCAGAAAGCATTGTGCAAGTAATCTTCAGTGTGGATATTGTCATTTGATCACTTGCGATGCCCCGAGGACACGGACTCATTGAGGCTGAAATGGAAGCTTTCACATTTTCACATTTCACCGACGCAGTCCGAAGGAAGTGGCTCAGATTCTTTCTAGCGACGATTCAGGGTATAGCGATTTCATTCCTGATCGGAAACAAATAGACTCCTATTTCACTGACTTGGATTCCTGTGAATCTGAAGAGTTCTGCGAAGAATTTGAAGTGCCCCTAGCTCATCGCAAGTTGTGCATTCGTCAAATGGCCAAGATTTTTTCGACCTCGTACGTGTAATTCGCCTCGCTCTGACATGTGAGGTTTTATTCATGGCCTACTGATGAAACTACCCATAACCCTTCTGCTGAAAATGCACAAGCAGATTGCCAGCTAGGACGAACACATGGAAAACGAGGAAACAGTGTGGTTCAGAAAGATCCATGCTCAGCTGCAGGTGTATCATTCAATATAACTACAGTATTGATTGTCATATGTAAGTTTATTTTACAAATCCAATGATTCATAATATATTTGGAAGAAATGGTAAACAATCCTGACAGTGTTATTCATGTACAGTTAGACTTTCAGCCTCGTGGTGGCCAGACTGCGTCGCGATGGGGTCGGTGAAGGCTGCGAGCTGAAGGTGCTCTTTATGGCAATGTTCGTGGTGCGGGTGCTAGTAATCCTGGTGCAGGCAACTGTCTTGACATCAGTGCGGAATGGAAGAGCCCTAACAGAGCGCCTCAGGCTGGCATCACTCTAGAAATATTGCAGGTAGGCCTGGTAACCAAAATGTGTTCCGTTAGACACCGGGGCCAACACATCATGCCGAAAGATCCGTGGAAGATAACTCCCCTCTCACAGCTTGACGCCTTATTATTTCTGCTCCATTGCTGCTGAACTTGACCAAAACATACATCCGAATAGAAGCCCAAAATAAGCTGGGGGATGATACGTGGCCAGTATGTTTAGAGGAAGTAGATGCTTTCATAGCCATCATTTACGCTTGAGGTGCAGCCGCTGCAAGGACTCTGGATCTCAAGGATTTGTTGGAAGAAGAATGGGGAGAACCTTTTTTCAAGCACTATGTCAAAGCCCAGGTTTTTTTTTAGATTTGATGTAAAAGTTAACATTTGATATTCGAGCAAGCATGGCACAGAAGAAGGTTACTGACAAGTTTTTTCTTGTGCCTGAATTTTGGAGAACATTTATTATAATAGCATTTATTGTTACAAACCCACTGAAAATATGAAAATAGGTGAAATGCTTTGTCCTTGCAAAACTCGTGAATTCCTACAGTATATGCCCACTTAGCTAGATAAATACAGAGTGAAGTATTGGCTGCTATGTAATGCTGCTGATGGAACTGGCAGAACTGTGGAGGAAGCAATGGCAGAAGGTGACACTTCAGCCAGTACCAATTGATGCACATAGCAATGTTGCAAAATACAGTCACAATGTAAAGATCAGCTACTAATCACAGAAAGTAAACAAGGCAACATGGAAGTGTTTGGCTGTAAAAGACGGAATGTTATATGCTTAAGCTGTGAAGCTGACTAGGCTGCCACTTAGTTATGTACATGTATCTACATTACCAGGTGGAGTTTTTAAATTTATGCTCTGCGATTTTGTGTAACCTAGTAATTCCATTATTTATTGTTTTATATTTATGACTCATTTATACTTCTTTATGCAGTAAAACATAATACAGCAGCTTTTTTATGACCAAGTATTTACCGCTTTAATTATTTTCGAGTTAATGATTGGATTTCTTCTTTGTGTCTAGAGACAATTTATGGAGCAGAAGCTCTAAAGAGAAGCTGGACTGTTACCTCCAGTTGACTTCATAGCATAACACTAAAAGCAAAAAGTGAATAATTGACCCGCGTTAAAAAACTTATCTGAATGATTCGGCTACTATTTCATTTTTCTTCTCCGTTTTCCTTGACTGCAACAAAATCATACTCTTGTTATCCAACTTGTTAGTTGTATCTTGATAATAATTGAATTGTGAATTTAAAATTTTTTAATATTATTTTTTTAAAGTTTGGACAGTAAATTCATCGTATATATGCAGCCCTGATTCATTTACTAAGTCACTGCAAGACAAAATATATCAAATAGGCATTAGGAGGCATTAAATGACACATATAAGCAAAAATGACATATGGGTCATTTTGACCCACGCGGAGCTTCTAGGGGTGTAGTCAACACCGCGGCTTCTAGTGTTAAAAAACAAAACAAAAGGAATATAGTACATATTTGTTCATTTTACAGAGCACTCGATTCAAAAATAGAAGTTTTGTACCTATTAGATAATGAAATATCATGATGTACTTTGAGAGATAACAAAATCGTAATAATTATCGGCGGAGATTTCTACCTCCCGTCTCTAAATTGGGAAACCTATAGTGTTGAAGCAAGTTCAAGGAAGCGTGATACAAGCGAGGCCCAATGCACTTTTAAACCAATCTCTAACCCAAGTATTTAACGTGTTTCGTAGCTCCATTCAATATCTTACAAGGCAACTTCGGGGTGCGAATTTCCGGAGGGGAAATTTTGAATATAAGACTAGGGGAAAATATGAAGCTATAATTGCGTTGCTCCGGAATACGCTCGCTGCCAAGCGGGAGAAACGTTGACTCGCCGTTTGCTACGAGCTCGTGAGTCCGTGCGCCATCCCTGTGAAATCCCACAACCGAAGGACCAATGTTAAACTAAACCCTAAGTTCTATCACTTATGATAACTTTAATACTACGCTTTACTGATATACTCGAGTTTTGCCGCTTGCTCGGTTGACGTTAAGGCTGTCCATCTTCAGGAAGACTCTTTTGGAGCACGGCTGAGAAAAATGCGGAGGATTAACTTGAATTCGCGGAATTCACAAAAAATCGTATGCTTGTAAAATATCGCATCTTGTGTCAAAAAAAACTATAAGTTCGATTGATTTAAAAATGAAATTATAAATAAATGCCGTTGTTCTTAAACCCTGGTTCATGAAAATGCATTATTTTAAATTAACTTTTTGGTTTGTGAAGCAGTGGCGTGTAAGGCGCAAGCATCTTGACACCTTAATTCCTTTTGAATCAAAAGGTAAAACTTTGTAATTTCTGCATAATTTAATAGAGTTTGACCATGGTTCCGGCATTACGTCACCGTCTACCTGAAGATGACGTAAACTAGAAACCATGGTCGTACTCCATTAAATTTAGGTGGGAATAACAAAGTTTTACCTTTTTATTCAAATTATTAAGCAAATACCACAAAGTTACGCCGGAAACCACCAAATTTACCTAAATTCCTCTTTGAAACTCAAGTTGAAATGGATATAAAGCACTTTAAGATAGGCGTGTCCAACTGAAACCTCATGACTATAATTTACCTTAACCTAGTTAACCCTTGTTGTACTCTTTCAAAATCTTTGTTCAAATACATTCGAAGCATATGGTTCATATTTCATTTTTTCAGCCAGCATCACCATTTATAGTACATGTAGCATAGTGCGCGTGTGTTTGAGTTGTTGATTGTACATGATGGGCTTGTGTGTAAATTTTCTGCTGAAAAGCGCAACTCTTGTATTGTAATCTTATCTCCAGTGCCATTGTTGCTAAGCATCCAATTCTTTCCCTTTTCTTCGGTAACCTTAACTGATTTATTCTAATAAAAGTTTAAAGTATTTTTTCGCCGGAAATTGGCCTGCCTTGGTTTTTACCATGAAAAACGCTGTCGAACGATAGTTGGGAAGACTTCTTTTGAAGTTTTGCGGTTCATCGGTTTCGATTTACTCTTGGGTTTGAGTATTGGAATAATATTCGATAGCCTAGGGAGTTTTCCCCGTTATTTTCTACCTCACCAGCAATACCATTGCGAGCTGAAAACGACGGAGCATAAATAAGTGGATAACCAATATCTGTCGGCAAAAAAAACCTTTGTGCTCAGCATTGCCTTGATTCACCGGCCACGAGCATAAGAAAATACGACGGCAAATATACATTCACGCGGCATTTACCCTGCGAGCCGCCACAACGATGGCATGCCTGGTTGGGGCACTTGCAATTTCTTTCGTTCGAATGAAATTAGTGGTTTATGATGTTGTTATTATGCTGGAATATCAATTTTACCCTCTTCGGTGCGCATCTTTGATGCCGTGCAAGTGACTCTTCACCACATCGTTTGTGCAATCGCAATGATTGGAAATTTATTATGCTTTATTTTTATTTCGAGTTTACTTTTCCGTGGTTCTGATGCTATCACGAATTTGTGAGGGAAAAAGAATTATTTTAACCTATCAATTCTAGTGTATATCTCTTTTTATTTTTTTTTAGTTTATTGACTCTAAGCATGTAGGTAGAGAGAGAACTTGATGTTCCAGCCATTGCCTTCTTACGTGTTCCTTCACAAACTACACGACTAAATGAGCACTTTCATTGCACCACACCCCGTCTCTCTGCCTCCAAACGGTCTTATATCTACAGACTCATGTCTACGTACAATGTTACGTTGAAAAGTGTCCCTGAATTCGATCCATTCCATTCATTCCGTATTTGTCACATTCCTCCCTCATCCTAGATCTGCTCTCGTCTTTTGTTCGCTGTCTGTTTGGTTCTATTTTGTTCAGTGTTAAATGATATTTTGTTGTTAATTTATTTAATGCTGTTATTTGTTATATGATTCTTAGTTTATTTGTTTTGGATTAATGTTGTTATTATTCCATTGTAATTGCCCTTGGGCTGTTTTTGGACGTGAATTATAAATAAATAAATAAATTGTCAGCACTAAACTGGAATGTTTTGTACCTCTCTGGAGGACTAAATTACGCTTGTTTTTTAAGTACTTGGTTGGACTATTACGGATACTCGTGGGATCAGCGCTCATCTACCAATGCTCCTTGTTCCACCGCTGTTCCGCATCTCGCTCAGGCATAATAATTCAAGCATCAAGCGTTAACTTCAACTACAGTTTGCCCCGTGCGTTCTAAGGCGAGCAGCCGCTATTACCGTAGTGCCGAATCGAAACTTCAAACGTAGTCTTCAGTCGGTAAAGTGTGGTTCGCCGATGCTCAACTTCAATCAATGGCGTTTGAAGATTGTTGTCCAATAGTCGGAGCGCTGCGTGTAAACATGGCGGACGGCGACGGTGACATCTGCCGTATCGCTTGTTGAATCGGCTTAAAAAAAGGATGGGAGGCCGGTTTCGCTGATTAAATTGTGTAGACGATCAAAATCATATGCGGCATACTTAATCTGTACGAAGCTTAAAGAGCATTTCGAAGGCGAATACTTTGGCCATGTAAGCATATGGAAAGCTACCGCCTGAATAGCAGGCTATGTCAACGTCAATATTAGACACGATGGAAGACTTGCTTGAAGGTATATCTGTTTGACGCTTTTACTTGATGACAAGTCGTGGAATAGGCATAACTTTATTACGTTTTGTTTTTATCTTGAAGCAATTACTTTTACAATTGGGGATCTTTGCTGAACTTTCTAATCTAAATTTCAACCAATTATTTGTCGCATAGTCTAAGCGATCCTTGAATTGATTGAATGTGATCTAAGTGAACTTGAGTTGTTATTTTTATATTCAAAGTCAACGAAGCATTAGACTAATTCGTCAACCAACGCATCATCAGTAGTCATGAATCAGAAGATTGGTTTACCGTAGCTTCTAGCTCTCCACTCCACTCTCCTCTCTAACCTCTTACTCTCTCGCTAACTGTTTCATTATTGCATACTTATTCTCTCAAAGAGAATAAGTATGCCATAATGAACGCCCTTCAAAATTTGCTCAGTGTTTGCTATTCATGCTCATCCTCTATATATCTTCCCACTCATCTTTCCTTCCATTATTGTTTTTACTGCGCTGTTGTGTCGCAAAATGTTTGTCATAGGTTTGTCTCTCCTTCTTCGCAGAATTTTCATTACTTATGCCCATTTTCCCTCCAACTCATGAAAGTATAAACGTCAAATATTTTCATGCATACTCACCCGATGCACAAAAGCCCTGATAATTATTCCAAATGGCAGTGAGGACTATTTAACGTTCTGGCTACCAATATCATCGCCGCCCACTCTTCAATAAGTTAAAAATTATAATGACTGTGTTTAGCTTGGATATATGCCAAGTGTTTGATTCATGCTCTAGGTATGTTGATGAAATATAAAATGAAAAGTGATGCGCATAGCTATAAAGCCAGATCCAAAAATATCTTGGACATGAGTCAATGTCTAAAACATTTAATTTCTAAAATATCTAATGTCTAAAACATTCAATCACTCAGAAAACATTCTCAATAATTTTATGATAACGTTCCTTAATTTTAAAAAGTATAATGAGAGACTGGCTGATTTCAAAACCCATATATGGAAAAGCCATAGTGTTGGGTACCAATATGTTATATGTTTTGTTCTGTGCGTATTTATATGTGTGTTCCGTGTTGCTTTATTCCTTCTATCGAAGACATCTATAGAGCGTGTGCTGCTCATTGATGAAGGGTATTATGAATATAATGATGTTGAAATGCAATGAAATACAAATGGTCATGATTGATATATTTATTGGTTGAAATGGCTGTTTCTTTCATTCTCGTTCCAAGAAAAGTTTGTTTATTTTAGACAATTACCATATTGCTGCAAATTTCACAAATTATGTGGTAAATAGTTACGTGCTCGGGTTCGAAGCTATTCACCAAGGGGATGAAATTCGCCATTAAAAAGTCATTTGACTTGACCGGGATTTGAACTCGGATCTCTCAATTGCCAGTCAGATGTGCTAGCCAGCATAACTTTTAATAATATTTTTTCATGGAAAACTTCATTTCTTGGTGAATATCTTTGCACCTGTGCGCGTGACTGCGTACCATGAAATTTAAGCGTTTTGTAGTACTTTGGAAAATGTCAAAAGCAAACAAACCTTGCCAGTTACACTGGCGATAACACCCTACCGGCAATCGTGAGATCCGAGTTCGAATCTCGGACAATTAAAATTATTTATAGTGGTGAATTTCATTCCCTTGGGGGTGCACATTTGTTTATTCTGTTGAACGTAAAAGGATTTCTGTTGCATTTGCTCCAGAAGTTCACATTTTTGCGTCTGTTGTGATGTAGCTCCGGTGCATTTTAGATCCATCGGTGGGCAGCCACTCTTGCAGATCTCCGCCCGCGTTCCCCCAAGCATTCTCACCCACCGCTGATGAGGACAACGGAAAAGCGGAGGCGCGAGCACATTGCGTCAATTCTTTTGGCGCCGAGATCACCTGAACGTGACGTGGAAAGAAAACCGATTTCCATCACATGCACGGCAAAAGCGGACGGGGGCCTGCGGACGTTCACACGGCGGGGAAAGGGTGAGCGCGAATACTTGTTATTAAGTGAGGTTTCCGTTACACGCGGAATCACCCGACTCCCTTTTCGGTCGTGTATATATATCTCTCTCTCCTTGCCTCATACCGGAAATCTCCGGCCAAACATCCCCCGCCCTTTGGGAGAGTATCCATCGATTGTATGCAAATGGTCAATTCCTCCCCCCCCCCGAGCGGAGGGGGTTGGAGAAGGCGGCGGCGTGGGTGGCTCTCCCCGGGAGGGTGAATTTATGTCGTGTGCACGGGTGAACGTCCAATGTTATTGAAAGGAGCAAATTAAGCAGCGTCTCTCGGTGAAAAATACTCCCGGCTGCCGGGTCGTCCCGCCCCCCGCCTCACGGCCATCTTCGCCCCCCCCCCCAACCACCCGCGACCCCGGCCTCCTCGCCCCCTCGATGCGATCAACGCGATCCCCAAAGGGCTTGAAATCGGAATCCGAACGTCCTCTCTTTCTGCTCGGAAGGCATAAAGGCACGCCGAAGGACGAGTGGAGTATTATGTGTTGGTGTTAATGCATATTACTCCGACCAGGCCCTTGTCCGTTGGCGTATGAAAACCTCAAGTCTATGACTTGAGAGTACATAATAATAGAGTAACTCCTAGACCTGTTTTGGAATGATTTCCACAGTCATGCTTGAGCCCAAAAAATTTTGTTCCCTTCATAATGATGTTACAATGGTGAAAAACGAAACTAAATTCGGCAAAAATGTAACGGCTTGCCTTTTGAAACAAAAATTGGTTGAATATTTGCGGAGAAAGATTGTGTAAGGCACAGATTGTTCTAATAGATGTCCATCCAGCATATTTTATGATGTTACAAAGGAATCCTATAAATATTGCATTAGTCGTTTTTTATTGTTTCGTGCCCATCTCAGAACACTCATTTTGTTGTTCTACTTGTTATGTTTAAGGTGCAGCAATTTGCGGAAAATAATTGTGCAGCCAACACATGGTAATTATTTGTTTTTAATTTTCTTTGCATATTCTTCTGGTTTGTTTGCTTATTAATTTTTTTACGATGAGAGTCGGTTATCCCGATCCAGCAAACTTTTTCTCTTGAAAGGTACCTTTATTCCTAATATAGACTTTAAATTGCATAGTTTGCGCAGATATAGTTATATCAAATGATGAATAAAATGGGTTTTAACAATATTATTTCCCTGCTCTCAGAGGTGCAGTGTTTGTCGTTGGTGGCTCACTAGAGAAGTATACATAATCATTATCAGCACTAATCTGAGGCAATTTACTACTGTTAACTACTCCGTTATCTTTTCAGAAATCAATTTTTTCCTTCATGTTTCCAGATTTCTTCGTCACTAAAAATGGAGCCTGTTTTACCTCAATGAAGCTTTTGTTGGTGGCACCAATAATGTTATCAGGCTCATTTCACGGTCGATATTTTAGGTTACCTTTCACCTTTAAAAAATTAACATCTTGCCATTTAGGCATTTTTTATTAATAACGTTCTTAAAGTACTCCATAACTGTAGCGGCGAAAGGGTCAAACCCAAAACGCATTCTATGAGAATAAGTTGGGACTTAGCCAAAGAACAAATTTCTTCGGAAATCTTATCTATCCTTCGGGCCATAATTATTTCTTTCCCTATCACATGATGTGGATGAGGCGGAAACAGAAATAAAACTCGTTAAAGCAGTCAAAAAATGGGTTGTGTGCCATGAGGAAGTTGAACTTTGAAATTGTAAATCATGTGATCACTTTATTATGAATATATTTAGAACATACGAGCCTCTGCCTTTGTAAATTTAACCCTGATGGCCACTTCAAAACTGGATTCTCACCGTGGTACCTTTTTTCCATCAATATAATCATATTACCCCAATTAATGAAGTAGACTTTTCTGAGTGGAGTAAAATATATTATTATTATTTCAATTAAGTAATTAACGTAATTGATCTCCAATGGTAATTCTTAACAATCGTAGTTCATCCCGTAACGGTTTTATGGAGGCTGTTACTCTCACCATCGTGCCGTCACAGAGGCGTGTGGCATGGGGTGTTACGAAACCAGCCATGGAAGGGGAGGGAATAGGGAAAAAAGGGGAGAGAGGACAGAGTTTAATTTTATTTTAACGATGCGTCCTATGTTACTGCATCACTGTTTTAGTTATAATCACTAATGGTAGGTGGAGATAAGAAATATTTGTATGCTATCAGTTCGGCATTGTATTTCTCTTTTTCTATTGCTTGTATCAGTTCTAAAGATACAGCGAAGGGTGAAAATAATATCCTCCGTGTCGAACTGGACTCTGAATCTGAATTTTTCAAATAGCCTAAGCCTAGCGTGAAGCCTTCGATCTCCCAACCTAGTCCTTCCATCAAGCTGATTAGCTCTTCCTGTTCGCTCGAATCTTTTTTAAAGAAGCTTGTGGCTTTCCTTAGTACTCATTTCATTTGATTGGCGGATTGGATCTTTCGCTGCAGGGTCCCAATCTACAAAGGGCTATGTCTCGGAGCGTGTGCAATTTGTTTGTCTCTTCCTCTGGGCCGATTTTGTTTTAAATGAACGTCTTTCTCCCAAAGCTTGTTTTGTGCTTCTTCATCGCTGATTCCGTCCGTTTCATTATTTTGTTATTTTTCACTTACAGCACATTTCCGTTGCTTCCTACCGTCTCTGTTAAGCTGTTTTTTTGTCGTTTAAGGTTCATTTTGTGACCTTCTGTGAGAGAAGTAGCTTCTGAATTCCTGGTGTTGGGAGGGTAACGCTATTCTCATTTTGGTTTATTTTATTACATTCTTTATTTATTTTTTTAACATCCTCAAGTCATATTCCGCCACCAATAGGGTTTGGCTGGTGATATCATATTTTTATTTTAATACTCCATCACAGCTTGTGTTGGCCGGGATTCACGATAGCTCACGGCCATAAAAGTAATGTGGGCTATGTTGTAAATTTATATCCCACTGCCTTCAATTATTGAGTGTCATGAAATCTCATTCGTGGTTAACGAGTATGGAGGAGCATAAGCAAGTTTCACGGAGGCTAAACAAATAATCTGGGCGCTTAGTTATATCTTAAGAGGTCGGGGGGTACTTCCTGAAATTATTCTAGCCTAGTAAGTATAAACTGATTATAGAAGTTAGGCTATCGGTTTAAATTACAGGACAGGATGCCCACTTTTAGAATAATGCCTTTAAAACCGTAGGAAATAAAGATAAAAATAACAATATTTGTCTAAATTGATGTTTCCACGGCTTTTCTGTCAACCTATTCCCATGGGTTTATTTCGTTCCGCCGAGCAGCTTCAAATACCAAGATCAACTACTTATTGTTTTTTAAGCAGACAGCGAAATAATTGAGGTTTATTTGCTTCTTTTGCCTATTTGTACTGAAACTAGGCTCTACGCGATTTGACCATTTTTCTTCCCCTTTTTCATTGCATCTTCTTCTATAAACGTTGCGTTATGCTTTGGGTCAGGTGGGAAACGAGCCATAACTAATCATGGCGTAAGCAAGATGTCCGTAAAAACCTAAGTATAACCCAAAGTCAAAGCATTTCTGTGATAAGTTCTCAGTTTCCGAGAATATATTACAAACTATTTGAGTTTCTTTTTTTTATTATTGCCGGCTAGGAAAATCATGATCTTGAGGACAGTTTAAAAGAGGCATTCATTTTTATAACGGAATATCATTTAAGTTCATCTTTTGAACCTCATGTCACCTTTATTTACCTTATTTACGACGCTGTCTTGCATGATTCTCCATTAAATCAAATACCGTCCGGAACCCCGGAGCCCTTCTTGTACTGATTGCCCCCCCTCCCCCAAGAAAGGTTTCGCCGCTGAGCGGGGTCCTAACCTCCATTCCCTTAATTTTATTCCCAAACTCCAGTGCCTCGGTTGTAAAAATCCGACCACGGGGCTCGGTGTGATCTTAATAATAGTCCGGGCCCAAATAAAATTTCATAAGAGGCGGAATATCCGGTTTTAAAAGCCCTCTCCGTATAATGAACATCGGGGCTCGCTCGCTGACTCGAGTGAGCGGAGTTTGGGACTACTAAATTCGTCTGAATGATCGGTTGTCGGAAGGCGTGGTAATATTCAAAGACACCACAAGCTGTCGACTTATAGTCACTCTTTGGGTCTTGTTTGCCCCGTGAGGAGTGCCAGCGGGGGTACACGGTGTGTTTAGGATGGATGCGTCAGAAGGTTTTATGTGAAGGGCACTTAGGCGATCTTTTTGAGGAAGGAAAAGAGGAGCGTTCAAAAATATTCAGGTAAATGCCATAGGAATCGAATAAACATGGACCTCTTTTTTTTGGTCGAACTGATTTTGCTGTGGGTGGTCCCACCGATTTTAAACGGAGACTAATTTGTTGGTTGTCTGCCTCTTCACACGCTCCACCCTCCACTCCAGGATCCTCAAACAGGCGCATTGTTTCGCTCCGAAGGCTGAAGTGTGGAAGAGTGCGCTTTTATGACCGTGGAAGCTTGCACTTTCCGCATTTTTTTTGCACCCCTGCCCCTCTAGTACGTGTCTTCTGCCCATCGGCTTGCTTCTCACGAATGGAATGGCCACCACGGCTCTTTGTGCCACATTTTTGTTGTTGAAGTGTCTCATGAAAATGGGGATGCCGTAGCTCATGTTTCCCGTCGGATAAGTGAGAAAAAAAACTTTTAACCGTTGCTTCGAAAAGTAAAAACATCCTCGGTATCATACTGTCTCACATTACATCGGGTGATTCAGATCAAAACCAAATAAATTGTGGCATACATTTTTTTTTAATTCTTCGCATGCCATATGGTCCGGGTGCTAGTATCGATGCAAGAAATATTTGGGACCAGAAAATTCAGCAATCAGCACGTTTTTTCTTTTGCCTAAGTCAGTGGTCTGATTAATGAACCTCCTGGTATTGTACCAGCACCACATGCACAAATAAAAGAAAAACAGATTTTCTACGTATTTGGTTCGTTTCAATGCTCAAATTAATTTGTTGTAAATTGGCCACGCATCTTAAGCTAGTTTTCGTCTACGGCTGGAACAAAGAGGCAAAAATAATAGAAAAGTAACAAGTTCGTGAGAGAAATTGCCTAAATGGAATGGCAAAAGATTCTGAATTAGTGTGAAAAAAGTCGGAAATAGAAAAAAAAGGATGTGCCATATTTAAAATTGAATTGCCGAGATGAAAAGCCACTTTTTTCCTCGATGCTCTCACGTTGTCCCCATCCCGTTGATCGTTTAATAACTAGGATTATATAATGAGTATCTACTTCTCGAGGCTGCCACTTTGAATAACTCTACTCAATCTTATCTCCGGGTGAAATCGCCAGAGAGGAGAGGGGGGGACTGGAATTAAGGACGAACACCCACTAGTCTTCTCTCTCTCTCTCTCTCACGAAGCAGATGTCCTCGTAAGCAGTTCAACGCCATTAAATAACTTTTTTACACCCTGTGCCCACGCATATCTTGGAATCAAGAGTCAGCTGCCGTTTCCCTCTCTCTGATGGTATCGCACGACTGATGCTGCCTTCAGCGTGATAACGCATGAGGGATAGCGTTTCTGGGGGGGTTATATTTAAGATCTTAATCGTAAAGCTATAACAGGAGATAAAAAATACCTTGTTTATTGAAAAGCTAATAGTCGCATTCTGTAAAATGGACTTAGAGGCAACTGAAACATCAAAAAAATAAAAAAAAACCTTTAAGCCCTTAAGGGTGTGCGGCTCATTCGGGAGGACGTATAAATGTACTATACATGGACTATTATGAATAATTTTCCAGTTCAACCGGTCAGAAGTCGTTTCGAATGCTGGGAGAAAAATGGTGAGTGAGTATTTATGGCCGCATTTTAGCTTCTTCAAAAGTATCGGGGGCATCGGTGTGTGGGACGGCGGCGGCGGGAGGGGGGGAAGGTTGGGGGGGGGGGGGCAGGAAGAGAAGGGGACGGGGAGGAGAACCGTGAGGTTGGAGGCGATGTGAATATGTTGAAGCGTAAATCAAACGGGAATAAAAATGAGAAAGCTCCTCTATTCGAGCCGATCATAAAAATCCATCAGTCTCGCGGAAGGGAATTCTTTTGCGGTCGGAATGCGGAGTGAAGAAATGACTTTTTTGCTCACGGCTCTTTTGAGTGAACGCGGAGGTAAAAAAAAAATAAAGTAAAATAAAGAAGCTCGCCGAGGTAACATTGTGACTGCCACGCTGGATGTGTTGGCAAGCGTGAAAGTGATTCAGTTTGCCCGCCTCTGCCGAGTGTGAGGGAAAACGGAGGGGGGCTGGCAGAAGGGAGAAGTTGGCAAAAATACAGAGGCTCGATTGTCATTAGCAGTCCTCCGCTCTCAATGCGACACATATTTTACTCTCTCTTCTCTTGTCGAGACTCGGAATTCTCCAATTGGGCAAGTGATCAGTGAAATCAGTTCATAAAAGTTGGATTTTGAAACGGAACTCTAAGGAATAGATTGTACTGATGATGTGCGTTGCCACCTACCAAAAACTATTATCCTTGGAAAAAATCCGAAAACGGCACCCATATGGTTATATATGATGCTTAATAAAAGTAGTAAGTACGGGATTTTACAAAAGAATGCTTGCTGTTGCATTGGAAAAAGTTTATAGACGGTATTTCATTCAAAACTTGTTCGCTGACGGGTTTTGCTTAAAGATTCTACAGTCTGTTTCTCGCCATATATCATCCTGTCTTCTTTTGCACCTTGACGATTTACTGTTCAAATTTTGCTTCGAATGTATGTTATAAACAATGATAGACGAGCACGATAAACCATGCCTTGGATGGAGAAAACCCCGCTCAAACGGGAATCTAGCTAGTGACTTCCGGAACATCCGGCCAAGGCTTCATCTCTTCGCCTCAAGGAATAAAAAAATGTATGTAGCTAACTAAATAATCCTTTTTATTGACAACAATACAGGTGCTAAAAATAAAAATTATAAAGACCTCATTTTTTACGCAATACTTTGTCAAATACCAAGGGTAACTGCAGTAGATGTATTCTTTTTTCGAAGAAGATTTGAATTTAAGCTTTCGCTAAAAATATTCGTCTCAAGTTCAACGCCCTAACAATGGGGAACATGCATTTAATATACTTGCCATATTAAAGTATAGCACACAAAAGCAGTTTTCCAATGAGCTCAAATATATGACCCATATGTACATTCATCAGCCGCAGGCATTTATAATTACGTTTTTAAAAGACATTAAAATTTTATTAATCTACTAATATTTACTATTGGCAATATCTACTAATATGCCTACCGGGGGAGGGGGGGGGTTAGGGGGTATGGAATATCCCCCAATGGATATAGTATGTGTATTTGTATTTGCAAGAACTATGTGTTTTTTTGTCTTGGGGGAATTTGCCCCCCCCCCCATGGCTCCACCACTGGATCCAACCAGGACTGTCTCTTCCACGAAGGAAATTGAAGAAATTGTTTTCAGCTAGTTTAATTTAACCAGCTGAACTTCACGTGGAAATACTTCTTTCTACCAGTGATACGGAACCGTGACGTCATCCGTCGGTTGCACGTTGATGTTACGTTTTGAAACAGCCAAGCGTGCGAATTTTTTAGCGATAAGTATTTTCATAATACGAAGTTTTTTGTTGACGGCTTTTTCATTCAGTCTATTTAAGAGACAAACTTCGCATTCAGATAACTTTAAAAAAAGTATGCATTTACTTTATTGCAGCAGGAAAAATGACAAAAATGCCAGGGATCACATGTCTTTACCCACTTTTCTCAAGCCTTTAATGAAATTTTGGATAATTATTGATCACCCTTGTCGAGATGGCTTTCGAAGTGCACTTCTTATCTTGCGATTCATCGATGATAAGAAACGGAATTGCGTCATTTCATCCTCCCTCACGAAGGCATCTCATCACTAACATCCCCCGCTATCCTCCTTCTCAAGAGTGAGCGTCAATTCCGACGCAATTCATTTGTTCCAAAAGCAGAGCATTCATTTATTTTATTTTTTTATTTTTCAAATTTAAACCCATGCCTTTGAAAATAAGACTTGGGGGCCGTGTGTCACCACGCCCATAGTCAAATCCATCGTGTAATACGGATGTAGAACACAAACGGCTTCCAATTACGACTCGTTAAAGATTGGCTCTCACGCAGTGCGTTCTCCTATATATCCTCCCGAGAGAGCAGCTTATTTCAAGCCTTCAGCCATTCGGTTAGCCTTTCGGAAAAGACCGGCCTGAAAGCTGCCGCTGGCGTTGAATACATACCGGAATCATAAATTCTGGAAAGGAGTTAAAAGGGGAGGAAGATGGGTTGTATGTGTGTTAGAGGGAGTGGTGTGGGACAGGCGGTCCAGGAAGAGGGCAGACTCTGGGGGGGGAGGAGGGGGGAAGGAGGTGGGAGGGGACCCCATAAGGGGGAGGGGGTGGAAGAAGTCGTCGCCCGACTCTGTTGGTCGTAACTTTCATGGCCTGGAGGAAAGAGTAACAGTCCCCAGTATCGGTGCTTCACACAAATCTTTGTGCGCGGCTGGCGGAGGGTGGGAGGGAGGAGGCGGGGGGGGGACACGGAAAAGTATGTGTGTTAGGGTGGGGACGGGGAGGAGTTAAGTGGAGGGAGAGAGAGAGGGCAGGAGGACGAGTTGTGTGAGGAGCCCCTAGCTCTCTTCTCTCTCTCTCTTCGTCCTCGGGATCGTCCATGTTTATTGTCGACAGGTGGGAGGCGGGAAAATATTCTGAGTGAAGCCCCTAGTGGCCGAGGCGTCACCCCGACGGCTTCCTAAATAGGCATCGTCAACAGTCTTCCTCACAGACTACTCGAGACGAGAATATCCTTTGGCCGCCTAGCATTCTCTACTATCTCACACTCTATACGTTTGACACGATCGAAGAAAAGGAGAAGGAAAATACTATAGTGCGTTCCACATTTAATTGACAGTATGGGCCTTATGGAGAGCGCTGTTGCCAAACTTGAACTACGTGCGGTCCCCCCGGGCCACATAGGCAACCATTTCCAAAAACGCGATAAATTTAAGCGAGTGACTTAATAAGTGAGAGTAATTTAAGCGAGAATAACATTTTGCATGTTGGAAGATGCCTAGATGTGGAGCTGGTATGTAAACCTACTTCATGGCACTTTTTCAATCGTCATGCCGTTATTGGCAACATCACACTTACGTCCTTTTGAATATTTATACAGGAAACAAAACTCCAGAAGAGCATATACACTAAACTAATTAGAAAAGAAAAAATGTCACACATATTTATCCACACTATTTCACTACCTCGCGTCACCCGCGCTTAAAAACCTCCTCTTATACCGCATGCCGGCGTATTCAGTTTTTTTTTTCACCTTAAGATGAGTTAAACGCCGTAATACGAGCCATAAAATCATACCTTTCCACACAATTTTCCTCACATTGAACTTGAAAGCACGTTCATGCATACATATCCGTCTTGCCGTTCCCTTACAGGGAAGGCACAGCCGCAGAGGTATAAGTAAGTCCATATTCGAATTTTGTTCCAAAGGTTGAACAGTTGTAAGTAGTATGAAGTGGCTACAGTAATGGTAATGACGCGAAAACATCATTTTGTATGACTCTATTCTTCTTAGTATATACATTACTATATTATAAAAGATACAGTTTCCGGCGTAATTCGGTGTAAATCTTTGATATTAAACATAATGAATTCACTTGTCTATTTCCACACTTGTTTATTTCAACCAACCATGGTTTCGGCACGTAGTGCCAATTTCAAGGCACGTAGTGCCATTTTAACCTTCCGTAGTGCCATTTTCAAGGTGGAAATGGCACTACGTGCCTTGAAATTGGCACCACGTGCCGAAACCATGGTCGGTTGAAATGAACAAGTGTGGAAATAGACCACGGAATTCATTATGTTTAATTACTATATTATTATATATATATGAATCATACCCATCAAACCGTTCTCTTTCGGGATAGGCTAAGTCAAGAAAGTTTTTACTCTTGGTTTTGGGCCGGTTAAGCTGAATCTGCTTCAATAATATCCTCCATACTGCCCTATCCTTGCAACTTGGAATCTTCTAACTTGAAACTGCGTAGTACTAAACGCAAGGATGGACGAAGCAATGCGAAAAATAGTATTTCTGTATCTGATGTGAATGAAATTTTAGCGAAAAACTGTTTATAAGAAGCGAATTCTTCCAATAAATTTAATGATTAAAAAATTGACCCCAATTCATTTTATTTTTTTTTAATTATCAGCAAATCACTGCAGTACCTGACGTCAAAATGCATTAGTTCGGTGGAAATGTCACTGCAGTCAGCTAATACGGCTGGAAAAATCGTGTTCATTAAAATATAGCTGCAGAGTAATCTGCTCATATTGTGCCTAAATCATGTTTTCTAATGGCTAAGTTATGCTATTACAGAGAGCGGTGTTTTTATACAGTGCGATAAAAAAAGTAGAATTCAGTATATTTTTTTGACTCATGAGCACCTCATGAGTCAAACTTCCTTGAAGTATTTGAAAAAGTGAAAGCGAAGGAGGTGATATGACGATGATGACCGTGGAACATGTGGAGTTTATACATATATTTTTTTTTACGTCCCAAACCCCCTCTTTATAAGGGAAAAGCTGAAGAATATCAAGCGCTGGGCAAGAGTTATCCGGAGAGGTACATCCTTGGTGGTCCCATCGCGGTGGCGCTGAAATACGCCCTTGCCTATTCGTAGAATGCCGGTTCGAATCTTGCCCAAGAAACATTTATCGCCTTTTTATGCAAAGTGCGGCGGCGGCAAGTTGCTGGAGCAAGAGGGAAGTCATGAAAGGGGGACTCTCTCTACTTGCATTCATGTTGTATTTGTGTAGAGGAGTATTACGTGACATTCCCATATAATAGTCCAACTTTCAATGTGGCTTCTCGGAAGCTTGGGAAATTTTATTCCGTTCCCCGAAGAGGAAGAGGACATATTCCTCGGAATTCATCCCGAACAAGTTTTTTTTTCCGGTATCTTTTTTTGTGATAATTTTCCGACCGTCATATTAGCTTCATCATTAGAGTGCATCGCAGTGAAAATAGCTCATTTATAACTCAAGAAGAAAGCGGATTATAGGCTAATGGTCGTGCAACGTGAGTGAGGTTAATTTAAAGCAGTATGAAGCGATTAAAACGCCTGCGATAACATCTCCTTCACCTCTCTTTTGCTGAATACAACATGACAGTCCTCGACATTAAAAAATAGTTGGTAACTCCATCCAAGTATAATGAAGTTAATACGCTGATAATATTCTGTGCATTATTTACCGCGGTAATGCGGAGGTGTGATGGTCGACATTTCCTATTCCATAGCATTTTTGGTGAGAGAAAGTTACTCGTTGGGACGAAGCGGAGTGTAATTTTGAAATTGAGGAAAATATTAAGGAAAATCCTTGTCTTACTTCCGGATTCGCTAAAAGGCAGACTACCTGCGTTGAATTGGTTTCCGTTAAACCGGGAATTTACCCTTAAGTAGGTACCGTTCTTTTTAAACACACCTTTGAAAATTTGTGGATTTCCCCTAACGTTTAGTGGGCCAGACGGAGTGGCGATGTGGTAGATGCCTCTCCATCAAATAATTTTCCAGAACTCCCCCAAAAAATGCATTCAGACTTACTATTTTTCATTTGTCTTTCCTTTGGTGAAATTTCTTTTAACATTCCAAGAAGTATCAGAGGTAAAACTCTCCCTCCCTCTGAATACGTGGATTTGACTTGCGGGCCCAGGCACCTATGCCTTGTTAGAGGCCATTTCTCACCAACTTTTGGAGAATAGGCTCGCCGATGTCCCTATTAAAAAATTCTTCAACGTCTGAATAGGACTACCTTCTGATTGAGTCCCTAGGGCTGATATCGTCTCAAGTTGCGTAAGCACGCGGTACCAGGCAGGGTGCTGTTTATACCGCAGCTAACTTTATTTAAGCAAGAAGATCATCTTTTATTCAAGTTCTATCGGTATTGTAACGCAGGACTTAAGTGAATAGCCAGTGCAAAATCATCCGTTGGAATTACCGCGAAAAGATCCGATAAGATATATAGATACTCATTCTGTACACTTTGGGTTTGCATTTACGCACTTGAGGTGGCCTTCATCAGTTTCAGAAGGGTTCAGAGATTTTTGTTTCCAGTGAAGTCCAGCCAATCCAAAGATCCTGCCAAATATAGTGTGATACGTGCTTTATAAACTTTCCAACCAAGTAACCAACCAACCGATCACATACAAGCACGTTCGTAAAATATTAGGATCGGGATAGTGTGGAGTACTGGCTTCCCATCCCGAAGTTCGGGGTTCAAATCCTGTCTGTGATGAAGAATTTTCAGTGGAAATCCTAATGCATACTTGGGTGCGTTATTCCACGGGGGGAAAATCATTCGCCTTGACCGGGATCCGAACCCAGACCCCTCGATTAGAAATGTCCGGGAACCCAGAACAACTTGATCCTATAAAGCCCCCAAAATCCACAGGGGAGGAGGACACCTCGGTAGCTTGTCGAAAGCTCGGTAGCGGTGCCAAATCGAGGGATCCAGGTTCGAATCCCGGTCATGATTTTTCCTCTGAGGAATATCGCACTAATGGCCACTTGCAGGTGACTTCGTATAAGGTGGCCAGTCCCGGAATATAGTGGCCAGTCCCGGAATCCTCAAAATTTGATATACTTACTTGGGTGTCATGTAGAGAAGACTTTATGCACAGTACTCAGTCTGTCGGATAGGACGCTAGATCGTGGACCCCTTGGTGCGTCTCGAGCAGGCTAATGCCAGGCGTCGTGCTTCTCCCCACCCTTCATCCATTCCCTAATAATACTTCCCTTTCAAACTTACCCTCCTGTCCTTAATAGCGCGCATGACCTCAGTTGTCGGTCGCCTGCCCAAACCAACCGACCAAGCTTATGAAAGAGATGAATTACCCCCTTCATAGAAGCTTGGCTCCATTCTGCTTCCATATAATACTCTGTAAGCCAACGCAAGGGTTTGTGGCAGGAGGTTTGTGGAGGAGTTTTCACCTACATGCACCACACTATATCGAACCAAATTCAAAGAAACTACGACGATAAATGTATTAGCATAAACCTGAATATATCTGTCAGAAGCTCACTTCATAGCTCCTGACAGGTATTTGCTAGATCACACCAACATACACTGCACTATATGTTTACCACAAATATTGTAGAAACTATAGGTAACAGATCCGGTTTAATAACTCATGGTTGAATATTTTCTCGGTTTGAAAATCGAAGCCATTCTTCTGTTGATAATCCACGCGTCAACTTATAAATATTTTTTTCAACTTGCACAGCCCAAACTCTCATTTGTCGTCAACTGATGGCTGCATCATTTTCCGGTATAGGCCATCCAGTCATTATAAAAACTCTGCCTTTTGAGTATTTAGTAACCACATAAATGCATTCGTACAGAATGAAACTGGGGAAGGAAAGCGGTGGATCGGTCACCAAGCCAGTCGTTTTCGGTATTAACCCCCGGCCTCCCACTCGAGACAAACCAAGCAATACACTCACCACATCCCCCCCCCTCATTCCCCAGCGACACCCTCCGTATTATCGGGGAACCCCGTCACACCGTGGAGAGCAAGCAACACCTTGTCCCGAAAGAGTGACCCCGGTCCGAGCACGAAGTGGAAAGGCGAGGAGTGCAAGAGTCTAAATGGGAGCGTGAGGGCACTCCGAAAATATTCACCTTGGAATGTGTTTCGGGGAAGAGTAGAGACGGAAGACGGGGGGGGGGTTTGAAGGGGGGAATTCGAGGTGGGCTAGTCGAGAGGGAGGGGGGGGAGGATTTCGGTGGGGAGACTAGCTTGTGCCATCAATCGTCATGTTAACGCTCGCATTAGGACGCCTCCCTGGATCCCTTTCAAACGACTTTATTGAATCACCCGCTTCCCTCACTCCTCCATACCATTTCCCCCCAGTCCCCCCACTGCCCCCCCCCCCCCCGCCTATCTCTCCCACCGCACACGTTCACTCGCAGCACCTACTTACTTCTTTCGCCGCCGGAGATCTTTACGACTGGCCTCTTGAGGAGAGGCAAGCAGGCGGCTCGCCGGGGAAACTGGATGCTATGAGGGTGTAAATTTTCTACCTCCCCGGTGGCCGCGGACGGCAGGGGGGGATGGGGAGGATTGGTACTCTGTAGGGTTGCAGGGGGAGGAGGAGGAGGAGGCAGAGGGAGTGGGAAGCTTTAGGGAGGAGGCCAAAAGGAGGTGTGGGAAGGTTTTTTGGTATCGCCTTGTAACCGAAGAGTTAGTTGCACGGTATGTATTAGGTTACCACCGTGAAGGATGCCAACGCATGTGTGTACATGCATACCGTCCGAATTGCGTGAAGAGGAAGCGAGGAAATAAAGAGAGAGAGAGGTTCGCTGCTGAACTGACAGGTACAAAAATTCCTTCCTGCCACGCGCGATTGGTGACTGTGACAAAAAAGAGAGCGAGACACTTACGACACCCCGTAAGCAGCTTTGTCGATTCCTTGCCAACGTGTCTAGATCAGCGATTCACGACCATTTTCGATTTTCATTTACGACTGTTTCAACCGCAAATATGCCATTACTCAGGTTATTTCCGCGTACCTTCTACTGAACCTCGGAGCAAGAGCCCCTTGGGGTACGCCTACATCGGGTTGCGAACCGCTGGTCTAGAGAAGTGTGATTCCCGTCCCGGCCCAAAATATGTGGGCCATCGCGGAAATTTAGGAGGCGATCCGATCTACAGTAAGGTTTTCCTGAGTTCCGATCAGCATGTCATCATCTGTGCACGACAGCTAGAGTGAAACTCTCTCAAGATATCTCCGCTCACGATCAAGTGGTATTCAAACCCCTTTACACCCTGGGCATTTAAAGCTGTATGTCTCAATCAGCCCATGCTTCACAATTTGACCACGTTTTCCACATCTGTTACAGTTAAGGACGAAGGACTGAAATGGCATTGGCAGGTCGGTGCTCATCGATGCTCCAGGACAACCAATTTGCTCAGCACAAGTTATGACTCCTAGCTGCTAGTTGCTAGTAGCTGAATGTTCCACGGCAGACAACAACATCTTTTAGCCGTGATTAAGTGTCACCATTTGGAAAGCATGCACAATATTCTACACATACAAAGAGTGGTCATGCTTTCTACTTCGTTTATAGCCTACCTTCAATTCGTTTAGCTTACGAACTCTCTGTCAGTTGTTATTAGTGTAAAAATGATGATTTGATTCAACTTATCAGATTTCATTAAATAAATTTTGCGAATATGCTTAACATACACGTCGCATAAAATATTTGTCCGCTAACTTCTATCGCCTTTAGCCATTTAGCATTATCTTGAACTAAATATTAATGCCTTGCTTTTCTTTTTATCCGGAATTAGTCTTGCATATTCGCGGTTAACTTACAGACCTCAGAGCATTAGAAAAGGTACATATCAACGTTTCAGCAGATCAAGCGATTATTTGACATCATGCGTTCAGCAAGATGTGAAGTTGAAAACATGATTGTCTGTCTGTAGCTTTGGTCAATACTTGTGAATGAACAAGAGTTACCCGAAATATAGTGGATAGCAGATTAAAACGAGCTCTTATTTAAAACTTCTTTTTTACAGAAAGGTAAAGCCACTAAATTAATTTTTAATGCAATTTATAAAGTGCAGTTAACGCTGCTCATTGGTGCCTCGACAAAAGAGATGAAACCTAATCGTAGATTTGGTCACAGTTCTTATGTCCAAATATCTTAGCCACCCAAAAGAAAAATAGATTCTTGTAAGCTGATTTCTTCTTAGACTTGGTAATCAGTTCCTGTCCACTCTTGTTTTTATTATATAATGGTAGTTCCGTGACTTGGATTCTCCGTGGCAAACAAGCTATATCGATGAAAGTGAGTAAGATATGTCCGTTGATTTATCGCAAATGTGTAGGTAGCGTGATAGTTTCATTTGTCTGACTATACTTATTACATTACTTCTTTCTCATTCCACGAATTTCATCCAGCTCTAATCAGAAAGTATTATCATAACTTAGTTCTTGGTATTTAAATTATTCATTTTTTGTCTCAAACATTTCCGGGTACAAACAGTATAGGAGTGTACCACTTACGTAACATTTAGCATAGTAGAAGCATTGACTCTTCGTGTTACTCTTTACTTTGTATATTTTTAGAAATATTATTAGGCTACTTAAATTAATGCGATGCGTCAGTAATGGTTTGAAATCGATTTTAACCAATGCTGGTCTGAGTGCATGGCCTCTAAAACATTAAACGAATCAATTATGCGGTCTTGTTTTTATACCTTACTTGTAGGCTATATTGCTGGCTCGTAACACCCACTGATTTTTCATTTCTAGCTTATAAAACAAATTTATTTATTCTAAAGTCCCTAGGCTATAAAGTAATACCGTTGCCAGAAACGCACGGGTCACTGCCAAGTTGCTAGAGCTCTTCGGAGAAACCCATAAAAGCATATTCAATGTATACAAACGGCATGTCTGAGTTACACCTTTGACATAAATCAGTATCACTTAATGCTTCTCAATTTATTGTCCTGTTCTTTAGTAATATACAAAATAACTGAGAGATATCGAGTAAAATATGAAGTATCGCGGTTTGAAGCCATCATCGCTTTTTTATTGATCCATTGAGGATATAATTATTTTCTCCTCACGGAGAGTGGTTAGTATTCCAAAATGGATTCCCGCGCTAAGTCCATAAAATATATGCCATCGTATCTGGATACGCTATCTTAGGAAGAGAAAATGTAGCGATTCTCATAATCTGTTGGCTCTCATCTCAAGCACACAAATCATTTTAAATTACGACGCACTTCGGGGATGCAACACCATCACACCTCCCATCTGTAGCTCTATCATAATCGTGAGAGCCGACGCTATCTCCTATTTAAAAAGCCCGGAGAAAATTTATTTTATATGCGAACGACGTCCATTTTGTTGAGATTAACGATTAAACTTCCAGTGTTTTTCGAAGTCGTCCCCCGTCTACTCCCGGGGGTGGGGGAGGGGGGTAGGTATAAAGAGAGTGGCCGAGAGGAGACGAGAGTGGTATAATTCGTTTCGTGGTTGTGTTCCTTGCTACGCAGACAGGTGACAGTATGCGGGTGGGCCGGCAACCGATAGACGTTTCAAACCGCACCGACGCCAACTTGCTGGACATTTACAAGGAGGGAGCGGCGAGTTCTGTCTTGGCCGTTGCAGATGCTTGACAGCGGCTTGCGAGTCGGCCGGCTTAAGCCGCGACGGCCAATCAGAGAACATCATCGCAGCTTCCATTCCGGCAGCAAGCCATTTCTCCGTCTTGACAAACGACTGCGAGAGAGACTCTCTCTCTCGCACACACAAGTTTACAGTTACATCGAGTCACGAATTACCCACCTGCCCTTCGTGAAGCCGGGAGTGAAAGAAACGCCACGGGTGTCTTGAACTCATTATACGTCAGGACGGGGGGGGGGAGAGGGGGAGGGGGAGGTGAGGTGAGGTGGAAAAAAAAGGTAATCAGCATTTAAGTGAGTGTTACACCGCGGCCTTTGAACAATAAAACTTGATTTAAATGCTATTACGTTTCTCGTCGTACAGTTTTAATGCTCAACGCTTTCTTAAAAACCTGTCACCCGGAATGGAAAGGTAAAAGAATTAAAGGATGGTTCTATTTGCGAGTGTTTCGCAATTTCCATTTGAAATGGACGGCGCGAAACAGCCAGTTTCGAAATTATGGTTATCATGCCGTCAAGCAGTTACCTTACTACTGGTTTACCTGCCTCCGCAACATTCCCCTGACATATTTTCTCATAAAATGCTAACGCAATGAAACGAACTAAGCTATCCTATTCGTTATATTTGAATGGTGTGTGTGTGTGTGTGTGTGTGGTAAGTCTTAACGCTTGTTTCTGATATATCGAAGGTATCGCAATGAAACCGATGGCGTGAAATATTATTTACGTGCCCTTTTATCTTGACATTTTCAATTTATCTGCCACTTATTTCTTCGGTGCGTTGAGCCAAACATTATATTTAACGAATACAGTGATTTATCATCGAGAAACGACTTTTTATTTGTGCGTAGATTGAAAGTTATAGCCTTGGCAAATCCATAAAATGGTCATAGTCACCCGATCCTATGGAAAAGAATGATTTAAAGGCATAATTTCTCTCTGGACACTATTTGTATATTCATTCTTGCACACAATTAGTTATTACATCTACGATTAATTTTTTGCGGCGTCAATATTTTTTCCTCAGTTTAATGCAGTGATTGATATTAAACGCTCAAGTATAATATAGTTGAGAATTTTAATGCAAAAAGTAGATGCACAAGACATGGGAAATGCTTGTCATTATGTTTAGCGAAAGTATATCATCAATTCTCGCAGTCACACGTGTTCCGAAAGGAGTAAAGAATTTGAGGGCACGACCATTGAGTGAATGAAATAACAAGATATATGATAAAAAATTGACCACTCTGAATTTTCCTCACTGTGCAGAAAAAAGTGCTGGGGAAGTTTATTAGTGAGATGTGGTTTCACGAACTTGTTTTCCGATCTCCAGCACATAATGCCTTTTCAAAAAAAAATATACTGTTGCTACCCCTAAATAACTACCCTTCTGCTTAGCCTGTCTTTTTTATCGCTGTGAAAAAGTGACAACTTGAACTCTTCATATATCGCTGTGACAGCGGAACCTATATGTCGATTTCAAATTAAAGGATGACGCCGTTATATAATTCATTTGCTATCGCACTGAAAGAGTGCTAAATAACTAGAATGGCCATAGTTTTATGACAAATATCTAAACTAAGTACCTTATGCTGGCCAACTTATTTTAAAAGGTTGCCTTATTACATCTACGCGTTTTAACCTGACCTGTTGTTTTAGAAAGACCCAGTTCGTACGCATTTCTTATCTGCATTGCTCCTTGAGGAATTAACTGAATGATTACTCTCTGAGTACGTATTATATGTCTTTCAATGCCGGAAATGCGACTCCTCCATCCATAATTGCACTCCTTTCAAACAGCTGAAATCACATAATGCAGTTTCCGCACCCTTTGTGCTGCTGAATGAACCTGAATTCTTTGAACCCCCTAAAACATGGCCGGGGCTCCATCCTCCCTTCCCCAGTCATTTATCATCCCGGCATGATACGGAGTCGCTCAAGCCAAAGAATAGTCGATTCGCACTGAAGAATGAATGCTTGTGACTGGTCAGATTTAAGTGGCCAGGAGACGAGTTCGAGGTATTAATGGCTTTGCTGTGCATCTGCTCGGAAGTGGGCCTCCAGAACACGGGTGGAGCTCCAATGCGTGCTCGGGTTGATGGGAAGTGGGGGAATCGTGTGGAGCGGCACTTGATTTACAGCCTCGACCCACGGAATGAGCCGTAACTGCAACAGCGGCACTGCTGTCATCCATGAATTGTGAGAGCTTTTTCCACTAGGCGGAGGGGGCAATAGGCGAGCGACACGGGCGGACCCGAGGACTTGGCTGGCAGTGGTGAGGTCCGCCCAGCGGGAAACCCAAGTTCTCCGTCCCCCGTATTTGGGTGGCGGTTTGTGAGGGTTCCACGGAATGCGAGGATGGTTTGATGGTCATGTGTGCGCGGAGGTCGTTTCGTTTTTCTTTTGCGACGCTTTTGTCGGGGGGTGGAGTAGTCGAAGGGACATTAGTTATATCCCCCCGGCACACTCTCAAGCAATCCCACCCTTTGAGCAATCGCTCCTGCCAAAAATGCCGACAGTTGAACCTATGCTGAAGAGCGCCTTGTCGGCTTCCTTAAACACTTTCCCTCCGTGTGGACTGTGACGAAGACTGTAAAATTGTCCTAATTTTGACGAAGTCACCGAAGCTCACTTCTTTCCACAGGGTAGTAATAAAATGAGAAGATGTTATCTCTTACCCCATTTTATTTTCGACAAGCATTGAGAGCAATTGTTCCCAGTGACAAAGTTCGAAGATTGTCGAGGATTAATTAGTAACATGAACGAGTGTAGTTCGATCTGTGTTGAATGATTTCCCTCGAAATTATATTTAACCCTGGATGGCATTTCAGAGATTTCAATGAATGACCAATAAAACATACGATCTTCATGTTGAGAAAAATCAACTTTGTAATTTCCACAAACTTTATTTTGCTGACACGACGCGCGTTTCACCACGCTCTGGCATATTCATATGCAGGCACAGTGTGGTGAAACGCGCGTCGTGCTAGCTAAATAAAGTTTGTGGTAATTACCAAGCTGGCTTTTCTCAACATGGATATGGATATTCATCATTTCAATGATGTCACGCCTAATATCATCAGTTTTACAGGGTCTTCAGTATACGCATCAGGAGTTCATTCGGTGTACTTACAAAGTAGTTGTTAGTAGTAGCAGGAGAGCATCGGTGTGTCGGCCAGTTGTATACAAACTAATCATCCGCAATAAATGAACAAAAATGAGTTAAAAGTTTGGGGTTATTTTAAAATGGAGGAATTAAGCAGTTACGGTGCCCAGAACTATCTTCCTGTTAAAATAATGAATATTGTCCTACAATTCTGAAACCTATTCTCATATAAACCTATCCTCCAGAAAAATAATTCGTTTTCTAAATTCATTATTTATAGCCTTGCTGCGTTGTCCTTTTTAACCGCAGATTTAAGCTTAGACATTGTAAATAATTAATTTAAGGGACGATGTCACGGTTTATTAATGATTATATCTGCATTGATTTGAAAATTTTCTTTGTTCCGTCATTTTCAACAGAAAATTATTTTACAGCGTGAGTTTTGGCTTAAGGTATGCAAGAGAGTTTATATCATTGTTGGTAAGTATAAATTTACGGCATAACTATTGTGCTTTCTCTAAACATCTATGGACTCAAAAACCTCTATACGTTACAAAATATCCCTAACTATCATGCAGCTTTCCCTTAGGAAAAAGCCATCCATGTGAAAACATCGTTCTTAGCGAAGCATAAAATTGCCTTTTGCGTATTCTGGTAGCGTTTTTACCGTCTCTTTCATGAATTGCAATAAAGGATGTATATGCATTTGCTTATGGTAAAAACATAAGCAGAATATGCCATGTACAAGGGATTGAGGTCCCACTTGGCTCTTTTCCATGTCTTGTTCGTAGTGTCATAGATTCCGTCCTTTACAAGGAACTCCGCACCACCGGTCAACCCTAATGGACAGTCGGAAATGCCCCATTTTTTGCATACCCATGGAAATTTGTGTTTATAAAAATATATTAATTTTCCACTATTAGACGCTAATTTTACAGAGTAATACTATGACATTGTTTAAATGCCATAGTGTTTATAATTAAAAATGTTCAATTTCCACTATTCAACGTGAGCTAATATTTTTAAAATATCTACCAGACTCACAATAGCAATATATGTCAAACTCCATGGAGCTAAAACTTTAATTGAAGAAGAAAGAGTCATGGGAAGAAAGAGAATTGATTCATTCACCTGAGGACTGGCATCAAGTATTGATATTTCTTCAATATTCCCCTGGACGGACTTAGGACGAATATACATACTTCCCATCGAATTCTAAGGTAGGGAACGGAATTTGATTCGTAAGTCGTGCGTTTTTCGAGAACCGAATGGAATAGGTGTCCAGTATGTGAAATGGACAACTTTAAATTTAAGTTTTATGTAGACTGACGGTTTTAGGTACCTACATTAAATTTCTATGATCAAACTACTTCATGCTTACCGCAGCGAATTTATTAGTATGGAGCGAGGATGAAACCGAATGGATTGCCATTAGATGGTATCTGTTGGGCGTCTTTCAGCACAGCTGCTTGACGCTGTCTACAAGTGTTGAAGGAGGGCGGTGGATATTGGGTTACATAATACTTGTTTTCATTTTTTGTTGACCAAAGGTTACAAGGTTAGGGGATTGGAGTATTTAGGGCGTTTGTGCTTAAAGTGAGGATTTTGGCAGTTAGAGAATCTATGTTAAGGAATGTAATGTTCATCTTTAGACATATTTAATGGAAGTTTAAGAATTGTTTTATTTCAATGATAACTACTTTTGCTTCTTTCATCAGTGTTTATTGTAATTCAAACTAATATTTTCATCAATCGGAGCTAATTAACCTTTATTAATTGAACTAATATTTCATAGGGATTTTCTGATACAAAAGCTATGAACTTTAAGCAGCAATTAGTTGAGAATTCGTGGCCCTTTATTGCTAAATGCTCTCTCTGGGCTACGCATTTTCCTTGGGTTCCAATGTTTCTCCCATTCTTCCGCTAGCGACTTTTCCGGGGTTTTTTTAAGCAAACCATCAGGAATTTATGTGGTTTAGTACGGGTAAAGGAAGCGCTTGGAAATTATCAAATTTTCTATAGCACAGAGGAGGAAACCAGGTGTCACTGACTTTTGCCTTTGACGCGTATTTCAAATTGTTTGCTTTTAACGTGCTCTCGAATTCATGACATGGCCCCTATCAGAGGAGAAGAATGTTATAAGAAATTCAACCCTTCACGAACAAACCTAGAAATCTGGTTTACACTGAATGTTATTGTTATTATTTTCGCCTATGTTTTTGTTAAAACAAGTTATAAAGGCCTTTTCTCTTAATCACCTTCTTGTCATACAGGAACTGAGTTATTCAACGTCGTTTTTGCAACTGTTCAAAGTAAAAGGTAAAAGAGTAAAAGGGGATTTATATCTTTTGCAGTCGTAGACGCTCCAGCCTATCAAGATTTAGAAACCAAGTCCTGAGCAGGCTACCTCCCTCCCTCATACAACCCTCATAAATCACCGTCTTTCTGTCAAAGGAAGGTTCAATATTTTAGTGTCATGAACGGTGACAGTGTGATGAAGTCAAGAGAAATTCTCCGTGACTCTGACAAAAACATTCTCGCATTTTCCTTAGTAGGAGCAGTCAGTCACAAGGAGTCTCATGGCTTCCTTTAATATATCTACTATCACATAAATTTGTTTAAAATTTAAGAATAAGTATAAGCACAGGGGAAAAATAAAACCAATTTTTTTTTGTCGCGATGATAACTTTTAATAATGATTGGATGAAGGGCGGTTTTATAATGTATGGTTAACTTTAACCACAAGATGACAGAACTTTAACGTTAACTTGATGTTAGCTAACAGTTATGTCAATTACTTCAGGGATTCGGTTGGTTAAAATGAACGCTATCGTTAGGATAACGTATTAGTGCGATATTCCACAGAGGAAAAATCATTCGCCTTGACCGGGATTCAAACCCTGTTCCCTCGATTTCGCGCCGATAGTAACGAATTTTTCACATATTTGTATCGATTTTCATACTGAGAAAACGTTTAACCAGAGATTATAAAACCGGGCCTAAATGTATTATTAGTTTGCTTCCCTCCCGTATCCAAGTCGTACCTATATTCCTAGAGATAATCATGTTGATACTTGGTTCTGGAGAATATTAGAGCAATACCTGGCTCCTAGCCTAATGGAATCTACCTAATGACACCTAGATCACTCGTTATTTTGAGAAGTAAATTGCTATGGCATTGGCAAGCGAAACCATCTTCCCACATGGGTACCTTATTTTTGAATAATGATTTTGAAAATGACTGTTCATCACGATCGGTATGTTTACATCGACGCTAGCCTTCATATACTTATTGCTTTGAGGAGTTAAGAAGCCGTTTGACGTGATGGTCTTAGTTTGAAGTTCAGGCTTCCCAGTGTATTCGTGGTCGTGGAATACAAATCGCATAGCGTCAGCTCTTGTTCAATAATGTCAAAGAGGGAGAATATACATATCCACCAACCGAGGGAGAAAATACTTGAGGATGTTTTCAATCTTAAGAATGACCCATGTAAGTATTTCTGAGAAATGGACGAAGGTCTTTTTTTCCATGCTTTAATTTGTTTTTCTGGTGATTTTCTCTCCGCTGTTAAGTTACCCGGCGAGTTTCGGGTGAGAGCATCCATCCTCATACCAAAGAAAAAAGGCAGTCGTCAAAATTATTCACGCCTTGCCGGCAGACATTGTCAGAGTCAAACGTTCACAGAAGACTTCGTTTCCATGGGATTTGTTGTGGATTGGCTCATGTCAGGCCATCCGTCAGCACACTGTTTTTCTCCGACGGTTTCATAAGATAAGCGCCTTTTATCGTTACAACTCCACCTACTAGAGGGAAATCCCTTTCTCTTCCCGTAAGGGGCAACATGTTACTGACAGGCCGTTCCTTTGAAAGTCATGTCATTGTCATGACCGTCTTCTGCTTTCACTAAGTCAGAGGAAGCTTTAATCCATATTCTTGGCTTACTGCGCACAGATGTTCACTAGATTCAGGTTTTTAACTAGCTACATGGATGACAACACGTTACGAGCTGGTCTCTCGTCGGAAAATGTATGCACATTTTGGAGAGTTATAATCTATTCAAGGAAAGTCTCAGTTTTCTAAGGGAAAATAAGTGCTTTTTTATCCATTTCAAGCAGATCCCGTTTGAATTACAACTACTCACCTTAACATAGTACATTTACTCAGGTAAAGGTTTTCAAACAATTTTATCACACTCATGATTCAATTCCGTTTGATTGCTTACTTATTATCATTTTATTTAAGGTTTTTTAAAACTTTCATTCGTATTTTATGCTAAAAAATTGGAGAAATGGATATTTATAAGTAAGTAACTCTAATAATCACTATCGTATTTCAATGTTGATATGTCAATTTCTAGCCTCAAGTCACGTGAACAATCACGTGTCATTCTTAAATTGTTAGGTCTGTTGTTATGTGTTATGACTTTACGATGATTTATTGTTGATCACATTGTTTTGCGTTCGATGGAGAATTATTTCTTCGGCTGTGATATTAATTCCTTTCAATATCTCATAATCAAGATTGAGAAAATATTTGTGCTCGCCCGTAGACCAAGTGGACTTTAACAGATTGGATACTTTCAATAGTAATTTTCAAGCAGATGACTCCGCAGAAATGAAGTGCCATATCTTGAGCTTCAGGAGCTGAGAGGATTATATATTTGGCAGTGGAATATTGATTAGGTTATATGGACGGCCTACGAGCCCCCGTCCGAGTGCTTATGGTCAGAAAGCCTTTACCTCAGCCGATCGATCAAAGTCTTAGCATTTATCACGTGTCGTAAGATTCTCTTTTATTGAGGCCATTCGTCTACAATTTCTCATTGGCCCATTACCTTTGCACCAACTGTCTCGTCGGATCCCTGTAATTCATCTGTCATTTAAATGTGAGCTCCCACGGCATGCTCTCTCTCTCTCTCCGGTCTATATATTTTTCTTCGTGCGTGTATTGCGATACCAAGGAACTGGTGTTAGGTGTAACCGATTACAAAGATGGGGAAAAATATGGCAGAATGGAATTCGATTTCTTTTCGGATTTTTCATCGGCTTCTAGGAAGGTTATTTTTATAACCTCTGACCGCCGAAGGGTCGTTTTGAACCGTCTTCATGTTTAACCAAAAAAACTAATGACCGTAATTCTGAAAACAAAATGGTTGGTGGTGTCAATTTTTTTTTCTTTATATTGAATCAGGTTTTTGTTGCTTGTTTATGAAACAATTATTTTAACCTTTTAAACTGTTTGGCTCATTTATAAGCGCAATGACATGCAGTCCAGGCATATTTTTCTTGATGTGATTCAGGATGCGTCGCAAATATTTATAATTTTGGTATTCACCTACGAAACACCTATTATTATTCTTTAAACAGTTAAGAACTCAAAAAAGCAACTGCAAACACAATTACCGGCCACGTCTAACTACAGTTCATAAATGATATTTTTGTTTTAATTTGGCAACAGTATGATCTACATTTAGCTGCAGTTTTGTTACTCTTGCTCTTTATCGTCTGGAATTTATTGTTATCCGCTTTGATTAAAAAAAAAGTCTTGTTTATATGATGGCCATATCTAATACAACAAAGTCCTAAGCAAGCAAAGAAACTCAGTTGCAACTAACTTTCTTCGGCTGAAATTATTGCAGCTATCTTTCCGTACTGCAGGTTCCTCCTCCTATGATCCGGATAGCACTAGAAGACTACGTAGCTGTAGCTAGCGACGTTATGACCATCCGACAGCAAGGCTGCACATTAAGTGAGGTCATTGAAACTCTGAACTGAAATTCTCATACAATTGGAATTATGCATTGTATTTTAAAACTATTTTTATTTGATGTGATCATTGTTAAACACACAGGACATGAATTTTACCGGAAAAAATTTTGTAATTTGCAAAAAAAATTATATATATAGAAAAATTAGGATATAAAGCAAAATATTAAGTTTAAATTTTAGCCTCAAACTATTAAAATACATCCAAATGCTCGATTTCAACTTGTACCATGACTAAATAACCGACCAATTTGCCGACTCAGACATTCAGGATAGCTTTTCAAATCGCACAATTCATTCGATTCAAGGTTTTTTATACACGAAAACGAATCAAGGCACGCGTCCTTTAGCGAGAAAAATTGAGAAAATTTCAAACGAGTCGCTACTCATAGAAATTAATGACGAGGCGTGATTTATATTTCTATCGCGAGCAAGGGATTAAACCGGGGGAAAAACGTCGGCGGGAATTCACCGGACGACATATTTGGGTCTATGCTTTTCCAAGTCATTTATTTACGACTCAAATCGTCGCCACCAATTCGATCTCCCTCAGTGCTCTCTCTCCGTCTCTCTCTCTCTCCCTCTCTCAATCCCTCCTGTCCCACCCTCCCCTCCCTCCTCTACCCTCCCCCGTACCTCCCGTTCCTCTCCTCCTACCCCCACACCACATGCCTCAATCATCCTCCGTCACCCTCTGCCATCGCCCCCAGAATTTTTTTCGGGTCCGACCCTCAGGCACTCCACGTCTCTCTCTCTACATCTCTCTCCCTCTCTTTCCTCCCACCTTTCCTTTTCCCAGGGACGCCTCCTCTTAACTCTTTCCCCCAATTTCGTGTCCCTCCTATGACATCTCATCTCACAACCTATCAGGGCCGATCAACGTGAAAAGGAAGGGAGGCTGCCGTAATCTCGAGTGAGCGCCACCGGCTTAAGTGATAGCACTTATCGACTCCCCCATACTCCTCTTCCACTTCCCACTTTCGAGCCCACTTTTTTTTTGCATTCCTTCCCGCGGGAGGAAAGGAAGTGGTTCTGCGAGACTAGGATCCTTTTCAAGGTGGCTGCAGCGGATAATCGTGGGTCACTGAGTACACGCTTAACATATTATTCAAATAAGGAAAAACAAAACACTCCATGACTACATCTCAATCAAGTCTTCTCTTTTCATGCGGGTGGAACACACCAAACGAGCAGCGATAGAAATGATACAATAATTTTATTTTTCTAAATTTTTGACTTGTTTTCACTTTCAGTTTTCGGCATGGTATTCAAAATGTTGGCGAAAATTATATTTCAATACGTTTGTTTTTTTCATATTTGACCCGGCTTGACACATTGATATTTCTTTGCAACCATTTTAACAATATGAAATATATTGTTTCGTATTAGAAGAAAATCTGTACATACCTATGTAATCGAATTATTACGAAATATATCTCATGTTCCACTAGGCTACGTGTTAAAATTCGCTTTCAGTTGTAAAAAAAAACCGAATGGGAAAAATGAAATATTTTCACTGTTATGTATAGATATCACTAGTAAGAACACGTTTGTAAAGTTTCACGCAAATCTTTGCATAAAAAAATCGCTCCATCAACCTTTAGGGAGCTCCACCGCGATCACGTGACTCAAATCAATTATACAACCCCACTGTTTCGTTTGTGTTGCTGAAAAGCAATGGTGCCACATGAACCCGATCCCCGACTGGTAGCCGAGCATTGTGTAGGTATGCGTGTGTGTGCATGGCGAGGGAATAATGACGGAATGCAAATATTTCGAAATGAAGGTCGCAAAACAAATTTGAGACGGGAAGAAAAATAAGGAAAAAAACACCCCAAAAAGAATGCAGCTCGGAGAATTAAGGTGCATTCACTCGGGACGCATCCTCGTTGACGTCCGCGGAGGAAGGCTGTCATTACATTGGGGATCGCTGTCATTTCCCTGGCTCACGGTGCAATTCTTTCCGTTCCGAGGAAGAACCGCGGCAGCCGCCGATTTCCCCATCCGCCTGACTTCATTTGCGTGCCCAATTTCGGTCACGCGTGCCCGCAGGCCTCTCGGAAGAATGGCCCCTGACCTACGGTGGGGAAGAAAGGGCAGGGGTGGGGGGGACACGACACCCCTGAGGCAAATCAATCGGACGGACCGAGGAAGACTTGGCGGCGGTGGCCTGTGGTGAGCGGGACGGGAGGGCGGCGGCTTGCCGGAATGCCCCCGGGGGCAGGGGGCGAGTAGTACTGGGGGCACGACCGCCTGCTTTTCCATCCCCCACACCCCTTCCACCGCTCCCCCCACAACGCCCCACCGACCTCGTCCGCTATAAATCGACGCGGGCAGCTCTGGGGCGGAGCCGGCCTCAGTATTTCATCCGGCTTTATTGTACTTTGTCACGCCCCTGGGCCAAAGGAGCGTCGGGGTGGGCAACTGCGACGATACGTCACGGGCGAGGTGGAGGAAGTGGCATGGGGTGGTGTGCGGAGGCACTTGGGTGTGGGGTGGCCGCTCCTCCGTCGACCTCCCATTCCCCGCCGCGTCCACCCCATCCCTCTCACCGGAGGGGAAACTCCTTCGTGGAGCCCAGCCATTGTCCACGAAAGGCACCTCCAATGATGTAAATGTCCCTCCGTTCCCATCCCCGCCCTGCAGTCAGGCAGGCCTTGTGGCCCGTTGAGCGGCTGACGGCTTTCGACCTCCTCCCTGGACCTTCCTCCCGTCCCCCTGAGGGGTCGCCACGCCACTCCCTCACTCCACGCGAGCGACATGTATCATCGTCCCCCCACCGCATATATACCTCCTGTGCCCTGCTCCGGAGTGCTTGAGTAATTGAAAGCCACCCCGCCAGCATCTTTCATTTCATTGTCTTACGCAGCACGGAAGGCTTAGTCGGTGTCGGAGGGAGGTGAGGGGTGGGAGGTGGGGGAGATCGGGGCCGTGTGCCTTAAAAGGGTTTTTCAGGGGTGCGGTTGGGGTGAGGTGCGGGCAGCCCCGGGTGTTGTCGGCGCCCCGGGTGAGGAAGAGAAATGGCCCCGCGTCCCCCTTCGTCGGGATTGTGAAGTGTCAACAATTATGTTTCGGCTACTTTATGCGCCACCTCGCGTGGTTAGTGAGAATGTTTATTTGGTCTGGCATATTTGATTTAAAAAATGATATCAAAGCGTGAGGCCGATTATTTGTTGAAATTAATCGCTCCGGCGCTTCCGGAGTTTTTACCTGCTCACCCTCTCTTGCCGATCACATGGGGGTGCGACCTCGTACAAGTCACGGCGGTGCGCATTGTGACCCTGGTGACCTGTGACCTTACGCCAATGGTCACATAGATACCCGCAGTAAGGTTGTACACTAAACTTATTTTTGTAATCGAAATTTCATGCCGTAAAAGATACACTAAAGATATTATAATGTTTAAAAAATAAAGTTAGCTATAAAACACATATGAGGTGCATAGTGTTTTGATGCTGCGCTGAAAAAGGCACGCCACCGTAATGGCTTCCATGTTGGCGTCACTAGGCAGTAAGTGCAGTACTTATATCGCTTAAAATATACACGAAACTCTTCAATACTACACATACGCATGGAGAGTATTAACTCTTTCCCAGTCGGCACATGGCGAGACATATCTCCAAATACGCGGATAATATCCATGGAAATCGTGACGAACCTATCCCTATTCATCTATTGGTTATCTCTTGTGTAAGAATAAATCGTGACGATTCCATGCATAAAACGTGACGAAATGAACGATGAATTTCCGGCTGTTTAAGGACAAGCTCATCCTTAGCGACCTTATTGGCTGAAAGGTGGCCAATGAAATCACACGAATGATAGCTGGCGATTACAGCGCCACATTTCGAGCATTCAGTGAACTACGAGAGAAAAATTCCTTTCGTGCTGCAACCTACTGGCCGTATTACGAGCTAATACAATGGAATTGCAGGACTAAAAGATTTGTATGATTTTCCAGGCTATATTTAATGAGCACCCACGATGTAATAAGTAACCATAGCAAATATTACTTTGTGGGCGCTCATTAAATAGAGCCTGGTTTCAACAGTAGCACTAGCATCAGGGAATAGAATTCTATTACCTGCTAGCATTCTCACCAAAAATTAACGGCACAACACAACAGCAGTTTTCATTTCCATTCACACTGACTATCTATGTAAAAACGATTGCAATGGAAACATACTGCAAACCACAAATACAGTGAGACTCAACGATTCCACAGAGGTCGCTCATTACTAGAAAATGCATACTATTAAATAAAAATATGACATCCTATTAAAGAGTTCTTTATTCATGCAAAACATATTGAACAAGCTCAGTCAAATTAAAATAGTAATAAGTAATCCCTTTCAATCTCCCAGAGAAAAATATCCACATTCTCACAAGCATCTTAAGCTAAACACTTTTACACTTCCATTCCCCACTCGATAACTTTAACTTTTTACTTACATTATCCACAGAACTTTACACTTCCATTATACACTCAGAACTTCATTTTACACTCCAATAACACAAAAATGATTCCATATGTTGGTTTTTGTTCAGTCAAAGTCTCTTTTGATAAAGAAATAACGCCGTGAATCGCTCTGTTTTAATAGTTCTTTATTCCTGTTCGCAATGGCTTCGCTACAACTTCGCGACTGGCTTTTGCGCTTTTGCGCCGAAATGAACAGCGCACAATCAAAATGCCCCAGAAATACAAACATAACAAATAGCACAATGTAAACAAGACGTTCGCAAATTTAACACAACTAACTTTAATTCTTTCCCGGCAATTGCTTCGCGTGAATTATTCCCTGTATTACCTCCGGGTTAAATTGTAGCAATTGGTTATGCATGTTATTAAGTCCATTGTTAAAGTTTACGAACTCAAGAGGAGCTCGCCGATAATTTGTAATAAGTACACCCACAACGTGGGTAGCAAAATATTTTTTTAATATTATTAATATTTTATTTTATAATGCAGCATTAATTAGAGTTAGCAGGCGTCCTGCGCACTTTTGTTTTGATAAATGAAATACTGACTAAGTGACCAAGCGATGAAAAAGTGGATTGTGTGTGGATACTTCTCTATCTTTTATGCAAGAACCACCAAAGTCATTATTTCGCGATGCGTTAGTTAATTAATCCACTCAAAACGATTTCGCAATTCTTGGAATAACTCTGTGCAATTAACGTAATAATTGTTTGGATGAGAAACATCGGCTAATACTTCTTTTGGATATTACGTTTAAAATTAAAGTGTGCTTAATTTGATTACGCCAGCGCCTATAATAGTTGAAGTCGTGGATATATCATGTGGAAGATAGGCTCATCCCTGGTATATCTAATTCTACCTGGGATAAGCCCATCCCTTGTGCTTACTGGGTTACTACTTACGAATTTGCCTTCACTCCTATAATATCGGAAACGTTTTATCTTACCTCTTGTTTCAAGAACTCCGCTACCTTTTATTGGACTATTTTTACAATTGGGCTCTTCCCAACTGCAGCTCACTTTTCTTGAAGCCGTTACCTCGGAGTCCAGTGAAACTATGTACTTGCCTTTTGTGCGAGTGGCAAGTCCCAGGAGCTGCGTTGCTTTTCATGGTAAACGAACACGCATACAGTGCTGCCTAGTGACGTCACCAAACATGGTAACCCATTTTTTTTGGTGTGTTATTTCATGGAAGTTGCTCTATTTTTTTCTGGTATATTAAATGTGTCACAAATTTTAAAAATTAAATTTATTTTAGTAATTAGACGTCAACTTTCAACTTGCAGCCTTAAAATTCAGCAAATCAATCACTGGTTCACAACCCAATTACCTAGGTTTCTTCTTCCTCTCTCGATTTTGGCCGTCTAAAGATCACGTAAAATAACCTTAGGCATTCATCTTCTTTCATATATTTCCGCTTCTTTTCCTGCTCTCGAGTAGTTGTTCATCTGTAGCTTCTGAGAGCTTCCCCTTTTGTTTTATCCTCCTCCCTTCCGCCCAGGTGTTATTTATTTTCTTATTTTCCTTCATTGGAAAACTCTTGAAGATTTGCAACAATCTTCAAAAATTTAGTTTTATCCTGTATTATGTCTGTCGTTTTCCCGGTCTCATCCACGCCTATCTTTATCCCTCTAGTTGTCACTCTCACTGTTGAAAACATGATTAAAACTTCATTTTGTAAGTCTAATGCTGTCCATCTTCATTATATGGCCGAAGACTGCTTTTTAAAAATCGTATCTGACAATTTTCATTCGCCGTCTTCATTCTTGTAGAGGTCTACAATCGCCCTGTGCCTTTCTCTGCTTTGATTGGTCACAGCATTATTCTCAGACAGCTTCTATCCTTATCCATCTCTTCTATTTTTCCCGATTTCATGATATTTTGAGTTTATTATATTGAAAATGTCACCCAAAATGTTACAGATATACACCCTCGCAAGTTCATACTCTAGAATTAATGGGCGTGAATTTTTCAGACATCAAATTAAGAGTACTTACATAATATGTTGCGTAAAGCTCCCTGAAGGTACTTTTTCATGAATTGGTCATTCTTTTTCGGTACATCTAATGTTCATCTCGCGGATTGCCATGCATTCATCAATGAAATGTTTGATCTTCCGCAGAGGTATTAGCCTGTAATAGATTGGAAAATTTACTGCTGTGTGAAAATTAGTAATGGCCTTGGATAAGGTACGGGAATATTGATGGATGAATTTATCAATCAGGGTCGTACCCTGCAAAATCTTGCCCAGCTCAATAACATTAGGAAATAAGAGAGTAGGAAAGAAAATGTTGTAATACTGTATACTTTAAAATATTTTCAAGGATTTAAAAAAAAGGTGCTCAGATCACGATGCGTTTATTGAGTTAAGGTGAATGTAATTAAGCTTTTGCATCGGCGTCATGGATAGATGATACGCGATAACAACGAGTGAGCTGCGTATATTTATGCAATTCGCTTGAAAAGTGTGAACCCTGAATATCCTTAGTAATTTTAGCTTTGACGGGCTCGTCAATTACTTACTTTCAGACCCAATTTTCAGAAGAAAAGAGGAGGCAAAAATGGAACTTCTCTCAGTCTCTTTCCTGATCGCTGGTCCATCTGTCTGTATTGACGTGTTCAGGTCTGTGCGTGCTATCAATGATCCTACATGACCCCCATGGCCACTATTCTTACTTCCTTGAGGAATACGTGGGTATATTATTTTGTCAAATTGACCAGAATTTGTGGTCAGGATTCTGAACTATCGATAATTTGAGAGAATTTGTTCACTAACTACTAATTCTGTTTTAAGGACACACGTGGCTTCAAATAATTTAAAATTATTGCGATCTTCTGACCTTAAAATCCTGGAATATATTGTTATGGAGCCTCAACACTAGTTCTACTATCGACTAAGATCTACATTGCAGGGTAAAATTTTTACGTTTAATAATTCAAAGGATTCCGTGATCACAAAATATAGTCAATGAACTATAAAAAGAAAAAAAATCTTTGTACAGAACGAATTGAATCACTTAGTAGATATTAATTGCTCAGGCGAAAATGACAATAAAATGTTACCGTGAGGGAAATTCAACCCTGTTATTGTTAGTGGTTTAATGTGGTTAATTTGACCCAATGGTTGGTGGTTAATTTAACCCATTGCAATGGTTAGTTCTTGCACCTGGCAAAAATTTTACTTTTAGTGCGCCTGTAAGTAGATTCGTTAGAGAATTGAGCTCCCATCAAACCTGATTAATAATGAACAGTTACGCTAAGTGTGATTTCACTTTCTTGTGGGCGTTAGTTGAACTCCATACTAACCATTCTGTCTCATTAGTTCTTTCATTGCAACATCTGGATTTAACCATAATTTCTGTATTAGCATCAAAATGTCACGATATCAGATTTTCATGTCTCTCGCCAATGAAGAGGTCATTTCCAGCCGCATAGGAAATTAAATGTAGACTTCATCACATGGAATGCATAAAGTTTTTTTCCGCCGCAATTTCAAGGAGCTCTTTTGGTTTTGTCGCAGTGAATGAGCACATGACGCTGTTGCTGCTTCTAACTGTAAGATAAGTGTTGTGTACAAGTGTGTGCAAATAGCGATTGCGGAAGCGTCAATCGTTCTCTTGCGGTATGGCTTCCATTCTTTGGCTGGCATCAGCTGTTTAGGTGCCAGGTATGGGAGGCGATAGGATTATCGATGCATCATCAGATCGTTAAAAATATTTTGTGTGGCTTTAGGTAAGCTAAGAGTGAAGTAGCAAGAGCTAGCGGTTCAGCGCTCAAGTGAAGTTCTTAAACTCGAACTCGGTAGAACAGTTGGTGTGTTTGTCGCGCAAGTACATTGACAAGCGATACAACTTTGCTTCGCAAATGCAATGCAGGTGATTCCAGGAAATTCGTTGATGGAGCAGGTGTTTACATATAGTTGCTATTTTCTCAAATATTTGTCAATGAATGCCTTAACATCGAGTAGTAGATTCTACGGTTATTATTTAATGCTGTTATGAATTTATTGATATATCGCGGTATTCAGAAATAAATTCTTTTTATAATAATTTATATTTATATAACAGCAAACGCCAATTACTAGATATTTATTAAATGGACGAACACACGCAACCATGGCCTGGGAGGTTTCCTGCCCAGGAGGGATTCGAACCCGCGACCTTTTGGTTTAGCAGGCGGTGACTTTACCCCGCCGCCACCGAGGCTGGCAGTTTTGAAGTCTCTGAGCAGGAATATGGATTTTTTATAATAGATGTGTTTATTAATACATTTAATACATATTAATGCAATTTACATAACAATTTCGCCTAGACGTTGACCGGTATGTGGGCTCCTTAATGCCAGAGCATTCATAGTGAATGTTGCCTTGACAACATCGACATCTGACGAAGTCTCCATCTCCTGAGAGTTCTTCGTCACATCTAGAGCACTTCATTATCACTTATATAAGGAAAATAAACATTAATGATGCACTAATGTACACGATTCTAGCTCTAGTGAAGAATAACGACAGTCACTTTTCTTTTTCGAAATGTAAACACGGTGTAAAAAAGTGAAAAATGTATCTCAAAGACAATATCCGCATTCACTAATATTCACCGAGTTAGTACAAGGTGACTTGCGTGGTAACAACCCAAAATTATGTGACGTAACACAAACATTACTCGGAAAAAACGTATAAATAACAACACTTCAGAACGGTTGTCTGTCCACCAATGCAGTGTTGCCAACATCTCCCATAACGGAACATTATGGTACATTTGTGATATTGTGTATTTTAGCCTCTTTTGATAAACATAATTACAATTTGGTGTCATAAGGAGAAAGATAGTGCTACAATTTTAATTTTGCTTCGTGAGAATGTCCACTTATTTGCGCATATTTGTCTCAGGTCGTTTCTTTTGTTGTATTAAATTCTAATCTTTGGTTCCATGGATATATTCTCCGCATCCATGGTGATATCGGTAATGTACATAGATACATAATCTATATTTGTGCCACCTCAAAGCCTACTTAATTAGGCAAAGCAATTTACTAGCTATGTGGAAATTGTCTAGTAGAAAATAATGTTATAAATATTTCATCTTTCTTCATTATTTCCTTATTTATTAGCATTCTGCTCGTCGGTCTCGATGCATGGACACATTGAAGGCATCATACACATGTTGACAAAATTTGGCGAATACCAGGTATTTAGTGGGATAGGTATATACACAAATTATAAACGATAACCCCAAGAATATCAGTTGCGTTTAAGATTTCTGATAGAAATAGGTACCTATTAAAAATCTTCTAATATCTATTATTTTACTTTGAATATTTAATGACATAAATAGCACTGACTTGTTATGCTTTAATTCGTTTTAGCTGGAAATAGAAGGCATAAATAGGTTTGAGGATGGTGCGAAATGACATAAGTTGTCGAAAAAACCAAAACCTGATTCTACCTACCTGACTACATACCGTTGAAGGCAGACGAGGCCTGTTATGGTGCATCTGTCTATCGTGCTTCTCCAATCCTCTGGATTTAAGTTTTTAATCACGGGAAGGAGAAATCCTGGGGAGCTCCTCTCATGGCTCCACTAATAACATCTCCTTCTGGTGACGTGGATGGCTCGACCGTGCCCAACTCTTCACCCTTCTCTCGCGAGTGACGAGACCTTCTCAACCGTCTGACCGCAAGCCGCTGTATAAACACGATTCCTTCCCGGCTAAAGTGCCAAACCCATCCACACGGGCAACAAAGAGTAATTCTGACTCCCCGTCCCCCCCCCCCCCCTCGACGACTCAGCCCCCCCCATATCAAACAGCGGGACCGCTGCACGCACTCGATCCTATGGCCGACCCGGGCCGTCCCCCCTGCCTGCCAGCACAACACAAGGGGAAACACCACCCCTTCGGAGAACGGCGTTGTGTGAGGGCAATTTATGCTCTGTTTGCCGACGTGTACCCTCTCCCCGCCCCCCCTCTCCCTCTTTTCATATCTCCCCCCCTTCCCTTGAGCTGTTTTTCATTTGAGTTATCTCATTCATGAGTTTTCATTTATTTTACCCTCGGTCACTTATCATTCTGCATTCTGCTCTTGGACTTTTTTTACCCTCGGCTCCGCTCATGGACTCGTGTTTTTTTTCACCCTCTTCTTCCTCACCCTGTCCCCTATTTCTGCTCTCCCATCCCGAATTTACTACTTTCAGTTATTACGAAATTTCCCCTTTGCCTCTTCACACTTACTTCTACCTCCTCACTCCCACATATAAACACACACAGATATATATATATATATATATATATATATATAATATATATATATATATATACATACATGCATTCATTGATAATCTATTGATACGCTTGAAAATATTGATACAGGCGCGGATAAAATCATTCAAACATAGGAATTGGAAAGGATAGGAACACATAAAAGGGCGAACACTGGGTTTGGTGGGGAAGATGAAAATGAGTCGAATTCAAATGGAAAAAATTCACCTCACCCGGGATACGAACCCGGATCTCCCGATTTCCGGCCAGGCATGCTAGGGTAGAGGTGAAATTTTTGTTTATGGAATTCGACTCATTTTAATCTTCCCCACCAAACCCTGTGTTCGTTCTTTTATGTGTTCCTATCCTTTTTTAATTCCTACGTTTGATGAAGATATATAAAATGCATGCATTCATTGATAATCTATTGATACGCTTGAAAATATTGATACAGGCGCGGATAAATTCATTCAAACATAGGAATTGGAAAGGATAGGAACACATAAAAGGGCGAACACTGGGTTTGGTGGGGAAGATGAAAATGCGTCGAATTCAAATGGAAAAAATTCACCTGACCCGGGATACGAACCCGGATCTCCCGATTTCCGGCCAGGCATGCTAGGGTAGAGGTGAAATTTTTGTTTATGGAATTCGACTCATTTTAATCTTCCCCACCAAACCCTGTGTTCGTTCTTTTATGTGTTCCTATCCTTTTTTAATTCCTACGTTTGATGAATATATATAAAATATGCCAAGAGGGTATTCGTTGGGTCGATAAAAATACAGAAACAAGCGAAAGACATTAATTATAACTTAAAATATTTCGGTGGTATTGACATCCACCTTTCTCAAGATGAGGAGTAGGAATGAGGAAAGGGATAGAGATTGAGGCATGGGAAGGCAAAGAGGGAGATACGGTGTAAGAGGGGAAGGAGGGAGAAGAGGGGGGAGAGGAAGGTGTAAGAGGGGAGAGGAAGTTGTAACAGTAGAAGGAAGGGAAAGAGGAAGAGCGGGGAGAGGGTGAGCGTAGGGGAGAGAGGAATAAAGGGGAGAAAAAGGAAGTAGAGTGGCGGAAGCAGAGAGAGAGGAAATGAAGGGGAGGGAGAAAATACGGCGATTTATTGAGTCCAGGTGGCGAGAAGGCCTGGTGGATCAAAATATAAGAATATTCACAATCTTTGAGCTGATGGGGAGAGGAAGAAGTGGGAAGGGAGGCAAGTAAACCAACTTGAAAATTATTATTAAAGGTGGAGTTGTGGGAGGAGACGTGAATGGCGACAGGGAGATAACAGAGAGAAAAGGGGGATCTTGACACGAAGAGCGGTGTCCATTCATACGAATGTTAAGAGGAGTGGTGAATAAGCCAATATAAAAAGAGGGGCAGTATTGACAGAGGAGGATGTAAACAATGTTTTGCGTGGTGCAAGAGGGTGAGGGGACAGAAGGGAAGGGAAAAGTGAGTAACTTGTCCGGCAGGGACTTGGTGATGAGGAGGGCACGAGTTTTGCATCGCGGAAGGTTGCACGGAGTGGGAAGGGATTTGGTGGGTTTCAGTGATTTGAACAAACATATATATATATATATATATATATATATATATATATATATATATATATATATATATGTATATATATATGTATATATATATGGGAGACGAACACAAGTGAAAGAGGAAAGGTTAAGAGGAATACAGACATACAACAAATACAGAGGTGAACAGTGCGTTTAAAGGCACGCATAGCCGAAGAAGAAGAAAGGAGCCAACATGGCCAAATATAATCATCCAGTCGAAAATCAGACGCTCAAAGGCGCGAATAAATTCATACAGTCATAGAAAATGGAAAGGGATAGGAACACATAAAAGGACGAACACAGGGTTTGGTGGGGAAGATGAAAATGTGTCGAATCCAGATAGAAAAAATTTCACCTTACCCTTTACCAATTCTGATTTTCGAATGGATGAGTATATATATATATATAATTATATATATATATATATATATATATATATATATATATATATATATATATATATATATATATATATATATATGTCCAATAAGGATTCACAGGCGTGACAAGTATTAAACAGTGACACAAACAAAAGTAACATATGCATATATACATGCTAGCAACAAGGTGTTGAGGTTGGGGAAGGATAGATAGGTAAATCAGTGGACACACACTGGTAGATGATCCATGATGATACCGATGTTCACTGCTTTGGGAAGCTTTCGTGTTAAGAAACCTTCTTCAGCTAGAGATGTTCACGACCACACTACACTAGTATACACAAATTAATGAATAAATATATATATATTTATTTATTGAAATATATTATATGTATATATACATATTATATATAAATATAATGTATATATATATATATATATATATATATATAAATAATGTGATGATACGGTCTCATCACGGTCTTCCCGACTCCTTACCCGTGTAATTCACGTTCATGTTTGGCGCGCGGGCACAGCTGGGATAAGGGAACGACGAATTCAGTTACTCTTATGTTTTGGGTAAAATGGTATAAAAGGCCAAGTTTGACTGGTCTAAGGAGGCATTTTGGCAAAAGTTTCAAGTGAGACGGACCACGATCGGACCTCGGAGAAGTGACCACCCGAAGGCTGGGGGGGCAGACAGTGAGGAAGACGTGGAAAGCACCACGCGGCAGTTGGATGTCCAAAAGAATAGGACAACGGAGGAGAAAGCAAAGGAGAGAAGTCGGAGAGTACCTGGAAGCGACGAAAAAACGTCCTCATAGTGTCGAGCTTCACGACATTCGTCCAGGAATCTACGGGACGAAGTTTCGCTGCGGAGGACAGACTCGTGAAGGGGCAACCTGAATTGGCGACGCCCTCGACACGCTAAGTACTCAAAACCCACTCTCCCGAATGGTGAATCATTCACTATTCTTTTCCCTCGATCCAGCCAGCCCCATCTTCCCGAAGAAACCCCCCAAGTGATAGTGCGTCACCCTGATTCAATGTGGTCTGAGAAACGTTGACATATCATTCTTGCCAGGCATAAGTGCCATTAAAATATGTTTCATAATTCTCCCGTTCTCGTCCCGTTGTATTGACGCTGGACTTTCCTTAAAATAGAACGTGGAGCCTGTAATAGTCATTTTGCGACAATTTAGTTGTTCTCTGCCGATTGCAGTATTTGTGACGTGAGAAATGGAAGACGTCAAGGGTCATTCTTTATGTATTTTGTTTCGATGATGACTTATTTTCCATCTGTGTGTCGCTAGAACTCGTAATCAATCCATTCCTCATTTTTGTTAGGTTTAAGGTTACTTCATTATCATTCTTTAATTGCTCACCAGTATAAATTTGGTGTTCATTTAAAATCATTTATGTTTCACCCAGTCCTATCATACCATCCCTCATTAGATTTAAGAAATTTCCTGTTTATGTTTCATTCTTTTTGGGCAAATAGATTTTGTGTGAAATCTAACTGTTTTCAAACGAGTTTTCTTACCTCAATGCTGTGCATCGCGACCAAGTTCTGGACGATTCTTTATTTTTCTAAAAATATTTCGTCTAACGTATTTTTACTAGAAGCATTCGATTTGGCTGTCTCATTCGGGACCACGCGTTGGTTTCGTTATTCAATATACCGCAATTTCCCACCTTCCTTGGCCGTCACAGCCTGGCGTTCTCGTCAACGCTGTGCATCGCGTGTAAAATCGCGTCATTTTACTCCAGTTCTCTTCATGATCGTTGGCCCTAGAACCCACGTATTTTCTATCGGACATTGCTGATGTCCGTGTTTTAAGTGACAACCGCTGCCACGCACTAAGAGTTGGCTTGGTTCTGTTCCAATATATATATATATATATATATATATATATATATATATGCTAGCAACAAGGCGTTGAGGTTGGGGAAGGATAGGAAAGTAAATAGTAAAGTAGTAGTGAATCTCCTCCAGCTGAAGAAGGGTCCTTAGCCCGAAAGCTACCCCTAAGCAGTGGACACCGGTGTCGTCATTGATCATCTGCCTGTGAGTGTCCACTGATTCACTTTCCTATCCTTCCCCAACCTCAACGCCTTGTTGCTAGCATATACTTTTATATTTATTTCCTTTCCTTTTATATTTATATATATATATATATATATATATATATATATATATATATATATATATATATATATACGAGTTCGTGGAAAATCACACACGCGATAATATAAATAAACTATGCCACAGGTGGGGCGGAATGAAATATAAACACATAAAAAAGAACACTCACACTATAATTTCCTTCTCTGGCCCCATGACGTCGATTCTTTTAATTCATTTATTTCCGCTCTCAACGATTTCTCTTCTGTCTCCTTCACCTCTCATTTCTCTTCTTCCCATGTTACCTTCCTGGATGTAGATATCACTCTCTCCAACCACCATTTCAACACCTCAGTCCACATCAAACCCACCAATAAGCAGCAATATCTTCATTATAACAGCTGCCATCCCTCCCATACTAAAAGATCCCTCCCCTACTCTCTTTCCACACGAGGCTTTCGCATATGCAATAACCCCGATTCCCTTGATAAATTCCTTTCCTCTTTACACCAATCCCTTCTCCGACGAGGATATCCTGAGACTCTTCTCAATAAACGAATTCTCAGAAAACCCTTTCCTCCTAAACCAACCCAAAATAAGGAGAATTACAACCTCTCCCTCTGTACCACCTACTTCCCAGGCGTCCATGCCCTCAAAAAAATCATTAAAAACCTTTTCCCACTCCTTTCTGACAATCTCACCACCAAAAACACATTCCCCAAATGTCCATCTCTCACCTTCAGGCGTCCCCCCAACCTCTCCAGCATTCTAAAAACCACCAAACCGCTGACTAAACCCTATATTAGCTCTAAAACCCCACCCAACCCCTGCCATCGCGCGAGATGCAAAACGTGCCCTATCCTTATCACCGACCCCTCCCCGCTAAATTCCTCTCCCACCCTCTTCCTTCCGTCCCCTCTCGGTCATGTACTTCCCACAATGTTGTTTACATCCTCCTGTGCAACCTGTGCGATTCATACTACATTGGTCTCACCACTAACGCCCTGTGTTAGAATGACCGGCCACCGAGCCAGCTGCAAGCCGTCCTCTCCCAATGCCTCCTTCCCCGTCCCGATCCATGCTTCCTCCCACAATCTCATTTTTGATAAATGCTTTCGTGTAGGCGTATTGGCTTCCCTCCCTCCCTCTGCCTCTCCCCTTCAATTGCGTACGCTAGAAAGTGCCTGCATCTGGCTTTATTCCGCACATAATCCGCCCGGATTAAATCGCGCTCACTGATCTCTCCCGCCCCTTCTCCCCTTTCCCCTCCTTCAATCCCCTCCCGCCCCTCCCCTTTATTCCTTTCCACATCCCTTTCTCCTCCTCTGACCCCCTCCCGCCTCTTCCCCTCCTTGCCCTTCCCTCTTCCTCTGACCCCCTCCCGCCCCTCCCCTCTTCTCCCTCCCTACCCCTCTCTCCTCCCATCTCACCCCACCTCTTGTTCCCTGCCTATCCATCATTCTGTATCCGTCTATCTTTGAGAAAGGTTCTAGAGCAACCGAAATATCAACTTATAGTGTGAGTGTTCTTTTTTATGTGTTTATATTTCATTCCGCCCCACCTGTGGCATAGTTTATTTATATATATATATATATATATATATATATATATACATAAACGAGTTCGTGGAAAATCACACACGCGATAATTTAAATAAACTTTGCCACAGGTGGGGCGGAATTAAATATAGAAACACAAAAAGGAAGAACACTCACAATATACGTTCTGATATTTCAGCAGCCGAGCTGCCTTTCTCACAGAAGGAAGGATACTATCCTTCTTTCTGTGCTGAAGGAAGGATACTATCTTCCTCTACGACTATGCGTGCCCTTAAACGTACTGTTCACCTCTTTATATGTTGTATGCCTGTATTCCTCTTTACCTTTCAACCTTCCAATTGTGTTTGTCCCCTATATGGTGGGTGAAATCGCCCCTGCGCGCCATCTCTGGGCCGTTCAACTTGGGTATGAGGTGTGACATAAAACCCCGTCAAATTCAGCAGTTATTTGAGTAGCCTTGGTGGTTAAACTGGAAGCACACCCGACCGGCAATTGGGAGATCCGGGTTCGAATCCCGGTTAAGGTGAAATTTTTTCTGTCTGGATTTGACTCATTTTCATCTTCCCCACCAAACCCTTTGTTTGTCCTTTTATGTGTTCCTATCCATTTCCATTTTCCTATGAATGTATGAATTTATTCGCGCCTTTGAGCGTCATTTTTCGAATGATTGATACATACTCAATATATATATATATTCACATCTAGAATTGCACGCCACAGAAAGATAGGCGGTGTCGGATGGAGGCATATTTCTGAGGAGTAGCGGGAAAAAATGTGCGTGTTTGTGCGTGTTTTTATGTGAATATATATATATATATATATATTCACATAAAAACACGCACAAACACGCATACATTATATACATATATATATATATATATATATATATATATATATATATATATTCACATAAAAACACGCACAAACACGCACATTTTTTCCCGCTACTCCTCAGAAATATGCCTCTATCCGACACCGCCTATCTTTCTGTGGCGTGCAATTCACTCTAATTTTATGGCCGGTGCAATTTATAAAGCTCTTTCTCCCCGCCGGTCCTTCCTATTCTTTCCCCCTCCCTCTTCCTTCCCCATATCTCACTCTTTCCACGGTTTTGTTTTATGCCCCAATGTCACCCGTATTGACATCTTTGTTTCCTTTCCGCGGTGATTTGCAGATCCCTAACTCTCTTCTGCCTTTGCTCCAACTTCCCCCCCCCCCCTGCCCCTCTCTTTCCCTTTACGGCGGGCACGTAAACTCCCCTCCCCACCTTCCCGCTCCCCGTTTCCGAACGCACCCTTTTTCCGTGTATCCTTCTCGCCTTTTTATCAGCGCTATCCCCGTTTAAATACATATACTGCAACCCATCTTTGGATACATATACGCGCGACGATGAGCATTGAACGATACGGGACTAGGGAGACTAGGGAGGGGGGGGGGAGAATCCGCATTGTACTAGACCTTGCGGTGTAAGGATATGAGGAAAGCAAAAATTATTCCCGCTTCGGTTACTCTTGAATGGTCTCCCTGTGAAAAATCATCGGTTCGAACATTTTACGCCATTATTTCCTTCCTGCCGAAGCATTTATATTTTTCAGCGACGTAATAGTGTGTCAGCAATAACTGCACGGACAAGCGGGTAGCACGCTTGAACCCGTGTAATTTCTCGATTAACGTCTTTCTTTCAAGTACCACAAATGATTTTTTTTGAAATAATTTCTCCCTTTTAGTAAGATTAAAATTTCGGTGGTAAGCAATGAGACTTTTTGAGAGGACAAAGAAAGCGAGGCTGGTCTGAAATTTGGAAGGAACAAACTGGAGCAATTAGAACAATTAAATTACTTGGGCAGTGCGCTGGAAGGGAATGGGTCTAGTGGCAAAGACATTAGGTGGAGAATAGCATGGTGTGGATTCACCCCGTGCCACACACTCTGGAGGTAGCTTGTACGTTGCTTCGTAGATGTACAATGTAGAAATGTATGCAATGAGGAAGTGAGGGTGCGATGACGCGTTAACCAGGCATAAATATGAACCAATTCCCAAAATTGGAGGGAATGGATAAGTTGTACCATTAGTTATGGTCAATGAAAGGCAGGCTGCAGAGTTATTGAAATGTCTCAGAACAAACCTATGTTGTTCTTATTCCGAAGTATAAAAACTTTATTATTGGGGGTATATGATTTGGACGACTGAGAGCATTTTATTATTTTACGCCTACCTTGCCCAGACTACAAGACTTTAAGCTATTCAAGGTACTCCACAACAAGTTCTTTTTATCATGTATTGTAATTGAACAGTTGACATTATCTGACATGCCAAGTATTTATTTCGTAATGGGTAAATTCATACAAATGGCTGTGTCTAAATTTAGGTACCGACCAAGGAATTCAAACAAGATATGGTAGTTTTCCACGGTTTTGAATTCCGAGTCGACCGGTTTCGTCGCATAGGCGACATCATCAGGTGATGTCGCCTATGCGACGAAACCGGTCGACTTGAAATAATAAACTATGAAAAAAGTACCATATCTTGTTTGAATTCATTAGAATGGATTTTCACAAAGTGAAGCCCGAAACCATCGAGTTTACCGACAAAGGAGACTGTCTCAGGCTTCACTTGGTGGAATATTTCCATATTGAAAAGAGAGGGGAAAAAACTGCACAGCAGCATAACTGGGGTCGTGAAATAAAATATTGTATGTGTAATGGGTGGCTTTTCAATAGGTACCGACTCAAGAAATGTTCTGCTCGAAAATCATTTAATGCTATCGAGCTAAGGTGGTAAGAAAAAGCTTGGTGTTTACTCTGTATTACGTGAATTATTAAAAATGCATTTACAGGTTCGAATCACGTTAAATGCCCACCCTACGCCAGTGACATAGGTCACCTTTCCGTAGAAGGCTGACATTAACCGTGCTTAGGCGATCGTTATCACTGCCAGGAAAATGGAAATAGTCAATCTACGTAGAATGTGAGATGAATTTGGGTCCCATCGGCGTTCACTGAACTCTAAACAGATCTCATTACAGTGGTTCGTTCATGTCATGCCATATTTTCGTCCCCGTTAACCGATGGGCAGTGTAGTTAGGTCTTTTGCCTGAAATCATTCGCAGCGGCATACTGATGCCCCGGGAACGCCAACGCGAATGTAAAACACCAAGATATTGCTCGTTGGAGGGATGCAGTCTCCAGTTTGTGGACCAAGAATCAAACTGGCTAATGTGAAATGTTCCTTTCTCAAGAACTTACGTAATACGAGGGGTAGGAGAGCAGTGATCACAGGAAATAGGCTTCGCAACTTAACTATCAACAAATATTTATTGGGGTTCTTCAACCAACCATCTACCATTGGGTTCGATGTACATAGGTCTCATCAGTGAGGGTATATCTCCGCGAATTCATAGGCAGGCGACGTATTATCATCTTTCATTTATTAAGGTATAGAGACCAACAATATACCCACTGTACTGTCACGCCTTTGATATTATATTTATTGCCGTGGTATTCACATATTATGTGATAATGCGATAGCAAACAAAAAACAGCGTAGGTAACTGAAGGAACGCGAAGGGAAAAATAATTTAAAGGAATTGATTGGTCGCAAGGAAAACCAGCGTCATTTGTCCGAAGTAAACGGACAAGAACATATGACAGAACTTCATATGATTTATTTTTAAAGAAAAATTGAGTGAAGTACCACGAATACGAAAGTTCCTCATTGATAATTGGAACTGTTATTATGTATCTAAAGTATTAACTGGCATAGTATCTAATGAATAATTAGGTGTAGAATTTTTTTCCAGCATTCTTTCAAGTTTCCCCAAAAGGTCGCCCTGTGAAATGTAATAGTCGTTTTTTTATCATGGTGATAGTGTCATCACTTTCCTCTCACAATATTTAGTTGCTCTATAGCAAGACTTTATTTTGATTATTTTCCCGATATGATCCGATTTAATGTTTTCACGTCTCTTTTACGACCTGATGTCAGAAATTTTACATATCTCAGCAACGGATAAAGTTTATAGCCCTCTTCTGTCGCATCGGCCCTCGCTCCTGACGCCAATGGGAAATAAGCAATGTGTTGAAAAATTTCTGTGCATGAATTTCATATTCTTTGAAATACAGGACATGATTATTGTCGACAGAAAACACTGTTTAACGAAAATAAACCTTGTTAATAGTTTCGCGAGCTTTTTGGCGTTTAAACAGTACGTCATCTGGAACCCGGCGGATGACGTCATGGAGCCGTATCGCTGCCAGTCACACGACACTTTTCCATGTTAATTACCATAGGTCTTTCGCAAATGGACCGAATTTGTCGTTATTTATTAATAGAAGACAATAACCCATCGAAATTAATGTGGGGGAGGAAAGCAGTACCCTGTATTGACGTCAAAGAATTGAGACGCGCTTTTGGTTCACGTGACCCTTCAAAATTTTATTAACTATTTTAAGGCGATAATCAGTGTCTCTATCCACCGCATATGCATATGGGTTGCATGATTGAGTTTGTTAGAGAATTCGTTGTCGTGTTCACGCTCAAATACGAGGAATAAATTTGTTGCATGTTCCCCACTGCTTGAAACGCAATAACATTCACATATTTGGAAAACTTTCCTGCCCACTTTTGCGATACTGGCACTTCATCTCACAGAGAGGTGTCCTTAATAGGTTTGAGTTGTCACAGTAATGTACTATGGTGCACGAGGATATAATAGGATGTTCTTGGACTATACTAGGGCTATACTAGGATAACTAGGATAGGAGAGAGATCACGCCAGAATTCCCACTCTCAATAACGCTTTTCTTTCAACACCTCTCAGCCGAAGAAACCGAAGGTTCAGTCCAGAAAAATCCATAGCAGATTGTCGATTGAACTTGGAACTCCCGAGTCACGGAGCACCATTCCGTTACTTTTTCACTTTCCTTAAGGATTACGAACACCTTTTTGCTTTAAGCACAATTAAGTATCCTTTAACTATACGATGAGTTTCAACGTGCAGGAGTCCTTTTCAAAGCTGCGGAGCGAACACGTCGTGTAACTCCAACCCGTCTTGTAAACAAAGAAGTTCAATTTCGGATATTGCTCAAGCAGTTTTCTTACGGCTCATCAGTTTTACGGCTTATTTCGCGGCGTGGGAAACCTCGAACAACTCAGTACAGTACTCGTTTCGATGAGAGCAGTCTATGAAGTCCTCCCTGGTATTTTTACGTTGGCAGTTTGAACTCGTTGGACCATGGAATTTTCTCCGGCTTTTATTTTCACCCATCGTATTAACTGCCTCATAAATTAACAAGCCCACCTATTCGAAATGTCGAATGGTGAATCAAGTTGTCGCATTCAAAGACCGCCGTTGCAAACTAGCTTTCCATTCCTTCATTTTGCTTCAGCCCACTTCTTAAACCTAACCATGAGCGTCATTCCGAATCTCCCCCTCCCTTCCCCCCTCCCCGCTCTCTTCTGACACTGCTACTTAAATTCTGCTCAGCGAGCCGGCATCTGGACTCAAAAAGTACGACATTAACGAGAGCGATGTGCTGTCTTCGTCTTGCCTTTGCATGACATTTATGGGTCGGGGAAAAAAATCTTTTTTCTCCGTCCCCATTCCAAAAACCCGGAGCGAATCTTGATTAACGGCAATGACCCTTCCGACCATCAACCTCGACGACCGTGGTCGGAGAGGGCCCCCCGCGCCCTTAGGGCGGCCTCACTCCCCGCATCCGCACAAGTCGACAGGCGACAGATGAAGGCGACAGTCTAAAGGCGACAGATGAAGTTAAGTATCTGGGAGTTACGATAACCTCAAACCTATCGTGGGGAACACATATAAGAAATATTTGTGGCAGAGCTCTGAAGAAGCTAGGATTCGTCAAGCGTATTGTGGGAAGATTCTCAGATGAAAAAGTAAAAGAGAGGTGCTATTTCGCACTCGTCCGGCCACACCTTGAATATGCAGCAAGCATATGGGATCCGGTGCAGAAAGAATTAATTCGGGAACTTAATAAAATACAAAGGAAAGCTGCGCGATTCGTCAAAAACTGTTACGGGCGTACAGACAGCGTTACGCAGATGTTAAACGAATTAGGCTGGGAGCCGCTAGAGACTCGGAGGCTGCGCGCTAGGCTTAGATTACTTGAGCAATTGAGAATAGATATCTTTCAGAGCGACACGGAGAACATCATATTAGAACCCCACTATATTTCCAGGTCCGACAGAAACGATAAATTAAGAGAGATATTTTGCCGAACGGATAGGTATGGGAATTCGTTTTTCCCCCGAACAATAAGGGACTTTAATAAATGCAAGGCGTAATTTCATATAGCGTTTCCTTTTTATATGTAAACGGCTGGTGTCCTAACACCCCCCGCCACACGCCTATTGAGGCGGCTTGCGGGGTAGTATGTAGATGTAGATGTAGATGAAGTCCTCCGCAGACCATGGCCTTAAATCACGCCCGGCGCACAACTCGCCTTCAACCCAACAGGACAACCCAGCATTCTCCCATTCTTCACAGAGCAAGCGACCCGTTCACCCTCTTGCCTTTCAGCCCGCCCGCTGCAAAGGATTGCCGTCCGCTAGACCCCCCGAAAAAGTCCTTTTGACACTTGAGACGTTCCGCAGTCTGGGGTCCACGACGGTCCTCACGGTCCCTTCCCTAAACAAGATTTCACGCTAGTGTGCGGGGTTTTCCTCCCCATTGCACTCCCGAAAGGACTGAGTTCACAGCTGCCCAGGCAACAAGTGATTTCTCTACCACCATGAAGTGTGAGATGAATCGAACGTGACAAAAGGAATTTACCTGGCTTTTACTGCATGCGACTCCGGTAGATTTGCTTTTCAGTAATGATTTCACGCAACTTATATTTCTGATCCGCATAAAGACTTGAAAAGCTTCCTTTTTCTCTCTCGCTCTCTCCCGTAACGCGAGGGCCTTTCGGGCCAAAGAAAAGGAATGAAGTGTGGCGTATTCAAAAAAATGACCGATTTTGTTGCCAAATGTGGGAAGGAGGCCAGATGTCTGTGATGTTGGGTGCTGCGCGATTTTCAAAGAAGATAATCTCGACATGTCAAACCCTATATATCACGATGACAGCATCTGCCACCACTTTTACGCATAGCCGTTAAAAGAAAAAAAATAAATAAAGACCTAAAGAGTGGATGGAAGTTAATTTATATATGTATATGATTCATATATTTGAGATCGCATCACTCCGTCCGTCGTCTGAAAATGTCGCAGGGAGTGCCATAAACATTTGGAGCGACCAAGTGGAGAGACGGCAGTTTTCAGAGCGGCTCCTAAGGAGTGCTTCACTTCATGTGGCTATAAAACCAATTTCTGGGTTTGGCAGTATTTCAAAGAGGGGGCTTGTTGACTTTTTTTCCTCTGTGGCCTCGAGGCTGTACGTATTTACGAGCGCCGGTAATCAGTCTGATGTGTCATCGTTTATAACTGGGTGCGCTTGCGTTGTGCTAGTCCGGGAAAACCACCAATTGTTGCGTGCTTGTGCTTAGTGCGACTCATGTAATTGTGTGAATATGGCCATTCGTAGGTTGGCACTGTCGTTCACTTGCTCAGGCATGAAATTTATTCACGGCCGGACTTTCTGATTGCCTTGAGGTGGTTTGAGCGAGATAGTTCCCTAGTCATAATAGAGACCATATTAAAATTTTATTTTCTTATTTCAGCGTCCGTAAGAAGTATGAAATAAATATTTGAATATTAATGGCGCAAAGATATAGCTACATATGACCAAAATTCTCAGTAATTAAATAAATAAAGCTACATAAGTCTCTAACTTGACTCATTTCTTCCCGCCGTACGGCTAATAACCCTTCAAAACAGCGGGTTTTTTTGCGATTCTGTAGAAATTAATGTGGTGAATAATAAATTATTTTTTTAAAAATAGTTGAGAAAACATGTAATCTACACACGGTTAGTTTTTTGACCAAGCTAGATGCTAATAGTTCCAAATTTGTTTAATATTCTCTCTCTGGAGCGCACAGCCGTAATCTATCTCTTATAAAACAGGTTGTATTTTTAAACAAATTGCTCGAAAAGCAGCTCGGCAAGGGGTTGATATTTTGATATAATTGGAAAGATGAGAGTTTTTTTTTAATGGGACTAAATCATCAAATTCTAGGTGAAGTGATTTTTCGCTCAAACTACCATAATTTTCCCGAAAAAGTAAATAAATAGCAATGAATATTTGAAAAAGCGTTTCTCTGTTTGCTGTATCCTATTTGTAGAATCCTACCTATATATTTCCACACAACTAACCTTTCAAATGGGCATTACTATGCCACAGTGAGGCAAAATGCGCATTATGCTACTAAATTTGAAGTGGCTGTGGGTTATGATAAATGTTGTGAAGTTGGACTTTCTATCGGATGGCTTACTGTGGACAACAGAATGAACGACAACTTTCAGGAAATGTATATTAACTCATTTAAGTTCATCAAAATATCCTAAAATGACCAATATTTGGTGATGAAAAAGCAACAAATCCCTAACCAAGTTCAATTTGCGGAAGAAACATGATGGCAATCTAAACTTTAAATACGCATTGAAATTACGCGTGACTAAATCATTACAATGTCCAGGACGGATGATTGAACTAGAATTCACCTAAGGTTAACAATTAGGAATTTTTAAACATTGCCGTACGCACATACAACTATAGAAATTTATAATGATAATTTTTCATTATATATTATTGCAACATTTAGACATTTTTCAAGCAACAAGGCATATGAAACATTCTGTTCAGTAACTGAAATATTTTTGGGCTGCTGAAACCGCTCAAAATATTGTATTCTTTGGCTCTAGCATGAGATTAACCATCCCTACCGCGTTCCGGGCAGTTGGAATTTGATTTAACCCAGGTTCATCTTCGCGGTAAAAAGTGCGACTTCTTGTTATGAATGAAAATGTCAGGCTGTATCCTCAGGTTGTACCGAAAACAGGAAATATCTCGTAATTATAGTCCCTGTCTCCCCATAGATACCTTAATTTTTTTCCCGGAACCACATAAGCCGGCTCGGATAACAAGAGGCCCATTCATGGCAACCCAAAGCCTTAAAAACTCTCCTAAATTCCTGGAAACTTGAACGTTTGAGCGGAAAAAGAATTGCGTCCTGTCCCGGGACTGTTCTTATCCAGGTGTTCGACAATCGTAACCTAGAATTGTGACGCCTGTGGTTAGTCTTTTGACCGGCCATTCATTTTGTGTGGCCTTCTCAGAAAAGCGAGCTTAAGTCCCTTTTGACTCGTCCCCTTTCCCTCAATCGCCTCCTGAAAGGGCCTTTTTCCTTCCTTGACGCTCTGGCATTCACATCCCGCCCTTCATTCTTAGCCCTCCTTTTACCCCACACTATTATACTCTGCGTGAAACACTTCCCTGAATGATGTCTCTCCGCAATGCCTTCCTGTCGTTATTTCGGCGAATCCCCTGGAGTACAAAGAAAGGCTGAAGGATAAGCCCTCAGGAGGACTGAGCACTGAACAGCAGGTAATCGGAGCGGGGTTTTCTTGACGCCGCCGCGGCGTTGCGCTCTCCGGTCGTGTCTCTCAAGGAGAATCTAGGACTATGTTTCCGCACCCACGTCAGCCGATTAACCCCAACAACCATTGCCGCCTGTGAATTTGGGAATTTTAGTGGCTCTTGAGGTAATTCACTAGAGGGATAAACGTGCCCATATGTTGCGCTGTGTACGCAAACGCCCCCCCCCCCCCCCCCCGGCTGAATAATGCCCTCGAATGTCTATCTATGCGACCGCTGCGGGATTAAATTTCATTAATGTGGATTCTTCTTCTCCTTGGGAGTATTTAGTGATAGTTGAAAGATATTATTAATTGTATCTATCCACACTTTAGTTTTATCCTACCGGCCCTGGTTTCGACGGGCAACAGTAATTTTCAAGATGCTTAAAGGGCCTTCATCACAACGATTACTCTTCTAAACCTGGGTTGGTGAAATGAGACAAGTAGGTACGGGTAAATATAACTGATGATTTCTATATTTTATTGTGGAAATGAATATTTTCCAAAAATTTAATCCTAAAACTATCTATTTTAATAATTGAAAAGTGTTCGACTGATTTACCGAGTTTTTCCATAATAAATACTCCCAAACGCCTTTCAAAATTTATACCACGGCTAATGCCAATTATTTGATTTCACATCTCAACTTTCTCCCGAGTCGTATCACCTATTTACGGAACTATCTGCTACTTAAGCTCTCTTTTTCAAGAATAGGTATATGATTTCGGAATTACATGGTAAGTATCTTATTTAAATACATCCATTGTCCGCTCTTTACTCTGTATAGAGTAGAATTGAAAATTGGTTTAAAAAACTGCCAAAAATACAAATACTTGAGCTCATTTGTAAACATGGTAATCTCTCTCCTCCTTACTAGGCAACATCGTCACAATTTATTGCCACCCACCATTTAATTTGAGATGGAGGAGTAGTAATGACTCATTTAAATAACGGTAGAACGCCAAATGGCTGTCAGAATAACTACCCTCCATGTAGTCGCGGTGCGTTTGAGTTCGTTCATTCAAAAAACTAATGGGACGCGTCTCAACCGTATCCAAAGCATTCCCATACGAGACCGCTTTTGTGCGGTGGCTCACGTCGCATGGTTTCCCGGTAACGTTCCTCGCTCCACGTACGTCGATATCCCGACCACCACCCCCTCGGTGTCTCGGACCATCGTTTACCTCAAGGGCCTGGCTTTCTCAAACGAAAGAAGTAAGAGCGGGGGGAGTCGGGGAAGGAGCTCTGGTTCAAATCATTGGAGCGGTGACGCCATGCATGCAACACGATCGACGTTCCCTGTCGCCATAAACATCTCCTCAAAACGTCTCTCACAACATTCAACCCCGAGGAAGCATCCGTCTTCCCCCCCCCCCCCGTCTCTCATCCCCCCCCCCCCCGGTAGCAGGTTCCCTTAGAAGTTCTGGCCATCTGTAAGAAGGAGGTTTTGAAGACCAGAGGCGATGGCATATCCTGTAATGGTGCAAAGGTGGACGGGAGGGGGTGACGATTATGGGAGGGTGGAAAGGGGGGGAGTAGGAGGGAGTTGGGGAGGGTTATGTCAGGGGGGGGGGAGGTGTAGGAGGAGGAGGAGGATGGTAGTCGAGCCGCCAGAATGAGAAATGGGTTGCAGAAGAGAGGAGACCAAAAGCTGGGGAAGAAGATGAAATGTGAGGGTTTGGCCCAGGGGGTGACTGTGGGTGGGTGGGTGTGGGATGAAGGAAGGCGAGGGGGTGGTAGGGGGGCAGAACACGGAGGAGGGGAGCCCCCCCCCCCCCCCCCCCAGTGTTGCCAAGGTAGCGATTTTGTCACGATACCTAGCAGCTTTTACAAGTTTTGGGTGGCAAATAATAAAATTTAGCGACAAATCTTAACTGAAATGTCAGGAAAAATGTTTATTTGAAGACAAAAGTAGTGACTGCAAGCCTTTATATCGTTTAAAAACTACTTTCACAACTTACACAAGTGTATTATATGCTATTGGAATGCTGAGCAAAAAAGATTCGAAAGAAATATTATAGTGCCAAAAGTCGACAAAATGCTAATATCAATGGTAGGTATATGCCTTTCAAAAATCGTGAATCAGACTACGTATAGTACCCACAATTTTCTAAGACTCACTACCCTTGAGTTCAAGATGAAATTAATGGTAACCGAAACAAAACACTTGCAGTTTTCCACTTTTAGGTTAATAGCTGAAAACTGCAAATTTTTTGTTTTTTGTCATTATGGAACGGATCCACCACTTCACACTTGAACCTGTATTTTTTATAAAATTAATTATTAATGCGTAATATATATATATATATATGTGTGTGTGTGTGTGTGTGTGTGTGTGTGTGTGTGTGTGTGTGTGTGTGTGTGTGTGTGTGTGTGTGTGTGTAATATATATAGAATGTATTCCCTTCCAGCGACAAATCTAGGAACTTACACAAGGGATAAAAACTTAGTAAAATTTCACAACTTTCAGGTGATAATGTCCACTGTTGGATGAAACCGGTCGTTATTAAAATACGTATGTGAAATTTTACGAAGTTTTTTAAAGTTAATTGTGAAAAAATGTGTCTTCACAAAGCTGAGACAGTCTAATCCAATTGTAACTAGTGACTCCTCTCATTTTTCATTTTCGCCACAAACTAGCGACTTCTTACATGAAGTTAGCGATTGCATCCGAATATCAGTTGGGAACACTGGGCGTTGGGTGTTGGTTTTACCCGGGGAGACCACGAGGGGAAACACCACCCCTCCCACCCCAGCATGAAAAGAAAGTGGGCGTGGATCCCTGGAAGCGCCGCCGTTGAATAAGAGGAGACGACGCGTCTTTGAGGGGTGCGTGCCGTGGGGTGGCGGAAGGTAGGGGTTCGCAGGGTTCTGGAACATTTGTCGCCTCCCTCCAGCCCGTGTGTCCGAGGAAGGAAGTGATTAGGATAAGGCTATCTCCTATCTGCCCCCTTCCCCCCGAAGACTTTCCGGAGCCTCAAGACTCGACGCTAATGGAATGACGGGGAATGCCGATCAGAAAATCATGGGGAATTCCAGCTCTCTTTTAGGAGAATTAAAAGATTGAATTTTGAACGTTTTTTTTCCCATCGAGTTGTTCTCCCCTGCGGAATACGCCATTGGCGTGAATCGTCTTATATTCCTTCTTCACCGGTTGGATGGTTGTTTTGTGAGGTGACCGAATACTGCTTTTTTAAATTTTCAACTTTAAAAAATTGTTTTGAGCTGCCCATGAGGTAGAAAATTCAATTTCCATACATTTACCGAAGTATAAGTAGCTATTTCATCATTCTTATCGAATCTGTCCAATAGAGACACGATGTCTCATAGAGAAGTCGCTCTACTATTAGAAAACCTAATGGATTAATACAAATATCCTTTGGTAAACTAAATTGAACTGTAAATCGGCAGACAAGTCATGATTTCCATCCCTTGGACCTCACTTGATCGCGCAAAGTATTGATTCGGACATGTATAAGCGGGTTTGTGAGAAAGTGTTGAGAGGATTCTACGGATACTGGGCGTATGATCATCCCATTAATTTCAAATTTGAATTCATTTGATCGGAAACGAAATTGCGTAGAAGGTCTTGAAGTACAAGTCAACAAGGAAGGATTTAACAAGAAACTTTTTCTGAGTCTTCCTTCACAATGAATAATGTCTCAGGGTGAGGAGGAAGGCTTGAGATGGATACAAAAGGATCGTGGATCGTAACCGGTCTCGTGAAACACTAATCAGGAGAAAATAGCTCAAGGTTCTTCCGTCTTCCATGCCAGATACCTTCAAGGTAGTTCGGGCAATATTTTCCCCTAGACATAAACAGGGACCATATTCATAGCAACTGCAATAAGCATGAAGTAACATTTTTACATTCATGACTCAAAATCTTTGTTTAAAATGATTGAAATTCTCTGAAATTAACTAAATATACATGTATAAAGTTTCATCTTTCAACTTTACTAATTTTTTTCACACCGTAAGTTGAACAGCGGCAGCTCTTTCGCATTTTCTGTAAAAATTACTGCGGTGAGTAATTGATTGGTTTTTAAAGGTAGTTGATGAAACATAAAAACTACGCACTTAAATTTCTGACGAGATATGTTAGAATTTCCTCATTTTCAAATTAAAGTCTCTCTGGAGTGCATACGCGAACCATTTCCCATGTAAAATGTATTTTGTGGCAAATATCTTGAAAATTATAGTGGTAAGTGGCTGATATTTTGTTATTCTGGGAAATATTTGGTTTTTTTTATAATGAGGCCAAATTCATAGAAATGTATACGAAGTGATATCTCGATCAAACTACCTTGAAAGTCCACTAGGATGATCCTTCCTGATATTTTGGTTCCTATAAAAATTTACCAAAACTCTTCAATCCCAGGTGTCAGCGAGCTTACTAGGTAGTTGTTTTGGCATCTAAGGGATACAGTGATTCTACACCTACTCCCTCTCTGGATATAAAACATATAAGCAATTTACGTTTGGTTTGCCCCAGACTACGTCCCAAGTCGCATGGAAATTAAATAGAAATTACATTGCGAGCATGTTTTTAAAGTGGAAAGGCTCCACGCACATTCAAAACAGCACACTAAAGGACGATAATGAACTGAAAGGAGAAAGATTTCGGGAGGAATACGAATGGACTTAACTACGGAATCTGTCTGAAATATGAGTGAAAAATAAGTGGAGAAAGTAATTCTCACTCTTATTGCTTGCCACTCAGATGAGATACTGCACTCACATTCTAAGCGACAACCAGGATCATTCAAATTTGGTTTCGCCTTAAAGTTATTTCAGACGTAATCTTACAGTGGCCATCGACCGCAAATTGAATATGAGTCCCTTGCCATAAAGAAAAACCAGGCCTTAGAATAATGGTTAAATTATTACATCATAACTTTCAAATAAGATCTATGAAAAGAAATAGACGCGGAAAGTTTGCACTGGTAGGGATCCACAAAGATGCGTAGTTGAACCAATCGTACAGCTTCAATTTTCCGGAGGACTAAAGCGAGTATGCACAAACTACTGTCTTCCTTCAAATGAAAATTACTTGCTCCAACCGTTAAAATTAAGTACATGAATGCGAGAATTACTCTATTCTAAAAATGCGCCATTATACATTTATACATGTAATAAGGTGTACGCGGTAATAGAATTTCCACTGATTCTTCCAAAATAGCAACAAATTATTCGCAAATTTCTCTTCATTGATGATCATAAAATACTGGAAGCTGCATGATGTCGAATACATAATTAATGTGTGTGAATGAAGTTAGTTTTGGGGGAGATGGAATACGGAAGGACATTTTAGAAGGGAGAAAGCTGGGATATAGATGAAGAGAAAAAAGGAGAAGCATTTTGGAAGTGATGAAGAGAGATATGTAGTTTGATGAAATGAAGAGGGAGATCATAAAATGTAGTAGTTGAATACATGATGCCGTCTCAATACTGTGTGGTGGAACCTAAATATGACGAACGAACGCTTTGCAGTTTCTCACTGAGACATTTTAAAATGCGACAAGATATGTTGTATTACCGGGGAGAGAGAAAGTAAGGGCTTGATGATGATGCTAAACATCAAAGCCGGTCGCATTAAATCTTTCTCAGTGGAATGTTGCAAAGAGCTCTTCTTTCTTGTGCTAGCGGAACTTTAAAAAGTTGAATAGAAATGTGGTGGAGGAACATTTTAGTGGTTTTAGTAGTAGTTTTAGGGCGGTGGCGATAGTAAATCTAAACCTGAACTGATCAGTAGAACACCAAATATTGAGCTTTTACCCACGATTGATTGCTACTCAGTTTACGCTATTAGCGCACAAGTGCTTAAAATATTTTCTTCAACTAGTGTTAATGAACACACAGTACATTTTTGGAATATTTCAGCTGGATATTACCACGGTCAAAAATGAGTTACTGACAAAAAGATATCAGCATACCAAATTACAATCGAGTCAAATGTAGATCTGCTCGAAAGCATTATTTTTTACCCGTCAACGAAATTAAAAGGGATGCATTCTGATAACCCACTTCAAAAATTTTTAAGTCACATCGTCAAACGTGCTAGACTAGGGTGATATTAGAAAAAAAACTTTTTGGAAGAGTTTCATTCCGTTCTTCACTCATGACGCTGCGGTTCAACGCTGTGAACGACGTAACAAAGGAAAACGTGTGCGCGCACACAAATCACATCGCTTCAAAGTTCTCAGCGATCTATGTCCCCCATCGGCGACGTAATGACCGACGATAATGCCTCAAATACACATGACCTTGCGAGCGAAAAAGCGGCTTTGCAGTGGCTGCCTCCGGTACTTTATGCCCGAACCGAGATGAGATCTCCCCATCCTTTTATAACGTTAACAAATCACTTTATGCGTTGCCTCTCCATCCGGCAACGCAACACCGTAAAAAAATCCCTCAATCCCACCCCTACCCCGTCCCGGCTCTGCGATGTTACTCCTATTCAGACATTATTTTGCATTTGAGGGGAGCGGGGGCGAGTCTGAGGGCCGGGTTATGTTGGGAGACCGAATAGCTTGCGAGAGAGCGAGTGAGAGATGGATGGATGAAGAGAGAGAGAGAGAGAAAAAAAAGGATTGGAAAAAGCGTGAGCCATTATCGGGATCGTTTGTAGCTATCGCCATGTGCCATCGGGAGATATCCTCGGATTCGAAAAAGGGGACATTCTTCACCTTTTTAAAACATTTGGAGGCAAAAGTCGGTGGGGTAGGGAGAGAGGGGGGGGGTAGGAGCACTCAAAAGGTCCGGCCATCAACCATCACAAAAACCTCATTCCCCGAGAAAGGGGTGCGAGGGGGGCGGAGGGGGGCGGGCAGGGAGAGGGAAGGGTGGATGGGGTGAAGAGGGGGTTTTTGGGGGTGAGGTGAACATCGCGTAAAATGGGAGAAATTTACGAGTCCCAGTCCCAAACTGATCCCCTCCGCCTGCCACGATTCATGCAACGCCTCATTTGCGGAAACGACGATTTCAGGGAGGGGGGGGGGGCAACCAACTCCCCTCCATTCTTCCACCACCCCCATGGCACCCGATCCCCACCACCATCGTATCCCCCGTCGTGAACCAGCCCCCTTCACCCAGCACCGACACATCCGGCGGCGAATATGGCAAAAGGGTCTCTCATAATCATCACTTATCACTCGCACGTCCGACTCGATTGATCTCCCCCAAACCCCGCGCACAATTCCTCGTCTCCGACTCCTACCTTCCCCCCCCCCCCACATACATCGCAAACGACACTGCCGCGTCCCACACAGATCCTCTTCTCCACCCTACCGATGACACCCATCTGCATGACATGACCGGAGCGGGCTTGTGTGTGATTCCGACCCCCCCCCCCCCCCCACGAAAAACCCCTGTCCCCACATGGCGAGGACACGCAACGGAACGGTGTAGGGGTGGCGTGGGGTTAGTCACAGCGGGACACCGCAGGATTGAAATCCGTTTACCCCTCTCTCTCTCTCTCCCCACCCTCCACACAAAGACCGAAATGTTGCATCTTATTACCCCCGCGAGTTTCAGTGACGCGTCCCTTTCTTCCATTCCGCGCGTGTTTTGACCTCCGACTCGGTTGTGTTTGTGCGTTTCCGACGGGGAAAGAGCTCGTGACCGAGGGTGTGGCAGCGAGACAAGCGGTGGGACTGCGCAGGAGGGAACGGAAGACCGAGCCGCACTTGAGCAAAACGCTCCAAAACGCTCCGAACCGCTCGGCAAGAACCGGCGCAAAAACCGAGGAAGGCCCCCCGATGGAATGGGACTCAATTTTATCACCATCACGCGCACACGCTGTCAAGGGGCAGAATTAAAATCTTTGGTGGTTAGTGTCGATTGAGCGGGGCCACATCTCAGGTTAGGAGTGCGCCAAATGTATTCACTCATAGATATTTGAGTACCCGAATGAATACATGGGTACTCGACGAATGCATGAGTAGCTGAATGAGTACATGAGTACCTCTATGAGTAGATGAATACCCGAATGAATACATGAGTGGCTGAATGAGTACATGAGTACCTCGATGAGAAGATGAGTACTAGAATGAATACATGAATACCTCGATGAGTAGATGAGTACCCAAACGAGTACTTGAATACCTCGACGAGTGGATGAGTGCCCAAATGAATACAAGGACAACAACCTCAGCGCCTCATCGAATGCTTGAATACCTGGTTGAATACTCCTGAATACGAGAACCTCGGCTAGGCGAGCATCCGAGTACCCACCTCGATGACTACAGCTGTTCATTCGACCGCTAAGGTACGCACGACTCACATGGTTAACACTACCCGCTGTGCCTTGAGTATTGGGATTTTAGAGGGAGTTTGATGAATGCCAAGCTGGCCATTTGACCACCTAACATGTGACTTATGCCTTGGAAATTCTCAAATACACATGAAAGGCCAAATTCTCCTTTCTGCCACGCCATCGCTTGCCGGTCGTTTCTCAGTACGATAGTCATGCAATACGAAGTCCAGCGAAACCCTCAGTTTCAGTTAGTTCTTAAGCTGCAAATTTGTCACTGTTTTTCTACCAGCTGCGAAATCTGAAGGATGTCGTCCAAAATTTGGAGGGCATTCGATAAAACGAAAGTTACTAACAAGGTATCATGCAAAGCCTGTCATAAAATTATTTCCAGTAACTTAAGGTCAACAAGCAACTTATGGAAGCATTGGCGCATTCACAAAAAATCAACTGCAAATGAAAAACTACGAGAAGATTCTTCGTCTAATTCTACGAACGATTTCGAAACCCAGGCTCATAGTGAAATCCGGTAAGTTACTTTCAATGTAAATATATTTTTCATCAAGTAATTCACTTACGTAATTGATTTCCTCTCGTATCTGTTTTAATTTAATATATGTATTTGTTTGATATTATCAATGTTTAGTTTCCAATGTTTTCACATGCATTTATTTCTTTTTTTATGAAGTAATACTCAATCGATTGCAGCTCCTAAAGATGGCCGTATGGGAGATAATTCACCGCAGACTCAAGAGGACACGGTGGAGAAAAGTAAACAAGGGACTGAGTATGTGCAACCGAAACTTCTAACCTATCTTTGACATAATTCGCCTCGAGTTTAGCAGTTATTCAGAACTTAAATGTCACATTAACGTGCAATTATTTCGTACCCTATTATTTTTACGCTTACCGTATATTACTGTAGAAGGCTTCACATAGGTTCAAGAACTAATCAAACGTGTGGTCATTTTGTCACTGGTTGGAGCAAACAAGGAAAACTATCACACCTATTAACTTAATTAGGGCATCACTGGTATACCCTCACCACTTCTGTGAATAAACTAAGAGATATTTCTAGTGTCACTGGCATATTGCTTATTATTTATCTGGAGGTAGTGCTTTAAGTAATCACAGGCCTCTGAAGGCAAAAGCTGTGGCAATTTTGACCAATGTAAGTGATGTCCAAGGGGAGATTAAATTAAACCATCATAGGGAATCCTTATCAGTGCCTTTAAAGTTGACGGGTAGTAGTTAGAAAATCTTTCTTTTACCCCTAAGTTACTACTCAAACTTAATTTTCAATAATGGTACATGGACGTGTTTGGTATTTTAATTTGGTAATGTGATTACTGATGATTAAATGCCATCTAAAAATGAAGAAATTGAATGAAAATTGCAGAACACATGGCGAGTAGAAAAACTGAAGGAGGCTCAGCATCAGCAGGCATTTCAAAAAGCAGTGAGCAACAACATAGACGAAGACCTGACTGAGAAATCAGTGGAAGAGTAATGGGAGAACATTACATGTGGACTACAGGTAGCCGCAAAGGAAGATCTTTGAAAAAGAAAAGATGGCAAGAAGAAGCCATGGATCACGTAAGAATTCTTAGACCTAATTGAAGAAAGAAGAAAGTACAAGAATGAGAAAACTGAAGGAGGACAGCTTTTTCACAAAAGAATAAGGACGAAATAAGTCGCAAAGCCAAAAAAGATAGAGAATGTGGATGAAAAACCTATGCGAAGATGTACAAAACAACCTTGCACTTGGAAAGGTGGACGCTGCCTATAGGATAGTGAGGAACCACCACTTCAAGGAACGGAGCGCAGGATGCAATGCCATAAGGGACAAAAATGGAGAACTTTTGATTGAAAATGAGGACAAAGTGAAGAGATGGAAATAATATCTGGAAGAGTTATACAACGGAAACAATCTCAGCACGACAGTGATCGAAGAGGAAAGCGAAGTCGAAGAAGATGATATAGGAGAACCAATATTAAGATCGGAATTTGACGCAGCAATAAGGGACCTTCGCATCAATAGAGCTTCTGGAATGGATACATTCCTGCAGAAGTAATTAAAAAAGCAGTAGAGAAGACACTAACCGTTATTTACAAAACCATCTGCGACATGTCTAACAGGAGAAATACCCAGGGACTTCGAGAAAAACATCATCATTCCTATTCCCTAAAAGAAGAGAGATGAGAAATGCGAAAATATTTGGACTATAAGACTGGAAATACATACATCGAAGATATTGACAAGGAGCATCTACAGAAGATTGGAGCGAAAAGCAGATGAATTCCTGGATGAAGATTAATTTGGAAACAAGTAAAGTAAGGGCACAAGAGAAGCAATACCGGCCGTTAGGCTGCTCATAGAGAAGAGAATGAAGAACAAACCGACGTCCATTGAATTTTTTAATTCAGAGAAGGCTTTTGACAACGTGGATTGGAATTCAATGCTTGGCATTCTGAAATGAATTGGAGTGTCCTACAATGATCGAAGAATTATCCACGGTTTATATAAAAACCAAGTAGCTGTCATTAAATCTGGACCCAGCAGTGGAGAAGCAAGAATAAGGAAAGGAGTTAGACAAGACGGTGCACTGTCTCCTGCAATTTTTAATGTTTAAATTAAGAGAGCCGTCAATGAAATCAAAGAGTGCCTCTGGGGTGAAAATCCATGGAGAAAAAAATTAGCATGCTGCGATTCGCTGACGACATAGCACTCATAGCAGAGACAGAGATCTGAGTATGATTGCAATAACCACGGAAAAGGCATTGGCCCGATACGATCTGAATATCAATAGAATGAAGACTAAGATACTGGTGTGAAGCAAGAGAGAAGAGGCCAAAACCAACGTATAACTAGGAAAACAAACACTGGAAGTGGGGAAAGAGTTCTGTTACCTTGGAAGCCGAGTAACCAACGATGGACGGTGAAAGAAAGGAATAACAGAATAGCCCAGGCAAAGAGGGCATTCTATCAAAAGAAGAATCTACTTACCGCTGGAAATACAAGCGTAGAAGTAAGGCAACAATCCATCAGAACATTCATCTGGAGCGTGTTTCTATATGGCAGTGAGGCATGGACAATGACAGTAGCGGAAAAGAAAAGGGTGGAAGCATTCCACATGTGGTGTTACAGAAGAATGATGAAGATAAAATGGATCGACTGAGTAAGTAACGAGGAAGTCCTAAGATGAGTGGAGGAAAGGGAAGTCTTCTGAATACCTTAAAGAAGAAGACGGGACAACCTAATCGGCCACATCATGAGACATAATGGCCTGATGAAGACAATCGTTGAAGGACAAGTGAACGGGAAAAATGGCAAAGGAAGGCTTCGTGTGAGATATTTGGAACAAGTAATGAAGGATGTGAAAGAGAAGAAATACGTACAAATGAAGAGATTAGTTAATAGAAGAACTCAGTGGAGAGCTGCGTCAAACCAATCTGATTATTGATGACTAATATGGTGATAGCACATTGATACCTCAAACATGTACACGTTACACAAACATTTACTGCATCGATTCATACGGTTATTACACTCTCATGAATTGAAAATAATTACAGCTGTAGGTAAATTACTTATCCCAATTTTACGTCCGGCTTTATTCTATATTAGTCACTCAAACTCACATCTCCTCTCGCTAAAGCCAATTTTACGTCCGGCTTTATTCTATATTAGTCACTCAAAATCACATCCCCTCTCGCTAAAGCCATGATGGAATCTGAATTACAACTTTCAACAGTCGTCCACTTGCTCAAAATACACTTTATGTAAGACACGTATTAAGTATTGCTCTTAGGTGTGAATGAAATTTTATTGATCAAAATACATCGTGGCCCCCTCTTAAACTGCTATTTTCCCGACAGAAACATTACATTGAGAATAAAGACGTTTTATGATGAAGGTGAGCAACAGGTTTGATTAAAATATTCCACGATTTTTGACTTCTTGACAAGCAATATACATTTCTTGGAGCATGAATTTTACTTCTTAACTTCACTTGAAATTATGCACGTACTGATGAAACTTCCATTAAGTCAGATGATGCTTAATACTTTTAACATTGTTGCTACTTTTATTTCAGAGATCATATTCTTGAAACAATCAATTTCACAAAGAGGCAGCAACAAAGAAATAATGCTCTTACATATTATATAGCTGTTGATATTCAACCTTTCAACTTAGTTGAGAAGCGTGGCTTCCAAACATTTTGCGAAGTTAACATACCCTCGTACAAGTTGCCATCCCGGAAGTACCTCACAGAGAAATTAATAAGAAATATGTATGAGGAAACAAAGGGTAGAGTTAAAGGCGAGTTGCTGCCTAGCATGAATATTTTTTTCACCACAGATTCCTGGACGAGTATCACTATGGACCCGTATGTTTCCCTAACTGCTCACCTAATAAGTGAAGACATCACAATGAAGAGTTTTGTTTTGGAGTGCACTCACTTGGATAAGGATCACACAGCTTTGAATTTGGAAATAGCAATTGCGGAAACTTTGGAGGAGTGGGGAATATCTCTGCATCGAAATGTCACTTGTTTTGTTTCAGACAATGGAGAAAATTTTCAGAAAGCCTTGAAAAACATGGAAGTGGAAAATATTTCTTGTTTCGGGCACTTTATGAACTTAGGCTGCCAATCAATGTTAAACTTAACACCGATTAGGAATGTACTTGAGAAGCTAAGGGGAATTCGGGATTGGCGATTACGCAGGAAATTTCAACGCGATTTAAAGTTGGCACAAGAGGTCCTAAACTTGCCGCAAATTGAAATTCCGTCTGTTTGTCCCACCAAGTGGTGGTCAGACTTTAAGCAAATATGATTTTTTTGTAAAAAATGCAACTCCTGTCAACAAAGCCCTAGGAGAAAGCAAAAGAGAGGAATTAAAATTACTCCCAAGGGAATTGGAATTGCTAGAAACAGTTCTAGAAGTCTTGAGACCTCTTCATGATATCACAGAGGAAATGTGCGGTGAAGAGTACGTGACGGCGTCAGGTATCATACCGATAACCTACAGGCTCACTAACGATCAGCAGCATGATCTCATTAGCTCTATATGCTCTACTTGTTTGACGAAGGAAGAGCTAAAAATTGAGGAGGAAAGACTGGCCTACTTCTTCGCTAAAGAGTTTCCGCCCAGTGATATGATAGAAGAGGTGCTGGTGAATTATGAAGAGGAAATGATGTTAAAAAAAGAGTGCAAGAACACAAAATACTTCATGCGTCAAGCATTGGGGAAGCCATTTAATAAGTGGTATGAAAAGGCCGACTTCTTGCTGTTGGCAACATTTTTGGATCCTAGGTTTAAAAATAAATATCTCAATGAGGAAGAGAGTATGTTGACCGAGGAAAGAATTAGAATGATGCTGAAAAAAGATGAGGAAGCAATGAATGCAAGTACATCTACATGTGATCAGAATGATGAATGCCCTACAAAGAAAAATGCAAATTATTGGCATTTATTCGAGATGACATGGTTCAAACCATAGAGCAGGAGAAACTGGATGAGGTTTCGGCATATCTATGTTACCCCATAATAATTGAAAACCCTCTCCGATGGTGGAAAAGTCATGAGCATAATCTCCCCAAACTTTCTCAACTGGCAAAGAAATATTTAGCCTGCCCTGCTACTAGCGTTCCATCCGAGCGGGTTTTCAGCTGCGGCGGAAATATAATAACTAATCACCGGGCCATGCTGACGCCGGAGCATTGCAAGCAACTTATTTTTCTGTCGATGAATTCTAAATATGTCTCCATTTAAACACTAGTGATGTTTTTATGTTGTTCTCATAAAATTTAATGTCTTAATTTACCATGTTACGATAGACACTTATTTTCATTATTTTACCAAGAGAAAAACTAACAGTAATGATTTCCTCAGCATAAAATCTATTTTTTGTTTATTTTACGCAATTTCAGAGTAACATATGTAAATTTTTATGCATAGAATTTTGAAAATGTATTTGCTAATTTTGCTGCCCGCAAACTGTGGTTGATATTGTTGAAAAATAAAGTTAATGACTGAAAATTCTTTACTTTGAATAAAAATACTTTATAAAGTAGCTTTCCCTGAAGTAGTATAGCGCACATCGTCCAAATATGAGTATCTGCTCATGCTTTAAGTCCTGCAAGCCACCCCGATGGCGTGGCAGAAAGGAGAATTTGGCCTTTCATGTGTATTTGAGAATTTCCAAGGCATAAGTCAAATGTTAGGTGGTCAAATGGCCAGCTTGGCATTCATCAAACTCCCTCTAAAATCCCAATACTCAAGGCACAGCGGGTAGTGTTAACCATGTGAGTCGTGCGTACCTTAGCGGTCGAATGAACAGCTGTAGTCATCGAGGTGGGTACTCGGATGCTCGCCTAGCCGAGGTTCTCGTATTCAGGAGTATTCAACCAGGTATTCAAGCATTCGATGAGGCGCTGAGGTTGTTGTCCTTGTATTCATTCGGGCACTCATCCACTCGTCGAGGTATTCAAGTACTCGTTTGGGTACTCATCTACTCATCGAGGTATTCATGTATTCATTCTGGTACTCATCTTCTCATCGAGGTACTCATGTACTCATTCAGCCACTCATGTATTCATTCGGGTATTCATCTACTCATAGAGGTACTCATGTACTCATTCAGCTACTCATGCATTCGTCGAGTACCCATGTATTCATTCGGGTACTCAAATACCTATGAGTGAATACATTTGGCGCACTCCTATCTCAGGTACTCGGACTCTGGATCACAGGTAGCCGGTGTGTGGGTCGACCCTTGCTCGCGAAGGGATAATCCTCGCTCGTGGTGAGACCTCGCTCGGCCTAGGGTCCCCTCACTGCCCCGGCCCCCGCCGCGGGAGGGGAGCCGCACAAAACTGACCGTGTGCAGTACATTTAAATGTTTATAAACTTTAACAGTTTCCTTAAATTTATCTTTTTCATCGTGTCAATCGTCCGAAGACGTTTGCGAGCGTCTTTTGATCGACTTTCTACGGTGAAAATTAAGGTTTTCCATGCTGCCTTAGGAAATATGACGATGAGACGTGGCAACGCTGCTTGCATGTGGCAGGATTTTGCGGGATTTCCAACAGTTTTTAAGAGTTATTGTTAGCGGTTATGTCAGGGAAACGCAAGGAAATGATGCAGAAGAGTCTTACGCATGTTAGAAAATACGGTGTACAATATTTTACATTTTATACTGAGCATTAGAGAAGCAAATTAGCTTGAGTATCTTTTTCCACGTGTAAGAAAAGGTCTTCTATGCGGGAAGGGTTGTTTTCAGGTTCATTTATGAAAGTATTACATCTAATACTTCATTTTTGGACTGATTTGAGTGGTACTAATACAATCACACGCCTAGGATACTTCATTCTAGAACTGTCTTCAAAATCCCATCACAAGTTTTCAGGCAGTACTCCATGATCGCTTCGCTGACCACAAATTAAGTTACCTCAGGGGCATCCTCGTTTATATATGTATCAGTCCAAAAATGAGGTATTAGATGTAATACTTTCATAAATGAACCTGAAAACCACCCCTCCCGAATAAAAAAACTTTTCTTACACGTGGGAAACGATACTCAAGATAATTTGTAACGTTAGACACGGAGGGTAGATGGAAAGATTTTCTTTCTATTGCGCTTTCAAGGATCAGAAAATACATTCCAAGTAAAGTCAAAAAAGAAGGCAGCGTACCAAGATGGTACAATGCAGAAGTCTGAAAATCGTTAAGACGACAGAGAGTATGCCACGCCAAGATGTAAAAACTCCATACAGATCTGTGCCCTGATGATCACAATTCAGTAAAGAAAAGATACAATTTGTCTAAAGCCAAATCAAAGGAAGCTTTTCGGAATGCATTCAGGGATTTTAGAAGAAAAACATTAGTAGAACAGTTACAGAATAACAGAACATTGCTAATGTCACACCCATATTCAAAAGCGGCGACAAGGAACAGCCATCAAACTACCGACCGATATCGCTCACATCTATCTCTTGCAAATTCCTTGAACATATAATTGTAAGTTCAGTTATGAGACACCTCGATTTGCAGAACTTGTTAAGAAAAACGCAACACGGATTCAGAAAGGGAAGATCTTGCAAAACTCAACTAGCACTTTTTACCCGCGATGTTTTAGTATTGGGTGAACATAACGTTCCAGTTGATGCAATTTATCTTGACTTGAAAAGGGAATTCGATTACGTTTCCCACAGAAAGCTACACATGAAATTAAAATCCTACGTGTTTGATGACGACGTAATTTCCTGGATTAGAGAAGTCTTAAGCAATCGGCGTGCAAAGAGTTGTATTAGACGGCGCTATCTCTAATGAAGAAAATGCCACATCAGGTGCCCCACAAGAGAGTGTCCTAGACCCGCTTCTGATCCTTTTGTACATTAACGATATCGGTGAAGTAGTTAGTTAAATTATTTGCCGACGACGCAGTGGTATATCGGGAAATCCGTAGCCTTAATGATAAGCAAGTGGTAACTAAAGACCCCGAGGCAATACAGGAGTGGTGCGATGCGTGGTTGCCAGAAGAAACCTGAAAAAATGCGTTGTTAGGAAGTTTTGGAAACAGAAAAACTATCCTTGTAAAAGTTATTGAATACACAACTGCGAATATTGGGATTTGTTAAAATAGTTCTTGGTAAGAGCAACGATCAAGTTGGGGAAATCAGTTACTTCTCGCTTGTTAGACCCCACGCTGAATACGCTGCAAGTATTGGGGTTCCTTATGAGGCAGGATTAAAAACCTAGTTAGCGCATGTGCAGAGAAGATCGGCAAGATACGTTAAAGGCCGTTATGATAATTTGTTAGTGTTACTGACATTTTGCAACAACTGGGATGGGAGTCACTTTCATACCGACGGTTAAAATTCAGACTTAATCTATCATGTAAGTTCCAGGCCGATTTATTCTCTGACGATGTTAATAATATTTTACGAAATATAACATCAATTAGTCACAACACCGACCAGAGGAAAAAACGTTCTGGAACGTGGAATCACCCCGTGCCACACACACTAGTGGTGGCTTGCTCGGTACTTTGCAGATGTATACAAAAGAAATAGAGGGTAAGAAAACGGGAAAACTAAGAGGGACTGAAAAAATATAATCAATCGAAACTAGAAACATTAAGAAGCAATGGGATACAGAAGAAATTATTAGAAAAATAGAGGAGAGAAGGAAGTGGAAAAATGTCGACACCAAACTAGCTAAGAGATGGAATAAGGAATCAAATAATTAACTCCAGTGGGTACCCAGTCAGACAGATTCGTCCATACTTCAACCTCGAGAAGATAGCCACGAACTATCAGTAACTTGGTTTAAGCTTTCATCTTAAAATTTACTAAATAAACTTCTGAACTCCAGTTTCATCCCGTCCCAATGATCCCTATGCAGCGAATAAATAAATAAGTTATAACTAAGCTGAGGACATTGCCTAAAAGGCCTATTTTTTCTTTAACTCAGGAAACAAATTTTATGAAGTTATATGTTTATTTAGGATCATTTATGGCAAAATTAAGGCAATTTTTTGCTGCCTAAAAATGCCTATTTTACCTGTTTATGCCTTTTCTGCTGATATTGCCTATTTAAGGGCCTAAAAAAGCAATATTCTTTTCAACGTCACAAAACCTCTTAAGTGCGGAGCTAGTCTGTTATTTCAGTTTCTTTTTAAATCTATCAAGGTTAAAATAATGTCATAAAACATTCATAAAGAATAATCATTCATATTATTATATAAAGAGTAGAAAAAACAGCTATGGTAGTATTACGTGATGCGTACATTCGATGGCTTCAATTGCCAAAAACTTGTATTTGAAGGCACTACCCAGTATTGCTAAGTTTAAAGAGATACTGCCCAAAGTTGCTCTGCCTTCGCATCCAGTATTGATATTGTGGGGAAAATGGCAAAATACTGCATTGTACTCTGCAGATAAAATTATTGAAATACGTGAGTTATGTGACAGGAATAATCTGCGCCTCCGATACATCAGTTCTAACGTCTTTTTCACCCACTTACAGGTACGCTATTGCAACCGATTTCGCTCATCTTTTATACTACGTAATAATTCTGTCTATAAGAAATGTAAGCCAACATGGCGCATGAGTAGGTTTTCTATCCTCTATCCTCTCCATCAGAACTGCACTAGACTGCAGAACGGACAGATTTAAGATGTCATTTTTCCCACGAACGATAAGGGACCAAAACAGCTGCAAATAAGACTTTTATCTAGGTTTGTCGTTAGGTAGTGTAGATCTTAGTAGTAGTAGTACTCCTAATACTTGAATCCTTATCTGTTACCTAGTACATACTAACAGCACGCCTAGCATGTTTTCTACATGAGTCTTGAGTCCCTGTCCATCTGTGTGGTTGTAGAATGCATGTATATTGACGGTCACTCTCCATTTCGATGACATCTGTAGTGTAGTGGTGCATGCTTGTGAGGCTTGTGAGGCTTCGCCTCGTGACAAGCATTAGCGATTTATGCTAATGCATAATTAGTCGTAGTTACACAAACTCTAGGGTATAGTGTAAAGCATGTTGGTGATTACTCACCCCCTGCCACACACCCCTGAGGTGGCTTGCAGGGTATTTTGATGATGTAGATGTAGATCAGTTTCATCAAAAATTAATCGTGTATTTCAGCCCAAGCTTTAAATTTCAGATGCTTCTTTGTGGCAATAAGTCGCATTAAGTTTCTAGCCTACCACGGTGGCGGCGGCATAAAGTCTTCGCGTGCTAATCTTGGGATTACGGGTTCGAGTCCCGTCTGGGTGGGTATTTCACCACCCAAGGTATAGATGTATGTCAAGTTCTGCTTGTCTGGTCCCTGGAAAACCTGATTACAGGCTTAGCCTTTTGGTATTCCAGGACTGACAGAATCGTCCGAAATGAAAAAAATATTTTAAGCGCCTACTTTATGTGCCTATTTCGAAATTTGTATTGCCTATTTCTTCATTTTTATTGCCTAAATGTCTTCAGCTTAGTTATAACTATAAAAATCACACAGCGTGGTGCGGAGACTTGGACCCTGCAATGGACAGAGAGAGAGAGAGAGAGTGCAATACGAGAGAAATACGAGACTGTGAGTGAGGAAAGGAAGTTGCTGAAGGCTATTGGGAGGGAATAGAACAGGTGGATGTTAGAAGTAAAAACGGGTGATGGGATTTTGAAGACAGTTCTAGAATGAAGTATCCTAGGCGTGTGATTGTATTAGTACCACTCAAATCAGTCCAAAAATGAAGTATTAGATGTAATACTTTCATAAATGAACCTGAAAACAACCCTTCCCGCATAGAAGACCTTTTCTTACACGTGGAAAAAGATACTCAAGCTAATTTGCTTCTCTAATGCTCAGTATAAAATGTAAAATATTGTACACCGTATTTTCTAACATGCGTAAGACTCTTCTGCATCATTTCCTTGCGTTTCCCTGACATAACCGCTAACAATAACTCTTAAAAACTGTTGGAAATCCCGCAAAATCCTGCCACATGCAAGCAGCGTTGCCACGTCTCATCGTCATATTTCCTAAGGCAGCATGGAAAACCTTAATTTTCACCGTAGAAAGTCGATCAAAAGACGCTCGCAAACGTCTTCGGACGATTGACACGATGAAAAAGATAAATTTAAGGAAACTGTTAAAGTTTATAAACATTTAAATGTACTGCACACGGTCAGTTTTGTGCGGCTCCCCTCCCGCGGCGGGGGCCGGGGCAGTGAGGGGACCCTAGGCCGAGCGAGGTCTCACCACGAGCGAGGATTATCCCTTCGCGAGCAAGGGTCGACCCACACACCGGCTACCTGTGATCCAGAGTCCGAGTACCTGAGATGTGGCCCCGCTCAGTCGAAATTAACCTCTTTGGTAAATAAACTAGCTTTGTCACAGGGAAACGGCCTACCACGACGGAAACGCCGGTTCCCGCTCTGTCACGTTGGACGCGCCTCAAATTCGGAGGGGTGATCGTTCAAGAGCTTGTTGTTCCTGTCTGCAAGGGGCTGACGGAATTGTGACCTAAATGACCTTTGCCGTTGAAGCACGTTAAACTAAAATACTGCCGTTAACTTTGTGATCTTTCACTCTTTGACTAACCACAGCATTGGGTTTCAAAGCACACGTGTCATTCCAAATGCGTTTAAAAATTCACTTGAGAATGACGCGTTGGAGTTGAAACCAGTGGAGATAGTGTATTTCAGTAATGTGAGTATTTCTAATCTGTGAAAGAAAGAAGAAACTTTTAATGTCATTAATGCACTTTTATCCGCAATACCGACCCAGGTTTCAACGGATAACCGTCATTTTTCTTTTTCCATTACTCCTTCCATTTTTTTTCATAATAAAAAGTTCCTCCAAGTTAAGCCTGAAACTATTTGTTTAGTTACTAATCTAATTTACTTACAAAATATGACAAAATTTCAGGAAAAATTAGCGAAAAGAAAAAAGCGAATTTCTCCGCGATATATGTATGCTAAATCAATTTACCAATCGATCTCAAAGGCTTTACTTTCGTGTGCCTGACTATAGCCACACATTACATTAATCGACTTAGATGACGACTCCGATGTATCCTAATTCATTGACCTAGTTCTTTCGGGTTGAATGCTGGCAATTAGTGCAATGATATGAGAGCATCCTCGCCTTCATTGCTCATTTGCTGATGCTTCCTGTATGTACCGTAAATCTTGGAGGCTCAACCCATCGGGAGGGATTTCAGTTGGGCTGTATTTGAAGTATTCTAGATAATTCCGATAACGCAGCTACGTAGTCACGTGGTACAATATCGATATTTTGGTACATTTGAACCACTTTGATCTATAACTTCAGCGTCTGATAGTTTATTTTTGTGCCTCTAATCGGAAATTCAACTACATCAACAACATTCGGTGAGAAAAACGCGATCGGGAACGCTGTGTGAGATTTTAACGAGTGGTTCAAATGCACTTAAGTCTCGAACCCTTGGTGATTGTACCACGTGACTCCTTTGTTACGTGAACGGAATTATCTCGAACGATTCACCTGGAGAGGTCAGCGGGCGTGGATGATCGGGCATAGGTACCGAAGTCACACTGTAGGGTCCCTCCATCTTGCCACCTGCCTGTCTCAAGCGTCATGATGCTGGGGAAACCCGTCAAGTTCAGCGGAGTTTATACATTTTTCTACATCTACATACCATCCTTCGAGCCGCTGCAGGGGAGTGTGGCAGGGGGAGTAAGGGCACCATGCATAAAAGGGTTCAGAAATATGAAAAAGGTATTGGAGGTGGGAGAAACAAAAGTGAACGGTAGATGAAGTGTCTTAGTTTCTCACTCTGTTATACTTGTAGTATTAAATCGTACAATGGGAGGAGTTTTTGGGAGTTTTCCATTCGGTATAGTGCGTCAATCACTTCGCGACACTAAATCGAACTTGATTTCCATTTGTTTCAGACCCTGCGCACTAGGCAGCGATTTTTAAAAAGATCTGCAGCAGAGTTGATGACAGCTAAATGACAAAAGAACTTCGATAATCAAATCCGTGATGGCTGGTTTTGTGGTGACTGCATAAAGGCGTCAAACATGGATAATGTAAAGTTTTTAAATACTTGATGGCAAAAAGCTTGTTTTTAAATACTTATTTTGAACAACTTTGATCACTTTACACAAATATTCGGCCGTGACCGTTGTTCACCCACAGAATGCTACCTATCGGCAGATTACCGAACATAGTACCAGCGCACCTCGTTCCGTTCATTGTTGTCCCTGTGTGCTGAAGTGCGTTGATGTGCTCATATCTGCGATAATTTCAGCATCATAAATAGAAAGCTCCCATTTTATCTATGTGCTTGGTAGCGTATCCATCATTATTTTATCGCTTCTATCAGTTTTAGAGATATAAAATGGGATCAATAATAATATCATCCAAGAAATACCGAAACACGCCCCATCATAATTTTCAAGTAATATTAGCCAAGCGCGTTCCCTCCGAGTCTATTCACGCTAACACTATTCACGGTCCATTGCTATGAATTGAGGGCAAAACGTTTAGCATTCGCCGGCTATTTCACATGTTTCACTCCGCCGCTCATACGCCGTCAACCGTTCCTGCGGGGGTAGGGGATGGAATTATTTCGGCACGGAAAGCGCTAAGAATGGCCACGCGGAAGAAAGAAAATCGACGAACGAAGACCGGGAGCTGTCGATGGGACGAACGGCGAAAAGGACGGTGAGGGAGGTTTGGTTGGGGGAGGGAGGAGAGGGGGAGACGTGCGGCCCGCGGTCGACACCTCTCTCGGTGCGGGCGGCCCCGGCGGAGGAATTAGGCGCACGTATCAAGGGGGGCAGAGCATTGATTGAGACACTTACCGCCTTGCCCCGTCCTCCTGCCACCCGCCTCGCCTCAAAATCTTATCCCCCACCTCGCCTCTTTGACACGCGGGAGTGGAGGTGGCATGGAGGAGGGGTTGGGCGGCATGGGGGGGGGGGGGCAAGGGAGGATGTGAAAGGCGTGGGGGCGGTGGGGAAGCGGAGGCGTGGCTGCCACTGATGGATGACCCCCGTGACAGCCGTGGGCTAACATCCATCATCGCCGCCGAGGGAGGATGATGGAGAGGTGGGAGTTGGGAGGGTGACGGCTGAGGAGGGAGGTAGAGGGTTCAGTGAAGGGGGGGGAACTGGAGGGGGACGTTAGGCTGGAATGGGGTTAAGAGATGGGCAGGGGGGGGTGGGGACAAAGTCATAAGGGTGGTGTGCAACCACTCGCCTCCTCCTTAACTCTCCCTCCCCCGCCCAATATCTCTTCCGCCGATTCATCATGTTCAGTCAAGACCCTGGCGCGGCCCCCACTTCGCTTCTTCGGTGCCGTCCGCCCCTGACTCGTCAGGCCAACCACCCCTTCTCACCCCCCCCCCCGTACATTCACTCTCTCTCTCTCGCTCCCTCCACCGCCCCCGCACAGGCCTCCGTCACTCCTCGAATTTTTGACTATCACTTTGCCCGCCCCCACTACGCCAGCCTCCCGGAACGAATCCCCCTCCCCGTCGTCTCCCTGCTCACGTCATCCGAGGGCGCCCCTTAAAGCCCGACATTGAGCCATCCATCGCCATCAGTCCTCAACTCGATGGCCAGTCATTCTTTCTCCTCCCCGAAAAACCATTCCGAATCACCCGCTCTCGCCTCCGACATCCATCGTCCTCCCCGCATCTCTCCCGCCGTCCGGCCCCCAGCGGGCCCCGCCACCGAAAGGGACCGAAGCTAGTGACCACTATCTGCGGCTCCGGCCCCTGGCAGGCCGTGGCAGAGCGGGAAAACGTCCCTTTCGCGTCTCCGCGGGGGCCCGATTGTGTGTATTCCGCCCCCACAAACGGCCCATTGATATTTTGTCATCGATCCAGGCGATCACGGAGGGGAAGGGGCTGGAAACGATTCTGCGCCTGTCATTCGAACAAGCCGCAGGAATTTCGACCATTTTGGGTCAGGCCCATGACTTGATCGGTGCTGTCCTCCTCGAGGACGGCCATCCCTAAAGCATGGCGATCCAATGCTGTGAGTGAACTATACAGAAGGAGCTTCTCCTACTTATTTCATGCTTGAAAAATATATTTAAAAAAATACGACAACTTAACTTATGTCAGAGTATGAAGATGCAAACGCGTAAATAATGGAAGAAACATAAGATAAGTCATTCCCCGTCCACTCCACTTGCTTTTTTCTCTGGTAACCAAGAGTTACGAGGGAGAAATGTGCTGAATACAGCCAGCCCGTTGTGATGGACGTTTTTGTAAGATGGAATCCCTTGAGCAAACGAAAGTTCTGCAGGCAATCAGTCACAGGAGATGGCCTGCAATGCCTGGTGGTGGCCTATCATGCCTGATTTCAATCCAGGGTATCTAATTGATCACCGTACGGATTCTAGACTGGTCTCAGGAACGATTTCCACCTGGCTTACTATTATTATTGTTTACATCTACAAATAGTCCACCTCCAGTTCGGTTGGACCAATATTTTCTATAAATGTTGAACGGTTTTGGAAAAAAATTTCACAATCATAAATATCGCCTGTCAGCCAACCTTCTGTGCCAATTATAACGTCTCCGTGCTGTGAAGAATATAGTGAAATTCTGGAATCTCGAGTTGAGAGCCTCCTAGAAGGTTCTTCACTAGAAGATTCACCGTATGATTTCATATTGACGCATACATTTCATCCTTTTCGAACTCGACCGAATTTCAATCGTCGGCACTGATAACTGGCTTTGATGCAAGTGAATGGTAGTTAGTTGAAATATAGCATTTTGAATTTTTCGGTTGTGACGTTTTACAAATGGAGACAATATAAATAAATACAGGAAACAATTCACAAAGGAATACACAGCCTCGGAGTATGCACTCGTGAGCATATTCAGTATCAGAATTAGTAAACTCTAAGTACTAAAAATTAGCATTATCCTTTAAGATTGTCTTAATTTCTTTAATAACCACTATAGGTCAACAGAATTTTCTCGGCGGCGAGTGGGGACTGTTGTAAACGCAAGTTACTTAAAGCAAACATACTAGCAATTATTCAACCCAATTAGTGTCAACTGGGCATAAGGAAGCAATCTCCGAAAGATGGGTGAGTAGCAGAGCACTATTATGTTTTATCATGTCAAAGAGGTTGTAATAATATAAGTTTTGGCCGGTACTGCTGACATCGTGCAGTTCATAAACAATTTCGCTAGGACCAACCAGAGACCAGAAGCTAAAATTGTTCTATACCTTTCAAAAGTTTCCATAGCCTTAGGAGGGCAATTATGGTTTTTGTAGGTGCTACAAGATCGTTTTATGAAGCTACGTTGCTTTATGGCCATCCATAACCATGGATATGCATTCTGAGTCCCATCGTAAAGTTTACGAGTCGTATCAGTTATGTAGTACCTATCATAACGAGCAGAAGTTATCACCCTCTCAGCCCTATTTAAGCCGTCGGGCTACAGTCTAGTTTTATGCTTTGAGAATATTTTGATTTTGGCGGCAACAAATATTTTTAATTCGAAGCCTCGTGCTATAGTTTTTTCTTTTGAATTTTAACGTTAAAAAATTCATGATAAGAGATTTTACCACTGTCAATCTACTTCAAAAGCTTCCTTCTTCCCCTAGTAGTTGTGGTAGTTATCTTTGAACAATGAAGTTAACTCAAGTTTATTAGAAGGACGTTAAAATTACATGCAGCGGAAGGGAAATAACGTTGCAACAGTGAGATCATCAACAAGTTGGCAGCGATTAATTAAATGAGGTTGCGTTTATTTCCATTGAGTCGTCATATCCTTAATGTTTTGGGAATTTTTTTACAATTTAATGATTACATGCTAAGAATTTCTAGGGTATTGTAAAATACTTTTTGGATTACGTCAATAGATAGTTATGTACGAAGTTTTATTTATATGGTTATTGACTTGAATAATTTATTTATCTTTAATGATAATTTCTTTTAAAATATCGAACTCAAGTGGCGGATTGCCTACGAAAAATCTACTAATAATAATTTTTCCGATTTTATTCGTCAGATTAAGGCGTAAAGCATCTTCAAGTGTATTGGTTAAACTTTAAACCTCTATTTAAATAAATAAGGATTCAAAATGTTTAGTTTCTGTTGGCGTTATGTATCTGATTGAGTATCAAGACAATCAAAGCTTTTAACGCAACATTTCGAAATTTTATAATAAATGTTATTCTCTAAACTCCCGGTATGACGGCTATCGATGAAAAACTTGCATCATAAAGCAACACCGACTTATTGTTTTATGATTTTAACCATTTACCATCGATTTTTTAAACTATGAATGAGAAGAAACCTAATATATCATCGATACTGATGATGAATACACAATTGATGGCAGTAAGCCTCTCGAATAGGATGAATGCTCACCGTTTTTTATCAATACATTAGAAAGATTGCTGCTGGTAAATAAAAGAGGTAAGTAAGTATTCGCTACAGTTAGGCTTCAGCCAGAAAATGTTCGTACGTGAACCTATTTGTCAACATCTCCTACCATTGTCTCATTGGAGCCTTCTTCAAATCTCTGAAAACTCCTGCCTACTACATTAAGATGACAAAAACAGCGGTTATGGACGTAGAGAGACTAAAACGATCATAATGCAGTATTTTTCCCGAAGATCCAGGAATCTCCCAGGCTTCGCAAGGAAAAGTAAAATGAGATGTGGCAGCTTAACTGACAACACATAATGAAAGCGTAAATGTGCATAGCGTAGTGGGCGCAATGACATCAGATAAACCAAGTAGGAAAGCAATTGTCAAACTTTGAAAGAGTATTATGTGTGATATCTCCGATATGTGCGTAGAGGGTTTCTATATTTACCGTTAGTTTTGGCTTGAATTACTTCAAGACAAATTAATTTATCCAAAAGAAACCAGTGGGAGATCGGTTTAAGAGTTGGGTCGAGTACTGGCTTCCCATCACAAGGTTCCGAGTTCGATTTGCTATAGTGGCGGAAAATGCTCAGCAGAATCCCCATCTCTACTAGGGTCTGACCATGTGCAGGGCACGCTACTCCTTCCGTCGGAGAGAACAATAGGGCTCTAGTGAGACAAAGATTAATTGGCGTCCGTCGATAAGAGCAAGCTAATGCCGACGCCGGGTTTCTCTCCACTCCTGAATATCCCTTCCCTTACCAACATAACCACCCGTCGCAAATATCTCCAAACCATTCGCCTTCATAATGGTGAATGTTACCGTCATGGTGGCAGGTGATATGGATATTACTTTTTCCTTGTATGTTCTATGAGATATTGTATCGGCATTTCCATTTTAAAATGTCGTTTCATATCATTGCATAGTAGTTGTGTTGGTCGTTGTGGGAACTCTTTCACAAGTATACTAGGCGTGAGCAACATCAGATACAGAGTACCGGACAATTAATTCGTGAACATATCGGCGTATTATGTTGAGATTTTGTGCATCTGTCAAGCTTACTCGGGGTGGGAAACTAAAAATAATCCTTTACACTTGCAGGTACTCTCGCGAAAGATGCGACAATATTTGCACGAAATTCTTCCACAGCTACTCTTAAATGATTTTCAGACCCCACGTGGATACATATTCTGATTATACATTTCCGTGTGTGTCGATTCGATCTAATCAGTTCGCTCCATCAGTTTGAGAAGGCGTTTGATTTTATCGGTGCCACGTACTGAATAACTATCTCATAAATCTCTGTGTACTCGGCATCAGTACCGTCGCCAACACGGCTATCACGAAGATAAAAAAAAGACTTTCTATCAGTGCGGAAAGCAGAAAAAAAACTTGTCACGACTTGGAAATTTCTTTGTTTTATTTGTGTTGCTTTTCCGTGCCGGTGTTCCCTTTTCCGGGCTGAATATCGGATTCATCCTCTCTCGGTCGTGGCTCCCTCGCTCATGTTTTATTATAAAGTTGTAAATTGTACTGCGGTGAAATATAACTAAATTTTAATGATGCAATGGAAATGATTGGTATGAAAAACACAAACTCTTGCTATAATTTTAGTTATGTTTGTTTCGTCAATAATGAAGCTAGTTTGACGCGGTCGTGCCAAAAAATATTCAATATTCATTGATTGAGATACTAAAATACCGACTTTGTTTTTTAGGGACACATTCATTTGGAAATCACAACGAACTATCCTATTTTAAAAATTACCTTTAAAACTTGTTCAGGTATGTTATTTTTTCAATTATTGATTATTGCACGCTTTTCTCGAAATATGCCGAAAATTCCTCTTTCAGAATAAAATAAGCCTTTTGGCTTATTTTATTCTGAAAGACAGGAATTTTATTTATTTATTTCAAACTCTTTATGACATAATTTCATTAAAAACTGACGTGCAAGATTATTTTTGCTAACGATTTTTAACGCTATGGTTAAGGCCACTTTATTTTCGTTGGAAGTATAGAAATTTCCTCCTTAATTATCCAAAAACGGATGCTTTCATTTGTTGTCACGTATTTCATTTATATTGAAAATCCATGCTTTTTATTCTGTATGAAATCTAGTCTTGGACTATGGTCTTTTAGTCGAACTTGTATTATTAAGATACAATTTTTATTTGAATTTTTTATAATTTGCAGATTTTATTTTTCAAAGCATATGAATGTTTTCTATCGGTTCTGTAGAAAACCTGCTAAAATTTAAAAAAATCTAAATAATTACTCTGTTCACTGTGGCCTTGATTTGGTAAAACGCCTATTTATATATTCTTCACTTGAAGAGAATATCTTGGAACCTCACCAGTTTTTCCGTTCGAAATTGCTAACTTCTTTTCCGCGGAATTGGTAGTGTAGAGTGCGGTACCATACAGAGTGATAAAAGCCTGCTGGACTACACATTTGCGTTTCGTAAACACCCTTTGCTGTGCTGAAAGGAAACACCTTTGCGTAGCACTTTTGTAAAAAACAGCCGAGGTCGCAGAAGTGAGGTTAGGGTGAGACTCGTTGCGCTCACCCTGTAGACCTCGGCTGTAACCAAATATCTGCAACTGTCACTTGGACAACATTTCATTTTGAAGAGAAAGACAGGCGTGCATTGGAAGTCGAGTTTAAGCGGTGACCACAGTCCACGGTTGCTCATCAAATGGAAATCAGCACGCACACTACACACGCGGGAATGCAGGCACGTAACTCGGTGGTGGATTGGATGCGCGACAGGCTTCGTATGTACTACATACTGGCTGCCTCCATCATAATTCGTGGTCGATGAACTTGACAGTGAGAGTCTTCATGTTGCGGTTCCTCAGCTTTCACCAACTGAATCTCATAATTTGAAATAAACGTTTTGTTTTAATGAACTTTGATGCAAAGCTAATTTTAGTGGATTAATCCAAAATGTCAATGAAAGCAAAGGGATTTTGACTAATATGCATTCATCCAGGTGACCATGGACCGGAGATTAAACCTCGTTAATTAATAAAACGAAATTAAAACCTTGTGCAACACGCACGTTGCGTATTGCTCGAGGTTTTAATTTTCTCGGTCGATGGTCACTTGGGATGCATGCATAGGCATGGGAGTCAACATTCAATTGACAATATGGACTAATGTTTAATTTAAAGTTGCTTGTCAATTGCTCTCATCTTGAGTTACATCTTGAGTGCTTGGTGTCCAGTGATGCGGCTTTTAATGAATTTGTATGGTCTATGGTAGATATTTGAAGAGTTTTCAGATACATTCCATCTTCGTTCGTGATATTGCTGTGGAATCATCTTGTAGAATTAGGCGATCAGGTAACTGAAGATGAACATTGTGTGCACGTACCTAAGATTGCTAAAACATTTCAGCATAAATTCGTAGGATTAATTGGCTTTTGCATTAACATAAGATGAAAACTCTTTTTTACCGAAAAGTACTTGAAACACTGGTAAATCTTTTGGGTAGGAATGCAAAATGTCCCGGTAAATGTTGTTATGTATGAAGATAAGAGGGAGGACGCAGTATTTGGTTTTTAAAATCATATTGCAATCCCATGGTTGTGGGTTATGCCAACCTGTTGGTAGTCCCATGAGGATTACTTTCTGTGTAAAATTACCTTCAGCAATTTTATTCAAGTTCCTGCTCAATTTTCCGCGGCACTCCGAATATAACAGATGGATATTCAGGCTGGCTTCATCAGACCTGATGAAGTCAGCAGGATGGCTAAAGAAACGGTTGTTTCCCATACAGAGGCACACGCAGATGGGAACCCAGTCATCCAGCAGCTAAATATTTCTCAGCATTAGACACAACTCGATATAAGATCATATTCTAACCTAAAACATATGTTATATCTCTGATCCAGTTTCATAATCAAATTCTGTTTCAGCTAAAATCCACTTTTTGAACAATTTTCTTTTCATCTTGGTATATCTAATGCCTTTAGAAATCACCTATTGTAAATTACTACATTGTCTGGTTTAAATCCATGTATGTTTGGTTTAAATTGTCTCGGTGCTTTTAAATTTAAGCGAATATTTTGCGTTTGGTAATTCAAATGAAAAAGCCATCAATGGTCAAAACTGAATTTGCGATTCAAAAAAATGGAAAATAACATTCTGATACGAAAGTCTCACTCTGTCTACCGTAGGTTAGGCCATCTTATTCCTCTATTCTCATTTTGATGCGAGATTTTGCGTTCACACTTTTCTAAATTAATTGAGGTGACTGTCTGATTAATACTTCTATTTGCCTCTATGTTTATCTCGTTAATCTATGCAGTAGCGTGGGACCCTCAAATAGTAATTTTCCATTTATATACGTCATTTTTTAGGCATGGGACACTCGCTTTCAGGCTGTAATGAATATATTTCCTCATAACTCTTCGATTCGTGCTGCATTTTCTGCTCAAATCATGCTTAATATGTAATCAGCCATTGGGCACCTTTAAATTTGTCTAGTTCCCGTGAAAATATGCCCTCAGTGTAAGATTTTGGAAAACTTCTTTTTGCGTAATTATGAAGTAATTATGTTCTGACAATCGCTCCCGGACAAACATTAAGGAATACCTGGCCCATCGTGCAAAACTGCTATTCTAATGATTCAGTATTATCTGAAAGACATGTCATGTCGACGGTATTATGATTATCCACTGAAAAATAATTCATAGGCAAAGGTCTATTGCTGAGAGTGATGTGATTGGGTTTACATCTGAGGATGTTTACATCACATGTACCTATAATTAATAATTAAACTATATTTTGCGGAATATATTTGCACTCAAAATATTTTATTATGTAGAATAACAAGTATGCTTAGTCCGCTTTATTCTGTATTTGAACATGCCTGTTATCAATATCTGAAAACACATTTATGTCATTATTATGGAATTTATACGCATTGATGTCCTTCAACTATTACCCATCACCATTAAGTCAATCCTGTTGTCAGGTGGTGGAATACTTTTGCGTTGCATGCCTCTCGCAGTTGCAGCGACGGCATTCGCGGAGAGCTTAATCCATGGTCGGATGGCCGACCAATCAGTGTCCATGTCGTGTCGAGGTATTTGCCGAATTCCCTCCGCCAGTCAACTTCCGCTGTTTAATGCCACCGCCACTCAACCGAGGGCGCGTGCAAATGCTCGGGTTTCACCCCGCGTGGCTCTTCATCGCCGTCACGCGGCGCACTGATCGTCGTACCCGCCCCACTCTCCGCTCCCTTCCGACGCGAGGCCCTCCTCCTCCTTGGGGCTCCTCCGCGGGGTTTTGGTGCTCCCGAAGCTGGGCATTTTGATGGCCCCCATCTCGAAACTGTGCGCGCAAAGAATCAAGTACGCGTTGAAATGCAATGAAAGTAACGGCTATCTCTTAACATTACACAGACCAAACCCCGAATGGTGGAAGAGGATCATGGCGTGCGTGAATAAATATTTTGGCCCGGAGAAATTTCCTTCGTACCACGTACCATGCTATTCCATGGTTGCCTAATTCATCAGCCTTCTAGTGGATTATTCGACATTTAATTTTGAGAATTAATCCAGGAGATTGATATTTATTAATGAAAAGACAAAGAAACTGTAATTCACTGGAAAATGTAAAACATTTTTACCTGCCACTGAAATACTGAGCTAGCATTTATCGCTAATTAAAAAAAACATATAGTTTAAACGATGGGGGGAGGCTACAAAATATTTTTTTTACAAAATATTACATTTGCCGTTTAGACTTAATGGTTAATTACCTTCGTTAGACATTTATCTCTGAAAATGGAAATATAAGTGGTATTAATGTTCATTAGTGTTTCTTGTGGCTCAATTTGATTTGTAATTTTTTGTTGCTGTAAATCTTTTGAATAAAAAATAAGTTTAGGTAGTTTGAGCGAGATTTCACTTCGCATAGAGTTAGATGAATTTTTCCTCAGTATAAAGGAAAAATTGCCATATTTCCAAATGCATATGTCGAAATATTAGCCCCTTGCCGAACTGTTTTTCGAGCTATTTGCCTATAAATATAAGATGTTTTGCATGGGATAGATTACAGCTGTGCACTCTAGAGAGGGAATATTGAAAAAATTAGGAATTTATAACACCTAAATTAAGAAAAAAAACTAACAGTGTGCAACTTTTATGTTTTCTCAATTATTTACAAAATTAATGAATTACCGCAGAAATTTTTACAGAATCGCTAAAAACCTATTTTGAAGGCGCTTTCACCGTACGGTGTGAAAAATTGAGTGAATTTAGGGACTTATGTAGTTATATTATTATAACTTCTGAGAGTTTTTGTCATTTAAACGATATTTTGCGCCATTAATATTGTAATATTTACTTCATACTTCTTACAGACGCATATATATAAAAATTAAATTCGAATATGGTCTCCATTATGACTGGGGGGATATCTCGCATAAATAAACTTAAAATGTGGAAGACATTCTGGTAGTTGGCCATGGGGAGCCCATTGCTTCAGATTTCGTCGCTCACATGAAAGGTTATGAGTCACCCGTGAAAAGGAAATGGTGCATTCGAGACTCGAAAGGCATCGATTATCACCCCCTGCTGCTACTTATTGGGACTTGTGTGATTCTGGAAGTGAAGTCAGACGGTACCAATAGACTGCACTACCATATGTTGAATTTATAATTTATTCTAAAGACACATCAATTAATGCAGTCTTCTCGTGGGACCAAAAAGGGAAGATTTTTTCAGGAATAATTAATGTTAACATTGCAATAAGTGTCTACATTATCACGAGTGATTTGAGCTCCTAGAAGACATAACCATTCTCCTAAGCGTTGCGTTATTTTGCGTGAATTTTCATGATAAGGACCATTCCGTGACTAAAATTCTGGTAACCTTAACAAAAAAATGGTAATTTATTTTCTCTTTTTGGACCACCGTTAACTCGCTCTTCCAACGATTAGTCATATCGACGGTCCAGGAAAATAATATCCGAAACTTGCCTCGGTTATTCTGATGGCAACTCTTGGCTTTTTCGCTTGTCACATAATTACCTAGAAAGTTCCAGCGCATTCAGGAATTGGGGCCCAACTTCGCTTGTTTTCGGCGAATGGGCATTTTCAAACCACTTGACTTGAGAACCGTTTCTCCAAAAGGACAGGCATAAATTTCGTCCAAGACAGCAAACTCCACCATATCCCGCGTGGGATGAAGGCAGTTGGGCCCGCTGCCCTCTGGAGCCGCCCACCCCTCCACCACTCTTCCCCCCCCCCTCTTCTCCTCCCGACCAAATTCAACCCTATTTATTGTCGATCGCGCATACCTTTCTTTAAAAGTTTTGCCAAGGAAAGGTTGGCAAAGAGTTTAATGTGGAGTGCAGCGTTGTACGGGACAGAAACGTGGACTCTGAGGAAAGTAGACGAGAATGGGATGAGGGCGTTTGAGATGTGGGTGTGGAGGAGAATGGAGAAAGTGCGGCGGACGAGAAGGAAGACGGACGACTTGGGCATAGTGGGCGAGGGAAGAAAAATGCTTGAGACGATTGGCAGAGTAGGTGGTTGGAAGAGGATGTGAGAGGCGAGGGGATACTGGTGGCCGTGATGGAGGGGAATATGTCGAGGAAGCGGGGGAAGGGAAGATAGAGAATAGGCTTTATGGATGGAATGGAGATCGGACGAATGCGAAGCTGAGGAATGAAATAAGTGTATGGAGACAAGGATCTCAAGCTGTATAAAGATTAGTGAAGTCATTCATTCTTCCAAACCAAAATCTACCGGTAGATAACTCCTTGTAATAATAGAAATAAATTTAAGTGGCCCACATCATCCAAGTACGAGGCTGAAACCACCGGAATGAGAAATGATCTATTTTTTCGTTCATTCTCTTGTGAGCCGCAGGAAATTTCATCAATGCACGACACATAATAGCCAACTTTTTACCAAACGTTTCGTGTTTCCAGAGCTAGACGCGCAGAAATACTCCATGTGTGATAGTTAGTTTCCCTAAGTTTCTAAAAATAAATTATTTTTTCCTTGGAAGCCATTTGTCTAATTTCTTTCTAATCACTTTCGACAAGACCGACCTCCGATAAAGTTATCACTCACCCATAACCTGTTAGCTAAAACTTGAGTGACCTACATCATCCAAATAAAAGTCTAAAATCACCTGAAAAAGCAATGATTATAGTTTCACATTTGTCGCGAAGTAGCCATCTTTGGTTTCACTGGTGTGTATTACTTGACGAAAATAAAATCTCAATATTAATTGGTCTTTTTTAAATAAGCCTCATTATTTTATTAGCTTTACTGTAAAACGTCTGCGGTTAAGAAAAAAACTACATTGAATACTTAGCTATTCCATTCTTCAAGTTCTTTACATACTGAAGCTTAGAATTTAGTGCACAAGTTTTGGTTTAAATTCTTCCTTCCTTCAAGCATGATAGAAATCAATAGTAACTAAAAGGTAGAATATTTGTCGATTCAAATATATGTTGTTACTGGCTCGGCGGAGGCTGACTGACCTAAGGGGATTCTGTAGGATATCCCCCCTCTAAAATCACTTGTGAAGATTTGGAAGATCAAAAAGAATTGTTTTTAGAAATCACAAGATATTACTTATTTCCTGCAAAACCATTCGCCAGAAATAAAATATTTTGTGAAAATTGCTGTGTTTAAAGCTCATCTTTTGTTCCAGGGATGAAATATTTCCACATAGGCAGAGGCCTAGGCCTGATGTCAATTATTTGAGGAAGTTTTAGAGTGTGAGATTGGTTCAATTTAAGTAAAGCCTTACACAGATCCTACGTGACATCCCTTACCATAATTATTTTAAAAAGAAATCAGGGTTTTACTTTCATTACTAAGAATGTGCTTGCTCACTGCCATTGATAGAAGGTAAGGTGTGAGTCGAGTGTGTAGTAACTCTCCACCCTACCGTAAAAAAATCTCTGGCTGTGCTCTTGAGGTATGAGACTATTGAGTGCACGGTTGCACCTTAGTAGTGATCTTCTGAGGTACCAGATATCATATCAAGAAATGGAGGCAAAGAAAAGGAATCCAGCCTTATTTTCTTGATTGCATTCGGACTCTAACCGTAGTAAGTCCAGAGCAAGACAACTGTTTGCATTTCAGCAGTGACATTACGTTTGGTTAAAATTAAATATTCATCCAAATTGTCAATAGAAGCAGAGGAAATAGACTCCTATGCATGCATTTTAGTCATCCAAGTGACCAGAATAATTTTTAAAAACTCTAAAGTAGCTGGGAGTATGGATACTCCAGCTTTCTTAATGAAATCAATAGAGATTCCATCAATAGGAGTTATATTTGGAGCGACGGAGAGAGCTGTGTCGGGAGTATTGTATAAAACTGATGATCTCAGGCCTGACCTCGTGGAAATTATGGATATCCATGATGAGAAAACCACCTTTGTAAATTCCACAAACTTTCTTACGCTGGCACGACGCGCGTTTCACCACACTGTGGCATACTCCTGAGAATACTCACTCATACTCATACTCACTGTGGCATACTCACGCTGCAGCGTGAGGAAGTTTGTGGAATTTACAAAGGTGGTTTTCTCATCACGGGAGTATTGTGTTCAAAATGAAAAGTATTTGGATAAAGGGACCTGAGACTCAATAGTAATAATACATCTAGGACCATGGACTTAGGCTACTGATGAGATGTTGATATAATACTCATTAAGCTCGTCTAATGAAAATTTAGTATCAACTAGGTTGTCTCTATGCCGCACTAACCCAAGTTGTCTAAGCTCCCTCCTCGTCGGAGTCATACATTCCAGACGAGAAAGTGATATAATAGTGACGCTTAGGCTGAACAATGAGAAATTTGACCTGATTACTGAGAGATTAAAAGTTTTCATATACAAGTTGATTACGCGATCGGAAAAAGGCACGTTGAAGTCTATTTCATTCTTTTATTTTCATTCTAATGTATTTATCTAACTCATTTTTTAATTATCTAACTCAAGGATCCAAAGGACGTTTTGGAGAGGTCCTCATGAGCGCGTGTAAGTCAACACAATGTAGTATCAGAGAATTAAAGGTATCAATTTTACAGTCGGTTGAGTCGGAGTGAAAAACTGTCCTCCTTTCAGCAGAGGATAAATCACTCTGAATTTCTTATCCCACGAAACACAGAAGACATGGAGATTCGGCGTGGTCTGGTAATTTTGTAGGCAATGTGAATAATATCATGCGCCGATAGAAAATGCGCCGGAGATTGAGAGGAGAATACAACTTTTTCGGGGTCATCAAAAATACATCATTCAAATACCTAGTGTATGAGAAGTTGCAGCGTGATGCGTAGGTTGAGTACCACATGAAAATTATTACAAAAATATTGCTTAAATATGAACTTTCATAATGAGTATAATACAAATTAGTTTTGAAATCTCCAGTAACAACAAGGCTAATATAACTAGTGAGTAATTTTAGAAGGGCGTCTTTGAAATCAACCGCACGAAGCCACGCTTCGGCGGACGATATATTACACACAACAATAGTTTAAATAACTTCACCCCAAGCACGAATGGAGAAAATTATACGTTGCTATGACAATTCACTCATGCTCGAATGTAGTTTAATGGCCGCGGTTTAAACCTTTCCTTTCTTTCAAAATAATGCAAATCCATTTTATTTAGAAAATGATACTTCCGTCGACTCAAGAATTTTGATGACATCTGTAGTGTATTGTTGCATGCTTGTGAGGCTTCGCCTCATGACAAGCATTAGCGATTTATGCTAATGCATAATTAGTCGTAGTTACACTAACTTTAGGGTATAGTGTAATGCATGTTGGTGAATACTCACCCCCTGCCACACACCCCTGAGGTGGCTTGCAGGGTATTTTGTAGATGTAGATGTAGAGAAGAATATTGTTGCTGGCACGATGAAGTGAAAATCAATTCCTCAAGATTCGAAATATTTGATTGGCATTATTATTTATTTTTACTCCAAAGCACTCCGCGAGCATTCCTTCACAGCATGTTTGATATTAATTGGAGTTATCTTTGGGAGGAATTGAATGCGTCTATTCCTTTCGTATGGTATATATTTATCGAAGTTTGTGGTGTAGTTTCCTTTGAAATATTTAAATATCTGGTGTCGAGTTTTCCGTCAATGAATGGCTTAGTTGAATTATTGATTCCGTTATCATGAAATATGGATTAGTAACTATGCCGCAGAAAAAATGACCCCCAAATTGTATGAATCATCTTTCGACTTATACCGCCGTAGAAGTTTTAATATCAATGCATAAACATCACCCGTAGTAATAATTGTAAGTGTTTGCCGTTTTTACGGTCAAAAATGTTTTTTCCCCTTAGAAAAATGTTCTCCGAGTTCTCCATTTTCAGTCAAGTATGTATCATTGCTGTTACGTGTCAAAGATTAAATGACCACGTTATTTTTCAATAGTCAGGTTTGTAATATCTTTTAATGGTCTTACTTTTCAGATCCGTTCATAAACTAACTCTTGTTTTTATAATATATTGTTAATTTTGTTTTGGTAACTTTCCTTTACAAAGCAACTAGTAATAACAAACAATTAGAATTACTTAACAATTGCTCCTTCTACTAAAACGTAACATGCATTATTTCTGATTATGGTAGATCGGAAGATTTTGCGTTTACCCTTTGATAAAGGCAATTATCGGGGTCCTACTGCAAAGTATCCATTAAAAAACTACAGGTAATTTCACTAACAAAACTGTTGGGGTTTTTATGTGAAACTTCCTCTGGTTAGTGGGGAATGTGCAAGTTTCTGTCAATTCCGGTATTTTCCAGAACGTTCAGTGTAAAAATATGTTGACCCTTAGATTCAAAATGTGATACTCTTCTCTTTCATCCCGAAATCTCTTTCTGTTGGCATTCACGTTCCAATTTTGGAGATATTAGGAAGTTTTCCCTTATTTGCACAAAAATTTTCACTTTTTCACTTCTTCAATCTATCATAACTTTTGACCAACATGAACTCAGTTTTATTCATGATTTTATGCTCTAAGAAGGTGTAAGCGCACAAATGAATCCTCTTGCGAACTTTATGAGCGATTTCGCGACGAGCTACGATCATTTCACGATTGTGGCCTCACGATATTTTTTTTACCCATGCTTGGCCGAATTATTTATTTTTTTACCATGACATCATCAACTACAAGATGACCATTCATTTTAGCCTTTCAACCTTCCTCTACAGAATGCCACCTGGCCCGTCCGGATATCGCCCATACTTTCCGAGTCTATAACAACTGTTTTGGGAAATCAATTCCGCCAGCTTGAAGTACCTTAATTGAGAAATCTTAAAAGACAACTTGACAAATCCACTACACGTAATATTTAATTGCTTCAACTAGTTTCAACTGCAGCATGTTCAGATACAAAACGGGTGGCTTTCCTGGATCTACATTTTCCCGTGGATGATTCAGTGTAGCGAAACTGATTTAAGCAATACAAAATTATGTGTATTGGATTCGCAATGTTTTTTATTTGAAGTTATCTCAATTTCGCAATGGAATTCCGCGAAGTGTCGGCCTCAACCATCACTAAAATCTGTACCTTACCCTTATGTGGAAAGTCTTATAAATCGGTAAATTTTTCTTACGGATTAAAAAAAAGACCTTTAGCCTCAACATCACGCGGGTAAAGAGTTACTATGACGGGAATGCTAGTTGTGGTATCGCGGCGGCTTTTCGTTCGTTTCCTCACGCATGCGTCCACGTAAGCAGGCACACGTATACACCGCGTCTCCCCTCGTCTGCTCGGCCCTGGCAGAAAGAGTCGGCCATAGTGAGGAGGAGGACTACCTCCCCCGCTCCCGAGCGAGAGGTTTGTAGTGAGAGGGCGAAGGGGGAGGGAGGTGGGAGGGACGGGAGGATGAGGCGGCATCGTCAACCACGGCATCCGCTCATCCATCAGCGCCGGAGGACGTGGAGGGGGGCGGGGGGCGGGGGGGTGAGACAAGGCACCATCTTCTCTCTCCCTCCCGTGGCCCGCCCGAGTGTTTATCTTGCTCCTTCCATCTCCAAGCGCCTCTTCCTCTGTGGGGGACCTCAATGCCGCCGCCGCCAACGTCCGCCTCCTTTGCCGCCACTCTTGGGCGGGAAAAAAAGAGTTGTGGGGGCATGCTAGAGGTGGGAGACGGGGAAGGGTGATCCGGGGCATTGGGGATTGTGTGCAAAGGAGTGGGGTTTGTTAGGGGAGTGACGACGCGCATATGTGCGCATGTATGCGCAAACACATGCATCTATGCACGGGAAAATTACAGTTATTAAGATGCATAAATAGGAGCCCAAGGCGGAATATGCTCAAATAGAGACGAAGAGAGACGCTCGTGCCATTCATTGAAAATATTTCCGGTGAATATGACCACGGTAGAAGAAGAGGACGGAGTAGACTTGTGTTTTCCCGGGAAACCGGAATATTGAATGCAAGTGTTTCGCCGTTTTGTGCTTGGTTTGGTGTGCCTGTCTCGGTCGTGGCTTCAAGTTTTCCTGTCCGTGACCAAGGCGAAGAATATCATAAGCAAAGAGAGCATTGATCAAAAACAACTGCTGTGTTGAAAAGGAATAGGTTTACGAATACAGAAGCATTACAATCGCATCGAGTGTTTTGATACATGCCTCAGAGACAAGGACCATTAGAAAGCTGGAGAAGGAGAGAGATGAAAGTCTTTCGAAAGTTGCTTTTCTGGGGGTGGCTGGAGATCAAATGTACGGAGAGGTTCAAAGGCGAGGAAGTGTACGGAAAATAGATATGAATATGGAGAGAAGGGAGACAAGGCCCAGATGAGTCGGCCACACTTCAGAGACATAACGAGTTTGTGAGGAATATAATAGGAGGAAAAGTCACACGAGGAGACGTAGGGACAAATGCATACGTCAGGTGAAGCAGGATGTGAAACGGAAGAGCTACCAGGATAATGAGGAGATAGCAGAGGGAAGGGCGGAACGGAGCACAGCAGTCAATACATCTTAGGATTTAATGACCAATTATGACTAAGGTGGTAAACTTACCGTGAACGTATATGCCTTACCTTACGGGTGGCACGTTAATGGTAAGAAATGTGTAAATCGAAAACACTTTATCAAATTATATCACTCATTCAAGAAGGCTGTAGACTGACTATAGAGTGTAAATCTCTTTGTTGAAGGGAAGAAAGATAACTATGGTTTGTTTACCTTCTATGGAAACTGTGGAATTTGCTTTACGGGTGTAATCTTACCTGAAATACGGTACGGTACACCATGCGTCTTATCTTTTTTGTTGCCTGTGTTTTGCCTGTCATGCTTGCGGCTGTATTCTTTGTTGGATTTTTGTACACATGCACTTCAAATTTTCAGTGAATATGTAACTCCCACGCGGTACTCAGTGTCTGAATCCATTCATGGACATGTAAACAGACACCTTCTTCCAAAGGGTTATGTGTACATAGTTTTTTAACAATGAGAAATTCAGGCATAAAACATGGGATGATATGATGAGCATGAGAGTTCCCGAGATACCCAATTAGCACAAAATATTTTTAAACTATCAGCAGAAACTCTAAAGTGTCTCCAGTTAATATCTAAAAAAACCACTGTGCATAACTTACACACATATGCCAGATATTTATTAGACATAAGAATGGCAGCTTATCCTACATCTGCAAAATAGAAGGGCAAGATATCATTTTAGAAATTATTTCATGTTTTCATTGGATTCGTTTTTGATAAATCTTTAAATACATGCTCAGCTTTACTTGCCTGGGATGTTTTTTATTTAATTCCCTACACTCGATGTTACTAGATGTTTTTGGGTATTCTAGTAGTCACTACCGTTAATTATTTGAATTCCTACGAAAAAATACGGTAAACACTGAGTCTAATTTAACATGTGTAATAGTTTTCAGTAATGTATATTTCATCTTCTTTTATTTTATGACGATTCTAGTGCACTTCCCCTTGGGAAAAATTATTAGCATAAAAATTTTTGGATAATATTTATTATTATGATGAATAATTATATGCCTTATGAATATATAATGTATTACAATTCTAGTAAACGAATAACATACATTGACATATTGTGAAATTCAAGATGTACTAGGCATTGTGGACACGCTGTATATATTCAGTGAATATTTTGTGCTTTGTACAAGAATATGAGTGAAATCACCGGCATTTTCAATCCATCATCTGGGGACATAAGGCATTTGCCCTTGAAATTTCCCCATTCAACGCTCATTCATTAATACGCATGTGATATCTTTGACATCCATCTATATTTATTGCGTATTCTCTTCTTCTTAGGTCGTTAGGCAGGAACCTCTTGTTTTCTTAACGTTTTTTTCTATCTGATATATTCACAGCCTTTATCTTGTTGCGAGACCCGTCCATCCACTTATTCATTGTCGTTAGATATCTTCAGACCTTATTTTTTAACCTGTCACGCTCTCCCCTACCTACCATTACGCCCCGTTCCCCTATTTTCGGAGGTGAAAAATATTTGGTGAGCGCCGAGGTTGCTTGTTGAAAATCAGTGAAAGAGAAAGATGACTAATACCAATCTTTGCTTAAATTATGTATCAGTAGTTTTGCTCTCTTAAAAAAAGGTGACAGGCTATTCATCTCGGCTTCTTTGAAAAATTCTGATGTAGCAAAGAGCCCTCGTAATTATTTTATACTGCAGTAGTTGGAAGCACAGAGCTAGAAATAACAGACAGAATAGAATAGAAGACATATTTATTATTCTCTGGGCACCACCCTTGGAGCAAATACTACAAAATTAAATATAAATTTCACTCGACAAAATGGTAAAATGCAATATGCTAATTTATACATATATATATATATTAATTGAGTAGCCTTGGTGGTGTAACTGGTAGCACACCTGACCGGCAATTAGGAGATCCGGGTTCGAATCCCGGCTAAGGTGAAATTTTTTCTGTCTGGATTTAACTCATTTTCATCTTCCCCACCAAACCCTGTGTTCGTCCTTTTATGTGTTCCTATCCATTTCCATTTTCCTATGAATGTATGAATTTATATATATATATATATATATATATATATATATATATATAAACTATGCCACAGGTGGGGCGGAATTAAATATAAACACATAAAAAAGAACACTCACACTATAAGTTGATATTACGGTTGCTCTACAACCTTTCTCAAAGATAGATGGATACAAAATCTATCCTTTTGTATCCATCTATCTTTGAGAAAGGTTCTAGAGCATCCGAAATATCAACTTATAGTGTGAGTGTTCTTTTTTATGTGTTTATATTTAATTCCGCCCCACCTGTGGCATAGTTTATTTATATTATCGCGTGTGTGATTTTCCACGAACTCGTATATATATATATATATATATATATATATATATATATATATATATATATATATATATATATATATATATATATATAAACTTTGCCACAGGTGGGGCGGAATTAAATATAGAAACACAAAAAAGAAGAACACACACAATACGTTATCATATTTCGGCAGCCGACTCGTATATATATATATATATATATATATATATAATCACCACCAAAAACACATTCCCCAAATGTCCATCTCTCACCTTCAGGCGTCCCCCCAACCTCTCCAGCATTCTAAAAACCACCAAACCGCTGACTAAACCCTATATTAGCTCTAAAACCCCACCCAACCCCTGCCATCGCGCGAGATGCAAAACGTGCCCTATCCTTATCACCGACCCCCTCCCCGCTAAATTCCTCTCCCACCCTCTTCCTTCCGTCCCCTCTCGGTCATGTACTTCCCACAATGTTGTTTACATCCTCCTGTGCAACCTGTGCGATTCATACTACATTGGTCTCACCACTAACGCCCTCAGTGTTAGAATGACCGGCCACCGAGCCAGCTGCAAGCCGTCCTCGCCCAATGCCTCCTTCCCCATCCCGATCCATGCTTCCTCCCACAATCTCATTTTTGATAAATGCTTCCGTGTAGGCGTATTGGCTTCCCTCCCTCCCTCTGCCTCTCCCCTTCAATTGCGTACGCTAGAAAGTGCCTGCATCTGGCTTTATTCCGCACATAATCCGCCCGGATTAAATCGCGCTCACTGACCTCTCCCGCCCCTTCTCCCCTTTCCCCTCCTTCAATCCCCTCCCGCCCCTCCCCTTTTCTCCTTTCCACATCCCTTTCTCCTCCTCTGACCCCCTCCCGCCTCTTCCCCTCTTTGCCCTTCCCTCTTCCTCTGACCCCCTCCCGCCCCTCCCCTCTTCTCCCTCCCTACCCCTCTCTCCTCCCATCTCACCCCACCTCTTGTTCCCTGCCTATCCATCATTCTGTATCCGTCTATCTTTGAGAAAGGTTCTAGAGCAACCGAAATATCAACTTATAGTGTGAGTGTTCTTTTTTATGTGTTTATATTTCATTCCGCCCCACCTGTGGCATAGTTTATTTATATTATCGCGTGTGTGATTTTCCACGAACTCGTATATATATATATATATATATATATATATATATATATATATATATATACCCAATAAGGAGTCACAGGCGTGACAACTTTGAAATTCAAAAGCTGTGTTGGGGAGTTGAGGAATTGAGATACATAGCAATTTAGTTTCACTTAGCTCATTAGCGATATATATATATATATATATATATATATATATATATATATATATATATATATATAGCAGATAGCTCATTGCGGGTGGACGTCATAGTGCGAGTAGCCAATGAAAGGTTTCTGCACCTTCCACCTCAGTTTCTGGCTCCCGGTGGCCGAACACTGCTGTAAGTTCTTGCGAATAAAAGAACGCTGGGCGGCGAGGGGTTGAGTAATAATCACTGATTTTGAGCCTTAACCAACGAAGTCTAATTCGTAAGTTTTGCAACACTGACGATACGAGTCCGAAGTGAACCTCACTGTAGTCGGAGAGGGACTGAGTCCCCACAAATGCATATCAGGCCGCTCTTCTGTGATTGGCTGGAAAAGTGAAACGTACACCAGTGAATTCAAGGCCAGCCGCCATGAGTTGGGAAAAAGGGTATAATTGGCCTTGAGGTGAGCATCCGGAGCGTAAAGCCCGTATGACACTTCCCAATTTATTGGCCAATGAATTGGCGCGCAATATTGTTGAAAATATTGTGCGTATGACACGCATCAATATTGGCACCAATATTGCCCATAACAATGCTCTAATGTCCCGCTGGAGAACGCCACATATAAGTTAACAAAAGAGCATCACGAGACGCGGGTTTGTTTACTACGAGTATTAGGAAGGGAGGCGGTAAAAATATTATTCATTAAATAACCATTGCTAGGGGCTGCAAAAATATTCAGCATTGCAAAGCACCTAAAAATGAATGTAGAAGAAGCGGCACTTATATGTGCTGCAGCTAATATTTTAACTACGTTCTAACTAACAACGTTCTATAACAAACCGGATGTTTTGCGAAGAGATTCTTGTTTTGGCCGCTAGGAGTCAACAAAACTGACTTCTGATTGGAGATTGGCCGGGAGAAAATAGAACCCGTTCTAAATTCCAAATTGGGCGAGAAATTGAGTCGAATATTGTGAAAGGGACATTGGACGAGAAATTGGTGTATGTGTCAGGTGGACCACAATCCAATATCCAATGGATTGGCCAATAAATTGGGAAGTGTCATACGGGCTTAAGTCTGGCAACAGCGCTCTCCATACGTCCCATGCTGTCAAATAAATGGGAACATCCCATAGAGATATACTCTTTCCCTCTTTCACTACAATATGGCACGGTTTACTTTTTCCCACACTGGCTCGTGGACCCCCTTTGTGGACGAAAAAACCATTGACTCGGAATCAACCACAAAGATTTCGTCCAGGAAGGACCTGCGGAGGGCGGTGGTTCGAGAAACGCCGGCCGGGAAAGGGACCCCCTTATTAGTTGGTACCCTGGATATGCCTTGAACGACCTTAGCTCCCCTCCCCCCATCCGACCATGGGAATGGTTCGTAGGTTGTGAGTTTTGGGATGACAGGGCTTTTCTGTTTTGGTGTAAGGGACTTGAGGGGGGTAAAGGTTGTATGGAGGGGGTGTGGCGGGAGAGATGAGTCGGCAAAGGGTCTTCTTGTCATTTCCCTGAACATGACACGCGCTCCCGTTGCCGTTTGCGGCTCGCTTTTCTCCTCCCAGCACCCACGCACGCACACCGCAACTGTGTTTTGAAAAGTTCACAGCCGCTTCCGTTTTTCAAATCCGCCCGTCCATGACGCCACCTTCCATACGCGATTGGCTGGCATCTTTCATTCGCCCGCGTTCACGCTCGAAGGCGCGGTCGCTTTGAAAGTCTGTCCATTTTGCGTGTGCGCACCAGATGGTGCGTATTGTCCATATATTGAACAAGTCAAATTTAGATGGCGTCTTGCCGCACGAAAGTGAAGACTGTTTCACTTGCCAAAAATGGTCCACCTAAACATAGGTATCGCTCAACATTTGTCCGTAAATTATGTTAAATTAAATTAAATTAATTTTCTATTGACCCCGAAAAAGCACGTAAGACTTTAACATCGGTTATCAATAGCAAACAAAAAGGAATGAACACATACGACCACAAGGGTTGAGAAAAACCCATCCAAGTGGGTTCGATCCCGCGGCTGACAAACGAGGACTGAACACCTCCGCCACCGTTATGAAAAGTGAAATGACATTTGGAAATGATCTCCATTTTTAATTTTTACATATAAATTATTAGGTATTGTACTGCAAAAATTCCGGTAGTAATACCTATGTTTTCGGAGTATCAAGCGCACAAGCCATCCTATCAATATGGCTGATTGGGCATTGTTTCGGCTTCAATATATCCCTATGATGTCGCATCGTATTCTCTTGTTTAATGTCTTCCAAAGGAACGAAATTTGCCATTAAAATCATTTGACTTGATCTGGGTGGCAAACCAGGATCTCACAAATGCCATCCAGGTGTGTTAGTCAGTTACACCACCATCTTAGGTTAAGTTAAATTTTAGTGGGCATTTTCGGGGGAGGTCTCCTGAAGTCTTGACCGGTAGTTGGGAGACCGGGTTCCAAATCCCGGTCAAGTCAAATATTTTTTTATGGAGAATTTCATCCTTTAGGTGTGTAGCGTATTTTCACATGTGTGCGTACCATACCATTCGTGTATTTCCCTGTTATTTGGACACTTTTTGTTCGTTCTTCCATTCTCTTCCTTAATTTACGATTTCGTTGCTCTAGCATTTCATCGTCGTGTTTCGTTTTGTGCGAATAAGCCATGTCACGGTGGATTTCCTCATTAGTTAGTAACGCTCCGCATCGCCTGCAACGTTGGAAGCGTTACCTGTCTACTTGGATTGACGGGAAGCGTCGGTGTAGCTTTGAAGCGAGGAATTCTCGCCCCGCTGGTAATCGGAGGCACGATTTGTGTCTTCTACAGAGTCTTGATCGAATGGATCGGACATGTGACGAACACTTTCAATGCAGTGAGTTACTGCGGGACTACCAATACAAATGCCCGTCTGAAACAGAAGTGCGGGATTGGGTTTATTGGAATGATACTCTTTGGTGGAAATGTGTTCCGTTGGCATGTATTTTTCTTTTCCTTCAAGTCTTCTGCTCTGCTCTGTTTGAACTTAGACTGCTGTGTATCTCAATTTAACATTGTAAACTGCGTCTGAAACTTATCTAAGGGGTTGTTAGATTCTCAAACACCTTATAACATAGTAGTTAAACGAAAACTTTAATCTTTGGGAAGTCTATAGTTGTGGCCTGGTAAATATTTGGTTCTGTTTAACGTATTGAAAAATGAAAATGAATCAGCGCACCCGAGAAAAAATGCTATCATTCGAAAACTATGTTAAATATAACAGCCAACAACTGATTGGTATATAAAAAATGACAAAAAATCTTACTGCTGCAATCGTGAAGTGTTGTGAAAATTTTCGTATTGATTTGTTCAAGATTATTTTATGCTATATCCCTAATGGCGGACTCTGGCTGTACATACTTGTGTGGTCAATGACCAATATAGAGTGTGTATTTGGTGATTGACGTAATGCTTTTCTTGGTATGTATATGCACCTATTGGTATTTGTGTATTGTCATCTTTTGTGAAATTCATGAGCTTCGTGAGAAATCCGCTTTATGTCTTCATTTAAGAGTTAGGCATTTCCTAGCCTATTACAGCTAAGTCCAATGTAGTGAATAAGTTCTGTTTAGTTAGTTAATGCCAACCCTTACAAGGAGATATCGCGTGAGTGATGTTAGGGATCCAAATGACACAATTATTTTCTGAAACTATAGAGAAAATGCGGGAAAAGTGTCATGGCTTTCTTCCATTAGGGCCTTGTTTCGAAAGAAAAACGCAACTAAAGAATTTTCCTCCATATAAATCCTTAACTACGTAGAAGGCCACCAAGAGTGGTGCCGTGGCGTAGTGGTTAGAGGTGCTGAACCAGTAATCCACGCAATGTGGCGCGGGTTCGAATCCTTCTCGGGTCAATTTTTTTTCTTTCTTGTATTTTACGGAGTCACTGTATATTGCCCAATCCCATACATCTATAGCATTAACAACAATATTTTTTAATTTTCAGCCTATTTTCTGGATTTTCAATCAACCCCTTTGTGAGAGTTTCCAAGCTAATTTCGGGATTCTTGTTCGTCCGATAATATGTTTGACATGCCGACAGGCCTAATATGTTTAGATTTTGAAAATACGAGGATACTTCCGTGAATAGGATGAGCGTCGATTGGTCGTCCCTCTTTCTCAATGTGGTAAACAATGAACGGATTATAAATTTTTAATATACAGAGACGCATGCACTTCAAATTTCCCAGGAACTGCGTTCGAATGACTTTTGTGACTCAATTTTTCATTACGTGATATTTTTTGTGCTGGAATCTTATATCTTCCTCTCCCCCACGGTACAGGCTTCCCTTTACTATAATATGTAGCTCCGCAGAAAGGTCATAGCAACTATTTTTACATAACCTCGGAAACAGTTACGATCTCTTTTCTACTTGTATCATGTTCACTATTGAAATAAAAATTGAGTCACAAAAGTCATTATTCGAACGCAGTTCCTGGGAAATTTGAAGTGCATGCATCTCTGTATATTAAAAAGTTATAATCCGTTCATTGTTTACCGCCTTGAGAAAGAGGGACGACCAATCGACGCTCAATCTATTCACGGAAGTATCCTTGTATTTTCAAAATCTAAACATATTAGGCCTGTCGGCATGTCAAACCTCTTATCGGACGAACAAGAATCCCGAAATTAGCTTGGAAACTCTCACAAAGGGGTTGATTGAAAATCCAGAAAATAGGCTGAAAATTAAAAAATATTGTTGTTAATGCTATAGATGTATGGGATTGTGCAATATACAGTGACTCCGTAAAATACAAGAAAGAAAAAAAATTGACCAAAGAAGGATTCGAATCCGCGCCACATTACGTAGATTACTGGTCCACCACCTCTAACCACTACGCCACGGCTTTAGTTGGTAGTCTTCCACGTAGTTAAGCATTTATACGGAGGAAAATTCTTTAGTTGCGTTTTTCTTTCGAACCAGGGCCCTAATGGAAGAAAGCCGTGACACTTTTCCCGAATATTTTCTATAGTTTCAGAAAATAATTGCGTCATTTGGATCCCTAACATCATTCACGCGATGTCCACTTGTTAGCATATGATATTTTTTGTGCTGGAATATTATATATAGCGTGGATTACTGGTCCAGCACCTCTAACCACTACGCTACGGCTTCAGTTGGACGTCTTCCACGTAGTTAAGGATTTATACGGAGGAAAATTCTTTAGTTGCGTTTTTCTTTCGAACCAGGGGGGTTATCGCGTAAGCTTCCGATCATAACATTCGGATCCGATTCTCGGATATTGGCCCGAAATCTTCGGATGTGACGTACGATTCCTAGAAAGTGCTATTGTGTAAGCTTTTTTCCGATACCTTCGGATCCGAACTTGGATGAAATCCAACCGAGTGGTTTTGAGCACTCGGTTTGAGGTCTTCGGAAGGGATTTGGTTTCGGAAGGGGTCACATCATCTATTTCGGGACTAACAGCGAAGCAAATATTGGGCCTACACTTTGAAAAAAGGTTGCGTATTATATGTTTTTGAATGCAGAACGCTAACAATGGTAGCTAGAGTCTTATTTAGAGTTATATTTGTTTATTCCAATTACCAGTGTTGGTGCCCATTTAAGGACCGGCTGAAGGTAATTACTCTGTGATAGTTTTATCAATTGGATGAGATTTAGATACGATCAGAAAGTGTGCGAATAATGTATATAAATATGCTACGTGACCAATGACATGGATTAAATGTTTGAAACGCGGATTAAAAGTGATAGTCAATAGAAAATTAGTTGGTTGTCGTCTTTGCTCGTTTGGAGTGAATTAATGTCGATCAAATTTAAGGGAGCAACAATATTACGCAACATTTTGGTCAAGAACATAATATATGCATGTGTTTAAACAATCTCATTTGTGTATCGTGACAACTTATGTCATTTAACTGAAAAGGGGACGATGGTTTTTCGCAGCTTCATAGGTCGCCTGTCATTGACTGTATGAACGCGTTTATCTCCTTCTTTTGAAGTGTAATCCAATTATGTATCCCCAGTTTATCATTCATTGTAATCTATTCTCATATTTAATTCATATTTAGGATCCAATTGCCTCAGTGTTTAGTGATTGTGTGCTTAATTTGTGACATAGACCTGGTGTTTTGTCAGTCAGCTGTTGTTGTGGGTAGATATTTCGATCGACCAGCAGAAATGCGAAAGTCGGTGTTCGTTCTATGTCAAAACCGTAATAAATGGTAGTTAATTAGTTTCTTAGATGCCCGGTTGTTTCCATACCCTGCTTTGTTGATAACCTTCATTTATGGAGAAGCAAATCGTCAGCTTTCGAGGACAAGTTGGATTCGTGTTATTGCAATCACTCGGGATGCCTCGTCAAAAGGCTTTAATTCTAAACTGCCTTAAACAAATACCCAATCCTCAAATATTGCAAAGGTTGGTTTAAAGGAATGTATGTCCGTAATAACTAAGTTTTACGAAAATAAAACATTGCAAAGAATGACAACATTGATGAATGCGATACATCCCAAAGGCCAAGATCGTCTTACTTTGCAGCATTGTGATAGGACAAAATCCATTGATTACACACTTAAAGATGATATGGATCTTCATCTTCCTTCGTCTATTTAGAAATACTAGATTCATAGTAATCTGTGGTTACAGAAATAATAAATAATTATCCCTGTTAAATACCCATATTAATAGTCCACCTTTTCATGTTTCAAGCTTGGTTGATAGTGAGGTATTTTAAAATTGTACGTTTCGTTATCCAGTAATGGATGATATTCAGGTATTTAACCTGATGAGGAGGAGGAGGGAGATGGATAGGGAGAGGAATCTTCGTATTAGAGCTAACAAGTTGAGATTACGTCAGATAAGGGATGCATCTGATCCCTTTGCAATCCCTGATGAAATATTTCGAGGGTTGTACAGAATGAATCAAGTTTTAGCGAGAAGGCTAATAGAGGAGTTGCGGCCCTTCATGCATGTGCCAAGGAGGAGTACAGCTATCCCACCAGAGATTAAGGTAGCATTTTTATGGACAAGGGTGCTACCAAAAAGGAGCAGGGAGTGACTCAAACAGGAGCAGGGAGTGACTCAAACCTTGGGTTGAGCCAGGCAACAGTATCTGTTGCTATTGAGGAGGTGACTAATGCCCTCAATTTGCCACAAGTTTTGGTAATCTATTCCATTAACAAGGGAGGAAAGGAACAGGGTAATAGGTAATAGGTGTTCCTGTTCTAGTTCCCTGTTTGTTGTTTTTCTATTTGACAACGCTCTTTTTGAGCTGCTCTCCCAGAAATCTGGGGCCCTGCTGTGTGTGTGAGTGAGTGTTTTGTGTGATTGCGTGTGTGGTTGTGTTAATAACTTGGCAGCCTTAGTAGAGTCACTACAGCTCTCCGAAGGATCCCAGGTTATAACCCAGGAATCCTTAGCTAGGTCTCATTAGCCTACAAAGGATTCCAATTGGGTTGTGTGTGTGTGTCTGTGGTAGTCCCTGGCGAGGAAATTATTTTTCCCGTAAACTACCACAGGAGGGTATTCTGGTGGAGAGGCTGTGGTTGGTCCCTGTTGTGGAACCTCATTCCCGCAAACCAACACAGTAAGTATTTAATTTTTTTTGACGAGTGGTGCATATATTTTACGGCCATTGGAGAAATATTTTATCTGTTTAATCTATAGGGGCCGTAGAGCTCATCTACCTTGATTTATGTATTTAAAAAATTTCCAGTATATCACTAATTTTCATTGTGTTTAACGTGTATTTTGACACACCTTCAAGGGGTCTTCCACCTCCAGATTGCCAATATAGGCTGTTGCCCCCATTAAACTTAAAACCCTCTCCTCTAGGCAATTGAGGACAGGGATCTTGAGTGGAGGCCCACCACCAGTCCCTGCCCCATGCCTCCTTATCCTCTGGCCTTTCCCCTTCACCTCTGACTTCCAATCTTGCCAGCACTGTAAAGAGCAACAACCGATTAATGCACCCATTAAGCTTATTGTTTTATTAGAATCTAATATAAATAGACCAAATGAGAAATTAAAATATGTTTCCACCAATTCCTCATAAATATCATAGACGACTCAAATCAAATTTCCATTTCTATATGTTAATGCCTCAAGACATAAAGTATTTACAATGCAAATGGTAATATGACATGAATATTGTTTACATACAAAGATTTAATATATATCTGAGGCCGCTGTATCAACACCAAAGAAATTTGGGGTCAACCACAAATTTCCAGCATAATATATAATAAAAATCAACTTAATTATATCCTTATGCTGGCTTATCATCACATATGTATTATCATAATTGACGGTATTTTAATAAAACTATGCACGTTTTAAGTCCATCTGTTGTACGATAATCATCAATGGCATTACTTTAAAAATTGAGGCATTAAATGTTTACATTAATAAAATACTTGATTGATACAGTTACATTGTCTCTATTTAGTATATACTGTAACCGCTATGCTTTTAGTTGGGGTGCATAATGGTAATTGTCTCCTTTTCCAAATTAAAACATTTTCACCAATGCCAATAAGATAAATTATTGCAAACCCAACGAGAAGATTACTACCATAGCGTTAGCCTCAAACATTCGACTCTGAGAGTATGTCCTACAGCAGATTAATAGCGTTGTGAGTGAACTAATTCTGGGTATTCCTCTCGGTGACAAACAATTTACTGTCTGCTAACACTGACAATAGAACAGTTATCTAGGGCAAATCAAAGGATAGTCGAAATATCGCATCTATGTGCAGTTATACATTGTGATTGAAACAATAATAATACAACAGATACTTCGTCTTCAGTTTCCCTCTGTCTACTAATTGAAATAATGAATGCAAGAAAAGATGATTTGCACTAATTAAATAATACAAAATGTAAAATAGTAGGTTGGACATTACGATTAAAGAACCGACACTGCACCCATTCTATTTAACTTACTCTACTACCTGCTGGATCATTTAATGAGAACACATTTTAGCACTTCTGCGTTTTATGTGAGCAACATGATTATAGATAACACATGAATTAGTGACGGGAGCCTTTAACACAATGAATCGTATACGTGAATTTTCATTTCTTGATATCAACGAGTTTAATTCTTCTACGTTAATTCAAACTTATTACACTAAAACTACTTCGTGTCACTCATTATCGTTAGACATATCATCGAAATCAAGTTCTCTGGGATTCCGAATCCAATTAGTCTTAAACAAAAATATCAATAGGTACGGATGTGTTATTCCAAGACAATCTTTATTGATTTCCTTTGACAGTGAATTGCGTGCAAATAACATAATACAACATTGGAAACATCTATTTATCTTCAAATGTAATTCCACAATACATAATAATAACAGCTGACATCACTTACCTTTTCGTACCTCTTCCATTTCCTCGTTGTTTACGTAGTTTACCTCAGCGATGGGTTACTTGCATTTCGAAGTTCAACTGTTTCCAACGTTGCCACATTTCCTTTCGGAAGATTATCCGATCCGCGCGTTCATGCCCCAAAGGCAATTCGAAGGTGCTTACAAAATACGCTCGGAACAGCTTTCTCGGATACTTTCGTCGATCCGAATCCAAATATGAAACTAATCCGAGCGGCTAATCCGAATTTACGCGATAACCCCCCAGGGCCCTGACAGAAAGCCGTGACACTTTTCCCGAATTTTTTCTATAGTTTCAGAAAATAATTGCGTCATTTGGATCCCTAAAATCACTCACGCGATGTCTCCTTGTTAGACCTAAACGCTGGTGAGAGAAATCTATGCCTCAGGCCATGTAATCATGATTCTGAATTTTATGCAAATTTTTAAATACGAATGCTATTTGATTGCCAATGTGATGAACTATCAACTATTAAATTAGTAAGGCTGCTCCTGTAGACAGAGGAAAAAAATGTTCTATCCGAATAATTACTCAGCTTATATATCGGACAATGAGAATATATATGAATTGAATTTCAAATACCTCAATTGATATGAATTATCTTTGAAAATTTCTGAGAAAATGTAACTCAAGTATAAATTATTATCCACTAGTTTGTCGTGTTATCATACAACTGAATTATTCAAATGAAGGTTGTGATTGGAAAGAATATTTCTAGGCAATTTTATTGTGACACATCGTCATGTACTCGGACTTCCTCAGTAAAATAAAAATACTGAACATTGTTATAAATTGCCAGTATGATGAAAGAGTAATTATTGGCCACTGTTCACACAATTGGGATGATGATGAAACAACACTCATTGGCCATTGTTGAGACCGGCTTTTTGAATCTCAAAATTTTCTCTGTGATGCCCTTGGGCATTTAAAGAAACCTAAATATACAGTCAGCTATTTATTACTACTAATAACTACTATATTGCATAATATTACACTATTAATTTGTCAAGCCAAGGAATTTATGACTTTTGCACGCATTTTCCGTTTTTCTCCGTAGAAGTAGGAGTACATTCTATAAATTTGTGCCAATTAAATATTACTGTTAATTACCAACTTTTTAGTCACTGTTTCATATACCAGGCTTATTTTGGTCATCATTATCAGTGGAAAAGACGGGAATTGGTATACTAAAGCTCCATACTCCATCATATTTCCAGCTAACAGTTTAACTGCTTCACAAATCCTTATTTCAACACCTCACATTAATACATTATATCGCCTAGGGATAAAGTCTTTCTCTGCCAATCCTAGGGTCACGTGTGTGAATCCCACCTGGGTTGGATTTTCCCCTCCTATGGCATGACTGTGTGTTTGCCCGTTGTTATGCTTAATAACAGTTATCCCGCCAGTTAAAATGCTTAATGTATGAAGATATTTAGACTAGTTTCAGGGTAGTGTAAAAAATTACACGAGTCATTAATTGAGAGATTGGCTGCCGCAAGGAAGTACTTGCGGTTTAAGTCTAGCTGCTACCTTTTTTCCCGTTAAAATGCCGGGTGTAAAAGAACCTTGAGGTTTTTTATTCAGGATAATGCCACATAAATAAATTTTGTAAATGGGAGATAGGCTGTGTCAAGGAAATACTTGCGGCTTAAGTCTAGCTGCTCGCTTAGGCTTAGGTCTTAGTACATTTGACTTCCCTGTGATTCAAGAAGAGAGCAATTGACAATTAACTTCAAATGAAATATTATCCAAATTGTCATTAAAAAGCAAAGGAGTTTAGACTCCTATGCATGCACTGCGGTCATGAAGGCGGCCATTCATCGACGGGGAGTGTTTAGATCTCTTAAACACGCACGTGTTTACGACATTTAATGTACGAGGGCCCTCCCTGTCGATGGTCAACTGTATGACCAAAATGCATGCATATGAGTCCAACTTACTTTGCTTTCTATTGGCAATTTGTGTATGTCTTTAATTTGGCTTCCAAGGTCATGGTCTTGTATTCGCCCGTCTTTGCTTGTAATGATGTGCGAGGATGTTGAGGCTGTTTCCAGAACACTGTAATGTCAACAAATACATTAAGTAGTTGAATGCTTAAAACGAAAACGATGGGCCGTCACGCCGCCGCGGACCTTGAAACAGTTGGCGTGGTAGCGCCTTGAATCGCTCGGGAAATGCATCGCTGACGGCGATCTCACTGCGCGCTCTCGCTCATCCCAGTACGCTCATCGCGGCATATCGTTGCCGGGAGCGGATTTGCCGACCGTGGTGGACGCGTGATGTCCTGCGACTGAAGCGCCAATCAAAATAATCTCGCTGGGGGGTGAGTGCGGGGGGTGAGGAGGAACCAGGGGTGGCAAGGGCCCCTGGTGGGAGAATCAGCACTTTTGAAGACGGGCGGTTTGAGCTCTCAATGTGACGTCTGGAAATATAGCCACCAGCACCATTGGGAGTGGGGGTCGGGAGCGGCGGTCGGGGTTGCACGTGGATGAGGTTGGTCGCAGTGGGGGGGGATATGAGGGATGAAGCCTGATATGTGACCGACTGCTGTGAAGTGACAGGCCGTTGGTAATCGCCTGAAACCGCACGTGATGAAAGACGCCAAGGAAGGTAATTGGTTATCGAATATCCAGTGCGGAATGGATTCTTTATGCAAAGTGCCCGCGCTCGGGATTTTTCGAGTTTGCGCCGTCATCGAGGTGCAATTCGTTTGGCGCATTTGAATTAAAATCATTGGTCAAGGCTGCATTTCCTCTGGAGACGCGTTGCGGTGGTGATTAATTATCTTCCCGCCGGTGATATCCAACGGGCAATTCCCACGGCAGCCAAGCGGTGGCGTATTATTTGTCGTTTGGCAGCTCATTTATTACCGTCATCGCAGTCGATGAAACCTTCCTTTAATTGCCTCATTACTCTTCAAAATCGAAGGTTCTTTCTACCTTTTCCGGCTTCTATACTTGTGGGAAAGGCGAATCTATAAAAAAAATCTTCAAATTATACATGAGCGAGTGAAAGTTGCCTCCTGCATTCTGCAAGTTAATCGCTCCATCATTCCTCAAGCGGCGCATGAAAGATGAATAATTCAGATGAATCGAGTATGACACGGACTATATATTATTTTAGTCTCACATTATAGCTCTAAAACTGATAGAAAGTACAAAATAAGAGGCACAGTGCGGAACTGTTAGGTACAAATAAATCCCCTTTTCCATGCACCATTTGTGCCAGCAACAAAAACAGCGCGAGGCACTAAAACTAAGACCGTTACCATGAAGTTCACCCTTGCCCTCTTCCCTATCCCTAGTATCACGTAAAAAACTTATTACTTCATTATTTATTCCACATCTTGACAACTGCCTTTCGGTGCTATGTGATTTAAATGATGAATTGTAGGTACAATAGATTACAAAACAGCTAAATGCTGATGTAAGGGTCATATTTAATGCTGGAATATATGAGCACATCGTGCCTTATAAGTTCAAGCTGAAATGGCCATAACTGAATGGTAGAAGTAAATTACAATTATCTATTTCCATGTACAAATTATCACATGAAAGAGTTATTGTAAACTTCAGCAAAACAGAGAGAGTGGTACGTGCACAAAAATATTTTAAAATTCCGAAATATAGAACTAAATCGTACTAGTTATCTATGATGCATGTGGAATGAGTTGGAATGATATTCTCGGATATATCGTTAATGCAAAAAAATATGCATCTAGAACTTCAAATTTTCCATGTTTTATTACTTAGATTAAATTTTTTATCGCGATTACAAATGAAAAATTGCATCACTTTCTTGTAACTGTTCCATTATGTCAATTACATTGTCCAATATTATGTCAATTACAATGTATTATTTTATAGTATATTATCATACTTTGCAATGCATTTGTTAACTTAACAGTATATTCCCAACTAAATACTATATACAAGTCAGCGGAAGCGTCTACTCAAGTCATATATGTACATGCAGGAGATAATTTGTGATGATATTTACTTTGTAATATTTTAAGCTTCTCCAAAGGACTCAAGTCCTAGAACAATATATATATGTATTTTTTTTTTACTTTTTTTCCTATAGCTGAAGAAGGGCATACATGCCCAAAACGTTATTGGCGAAATTTTCGTTTTGTGTATATATATATATATATATATATATATATATATATATATATATATAATAGTTATAATATTATTTTCCCTCCCGTTTTCATGGATTGGTTCCTGATAGTGATGGGCCATTTCGGAACAATTCGTTCCTTTGGAACGAATCCACTGATGGAACGAGAAGGAACGAATCCGGTTGTGGAAATATTCTCGTTCCACAGGACCGAAAGGAACGAATGGACAGAAATGATTCGAAGGACCGAACGGAATCAAATAAAGGAAAGGATTCATAGGAACGAAGGACCGAAATGATTTGAAGGACCTAAAGGAATCAAATAAAGGAAAGGATTCATAGGAACGTAGGGAATCAATTGAATGAAGGGAATGCAATGTGAACAAAAATAATCGAATTTTTAAAAATCGGCATTTTTGTGAAACTTACTGTTTTTCAACTGTAGCTTCTAAACTAGAAGTAGGATCTCTAATCTGTTGGGCTGTTTCGTTAGATCTCAATCAGGCCTAAAACTTGATTTTATTCGTTGTTTTCCATTCCTTTTAGTTCTCTGGTAACGTGGTGTCAAAATCGGCTTTTCGTGAAACTCATTGTTTTTCGACTGAAGCCTCTAAACTAGAAGTCGGATCTCGAATCTGTTGGGCGGTTTTTTTAGATCTCATGCAGGCCTACAATTCTCCGCTATCAGTTTTTTTCATCCCTCGTAGTTCTCTGGGAACGTGGTGCCAAAGTGGGCTAATTCATGAAAATCTCTAATGTTTATTTCCCTGACACCCTTACCAGTGTAGGTACGACCTTGAAAGTCGGCAGGCATATGCGCATTGACATGATCTTTACTGATAATTAGCAAAAATCCGGATTCTCTTGTAGTTCAATGGCAACATGGTGCCAAAGTATAATTTTCGAATGTTTCTTTCCCTCACGTCTCCTAGCTGCTAAACTAAGAGTCTGATCTCGATTCTGTTGGGCGGAAGTTTTAGATCTCATCAAGTCCTTATATTTATGCCATTCCTTCCTCTCCAGCACTTATAGTTCGCTGGAAACATGGCGCCAAATTTGGATTTTTCTGTTTTTCCACTGTAGCTTCTAAATTAGAAGTCGTATTTCAAATCTGTTGGATGGTTTTACCTAGATCTCATCGAGTCCTACAACTTTATGCCCATTCTTACTCTCTAACACTTATAGTTTGCTGGAAACATGGCGCCAAAGTCGGATTTTCCGGATTTTCGACTGCGGTTTCTAAACTAGAATTTGGATCACGAATCTGTTTGGTGGTTTTTTCTAAATCTCATTCAGGCCTACAACTTTCTGCAATTCGTTTTCTTCATTTATCGTAGTTCTCTGGCAACATGATGCCAAAGTCGGGTTTTCGTGAATCTTTCGAATGTATTTTTCCCTCACGCCTTCATCAGTGTAGATATTACCTTGAAAATCGACAGTCACATACGCCATAACATGCACTTTACGGATAATTAGCGAAAGCCCGTACTCCCGCGTAGTTCTCTGGCAACATGGTGCCAAAGTGAAATTCTCGCATGTTTCTTTCTCTCACACCTCCACTGACTTAGACGTTGGAGGCGCAGCCCCCTAGCTAGCAAAGCGAGTCTCTCTATAACTATCCAACACACGGCTATGTTTCTTACATTTCTTAAATACGCATTCCTTGCAACTTCACTTGGCTGCATTGTCATTTTCATCACTAACGGGAATCTTTCACAAAAAAGGTATTAGCTGGAGTGACGGAAAGCCAGATTTACCTTCATTATATTCGGTAAGTAGCGTGATTCTAGCACATAATGGGATACTTTTTGGGTCGTGGTCGCCGTGGTTAATTAAGTATCACCTCTGCATTTCTTTTGAGAGTGTCCTATTCGTATATTATTTAAATGATTTGAAGCAACGAGTAATTGACGAGAGCAAATTGCACCAATCATATTGAATCATATCATTGACATGTACCCTAATGCCTGAATTCCCAGGCGCAACTTGAAAAGGAACGAATGGAACGTATCTTTAAACTCGTTCCTTAGAGTGAACGAGAACGAAAGGAACGAGTCCGAGAAAGGAACGAAACTGCCCATCACTAGTTCCTAACAATCCCTGCCATACGCCCCGCCCCCGCGGTGGCTCGCAAGGTAGATGCAGATGCAGGTGCACATATTTATACCCAATGCAAGATCATTAATGTTTCTGTTGTGACTTGATCTTCCAGGTACTCCGGTAACTGACGTCATCCTATCACTCCATAGATTCAACTGCGGAGGATCGCAGAGATCTGTACACGTACGCAGGAGATGATGAAAACCCTTCCCTTGGCCATCTAGCTCGTTAACCGTCGGTATCTCTACATCAGCCAGTCCGCCATCGACGACCCGCCAGTTTAAAACGAGTGAGTGATTTGAGATGAGTGGAAGCCTAGTAGCTATGGAGTTTATCAAAGAAATTCTATTAGTGGCAGTGTTATATTATATAGGGGATTATGTTCTAGGGGATGCTTGCTTTATCGATTGAAGAGAATGTTCGATTCGAATGTCTTCCAGCGATAACAAAAATATTGCAAGTGTTTTTCGTCCAGGTAAAATAATATATGAAGTTATTGGTGGCGGCCGATACTTTGTGGAATTCCATTATAGGAAAAGTATAGGTATTATTTGTTACCTTTGATGTACGTGTTATTTGAAATAGCTTATTTGCATTTTTTTATATTTGAAATTCATGGTTAAGTATTTCTGTTTTTTTTTTTAATCAAATATTGCATTAATTGATGAATTATATGCGGTAATCATCGCTTTGCTCTATACTATTCTGATTTGGGGAAAATTTGATATTTTGTGTGGTAATCTTTGGTGTAACTATTTCGCCATTTCAAGGTCAGGCTCCTATAATGCTAGTATTTAATTAATTACTTAGTGAAATAAGGCTGTTTCTGGATTTATTCCAACGTCATCATAATTAGAATCAATACAGGAATTTTCATACATTTTATTTTTTGCCAAGGCTGGCGGTGATTTTAGAGCGTTCGTAATGGTTGTAATAGTCCAGCTGCAATGGCTGGCTGGAATTGCGAATGGTCCATGCGGGACCCATGGTTGGAGTGTACGTGAGTACTTCCGCCGAAGACATAGGGCATGAGAAGGATCCATGGGGACGGGAGTGTTTCGCAACTACTCAACCAATTACTTTCACGTTCCCGTCAGACATTGAAAAAACACGTATCAATAATCACCAATGCTTCGCTCCAGTTGCTCTTCCTCACTGCTCCACTCAATTAAAAAAGTGTCACATCGAAATTTCATTGACGTTGTAGAGTCTAAAAGAAATCCAGTCATCCCTGTTTTGAACCGCTCTGCCGCGAATTGCCGATAGATTTGCAAAAGCAACACAATCCGTTGCCTCTCATTCGTTTCAAAGTTTCAGGGTTGATAGTCGTCGGAAATATTGGTTTACACGGTACGAATTCAGCTATAAACTACACTAGGATAACTTTTCACTTGAAAAGTAAGATTGAAAAATTAATATAAACGAGGCTCACAGTTGGGAATCAAGTAAGGATACAAAGGCAAATCAAAGTAGGTCATGCAAAAAGAGAAGTAACAGGTGTGATGTGGTGGAATTTCAACATCATGAAGACGGAAATTGCATTTTCCATTGGTAATAACATCGAAACCTAGGTCACAATAAATGTATTTTATCAATGGAAAATTGCGATTTTTATCTTCGTTAAGGAGTAGATCATAGTTTTGTTGTTATTTCCGTTTGTGGAAAAACATTATAGACAAGATTTATGGACATATTTTCAGTATAAATATTTTGTTTTCGGGTTTATCACCTGCGTAATTATTGATACCACCAAATAGATCATAGTTCCGACATCTTTTGATTGAATCTTGGCCTTGGTGGATTTTCTATTCAGAGACCTTTAGGCCGAATTAAAAAAACGGCATTCAATTAAGGCCATTCAATTTTTTTGCTGTTAGAACAGGGATAATAATAGGTATAGGGTCTGCTTGTTGTCAGAATCAGAAGTATTTGACCATCTGCTGCACACTATCATTCTTTTCCTTATCATTCAATCAACACATGCCCTCGTTGGGTGTTGAAAATGAAAATAGCTATTTGAGGAAAGGAGGCATGCTAATTTGAGCACCTATCTTGGAAGCGAAATGCATCTTTCTTTCCGTAGCGGTCGTTAAACAATAAATAACCATAACTCTAGATTTCTTTCTACTCTCTTCCTTTCAATGGTGTTAATAGTAGAAACATCGAATCATTTAAGGCTGTCTATCAGTTCCGCCGGCACCCAGGGGTTCCTCAATCATTGGCAACCTCCACTGCGAATGTATTGGGCTAGTGACAACATTTGCAGCCATTCTATTTGTGTATTCCTATGAAATATTTTGATGTGAAAGCCGTATTTTTTATCCCTGTTGAGGTAATTTTTAACCCTCATGACAGGCGGTTCCAAATGAAATCAATGTCATAGCCCATGTACTGGCACGTGTGTAGTAAATCGAATTGTGGTCATGCGTTCTGTCGTAGGATTAAATATATTTTTTCCCAAAAAAACATTTCATCTTTTTGCTTTTTTTAACCTAAAATAAAAATTGACTGGAATAAAATCCTGGTCAATGGCGAAATGAATTCAGGTCAAAATGGATTAACGGAGCAGGAAGGAGCTTCATTTACCGGTAGGCCTTTGGCTTGGAGATTATTAGTTAACAACAATTAGGACGAAACGTATACAAGATGTGTTGAATAAGGTTTCATTGCACTGTAATTAATATTATTGACAGAATATTCGCCAAACGACTAGCCTGTCCTTTAAAAGGAATCATTATAGAGATGTTCAGTAGTCAGTGAAATCCGCGATATCTTCTTCTTACGATGGTCATAAAGAGACGACATTCCGGGCTCTTATTCAGTTCGATATCGCGTCGTGTTTACAACAACGTTTAACTTGCCACTAAATATTTGAAGAATATCGAGTCGTGAATCAAGTAAAATGACAGCTAGGGAATTTCCTTCGTGCTCCGAGGGGTCTCTTGTCGTTTTAGGAGAACGGGCATTGCATTTCATTTTTGACGAGCTATCATGTTTATTTATCTTTTTTGGGTGCGGGTTTCAGTTGAACGGTGATAGTGGAACGTTCGGCATTGGCCGTGACACGGTGGTGCGACAGCGGAGTTGGTGCCCATTCATTCGAGCACTTGGAACAGAAGGATGGCCAGTCCCTCATCCACATGCCATATCATTGTGGATCTGATTGCTCGCCCTTCATCGGTATGAGGTAGGCAATACCTCGCTAACACTACAAACGTACCGACCACCGCACATACCATCGTAAGCGGAGATCGTTGTATGAACGTGTTTTTGCGGCTTCGTGAGTTGACTAACCAACACTACCAGATTACTGCGGTAAACCATGGCATCGCAGAGGGAATCTGGAAAAACTGAAGAACGAAAATGATATAAGGAAAACTAAATAGCAAAGTGAAACTGGTTTTGTTGATGAATAAGCAGACGGGAGTGTCATTTTCTGGACGGTTGAGATTAGGTGCACGGTTTTCTCTGGGTCACTCCAAATCCTGTTCAGGGCAGCAGTGAGTTACGGCATAAACTCAAGAAGTAGTCTATATGCATGTTGATTATTTTCGTAAGAACTGACTGTTGAATAAGGAAGGAAGAGATAGCATCTTGGCAAATGATTCTCAAGCATATTTTACATAAAAGATGATTCTCATCACATGGTTATCAAGCAAAAGTATTCTGGTGACGTTATATAAAATGCCAAGCTTTTTATGAATTAATTTTCTGTAATTGTGTTTGGATAAATTTACGTGTAAATGGGAGTAGTTTTTGTGAAAATCACGTTTCTCAGTAACCCGATGACTATACCATATAACTATAACACATTATCAACTGGTCCCTTAGTATAAGAGTCTGATTCAGGTCTAACTTGATGAAATCAAGTCTTTTTAATAAAAACGACCGCTTAGTAATTTCGACACTGCACTTTACTACCGATGGAAATTTTATTTCACTTGGAAATAAAAATGGCAATGAATTGCTGAAACCATGATTGGTAATACACCTATCTGCATCAAAATAATACCCTAGGAGCTACCTCAAGTGTGTATAGCAGGGGGTGAGTTAATGCAAACATGCACTACACTATACCGATTAAAGTTAATGTAACTACGACCAATAATGCATTAGCAAAAACCTGCTATCACATGACAGGAGAAATTTCAGAAAAATGCTCTACCCTATAAATTTGACGAAACTACGATTATTAATGTATTAGCAAAAACATGCAAATACTTGACAGGAGGTGAAATTTCACCAACAAACCAATGGTATAGAAACTTTTTGTATCAATTTACGTATTTTACATGTTTATAAATGAACATAGATGCACGAGTTAGTGCTGTTAGTATTACGTACCAGATTTAGAAACAAGCATTAGGAAGCCACTCCACAAATGGCTACACCACATATCGACAAACCTAGTTAAAAGTGTCATTGGCGGCTACTATGGTTATTTATCGTTCGCGGGAAAAGTATTAAATTATGGTGTTTTAAGTGAACTATCGATTTTATTCAATCCCTTAAGATTATCGATTCTTGTTTTTCCTTTTTCACTTCAAGTTCAAATAAAGCGACAAAAATCTATAAAGGTGAATCGTCATTCATAATTTTTTATCGCGTTAATTTTTAATTTTCATTAATAATTTTTATTATTTTTTTCATAATATTATTATTCTTAGTTGAATTCAACATATTGCCCAATTTCAAAGCTCCAAGCTGTATGGGAATTGGGTGAAAATGAGATCGTAAAATTTCACTCACATCCACAGACATTACGGTAAAGTCGAATAAAAGCGTTTAAAAATAGCTCGTATGATGGACTGCATCCACTTCTACCCAATACCCTGAAAGCCACCTCAAGGGTGTGTGGAAGGGGTTGCGTTATCTCCAACGTGCACCATACTATACCCATCGAGATTGATTAAGTTATGGGTCGCGGGAAAGTATGTTCCTATGATGGCCTGTCGCTATTCATTCCTATTCCTCGTCTGGATCTACTCTCTCCTTGATTGTTCTATGTGGATGAGCGTCGCGGAAAAGGATTTGGGGCTTTAGACGTGCTTGGTGCGGGGTCTCGCCGCCACGGATGCAAGGGGAGTGTGGGGGTTGTTTTGCGAGGGGGCACGGGAGGGGTTGGGTGGTGCGGAATGCGACGGGCTATGCGGGAGGCCCGGCTGACTGACTGACATGTGGACTGAGAGACGGGCGGGAAGATTGAGAGATTTCGCTTTTGGCGGGCCGTTGCCGGCAGCACACGCCGTGAGCAATGTCTTACCTCATCCGTTATACTTACGGGTCTTTTTCAATCTCCGTCCTCCCCCCCACCCCACCCCGAACCATTTCGCTCCCACCTAATCGCCTCTTGCGCTCTTCCCCAACGGTTCATTCTCTCTCGCGAAACATTAATTAATCTGTTAATGGAAATTGAACGTGAGGGCTCTCTCAATCTCTCACTCTTTTGCTCCGAAGAAATTTTTCGTCGGCGAATCCCACGCGTGAATTGGTTTCCTTTCGTTTTTCGTTTGTTTTTTCTTCTGATTTCGAGATTACTTCCTCTGCCCGGAAAGAGTCTCTCTCCGTCCCCAAATCGAAATTGCACTCATTTTCATGAGCGCTTCGTTCCATTTCCAGGCTATTGGATTGCATTTACATCTGCGTCGTGCCTCACTAGTCTCCACCTTGAGTTTTTTAGGACACGCACTTGTGAAGAAGATGAGACGTTTTCGATTGGGCAGACTGATGGAGCCAGGCGACGCTTTGTGGATTATTTCTACATTGAGTATGATGAAAAGGAATGGTTCTATTTTGCTAAGTTTCCTTTCTCCGAACATGTGAACTTCCGAACAACCCATCTGCGTTGTTAATAAGGTGGGGCATGTCACTCACCAGGTTCACACTTCTTGCGTTAAAAATGAAAAAATTTCTGATAAGGTTCATGTTTCATCTTCCTCTGTTTGCACGTTAAACTGTGATTCATGAGACTCTAGGTGTGATTTGGTACGTTGGCCAAACAGGATGAAAATCCCAATCAGAGCAGATGAGCGTAAGAGGTGTGGAAAATACCAAGCTGGTTTTTTTTGGGCGACCGACCATTAAAATAATCAATATCATTAGTCATTCAGTCCTATGATTCGGTAAATTCTGACCTTCATTCCACCCTGTGACCTGCCATTCTAGATTTATTGTTTCTTATCCCGTTTCACAAGGCCTGTGCATTTGTACCTCGGTCTTTCTCGTGAGGTTTCCTCTTCATATCTTCTTTTCGGCACACTTCCTCCTTTCCAATCTCATCCAAATGTTTGTTCTTTAAGTAGCTTTGAATGAAAAACTGTTTGGCGTATATATGATTAGGTAGTATGTAAATTAAATTAAAATAAAGATTTTCCATAGTTCTTTTTAATGAAACCTTAATCCAAATCGTCAATAAAAGCAAAGAAATATTTTGACTCCTATGCAAGCATTTTGGTCATCCAGGTGACAATCGGCAAAGAGAGTTTAAATCTCGTAAACACTGTCGATTCTCACCTGGATGACCGAAATGTATGCATATGAGTCAAAGTATTTCTTTGCTTTTATCGACAGTTTTGTTTCATCTATAATTTAAATCTTCTTGTCAAATTCTCTCATTAATGACATGGTTCTTTTTCTATCACGAAGTTTGCAAGAGTATGTGAAGTTGGAATCATGTTTTAACTAGGTTCCCGACCAAGCATGCATTGTATTAGAATCCATCTACACTTCCTAGTGAAAATGCGTTATCAGTAGCTCATTTGAGAATATTTTCTTTATTATTATATTAAAAAATGTGAATGTGAATTATGCGCTACAGATGCCGACCTTTTATGAGTATTGCTGTCTTATCATCATAGTTTTCGACCACAGTAAAATCCATTGATAAAAGCTGGTTATTGAAGGTTTGGTCAGGAATAAGTAGACGCCGTTGCCAGCGTTTCGATTTATTTATAAACCTTCACCAGGGCTATACAAAAGGAACATACCAATAATATACACTTCTTTAAAGGATTCAGTAGGCAAACCAACATTTCAATTGTACAACAATAATTTTAAATACAGCAGCAATACCTGGGCAGGGATGATATTGTGTGATGATGGTCAATACTATATACATAGTAGAAAGGACTTCGTACACCCATTCTTTGTAATAATGAACCAAATTGCTTTTTTCCGTCCATAATGATGCACATTAATGAAGGCAGTAGAATAGTGCTGCCACCTATCTTTTTTCCTTACAAACCTTCAATTGCTGTCCTCTAGTGGAAGAAAAAGTGTTTACAACAACAACATAAACATACATCATTACAACAACAGTATTGCTATCAGCCGTAGTAGAAAATGAGATGCAGAAGCAGAGAAATTGACGAAAGAAGTAAGATGAAATATACTTGAGAGGAGGCAAAATAAAAATTGATTCTGCTCTGTAAGGTGCTACAGAGGTGGGTGTACTTAGCATTATCCATTTTTATTTATTACGATAAATTTAATCTATTTGTATTAGTAAATGAAGTTGCCCTAGCTTAGAAGTTTTAAGCGGTTAATTGTTTTAATGCAAGTATTGGTATTTTACTATAAGTGTCCTAAAGCCAATTAGACTTGAAATAAAGATGTTATAATGAGTCCACCATTCCCGTAGGAAACATTCAATCAAATATAGAAGCCTCAATTTAACTCCAACTTAATAGCAACTGATCTTATTTTGCCTGAACTAACCCACTGGCAAAGGATATCTGCCTATTTTGTGAAATTACAGATAGTACGCTCTGTGTCTCTATTCGATTCAGTTCACTGCTTTTTCTTTCCTTCGAGACAGGCTGCGAGTGATGTTTCATAGTAGGATTACAATTTGGGCGTAAAAGCCCTTTCTGCTTTTGAAAGGACGCAATCCCTTTTAAATTGTTCCTCTATTTTACGAAATCTAGATTTAGACGTTAGATTTACATCTGCCTCTTGGCTATATTGGCATGGTATTACAAAGGATACCCTAGAAATAAATATATTCGTGTTTTTGGTAGTCATATGTTGACCAAACTTCGTTTTTTCTTCCATATGAGTAATGTCCTTACTGCCTGGTAACAGACTGTGACAAATAAAATGTTAACTCCATTTAAAAATTCAGAAAATTTTAAATTTTTCTATGAAAGCTTTTTCCTTTTGTTTCCCTGTTTTACTAAGAGTTCCTCGTGGTGGCTAAATTAATGAGTTCGATTTCAAAAAAAGAGGAATCTACACATATCTGAGGCAGCTGGGTTTTCTATGTGATTTTCCAGTGATATTAGAGGAAGTTCGGTAAATTTACTATTAGGTAACTATAGGTAGTTAGGTAAATTCAGGTAACCCATCCTCGTGAATCGTAGCTGTTGGTTTATGAACTCGATACTCTCAGGCGCTACTTTGTAAAATTCCATTTTGACAGAATCAAAACAAAATTTGTAAACTTTACAATGGATTTTATTCAATACGACCGGTTTCCTCGCATAAGCGACCTGAAACCGGTCGTATTGAATAAAATCCATTGTAAAATTTACAAAGTTGGTTTTGATTCTGCTGTTGGTTTACTTAACTCTGGGTTGTCCGGATCCTCTATTATTTTTTCTTGTTTCTAGAGAAAATAGGAAACAGATTTTGTTTACAAATGTTCTAAGAATTGGAAGTATTCCTCGTGACAATATTGAAAGGATATGGACGCTAGACTTGAGGCCATATTGAATCTTCTTCTCTCCAGAATTAGGTTCCAACTTCTGAGGTTATTCCCCGTTCATTTTCAACACCTGGTCCTTGGTTTGCCAACACGTCGCTATGGTGTATATCAAAAGTTCTTCTAATAGATTGTTAGTTTTTTCAGCCCTGTAGTCGACACTTTCGGGTCATGGTTTTTAAAGGAGAACAAAAGTGGTTAAAAGCCAGCAGTAGCCCGATAGGTATATGATGTAAGTACAGAGCTAGGAATTATATCTTTTCGCAAAAATTGACAATTCCCGGAAAAGCTTAATAAATATAAGTATTACTGCGTGGGTAACCAAAAGCTTTAATGGCCTGAATTCAATTTTTATACTGGAGATCAATTAGTTGCCTTATACCTTGTTATAGACGTGTATATATATATATATATATATATATATATATATATATACTCAATCATACGAAAATGACGCTCAAAGGCGCGAATAAATTCATACATTCATAGGAAAATGGAAATGTACACTTAAAAGGACGAACACAGGGTTTGGTGGGGAAGATGAAAATGAGTCAAATCCAGACAGAAAAAATTTCACCTTAGCCGGGATACGAACCCGGATCTCCCAATTGCCGGTCAGGTGTGCTCCCAGTTACACCACCAAGGCTACTCAATTAACTGCTGAATTTGACGGGGTTTTATGTCACACCCCATGCCCAAGTTGAACGACCCAGAGATGGCGCGCAAGGGCGATTTCATGTATATATATATATATATATATACATGAAATATTATATATATATATATATACATGAAATATTATATATATATATATATATATATATATATATATATATATATATATATATATATATATATATATATATATATATATATATATATACCTATTTTTATGTAGATGCCTAGGTTCCTTTCGTTTCAAGGAGTAAAATAGTTTTTTCTCAGCGGGTGGTGCTCTGGCTTTAAACTGGAGAGCAGTTTTTTGCCCTCATTTTCGTCTCTCTTTAGATATGACGATTTTAGTCAATCCTCGTATTAGCCATTCTTAGCGTTCCCTAACCGCGCCAATTCCTTTTAAATCTCACGAATTCCGTTTATCAGTGGAGCCATGGGAGTTAAGTTAATAAAGCATCAGCGCTTTGAATCATTATGAACACAGGCACCTCCATGAATACCATTCAAGAGTACTTGGAAGTGATAGGTGAGGAGAAGTCGACTTGGGAACGTCAAGTTATCTCACTGTCTGGCATCCAAATATTGATTCGGCTGGAAAAATATTTGCTTCAACTCATCGTGCGAGTGGTTGCCACCCCTTCAAAAGAATATAAAGAAACAGCCTTATTGATCACGTGTGTCAAAGCGAGGAGGCGAAGGGCGATGGAAATTGATTGATAGCCGGGCGCTTAGTTGAGCCTTAAATCCTTCGCAAGCGCAAGAGATTGCCTTCCAGCGAGCGCGTCTTTCTGGAGGGAAAGCCCGTGGCAAAGTGACAACGTTGCTAAAGTCAAAAGATATGTAAAGGAATGTGACACATTTCCACATTCTGTCGCGTCCGATAAAATGAAAACTCTCTGCTCAATGGATCCACTACCTCCCTCTCCCGCCCTTGCCTCCCTTATTCATCTCACAGCAGCCGAAGGAATTCTTTTCATGTTAGCGGTTTTTGCTATGATTACATTCCGATTTAAAGCCGCGGAACGTCGTCGGGCGTGGAAAATTCCCGTGTGTCTCGAATGAGGCGCATGCTGCGATATAAGGTTCTCGAGTGCTGTTTTTTGAGCGGCGAATAAGCGTGGCCCCTCTCTTCCGTCATTACACCGCATTGGTGTTTTTTTTAGCCGTGGGCTGTATGCAGTGTGTTGCTCTTCGTTTTTAAACTGTCATTCGGAAAATCCGTTCGACTGTGACAGCTCAATTGAGGAAATATTGAGAGCAGAAGGTGGGTTGCCGAATCTTAAGACGAGGAGTTGGTGCGGGGAATCAAAGTTGAGATTCGCCGTAGAATCCAGAAAATGAGACACTCGAACAAATGTTTCTAAATTGATTTTGTTTCAATGGAATAGTGTACGCAAGAGAGGAAGGCACCACGAAATGATTTATTTACAATAATTTGCCAGACATGTACCCTTGAAAGCACATAAGTCGTCAAGAAGGATTTCGTCGCTTGCAAGACAGATTTGCCATTGCAGAAACATCACTATTGAAAACTCGTATTTACCTCACTTGCATGATAAAATCACAAATCATGGCAATTAGCGACCCGTGTCACACTTGTTTTAATGTACTCAAATCAAAACCTGCTTACGTAATCATCAGGGCTCTAAGTTACAATAATAGGTCGCCTTGAAACAAGCTCAAGTCGTCAATAAAGATTTCGTACCTTTTTATCGCATGAAAGTAGCAATGGAAAACTCGTGTTTGCCTCTCTTGGATGACAAATTCACCAATAATGGCAATTGGCAACCCGTGGTATAGAGTGGAAGTCTATTGATAGTGTACCTTTTTCTCACGGATACGGTCAGCACGCAGGTTATGAGGAATTGAAAGGATGACCTGCAATATACTCCGTGCGCTTTTTTATAGTGAGTGAAAATCAAATAATAAAATAACGACTTTCTTTCTCTCAATCTTGTCGCATTTCATCGAACCCAACTCGTCACGCATTTTTCACGAGGCGTGGCTCGAAAAATATTCTCTTCGGTTCTACTTCTCCGCTTCGGCTTGCGCAACAAAAGTTGACGTAGGCGCAATAAAAGCCTCGGGTTGGGAGTGACATGTGCTTCCTTGAGCCGTAGTCCTTTTGGCATTTGAGGGAGGGGGGAAAACATGAGTTGGGACTAGGGATTGGGGGGGGGGGCTTCTTTCGGACGGAGTGAGAAGGAGTTACAACGCGGGGGTCGCAAGGTATCGATCAAACATCCTGGTTCTTGGCGGCGAGCGACATTTGGAACGGTCAAGTCTTCAACAGGTTCTGACATTTCGTGAAGGGGTTGTCATGCCTCGGTGGTTAGCCAGCATCCGCCCTAATATCCTTCCTCTTGCCACCTCTCGCCTCACCCTGAGAACTCGGAAAGAGGCGGTTTGAAGCGACGGGGTGCGAAGAGTTGAGGGTGGATTGATCCCACGCCAAAGAGAAGCCGTTTTCGGACCGCTAGTGTGTCTGTTCATCGCCACGCTCGCGTACTGGGAGATAGAAAAATCCTGTTTTCATCATTCGTCTCCCATGGTTGTTTGAGCGAGGTATCGCTTCGCATGACATTCAATAAATTTGGCTTCGTTATGAAGAGAAGTATCCCAACACTTCAATTATACCAAAATATCATCCACTTAACGTGCTACTTTTCGAGATATTTTCCGAAAAATACGAGCCGTTTTCCATGGGATATGGAAGGGCTCCAGAGAGTCTTTATTAAAAAATATGAGGAGATTGTAACGTGTAGATAGCGCACAAAATTTAACGGTGTGTAGTTCTTATTCTTTCACAACTATATAAAAAATAAATGTATTTCTCACCGTAATACTTTTTACAAAATCGAAAAAAATCTGCGCTTGCTAAGACTTTTTAAGCGTGCGGTATGAGCCTTGAGAAAATGAGTGAGCCTTTCTTTATGTATATTTATTTCACTCTCACAAATTACAATGACTTAAAGCGATGTCTAACAAAATAACATGTTACTATTTCCTCCATACTTCTTGCAACTGCTTGAATAACAAAATACAATTCCACTGCTGTCTCTATTATGACAAGGGAAAATTTTCGCCCAATTTACCTCAAAAGATAGAGCAATGGAGCAAATATTTATTTTTTTAATTGTTTCCTATTCATGCCAGACGGAGAAAAAACGAAAACATCGCTAAAAATAGGCCCATTTCAATGGCAAAAATGTGCTCTATTTTTACAGCTTTCGAAAATGTTCCTGGGGTTGCACAATGGACAATTTTGGGGACACGCGCTACAGAACTTTCAAAATCCTGTGAAATGGATAGGACGGTTGTTTAGTGCGGAGGGTCAGCGGGGAAACCTTTCAAATTGCTGACAACATTAGCGCCTGGAGAAGTGAAATGTCTCACCACTACTTGCCCCGTCCCGTTTCGGCTGTCTTACCTCAATATAGGGTCCCTGGTAAAGTCGAGGCGGAGGGTAATTTTAACCTTTTGCCTCTTAGCCTTACGTGTGTGTGTGCATCGTGTATTTTCTGTGAAACAATTTGCTTCCCATCCCTCACTTCCTCTCGTTGCATACCTCTCTTACCATCCATCCTTTACCTTCACATTCTCTAATCCTACTTCCCCTCCTTACCGCGCAGGTCTGTGCCTGGAACGTTTGCGGCAGCTAGACCAATGGCTAGTGATTGCAATGTGCAGATACGATTGAAAAAATGCCTATTCATCATCCGCCAGAACTAATACTCTTTCGTTTCAGATCAACTATCCGCTAAGATTATATCGCAACGTCAGAACTAAGACTTCACCATAAACCGAACAGGACACCTTTGTTCGAGTCAGGATTCTAAAGTCGCGAGTTTTGGCCTACTAGGGCGGCGGACACTAGCCTGGCAACTGTGATCTACATTATCTTCAAGTGCCTGAAGAATTTGTAGGAATCAAGGGCAACGGCCTGTCACGATGGAAACACAGGTTCCCGATCAGTCACCGAAGTTAAGCATCGTTGGGCTCGGCTCGAGTTTGGAGGGGTGATCCTTCGATTCGTCCGAGTGCTGTTGCTCCTGCCTGTACGTGGCAGACAGTTAGTGCGAAATGACCTTAGCCGTCGAAACACATTAAACAAAAATACTAATAGGAACCAAGGAGCTTAGAAAAAAATGGTGGCGATATCCACTTGATTCTTGAAGCTAATTCCTCCCTTGCAGTCGGCACAGCTGCGCTGTCACTCTGGCTTACGTTCCCGGTGGTCGCGTTCTCTTTCCGTCGGATCCAATCTACTGGCAATGCGTAAAAGTTTGGTGACTCGTAGGCCACGCTTACTCAGCGCAAAATTCTTCCCATTCACCCCTGTTCTTGCTTCACTTTCGCCCGTGAGCGTACACGGCCTTCATTTCTTTTTAACCTCCGTAGCAGGAAAAGTGACTGTGGAAACGTTTAATCTCTGACACATTGTTAGGAAATGTACACATTAAGTTGGTGGTTACTTAAGCGACGCATCGGGGAGGAGTTCACCTGATATACACCGACTTCCCTCTTAGTCGCATGCGAGGCAATCCAGATTAATTTCCGTCCCTCGCTGAGAAAACTTTGGGGTGCATTCCGTCGGATTTTGATCCCTTCCTGCATAATCGTAATTCATTTGTGGTACTATGCTTTTGTCAAAGATGCCATTGCTCTGCATTCTTTCTGCAAAGGCGAATTAATTATCTGCTTAAAAATTCATAAACTTTACCCATAATTTTATTATTTGTTTCTGAACTTGAACTTTTATGATGTGATATCAGGATACTTAGCGTTTAATTTCCATCATTGGAATGGAATCAAGTTAATATTCCGTGAGATTACTGTTAAAATAGCTGCGTTGTATAGTATTGCTGTGCAGGTGACATGCCTTGAAGGCTCGCAGAGCATATAATCTCCACGCGATTAACAAGGCATTGAAAGGACTGCGACTGACGAAGGCTGCGGAGTCTACGGAAATTGCCCAATTCCGATCCAGAATGTGGGAAAGGCGTCTTTGACACTGCGTGCTCTTGTATGTTTGGGGACGCGTACACGTCTCGTGAATGTGGGACAAGTCGGCAAACACAGATGGACAAACAAACCACTGGACGCCTCACCCTGCTGACGGTCTCGACTCCCCCCATCCCGCCCCCCCGGGGGGTTAGAAGAAATTGGCGGGGCGGGAGGACGCCCTCAGTGAGGGAGGGAGGTGGCGTTCAGCGGACTGAAGATAAGGGGGAAAGCTAAGAGAGCGATAGGGAAGTGCTCCGAAAGGTGGGAAAAATAAAGTACACGGGCACGCGAAGCAAATTCGCCACACGTCACAGCGGGCTGGCAAAGCGTCGTCTTCGTTTTGCCACCGTCAAGTTCGGCTCTACCTCTTATTACTGGCGGGCCGCACTCGCGTATTTCTATTCTAGCGATGACATGAACATCACCGTCCACATACTTCACCCCGTGGGTGTGTCGCAGCGGAGAAGGTGCCAGGAAACCAGCTAGGAGTGAGGTAGAGGATAGGAAAAAGAAATATGGAGATGAAAGAGACGAAATCGGGAGTTATGCTTTCCACATCTACTTATTACCGTGCGAGCCACAGGGGCGTGTGGGAGGGGGTGTTGACACACTAGCCATGAAAGGGAAAAGGAATAGGAAGAGGAAAAGGACAAAATTGGACTGCGTGTGAAATGTATGTCTAAGTTTCTAACTCTGTTTTTGTATTAATCACTCCTGCCAAGTTCACATTATTAGCTTTTACCATGGTAGTCCATTACAAGTGCAAGAATTAGTAATGCGAACGCTGGGTTGGCAATGAACATGGTATCTTTTTCTACCCGTGTATGCTTACCATAGTTATATATCTGCAATAGTTGTTTTCTGCCACGTGAATACACAGTACTTACAATGATCAGGTGATCAATCGTCATCATCCGTAAGTGACCGGTAGGTGAAGAGAAAATAATATGCTTCACTTTGAAGGTAGTAAATACTAGTTTCTCCTTGGTGATTAAATGCAGGTGCGAATGCAGGTAGAACTTACCAACGATTTTTACAACGGTAAGCAACTAGTAATGCAAACGTGACATAATGGTGCGTAGAAAACAACAATTTTTGTACCCACAACCTGTCAGAGCATCTCTCTAGTATTGTCGCTTCTATCCATTTTCTTCGCCTAATGCGCAATTCGTGGTGGGGTTTGGTGGTCACTGACTGGTTTGCGACGCCAATTTTCTTTCCCGCCGTCTTATGTTTGGTGGTCCGTTGCGTCTATTTGTTTCGGGAAAGGAAACCATTTCTTGCTATATTAAGTTCCTTGAGTTTGATGGCATTGGAGTTCAATTTTCGTCTTTGTTGGTGAATTGGTTGGCGGACAATCGCAAGGTCCATCCGTCGCCAAAGGAAACGGACGACCTATTTACTCAATTCGAGTTGTTTGAACAATTACTTTCATAACTTATCGCTCAATGGCTATCCCTTGTTGGATGCTTTGCCTACTCTCCTTCTGCCGGATAAAATTTATGCATATTTATTCTATGTATGTTAACTATTTGTGCACTTCATTAATTGTCAGCCTGAGTGTATAAAATTGTCATTCGTTACATAGAAACTCCATTATCTAGTAATAAAACCTCCAAGCTTGGCATTGTGCATCCGCCATTTTCAACTCGTAAGTATTTAACTCTATTACAACAGGCCAAAAAAGTCCATTTATTAAACCAAATTTTTTTTCTAAATTTATGAAACGCAAACTGAATGGATACATTTCTGTTCATATATTTCATAACTTTATTAGATGCATATGAATTATTTCCGAAATACGCTACGCGTCAGCCAAATCCTACCTTTCCCCATTTGGTGCTTTTTCACTGATTAAACTTGGATGTTACATAGAATTTGAAGACAAAATGGGCGAAGCACGGGAAGATTGGAGTGATGAGGACCGCACTAGCATTGCAACGCACTTTTATGAATGTTAAAACTCTCACACAAAAACTATAAATGAAAATTCCCGTCGCAGATATTTTCTTAAAATAGTAACTATAATAACTACACTGTCTTTAAAGAAAATTTAACATTAATTTAACCGCTTTTATGATTTTTAAATTACTGAAAACACGCAAAAAAAATTTCTGTGATCATATCATGCATACTTCACTACACTCACTTAACTCTTGTGGATTCATATCTATGCGTCGTTTCTGCTAGCAAGGCAACCAAGTGTTTCTGCGTCTGACCAGTGGATCAGACAGTGGTCACGATTTTCGATAGGTAGCCCAATAATATGAAGAACATTTACTTAACTTCACGATGGAACCACCAAAAAGAGAGAAAGAGAAGGAGAGGGAGGTTGTGTGGGATGAGGGGAGTGGTAGGTGGGGGTAGTTGAGCCGGGCAAAGAAGAAAGATGGGGCGGGAGAGATGAAGTGGCGTTTATGGGAACGATGTCGGCTGATCGGAGCGTATATCTACTGTGTGTGATGTGTGAGGGGGGGGGGGTTAGAAGGTCGGGGAGGAGGGAATGGAGGGTTTGGGATGGGGGGTCCTTGCAAAGGACTAGGGAGGTGTGGGAGGGAGAGGACAGGAGGAGGAGGGAGAGAGGGTTGGTCTTTTTCCTCTCGCACAACACTCACATACTACTAACACGACGCATTGTCGTCCTGAGTGAACCGTAGAGTAAAGGGGCGTTGGGGAGGGGGGGGGGAGAAAGGGGGGAATGGTTTGTTGCGGTGAGGCGTGGATTTTGTCGTGGGAGGAGGAGGGAGGAGGTGGGAGGTAGATGGGTGTGGTATGGGAGGACAGGCCCTTCGGCAGTCAAGTGCGAGAGTGTGGGGGGTGGAGGTGAGGTTGCAGGGGTGTCGTGGAGTGGCGTGGCGGGCGGGAGCGAGTGAAGAGGCTGCCGGGAAGGAATAGGCCGGGGAGGAGGGAGGTAGGGAGGCTTTCGACGACGGAGTAGGCGACAAGATGGTGGGGAGAGAGAGGCGTGGGGGGGGGGGGGAAGAAGAGGTGGAGGAGACTGATGGAGGCCCCGTGAAGAGGGCGAAAGGAGAAAATAAAATAAGTATAAAAAAGTATGCAAGGGGGGTGGGGGGGAGGAGATGGAGAGGAGTTGAGGCGGTGTGAGGTGAAGCTTGTGTGAGGAGGTGGGAGGAGGTGGGGGGGGGGCGGAGGGTGAGGTGTGGGGAGGGCGGAGGGGAGTGACAGGGCGGGAAGGGTGGTGGGTGAGAGAGAAACACACCTCAAACCCTAGCCCGCAGCGATCCATTATTCTCGGTGAAAAGAAAATTTAATCGAAGAGTGACAGGCCCCGCCGGTCTCTTTTGAAAGCTCCTGACAGCCCGTGATTATGGATTTATAAAAGGGCTGCAGGCGACGGGGCGCTCTGGGGTCGTATAACGAATGGTGCGACTGGTGGCGGAGCCGAAGGCTGGGCCGGGAGGGGGGAGGAGGTAAAAGAGAGAGACGTGGAGGGGAGGTGTTGGGTTGCAAGGAGGGGAAGGGGAGGAGGCTGAGGGAGCGGAGGACTCCCTGGTGCGAATGCTGGCAGGGGAACAAGGAGGTGGGAGGTGTTGGAAGGGGGAGCGAGGAAAATGGGGGGGGGGGTCAAGGGAGGGAGCGGGGGGGGAGGGGAGAAGGGAAAGAACCGGAGTTGGCAGAGGGAGAAAGGAAGAGTGGAGAGAGAATGAAAAGTGTACAAGGGGTCCGCATTTCCATTGGACTCTCTGTTTCGGCACATTAGACAAATGAAGTCCGTTAATTGGCCGAATGGGCCTTTTGTCATTAATCTGAGTGGTAAGACAGGCGGTTCCCGCTTCCCCCTTGGGCTTGGGGTCTTCATCCGTCAAGCGGCGAAGGAAGGGTTTGTCTTGCCGATAGAGATAGTCGTCCCTCTTGACTGCTTCCTAGGCCATATCTTTTTACTTGAAGGGTCTCCGGATCCGAATGAGAGATGTATTGGTTTAAGGACTATTAATTTAGGCTGGGAAAGCTGGGGTAACTTTTTTTCACGTCGGTACCTGATTCTTTGATGGTCGATGCTGGAAGAGAATCAATGATTTGTTTCTTTCCCAAATGGCCTTTCCCCCGGCTTGGAACGCTGGAGATGCGCGCGACTCCTTTGATGCGCCGAAATTGCTCAGAGAGAAAAAAGAAGAGACTGTTTATTTGTATTTATCCGCTGGAATATAAATCTTGCGATCATAGCGTTAACACTTTGTCTCTATGAGGAAAGAATGAGATGGAGAATGAATGCTCACACTCGTCTGTAATGTATTAGAAACTCATGTGTATGAAGATGAATAACCACGCTATAGCTTTCGTAAGAGCTGGCTTTTACTTGCTCTTTGCGCCACATATCCTAGCGGACGGATTCTTTTTGTAGCATTCATACGAATATTATAAGCATGCATTCGAATACGAAGCCTCCGTACTAAGCTTCTGTCCGTTTGTGTACAAGTGACTGTTTATATCGTGAAACTACAGCGGCCATTTCGGCAGAAAACGGTCATGTGCTAATCAGGGAAAGCAATTTGTCCGTTGTTGTTATATGCTCTCATTTCAATTATTTTCCACTTTAAGCCACAGCTTACTCAGAATTTTACATCTCTCACAGTAAAGTAGTATTATGTATATGAAATTACGATAATAAAAAAATATACTATTCTCGGTTTCGATGGATGCTGGTCAGTCAGATAACATCAGTTCTTAAGAGTACTGTGTCATGCGATTTAGTTCTTAAACCTGAGACCTTGATGTTAGGAGTCCTATTTTGAGCCTTCCTTGGCAATATTTTGTTTTATACTTTGACTTTTATGACGACGACATAGTCAGTGCTGCACATGCACTTTTACTTTTTCCCACATTACTTCCTTGGTTACTGTTTCACGGTTACTAAGAGAGAAAAGATCCACCTCATTATTTGGTTGAGGAGTGAAGTGATGAGTAAGGCAGAGTGTAAATAATTAGCCGGTTAGTGGATGATATAAGTAAAGACACACTCGTACCCATCATGATATTCCCTTTCGGGGTAAGCACTGTGAAAATATGTTTAACTCTCGTTAATAGGCCAGTTAAGCTGACTGCTTAAATATCATGTGCTATCCTTGAATACATCATTTTCTTCAGTTACACTTATTCATTGCTTCATATACTGTTCTTAAGACTCCTAATATTCCTTCTCTCAAGAGTACCCTCCACCGCAATCTCCCACGACTTTCTCGGTCTACCGCTTGCTCTCACACCATTCACTCCTCGATCATAAATCTACTTCATTATTCGACTCACATTCATTCCCTCTAAATGGACAAACCAACGAAGTACGCTACATTCACACATGTCCATTACCGAAGAATCCATTCCACATTCTTTCATCGCCCACTCTTGTTTCGGGACACCAGTGCGAGAAAGATTTTCATTGGTTGCTTCTATCGCCCGCCTAATAGTAACTATTCCGTGCTCGAAGCGTGCTTCAATTTTGTTCTCCACGTTCGTTCGTTGGGTGACGTGATAATCTTTAGGGACTTCAACCTTTCCATCCAGTGAACTTCTCTCACGGAAGGTCATGTGGTCACCCCTGATAATAAATGCTTCATGGATGACTTCATCAACGGGCTTGGTCTTAACCAGTGCAATGCATTTCCAACAAGGAATTCTGCAGCTCTTGATTTGGTTTTGTCATCCCTTCCGCTTACTTCGCTGGAGGTGGGTAAGAACATTTTCTCCCTTCCCCTTCCCCCAATATCCCATTCTTCTCAACCGCCTAGGACCCTGCGGGCCTGAAGAGAGCCGACTGGCCGGCAATAAACCGTGTCCTTTCTCTTCTTCCCTGGGGCTTACTTGTTTGCGGTTCCCCGAAGAGACCCTGGATCTCTTCTACGAGGTCTCCTCCACAGTGTCATTGAGGATTTCGTCCCTGTACGTCGCGTGTCGAAAAATCGACCTATTTGGCACTCCCAGGAAACTACCGTTGCCCTAAAAAACAAACTAAGGGCCTGGAAACTGAGGAAAAGCCATACCAACGTACACACCCGAGCATAACCATATTGTAGCCATAAGGCGACATTCTTGTTTTCTCCTTCGGCGGGACTACAAAAATTATATAACGGACATTACCAATGATCCACGGGACAATTCAAAAAGGTTTTGATCGTTAATTAATGCTAGGAGGAAGTCCAACCGTATCCCAGTTTCAGTAAAGTTTAACGATGTTAGCATCGAAGGCTATTCCCGCCCCTCTGCATTTAATGACTCCTTTTCCTCTAATTTTAATCATGCAGTGCCCTCCTTGCCTTTTCCTGACCTACAACCTGTAAGCCCTCGTTCCCTCTCCAGCATCTCAACCGGCCCGTTTGAAATTTTAAATTACCTAACCTTGCTGCCTTGTTATAAATCCACGGGTTCCGACAACATTAGCTCCCTCTACCTCAAGCGCACGGCTAACTCCCTATGCATACCAATTTCAATTTTGTATAACAGATTATTTTCAACTGGATCATTTCTATGCGTATGGAAAGATTCAAACGTTACTCCAATCCTTAAATCGGGCTTAAAAACAAAAGTCGAGAATTACCGTCCTATATCCATATTTCCGGTCCTTTCCATTGTTTTCGAGCGCATTATTCATGACAGACTCCTAAAGTTTCCTCTACCGTATATCTCCCCCCACCAGCATGGTTTTCTCCCTGGTGGCTTCTGTCTCACCAATCTTAAGGTCCTACACCATCACATAACAAAATCTTTTGAATTGAATTCTCAACTCGTGGTCTGCTATGCTGACTTATCCAAAGAATTTGATTCTGTCAACCACTCTCTTCTGGTCCACAAGCTAAAATCTCGCTATAGCATCCATGGCAATTTCCTTTCCATAATTGAGAACTTCCTTACTTCACGTAATCAGCGGGTATTAATTGACGGCATTTCCTCTAAACTCCTGCCTGTGTCTTCTGGGGTACCACAGGGCAGCGTTCTCGGTCCCCTACTCTTCTCTCTATATGTAGATGACAATGTCGACTCTATCATCTCCAAAGGATGCAACATCTTACTATACGCAGACGACTGTAAAATCTTCAAACAGGTTGAAGGTCCTTCCGACCACCTAGCCCTTCAATCTGCACTGGACCTTTTGAACTCGTGGTGTGCTCAGTGGCAGTTGCGCATTAACCCTACTAAGTCAGCTGTCATGACCTTTTCCTTGAGGCGTAAACCCGCCGATCATTCTTACACATTCCAAAATAGCCTTATTCCAGCAGTGAGATCCCATGGCGACCTGGGTGTCATATTTGACGATAGGCTGCATTTCCAAGACCACATAAGAAGAGTTGTGGGCAAGGCGATGGCGGGGGTTGGCCTACTGTACCGTCACACATACATTCAAGATCCCATTGCCCTTAGAACAGTATTCTTTGGTTGTGTCCACCCAATCTTAGAATACTGCTCACCAATTTGGTCAACTGTTTGCCCATCCACTCTGAAACTTCTAAATCGTCCCATCAATTTTTTCCTAGCCATTGCCCGTCATCGCATTCCCTTCCTCAAGAATTCAACCCGTGAATCCATTTCGTCCTTCCTAGAAATTTCTCTGCTCTCCCATCGCCGTGTACTATCTGACATGAAATTCTTACACAGTATAATGAATGGACAGCTTCGTTCCTTCGACCTTCTCTCGCTCTTTCCAATTCGTGTCCCTCCTCGCCCCACGTGAAACTTCAATCTCCTACACATCCCGAAATTCCGGCTTTCCCTGTCACAGCGTTCCCTGTTTTACCGAATCCCCTCAAAAATTTAACATATTGTCCTCAGCGCATCCTTCTTCCCTTGACCTCTTCTCCTCGCCCAACATATTCAAATCTTTCATCAAACGGCACTTGGGTACATGGAAGCCCAAAAATTTAATGTTGTTTTTGTGTTGATGTTTTTCTTTTTTATTTCATTCTTCATGCTTTTCGTTATTGTTGTTCTATGTTTATTTATTTTGTTGCATCGACCATTGTAATTAGCCATTGTGCCGTTTTTGATTGTGTGAGATTATAAATAAATAATTAAATTTCTAACCCTATCCCTTCTGCGTTTTCCATAAACACTTCTCAGATACTCCATACCCATTGAATTGATTTATTCTTGAGCTTACCCTGGAAACCCCAGCATACGATACCATAGAATAAAGTGGGAAGGAGTACACTTTTTTTCACTGAAGAAACTTTAAACATTTTCGTCTTACTATATCCATGTAGAATAATTCCTCATCTGTCTAGTTTTCATTGAATTTTTATTGATTTAATGAGGTCGAAGGCTCTAAGCCCAATTCATGAGTTGAGATCGAAGTATTGTAAGTCAAATTATCAGGATTACTCGCCACGAAGAATACGAGCTGAGTAATACGTTTGATTAGACCACCAGTGCATGTGCTTGTATCTTAATAACAGGAATTAAAGCGGCCACAAGTGTTTAAAGTGATTGTCATACTTGATTACGGTCCCGCAATCCTTTTCTTTTACGGATTGAGATAGATTGACGTGAATTCCTGAGGTCCACCTCGTAATAATAACACGGTGGTCGCACGACTCTGCCGAAATCATTGGTTTGAGCGAATACGTGGTCATCAATCCTTCCACTCACCTCAATTACACCGTGAACATATCTTATTTCCAGAACGCTCAAAAAATTCCATTCGCTCGATTGAATAGATATAATTACGATCGAACGGGAGTCGTTGAGTGGCCGGTATCGACACCCGAACGATTTATAAAAAAAATACAACGGAAAGGATCGAGTGATTGGGAAAAACTGCCTACATCGCTCGGGGGCTGAAAATTGAAAAGTGAAAGAGCGGCTTTCCCCTCTGTTTGCCGGAAATTCCCTTTGACAGGTTTTTAACGACGGCGATCCACCCGTCGTGATGAGGGTCTTAAACCCACGTGGCGGCTCTCCCCTACCTGCAACGTGACCCGCCGCGGCGTTGGTGATACCCCAGTGGTGTAACCAGGCACATAGATTGATAGATATACAATTTATTGTCCCAGGACTCGTCCTGTAAAAACATGAACATTGGTGCGAAAATCTTCAGATTATTGAATAAGGTTGCAGCAGATTACAATAAAAAATCAATACCTGATAAGTAAAACTTCACAAAATTAGGAAAACAAAACAGTCTTATGCTCAACACAACAGCAGGCAAAGATTTTAAATAAGCCTAACTACCCACAATTACCGTACAAATCAAATGCATGCTAGCAATATTTATATATAGCTCTTTTACTCATACGTGCCATAGCAAGTACAAATTCAACAAAGTATCAAGTCAAAAAAAGGCCATTACATTTAGCACTCGTCATTTGATTTATTACGTCAATATATTTCAAATGCACATTTTATACATAATTTAAAAGAATTTATTACACTTTAAGTGTCATGGGGACAAAAATTTAAAAAAGGTTATGTTGTTTCATGATATATTCGTAAAACTTGGTTTTGAAGTAGTTTAATGGCAAACCTAGTTCCAAAGATGTCGGGAGGGAGTTCCAATATAATGTTTAGGTTGCTTGGAATGACTTTTGAAAAGTGGTACCGTGGTGATTGGGGTAATATGTATATATATATATATATATATATATATATATATATATATATATATATATATATATATATACAATCATTCGAAAACATGACGCTCAAAGGCATATATATATATATATACATAAACTAGCAACAAGGCGTTGAGGTTGGGGAAGGATAGGAAAGTAAATCAGTGGACACTCACTGGCAGATGATCCATGACGACACCGGTGTCCACTGCTTAGGGGTAGCTTTCGGGCTAAGGACCCTTCTTCAGCTGGAGGAGATTCACTACGGATGGATCATCTGCCAGTGAGTGTCCACTGATTTACTTTCCTATCCTTCCCCAACCTCAACGCCTTGTTGCTAGCTTATACGATAGTTTTATATTTATTTCCTTTCCTTATATATATATATATATATATATATATATATATATATCATCGCTGACTTACTGACTCTGTAACGCTGTAAGATGGAGCCATAGTCACGAAAACGTATTTAACCTTTGTGAACTGCCAATTTCAGCAATTATGCGGTAGACCGTTCGTAAGGTGGTGGATTATGGAGTGGAATGTATGGAGTACGACGCCTTGGTGTGGTAAAGATTTTTTCTTTTTTTTCATAGTTTTTTCCGCTTATTTTTTTTTAGATATTGCGCTTTCTTTATGGTAACTTCCATAAAAAATATTTTACGCAACTTCTTACCCTCTGAAGTGATACATTAATTAATTCCGGGGAGTAAAGCGAGTTAGATGGAGCCACAAATCAAACTGTTGGTTACATTCATCATCATTCAACAGCCTAAGGTGCCTTACAACTAAATAGTGAGAAAGATTTTGGTTCGTTCGGGTGAATTGAGTCAGGTTGAGGGTTTTTTTTAACTGAACATTTCTAGCAGGTAATGTGACGGCTTTGCAGGCAGACATCGGGGAAGGAGCTCTTGCTGGCTGATGTGCGCTCTTGTGCGAGCACGTCCCTCGGATTATTAGCGCCGAGGAGCAAAAGGTATCGGAACGGAAGTGGTGTGACCTCGGAACTTTCTCCCACCACGGCCCTCACGAGTGTGACCGGTTGGGGTTGACAATCTGATGGCAAACATCGGTTCATCACCGCCTGTCGCTCACTAAATGAGAGAATGGCTTCCGAAGCGTGTGCCGTGAAATTTGGCTGCGGGTGTATTTCAAAACTGCTATGGGCTACTCCCATAGCACTTTCTTCCTCAAGGTTCCTGTTCTCGCGGTGCGACGCTTTTCTATAACCATGCACTGCATACTACGCCACCACATATGGCACGCATAAGAAGTGTGTGGCACACACAATACTTAAAAACATATGAGGGTTATACAGAAAAATATCATCAAAGCCATCGAATTGAAGACTCATTATGGACATTCATATCCTTTATTCGTGGCTCTTGAAAAACTACCACTTAGGCATTTGTATGAACATATGCCGAAAGAATATTTTATGAAATAAGTGTCCATATTCCCTGAATTTCTGACTAATTTAAATAAAATTAGGAATGAGGTCATTTGTCACTTAACTAAACCAAGAATAACCTTCTTCCAAAGATGTTTTTTTCATGCGATGGATAAGTTTAGTGTCTGATGAAATAAAACAGTGTGAACCCTAGTGATATATTTTGGGAAATTGTCAAAAACGTTTTACTGAGTCAGTTATTGAATGGGTATTTTAAGCATATTCTGTTTTAACGTTGTAAACAACTGCATTAGTGAATTGCATAAGAATGGATGCCATATGGCAATGCATTTATTGCAGTGATAGTGGCTCAAGCCGGGTCCCAGGAGGCTTGTCATCATCAGGGGATGATCACCTGATGATGACGGGCTTTGTCGAATACTAGGTCGTATTGTGTTAATAAATCTATGTGGAATAACTAAGTTATACTTTGCATTTACAATTTAGGAATAATTATTTCAATTGCTTAGTTTCCATTACAATGCAAATGAAAAAAGAGGAAAATGAGTGCCTTTAATTTCATTTTTTTAAAACTAAATATGATTAGATCAACAGTCGAAAACCATCGTGGTGATTTATTTGTGATGACTTACGAGAGATGGTGTTTTAATGTTGGATGCACATCAAACCTAGCCTTCGTTTTTGGCAATGCCTTAGCATTTAGCAAATGCTTAGCAATAATGCTTTAGGAATTATGATAGGAAAGAAATATTGTTGAAGCAAATCCTGCTAAAACCTTTTGTACTCTCTTGCGTTCCATCTGCCCAATCATGCACAGCGCTTCACAACTACCAAGCTCACAGTACTAAATTTCACTCACATTGATTGATATATTCGTTAATTAATTTTTTGAGGACAAAATGAAACTACGATGACGCTTGGTTTTTTACCACAGGGTTGAAAAATAGCCGCGTGCTTTAATCGTGATAACTGAATTGCAATTCTGACTGTGGGTACGGAGCTACATGAAAAAATATAGCATGTGGATAGCTGGATGGAGAGAGATTAAATAACCCTGCTACAGCACTAGAGAGATGTGAACCAGCTACTAATTTGCTAGAAAATGAAGCTATGAATTGAAATTTAACGTGTAATTACTCAGTTAAGCTTAATTTCAAATGCGTGAAACTTTCAGTACGACATGAAAAACTGAGAAACTTTCCAAAATTTCAATATCTAAGGAAAGTGAACTGTGGTTGCGAAATGACCAATTATAATATTATTCCAAAATTAGGTAGTTACATGGCGACGGAGTTTCATAAGCAAGGCGAAGGATTAAACGTGGCCTAGATTATAGGAGTGAAGGCAAACTAATTATTAAGAAACAGTTAATATACATAGTGAACGTGCTTGTCCAACATATAGAAATGAGTTGTTTAATTTATAGTGTACGGTGTGAATTTTTTTATCGCAGCGCCAAAATATTTCCCTCCAAAGAGTGAACCAAACGTGTAACCATACATTTTAAATATTACCACTGAAAACAATCAGTATTTATTTTTTGACATAAGCTTTCGATTGCATTTGTACAGAAATATTTGTACGCATCCTTATTGCTTCAGTATGCAGGCAACGCACGTATGAATGAACGCCGAGCGACTGTGACTGCAGTATTATCTGGCACGTCAGCTAGTTTGGCATGGAACTCTCTGGGATGGGATTGGATGTTATGGAGATATTGTGCTCAGGAAAGTGTGCGTATTTCATTGAGCGCATCAGCTTTCTCTCAACTAAATGTCGATGTCTGAAAGCATGTGATTTGCAATTCATTCACTCAAAAATCAGTATTCCTCAAACATCGGATGGTTTCTGGACAGCCTCTTGTCTGGTATTCCCTCGCTTTCTATCATGGTGTCACCCACTCATCCTCGATTATTTTCACTTGCGGCTCTTCGTATCTTCGATCTCTATTCACGCCGCCCTCAAACCAATTTGTTTACTCTCTTCTCCCTCCCATCTCTTCCTTCAACATCCTGTGCTACCTCCAAGCAACTCATTTTTCTCTGTCGAATTCCCCATGTCCCCATCCATTTCTTCCTTCATATCATTCACCGTTCTCGTTTGACTATATATCTTCTGTAACATTTGACGCATTGGCGCAATATTTTGGACTTGTTATTATTATTTATATGGTATTTTTACAACTTCAAGTGAGTTTCTGTTTTTTGAATTGATGAATTTTTTTGTGGCAAAGGGTTGTTTACGGAAGAGGGGACGGATTGTTGAGGGGCTTGAGATTGGGCATGTGCTTTGGACTCCTGTTACACGGTAAAGAAATATATAAATTGAGGAATTTATTACAAATAGTCTGACGTTACACTTCCTTGCGTATTTTCCTTGTCATTTTCAATAACCACGTCTTAGAAGTCTCCTACCTTCGCCTATCCTCTTTCTTAACCGCTGAAGCTTTGGAACCTCCGATACGCTTAACGTTGAAGTTTGTGGTCGGAATGTTATATGGGGTGATAGAGGAGAGATAGTTGGGTTGGCGCCTAAGAGGAGGAATATAATTGGGATAATGGACGAGGGAAGGGAAAAATGTATGAGAGGTATGAGAAACTTGATGGCAGGATAGAAGTGAAGTGAAGATGCCAGGTGAAGTAGCGTGCAAAGATCATCCCGAAATTTTGGTAGCTGATGTACAGGCTGTCCATAAAACCACTTTGATCAATTGGTAGAATTCCAAATAATGAGGGGACCGGGTTGGTGCTTTGGCTAGACTGGCTTCCCATCCCGAGAGCTTGGGTTCAAAACCAGGCTGCAGTGTAAAGTTTCAGTGGAATCCCGATCCTTACTTGGGTGTCATGTGGAGACCACTTCAACTGCAGTACTCAGTCCGTCGGATGGGACGTATAACTGTGATCTCTTTCAAAAAGAGAAGTATCAGACGTGATGTTGTGGAATTTCAACATAAAAGGGATGGACATTTCAAATTTTTTGCAGCTAAAATAAATTTATTGCAACCTAGGTGTACTACATCATTATCAGACTTGGTGTCGATGTTGTATATCGAAATCTAGGTCGCAATAAATCTATTTTAACTGCAAAAAATTTGAAATTTCCGTCTTTATTATGTGGTCTCTTTGGTGCTTTTCGTTAAAAGAAAGTACATGTCGACGCCGGGTTTCTCTCCATCCATCTTCCATTCCTCAAATATCCCTTCCCTTACCAAAATACTCACCTGTCCTCGATTGCGCAAACGACCTGTCCTGAAACAGTGTCAGGCGAGATATAGTGGTGCAGCATCTTCCAATGAATAATTGACTGATGTTGTACTGTACACCTAATTGAACAAAATTGTACTATAAATGTTTTGGCTGTCTCGCAGCCATCAGCTGGTAATATAACAGTTATTGTATCAAATGATGTCTGCATGACAGCCGAAATACGTGTAGTACAAATTTGTTCATTAAAGTGGACAGTAAAATATCAGTCAATTATTCATTAGATGTTTCTGAGATTGGAAAGCGACGAACAGACTTACCTTGGTTCCGAAGCCTCCATATTCAAGCAACTCTGGCCACGCTGTTTGGGTAGTAATCAAAATAAACTCGTATAGTACTGACCTTGTCGCAGGCACAGGGGATTCATGTGGCTTCGTATGCTATTGACTAATGCAAAAAAATACTGGCATTGCTCTTGTTTGCAATATTGTCATGATCAGCCTTATGGTTAATTTATAATTCATTGAGATTTAACAAGTTTCTATTAAAAGGGCAAAACATGTTTCTCATTTTTGTAATATTAATTTATCTCTCAATTCATTATTTTAAATTTTTTTTCATTATTCCAAAGAAAGGTTTAGCTTCAACCGAAACATAGAGGCTATATGAAAGCCCATCACGAAACCACTAGATTGCTTCATTTTAAGAAAAACATTTTTAGCATATAACCGGGTTGAATAATACAAAATTATTTTCCAAGAATCTCATTATCATTTTGAAACATGTAGTTCAGATAAAGCCGGCTTTTTCTTGCTAACATAGCACTTCGAAGTACAAGTTCCACCTGAAAAATGCTCTCATATAAGTCTTTTTCCCATCTCATTTGTTCGTCTAGCAAGTCCAATATATGCATCCTAAGAATTTTGTGTGTAAGATATGGTTTTTGTGGCATCATTTTCTGCACGAGTCTCATAATGAGCCAGCAATTGTTTCGTAAATTCACTTGTAACTTTGGGAGATAGACTTTTAAGCATTGATGGTCATGATAAACATAAAGCTTACCGACCTTATCCATAAGTCTAAATACGTGAGGTCAATTTACCCAGCGCATACAATGTCATCAGCTTTACAAAATCTGGGGACATCCTCGGTTTTCTTACACCATCGATCACATATTCGTAATAATCCCAAATCTTAATTCGCTAAGAGTTCTTAAGTTAATGGTGAATTTAGGGTGAGAGAGATAGCTCAGGGATTGTCTGGCCGAACTTCTCTTGCAGTGTTATGTGAATCCTCGAGCTTAATTGATTGCTAACTGACTTTCACGTACGATGCTTAAAGACCTTAATCATACACGCAGGAAATCCGGGTTATGTAACTGCCGTATACTAATGCATACATTTAGGTACGCCATAGTGATAGGGTGAATAGATAATATCAGAAATAGAGGTTTAAATCCTTATTTAAGGCAGTCTTCCTTCTCGAATCTCGTCTTTTGAAAGACCCTAGGTCCATCCACCTCACCTCAAGTTCTTACGGTGGCTGGAATGGTAATCGTGGGTCATTGAATGCACATTTTATGATTTTTAAGTAAGTCAAAGAAGATTTCTTGGATCACATTTCATCTTATTGAATCTTTTTATGCGTTGGAACTCACCATGCAGGCAGTAATGGAAATTATGCAAGGATTTTATTGAAAAATGTTTTTAATTAAAGCATGTAATGACTTGTTTTTTGTTTTCTGCGTGGTATTCGAAGTTTAGACGAAATTATATTGAAACATATTTTTTCGAACATTGGACGCCGCGCGGCGTGACATTTTGATATTTTTTTAGCAACCGTTATAGTAAACTGAAATATATTATTTCACCTGTAGGAGAAAATCTGCACATATGTAAACAAGTTATACCGAAATATATATGTCATATGCCATGAGGCCACGAAATTCGCATGGAATTGCCAAAAAAGCAAATCGTTATGGTGCAATTGTTTTCACTTTTATCAATAGTGATCACTATAATGAGAAAACGTTAGCATAGTTTAACGCAAATCTGTGCGTTTACAAAAACCGCTCCAACCACCTTGAAGAGAAAGTCTGAAAATCTCCAATCCAAAAATAAAATCACGAGGCCCAACGCTGAACGTCTGAGCGACGTATAGTGTACCGACGTATCAACTTCCCAAACCGACCCTCGGGAGACTTCTTAGCCGTTTATTCGCCCGACAGAATGAAAAAGATTGAATGCCCCCCCGTGTGCCAAGGGAAGACCTTTTTCCCCCGTCTCCTCGTGAAACGAATGCTGTGAGGTGCGAGGTTGGAGAGTTGGAAGAATGGTTGAGTGGGGTGGGATGGGGGGGAGCAGGAAGGTTGAGTTACGGGAGTTGGGATGATATGTTACGGGAGGAGAGGTATATATCGCTGTGTCTTCATCCTCCTTGACATGTGACTGCCTCCGTTAGGTACCAGTCATTGGCTACAAAACTGAAGGGTACTCCACAGAGTGAGATCTCAAGAGTAGCAGTTGATGCCACAAGTATCAAAGTCAATCCCAGTTTGCCATAATTAAAGTGCTACATCAGCTGTTTTACAGGACGCCTTTATTAATCTAATCTGGTGGTTTCTCCAAAGGGCTTTGCCGCCCGTTTATTTTTGCCGTCAGTGCATCGATCTCACATCCATTTGCTTTTATCTCAGACCTTATTCATGAAAAAACTTCGGGCTGTGGCCAATTAAAATGGAAATGGTTCATGGTTGTTCTTTACATTGCTTTAGGCTCACCTATCGGCAGTTGGAGTTGGCTGAGTGGCATTAGTAGTAGTATTTGAAATTTAAATTTCGTTCACATTCTTAAAAGCTCAGGACCAAATTTTGGTCAACAAACAACGTAGTGCTGAGAAAATATTTCTTTAATTACGCGTGCACTCTGGCATCAAAACACTACGTCATCAGGAATATGGCTTATGACGTCACGCAACAGTATTGCTACCAATAACTCGACGCGTATTCATGTGATGTTCACCTGGTTAAATCACATTAGATGAAGATATATACTCATCCATTCGAAAATAAGACGCTCAAAGGCGCGAGTAAATTCATACAGTCATAGGAAATGGCAAGGGATAGGAACACATAAAGGGACGAACACAGGGTTTGGTGGGGAAGATGAAAATGTGTCGAAGCCAGGCAGAAAAAATTTCTCCTTACCCAGGATATATATATATATATATATATATATATATATATATATATATATATATATATACACACAAAACGAAAATTTCGCCAATAGGCCACAGCAATAAAAACACTTGACAGGGGGTGGGGAAAGAACGGTAAAAAGAGAGAGGACTTACAGGGACGTTTCGGGCTTGTAGCACGATTTTTGATGGATCCATGAAGAGCCTTGAAAATGCTAAACTTCGATTGAAATGGGAATAAAATCGTCTCATAATGTGTATATGATGGAGTTTTACGTGTAGGAACAGAGAGTTATGCCACGGAAGAGGGATTTCTGATGAAATTGCACGAAGAGTAGAAATGGTGATTATTTTCAGATCGGCAGAATTGTACTATGTGCTGTTACTGATTAAGTATTAAAGATTTTGTCATGAAAATTGGTGTACACCACGAAGGTAATATTCTTCCCCTTCGGTGAAAAAATGAAGATTACATCTGTAATACTTTACGTGAAAATCAGTAAAGAGTATTCAAGCCCAATTCATGTACACCAGTGGGAAGTTGCCTAGCATCCTGCTCCTTACTATAAAAAATACGGAAAAACATTGTTGTGTTACTGATATCTTTTTAATTTTTAACTCCGGACATACTAATTTTATCGCTATAAACAAATGAACAAAAATGACTCTGCTCATTAAGAAATGAATGCATGAAATTTTGGATATCTGCTAAAATGAACTTGTTTTCTCAGGACATGGCCTAAATTATGCTCACTAATGTTAGATAGAATGACCGCCTATACCGACTTCGTGCCTGTCAACATTCCTCGATCTAGGAGATCCCATTTCTGTTATATTCAATCCTAAAAAATGTTGGCCACTATTCTTATTCAAATTGATATATGCTGTAGCATGAAAACTCATAAAATCGATGTAAGATTTAAATAGAGAAAGTGAGGTCATTATAATTATGTTAAAATTTGATGCGCAGGAATTTTGATCTTAGTTGTTTTTGACTTGTTGTGATCATCTCTATTTTGGTCTTATGGTTGACATAATAGCATAAATTCTGGAAAACCAACTCTACTCCTTAGTGATCTCTAAGAATGTGATAGCTTTAGCAGTTATGATGAGTACCTAGCAAATAGGGCGTATGTCTGTAGTATCCATTCCTATGCTGCTGTAACTCAAAATTTAAATCATTAAAATTGATGCTTCCGTTATCTTTGGATCTTGTTCGTGCACAAATCATGCGTAGACTTTTGAGGATACTAGGAATAGCCACGAAAAAATCAAGATTTCCTTTGTGAAATTTCGCACCTATGCGTAGATTGCTTGAGGCGAATCAGGTCTCCGCTGACTATTGAAAATCCTAAGAATGCAGGAGTCAGAACTATGAAAGAGCTGTGCAGATTATTTTTTTTACATTTACTCAACTTGGCAATTGCCCATGGACTTAAAAAAAGAATGTTGTCATCCATATCACAAAAGGGAAAAGAGCCGAGAAATGCGAAGACCAATGCGAACTGCTGTAGACCAATGCGAACAGTCAGCCGCACTGCACATGTATCCAACATTTTGACTGCAATTATTTAAAGGAGGACGAAGCAAATGGCGGAAGAATTTGTGGATAAATACATGCATGTTTTCAGGAAACGTAAGGGAACAAGAGAATCTATTCTAGCCCACTCATACTTGCTTCATCAACTAAGAGAAAGCATTTCCTAATGCGGAATAGTACACGGTGTTGCCTATATTTAAGAAGAATAAAGCAAAAAAAGTCATTTAGGTGCCCTTTAATGACGGAAAATGAGCACAAAGGTTGTATTAAGAACGTTTGGCAGTGATAAAATACGGTTAAATTGCGGAGGAAGCAAATGTGCGGAAATTTGTATGCTAATGAGTGTACCTTTATCGCCAATGAGACTACGTGAAGACAAATTAGAGTACTACGCTTAGCTGATGGCATATCGACCCTGGAAGATAAAACAGTAGATCTGACGAGAATAGTGAACTGCTTGGAGAAAAAAATGAAGAAACATAACTTGGAGATTAACGTAAATATAACAAAAATTCTGTATATTTGAGGAAGTGGAGAAGAGTGTCACCGTCAAACTTGGACAACAAGAACTTGCGCAAGTGGAAGACTCTTGCAATCTGGGAAGTAGGATCATCAGTGATGGGAGAAGCAAGGAAGATTGTGTGAACAGAATAGCATGCATTCTATCAGAAGAGATGTCTACAGATAACCAGCAGCACAAGCTTGGAAGTAAGGAGGTACTTTATTGAAAAATATGTTTGGAGCATGCGGCAGAGAAATCTGGACGATAAAAGTTGGAGAGAAAATAAGATGAGAAGCAATTGGGATGTGGTGTTATCGAATAATGATAAAGATCAAATGGACGGAGAGAATCACCAATGAAGAGGTGCTGAGAAGAGTTGGTATGGAAAGATTTTTTCTCAATCGTTTCGGCCAAATTAGGACCACTTTAATTATTCTCTCACTCTGCGCCCTCCCCCTTTCCTCTGTCCATGGGTTTTGAAGTCTTATTGCTTTCGTTCTATCTCGGAAACCCTTTGTACATTCAGTTCTGGATTTGAAGGCTTTCCTATTACACGTCCCTCTTTCCTGAACTTACATTTCCTTCATGCTTCTTTGTATATACCTCCTGAAACCAACGTGTCTTGGTTTTCCTATTCTCAAAAAATTACAATATTATATTGGCTAACCTTACCTAGTCCATTTGAAAGATGTGTACCAGAAAGATAGCTCTTCTTTTTTGAGGTGCCTGATATATTCTCCAGCGGAGGAAACTAGAGGAGACATTCAATATGTGAAACCCTGGAAAGAAGAATGGACGAAGTTATGGGAAACGTAGCAACACAACATCCTCTTGAAAACAGTAATTGGAGAAGAAATGATTGGGATGAATGACAAAGGAAGACCATGAATGGAATACGTCAGGCAAATTATTAAAGATGCCAAAGTGAAGGATTTTGTAGGAATGAGACAAGTGATTGGAGAGTGGAGGAAAGAGCTAACCAATCTTCCGGTTTCATGACTGATGATGACGACAAACAAAAACAATTTTTATATTAACCGAAATCTTTTTTCTTCTCATCTTTCAATTTTTCTTCACAAATGAATGAATCCATTATTTTAGCTATCACCATGTGTTCCCGTTGGACAGCTTTTAGGACAGTATTTAGACATTCGTTTCATCAGTCCCACCTGAGTATAAAATGAGTTAGTAATTAACTTAAATTAGCATATAATGGTTGATATATCCTCTTCCCATTTATAGAAACGTGCCTTGTAGATTGTCAATTTCATAAAACATTGGGTTAGTGGAAAACTATTTCGTGCCAAGGTTTTATTAATTATGAATTGATAGAAAAATATTACTCAGGCTACGTATGTATGCTGTTTTAGGTAAAATCCTAATTGTTAATCTCAGCATAACGCTCTAGTTATTTATGTTGTACCAGAAATTTGCAGCGTTTAGAAGATGAGGTAGCCAGTATTATACTCTCCATCCGGCTGGAATTGTAGAGTAAATGAATCATACAGGAAGATATGACCGTCGGAGAAATGTAAGAGTCATGCTAAATTTGAATTATTGATATTTGAAAACACTGTAATGACCCTAATCACAATCCTTTAATAGTTACAATTGTCAGCTGCATGATTTATACCCAGTATCTTGTGTGACACTCGGAAACTTGCAACTTGCGAAATATCTGGAATTTTCCATCAAATTATCACATTTGGTCTGGAAAACACATTTCATCATAGTTTTATTTGCATATGTATTTAAATAATTCAAATGAGGAAACATTATAGCATTTATTTTTTTTACAATATTTAGATGTAGTAGTATAGGATGTACGGTGCGTAGTTGTTTTTCCCACACTTGATCTATTGATAGTGCTCGCTCCTCAGAGAGGTAATATTCCAGCGACGCTCCACAGAACATATTTCAAGTCAACGTAGTAAAATCCGACCCGATCATAAGATGAATAGCATCTTTAGGATAGAGTCTGTTGTCAGCTTCCCACTCATGGACCAAAGTAAGAGACGGGGAGAGCTGGATTCCAGTCAGGGTGATGAATGCGATCGCGGTTTATGATGGATAAATGAATATTTTTCTTCTTCTTCCTTATGGACCGCTCGGCTTTGATTGATCATGCGATCCACCGTGAATTGGTTTTTTTTCTTCAAAGAGAAAGAGGCATTAGGAAGATGAACGCAATCAATTTCTCTGTCGCAGTTACAAGCTTGTTACAACGTCCAATTTTCCGTCAAATGCGTTTTGGTCACTCCAAAGCCCGCGAGAGGGCGTATTTTGAGTATGCAGTTTTGGATGAATATCCGTCATGTTTACTGAATACCTATTTGCTCTTCGACGAGGATTCTTAGGATCGAAGCACGTCTACCGGTAAAAGCATGTATCTAAGTGAGTGATTGAGTGATTGGAAAGTAGATTTCAGGTGAAATCGTTTCCCTCCCTCCTATTAGGAGAGCCTCATCACCATACTGTGATGATGAATGTGATGCTGGAACGGATGGGAACGGAATAATGTATATTTTTTATTTAGAATTTTAACTGACGGGTGAAAAAGATTCGTCCTGATGCTTGATTACTCTTCTTCAAGGTAGATGGTAATCAATTTTAAAAATGGTCAGGAGCTGTTAATTGTGCTTAATTTTACCTCAGAAGATGTTAATATCAGAAAAAATGTTCTTAATGGAATGCATGTTTTTGTATATATTTGCCAGCAATGTCATTCTGTACGTAGGGCCAAGACATGCATATTTCAGTCATGGATATACGTGCTATGAACTTAGAAGCTAAGATATATTATTTTTTAATCGGAAAATCTTCTTGAGTTGTATGCCGGGTAGTCTTCCATCTCCGCCCGCGACTCACTTTAGGGCTCCTGAATCGTCATTAGAAGCCTTGAAGATGATGATTGAGTCGCTCATTGAAACGTTGGTGGAAATGGAGGACCTCACACGGTGTGCGACCCGAGAATAATTTGCGTTCAACATTCGCCAGGAGAAAATCAATTCATACGTATTATTCATTTCTTTCGCCTGGAAAGAATTTACACAATGAGTAATTTGATCATTTTCAATTTCATTGACAATTGACGAGCAATTACCCCAAAAATCAGTATAATCGGAGTAGAAAACGGCCGCCCCAGCACATATAATACACATTTATACACACGGTAATAGTACACATTTTAGTATTTTTTAAAATTAGGAGCAATTCTAGGACCAGATTTAATTTGTGCATCTGTTAATGTGGTTAACTCACCAATCATGCAGTGATGGAAATTATACAATAATTTTCATTTTTATTAAGATATTTGCATTAGTGATAGACTTGCTATGAATTTCGTGTTTTCGGCGAGATATTCGAAATTTATCCGAAAACTATTGATATTTGAATATATTATTTCAAATATTTGACCCGGAAACACAATGATAGCAACTATTTGCAAAAGCATTAGCCACCATTTTGATAACATGAAATGTGTTATTTCGCGTTTAGAAGAAAATCTGTACATACGTATTCGAAATATTACGAAATATTTCTCATGTGCCAAAAGGCTACAAGTTAAATTAGCATTGAATTGCCATAAAGCAAAATAGATTCGTTGCAATTTTTTCACTTTTATCGGAAGATATCACTAGATAGATAAATATAACAGGTATGCAAAGTTTCCCGCAAAGCTGTTCATAAACAAAAAGCGCTCCAACCACCTTAGTGAGCATTAGAAAAATAAGTTATCTACAGGACTAGTTCCTGCCAATATTGCAAGCCGTATGCAATAAAGTACGGAAACCACTTCCTTGCCACGTTTGCAGTGGCTCCGTTGGGATGTGTATTTTTGTCTTATTTCGGAAAGAAGAAAGGTTGATGTTCCTCCGCGAAAAAACCGCCGAGTAATGATGCAAGCTGACCGATTTATCCTCCAGACTAATCCAAAAACTTGCTTTGTCACTTCTTTTGAAAGCAAAAGACATAGTGACTTGTGATGAAGATAAATTTGAGTGTAAACTTGTTTTTCTTTTGATATTTACCGCTGTGTACTCTCATAAGAGTAAGAGATTTTGAAAAATTACTTTGAGTAACCTTTTTGATTTCCTATGTGTAGTAAAGTTTTGTTACGAATTTGAAACGCGTACATTTTGAATTTATTTCTCAAAATTAAGATGAAATATTGAGAAGTGATTTGATGTATCATTGGTAACTTTCCATGATGCTTTACCAGTCATGTTTTAGTACGTGGTAAACGTGGGTTTTTGATCCCAAGATTGTACTAATTTCGCAGGAAGCTTATTAGCTTTCGATCAATATTCACTCTAAAAATTCATGATAAGATCATTCACAGGATTGTTTTAGTCTACGACGTCAGTGAAAACTTATCCAAGATATTCGTATACAGAGGCCTTCCGAGGGAAAATCAATTTCCATCTTATGATCTGAGGATAGGACAACGGGACTAGCTAATATTAGTGGGAGGAATTAAGTTTCTTTTCGTTAAGTAACTTTTCGCAGTTTTCTAACCCTTACGAAAGATTGCTCTCTTTGGAAAATATCAACCCTGTGACATTTACTTTCTGATCCAATCTCGATTCAGACCAAGGATAGTCGTCGTAGCCAGATTTGGAGGATAACGTTATTTCAGTCTCTGCAATCAGTTTAAGATGTTTTGACGCTCTAAAGTTAAACTCATAGGTTTTTATGAGGATAAAGTAAAACATTTTCATGTGTACATTTTAACTTCGTCTGCCTCGATTGCGATATCCTTCTTTCGGTATATGGACATTGAAATTCGGAGGGGTATTTACTTTTTAAATCATTAAACTATCAAATGTCTTGCCGCGTTTCACAGCTAAGATTTAGCATCAAGGGCTTAGTCACTTTCCGCATAACTTACTCTCAAACAATATAGATGTTTCCTTCAATGACACTGCTTTATGTAATTCATAAATAGTTGTAGGAAAATGGATGTGAATCTTAGCTAGGATTAAGGTCTCACATTTTACGGTGTGATACTAAGTAATTATCTGAAGCACTTCAAACGCAAGTCTAACCCTTTTTTTCGGAAAGCGAATAATTTCGCATGAAACAATGTCATGGGCCTTGCAGCGAGGGTTGAACCTCGACAGACTTCCGGCAGGGAGCTCAGAAGACTTTAATTGCCTGCTCCCTGAAGCGAGGAAGCTCTTTTTATTGAGTGCTACCAATGAAAGTAGGCAGTCAGGATGGAATTTAATTACACACGCAGGAACACAGGAAATCAAAGGGTAATCCGGCATCCTTGGAGGGTTCTACACTAGAAAGTTGAAATACACGTGAGGGGGGTGCTATCTGGATGATTTTCGTGTGGTCAATAGTCCCCCATTGTATTTACTTAAATTTTGTCACCTTGAAGTGGGCTTCCTTACTTCGAAAAGTATGAAATAATATACTAAAACTACTGTTTAATCAATTGTCAGCGATAATTCCGAAAATGAAGGTCATGAATTTGCCAATGTCCTTTTGTCTCGTCGAAAATCTCATTGAAACAGCGCAAACGCGGAAACTGTCTTCCTCGTCGTTCTCTATCGGAATACAACATTTAGAGGAGTAATATGAATTACATAGTAATGATACAACAAATATTTATCATTATCTAACAGAGGAATAGAAGTTCTGGTCTACAATTAACTCGTAATTTAGTAGTTCATGTTACCCTCACACACATTGTGATTTTAACTTTTTGGTCCAAGTTTGGTGGTTCCCTATCCCTGCTCATGTCACACTCCCACTTCATGTGTGGCTTCCGAAGCGCCCTCTCCTGTACATTTCAACCTCCATGTACGTGGTGCGGTTGAGTGTGGTAGCACCCCCAAGGCCGGATTATTGGCCGTGTGCACGGGGCCCTGGAGCTACGAATAGTTTTTTTATACAAATGTATATGTGTTGTCGTTTAAGTATTTATCTATTTTATATTACCTTGAAAACATACTCAAGAGTTTCTTGCATCTGACATTGTAACACTCAGAAACGGAAAAAAGATACAAAACCATGCCCTGGGAGATGAAAATCTCAACCGAACGGGATTCGAACCCGCGACCGTGATGCTGGCAGGCAAGGACAACCGGTAATACAATTTACATTATAATGAATGCCCTTTTTTTTACATTTAAAAATCCATTGAGATTTTTTTATTTTTGTTGGGGACATCTTTGGACCACGTACTAATTTCAATTTCCAAGCATTTACTGTTTTATTTTCCACCAGCTGTCTTTCATCTTTTCACTGTGACTCTTTCTCCTTTCCTCGGATCACTTTCAACCTGTTGTTTTCTCTCTTCTACCTCATTCTTTCTTTTCAACACTTTTCCTCAAAAGATCTCTCCTTCTGTTGCTTCCTCTGAACTCATGCTGTGTTATTCTAAATATTTGTTAACTTCTTGCATACAGTTAGTTTTTGACTTCTTTTCCCGTAGATATTTTAAGATCTGCGTTTTTAATCCTGCGTGATTCATCCGGTGCAAATGCCCAAAATATTAATAATTTTTCACTCTTTCTGTAATATTGTGTATATTTTGATGCATCATTTCGTTCCTGACATCTGTGTAGCTTATGGTGGACCTATAATCTTTTTTATTATTATTATTATTCTCTAAAACTTGTGCTAATTATAATTCTGTGCAAAGCAGTTGCTTGCATGTAGGCATTCTGGTTTCACTATTGTATGATACTGCCTTATTTGCATGTAATTTGATACGAACATTTGTTGTAAATTAGTTATTTAATTTTAATTATTCATTTTTTTTTAATAATGGGGACCCACTCTATATTTGCACCCAGGGTCTAAAAACCAACGAGGGCTGAATGTGGGCAAAATTAACAAAATGGAAGTGCAAAAAGTTTTACGGTTTGGACATTTTACAACTCTCTTCAAATAAAATATACATGGAGATGGGATTAAAAATAATAGCTAGATGGCTATAAAGTTAAAAATTTTAGAAAAATACTTAAAAAACGATTGCTATGTCATAATTGAGGCAGATGTGTTTTGAAATAATATAACGTGGCTGGTATTGCTGGGATAGTCGCCGAGAATAGAGCAGAAAGCAAATAGAAAACGTTTTTCGTCCTAGGCCAACATCAACCTCTCAGACTTTGATTGCATGTAATGTCAACACGTTGACTTAAAAAAATTGAAATAAAGTCTACAAAAAATAGAATAAAATTACAAGATGCATGAGCAGAAATAAATATGTCAGACATTTCATGTCAAACATTCCATTATCAAAAAGAAACTTAGTAAAATCAATACAAAAAAGTATATTTATATACCAACTATGCACATCAACAGATTTTAATCTTAATAATTTGACCAGACCACACATTTGATGCTGATAAACACAAAACATTGCATCCGTAATCATGTAATCGCTCTGCAAATCAGTACAACTTCCAAGTATATATACACAGAGACAGTTGAATACAACGAATGCAGGTGGAAAATAATCCTCCCACCCCAGAAGTCAGTTGAAGAACAGTCGCGGTGACCTAGTGGGTAGAGCGCTGGGCTAACGACCGGAGGGTCCCGGGTTCAAAATTCGGGTGAAGCCTCTCTGGACCCACCCTCCGAAAATTCTCGCGGTGCGACACTCTGATTGTCAGAACTTCGTGTAAAAAGCGTAGGTGGCTCAGTAAAAAGGAACCCCCCCAACCCCCCCCCTCCCAACCCTGAACGTGTGAATTTCACACGTCAATGGCTTAATGAGGGTGAACTCTACTCTCACCTATCAAAATCAACCTTCGCGTTGAAAAACTGACAATGAGTGACCACAATAGTCAGCCTATCACGCACGTCCCTCATATCTGTCACGCATTCCGCCAGGATGCGTCGAATGCTGAGAGGGCGGTCGCGGTCATAATCCGAGGAGGTGGAATTTCCTCTTCCGCGAAGGAGATGAAGGAGTGGGTCAGCGTGATGAGCAACCCATTCCTCGGCCTCCTCTCTTCGCTACGACTACATACGATCGAGGCGTCGGTCGTTCCGGTGCGATTGATTTTCGTCGGAGCAGCGCCGTCGGGGGAGGACGGGGTGGCGGAGGAAAGCCATGACGAGGAGTCGAAGGCCGCCGCCGCAAAAGATCCGCGGCCAGCGACGGCGGGAGAGCGTGAGCGGCAGATCTGAAAAGAGCCAACGTCATGCGGCCTACGGGTCCATCCGAATCATCCATCATAGGGTGCCGCCGCCGACGGCTCCCCCTCCCTTGTGAGCGGACAAAAGTGAGATCACGCACCGTAGAAGAAGAAGCGACGGCGCGAGTCAAAACAAATACTCCACCTCTTCGTTTGCATTGTTTAAATCGTACTTCTCACAATCGTAGGATGCCTCGGGTATTAAAATAAAAAAAAACAAAAGACACAAAATATCCTGTTTTTTTGGCGAATATATATATTTTTAAGTGAACCACTTTCCTCCTGCAATCTATGGAATTGTTTACCTGAGAACGTTAGAACCTCTTCTACAATTTCGATGTTCAAGAGAAATATGTTACCTTATTATGCGAGTTATAAGCCAATTACTGCGATGTTTGCAGTCAAAATACGGTAGTTACTTAGAAATAGCGCTGCAGTCAGCTCCTGGTCTAGGAAAAAAGTGAACATCTAAAAATCAATTAATGAAGATATGTATAGGGCTAGATGTACTGTGATTTTGATTGTGATTTGTGAACTCCATAGTAAAGGTGAATTTCTAAAGCCAGTGACTGAGCGCAAAGAAATATATGGATTTAAAGAGGGAAGTCGTGTCGTTGATGGTAATGTTTTTTTATCAACTGATTAATTTTTTTCGATTTTCTTTCTCTTATAAGAACAAAAAATGCAAGCGTGGCAAATGGAAGACATGGATGACACTAAGGAATTGCCTGGAAACAAATTTGCCAATCCAGATTGAAAAACCACAAACGATTCACAGACAAAAACCAGCCAGAAGCCGCCCACACCTTGGGTTAAAACATAAAATGCACCTGCGAGTTAACTATAAAAATGTGGTTCGATAAATCTTCCCCGCAGCAACTCCGACGAGCTTCACATTTTAACTGACGAAGGTACTCACGGAGAAAAGCAACTTTCCAGATGCGCTGGCTTTTTTGAGTATCCAACAATTATTCCCGCTGTAATCTTCCTTCATAATTCACCCAACCTCCTCCATTCTCACATCCTCACCAGCCCTATGGCAATGTCGATTTGCACTTGCTACCAGCCTCCTCGGAATAAACTTCCAGCGGAGCGAACGACGCTATCACCGCCCGAGCGTGAAGTAAAGGAATTAGAAAGACTTCACTCGAACTTCAAGCATTTCACGTGCCGTGTATCCATCCACACGTACATAACACCACTGGGATGATTCCTAATAGACATAAGGCTCTTAAGGTAGTTTGAGCGAGATAGCTCCACAGTCTTAATGGAGACCATATTCGAATTTCAAATTTTTATTTCAGCCTCGTTAAGAAGTATGAAGTAAATATTTTAATATTAATGGCGCAAGAATATAACTATACATGACAAAAATTCTCAGTTATTGAATAAATATATCTACATAAGTCTCTAACTTGACTCATTATTTCACGCCGTACGGTTAAAAAGCCTTCAAAACAGCAGGTTTTTTTGCGACTCTGTAAAAATTGCTGAGGTGAGTAATAAATTAGTTTTAAAAATAGTTGAGAAAACATACAATCTAAACACCGTTAGTTTTTTTTTTACGAAATCTAGGTGTTAGAAGTCCTTAATTTTTCAATATTCTCCCTCTGGAGCGCACAACCGTCATGTATCCCATGTGAAGCAGCTTGTATTTTTAGGCAAATTGCTAGAAAAGGAGTTCGGCAAGGGGTTGATATTTTGATATCATTGGAAAAATGGGAGTTTTATCTTTGAAATGAAGTGAAAGTCATCAAACTCCAGGTGAAGTGGTATTTCGCTCAAACTACCTTAATGGAGATTCCAACGCGACTTGTGAGTCAAAACAAGTACTAAATTCTTACTGGTTTGGTTTAAAAATCCCTGTTTTCGGTGATCACCTACGTTACCTATTGAAAACCAAAATTACTGCACACAGTATGCAATTTATTTCACGAATATATTTAAAATGAACACTTTTTTTCCGGGAACAGGAGCTGGCTGCAGCGCCAATTCTATGTGACTGCCGGATTTTGACTTCAAATATCTCAGTTATTAGCTAATAACTCGCAAAATAAGTTAAGATGCCGATACTTTACTTTTATTCAGTTTATCGGCATTTTTTCCTTCTCATAAATAGTCGTCCGCGAAAATGGCATTTATTTTATGTGTAAAAATACTATTCTTCCCCGTGCTTCTCTGAGCTTGAATTACGTGTTCCCGTGCTTCTCTGGGCCTGAATTACATGTTCCCGTTGGACAACATGTAATTCAGGCTCAATTAGATAATGAGATAGCGCGGGGAGGTAACGTTTTGCTGTTCATATCAGATAAAGGAAAAGTTTTTCTACAATTACACGGAATATGAATTACATAGAATCAAAGTCATTATACGGTTGAACCACCTAATTCAACCCATTTGGTCTCTTTTTGAAGAAAAATATCTCTCATCCTTCTCATGATACCAAAATATCATCCGCTCACCGCGTTATTGTTTCTGTGTTTGTTTAGTGTATCACTGTTTTATTTATGCATGTGCATCGTCGCCGAGAGCGATTTTCTACAAAGACATTATATTGGCCTTATGGCTCACATTCTTCGCTTTTCTGCGTGATCGTCGTCTCATCAGCTCCTGATCTACTGTTCTGCTAAGTGTCCTGTTCCCTTTCCCCTCTACCGCTTTACGTCTTCTTTACATCTCCATTTCTATTTTTCCTTCCCAATGAACCCTCGATACAAGTTTTCTTTTGTGAGTGTCCTTTTTGCGTGTTTCTGATTTTGTTTAGTGTATCACTGTTTTATTTATGCATGTGTGTATATATATACATATATATATTTATTTATTTAATTATTTATTTGCTTATTTATTTATTTATGTATATATATTTACGGGCTACTCCAAGGGGTGTATAGTTCATATAAACCCCCCACCGAATCCAGTGTTTCTTAAAAGACTTGGTAGCTCGGTGGTCTGTGCATTCGGCAAGACATCTAATGGTCCGTGGTTCGTTTCCCGGCGTAGTCGATTTTTTTCCCTTGGAATCGGCCATCATTCCATCTTCACATCACCATTGTGTAGTCTAATTTTATACGTTTCCTGTCCTCTTTCTTTTACCATCTGTTTGAACGAAATATTGATTATATATATGTAATATATATATCATAAATATTTCGTTAAAATATGTATATATATATATAGTCAGAAAGTATACAGTGAGTAGTTTGTATGTCATCTTACTTGTACATATAAATATATTACTCACCGTACTACACTTTATAAGGTCACATTAAATCCACATTAAATGCTTTAGGAGTTTCAGCGTTAAGGAAACTATTTAAGTCTAATCCTCGAATTTGCACATTTAGTGATTATTTCCAGTAAAAGCCTAAAAGCAGGGAGGATAGGGTTTAGAATGAGTGGATGATGAAACAATGTGGAATGGATGTTCCGGTAGTAGACGTTTGTGAACGTAGCGTGTTTTGTTGGCTAGTCCATGTCGTGAGAATGGACTAGAGTTGAATATCCAAGCAGATTTATGATTTAGGAGTGAATGAGTCAGAGGAAGGGGAAAACCCTGAAAGTCATGGGTGAATTAACGATACTATTAAGAGAGGGAATATTATGAGTCATATGAACAGGAGGGCGTGCATGAAGTGATGAATAGTTGTAGCGGAAGCAAAAGACGTACGCAAGGATACAGGAGTTTGGATGAAGTTATTCAAACAGAGCCTGCTTTCCAGGCCTATCAACAAAAATGAAATGTTTTTACTACACCTATCCCGAAAGGGAAGGATGTGATGGGTAAGTACGAGTGTACTGAGAAGTTTAGTTATATAAATAAAGTTTTTCCGTCATTAATAATGCTATATCTACTTCATGTTTCTTTCGACTGCTTAACCGTAAAAATTATATTCTAATATGGTCTCTATTCTACATCTACATCTACATATATCCCAGCAAGCCGCCGCGGAAGGGTGTAGTAGGAGGTTTTAGTACAGCGGCCATTAAAGAGGAGGGGGTAGGGAGAAGGAAGGGGGAGAGGACAGAGGTGAATTGCATACCAATCTTATGTAAAGTTTAACGTATCAGGCGACAACTGTTGGAATTGAACGATCGATAACATCACATCAAAGAAGAATACTTCGTAAATTTCCACACCAAGTTTATTTCAACGACCTAGGTTTTGGTAATGTTTGTCATTATCAAGATTTTCACCATTATCACCTTGATAATGGCAAGAGTGGCCGAAACCTAGGTCAGTGAAATAAACTCAGTGTGGAAATTTACAAAGTATCCTTCCTTTTTATGATAATATTATCGGTCTACCTAATGTTAGTGTTATGTTACGCTCTGTTTTCGCTTTAATCGCTAATGGTTCGTGGTAAGAAGGAATATTTGTACCTGTCTGTCCGGTAATACACCTCTATTATTTAATCCTCGAATTAGGAGGGGTGATCCTTAGATTCGTCTTAGTGCTGTGGATCCTGGCTGCAAGTGGCAGACTATGTGCGGAATGACCTTAGCCATCGAAGCTCTTTAAACTAATAAACAACTACTAATATCAGTTCTACAGATATAGCGCGATGTAAAAATAATATCATCCGAGTCATTCTGAAGTACGCCTAATCCAAACTTTTCAAATAAGCTGAGTCCAGCATGTAGCCTCCGAGTCTCTTTCATCAATGGCCACTAGGGCAAAAATCTCTCTCAATTACCTAAGCATTGTAGATTTCTCGGAGACTAAGGTAGCTTGATCGATGGATCATTTCACATAGAATTCTATGAATGTGGGCTAATTATACAGAAAAAGATCTCATACGCTAAATGATACAAATATATCAGCTATTCACATCGTTAAATTTCCGAGATATTAGAGAAAAAACATTGGCCGTTTTCCATATGAGGAATTCTATTGGCTGTGCGCTCCGGAGACACATTATTAAATAATGAGGATGTTATGACGCATAGGTCGCGTCATAAATTTGTTTTTTCATTTATTTGCTATGAATATATTCATTGCTCACAATGTTACTTTTTCTAAAAATTGCAAAAAATAACTTCGGTTGTATAGGCATTTTCGGCGTACAGCGTGAACAAACTAGTCAAATTAAAGCCTTAAATATGTATACTTGATAAATTAATGAGAAATTTAGTCAATTAAAACATAGTTCTTACATCATTTGTGTTACTATGCAAAATTCATGCTTATTACAACAGTCTAAAAACAAAAGTTGAAGGTTTAACTTTATGGAAGGTCGTCATGACAGTAAAATGAACATTGTTACTTCTACAATTTACATTCAGTATATTGTGTAATATTCCTATATATATATATATCCCTGTGTATCGTTTCTCATCCCCTCCATTTTTAACCACACTATTTCCCCTCAGACCCATGTATATTTGCTGAAAAACCGGTAGGTACGCCTCAATGCACCTGAAGATTGCTAGACCACTGAAACCGGTTGTGCATTCTAAAATAAATTGTGGAAGTGACAAAGTTCGTTTCACCATCAAAACAGCCTAAATTTTAAAATTAAACAAAATGAAAATGTGCATGTGGTCTCTTTGTTGACCGTGGGGAAAAACTTCACCACAGCCACCTTAAGAAATCGGCCCCGACTCTTGGTGGGGTCGAGCGATGAAGGCAGGGGTTTGAATTGTGTTTTCGTGGGAAGGGGTGGGTAAGAGGGTTGAGGCGGTTGAAATAAAAGGGTTGTATCCCCGTGAAGAGAAAGACTAGAGAGGGAGAGCGTTTCTTTGAGTTGAGGCCGAGTTGGAATAGGAGAAGGCGTGAGAGGGACGTAAAAAAAGCCAACGGCAACCCTGCATATATGCCCCCTCCCGCTATAACGGGCTCACAGAGTGGAACTAACGAGTAGTGCATTAGCCGGAGGAGAGAGGGAGAGAGGGTAGGTACCTCGGGAGGAGGGGTTTGGGAGAAAGAAATTAGGGTGAGCTGAGAGAAGATGTGTACGAGAAGAGCGTGGGGTTGGAAAAAAAATGAGAGGAGAGCTGTATAGTATTGCGAATTTAAAGATGGCCCATCAAGGGAGGAAAGGGATTAGTCATTGTCAGAGGCGGGAGGGTGGCGGGAATTAAGAGGGAGGGAGGGGGGGGGAAGGGAGGAGTAGGAAGTGGAGTGAGTTTGGCTCGGCTGTGAAGACACCGCCGTAACAAGGGAAGGTTTTGGACGCTGATGCGAGAGAGATATCCCGGAGCCGTGATACGTTCCGTTGCCGGAGTCTCTATCGTCGGTCAGCTCTCGGTTCACGCGAGACTGTCGTTAAAGAGGGGCGCTGCTTTTCGGATGCCCCGGCGCCGCTTTTGAGTGGCGTGGGTGGGCCGCGTTGGAAGGCAGGTGATTGGGTGTGCGGGAGACGGTCCCCGAGCTAGGCTTTGACACTTCCACTACTCCATTGGCTGCACACGAGAGTCCTCTGGGATGACATTTTTAAACTACTGGGTTACACTCCCAACTGGAATGCAATTCGTTTTACTTTGCAGAATAATGTTAATAATTTTTCGTGGACTTCACCGGTTCAGTAGGTGAAGCTTATGCTGGAAAGAAGGCTTCCTCGTAGTGGATTCGATGAGACAGATCTTCCGGGTTTTCATCCGCGTGAGTAAGTCATTGCGGAGGACATGTTTCGCAAACGTTCCAGTTTGCTTCTCCAGGTCATGAAGTAATTTTGATGCAGTGTTGGTCTCCTAATATAGGTCTCAATCAGTCCGGTGCCGAATTTTGTTGGCGCACTTTTCGCTGTGACTCGTGCAAAAATACGTTTCCAAGCGTATAACCACATCTTCTTTGCCCGGAGTCTCTTTGATCTCGAAAGCCTCTCTGACGATTCTTGGGAAGTAGCGTCTTTCTTCGAAAATTAATCTGGCTTCTTCGAAATTAATGTTATGTTTTTTTCCACTGGTCCAGGTATGTTCAGCGATTGCCGAAGCACGAATCTCTCTTTTGTTCACAGCTCTTCTGCGTTCCTGAAGGCAGCAATTAAAATTATTGAACACATTTGGGAAAGTCATCCTCATTTGCATGATATCATGGACGTGAAATATAGATATTTACCTTCTCGTTTGTCATTTTATCCGCCGTATTGCTACAAGTATCACGAGCGTAGCTCACGGTCAGCACTTCTGTCAACGCGAACACATCGTCCATGCCCTGGGCGCAAACCCGGAACCTTTGGGCAGCCATGCCGCGGCATGGCTGCCCATAGGTTCCGGGTTCCATAGGTTACTACTCTACCGTGGCCAAATATGAATAAAAAAAACAAGGGCCAGTGATACAATACAGAATATGCATTAAACACACCGTACAGATATAATGTCCTATTGAAGACCCTGTGGGGGAAGCTCGTTAGCAGTATAAACCGAAAATGGTTTCAATCCTATTGCAATAGTTCCCCGGCTTCCATGTCATTCAAATGCCACAAACGTGGAAACTTTATCATGCAGCACCCGTTACAATCGAGAAACAGCAACTTATCCCCGAAGGCAAAACCTACTTTAGAGCTTGGAGCCCATGACGCAGTGGGGCACGTGTACTGGCCTCCCGTGACGAGGTTTAGGATGCCGCTACGAGTGGTGGAGAAACTCAATGAGCTCTCAACTGTAGACTTACTACGGTTTCGAGTGGAGGACAGTGTCCAGAGTGCTGTCCATTCGAAGAATCGTTTAGCAGAGTGACCCAGGGGATTACGAGTCGTTCCGAATGTAGAGAGAGGTAACATTACTGGCATACCTGATGACAGCGCCACCAAGCGGGGAAACGCACGAACTCCTTGAGACTGGAGGCACGGGTAACCTTCAAGGCTACCTGGGGAGGATGTTATTTGGCGGATAGTTACGTTTATTTTTTCACGAATACCCTTTTGAACCAACGGGGTGACCCCCTCCGGGGGCCACCCCGTTGGTCATTACCCAACCCACCCCAATGGTGATTGTTTTGCGTAAAACTACGGCGAGTTGGTGATTAAAGTTCCGTATCTTGACATGTGGTGGCGCTGAAATCAATATTTCGCTTTACGCTTCGTCGCCATCTTGCGTGACGTAGGTATGCAAGAAATGTTATCCCTTTCTACATTCTCTAAAACTCGGGGATTACATCTAAGAATAGGGAAATGCCAACTTCCGGTTTGTGTTCAATATCTTACCCCTCACGCTAAAAAACACCATGCTCCAAATTTCCACCCATCTCAAACGTTTACCATGAAAATTTAACGGGCGTTAACCGCTATGGAAGAATGCGTGATTCAGATCCATCTCAGTCCAGACGAATGATTTATTTTCTCTCAAAACAACTCTTTCGCTCCCATAGCATTTCCCTTTTTCAGTCTCAGAAATCTCGCGGATAATTTTCGAAAATATCGACTACATATTTACTTTAATATTTTTTACGAGTCCACTGTGTAGCATGCGTAGCACCTATGTCAAAACTTTGTGTTAGATACTCATAAGAAAATTTTGTTTAAATAAAAAACACAAGATAAAGCAGTGTTAATATTTCCAGTAGACAAAGCTTAACCAAAAGAACTTTTTGTATGAGCCAATATAATGGCATTTGGAGTTGTAAGGGTGAAACTCACCGTGGAATAGTGGCCAGAGATTATAGTCATTGCGCATCTGCTACTATAATTGAAGGCAGTGTTCCGTAACTAACGTGAATACCTTTAACGCACTGCGGAATGGTGACCAATCTTGACTTTCGAAGGTTTTCTTGTGTGATTTGGTGAAACTATGTGCTTTGTCGAACATAATCTCCTAGCATTTCTAACATATTCTCTCATCTAATCTGATTCGAACGTTAGAGAGAATTTATTGCTTTTAATCAGGCTCGAGGATTATTCTTCATTGATATTTCAAATCGTCTCATGACCCATGTATATACTATTATTACTAACTAGCTTTTAACTAATGATGTGATATTCCCTCTTTAAGAAAGATTTATCCGCACAAAAAATTCCTAACCACTCGATGTTACCCTTCTATGCCAACCTTTCATCTATTTTGTCCTACTCGTGACTTTACTCGAGAAGTGAAGTGTAGCTAAAACGCGTAGGGAAACATTGAAGCTGCTGCATGTAAACCCCCTGGCTATTTTGATCAGCAGAAAGAGCCACGAAACTTGCCTCGAAACATTACAGTAAAAAGATAGTGACAGCAGCACTAATGAAACAATTATCCTCGTTAATAGGGCACTCTTCAGGGACTTATTTGCATCAAGTATAAGGCCTTGAATCTTAAAGGTTGGCATGTTTAAAAATGTTCCACCAGCTCGGTGAAAATGATGTGCAATGTCATCACGTTCCAAAGGCGATGATTTTTATTTCCATTGCCATTCACTTTGCTTTCGCGGCAAAGATTCGGGAGCATGTATTTCAACCGAACGAAGTGAACTGAGCCGCGAACTTTGTGTGTGTTTTATTCGAATGAGCATTTTGATGGCAAGATAGTAATATCTAATATCTCGAACAAATTATTATTCACAGCAAACCTGTCGCTGATTTTTTTTGCCCTCAACTCGGGCCATTTGTGCATTCAAAAAAATCCCACACCATCGTTTAATCTCCGGGCAAGTTTTTTTTTGGCGCATTCCATTATGCGGGCGGGGTGGAGGGAAGAATATTCTGCCGGCTTAATTTGAGTGGGAACATTATGTCTACGTTTTTAAAAAGCCATTCCTTTCCCACACCAGATGCTGGACGCTTGCCGATTTGCAAACAAAGGCGACGTAATTTCAAAGGCCATTGCGAGACTTTCACACTCAATCTGCTCTGCCCCTCCCCCCTCCCATCCCCCTCCGTCGTCTCCTCCCACCCTCCCCAAATGACGACGCCATCGGGCTTTGTCCTCCCTTATCATCCTCGACCGCACGTCAATGTCATACAAAACGGGAGGAGCTCGGCTGCTTTCCCAAGTCAGCCAGCCGCCTCCGTAATCTGCCTGTATCATTTGCATGTCACTCAGCTTGGAAAATCTAAAGAACTCTAATCCCGAAGCAATCTTCGCTTGACGGACGAGCTTAATCATGAATCGACTCTTGTGTGCGTGAACCCGTCCCGCATGCAACTCATGATTGCTGATGCTGCATGCACTCCTCCGCTCTCTATTAATTGTCGCGAAATTCAAAGTTTTTGACGTGCATCCTTTTTTTAATGTCCTCCGCGGCATCGCGCCTGAGGGCAATCTTCGGCGTGGAAGCGTCGGAGCCCTTCATAGTATACAAACTTAAATACTTATATGCTTACATAAATACCCATCACGGCATTCCATTTCAGGGTTAGACATACAGTCAAGAGAGGTTAATTCTCGGTGATAGGCCTGTAAACCTGGCTCTGCTTTAATAATTTCTTCCATACTGCCCACGTTTTTCCCACTATTGTGCATATCTTTTAACACTTATTTCTGATATTTCATTATGTCACGTTAATATTCTATGTCTATTGTATTTTGTATTATTTCTTTGATTTATATGTTGCAGTGTTTGTCATGTTCACTTTACTCATATACTGACGAGGGGTTAGATGGAAGAAGGGACTTTTTAAGTCTCAATCTTGCCCCAATAACGACGTTGATCCATCTATATATATCTATCCTTGCGTACCTCTTTTGCTTCAGTACCCTCATGCACGCCCTACTGCTTTTAAGGCTCCTAATATTCATTTCCTCAAGATCTACCGCATCCACACATGACTTTCTTGGCCTGCCCCTTCGTCTCGCACAGTTCACTCATCTGTCAAACATCTGCTTCGTTATTCGCTTCTCATCCATTCTCTCGACGTGGTCAAAGCAACGAAGCATTCCCGTTCCATGCATGTCCCTTACCGGAGCAAATATTCCACACTCTTTCGTCACCCACTCATTCATAATCCTATTCCTTCTGTTTAAATCACAAACATTGTGAAGTGTCCCGGCTTATCAAGACTAAAATGCATACCCATTGTTCCCTATGCCGGTGAATGTATCGACCGCCCTTTGTTTTAATTTCTCGGAATTTGCATGCATCTTTGATCGTGCTGTGCATTCCGAATACAATCCGCTCACTTCTCGATCATGAGGAAATGTTGAAATGTATATAAGGCCGTGATATCTGGTTGCTTGTGATTAAAAAGATACTATATTACATACTTAATGGTGGCAATAATTCTCCAGGCGTCAGCACAAAGCTGAAGTCTGGGTGCACAGATGACGGCGCTTTCACTCGAATTATGCAAAAATTATATAAAGCAGTAATATAGTCTATGTCTTATATTTTAAATACTAATGGCCTACCTAGACTAAATTCCATACCCATTGTTCCTCGTTTTTGCAAATGTATCAAACTCCCTCTGTTTTAATTTTCTGAATTTAGCACGTATCTTTGTACATGCTGTACGTGCTGTACATCTCGAATACAAGCCGTTCACTTCTAGAGCATAAGGAATTGTTGAAACATTTTTTCGGCACGTGAAATAACGCAAAGATATCCGGTTGATTGCGAATAAAAAGAAAGTACACGAAGTACCAAATGAGGTAGAAATAATCCTCCTCATTTCTGCGCATCCGGAAACGCCATTTGCAGCGCATTCACTTGATATATTAGGCAACAGTCACGTAAAATAGTGATATAATCAACGGATTATATTCTCCTCATCATATGAGTGCCAATCTACTCTAACGTTCTTTCATTGCAACCGTAAAACCTAAACGCTTCATGCTTGCGTCAACCTAAGTGCTTCAATATCATTACGAATGCCTACGATGTGAGCAGTGAGATTCGAAAAAACTATGAACATTGAGTATCAGTGGTGCAATACATCTTTATATATCATATTATTCCTCCTTCCGCTATTCTTAGCAACTGTGGATTACTTCACCGTGACGGAATTAAATTTCCCAGGAGTGACGCGTGGTTAAACAGTCTTAAGGCCAACGTTTGACTCTGCCGGAGTTTGACTTTGAAAATAAATGAACATTCGAGATAAATGAGTTCAAAAGCCTTTATGCATTCAGCGGGTATGAATTTTTAAGCGTAACTTTCGAAAATGGAAAACCTCCCTCAATTCAGGCAGCTTAATTCTCTCTGAAAACCAATTTATCAATCTAAGACACGCCATGTCAACTCCTCTGACATACCTTATCTTCTGAGGGTGGTACGCCTTAACGCCTCACAAGGGAGCATCATCAATTATCTGGATGATGACACCAGTTCCGGGTACAATCTTCGTCATTGTCTACGCACTTAAACAACTCCTTATTACTCCATTTAATACGGAACAATTATTGTTGCCAAGTAGACGAGTTACTACCCATCTAATTTCATACTGTTGAATAATAGCCGCTAAACTGCTCATCAGTTGGAAGCCCATACTCTTGGGAATAGGGAAACAGAAAGCTTTGTGTGTGTGTAATTATACGTTGAGGTAATTAGGAGATTGTATATCAGCATAAAATTCCACCGCATGCATGGATTTGAGCAGGAAGCGTTGCGGAGAGGAAATAATTAATCAAACGTCAACTCTTAGAATAATGCCTTCATGCATCTGCTTCTTCAAGATAAAGCCATAATCATACCTAAGGAACCCGTAATTTTATTGCTGTAATAAGAAAAAAACTTAACGATGAACTTTTTCAATAATAAAATATTTATAAAAGTAGTCGTTGGTGGTCCTTTGCGTTTTAATCATTGAGCTGGCGTAGTGGCATCTATCAAATCTTGATTTAATCCGCAGTAAGAAAATTTTGGCAGTAGTATTTTCTTCTTCCTTGCTCTCTAAAACACTTATGCGTAGTTTTAATTTTTATTGAGTTGATTTACCTTTCATGTGGGTTCTGAATCCGCGAATTCTCGCCAAAAACTTAGCCAAAAATAGAAGCTTGAAACTTACTTAATCATACTACATTGTACTGCCATGTGCCACTTCTACCACTGAAGGCTTTTCCTTTTACATATTAGTACCTATATTTACGGTGTTTTTTCTTCCGTTACGGTGTTATAATCCTTATTCGAATTTTTAGATTTGCTCATTTTCGATTTAGGCAATTTTTGTGATTTAACCTTTGAATTTACCCTTAAAACAAACCAATCAATATGCTTTTCTGTCGTGGTTTCACGAACAGGTTTTGGCAGGTTTATGGCAGTGCTTCAAAAGCAACCATTTGGAGTAGGAAATATTTGACACTTATAAACTCTAATCCCATAACCTCTAACCTCTTCTCCCTCCCCTCTCACCTTTCACCACATGGATTCGTTCGCAGTGGTTTAATAAACTCGTAAATGAATTTCAAGCTCACATATTTACTGCGTTGGTCTGGTAAAAGCTAGGAACCATCACAAACGACTTCAAGGCAGCTGTGAGGTTGAATATTATTCGGCATACTTCTTTTAAATGGTATCGTTTCCAGAAAAAGTTTTGCGTCAGAACATCATATTTTTGTAAATAGTGACCGTGGAAAATCGTTTGAATGAACATTTGGTGCAGAATAGTTGCGGCAGGTCTGAGTTACTTTTGGAGAACAAGGAAATCGGTTTTGTGGGAAACCTTCTGCCCTTAAATTTCTTATCGCATACTGGTGATAAAGTAAATATTTGGAATGTCATCTTTGTGTCACAACTAATACTGGCTGTGCTCTATTCCATCTTGACTGGCATTCGGTTTGATCACTTATCTCCAACACCCTTCCTGTCAACAGCTGGCAGCGCTCCCTTGACTCGATGTGAATGACACCATGGTAGAGGAGAAATAGAGGTGTGAATAGTACGTTTCAGGATCACTGGAGGTCATACTGACGCCAGTGTCATTTACGCCACGATTCTGTAAAAGTCTCACTCATCAATGGCTTCAGATATGGTTAGACGCTGCTCTGGGCGATAATGAATTACAACTCCTTTTGCTCCAGCCAAGTCTGACTTGCTGCCCTGACCGGCTATGTTATATTGGCCATTCTTAAGTTACTCTTCATCAATATCATATTATTCAGGAGTATCTAGCCATCACTTGTAGCTTAATCGAATTGAAACGGCACCATTCGCTTGCTGTTCTTATAGATCATTCAATGTCAGTGCAAATGCCAGTGGTTATTTGGACATTCCTAGGTGCTCATCGAATATTATTGAGGAATTTTCGATGAAATAGTCCTACGCATTGAATATTAAAATGCTAAATCCGACACTAGTTCATCGTTCTTTCGCCGCCACCAATAAGAACATTGCCGTAAATGAAACAAAACTATTGTTTTCCTTCAGAAAAATGCATACTGTAACAGTTTTCCTCCGGAGTTTACTTAGTATTCTGAGTAGTTTTAGGAGTCTACTAGAATTATTAGTATCAGTTAAAGGTGATTTTATTAGAAAACTGCTGTCATTTCTCTGTTTTTTATTGTTTACGTGAGACTTATACGGATTTTTTTCATAAATTTAAAACCTGAAGTTGTTGTCAACCAAATTAATGATCACATTTTCTTCATCTCAATATTAAACCAAATAATTAAATATTTTTATATGAATAGTTTTATGAATACCAGGCTTTTTGTTTTAGTATTGAGGTTGTTTTCTCGCTATTTTCATGAGTTAGGAGCTATCTAAAATAGCTACAGTATAAAGCTCGCTAATATTTTGAATAGACTGACGGTGTGATTTGTAAAAGTGCCTAGTCTTTGCCATTCATACCAGTGATTGAATGTGTTCATGCATTATGAAGGGCTAGCGCGTCGTAGGATATAATCTGTATGTTAATTGTACTCTTTTAGTAGGTTCAAGGATTTAAAGAAATTCTTTGCTCTTTGCAATGGCAAAACGATATTCAATACACTTCACATACAATCTGTGGAGGTAATTGGATGGCAGGATTAGACACGCCGTGAGTGTCGAAAGGAAAGTTTATAGCAAAGGTTAAATAAAAGCCGGTTTGTAATTACGGAATTTGGTAAGGTATTAATTCCGACGCTCTAAAATTTGGATTAAGGTGATTTTTTAATGAAAATTATACGTAGCAAGTTTGGTAAATAACCGTGTATTTGTGGGCGATGGATGCAAAACGAGACGAGAAAATTCCTAAATGGACAACCACAACTCACTCATGATTCGCCTGCCCCTAAAGCAATAATAACATCTACATTCATCGGATCCAGAAGGAGTGAAATCAACGAATCCCGGCCGTGGAAAATGTGGCCCTGGGGCATTTTCTGGAGGAGGAGGGATGGGAAAAAAATGCGAGTTAAGTAAAAAAAAAATGACAATAATAACAACAAAATTTCCTCAACTCAAGTTCGACTCGCAAGCTTTCGCTTTCCAGTTGACAATGGTCGGGGAAGGCGGGTTTGAGAGAGAAGAGAGATTGATGGCTCTCGTAGCCTGGTTGGAGAAAAGAGTAATATGGAATTGAGGTGAGTAGTGGGGACTTCCATCCGGGTGGGGCGGCTTCCTTCGTGCGGGGAAGGATGAGGAAGGCGATTACATTGAAGGCACGCATTCCGCCGGACGCTAATTGCTCCTCGTTCTCGCCGAGTTTCAATAACTAAGGGTTGTGTCAGACGTGAGGCGGAAGTGGGTGGAGTAATGTGTATGAACTCGTCAAAGTAAGTCCGTGGGCGGTTCCAGTAGGGAGGGGGAGTAGTGGGAAGGGGGAAGAAGGGGGGAGGAGGTTATTGTTGGGGGAAGGAGCAGAGGGTTGAGTAAGGTAGGGCTCAGTTGCTTGGTCATGGTGCTCGTTAATATTTGTGACGACGGCTTGCGTACCACGGGGTGATTCCCGGGGGAGGAGGGGGGGAGGGATATCCATTGCTCTCCGTTGCTGGCTATTTTCTTAGATTTCGGTGCCGGCGATCCACGCGCTGTTTCCCCGGCCATTGTGACGGCCCTAAAGGGGGTCGCAGTCCCGTGACTGCTTTCCTTACTGCGCCGTCAAATAGGACGATGACAAATGGAGATCGTTACTCTCACATGTTAACCGTGGGCCTCAGAAGTGGCCATCGGTCGGCGCTTAGGGTGTGCTCCACTGCTTGACTCTTAATGTCGCTGGGGCGTGTATTTTGGTGAATGGTTGTTTGTGATCGGAAATGACTTGCACAAAAATATTGAATTTTTGAGAATCTCATAAAGAATTCGGCGAGTTATGTGAAGATTCGCGATGTAACATATCGGTGTACAAATATTGTAGATGTTGAAAATCAAGACCAATCGATATCATCATGGGTGGATAATCAGTGACTGCTTGAGGCAAATGGATCATCTCTAAACATTACTATGCTTGTGTGTCACTGGCAAAAGCCTATCCATGCATAATCTCTCGCGGGTAGATTTTTTTATTGACTTTAATGCAAGGAAAATTTAAATCCTAAAGGAAAGCTTATAAATTATTTTACTGTCGTATTTATTTTTGTAAAGCCTCGCACTTTTAAGTAACTGGGAACTGAAAAACCTAACTTTATTTTTTGTCCCAGCTGGCTAGTTATTCAACCTGCAGTAATTCATTTTTCCTATTCACATCTGGGCATGTGTATAGTGCTCAAGGCAATCTCTTCTGCCACCTTTTTGCACTGAATTTAATGCACCCTGAGGGGATTTCACATTTTAATAAATAGGTGGCATTCAAGTGAAGAGATGAGTGTAATTAATGATATATTTGAGTTACTTAATTTATAATTGAGTGAATTATAATCTTCTCAGTAACTTTCTCAGGCAAAATCAATGGATATTTATCATGCCCGCCTTGAAAATTTCATCGTAGTATTCCGACGGGTGATTGTTCTCACTGTACTGTTAAAAGTTTTTAGTGAATTTAATATTTTGTTGGCGGATTAATTTCTTTCTCGAATTCTGCGTTGCTTAAAAAATTATGTACTACGCCATAATACATTGAATATGTCGATCAGTCTACTCAGATTATTTGGGAGTAAAACCTCAAAAATCAGGTACATTGATTCCAAAGAAGTTTTTCCAATTCTCTTGAACGCTATCCTAAGAATATTCTACCATTCATTCATCTAATGTATCTACTCTTAAGTTTACAGTGTAATCAGGTGCATCAGGTTCATCAAACAGTTTGTTTTATTTGTTCTAAATGCAGGACTAAAACCACAAATTATTAACCTAAATGCTTACTAATACCATTTTAACCCTTCCATTGACCATGGCCGTCAGTAATGCTGCCACAGAATGACTAGATTATTGATTAATGCAGAACTAAAATGTGCACCATTCGCAAACGCAACGAAATGTCACTACAGCTATTTCATTGCTTCAGTCCATTCAAGTTTATTCTTTAATTTCAGTGCAGGGAAACGGCGATAAATGATAGGAAGAGACAACCACGCAAATAATAATGCCGTAATTCACGCGTAGCTTCAAAGGTAGGCATTGACCACGTGCGTTGATGCGTCAACAAACGTCTCGAGCCATCACTTCCGAGGCGAGCTCACGAGGAAGGGGGCAAAGTGTGTTCGGTAGTTTATTACGGCTGTCTAGCGATACCAAAGACTGCTTTGGGGCTTTCGATGTTAAAGGGACTTCGTTATGTGACTTCAAAGAAAAATGTTGGCAGGGGATGGACGTCTCCGCTTTTCCATGTAAATCCTTGTGCGGTGACGCACCCCGGAGGGTTCCAGCAGCGACGCGGTTCTGAAATCGGAGCGTTGACAGTTATTTACCGACGAGTGCGATTCGCGGAATGTGCCCGCGAACAGCCGCTCTTCTTTCCTCCACAACCCCCTTTCCCCCTCCCACTCGTTGATCCCCGTCAGTCTTCTTCACCCCCCCCCCCCTCCCCGGCCTCCCCCCATATACCTCACCCCTCACCTCCCGATTCCATATCGTCAATTTATACTATTCTCTCACTCTCTCTCTCTCTGACCATCACAGGCATCAGAGTTCACAATAATATTATCTTTGATTCTGTTACATGCTTTTTTTTTCATGTAGGTACTAATTTAATTATTTTTAAGTTTAATTGTGTGTAATTCGTCAGTCACTTTATATTTGTATTTATATATTTATTTATTTATATTAATTGTTGAAAATTTATACTCTGAGATCCGGGTTTGAATCCAAATGATTCATTTCATGCCAAATTTCATCCCCTTGGTGTATTTTTTTATCATGATATTTAATAATATGCATTAAATATTTAGGTAGTAGTAAACTATTGCAATACAATGAGATAATACATTCCAATCTGTCATTTATATAAACGTTTAAAAATACGTTTTTGGCATTGTTATCATTTAATATTTGGATGCTCTTCATATTTGTTGATTTTTATTTAACTTTCTAATTTATTCTATTAGCGCTTATTTGGTCATTTCCAAATTTTTTAAACGAGTCATTCGACATGACGTGAAATTATTCATTCAACGTGCCTTTGTTACTTTCAATAAAATACGTAACACCACTAAATTACCACTCAATATGTGTATAAATATTAGATTTCTCAGGTAAATACCGCTATGCATCATGTGTTATAAAAATGACCACACAACTACCGTACGAGCATGTGAATCTGACGAGGGGTTTTATGGAAGCTGAGACTACTACTCAGTAAAGACCATTATTTATCCATTCCATCAGGTAACTACTTCCCACGCTGCTCTTGCAGCCATCGCCATCCTGTCTCATCCTCTCGCCTCTTTTACTTGGCTCATATATTCAGGAGTTGAACCCGGAGTTGACGAGGTGCGGGGCCATGGGAAGTGAAAGGCAGTTGCGGTGGATTAGAGGAAGTGTCGGGCGGGATAGTGGAGAGAAGGGATGGGGGGCGTCAAATGGGGCGGAGATGTGGTGCCGTCAAATGGGGATGAAGGTGTGGGGGTGAGGCTCGGTGGAAAGAGGGCGCTGTGGGTGGGAGGGAGTGAGGGAGGGAAAGTGGGGGGGGGGGAGTGGTGGGCAGGGGTGGGACGGAAGGAGTGGGTGGAAGACGAGCCGAGGATCTAATTATCCTGTTTTTTCCCCCCTTTCCAAGAGCCTTCCCCTAAGATGTCGTTTTTGTTTTGGTATACATGGATTATGCATTAACCTGGGAAGATAAAATGCTTCTCTCTCATGTATTTTTTTCTCGTTTTAACGACGTCGTATCTTTCTGGGTTTAAGATGGTATGTCTAAATGCATAGCCCCAAGGTGATTTTTACGTTTCGAAGTACAAGGAAGAGACGGACGAGATAATTTAGCCACCCACAACCTAGAGTGGCTTGGCGGCGTTTTCTTCTTCCGTTTTTATGTTCCTCCTTTCGCCATGTTGCGTATCAAAGGTGTCTTAGGCGAAGGACTTAATTTGGGCCCACCTCCCGGGGAAGTCATGAAGGGGATGATGATTATATCGTCACCATTAAATCACGAACATCCGCCATCAAGCTGAGGAGATGGCCGTGTGGGTAAGAGTTAATTACGCTTCCATGATGAATTAATGAATCTCACTATTACATATTTTAGAGACTGGTAGGAAAATATGAACAGAATGCTTACCGTGAGCTCGGTTAAATTATTTCTAATCTATCCATCATAAGGGGTGATTCTCGTTACAGATAATTGAGGTTTTCCCGTTGAACTTCGCCTGGGAATACGCCATTTATCCATAATTTATGGCGGGAACAAACAATTGCAATTACAATTATGGAATTCCTTACTAGTTGAAAAGATTTGATCATTTGAGACTCATGTTCTGTGCCATGAGAGGAAACTCAGCTTGGGCGTGTCCATTTTCAACAAGCGATTTAAATATTGCTAGACATTCCACCGAATTCGTTTCTTGCCAACTTATTTTCTGTGAGGTATACATACATACAACTATAGCTCACGCAATTATGTTTTAAAAATTACTGAAATTGAAGTGTATAAATAGAATATTGATCTGTAAATAGTTTATGTACCACTAGGGAGCTGAAATTACCGATAAAGATTGTCTATGCCCTGGGAGTACTTTTCTTGTTCCAGAACTCTAAAAACAGTAGTATGTTTAATTGCTGTAGTTGGAAATTTTGACTTGAAACTAACTCTTATTTTTAATACTTGCATATTTTGAAAATTTATTCTACTCTTTGAGCTGTAGCAGTTCATGTTGAATCTCCTACTGAATCTTTTAATAGTAATATACGCTCCACTATCAACTAGTGCTCCCAGACAATGTAACTTCTCTCCTCATTAGCCTATAAGCTTTTATTTACGTTATTATTTGTGCATTTTTCTTACCTTAGAGACGATAAGGTCAAACTAATATTGTGCTTCCATTTTTTTATTTTTGTTGAAGAAAATTTACATTAGTCCTCAGTATATTATGGTAGCAACATCACGTGGCCTGGTGTTTTGGATTTAAGAACAAGTCACGAAATAATGAACGAGGAAGAAATGACGTTTGATATTACCTTAAGACCTACGTTCTAAATTGCACACTCTGTATGTATCCCTTTGAGAACGGTTTCGTATATTCCTTCTTTTACGGATGACATCGACCTTGGTATTATTTTTCAGGGCCAGCCTGTGTAAAATTACTTCTAAAGAATTAAAAAAAGATATGGTACTTTTTTCACAGATTTTTATTTAAAGTCGACCGGTTTCGTCGCATAGGCGACATCATCAGGTACATGAATATGGCAAGTGGCAGAATATATACAATTTTTAAGAGGGTGGGGGGAGAGGAGGGATAGGGTGGGGGGGGAGGGGTTTGGAAGAGGCAGTGGTAAGGGGTGGGGGTTGGTGTGTGAGGGAACGTGGATGACTCGATGGGAGGGGGGTGGTGGTGGATGTAGGCTAAGTGGACGCTTGGTCAGGTACGCTGTTCACAGCGGGGGTTGGGGCGTCAGGTATTGAGAGTCAGGGGAATATCCAAGAGGGGGGAATGGCTCACAAAAATGTTCTCGTTAGCAATTTTTCCTGCCTTTAATTGCTTTCTTATCTCCAGCTCCTCCAAACAGTCCATTCTTCTTCCCTTTTTCTCCAGGTGGAGGACCTCCGGGACAAAGTCACTATTGTGGTCACTTTCCCATAGATGTTTGGCAAAATGGGATCTGTTTAACTCACCGTTTCGTAGATGTCTTCTGTGTTCGTCTGCTCTTACTTTGAACGACCGCCCAGTCTGGCCAACGTAACATATTTCACAGTCACCACATTTGAGCTTATAAATACCGCTTCTATCATTAATGTCAATATTGTCCTTGGTTTTGTTTAACACAGCCCTCAAGTTACACTTGTTGTAATATGCAATTTTAAATTCTGTCTTTGGAAAAAAGTTGGCAATTGACTGTGTAATCTGTCCGTAGTAACTTAGTTTGCACCATCGTTTTTTCTTTTCACTAAGGACGGATGATTTAAAAATGAGTTTCTGTGCTCTGAGGGAGCGTTTTTTCTCGATCATTTTACTTATGACACTTTCTTCGCCTTATGATGATGTCGCCTATGCGACGAAACCGGTCGACTTTAAATAAAAAAATCTGTGAAAAAAGTACCATATCTTTTTTTAATTCTTTAGAATGGATTTTCACAAAGTGAAGCCTGAAACCATTGAGTTTAAAATTACTTCTCCTATTTCTTGGTTTATTCAAACAGTTAAAGTGATCTCTGTAGTTACTCCTTTAAAGCCCTGTGCATTTATAGTTGAAATGAGCTCTTGGCATGGTGCTATGCTAGAACTACGCCGGGGAACTTACATTTGATATCGTCAGACAGCTTTTAATGTATTAAAAAGACCGCGTAAAGGTTATGGAAGCATTTTTTTGCAAGAGTATTATGTGTCGTTAAATGAGGGAAGCTTTGGTGAGAAAAAAAAATAATAATATTTCTCTGACTGTATACTACAGCTAAGGCCCATGTTACTGACTGAGTTATAATTGAAGGAGATATTATGGTATCAATAAATTGCATATGGTTCGCCCAATGGTGACTAAATGTAATGAAATGAAGTATGTATTTAAGTCATCTAAGGACCATGCAAATTTTTACAACACTTTCATTATAGTTTTTTATTTTCCGCTTCTTTTCTTGCTTCCCTATAGCTGTTCATAATTTCCCTATCTATTTTCTCCTCCTCTCTTCCGACACGAAAAAAATCCACCAGAAACGGGAATCGAACCGCAGACCTTTGGCCAACTCACGGACCACTCAGCTACCCAGGTTTCCTTACTCTCGAGCCAATTTTGTGATATGAAGGAAACTGTTCTATTCCCGGTTCAGTTCGATTTTTTTCTCGCGGCAATTTCTGCTTCTTACATCGCCGGTCATCGCGGCACGATTGAAAATAACCAGTCACCAAACATTAATTTCTCCTCATGTGTAGTGAAATGAGATCGGGCAAAAGTTTGCTTGGAAATAGACGCATTGAACCCCGTTCTATGGCTCATCCGCCGTTTTATACATGAGGCTGGAATTGTATGACTTATCGTTAACGCTTCCTTAGATGATAGAATGTGAGAATATTTTAGTGAAAAAGGAAATTCAGTAGACTCTAGATTATCCCGAGTCCCGACTTATCGAGGTTCCGAATATCCGAGGTATTCATGTTGTGTGTCGCCATCTTCAAAGGAACATCAGAATTCGGCATTCATTTCGGTCTCCAAATAGAAAACGATTCAAGGAAATGTTCTATGATTCCAACCGTGTCCAATACTGAAGTAATGCAAAGCATAGAAATATCTTCCCTCCTGTCAATTTCGGAAGCAGCTGCGTGTCAGGATTTGTCTTGCATGTTGATTTGTTGAATTTATTTGTCTTTCGCGTCCATTTCATGCCGCTTAATTAGGGATTCATTACTATTATTAAAGTATCTACCGGTTACGGTAGGCTTAAATGGAAGTGAGTAAAAACCTCTACAAATCTTCCTTCATCGCAATATATGTCATACCTCCCTTCATCCCTTCCATAAAACCTATTCTCTTTCTTCCCCGCTTACCCAGCACTCCCCTCTATCAATCTTCAGCAACCCTTCGCCCCTATTTACCTCTTCCTGCCACTTACTCTACCTCTTCCTAATCTCCTCAAAATATATCCTCCCCTCACCAACCATACGGAGCACTTCCTCGTTTGTCTTCCTTTCCGTCCACCTTACGTTCTCCATTCTCCTACACACCCGCATCTCGAACGCCTTCCGTCTATTTTCATCTTCTTCTCTCAAGAGTCCATGTTTCTACCCCGCATAAGGCTACTCTTCATATTACGTACAACGCTACACTGCACACATTTTTTTCCAGCCTCTTCCTTATATCTTTACCCAAGGTCCCCGTCATCAGGGGGGTTATTTTGTAATTCCACTTCCGAAATAGCTCTTTTGAAAGAGCACCAACTCAAATGAATGATCTATTTGAACTACTTCGCTCTCGAAGTACTCACGGAGCTACCCATGGTGGCGTCGCGGTTGACTTTAAAAGACAATCATGGAACTCGGAAATACGTAAAAGTAGAAAATCATTTTTGTTACAAAGGTGGCATGGCATCACTTGGACAAAAATACAGAATACTTTTCAAAAACAATAACAGCAAACTCGCCTTGCGAATTTCGCGGGATTTCCGCAAATTCAGAAATGACAACAGCGCCAAATCGCCTAGTATTAGCAGGCGATTTGGAAGCTCAATTCCACGACCGAAAGAACTGGGAAATGAACCATTCTCGGCCGAAATGAAAGAGTCGATGGTCTCGCCGTCTGGCGGGCACGGTTTACAACTCCACTTTCGGTAATATTCGCCTGAAATGAAGTGAAGTGAAAGTACAAAATAACCCACCAGGGGGGGTTATTTTGTAATTTCATCTCATGGAACATGACATCACGGATCGCTCCTTATATGGCAAATATTACCGGAAGTGGAGTTGTAAACCGTGTCCGCCAGACGGTGACACCATCGACTCGTTCATTTCGGCCGATAATGGTTCATTCCCAGTTCTTTTGGTCGTGGAATTGAGCTTCCAAATGAGTACTTCGGGAGCGTAATAGCTCAAATGAATCGTTCATTTGAGTTGGTGATCTTCCGAAAGAGCTGATTCGGAAGTGGAATTACATAGATGAACTCATCTCGGGCTCTACACCGGGTGAGTGATTTAAATGTTGCCGACGTTTCGGGTAGCGACTCGTTACCCATCTTCAAGGCAAACGTCGGCAACATTTAAATCACTCACCCGGTGTAGAGCCCGAGAAGAGTTCATCGCTGCAATTCGCCGGGAATGCGTTAAATCTTACTGGAATTACATAATAACCCCCTAGGTCCCTCCTGTTCCCGAACGCTTATTTCTCTAGCGCTATTCACCTCCTAGTGTCTTTGCTACTACATCTACGAAATGCCGTTCAAGGCAACTCCAGGTTGTGTGGCACGGGTTGATTCCACGCCAAGGGGAGCTGTGTTCGAACCACTTCAGATAATTTCGGTCACGTAACTAAGCTGTCACATGGCACGATTAGGAACAGCTCGAGATTCTGGCGTGTTTGAGGCATTCGGATATATAACTTACGCGTATGATATGTTCATTATTGCGATTCTAAACGAGATATTCGATTCCATCAACGATGTCGTGATGAAAAAACCCGACGGGAAAGACTTCGTGAGATTTTTGCGAATTGTTCAAACACACCAAAGTCCCGAACAGTTCGTGATTGCACCACGTGACTCGTTAGTCATGTGATCGAAATAATGTCGAACGTTTCAACCACGACCCCCCAGGGGTCAGGCCAGAGGGCAGTCAGAAGAGTATAGCAAGGCCAGGGGCAAGGGCCTAGCCACGTTGAAACACCGATTTCCGTCGGAACACCGAAGTTAAGCAACGTTGGGCTCGGACGGCGGTTGGATGGGTGACCCTTCTCCATACCTCAACCAGGCGTGGATGGAGAAGAGATACTTCCTCCAGACCACCGGGAGGTCGGAGGGAGATATACCCAGACCGGGAGGGAGGACACTCTCACCTGTATAGGGGAGGTTGGGGGAGGTCGCTCCTCTATACCTCTACCGTGGCGCTCTTGTCCCCTGTCTGCCAGTGGCAGACAGGCATGGGGTTGGCACAATAGACCAAGAAAGGTCTAAGTGCCCGGGCTTCTGTCGAAAGCCCCCGCGACAAACAATCAACAACAATCATTGCAAGGACAGACCATAAATCAAGAGAGTACTACGTATACAAACATGCCACCATGCAGTACAAGGGTTAACACACTACAACTAAATATATTTGACAGTGGCAGGCTTCACTTCCTAGAAGTTCATCATGTTTGTTTTCATAATTAGTCAAAATGCTTTGATACAAAATTTTATTTGTACGACGCCTTTCACCGATTTAATGGGAAGAAATATGAGAGATGTAACAACTTCAAGTGTTTAGAAGTGCTGGTGACAAAAGATAATGAAATGCAAGAAGAAATAAAAACTAGGATTGCAGCAGGCAATAGGGCTTATCGAGCTTTGTTGGAGGTGCTCAAGTCACGGAACCTCAGTCGGAACTTGAAAACGAAGGTTTATAGAACAGTGATTAGACCTGTGGTTATGTATGGTTCAGAATCCTGGACCATGACCACTGCAGAAGAAGAGCTACTTAAAAGATTGGAAAGGAAAGTGCTAAGAAAGATTTTTGGTGTAACAAAGGAAGACGGACAGTGAATAATACGGAGAAATAGAGAACTGGAGGAACTCTACAATCATCCTAACATTGTGGCAGAAATTAAGAGTAACAGGTTAATGTGGTAAGTAACAGGTTAATGTAGTGGTTAATGTGGTGTGTGTTGAGAGAATGCCCGAGGATAGGATGGTGAAAAATATATACCTTGGATATCCTGGTGGTAGAAGATTGAGAGGAGGACCTCGGAAAAGATGGTTGGATGATGTAGAGGATGATCTGAGAAATATGAGAATAAGAAGATGGAGAACGGATGCAGGAGATCGTGATGTCTGGGCTAAAATTCTTGGAGAGGCCAAGGTCCTACAAGGGCTGTAGCGCCGAGGAGTAAATAAGTTTCACCGATTTGTGGCACAGAAACTTTCTGTACCTGGCGATTGTGTAAATCGGTGAAACGCGTCCTGCAAATAAAATTTCGTAGATGAGTACTAAGTATTTTAAATAATCATGAATACAAACACTACAAGCACTATAACGGGGCCGACAATGTCACTCCTCAACTCACATTATCTGGGATAATCGACACTTCAATTCAATAAGAAAGGTAGAATGGAAATATACTTATGCTGCCTTCGTGACCCTACGGTAGATATTTAGCTCTTCGTGCTAATTTGACCTCTTAGCCGCAAATGAATAATCCTCCCTGAAAGTTTAATCACCTAGCTCTTTTCTAAATCCGAAGTCTCTAAAAACCAGTTTCTTCGCTTTTAAGTCTAGTGGTTTGATTGGAGCAACTTAACGAACGGCTACAATTTATAGCATGCATTCGATGAACACTTCAGAAAAAATACCTTGAATGTATGAATAAATTTATCATAATGCGTCGATGAAATTGGCTTAGATGCAAAGTCACCAACGAATGTGCCGTTAGTAAAGTGGAAGGTCATCATCTGGAATTAAATTGATGCTATAAATTGATAAATATATCTTCGCCAATGGACATTTTGATTTCTGAATCTACTGTAAATTTTACCATGAAAACGACATTGTGAATTTTTTGCACACTTAATAAAACCGCTAGCCAGTTTTCCAATTTAGGTAAATGCTTCCTGCGAAATTGACTTCAATATTATTCGTGTTTCATTCTCATAGCAAGAGATACTTAAAGCATTTTACTGCCAAAGCTATTACGTTCCAAGGTAACCAGGTGTGTTGGGTGATTTTCTTTGACACTGACCTGCATCAGTTTTGTATAAAACTGTATACTTTCATGGCCTTAGGACTTTCAAAGGAATGTGTATTAAAGGCAACCTCATTTGGTGCAAATGGAGAGAACTAAATAATATTATGATCATGAAAATGTAGAAAGAAGGAACAATTACGTTTGCCTTTGGTATTTCTTACTCAAGCGATATTGAACACTCAGTAATCTCACTGCAGGCTTCTGTATAATTGTTTTCGATGGAGTGGGTAAAGCTGTAATTTTATGATGTTTTCATCATTTTCCCGTTGATTTTTTATGAGGAATTTGAATTTTGGAGGTCAAAGTTTCCGATTTGGTTAATTTTTTTCAGTATTTTTAGGAGGCATGTAAAATAAATAGAGTAGATGTGGATCATTATTGAATTTTGGCCATATCAGCAATTTCTTTTCTAAAATGGACGCCTGAATGTGAAACATATTTTCTCAATTCGAACATTGTTCCAAAAAACAATAACAAAATGCGACCTTGAAAAGTGGAATTTTACTGTAGTTGTTTAATACAAATTATAATATGACCTCTCTCCCTCTGATTAAGAATCAGATAGGTTAATACGGGTTACGAATGTCAAATAATTATCATTAGAGATTATCTACTGGTAAAGGTAGGTTATGATAAAAGTAGGAATACCTACCTAAACCATTCTTTCATTGCTGGAGACCTTTGACCACTAACACGATATAATTTTTCAGCTCTGTATACATTCTATATCCCCAGATCTTTCCTCAAGTTCCTCGCTTACCCAACATCCTCCGACCCAAAGCATCCCTGCACCATCGATAACCTGCTCCAACTACCTACTCTGCCTCCTCCTTATCTCCGGCAGAAGTTTCCTCTCCTCACTCACCCTACGGTAGTTTGAGCGAAAAATTACTTAACGTAGAATTTGATGAATTTGGCCTCATTTTATAAAAAAACTCTCATCTTTCCAATGGTATCAAAGTATCAACCCCTTGCCGAACTAATTTTCGAGCAATTTGCCTAAAAACATAAGCTGTTTTACATGGGATATAGATTACGGCTGTGCGCTCCAGAGGGAGAATATTTAAAAAAGTTAGGAACTTTTAGCACCTAGATTTCGTCAAAAAAACTAACGGTGTGCAGATTGCATGTGTTCTCAACTATTTATAAAAAATAATAAATAACCACAGTAATGTTTACATAATTGCAAAAAACCTGCTGTTTTGAAGGGTTTTCAGCCGCACGGCGGGAAAAAATGAGTCAAGTTAGAGAATTATGTAGCTTTATTTATTTAATTACTGAGATTTTGGTCATATTTAACTATATCTTTACGCCATCAAAATTACAATATGTATTTCATACTTCTTACAGACCTTGAAATAAAAACAATTTGAATATGGTCTCCATTATGACTAGGGAACTATCTCACTGAAACCACTTTAACAAGAACTTCCTCTCTCATCTTCCTATCGGTCCATTGAACTTTCTTCATTCTCCTTCGCACATACATCTGAAATAACAGCTGTCTACTCTCGTCTCTTTTTCTCAGATTCCGCGTTTCAGCCCAACACAATGCTGTACTTCATATTAGACTCTTCGCTTGCCTTTTCGTTAAAATCCTACGCAAGGGTCTCGTCATCAATCCTCTTCTTTTAGAGTCTCCCTTGATAACTCAATTCTCCCTCATATCTTTACTGCAATACTCATTTTCCTTAAAAGTACTCACAAAAAAATAAAACGGTTTTATCCTCTATAGTTTTTTTATCACACTCAATTAATCTATTACAATATTCTTAAAAAAACAAATGTATTTATTTGTTTTTTGTCCTCTCTATCAATTTTTAAACCCTGATGTTGGTTTAAAAATAAACAGTAACGTTGGAAAATGGCTGAACTTAAATTGCATTGACCAAAAACCTCAAGAATATTTTAATAGATTAAAATGCTTTACTTGCTCCAGTGTATGCTCTCCTACTTTTCGGGTAAGCCTCACTCCATTCGTCCAACAAAACGCCATTACTTCAGTTACCTTAAGATTGATCCTCATTCCGTAGTTCTTGCACTGATTTTCAAATATATCTTCCAATGTCTGCAATCGCATGGATACTAACGCCCGGTCGTCAGTGAATTTGACTAACTAAATCAGCGGTCCTCCTATTTTTATTTCTATACCCAGTTCTTCCTATGCCTCTCTTGCCATTTCCTCGGCATAAACGTGAAGAATCTATTGCCAAAATAAAAATGCTACTCTTAGTGTTGAAACTTGGTGATTAAATTGTACGTCCAACCCATCGACATAACAAAATATTATTATATTCATTCAATACAAAATTATATATAAATAAATGTGTACGTTAAACGTAGTGGTAGTCCAGGGGAATTGACTCTCTTCTATAAACGGTCTATTAATATAATGTTGCGGATATTTTCAGACTCTTCAGATTGAGGGTAGTTCTTATTAGATTTGTGATGCAAATAAGAAACATACCACCATACGTTTTCGAGTGTACCACCTCAGGCCTACTTTTAGAATCGAATCTTGTTCATTTGCCCGTAGCCGTAGAACCAAGTTCCATTTAAATGGTCATGGACATTTTTGCGATGCTTCTGTACAAATTAAGGTTTGTGAAAAATTATGCATATAATTTGTCATTTTGAAAGGAGTGCATTTTTTGTTACCTCATAAAAAATTCATAAATGTATTTCGTAACTTTCACAGCGTCGCACCTACTTCTTGCTGAGACAAAAATGAATGCTTCACGCGACGAATTTGCTTGTCAACGAATCTGGTCTCACGTTATCATCCCTCGCGTCTGCACAAACAGGCAAGACGTGAACAGTCGGGACAGAAAATAAAGGGCGGGTGGCGAGAATTCTATGAATGACTTATCTCGGAATAAATTTTTGAGCACATGTCGCCGGAAGTATTGTTTTTGGGGAGTGATAGTTTGTGACTGACTGTCATCTCTTTACAGCGTGTTAACCAAATATCCCGAGGTGTCGCAATGAGTCGAGTCCGTCCTGCTGAATGAGAGTAGAATCCCATTCTGGACGAATGTGTGTGTATTTATAATTTGTTATTTAGCTTTGTTCTAGCAAAGTCTGGTGTTAGTGGGGCGAAAAAGCTTTAGCAAAGTCTCTCCATTCCTGCTGGTGAATATAAGCTCGTTAAAGATTTCTCTGCTCATTTTTCATTAGTTGCTCCATCGATAAGTCTTGTGTAACTATACTGCGGCACTATTTTGAACGTTATTTCCGAGTGGTAACTGTGTAAATAAGGCATATTCACTACGCTAAAATTTACATCTTTTGGTATTTTTCTTTGTTGTCTCACAAAGTATTTATAAAGCACTTTTAATATATTTCCAAGGCATCCATTTTTGTGCTCCACATTCATTTTTGGCTTTTTGATTTGCTTTAGACGATAGTAAAGGAAACAAGTGTCCTAGTATATATACGTTTACAAGACTGCCTTCACTATATTGGATCTTATAATGAGTAATGAATGTTATGTTGATAGGTTTAGGGTACATAATGAAGAAGGATTTTCGTTGCTACCGAGAGTGATTATTGCCTCCTAATTGTAATTTTACGTTAAATTGTCCTAATAATTTATCATAATTTTTTGACATAATTGTCTGTTATCATAAATATACTATACGACCTGAAATCAATCATGACGTGAAATTCAAAACTGAAGCAGGTACTTGAGGTATGAGCAATCATACTGATGCATGGTACGTCGTTACAACTGAAATTAAATATAATCGAGTCATTTCCATATCAACTTTAATTTTCCGGTCGTTATTTGTTACAGATTTTTCATCAATGGTTTTATAATTTAGTTCTTTTTACGGCTGTATCATTATAGACGTGTATCAGGAGTGTGGCAGTATTTTCAAACACCTGCCCTCATTGCCACATTAGGTGATGCATAACTTTCATTCTTGCATGTCAGATACCAACCCATTTATATACTGCCGATAACAAATTATTTACTTTCTCCCTGTCGTATCGTAATTAGAAGACTTGTCCCAAATTATCATAATTTTCTCTTTCCCAAGCAATTAGTAATAGGAGTCAAAGCTCTAATGACCGGAACACTGGATTTGACTCACTAATGCATGCTCACAATCCGGTTCTTCGAAGGTCGTGTCCTAGCGACATAAATAACGCTTCTCTTTCTTTCCATGCATTAAAAATACATTAGTTCTCATTCAGCACATGGATTATGAATTTATGACTCGGTTGGTTTTCAACCATGTTTCCTCGCATTTTTTATTTACATTAACTTCCCAAATTGGCTGCCTTTCATCATATTTCAACAACTCATGTACATGATTAACGTTCTTATACACACCCTGCGTCAGCTTAGAAAATTCTCTCTTAATGTTTGCCTTTGCCTTCTTTCCTGACTTTCAGTCACTCATTTACACTCATTTCATCGCTGTTAGATGCCTTGTATGGCTACTCATGGACTACTTTCCAATCTCGGCCCGTAATTCTTGATCAAATTCCTTTCTAACGTCCCAGCAGCGATCTTTCACAGATGTCGCTATGGCAACAACTTTGTCTTTCACTTGAATTATGTCATTAGCCTCTATAATTTCATTTTACCTAACTTTTCCATCACGCAAAGCACTATAGCGTTTCGTCCAGTCCTCTGCCGATCATATCTTTACACTATACATGATCGAAATTTTAGGGCGTTAAATATTTAGTGGTGTCATAACTCACTACTTGTCTTCTGCGTTTTTATGAAGCGTCTTATTTTGACTGGACGATAATATCATGCTCTTAGAAAAACGTTGGCATGAGCAATAATTAACTACTTAACCTTTATCAGCCCTTAATATATCGAATTAATACTAAGTATTCGCTGTCACCTGTATATCCATTACGTCTTAGGTGGTAATTTTCATGGCTCCCACCGTTTATCCGGTAATTGCTGCACTTTGAGTTGCTCAGGATTAGAATTTTTACAAAATTATCAAGCATTTGTTTGGAATGTTGATTTCGCTAAATATTTAAATTGATTTTTTTGCACCGACCATTTGCCAACGGCCCTGAGAACGTTCCACGGCCAACACCATGGAAATCATTCTTGTTTTCCTCTCGACGGAGGAGTGTGCAATTTGAGAAAATGGACACTACTGAAGGATGAGGAAACCAAGATGCTGAAATGAGTCATTCGGATCTAATCAAGTGGATATTTTACTGACTATACTGTCACATTTCCTTACACTTTCGACTGATTATTAATCTGATGACTGAGACAACGAATAAACTGCCAATTTCAACCAGTGGCATTAATGCGGCGCATTCTTCTTTGGATTTGATTTTCCTGAATGAAAAACATTTGCGGTGTGTGGGTGTTCAGCGCAATGAACGCCTTAAAGTTCCGTTCAACATATTTCTCGAAACATACAACAATTTCGTACGGTAGAAATTGCAACTGGAAAAAAATCGGCCTAGACCGCGAATCAAACCACGGACCTTTGGCTTGCCGGGCCGATGCGCACACCACTAAGCTACCCAGGCGACCTAATTCTAGTGGAAATTTCCAAGTTGGCAAGCTAGAGGTCCGTGGCTCGATTCCCGGGCCAGGCCGATTGTTGCCGGTGGCAATTTCTACGTCATTTCATCGCCGTATTTGTGGCAGTCATGAATATCTTCATTCGTAGCATAGCACGGCATAAGTGGAGGTATAGGATGCAACCACATGGGTTGTGGCTTCCTTGAAGTCCGTTGCTCCCTTGTATCCAACTAAATTGCCACCGCCGTGTGGCAATTTCTAAGTTATTACATCACCGTATTTTCGGCAGGCTTGAATATCTTAATTTTTGTACCGAGCGAGATTAAACGCGAAAAAACATGACATCTTTTTAAATAGAAAGAGATACTGCTTTTGAGAGAGAGGTCAAGTGCAGGAAGCAATCCCAGCGTGATGGTGGAAACTTGGACATTGAAACAATCCCATAGCGTGGAATGTACACCATAGGACTCGCAAAACCGTTCCCTTCTCCTATCATTGTGAAACTACTTCTTGGATGATGTACGTGAAAGTTAAAAAAAAGTTAAATTTGGGTGCCTACGGAAGCAAAGCCTGTTAAGCGCCGGCCTGACAACTTGAAGGTCACGCGTTCAAATCCCTTCTATGCCGCGGATGTTTGGTTTATCTTTGAAATAACTCATCGGCTAGACTGTTCACTATAGCCCTTGCAGTAAGAGCGCTAAGGTAGTTCTAGCGAGATATAGTTCCCTAGTCATAATGGAGATCATATTAGAATTTTATAATTTAATTTCAGCGTCTGTAAGAAGTGTGAAATAAATATTGCAATATTAATGGTGCAAAAATATAGTTATGTGTGGCCAAAATTCTCAGTAAGTAAATAAATATCTCAGTAAGTCTCTAACTTGACTAATTTTTTAACGCCGTACGGTGAAATTGCCTTCACAGTAGGTTTTTTTGTGATTCTGTAAAAATTACTGCGGTGAGAAATTGGTTAATTTTAATAAATAGTTGAGAAAACATACAGTCAGTTTTTTGACAAAATCTAGGTGTTATAAACTCCCAGTTTTTTCAATATCCTCCCTCTGGAGCGCACAACCGTAATCTATCCGACGTAAAACAGCTTGTATTTTCAGGCAAATTGCTCGGAAAGTAGGTCGGTAAGGGGTTTATATTTTTATATCGCTGGAAATATAAGTTTTTTCTTTAAATTGAGGTCAAATTCTAGGTGAAGTGATTTTTTTCAAACTACCTAAACACTTTGTGTTCCGGTGCCCTTCAAATTAACCAGCCCTTAGGGCTGGCCTTTTTTTGTGCCTCCGCATGAAAGGTATAAGCATTCAATAAAACACACCAAACTACTGGATATTTTTTAACGAAATCTATCTTTAATCTTAAATACATAGAGGTCTGCAAGCCCATCGTCAGCAACTACTGACAAAACCTGTTAGTATAATTCATGAGGAACGCGTAGTTTATAGCTTTATGCCACCATCTGCTACCCCAATATTTTTTACCAATAGTAGGCACGGGAGTAAATATACACCCTACCCTGCGAGCTTACGCAAGGGCGTGTGGCAGGAGGTGCTGGGTTTCATGAAAGTCTGGGCTGGGGGTCATGAAAATTAGTGGTGAGAAAACGGAATGGATAAAGTGATAACAGTTGCTAATGGGGTCAGGGGCTAGCTGGGCGCTTTCTTACTTTGGTCATATGTGTTGAGTGTGAAAGAAGAAATCTTGCGCTTATGTGTTGGACGTTGTCTTACTTTGTCTCACCTATAGATATAACGTGGAAATAAAACAATATCCTCCTTTGAAACTCTAGTTAACTGGATTTCATTTGTTATCATTATCCTTCATAGCAATTTATGATAAATACTTTTTATTTGATCTACGCATCACGCAATCCTGACAAGGAATTGTGCTGAAGGCATTCGCAAAACTTTTTGACATTACACATAATCTTGCTATCAAGCACGCAGCTTGGAGTAATCAGGAGAGGAGAATTCCCGGGAGCTGGTCACCGCAACCTTGGAGAGTAGTTTTAATCCAAGCCCCCAGGATCCACAGGAATCATATTATTATTCCTCTTTTGGCACTGCTGAGCCTGAAAGGCTATTAAGCATGTGCATATGCGTGTATTTAGACATATACTTATATATATATATATATATATATATATATATATATATATATATATATATATATATATATATATATATATATATATATATATATATAAGTTATATATAAACTTATATATATATATATATATATATATATATATAAGTTTATTTAAATTATCGCGTGTGTGATTTTCCACGAACTCGTATATATATGTATATATATATATATATATATATATATATATATATATATATATATATATATATACGAGTTCGTGGAAAATCACACACGCGATAATGTAAATAGACTATGCCACAGGTGGGGCGGAATTAAATATAAACACATAAAAAAAGAACACTCACAATATTAGTTGATATTTCGGTTGCTTGAACCTTTCTCAAAGGAAGACGGATACAGAATGGATACATATATATATATATATATGTATATATATATATATATATATAATATTATATATGATCAGACGTATGCTTGTCAGTTTTTTCTGAATTTGAATGTTGTTTCTATGATTATACAATGCTTTTTCATTGAGTCAGTCATTTGAGGAAAATCAAACTCCAGTCAGAATAAGTCTTGACACCACACCTGCAGATACAACTAGCGCATCGGCATTCCTACGTTAGCTAATAATTAGTTCATTCAGCCAACCATTAGACATCAGTTATTGCTTCTATGTTGGCTAAATGCTTTTTCATTTAATAAATCACTGCAAGTAAAATCTAGCTTCCAGTAACCACAAGCATTAACAAATTCAACACGCACCACTGTTCATGCCTCTAAACATTATCTGTCAACTCAGCCGAACAATAATTCATCTGACAATCTATACACACCATATTCGAGCATTATATAAACATGTGGAAAAAAATCGAAAGTTAGAATGAAATCACCATTGAAACAGCAAATAATTTACACATGTCTGATCACCACTCATTCAGCTGACCACAATAACACACCTTTACTGTTGTACAACGTTTCCAATAGAACCATCCATCTTCACCTTGTGCCACACATCAGTCCAAAGTCTACCCGAAATGTGTCTTAATTGCGGCCACATCCACATCCGGTGATCTTCTTATGGGTAGCCATTGAGCAAACTTTACCGGAATCATCCTTTCAATCTACAAGAAAATTAATTTATTAAGCGCTGATCTCGTATTCTTTTGAATAAAAAGCCATTTTGAGGCAATGTTTTCGGCATAGGTACGTTCTGAATTCATTTTCATGCGGAGTGGTCTCGTAAATCTTTGACTGGATAATGATGTATGATCGGATGGCGTTTCTGAGGCGCATATTTATCAAACGCAAGGAGGCATGAAAACTCGCGCCATAGATATCACGAAATGCCACTGTGTCATGTAGTTTAAATTTTAACGAAATTTTAAAGGTGTTATTATTATATAAAATATGACGCGTAATTATATTCCCCCCGGGTATCATGACGTTTCTGGTGGTATAAATCACGCTTGCTCACCGTTGACCTTGATGGCCAGGAAGGCTTAACGCTTTAAATCTCTGTGCCTATTAGTTATTCAGTCACACCACCTGGCCTCTCCCTCTCAAGTTTTGTGCCGGTAATTATGACTTACATGTTGGTATTGATAACCCAGATAATTTTGTCTCTCGGGCTCACGGAAGCGGCGATGAAACATAGCATTTGATAACTGAGGCTCAAGGCTGAACGGTCTTTTTTTTGATATCTTGGTATCAGTACACAAAAAGTTGCCTTTCCGTGTTAATCAAGGTGACTAATGCCACTTTAACGTTTTTTTTAACGAGTGGAGATCATTAGCAGCACCTAGTCCTTGAGGAAATGGAGAATATGAAGTCTCTCGGAATATACAGGAATATTTATTTTCTGTATTTGTTAATGGCTCATTGATTATAAAGATAATCAAGCGACGTTGCGCTTAAGATAACTTTTCAATGCTCATCAATGCCATAGCTGTCTGATAGTCATACTTTCAAGGGGGAAGAGTCATAAAATATTATTGCTGAATACCTTCCTGTATTTCGTTTTTAATGGATTTCGACGCTTTTCTAATGCGCAGGGGGGGAGCGTGGTGGCCTAGTGGGCAGGTAGCTTGGCTACTGACCAAAGAGTCTCGGGTTCAAATCCACAAATCAAACCCCGAACACAAAAAAACTCCTCGGAGTGCGAGGTGGCCCAGGGAAAGGAACTGGCACCCCCTACCCTGAATGTATGATATTCACACGCCTGTGGCTTAGTCTGGGGTGAGCTCTACCCTCAACTATCCAAACCAACCTGCGGGTTGAATCACTGAGTGAGTCTAATGCGCAGCACGGGATGGAGATTTTATAGCTTGTTCTACCACGCTTTTGCTCTACCTTTAAGTGAACCATTACTAAAATTGTTACATTCTAATACACAATGTATTTCTGAACCATTTTCTGTAAATATCAGACGCAGGGCGATTTATCCATGCAGAAAACTATATTAGGTTGTATAAAATTAATTATATTAGTATCTAAAGTGGTTGATCCTTGCTCCTGCTTAAATACACAGTGGACTGAAAGCGAAAAGGTGAACAGTGAAACGCAGGAAAGATGATGCATTAGGCAAACTTGATTTTAATTGTGTAAACACGATCACATAAGCATCATCACAGAAGTACACGAATATCCTACTTTTTTTAAACCATTCATTTTGCTTGCCCGAAATAGTCTGACATATTTTCCCAAGACTACATCACTTGCCTTTGTGCCCACCGACCAAAATGCCTCCTTTGCATATCTCCTCTAGAATTCGCCAAGAATATTAGTTGCTACTCTTTCAGCTATTTGGCCATGTTAAGTGCCGTCGTTGATATTTCAAACATAGATGGCATGTTATTGTAAATAGGTTTGAGCGAAATTTGCATACCTACTCACTCTCATTTGAGTGAATTATATTGCTTACATTCCGGGGAAAATAAACGAGGACGGTGTGAAAGATTTATTGGAATTCTTTCGCGAGATTGGTCCTTGCTTTCAACAGGATGAACTGCAGCCACAAAAACGATTAGTTTTAAATTTCATGTGATTGAATGCCCGGTATGATTAAGTGATGTTATGGATAGCTGTGGCTTTTTTCTTCCCAGAATGACGTTTCGAACGTGTGCTGTTGCATCGTTTACCGTCATTTTCTAATCAGAAGTAATGACGGCTGTTTTTATGCAAACTTTAATCCCGTAAATATGTAATTTGTGATTTTAACTTTTTTGATCCAAATTTTAATCCACTGAATCGATCATCCCGTGGGGTGCACGTCCAAATCTGAGGCCTTGGTGTAATTAATATATTTTCTTGGGTCTACTTTGGGCATTATAAATACTTTAAGTGAACCAATAAGGGATCGGCACTTCAGAGCGATCAATATTTCGCTGGGTGTAACCGATTTAATTTTCTGCTTTTTCATTATAAGCTCGATCACAGGCTGAAAAATTCATATTCTATTAGCAAAATCTCGTGTCATAACTCTCTCATGGTTTCGAACTCACCATCGAATCGGAACCGAAGGAGACTATTCGCAGTACTTTCACGAAACAAACACGAAAACCATTCTAGTTGATAAAGTGGAAAGAGATTCCTTGACCTATTGAAGATGTAAGCGGCAAGTGCGTCACATACGGAAGGCCTTCCTACCTGCATCAGCGTCATGCAACACACGCTCGGCAAACATGAATCCTTCAACTTAAACTTGCCATTAATACTTTTAATGGAGATGCCACGGAACTTTTTAGACGTCGTCATTTGTTTGTCACTACTGGATTTAGGGCCGTAAAAACCATTTCTCATCTTGTTTCGAAATCAGAGGACCAGGGGGGGGGGGAAGGAACTCACCTCTTGGCATCGGAACAAGCCGACCCTTATTAATTTTTATCACTCATCGATTTTCCAACTGTCAAAACGTGAGCCAAAAGATACCGGGGAGGGGTGAAAGAGGAGGTGGGGTATGGAATGGGATGGGAGGGGGGAGACGGAGACCTAACTGGAGGGGGGGGAGGAGAGAGAGGAGACATATCAAATGGGTATTCGGAGGAAGAGAGAAGGGGGTATTTTGAGGGCCGGGTTGAGCATATAAACACACCACCACCCACACCAACATAAAGAAATGTTTCCGAGCAAGGAGTGGGGGGAAGAGTGGGAAAGATTTGGGAAAGAAAGGGATGGAAACGAAAAAAACGAGAAAAAAAATGTCGACGGCACACGAATCGAATAATGTCACTAAGTAAATACCATACGAACGTTTACCACGACTTTAAAAAAAAGGCGAGCGTTAAATAAGCGTTGAAAAAATTAATAAAAAAAATTTAGTGAGAGAGGGTGAGGCGTTAGCATCTCAGTAGTGGGACATTTCTGCTCCAGCACCCCCCCACCCCCGCCTCCCTCCCCCTCCCTCCCCCCTGGACAAGAATCGGGGATGGGTGGAAGTTTGAGGAGGGGAGGGGACAGGAGGGGCGGACGGGGGTGGGAGGACGAATGTGAGGGGTGAGTTTGGAGCGAAGATAAAGAGCTGTGGAGGACGGGGATGTGAGTGAGGTGATGGGGGGGGGAGGGGAAGGGTATGGGGGAGGGGGGAGAAGGGAGGAGGTGAGAGGGAGGAGGTGAGTCGGGGCCGGGGAGAGGAGAGAATAATTAATGGTCCGGGCGGGACGGCACACTAGTAATAAATTCCCACCCAGGAATTACCGCGGGCGTGCGAGTTGCGAAATATGACAGCATCATAAATTAGCAAAAGGCGTAGGCATTGGTAGAGGCGGCCGCGGAAGGCGGGTTAATGCAGCAGGAAATCGTACGGGACTCGGAGATTCCTATTTTCATTCTCATATATCTTCCTTTAGCTCATATTTTTTGCTGGTTTCCCTTCCCCCTTCCCCCTCTTCTTTCTCGAGCGCCCTCCCTCCCTCTCCCTCTTCCTCCCTCTCCCTCTTCCTCCCTCTTCCTCCCTCTCCCTCGCCGCTCACCCCACCCTACTCCTCAGTTCCATCGCTACCTAGTCCCCTTCCTCCATGACCCTCCTCTCTCACCTTCCTTCCCGGCATGCCCCCAAACCTCCACCCTTCTGCCTCACAGCTGGGATGGCGGCGAGGCGGGACTGCAGGCTTCAGCTGGCTTTCCAACCGTGAGGGCAGGGCCTCGATTCCCCGCGGAGGAAGACTTTCTTGAATTTGAGAGGCCGGCGTGCTCCGATGTTTTTCTCGAATCCGAATGTTTAATGCTTTTTTGAAACTTTCATAGCTCTCCAATTATTTAAGCCCTTGATTTAAGAATAAAAGAAATAGTTGCAATAAAAATGAAAAGAATTTAACGTAAAATGTTAATGTTTCATCAATGTAAAGTTACTTTAAAAAATTATAAAAATATAAAGAAGTCTTCACTGAAACAAAAAATTAAAACTTAAATATAAATCTTTCTTTATTGATTTTTAAGGCTAAAAATTAGTAAATGACTAGCATTTATGAAACGTTTTCCTCAAGAACATATTGTTTAGAGATCTATAAGACTAACCTTTTTGCGTTTTGATCGAAAGAGTTCAATGGCACTTTGAGTTGATATGAGTTGGATTCGAGCTAAGGAATGAGTACAGAAATAGGATTAGTCGAACGTCAAATGTTTAACATGAGTCTTGGTATTCGGGAATTCTTATAGTTGAATTTCCCCTCCCTACTAAAACTCTATTTCTCAGCGTTGATTTTGTGCCACCCACCTGGGTGACGACGCTACTCGAATTCGTGTCAACAATTTCCCGCAAGTGGTTTGTAGCAGTGGTAACTGTGGTTACATTACGGGAGGGTAACGCGGGCAGCTGATTCTCTTGCTGCATAAAATTACAAGAGTTATCCTCGAGTGAGCGTTTTATAGTCATACTTAAGAGTCTACTAAGTTCCTACTTGCATATTCGGAAACAACCATGGCTTAGAGTGGTATGGAATTCCCAGCAATATTTTGTTAAACCAGCTTTTTATTTTATCGTCAACATTTTTCTTCGCCATTTCTCACTATCACCCTAATTTTTCAGCCAACGATTATATGGATACATAGAAGACATATGAAGCTTAAATTCATTTTCTTCGATGAAAGATTTATTTTTATGCTGACCTAACATTTTCTAATTTGTCTTATCATTTAAAAAATTCTTTTTCTTCTTTCCATGTTTGCCGTACCGTTATCCTTTACTCTTGAGTTCCTTGAATTACCAGTTTCTGATCATAGCTATCTTATTTTTACATGCTAGCAAGTTATTAGTTTGATATTTTTCCAATTTTTTAAGGGGTCTAATGAAAGAGAAGAATTTAAAAACATTCTGTGAGTGCCGCTTCATTCCAAATACCTCGTCGTGGATGGACTTGTGGGCAACGGCCCACCACGATGGAAACACCGGTTCCCGACCAGTCACCGAAGTTAAGCATCGTTGGGCTCGGCTCGAGTTTGGAGGGGTGATCCGCCTATTCGTCCGAGTACTGTTGCCCCTGTCTGCACGTGGCAGACAGTAAGTGCGAAATGACCCTAGCCGTCGAAGCACGTTAAGCAAAAATACTACTACTAGGATGGACTTGTTCTTTCCAATGACCCCCAGAGCTGGGGAAATTTTTAAATGCTTCTGAAAGGGTCACCCACGCCAGATAAGTCGGAGAGTATGAGGAAGACGAAAGATAGTCCATGCAGCGCATTTTTATCAATAAGGAGGCTGTAAAATATCTTCTCAGCCCAGTGAAGTGGCCCCCTTAAATGAAGAAAAAACAATATTGAGGGGGCAATGGACAACTAGTGAAATTTTTTACAGAATAGAAGTTGCTTGTTATGGTATTGCGATTAATTGTAGAAGACTTAAGTCCTCAGATTCTGAAGAGTAGGTGGCTGGGATAAATATTAAAGTTGGAGGACATAAGTTGAGAAGGTGGAGTAATTCTCGTGTCTACGAAGAATTATGATTAAAATTGGGCAAATTAACAGCAAAGGTGTAAGGCTCTAGCCATGTATACTGTATTTACTGTGAGAAGGGAATTGATTGGAGGTACAGTACCTGTGCTCTCTAATATCCGAGTCCCAATGAACCAAAGTCCCGTATTATCCGAGGTGCCAATTCTTATGTTGCTATTGTACCAAGCCAGTTTAGCTCATGTAAAGGATGTCAGAGTTCGTTAATCAGTTCGTTCCCTTCATAAAAATCTATTCACAGAAACATTTTAACTCATCTGAAAAAAAATGAAGTACGCCAAAGAATAGAAATATGTAGTTTTTGTCGCAATTCATTCTCGCACGTAAGCCTTCACGTATCACCCGACATTTTTTATTACCCTAGGGCCTCAGTCCAGGCTACCTCGGGTAATGGAAATTCCACTGTATCCCTAAAAAGTAAAAAAATGCGAAAGAGACATTAGCGAATAACTTAATGCAGAGAATTACAAACTTGTGTAATAACAAAACTTTCTCCATGAAGAGAGAAGTGCTTTTAGATTGGAGGCTTGATGCGTGGTTTTGGAGAAGGTTGGAGAGATTCGATTGGACAGAGAGGTAATACGGACGAAGAGCTGTTGAATACGAGGGAGGAGGTTGGTAAAAAAGTTGGCGGTTGGTATCTGAGGGAGTGAGAAAGATTGGTCGGAAGGCATATAGGGGATGGTGGTGGATGAGGTACGGAAAGGGTTGCTTAGTAGAAGGTTGGGGATACGGAAAATTAAAAATGGGAATAAAAGAGAGCATATTCAGTGGTTCGGGGCAGTACTTGCATGGAGTGTACCAATAATTTGGCATTAGGAGCTTGAAAATAACTGTATTAGAATCTATTAGTGTAGGGAGGACACCTTCGATTATTGAGTGAAAATAAAATTTACTGGCAAATAAGACCATTTTTATGTATTTGGATCTCATATTGAAGGGTATCACGCAAGTATATGACTACATATTCGTAAGGACTACAACTATACCCATTCAAAAATTCATGAGTGACAAGGGAAAACACCTTTTATATTTTAACATTTTCAAAGTATTTAGGCTTCTCAGTTGATAGCCACGGCAGCACTCACAGATTTCAATTTATACTCGGGATAAGGAGGTTTAACCTAGTCCAGGTATAATTAGGATTCCAATGAGGCTAAAAGTTGCAATACGCTCCTCAGTAAGCTCAAACTTTCATCGCTAACACAGAGTGATATAAGCTAAACATTATCCAAACTACTTCGGCCAAGATGTACGGAACTCGGGGATAAAACGACGATGTAAATACTGTTAGACCTGAACTAACATTATCGTGAGTGCAGCCGATGAAGCATTATGTCCCTCTCAAGGGCCGTGAAACAGTGCCACGTCGATCAGTTTCACCGAGGGAACACAAGATTGATTTCGTTCCGTATGCCCGCACCGGAGTGATTGATGGACGAGAGTCGCACTTTCTATTGAATCGTGGCCGCACGGTTTGAGGGCGGCGGATGAAACCCGCGAGGACCGCCTAGGAAGTCTTTTAAGAGACTTAGCCACATGGATTAGGCCCTACGGCCTATGGCGAAGAGTCTCGTGGTCCTGTTTTATCGCCACCCCCTAGTGAACGTGCCCCCCTTTGGGCTGGTGGTCATGACTAGCGCTTCTTTAAACAATGCATCAGCACCACCACCTTCCCTTTCCTCCTCCCTCTACGATTCCTCATCATCGCCAGACGGCCACCGCAGTCATGCCAACCCTGTCATGCCTCCATACACCCTCGTCCCTTGAAAAAAAATACACCCTTTTGCCGAGCAGTGGGGGACGGCCGTCTCCTCCCCAAACCCCCTTTTCAATGCTCCTCTCTTTCTCTCTCCTATACACACCGTCCTCCGCATCGTCCTTCGCCTCTCAAACCTTTTCTTCCACTCATTCGTTCCGCTTTTCTTTAGCCCGTCGCCAAGAGCGAGATGCTGCCAAAATCTGAAAAGCGGCGCAAAAGACGTGTGGCGGGAGACGAAGGCTGTGCCAGCCTGACAAGCGGTGGGCCCCGGTCTTACACCTGATTCGGTTGAAGAGTGTGGGGCGGTAACAGGGAGGTCAGAGAAGCAGCGGGTGGCAGCGCATGTATAATGGCGAACCATTATCCCGAAATGGGAAGGGAGAGATTTGAGAAATCCTTTGTGCTCTGTGTAGATGTAAGAGAAAAAAAATAATGAATAAATGATTCCACCACGTATATTATTATGCTTTTATTTATCGCGGAATCGCTTTGAGTGGTGTTGTACGAGCGTCAATTTTTTCACGCGAAAGAGGATAAGCTGAAGTTTTGATTGCTGTGTATTTAATTGGAACTTTCTGGGGTCACGGATGTGTCCAACCCCGAGTGAGGATCGCATCCGAGGCTTTACGATCGCCGGGGAAGCAATCCACCAGTTACTGCACCTTGAGGCTGCAGTTAACAATTTCCGAATTGATTTACGACCGGCGTGTGAAGAAGAGAGACCTTGGAAGATTACTGCTGGGTTATCTGTGGGTTTATCAAGGCGGCAAATACTCTGTAAGCCTACGAAACACAAGCACGTCAAGCATATCAAAGTGTGAAGAGGCCAAAGAAATCTTGATATATTGTTTTAGGTGAAAAGTGGGCAATTATGGATTCAGGACGAAGACGTTTCCGAACAAAGGACAAAGACGAAAGGGAAATAAATATGTCTGTTGGCTGGGTACTGTGCTTCCATGTTATTATTACCATTTTCGTGATCCAAAGTCTGGCGCAATGCTTTTCTGTTACTTAGCTCATCGAGCGGTGTAGCTGACAGGCTTAGGTATTGGCATGCATCAACTGTTTCATTGCTTGGGATGCGTATAGCTCTTTGCGGTTAGGTGCACACATATTCGAATCAATGAAGGTGCTGAATTATGTGAAAAACAAATATTCTTAGCTTTGTATTTCAATGCACATGAATGGTTGATACGGCGATATAAGTTTTGAGGTCACTGCTATAAATAACAAGCACTATCTGTATGTTCGAAAAAAGTGATTAATTCATGGGCAATCGCGATAAACGAATTTGACATAAAAATAATTATGTGATTCATTTGTATGTAACTGTTTGCGTTCTGGAGTAATAAAAACTTCTATCGCTATTATATTTCTTCTACATGGAGAATATTTTGCTTAGTCATAATGAATGTTCCTGCTGATTCTCATAAAATGTCTTGTGGCATCATCTAATCCGCATATCCCCGCTGGTGGTGTTGCAATAACCATACTTCATCATAAAAATAAGTTAATTTGAAAACTTGTTTCTCGCACCAGCCTTATATTAAATGATTGCGTAAATTTCCATGGAAAACTATTCTTGGAGCAGATTTAGCAACGTGCTTAATGATTATCCGGGGTATAACTGTGTAAATACCAGTTATATAGCAGCATGCGAACATATTTCCATGCGCTCAATCAGGCGAGAATCTCGCATGTTTGCCGTTCTGCAAAGAAGTAATCTTGTTTTTTTTTAATAAGCCACTAAATGAGGCAGAGTATTGAAAATGGACTGTGCCCATTTATTACAATGGAGTATTCATATATGGCGATTGAACGGGATGGGGAAGGAGAAGCTAGACAGAAGAAATATAAAGAAGCGAAATAGATTATGCAAACGTATCGGGAGTCGTAAAAGTGAATGTGTTGAGGTGCACTGAAGATACTTCGCTTAAGAATCTCAAATGTGTGGAGGATCCGTGGCGTCCCGCGTATAAATATGCGTCCGTTAATTTCGCCGTCCGCAAGTGTACTTTTACTCGAGCTCAAAATATGAACGCGGCGCAATAACCGGGTTGAAGAGGAGGAGAAGAGAAGGAGTTGAGGATGGGAAACCGTGATGAGAGAGTGCGCGGCCGCGGTAATAGGTTATTCCACGTTTTTCTCTCACAAAAACTCACTTATCTCTCGGCGGGGACGACGAAAAAGAAAATGTCTTAGCGACAGGTCTCTCGAGTCATTACGAATATTTATGTGATGGCTCGCTTTTACTTATTTGGTTAATGACACGTGAATTATTGCCGAGGGCATAAGCGGAGGAGGCACCCGGGGAAATTGAAAATCTGTTCAAGTGACAGCTAATGTTCTCGAAAGATTAAAAGAAGATACCGCTCAAAAGTTATCGTCTCCTTGGCCTCCTTTCTCACACCGACACAAAGAGAAACTCTTTTTCTCTGTGTGAGTGTGAAGGGGGGGCTTAGAAGGAGGGGGGGCTCTTTGCTTTATCTCGCTGGCTTGCTTCCTGGAGGCGGCGAGTGCCATGTTCGCGAGCAGCCGACAGGACGTCCCGCGGTCACACTGGGCGACGCAGCACGCCTCACGCGCCAAAACGTTCCTCACGACGTGGTCGTGCGACTCGCAACAACTCGCAATCATTACTAGGTTAATCTACTACCTAACATAACTATTATTACTAGAAGTGATCTGCCGGTAAAGGTAGGCTTAAATGGATCATGATACGGTACCTATACTAATCTTTTTCAGCTGGATGTCCTTGTCGCCTCCACACAAATTTTTAATCTTGCATCTTGCTGTGCTTTTGACTTTATGAATAGTATAAATGAAGCAACACATTTTTTTGCGATTTTACTATTACCTTTTATATGCACTAAAACAAATCATTTCAATCGGTGAATGTTTCAATTGAATCGTGTTCAATCATCCTTAGTCTCCACGTGGACTTCGGCTTGGTTATTATGCAAGTTGATCGATATTTATTTTTGGAATTATTATTATCAGTGCAGTCTACCGACTAAGATAGGTTTAAATGGAAGAGGGGAAAAATGCTCTAGAATTTTACAGTCGCAGACTTCTGCCTACTCACGAAATTTGTTTCTTCATCTCGGCATGCGTCCTACCCACGTCATCCCAACCATGAACCATATTCTCATCCCTACCCTTCCCCGCTTATCCTCCCCTTTATCATTCTTTCGCCACTCATTGCCTGCTATAACCATCTAATGCCTTCTCCTGATACCCTCCAGAAGTTTCATCTCCTCACCCACCATACCAAGCACTTCCTTCGTCTTTCTTTCAGTCCACTGCACTTCCTCCATCCTCCACACCACCGAATCTCGAACTTCTGCAACCTATTCTCGTCTTCCTTTCTGAAAAACCACGTTTACGCTCAAATATTACTGTTCAGGCTGGACCTGGTGGAAGTGGTCGATATTCATAATTAATAAAAAACACTTAGTATTCTACCACAGGGAAGATTGCTAAGTGTTTTTTATTCAATATGAACACGTTTATGCACCATACAACTCTGCACTCCACGTTAAACACTTAGACAGACTCTTCTTAAATCCATACCCAAGATCCCCGTCATCAGTTCCCTCCCATCGCTGAACGCTTCTTTCCGTAGCGCTATTCTCCTTCTAATGTCCTGGCTACAATGGCCATTTTCTACCATGTACGTTGATGGTGCATAAATAAATAGTGTAGCCTAACATCCTCCCCTCCATCACGGCCTTCAGTATCCTTAGCACACCTCATTGTGCCTGTGCCAACCACTTAACTCCGCCTCCTCTTAATCTCCTCCTGCATTTTCCTCTCATCACCCACCACTTCCTCGTTTGTCTTCAATTCCGCCCACCGCAAGTCGTCTCGTTTTTCTTTATTTTTTTGTTTATTTCGACGAGCTGTCCCCTTCTATTCGGTGCAGGGGGACCAGTTCCGCATCACACTTTTCCGAACATACATCCTCCCCCCTCGAATGGACGCGTTCTCGTTCGGGACACGGGAAGAATTGAAAGTGAACACGGGAAAAAAGATAAATGAAAACTAACGGGTGAAAAACTCCTCCCGCGCGACTCCTTGTGTGGAGAGCACCGAGGCGACGGCGGCGGCTTGGCATTTGAGCCGAGTGAAATCAACGCCCTATCGCCGCCGACCATTACTCTTTCTCGCCCTCAGCGCGGCGGCCCGCCTCGCAAGCGGTCTCGACTTTTTCTGCGCTCAATTTTTTTCCTCCTCTCTATCTTTTCCCGCCGACCCCTTCACTGCGTGCAAGGAGGGTTTTGTGAGGTGAGGAGGAGGACTTGTTACGGATCGGGGGAGTAGAGGGAAGGGAGGGTAGCTGCTGCTGCTCTGGGGAGGGGTGCTGTTGTAGCTGAGGCACGCGGGGAGTGAGAAGTCAGGCGTCATGTATGAGGGGAGGAGGTGGGGTATAAATAATCATAATGTAGTGGTTTCCTTCAGTTTATGAAAGGTGTGTAATATGAAAGAGGGGATATAAATCATATTGCGAGGCGGGGGGAGAATGGGGGGGGGGTCGGTCTAGGGTCGGGACTTGGGGAGGAGGAGGCGGCAGCGGGGGGCCGACGTGTAGGGCGGGGGCAGGAGTTAAGGCGGATGAAAGTAGGTCTCTCTCCCTCTCTCACTCGATAGTCCCCGGGGGCCCACCCTTCGGCTCCCATTGTCACGGCCTGCCCCCCCTTCCTCAACCCCCCCCCCCCCTCCCTCAATCCACTCCCCCCCCCCAACAGCCTCCTCCTGCCCCCCCCCCGCCCACCACGACCATCGCGCTTACGTGATTTATTCGAGCCAGATAAGGGGTGGGGTGGTTGGAGGGGGGTGTCAGGAGGGTTTGAGGTGGGTGGGGTGTGGAGGAGGGGCTGCAGGGGGGGGGGCTGGGGGTGTGGGGCGTGCTTCTCCCCCTTGCTGCACGATGGTGTGAGTTTGGGCAAGTCTATGAAACGTGACGAAGCATTCACGCCTCGTTCTTTTCAAAGCGTCCGATTTTGGCGTCGGATGGAATCCCCGTCTGCAGCTGTCTTGGGGAATTGGGGAATCTTCGGCGCACTGGTAGTGGAGGAGGGACGTAGTTTCCGCGTCCAACCCACAGCCCGTCCTTGCATCCCCCCTTATGCCCGGTGGTCCGTGATAGGAGAGATAGTTTGGAATGGAAATGTAAAAGGGGAGTCGGGTCACTTCGAGTGCAGCCTTTCAAGTGTTTGTAATTTATTCACCACCTCATCAATCAACGCATAAAGGTGTTTTTGTTCGTATATTACCATGGAATCCGAAATAGATATGAATACATTACTGTCACCGGCGCTGAAATACGCCGCGTTGAGAAATATGTACTCAAAAGATTTATGTATGTAAATTCGTGCTCTGGGTCTAAATTATTGGGTTTATATTTTTTTTGTCGGCCTGGCGGGCTTTATGGGCTGTTTATCTACGCATGATGATCGGATCAAACCATAAAAATGGGGTTAAGTGCTCGCGGGGAAATAGATATTTCCTTAAATGAGTGATCCGTTGAAAAATTATCGAGCGTTGCCATTCGTTATTATCGTGTTTATGTTGATCGTGTCCCGAAATGGAGATTGTCGGGAGATTTTAAATCAGTGGATAAAAAAGTTGATGAAAATGTTATCATGATGCATTTTGTTATTGAAGCTACCGAAGACTGGACTTTGCGAATGCAGGAAAACAATGACTCTTTGTCAAGGTTTAGGCAGAACGCCTACGGATGGCAATAAAAGCTTCCTCCGGGAAAGGTCATTGTGTTTTTCGAGCATGAATAGCTTAATGTGGGAAGATATTTTGACGCCAAGTACTAATTTATCAAAGCATTAGAGCCGACATTGTATTCCCGTTAATGCACTCAATAAAACCTCGCGTTTAAGTCTGTGACAACGAGAAAAATCTTCCCGAAGTTTACTCCAACTAGACTCGCCGGGGTTATTAAGATAAAAACGTCTTCATTAATATTTTCTCTGCGCGATAAGGGAAGCCGAGATTGTGGGAAATGCGTCTAGTCGTAAAAGTCATAGCCGCCGGCGGTTGATGCATCCCGAAAATCTACACAGGAGCAGCGGATGTCTTCCGCCCGTCGGACGACGACACATTTCATTATTTTCTCGGGGTCGATGGAATCCATAAATATATTTCCACGTGCGCGATCACGCCCGCGGCACGCTTTATGCCGTCCCGAGTATTTGCACGGGCTTTGACGTGGAGTAAACGCTATTACTTTTCACGCACATCCGTTTTTGTTCACGTTCAAATCCCAACCAAGCCGGTGAGGAAGACATATTATTCGAAACAAGTAGAGGCTCGTGAGAGGGAGGAGATGATGGTGAGAGATGATGGTGGGGGGAGGGAAGGAGGGAGAGTGACTATGGATGGAAGGGGCTAGGGGGGGGGGGATATGTGTGAGAGGGTGAGCTTCAGGGGCAATAAATCATAAAAGGAAGAAATCTGTTCGATATTAGATATCGGAATTTCCGTGGCGTCACCAAAGACGCTTCTTGGAATTTCGGGAGACATAAAACATGTGGACAATGAGGTGAAACGAAGAACAGATGTTCGCAAAAAATGGTTTAGCGCCTGGTGGGGGGTGAGGGGGGCAGGAGGGTAGGGAGATGGGTGGATGGGGGAAAGGAGGGGGGGGGAGGGTGAAACAGCGGTGAAGGGCGGCCGATAAAAAGGGTGGGAAAGGGATGAGGGAGAATTTATGTTTCTTATAGAGTGCCTCCGGGGCCGAAGAGTTATCTTCCGAATTGATTGAAAGAGGTTATGACCCTTCAATTTCTCCATCTCCCCATTTTTCGAGAGGGATGTCTCCGGGGTGTAATTTCCATTCTATAAAATCCGGGCTTGGAAATGTGGCAGAGAGGGCCCCAGGAATATATATACATGTGTACGTGCGTGTGTTTGTGTATGTGTACACTCTTCCACATATTCATGTATGCATACGCACTTATTGCATATATTCCATTGAAATTATTATTAATATACCTAAGCACGTACGCATTATGAGGCTGAAAGAACTTGACAGGCTGAAATTAAATTCCAAAGAATAGTAGATGGCTACACATACAAATGTTACATAACCAAACTATCAGGGAAAAGTTTAACATTTTTGACTGATGAAAAAAATTGAAGAATGCAAAGCCGAATGGTGCAACCATTTAGGACGAATGCAGCAAAACCATCTCCCGAGAATTGCTTTGGAATACAAGCCTAGAGGTCATCGCAATGTTGGTTGACCAAGGATTAGATGGTTTCAGGAACAGGCTATGTAGCCTGATCCATAAGATGAAGAAAATAATGAAGACATCCGCATGCGTATACACAATAATGTAAGACCTTGGCATGACAGCCACAACAAAGAAAACTTCAGAAGTGGCACCGAAAACTTATTTCTTTATTTCCAAAATATTTGTAAGACGTATCCACCTTCGTTGAGAAAGAGAAGGAGACATTATCATCTTGTGCCTGCCTTGTCCGTGCCTTTACAATTGATACATTGCATATTTACGAAGATATTTATTCATATACAACATAATAACAAATACGTCACTGGCGTGACAGGCGAATACATGGACAGAAAGAAGAAATTAAACTCACATGTTAGGAAGTTTAAATTTTTAGCACCTTTTCTTCGTAACCGACGAAGACGGTTGTGATGGCGAAAAGTTTAACTAACGCGTGAATTGTTTTTATATATTTTGTCTATGTCTGTGCTTGTCACGCCCGCGACGTCTTTTTTTATAAATACTCTCATCGCGTGTGAGTTTTTCAACGAATATTCTTGTGTAACACACACATAAATACGTAGTTTTGTGTGCGGGCGGGGTTTTTAAATCTTAAAATTATTTTATCCCCCCACCCATGTTGCCCCATCACTCCCTCCCCGTAACATCCCACGGCCCGTTTTGGTCGGATCGTGAATTATTCACGCTCCCTGCTCCGGGCCCCGTATGCCCCCGTGGTTAAAGGATTATCCACGGGGGTGTGTGACGGGAAGAGCGGGGTGGCCAATCGGACGGGCAGAGACGTCGGACTCGGCGATGTTCCCATTATTGCCAGTCGTGTGTCCGTCCACCTTCGTGTCGGAGCCACGGTCTGGAGGTGCTCAAGAGGATGGTTCCCGGGCTTCAAAGAAGGCCCTTCGTTCTCCCGCTCCTCATCACTCTTCTTCGGCGCCTTCACGGGATGCGGACATCCACTCCTCTTCCACACCCCCGCCCGTCCCAAACGAACCGAAGCCTCTCCCCTCACCTTTCTCACTCCATCCACCACCACCGCCGTTAAATGTTCCCTTCTCTCGGGCCGCCGGAGCTCCGGGAGTCTCCGGGAGGGCCGACTCGGCGGGGACGATCAAATGAGTCGCTCATCCAATGCAGCAGATGCGGCGGTTGGGGAAAAAAAATTTGATCGGCGTAGATGATTTGCCTTTTTCCACCCACCCCTCCCTCCTCCACCCCTCCCTCCTCCACCCCTCCCTCCTCCACCCCTCCCTCCTCCACCCCTCCCTCCTCCACCCCTCCCTCCCTCCCGCCCAACGCACCCTGACTCCCATCCGAGAAATCGAAGTGGTGGAGTGGGAAGTGAGTTGGAAGCACGTGTTGGGAGATTGGGGAATCAACCCAGTCGAAATTGAGAAGCAGTGAGTATTTTTTTCAAAAAATAAAATAAAATAAAAATAAAATAAATAAATAAAATCAATGAACAACTTTTTCTTCCTCGGCCTCCTCAATTTAAAAGTTACGGACGTTTTTATTCATTATTTGACTTTATGTTCCTGATAATCTCTCCGTTTTTATGGGATGCGATGTCGGTTTGAATTATAATAGGTTCGGTGAAAAGGGACCATAAATAATCTGGACACGCGGAAGAGTTATAAATACAGGAAAAAAAGTAATAATAATATTTAATCGACTTTTCATAAATGATTTACCGTGGGCAAGAAATTAACCGTTTGTATAGTTAGAAAGCGTAGCTTAGAAACTTTTAAAGTGAAATGTCTATTAAATTTCGCCATAAATCTACTCGAACTGTCGATGCTAACCAAAACTTCCCGAGAGCCAACGTGACGTAGCAAAAATTAAGTGACTTCCATCCGGGCTCTCGTTTGATAGCTGGAGAATGATCGCTAATTTAATCACCCTCAGTGAGTGGAATAATTAAAGACACCATGATAAATGGTGTGGTTATTTCATACTGCTTCTAGATGAACAGCCTTCCCACCAGGCAACTTTCCCTCCCCATCACTCCCCTAACCTTCAGCACGAAAGAAGATTTTGCTGCCCTACAGTTATTTTTCCTTACTTGGTACTCTTTGTAAATGATTTAATTTCATCGCTCATGGAAAGTTTTTACGTGACTGCTGATGAAATCTCCATCCTCTCCCACTAACCTTAAGGTGGCTCTACACTGACTATGTTACACATTTATAAACTATGTTAACAAATACTAAATTACACATTTTTATTTATTTGGTTTAAAACATCCTGCTTTCGCTGATGAAATGGGTTACCCATTGAAAACCAAAGTTAAGGCACAAAACATGCAGATTATTCCACTAATACATTTTTTAATGGCCACATTTGTCCAGTCATAGGAGTCCAGTCATTTGTATGGAACTACCGCATTTTGACTTCGATTGAGGCAGTAATTCGCTAATAAATTTCAGAAATAGGTGGTAAGATTCTGATATTTTATTTATATTCAATTTATTAAGAATTTTCAATTTATTAAGATTTATTGATAGCTTATATATGCTTTCTAGTTCAAAATTACGTTTTTCTGCTTTAATCTGAGCAATAAATACCTATTTTAAAATCTCCACTTTCAAGGCAGAATTACGCTGAAACTACCCTGAAAACCCTATTTTCTCATCTCAATTTGTAAAACACACTTCAAAGATATACTATAGTTAAGTTTTCAGAATTTCTGGCATGAGCAACCCCAAGGCCACATTAACAAGACCTCCAAATATTCTATTTGAAAGTTTTATATAAAAACCGCGTTACACATGGAAGTACTGAGTGTGTCGATGTCTCGATATTAAAATAGTTACTTGCAGGGCGTCGATATGCTTACGCATTCCTTCCCCTATTTTCCCGAAGAAATGAATGCCGGAAGTAAGCTATGAATTTGGTAACTTCTAAAATCGCCTAATATCGGCAATTATTGGGTTTTTATATTGTACTGTTCGAGTTCCACAGGTATACGTAAATGTTTTGACAAATTTGTATTTATTTTACACCAAGTGGATGAAATTGGACATGAAAAAATTATTTGACTAAACTGGGATCCGGGTTTAGATCCCGGTCAAGTCAATTTGTTTTTTCATAGCGAATCTCATCTTCTTGGTGTATAACGACTTACCTATGATGGTCAGGTGTTTTAGCCACTTACGCCACCAATCTGTCTTAAGATAGCTTAGTGGTGTAATTGAGCAATTGAGAGATCCGGGTTCGAATCCCGGTCAAGTCAAATGATTTTATCATGGCGAATTTCATCCCCTTGGTGAATATCTTTGCATCTGTGCACGTTACTGTGTACGATTTCATTTTTTCAATGTAAGGATTAGAAAATTGTTAAAATTGAATAAAAAAATAGGTAAGTAGGTATACGTTCATCTTTAACGTGTACCTAGTATGAGAATTGTTCTTTCTTATTATTCAATATTAGAACAGTCATAAGGCTGACCTGTGTGCTGTCTTTAGCATTAAAAAAATTCCAGTTACAAATAAATATTTACATGATTGTGTCCCCCTCTGGATAATCTATTCGTTTCTAATGTTTTTCATCCCCGGTCTCAGTCATATGACCAGGATGCCACCGGATGCGATGCGATTTAATCGCAGAATAAAATCGCAACTTGCTGGATTGGCAGAGGCTAGTGTATTTTCCTAGCAAGTGCGATTCGTGTGCGATTACTGCCGCTGCATTGAAAAAATTGCATTTTGCCAATTTGTTTTATTTTTAATTCAATGCTATTATAACACGTAAGCTTATGTCACATGATATTTGTATATTTCGTATTAATTTGACAGCATATGAATAAATTTTCTTCTATTCGTGAAATAAAACATTTCATATTATTATAACGGTCGATAACAAATATCAAGGTGTCTCGCCGAATCAACGATTCAGAAAATACCGTATTTAGGTATATATTATTTTCGCCTAAATTTCGGACCCTGCGCCGAAAACCCTAGTCGTAACGTGTTTCAATCAAGACAAAAATATGAAACATAATCCTTACATCATTTCTGTTGCTGCATGCGTGGTGAATTCCATCGCATGAATAGATATACTTTATTGAAATGTGATCTTAGATTATTTTTCGAGTTACTGGCACAACTATCCAAATATGCCCTCAATGGCCCACGATTACCACTCCAACCACCTTAAACCGTGCCACCTTCTAACACTACCCACTCTCTGTTCAAAAATGCAGATGTGCCAGTGAAGAGAGGCAACCGATCCCTTACTGCTGCAGTGAACCAGTTATGTTACGGCCAGTGGACAGCACAAGGGTCGACGGACTTCCCAGCTGCCAATAACTGCCTGTGGAGAGATCTATTCGAGAAGGCGCGGTCATAAATAACCCAAGGTTTCCTCCTCGAGAATTGTTACCGCCTCAGTAAGTTATGAAGTTGCTCAGCAATCACGTTATTACTCCCAAAGTGACCGCCAAGACGAGTATCCCTACACTAAGTCCATTCTGTGTGAATAATATTCCGATGCTATGGTTAATTCTCTTCTGTTCTTGAGGGATAGCTTCGTCGGAAATGTTTTAAATGCTGTTTGACTACCGTAATTTGTCTTCTGAGAAGATCAGTTGAGGGAAATTTGATTGAAAAATCCTTTCAAAATTGCCTTTATACATTAATCCCATATCCTCCCCAGAGGGAATAGATAGAAATAATATATATGGGAAAGTTTTATCGTCTATCCTCAAATAGATAATGGGTTGGCAATGACAAGATCAAAAGCCACTAGAACTTTTCACAAGCAGATTGACGCGTTGTCAGGACGCATTTTTGGAGTGAATCTTATAAGCATCCTCCTGTTTTGTTCCAAAACACGAGACCTTTTTCTCATTATTAGTTTCATCCTGGAAGGGTAGCGTGCTTAATGCTTTGGTTTAAATGTTGTCGTGCAGGAAATAACAGGAAAACCGTAGTGAAATAAAAATATTAGGTACCTGCATATGCACTCACGAATAGTTTAGGTTAATGCCGGAAAGGCAACCTATGCTAGAAATTATCTCCGCCTGCGAGTTATAGAAAGTTTTTCGTCAAAACGACAATCAAAGGCAGGGTGAGATTTAGTGTTATTGCTCTTTGTGTAATTTGAAATTGCAATTTAGAACATAAAGTTTTTTTACAGGTTATTTAGAGGAGAATGCACGTCAGCCTTTTCTTGATATTTTAATTTATGGACTGAAAAGTATTTGATGCCTTAGCTGTTTTGCCCCTGGCCCTGCCCCTGGTTGTTAACTTACTACATACCCTACAGTATTTTGTGGAATATTACGGAGAAAATTTAAAAAGTTTATTAGATATCTGGAGTTAAAATCTGTATATGTATATTTTTCAGCAAATAAGAATAATAGCTAGTTGTGTTGGTGGAATAGTTGGATAAATGGCTGTTGGATGTAAATTAGATATTCGGGAAATTGTAGTCAGCATATCACTCAAGTTACAAGATACGTGATTATCGTGCACTATTTTCAATTTGGTAATGAATGGTTTGTCCGAATGAAATGTTTGAGTTTAAGATATCGTTATAGACCACATTCATCAAAATGTTAATTGATCGCTCCACATCGGTTTTCCATATGGAAATACCGAATGTGTCATGAAAGACAAAGTTATTATTTCAGTTATAGCAGTTTAAGCAGACGGGCAATTTGTTTCTTGTGGCAAGGCACCATACATTCTCGTATATAAATCTAAAGAAATACTCTATCACGGCGTTAATTCGAACATTTTGCCCGCGGGCACAGAATTTTGGGGGAAAATCTTTTCACCAAAAACTGGGCCTCGAAAATATCGGTTCTCCATATGAAGAGACCGCACCCAGTTGAAATTATGCTAATTAGGAAAAAAACTGAGAACTTCCTGGCGCTTTCAAAAACGTCTTACGTATCTGCTTGAAGGTTCACCTGGGGCAGTCATTTGTTGCGCGGAAAAGAAAGCTAATGAGAGATCGTCATTCGTTTCAGCAAATGAGGAAAGAAACGTAAAAGGACTCGACGTCACAATGCTCGGCTTTGCGGGTCTTGAGTGACAATTCGCTGTTACCACGGATACTTCTCGTTATAAAATTTGTAGCGAGCGGTTGACAGGATCGCCAACTGAAAATTCAAAATGAGAAAACTGTAAAGTGGCGATTAATGAGGGCATAATTCGTGTGGAAGATGTAAACCCTCTGTGATCGAATGAGAAGTGATTGTATGAAAAATCAATCAACGAGGAATTTTCTTGCCCTCTGTCCACTGAGGATATAAGGTCCGTATCTATGTATTAAATAGTATGTTTTTTAAAAATTAACTACTAACATTTCGCGGTTGGTGAAAAATGGGCACTTGAAAAAACATACACATATCTCTCCATAGATTCGCAATTACCTCCTCTGACTAAAAATCTGTCTCCAGGAGTAATGCTCTCTTTGCTTTAGTTACATTGCCGCCTGTGGTTAAATATAACAATATAATGGACAGAGCTTTCGAAAAATATTCATTTTACCGGAAATGTGACGGTGATCTTTGCGCCCATTTACCATGCCTCCGACCGCTGCACGGGAAAGCGGATTTCTCGGGGGCGCACTACTTAGCTCCTGAAACTAGAATTATGAACATTATGCTCTCAATTTTGCTTTTGGGAATCGATTATAACACTTTTATACAAATAATCAGATGTTTTGTAGCAAAAGTTCGTAATTTCCAAGTTATGATACAATTTTACTGGATATTCAATGAACTTGCTGTAATACATTTCCACCAATTTCGTATTTAAACAATAATTAACGTTCGTTCATCGGTGCTGGAATGCTCGTAGCAATAAGCCTCTAACTGATAATTAATGTTTTGAATAACTGCTTCTCATTTCTCTAAACCGATGAAATTAATTTTCTTCCGAGTTTGTCCATAATCAACTGCCAAACGTGTGGCCTGTAAATCACCCACCTGCAGTACCAACCCTCTTCAAGTACTCACGCAGCACGACATTGTTCGTTTTCTTTTTCCGTTTACACGCGTTGTGTAAGGAACGTTGTGAACACTAGTTACCGAATATTATTACGCGTGGTTTGTGCATTGTAATATTTTTATGAATTACGGCATCACTGGCAGAAAGTATATTTTTCCTATTTGCTTCGGCGTTATTCAAGTATGCAGGGAACTGTAAAGTCTGTTACGCCGTAATGAGGTTTCCCATTTCGAATTTATGCTTGAAATACATTTATAAATATAGCAGGCGAAGATGTTAAAATTGTAATAAATATCGTCTCCTTGCGTACAATACATTTCTCCATTATTTGCTATAACGTACGCAATTTGTATTACTTATTGTAAGAACGTATTGTTCTGATAATTTATGGGGAAATATTATTACTAGTAGCTAAAAAATAATGTATATAAGCCATAATTTATGAAGTAAATAGGGATTTATTCTTACAACCAAAGCTTTGTATGGTAATGTTTTTAATGAGAATAAAATAAAAAAGCAATTTTTTTGCACCTCTAAGCAAAATATTACATTCAAGAAGCTTATTTTGCTGAAGCCAGGAGTTGGAAAATATAAATGGGTAAATATCTACTCGAAATTTGGCATCTGAACGCTACGCGAATAAACGGAGCAGCCGTGAAAGCTACTTTAGATGACAGATTATGGGATGACACACCCATGTTGTAAATTCTACTAAAATCGCTAGTTATGATCTAAAATAGAGGTTCGCTGACACGAAATTCCCTCTATTAAGAATGAAATATGATTCCAATTGCAAAGTATCCTCATTATAACATTTTTTATGAGTTTGGGCAAGAAGAGTGAAAATCACTATCGCATTGTTGGATGGCGGGCAGGGGAAGAATAATACATAAGAAGTCGGGGGAGAGTGTGTACATCTAACTAGAAGAAATGTGATGCTTAGCAATTTAGCAATTACATGTGAGCTTTGAAATTTGTTACTGACGTTGGCCATTTCTCGGCTCTTTTTTTAACTTCGATGTCTCTGTGAAATTTATATGATTCCACTTATTTCTCTAGCTACTCATTCTTTCACTTGCGAGAGCTTCTTATGTTGTGATTAATAGTTAGCCTTTTTCCTCCTTTTGTGGCATGTATCTTGTCTGAGAAGTATACTACGTCATCGACGACCATTGATGTTGTCACAACCGAGCAAGACCGTAATATTAATTTTGTTCTGCCAAAACATGGACTGATCTGCCTCATTGTCATGTAATCTAGATCTTAAAATCTATTCACACTCACCTGTTATTACCATACTCGCTCTTTATGGGAGGAAATAACAATTTCATTAATTTAGTCCCAATTTTGCAATCTTAGTCAAGATGAAAGTAACAATTGATGGTGACACTTTTCAGGGTGTAAGCAGCTTTAATTACCTTGGAACATTAATAACTAGCGAAAATAACCTCAGGAGGTGTATAGAGGAACGAATTGAAGCTGGAAATAGGTCTTTCTATGCCAATTTAAAATTATTCAAGAATAGATTAGTAAGTAGATCACTGAAAATCAAACTTTACATGACGTTAGTACGGCCAGTGCTGACGTATTGTTCAGAGACTTGGACAATGACAATGGCGGAAGAGGGAAGACTCAGAACCTTCGAAAGACATATCCTCCGTAGAATATATGGCCCAGTATATGACCAGGGGGACTGGAGGATAAGGTACAGTGAGGAAATAGAGCAGCTGATCGAAGGAAAGAGCATAGTAAAGCGCATCTAGTCACAGAGGATACGATGGCTGGTACATGCCGAAGGAAGGTCAGGAGAGGAGATACGAAAACGGATGGTTAAAGGGAGGCTATTCAACAGAAGAAGGAATGGAAGACCAAAGAGCAGATGGATGGACCAAGTACTGTGTGACCTGGGCATGATGGGAGTGAGAGGCTGGCGGGAGAAAACTGCCAATAGGACAACATGGAGAGCAATAGTGCAGCTGACCAAGGCCCACACCGGGCTGTAGTGCCACTAAGAAGAAGAAGAAGTTAAGATGAAAATGCTTGCCAAAATTTTTCCATTAAAATAAGGTGGATTGGGGCAATGAACGGGTCATAATAGCCGTGCGATGGTTTGTTTCTGATGCACATCAGTGTGACGGCCTCTTGGAATTTCTTTTTCTCAACGAATAATTTTTTGAGCTCATATAAAGATCTAGCGTTCGATCATGTTACATTGCTACTATGCTATATATAACTCTAACCTACAATTTGAACGAATATAACAACGTAAAATTTTTACAGTTCGCAGTTAGTATGTATTTATAGTACATACTTCTATATGTGAAAGAAAATTTGAACCTATCTCAAAAAAATATGAGACCCATTACTACAATGCAAGAAAAAAAAATCAACTCTCATTTAACCAACACAGGTTAGCGAAGTCTCATTTATATCTTGCGAAGGAATCAAAATATTTAACTATCTACCACCGTCTGCACGACGGGCCTCCTTCACTAAGCTCAATACAGTGGAGCGATCTTGGTAGTAATCTATAGCCCTGTATTAAGTGGAGGACGGGGGGGGGGGGGTTATTTTCACACATTACCAATGATCTTGTTTTTTGACTTGAAGTAGGTATATTATACTGCATATTGGCAGTGTGTATTTGTGTCTGTGTGCTGCCTTTGTTTTGTGTACGGTCCTTTGACGAGGTCGATTATATCTAGAATACATAACGACCAATAAATACTTTTATTATTAGTATTATTACCTACAAAGATTACTTTTTCCATTACCTGCCAACATTGGCTGGTTGGTAATATGGGGAGGCGACCAACAACTAATGTTATTTGAGCCGTTATAGATAGTTGGTCAGGTTGCTAAGGGAAAGATTACTTGGGGAATTGAGAAGGTGTGGAAATAAACATGGTGACGGCATCAGCCTACTCTTTACGAAAGGCGTGAAGGAGGTGATCCCATCTGACGGACGGAGTGATACATTTCAACTGCTCTCCGCACTGTACCCAGGTAAGAATCGAGATTCCTCTTCTGGTGGTTGGAGCGCTTTTTATGAACAGATTTGCATGAATCTGCGCATATGTGTTCTCATTAGTGATACCTGACGATAAAAGTGAAAAAAATGCATCATACCGATTTGAGTTTTCGACAATTCAATTCTATTTTAACACGTAGCCTCATGGCATATGACATATATTTTGTAGTAATTCGATTACATATTTATAGAGTTTCTTCTAAACGCGAAAAAATACATTTGTTTTAATTATAATTGCTGCTAACAAATATCAAGGTGCCATGGCGACTCCAATATTTTATTAATTTCCATTACAGCCTGTACGATTTGCTCCAACGCATAAACAGATTCAATTAAATAAAATGTGGTATAGAAATTTTTGACTTGTTTGAAAAATTATCAAAATGTGCATTCAATGACCCATAATTACCGCTCCAGCCACCTTAGCCTTTTTGTTGCATCCGGTAATCGAACCTGGATTCTATGTATGGGATTCCATTACTCAAACACTTTTTAACCACCCCCGCAAAGTTCCTGCTTTTAGACCCTCGAATTTATTATTCGTGCTGTAAAAAGTTGAAAAAACATCGTTGTATTTATAGGACTAAATTCTTCTTCTTGAAATGGGCGAGTCGACTGTTTGTAACTGGAAACTGTTCTCGATTTTGGGAGGAGGTTTTTCTGCTGTCTTTCCTTCTTTTTTGTAATTTTTTATTTTGTTCTCCTGATATGGGGGCTTTTATATTTAAAAAAATAATTCCTTTACTAATAATAGGTGAATTAACATTGTTAGCCTTTCAAGTGCGCGCAAACAAAGCTCTGGAGTGTAAAAGTGAGCTCTGTCGGAATATCATTTTACCAGTCAGCCTTTGGGCGCCCTGCGCAAAGTTCCTCCTCAGAAGAAGTTGATTCTTGGATATTTTATGGAGGCATTCACGTGAAGGCGGAAAACCTTGATTGTGCTTTCTCTATCTCTTTCACCTACCCCTCTCTCTCTCTCTCTCTCTGTTTCTCTTCCTTCTCGTTCTCGCAACCTCTATCCCGCTCTCCATCAAAGGCATTAAGTTTTAACCCGCACTCCGGCTCCGACGAATCCTCAAACACTTCACACCTCCTGCACTCGTGGAAGTGCTAATGGCCTCGGACGACTCATTCACTTTGCGTGGCGGATGGTAAAAATTAATTTTATTCAGCGGGGAAGGGGAGAGGTGGGGGTTAGGCGGAGGGGGGGGTGGTTGGATGGGGGTAGGGGGAAGGTTAGGGTGAGTTAAGACATTTTTTTACGGTGGAGAGATGGAGAGAGTGGCTTAGAGCAGTCTCGCGGGTTTGTCGACGGGCGAAAGGCGACGAGAAGAGTTGTCCCAACTCCGTGGAAGGTCCTCGACGCCCCAAAGCGTTCCGGGGGCGGAGGGGGAAGGGGGATGGTATAGAATAGTAGGAAGGATGAAGCAGTGGTGAATGGATACTTGATCATGAGTCACGATGGATGAAGCGACGGCAACGTAAATCCAAAATGGAGGTGGGGGAGGAGGAGTAGAGCATAAAAAAAACTCCCTGTGCGGCCCGACAAAACGGCCGCCCACCACCCACCCACCACCTACTGGTGAACGGGTAGAAAGAATTATGTTCCCTCAATGCCCGCCCCCTCCCCTCCCCGCCTCCATCCATGCACACATACGAATATTCGGGGGCTGTTTCACACTCTGTCTACCGGCCGACCCCGCCACGCGCGGACAAACACCAACCATTTCCAACAAACAACCCCCCTGCCCCCCTGCCAGCCCCCCTGCCACCCCCCCTGCCACCCCCCTACCCCCTCGCAGAATCGTCACCCAAACTTCCCCCCGTACGCCCCTGCGTAACCCCTGCAAGCCCCCCCCCGTCCATTCCGCACCACCCCACCAGCTCCGCCCCACGCGATAACATTTCCCAGACTACTCCTGCCTCCAGTCCCAAAGCCATCCCGCCCCCGCCACGGCAACCATTCTAATGGCAAGCGTGATTTACGACTGAATTTGAGAGCTACTTTATGGCTGTGCTATTCCTATTTTATCATCCCGGCCTAAAATCCACACGAAGGTTATGACGGCACTGACAGAGATGGCTGTTGGATAGAGGGGGCTGTGGGGTGGACGGGGAGAGGTTTTGGGAGGGGGTGGGGTGAGGGATTGGAGGCTATCGGGGTTTGGTGAGGGGGGTTTTTTGAAGGGGAAAGGCATGTATAACCTTGGGATGGGGGAGGCCCAAGAGGAAGAAGCGGATAAATGACACATAAAAGGTAGGAATTGAGCCCACGGGAGGGGAGCTCTTTCTGGTTGGGGGGGGGGGAGAATTTTGGGCGGATGGGCGGTGGTTAGTTGGGTGGAAATGCTCCATTTAGAAATGATTTACGCCTACTTAATGCAAGCTTATGCTTACTCCGGGAAGGCCTTTGCAGTGATTATACGGGATGTTAAAAGATTCGACGCAAGCGAAAGCGGGTTTGTGCTCGTTTCGATAAATGAACTTCCGAATACATATCGACATCAAAGCGTCGCCTTCCCCCCCCCCCCCTCCCCCGATGAATATTTTACCCAGGTGATGGCAGTGCCTCTTCCAGGTCGAATGGGGAGTTCCGAACGGGAGCTTTTAATGAATATCATAAGCCCGACAACGTGCTCCAGGCGCTGAGAGTTCTGAGCATGTAATTCAATCAATGAATTAAATTGTCTGAGTGGAATGACGGGTAATGGCTAAACCAGCGTTGACAGTGTGTGTACCACTTTAAAATACACGTAGATAATCTCTTCGGTGATACTAAAGGAAAAATGGAAGCCGTGGGTATTGATATATATGTATAATCATCGTCTGCAAGAAAACCAAGGTTCACCGAAGTAGAAATGAAAATATCCATACAGATGAATTGCAATATCCAATATGCAATTCCATACACAGGTGAATTAAAATAACAACCGGTTTCGTAACAGAGCTGTGTCTACCGGTGTAAAACTGTGGAGTGAAATTTAATATCTTCATGGTTACATAGTGAATTATACAACAAATTATAGCCTGAAACGGTGTCTTATATTCACACGAGTGCCACTCAGAGCTCAGCTAAAGATAATTTTAAACAGTAGCGTCGACATGAGCAGAATCTGCTTTTTCCAAATTCGCGAGTCTCAATTACATTGGATTACCATTCACTAGAAAGTTATGTAAGTATTTAGTGGAGGGAAATGCTCTTCTCTCGTGTTAAAGAGTTTGTCATGGCAAGATTTTGCGTACGCTAAACCTTTTTCAAACGAATTAGACAAAAACTATCGATTAAAAGAGCATAAGGTCTACCTTCTTGCGTTTAAGATGCGGATTTTGATTTTTAATGATGAACAGTGTTGTTGACAATGACATCTTCAGCTGGGGAGTATGACATTTCTCTTAGCGCTCACTATAGGAAGTGAATGCTTGGCGAAAATCAAATGGAAATATGCCAAAATAGAAAAGGATTTAGCATGGGATCTATGAAAGTGTTTGCGGGGAGGTATGTAAACCATCCCCTTTGTGGATACATAATTGCCTATATTCGGGCAGACTGCAGGACCTAGGCAAGAAAGCAGCGCTGATTGCACGGTAGACCACCGAGGAAGGAGGATGACATCCTGCTCGCTTATCATGACTGCAAGAATTCTATGAAACCTTTACTCTCGAGAAATTGCTGACTTCAAAGAAAAATGATTATTACATGACACATAATTTTGTAGGCTTCAGTATCGCTCTCCATTAACAAGTTCTGCTTCATTTAAGATGGTAACTTTTTTTTCCAAGTTTCCGATCCACCCTACATAAGTAAAGATGAAATCTTGTGCATTATTTTGCGTTGAGAAAAATGTTACATATCTTTACGATTCGGCATCCTGTTCAAGAGGGAGCCAATTTTTCCGAATATTGATATTTTTCGCTGAAATATATTCAATATTATATTTCATTGCTTTAACTTTTCCTGTGAGTACGACTTGTAGCCTTGTTGGTCATGTTGTATGCGTAATCCATTTGGGGATATATTATAATTGGAATGCGAATGTTTCTCATTTTTGTGTAAACACATAATCAATTTAAAGAATACAATCAAGAAATCCAGGTGAATATCAAAAGGAGAAAATTGTATTTCTGCAGTAGGTACAGTTCCGCAGTAGTGTTTCCTTCGATTGTGTCGCTGCTGGGATATGATTAGCTTCGTAACTTTCCTATGCTTGAAATTTGCCCATTCCTAGCATCAAATGGCTATCGTGGAAATGTGGGATACACCCGTTCAAAAGAATGAATTATAGCTTCAGAAAGCGAGAGTAGTCGTGGGAATAGTACAAGTTGCTGATGAGGTCCCATTAAATTTTATACCGTCTTTCCACGAAGCACATTCCAGGAAGCGGTCTGGTTGAGTGATGGTCCAGAGGGCTTTCCAAACATCGGCAAAGGATTAGGAGATAGGCGAGGAGAGGACTAATGCCGGGAAGCCATCCGTATCCCCAGCCAAGGCTCAGGAGGACCACTTCAAAAAGCGTCTTCGCCCGAATGGGGTGTTGGCCCAGTACTTGCGTCGGGAGTCATCCGGTGATGGCACTGGGGCGTGTGCCGTGGTGAGATAGCGAGTGGTAAGCCCCAAGATGAAGTGTTGGGGAGGGGGGGGTGAGGCAGGCTGGGGGGGGGGGGGGGGAGGTGCGGCTTCACACACCCTGCAGCCGTTGTGGTGCTTGTGACGCGGTGCTTGGAGTGAGAGGGGCATTATTCGGAGTCGGGGCTCGTCGTTCTTCACGAGGGCGGCGGTTGTTCCTCGACCGTTCCCTCGCGAAACCGCCCTCCTCCACCCTTCAGAAGTCTCACCTTCTCCCATATCTGCGTCCATAGAAGGGGAAAAATGCGTGGAAAATGACTCGTCGTTGATGTGCCCGTGGCTTTTATTACTATATTTACTTGATGGCGCGTCGTTACTCGGCTCGCAAAGGAAAGTGTTTCGGGGGCATGCGTCGGGAGCTGTGTGATTCCACCTCCAGCCCGAGAGTGGGGTGTGAAGGTTGACGAAGAGTCTTCGCAACGGGGTCGGTCAGCGGGTCTGTCGGCTAAACCGCGGATTCATGGAGCCTCTGACGATGTCAACCGCGAGTGACGACGCTGTTTGCCCGCGGACTCAACGCTAAATATTCATGCGCTTCGCTAGAATCCTGCTAATGGTATTAGGTACTCGATGCGATATGGCCATGCTGCATGCCTCATTATAGAATTAAAGCAGGGAGAATATCAGCTCACCACGATACACTTTCTTTAATGGACTTAAGTTTTACTCGTCATAGTCTTGCCGGAAAAAAGGTGTTATGTATGACCTTAGGTCATTTCCCCTTCAGCGTTAATTTTGATAATTGATAAAGGATTTTTTTCGTCCTCAAAATTAAATAATGGAGATTACAGAAACAGCATTAATACCATTATGAGCCAGATTCGGCACACCTGATAGGTGTTTAAGTGTTTGATAATCTATAAACATGGATAATGTAATATTTATTAAAGTAAACATATATTTTCCCTTATTTAAGTATTGAGTGAACCACAAATATTTACACATCAATGTCATTCTATCATTTTAAGTACACCAAGGCAATATTAATGCATATAAAAGTTGCGTAGATTACGTAGACAAAGAGTGAAAAACAGTACTTAGTTGAGCTATCATGTTTCACCTGTTTTCTAACAGTATACGTCCGTCTAACAGTGATGCCCTTAACTTGGTAGCGAAATCATATATCAATAACGGAAAGCTTTCGGAAAAAAAAAGATCTTGCGAAGCCCAACTCGGACTCTTCATCCATGACGTTCTAAAATCAGATGAAGCGAAAAAGCAAGTTGACGCGTCATTCCTGGATTTCAATGAAGCATTTGACAAGGTTCACAAAAAATTGAAATTACAATCAAGTGAGATAAACGAGCAAGAAGTGAATTGGATACTTGATTTTCTTACTGACCGCGAAAAGAAAGTAGTAATCGACGGCGTTAGTCCCAACAATGCAACAAAGTGACATCCGTCGACTCACAAGGAAGCGTGATCGACCTCCTGTTATTCCTCATTTATATGAACGACACTAGCTCTAGAAGTTGGTGGTTTCCGGCGTTAATTTGTGGAATTGGCTATACATTTTGAATAAAAAGGTAAAACTTTGTAATTTCCACGTAAATTTAATACAGTACGACCATGGTTTCGACTTTTCGTCATCTTCAGGTGACTTTACGTCACCTTCAGGTTACCAGTCACCAGAAGATGACGTAAAGTCAAAACTATGGTCGTACCGTATTAAATTTACGTGGAAATTACAAAGTTTTTACCTTATTATTCAAAATGACTAGCTCTAGTGTTTGTGGGAAAATTTTGTTTTTTGTAGACGATGCTGTCATCTACCGAGAAATTGCCACAAATGCTGACTTAGAAGCTCTCTGATCAGACCTTAACAACGTTAACTCGTGGATTTCCCGAGTGAGGGCTCCAACTTAGCCTCAGTAAATGCACTGAAGTACACTACTTACGAAAGAAATCACACCCACGCCACATTTATAAAGTGGGAGGCGTTCATACAAAGGAGTCAGATGAAGTCAAAAACCTGGGAATCACCTTGATTTCAGACGTAGCGTGGGGGAAACACATACTTAACATTTGAAGAGCTACATTCAAGAAATTAGGATGAAAAGGTGAAAGAGAGATACTAATTTGCTTTAATTAGGTCAAATGTTGAATACGCCATGAGCATTTGGGACCCAGCGCAAAAGGATTTAATCCAGTAAAGAAATAAATAAGTAAATAAAATGCAATGGAAAGACGAACGTTCATTCAAAACTGATACGAGCGAACACAAAGTGTCACGCAGCTGATAGAAGGATTTGGTTGGGAATCGTTTTAGACTTGAGGACTACACGCTAGGCTTAGAATACTTGACATACTCCGATCAGGCAGGTTTCAGTACGACGCGGAGAATATTAGTTTAATGCCACACTGTATCTCTATAACTGATAGTAGCGACAAAATAAGAGACACTGCCGAACTGATAGGTATTAATATTTTTCCTTTCCTCACACCATTAGTGATTATAACAAAAACTGGTTGACACTAACTTTGGCCACATCGTTAACACACAAATCACCCTTGTCCTCTACTCCCTCCTTTTCCATATCCCACCTTTTCACGGCTGGGGTCCTAACATCCCCTGCCTCACGTCTCTGCAGCGGCTCGCAGGGTAGTATATAGATATAGTAGTGGTATGTATATTTAGATAGTATGAAAAATACAGAAAAATAAAATTTCGGCGAACTTTAAAATTTTCGTGAACATACCTTCGCATTAACTCATCCCCACGTATCTCCAGCTTGCATAAACGAGCCGTTAAATACTTTGTCGTCAGAAGTGAAAAGGTACCTCAACCTTCCAGGGATCATTTAAGTACTTCATAATGTGACAGAAGGAGCGTGGTAGCCTAGTGGGTAGAACGCTTGGCTACTGATCGAAGGGTCCCGAGGTCAAATCCGGGTGAAGCCTTTGGACGCCCCCAAACAAACAAAACAAATTCCTCAGAGTGCGAGGTGTCCCAGGGAAAGGATCTGGCCCCCCTACCCTGATTGTGTGATATTTATAGCTCTACCCTTAACTATCCAAACCAACCTTCGGGTTGAATCACTGAACAATGAACGGAAGTAGGAGTCGGGATACCCCAAAGGAGTCTTTGGGACCTTATGTCCTCAGTACCTCAGAATGGGGAATGTGATAGAATTTTTATATTTAACCACCTCTTTAATATTTTCAAATTTAGAATTTCATATTCACGCATAGGAAATGGGAATATTTACTCCTAAGATGAGAGTTATCTGCGAATGTAGAGTTCACCTAATCCATGCTGTAGACAGCTAGTAGCACAAGCCCGGAAGTAAGGAAGCACTTGGTTAAAACATATATTTGGCCCGTTCTCTTAAATGGCAGTGAACCCTGGATAATAACAGCTTCTGAGTAAAAGAGATAGGAAGCAATGGAAATATAGTGTTACGGACGAATCATAAATATCAAATGGACAGAGAGTATCACCAGCGAAGAAGTCCTTCGAAGAATTGGAGAGAAAAGAAGTACAATGAAAACTTTGCGAAGCAGGAGAGACAACCTTTTCAGGTACATTTTGTGACATAGTAGTCTATTGAAAACAATATTGGAAGGAGAAATGAATGGGAAGAATTACAGAGAATGACCAAGAATGGAATACATCAGGAAAATCTTGAAGGGTGGCGAAGTGAAGAATTATGAGGGAATGAAGCGGTTGGCAGAGAGGAGAGTGGCATGGAGAGAGCTACAGTCAACCAATCTTAGGATTGATGAATAATGATGATGATAATTTATTACCATCCATGATTTCAGCAATTTATTGCCATTTCTAAGGTGTAGTTAAGACTTAGATCTGAAGCGGAAAAGAGGAGATTGTCTTCTTATCTTCTCATCACTAAAACCTCCTTTGGCATTTGAATCATGTATAATATACACACCTTAACTGTGTCTAGAGAATGGCAATGATTTGCTGTCACCTTGATCGGCAATAAATTATAATGTAGATAAATAATAAGCTATTGTTTTTGTTTAAAAAATTACCTGTCTTATTTGATCAATTTCTCATTCTCTTAAAGTGCCCCTTGCCCACTAAATACTATCAAGAATTTATGATTTACGCTGTTGTGCGTGTCAGTGTCGAGTATTGCACTTTGGATTGAGCGTTCAGGCTCTGGGTTTGACTTGCCCGTTTGGACACGCCCTCCTGAACCCAATCTGTGTGATAATGACTGCGCCAAATCTTCTGGAAAACGACAGGAGGCAAAAGGGGAAGGAAATGGCTCACGTAATGTGGTATGTGAATTTCACTCGCCATGGGACGTGAAACTTGCATTTTCTCAGCGGTCATTTTTGGCAGTACATGCGTCCCAAACATTTGTATTTGTCCTTCTTTGCTCTTCATCTGGTATCTTCGGAAGCGAAATGAAAGAAATTCGCTCAACACCCACGCCCGAGTCAGGTATCGGATGTGCACCATCTATTCTACTAACATATTTCAAACTACTTTGAGAAGTTGGGTTTGAATATTTTCCTTTATATGTCTTCGTGTATTGGCGTACATGACTTGGGGATTCGCCATTCAGCTTCCTTGCCTAAATAGTGACTCTGGTCCAAATTTAAATGGGAGTGAAGGGAGCTGTGTCGATTCTGTGAAGTGCGATAAAAACTCTGAAGAGAATATTTTAATTGCCCTTTCTCCGGTGGCTTTCATCACAGCATTTGGGAAAGATGATTACGGAGAATTCCAGCGTTTTGCGATGAACTGCGGCCTGGATCGCTCAGCATATATGAGGATGGCACACAAATGGACCATTCTCCCAAATTTGTTGCATATATCCATATATAGCATATTTTATTCATCTTATTTTTGTGCATAAGACCCGAAGCATGTTAGGTCTTCGCTTCTCGAGAATATTTTATTTCTCGAAACAAATAAGAGCCTGCTTCGAATCGCGCACAATCCTGGAAAAAAACTTTTCACGGCAATTTTTGCTTTTTAAGTATTTTTCGTTGAGGAAATTTTCGGCTCTATTTCACGGGATCAAAGGATTTGAAATACTAAGTGTGTTGTTTGTTTTTCAGCAGTATCTGCGTTGATAATGCAGTGCCCATTATACATTGATGCTCTTTTCATTGAAATGGAAAATATTTCATTGAAATCGAGTTATCCAAAAAGATGGCATTATATTGATAAAAACTAACGCAAAATATTGCTCAGCTTTCCGTCACTTCTACCAACGGCTAGAATCATTTGAAACGAAGGGTCAAAAGTGCTGTGCATTTCACAAATTACTTGCTTCGCTCGACGCGATGATGAAGCTCTCTTACAATTGATGAAAGCAATCCCATCAACAGTTTGTTTTCCCAGTTGATTTGCACCCATGGCTCGCATTATTCTAATCCCCAAACATTGCAAAGCGTCCTCTCCGAGCGGTAAATCAAACTCCGAAAGCTAGATTTCTGTATTCACGGAAGAATTACATTATTTTCAGTCAATTACGCATCCGCGTTTAATATCTTCCGATGGAATTCCGCGAATTGGCGCTGCGGTGGGATGAAAATTAGATACTCTTGTCCGTTCATCTCACTCCACGATTCGGCCAAAGTTGGGCAGAGCGAGATCCATCCGTTAAGTGACGAGTTCAAACCAGTGCGCTGAGGGCTTGTCATATGCAAATCGAGTGGTGTAAATCATATCTCAGTTCATCATATCGATCTGAAGAAAGCTATTTCAAAGGGGAGGAATATATGTGTGCCCGACTCTCTACAAAAAACGACCCACGGCAAAGTGCCTTGTGTTTACTGCTGAAATGCCATACCGAGTGCCCCCTGCAAACAGTCTAAACCCCCTCCCCCACACAAACCCCCTTTGCCGCACATTCCCCCAAAGGGTCAGTGTGGAATTCAATTTCCGATTCCAGTAATTCGTAAAAAAGAGAGCCGCGTGCATTTCTCTACCATGAAATCCAGGAGTTACGTCGTGTGTGCGCTGAACATGATCAATTTATTCGGCTTCTGACGGCAAAGGCGAGAGAAACAGTTGCCTGTAAACAATAAAAAAAACCTAGGTGAGGGGTCAATCTTATTTTCTTTCCGAGTATGATTCATCAAAATATGATGGATATCTCAGAATCAGAAATATTATAGAATTTGACACTTGAAATGAAAAATGTGGTGCTGGCCCATTTTTAACGCCGCATTCGTTTTTTATCGTATTTTGTTTATCTTGATCGACATACGGATGGGGATGGCATTCCGTCCATATGCTGCGCTGTCGAAAGCTACGTGGTTCCTCGTGACGTGTTTACATCCTCATGTTCGAGACGTGAACGCTCGCCTTTTTTTGGCTGCTCTATGGTGGCAATAACAAAATCGTTATCTCGGAATTTGATGGCATTGACAGCATCGGATGGGTTTTTTTAAAAGGTGACTTTTGAGTGGGACGAGGAAATCCTGCAATTCACCGTACCTACGCGTGTGCCGGCAAAGAATCATCATCATAGTATTACAATCCTGGGATTGGTATATTGCAGCCCTCCATTTCGCCCTATCCCATGCCAGTTCCTTCACTTCCCTATGGTTTTTTCCCCGTATCCCTCTTGACCTGCCCCAGTACTTGTCTCTTGGTCTTCCTCTGGGGACTTTCCCTTCAATTTTTCCCTCCATTATGCTACTTAGGTAATCGTTGTGTCTCATAACATGGCCAACCCACCGTGTTCTTCCTTGGCGTATGGTGCTCCACAGTGTCCTTTCTTCTCCAATTCTTCTGTATACCTCCTCGTTTCTCACCCTATCCGTCCATTTGGTCTTTAGCATCCTCCTCCAGCACCATGTCTCGAAGGCTTCTATTCTCTTCTGGTCAGTTTTTCCAAATGTCCATGCTTCTGATCCGTAGAGTGCCACTGCCCACGCGAATGTTTTCACGTACTGTTTCCTTGTCTCCAGTCTTATGCTCTTCGAGCAGAGTAGCGGCCTTTTAGCCATGAATGCCGTCTTAGCTTGGGCTATTCGACGCTTGATGTCTGTCGTGCTTCTTCCATCCCAGGTAATGGTGCTCCCGAGGTAGGTGAATGATTCCACTTGCTCTAATGACTCTAATCTTTCTCCTTTGAGGCGGACATCGGCCACTACTTTTTCTCTTCCAAACACAAGTATCTTATTTTACTTCTTATTGACTTTCATGTTGTATTCCTGGAACACTTTTTCAATTGTGTTCAGTGAGTTCTGTAGGTCTTCCTCGTTTTCTGCTACGATCGCGATATCATTAGCGAAGCGTAGAATGTTGATTTCCTCTCCATTCACTTTGATTCCTTGTTCTTCTATTTCTTTCATTGCTTCATCCATGTACATAATGAAGAATGCTAGTGACAGGTTACATCCTTGTCGGACCCCTTTGTTAATTTTTGCCTCCATATTTCTTCCATCTTGCGTGTGTATTGTGGCCACCTGGTCCTTGTAGAGCTGGTAGATGATTCTTCTGTCATTGTAGTCCAAGCCAAGTTTTTCCATAGTATTGAACATCATATTCCATTCGACATTATCGAATGCCTTCTCCAAGTCCACGAAGGCTATATACAATGGCTTGCTCACGTGGATCATTTTCTCTACCAGTATTCTCAGGCATAGTATTGCCTCCCTTGTCCCCCTGTTCTTTCTAAATCCAAATTGGTTTTCTGACAGGTTTTATTCAATTTTTCCTACAATTCTTCTGCCTACTATCCGAGTAAGGATTTTGGAGGCATGTGACACTAGACTCAAGGTTTGGTGCTCCTAGCATTTCTCAGCCCTTGCTCTCTTTGTTATGGTCGTCATTGAGCTCTTCTTGAAGTCTTCTGGCAGCTTTCCGGATTCGTAGCAATCTTGGATTATTCCATATAGTGTGTCTCGTGCTTTTTCACCAAGTACTCTGATTACATCTCCGCTGATTTTATCTTCTGCGGGCGCCTTTCCATTCTTCAGGTCTCTATCTGCTCTCTCAAATTCGCTTCTTAGTATCCCTGGTCCACGGTTGTCTTCCTCCACTTGGTTCTGGTCATCTTTAAATGCTTCTCCAAGGGGGATTGGGCCTCGGTATATCTCTTCAATGTACTGTTTCCATCTATTGCCGATTTCTCTATCTTCCATTAGCAGTTTCCCATCCGAATCTCTGATGTTTTTGCATATAGGTTTCCTTTCTCCGAAGTGCCACTTTATTAGGTTGTACTATGCCGTTTCTGAGTTCCCCTTCATCATATTTTCATTGATGTTCTCGCAGCAGCTTTCAATCCATTTCTCTTTGGCCTTTTTCGATTCTCTGATAACTTGATTCCTTAACCTTTTATACAGTACTTCTTCAGTTTCATTTCTTGCATTCTTATACTTTCTTCTTTCTTCAATGAGGGCTATGATGTGCTCCGTCATCCATGGTTTCTTAATTTCGACCGGCTTGCTTGCTAGTTGTACCTCTGCTACTTCTGTGATGGTCTTCTTGAGGCTACTCCATATCTCTACTACACTTTGGCTGGCTTCCTTTGCTATTTCCATCTTCTCATCAATGGCAGCAGCAAATGTTCTTCTTCTTTCCTCCTCTTGCAGTGGCTTTAAGTTCCATCTTTGTTCTCGTTTCGTCCTTCTTATCTTCTTGTATCTCAGTCGACTTTCCATTACCACTAGTTTGTGATCAATGTTGATATCCGCCCCGGGGTAAGTCTTGCAATGCTTCACTTGGTTCTTGTATCTTCGTCTTACCAGAATGTAGTCAATCTGGTATCTGGCTCTGTCTCCTGGCATATTCCATGTGTATCTTCTCCGTCGGGTTTGCCACCACCAAGTTCTTTTCACTGCAGAATTCCACAAGTCTTTCTCCTCTCTCGTTCCGTTTCCACAGCCCGAACTCTCCTACTGTGTTCCCATCCTTTCCCTCTCCAACCACTGCATTCCAATCTCCCATTACTATCAGGTTTTCCTTCCCTTTGACTGTGCTCAGGACCTCTTCTAGTTGCTCGTACATTTTTCCGATTTCTTCTTCCGAATTTCTTCTTAATTTCTTCGGCAAGGAATGGCCCGAGCCAAAAAAAGCCAAAAAATAAAGAAATGTTGTATACAAGAAAAATAGGATTCCCAATAAGAAATCAGCACCTGAAAACATTCGTGTGGTGTGTTTCATTATATGACTCAGAAATATGGACCATTGAAAAGGATGTTTGACACATTTATATTTTGCTAAAACAATGGTGGTTTTCTCAGACAAACTTATAATATTTTTTGTAAAACTTACGTCAAAACAGTTGCCGAATTGGTAAGGAAACTAATTATTTTGTTTTGTTCATTATTTTTAAACTTTTTGTTACCCTTTTATAATTTTTGTAAAGCTGGCAGCGAATTGTTTATAAATAATAAGGCAGCCTTGGCACAGGTTTATCCTTCAACGCTACCTAAATCTTCCAATTATTATTTTTTATATTGTACTTTGTTATTATGAAAGAAGTAATAAACATTATCACATAAAAAATACGGAACAAAAGTCGAGGCTTTTGAAACTTGTTGCTAAGGGCGAATGCTGGAGATCCAATTGATAGATGGGATGAGTAACGAGAAAGTGTGCGGAAGAGAAAAGGAGAACACCATGATATGGAGCACGGTGAGGAAGACCAGATCCAGATTGAGAGGTCAAAATTTGGGACTCTACGAGTGCATAGAGGACATAAAAGATAGGAAAATAGAAGGAAAGACCCTCTACGAAGACCGAGGGAAATAATAATATGCAAAAAATATGCTTAAGAAAAAACCAGGCTTATATTCAAGTGTGCTGAAAAGTAAAAAATATTTTTTTTCATCACTCTCTTAATAAAAGGTGGGCGCTTGTGAAATAGATATTGATTTTAATGACAGAGGTCTGGATGTTAATAAAAAAAGCCTCCACACTTTTATTTTCCGAGTGATGAAAGCATTATTTTTTACTTTTTTGTACATTTGAATATATGCGTGGTTAAAAAAAGGATTTCTTTACTTAAAAAACAAATCCTGTTACATTTTCTACTTTTAAGTCTTTGAATTAATTATGCAACGGTTATTTAAAATAGTAGCAGTTCTTCTCACTATAAATGCTAACTCCTACTAGTGCAATCTATTGGCAAAATACTTTTTTCCATGTAAAATGTAAACCATTGAATTTTAGCTGATTTACTCGGTAATTAGTGAATTTAATGACTGAATCTTGTATTGTCATCGAGATTAAGTAAGTGTGCCAAATTTCAGCTCGATTAAACGTTGGGAAGTGAGTCAGATTTTGATTACAAGATTCCATCCAGACAGACAAACAAACAGGTGAAGTTAAAATAAGCGTGTGGTAAAACACATGGGGCAGCTAAAAGGGGATGTGAAGCAGAACAGCTACACGGAAATAAAGGAGTTAGCAGGGGACAGGGTAGAATTGAGGGCTGCAGTCAACCAACCTTAGGACTGAACGACTATGGGTGATGACTGGTGTAACCGGTGCACGTTTTTCCCCGAAAATCAGCCTAAAATTCACGAGAATATGTGAGAAATATCACTCCTTTCCTGCTGGGCGCACGGCTCCTTTCAACAATACTGTCTAATTTATACAGTGTACGGTATAATATGTCGAAATAAACGGACGTTGCCCACCATTGTCATTCACGTCGCTTTCACATTTTAACTTCTCTCGCGCTTCCTATGAAATCAAAATATGCTGGAAACATTTCTTCACGGTTGCCCTCGTAAAAATACGTTGTAAATACGACGTAAATATGGAAACATGAAATTTAGTGATGAATAATAATGCGTGGTTATATCTTATGAAGGAAGTGTTGTTACATTTTCTAAACAATGCATGTCTTCTTAACTTGACAATAATTATGATGCTAACTCGTAAATGTATTCCCAGTCAGTCGTTTTACCAACTTGGGGGAGGAGTGACTGTTTAAGTAATCAGGGCCCCTAAGTCCGCCCAAGTTTCGATCACCCTTCGACCAAATCTACATCTTCTTTTCTAAATCGTTTAGCATTTTATCGAATTTCCATTTGAATTTTCGAAAGATATCCACTCCCCTTAAGGTAATTTGAGCGAGATAGTTCCCTAGTTATAATGGAGAACATATTCGAATTTTATTTTTTAATAATTGCGTCAGTAAGAAGTATGAAGAAAATATTGCAATATTACTGGTGCCAAAGTATAGTTATATATGACAAAAATTCTCAGTAGTTAATTAAATATAACCACATAAGTCTCTAACTAGACTCATTTTTTCACGCCGTAGGGTGAAATCGCCTTCTCAATAGATGTGTTTTTGCGATTCTGTAAAAAATACTGCTGTAAGCAATTGATTAATTTTTAAAAATAGTTGAGGAAACATGCCAACTACACACCGTTAGTTTTTTTGACGAAATCTAGGTGCTAAAAGTTCATTTTTTTTCAATTTTCTCCCTTTGAAGCGCGCAGCCGTAATTCAATGTAAAACAGCTTATATTTTTAGGCAAATCGCTCGAAAAGTAGTTCGGAAAGGGGTTAATATTTTGATATATATATATATATATATATATATATCGAGATTTTATGTGAATGCGAATGAAAATCTTATCTTTCTCGGTGTCATGTAAGGTTTTGATTCGACCAATATTTGTGTACTTTCGAGGGCCTCGTGTGCAAAAACGTTAAGGATTACAGAATATCTAAAACTATGACTGGATGGCCCGTCGACTACCAGAAATGATTTAAAGCGAGCGGACGGTGGGTTGCGAGGTGACGTCACAGCGATGCGCGTGGGGGGTCTAAATTTGGGCTTGTGTGGGCACTGGGCGCGCGCTCAGTTCAGTTGTATCTCCGGAACGAGTTGGTCGATTTTAGTGATCGAGGTGTTTACGGAGAGCTGAGAACTTAATTTAGACGTTAATAACACAAGAAATATAAAATTAACATCGGAAAGCAGAAAGTATTAGTTACCATCGACCAATTGTTCATAGATTAGCCATTTGTACTAATGATTTCGATGAATAAATGTTGTGTATAGCGTAATTTTCTATCTTTCATTTCAACTGTCTTTCTGACAAACGAAACAATAGAATCTCCCAATAACGTAACGTATTTAATTCCGCATTCACGAAATAAAGATCCGACGGGAGTGTCAATTGGATACTCCTTGTATTTATTTTCTGCAGACAGTCGGAACTCAATGAGGTAAAAGCAACATCTAATGGGAGAAGCATGTAAATCCGTGAGCCTAGCGATGAGCGAACGAACACGCGGTCGCGTTTTACGGAGGAGGCGGAACAATCTAAATGAACTCGTCACCGTCCCCGCTCAAATATTTCGAGCGGATCCGCCGCGGCATTTGCGCTCGGGCGAGTGAAACTTCATGATCGAGGCGCTCAGTGTGATGGGGACCACCGCATAGACCCCCAGTCCTATTGATTACTACACACCCCCGTTTGCCCTTTCAACTCAACTCGCCAACTCACCCCCCCCCCTCCCCCACGCCCAATCATCCCACCCCCCCCCCTTCCGCCCACCCACCCCTCACATCTCGTCTCTCGGATCCCGCTCCGCACGAGATTTGATCAATCATAATCGTGAAATTCCATCCGTCTCAACGCGTCCGCCATATCCCCAGACCTCAAAAGAGATTGATTCGCCGGGACCCCTCACCCTCCCACCTCCGAACACTCCGCTTCGCCACCTCAGCGTCCCATCACGCCAGCTGCCTGTGCATCCCTCACCGATGTGCGTTACACTCCCCCCGCCATCAGTGAAGTGGTAGTGAAACATGGTGGCGGTCGTCGGCACGTAGCGCGATCTCAATAATGGGGAAGGCGCTCGTGGAAGGGGATTCAGGGGAGTGGAGGGGGGAGGGCAGAGAATTAACTGGATCAGGCTTAAGGGTGTCCGGAGCGGTAATTGTGGGGCATTGAGTGTACATTTTAATAACTTTTTCAGCAGTTCGGAAAAAACATTTTCGAACCACATTTAATTTAAGTGAATTTTGTTCATGCGTTGGAACTCACCACACAGGAAGTAATGGAAATAATACAGGATTTATATTTTTATTAATATTGTTTTCATTTATTCTGAAGATATAAGTCCATTTACTAATAAATGAAAACAATTATCTTTTAGAACGATTAAAATAAAACAATTTTGACAATCCCACGCCAGACGACTCTAGTGTCACTTGAGAGAGGAAACTTCGATCCGTTCTGCTTCGAGACCTTTTCCATGCGTCGATGTTGTGTAATTACTGTGCGAGGATTTGGGGTGGAGAATTGCACACGTATATCAATTGTAATGTAAATGCAGAGTTTAATGCGGAAAGTTTTATTCAATGCAGGGAAATGCGGAAAAGTATGATGACAGTGAAATAGTTTAACGTAGAGTGTACTCTCATACCGAAGCTCCTTCCACTCCACGTGAAGTGAGTGCCGAAACGTTTTTTCCTCATTCATTCCTTTGTTTTCAGTTTGACCTATGAAACTGCTCTTGTTCTCTGAGTGACAAAGATTTTTCTTTGAATCCTATCTAAAACCTTACTAGAAAATGAGGGCGAATTCCCATTCAAATTTAGCATTCCAATCGCATCAAATCTTAAATTTAGAATTGTGCGTAGTTCCTCTATCGTCTGCTGTTTGTGTGCTGTTGACTTTGCTCTTTAAGTTATCTCGTAATTTTCGAGCACTTAACATGTCACGGTTGCTTGCATCGAGCTCGAAAGATGTTTGAGGTCGCGTGTTTAGATTTTTGTGGCCGGAAGGAGTTGCGGTGAGAGTAATTTATAGAGCACTGTCTCGGCTGTTGGGTGATAATCCTGTGTCCCGAGCCATTGCTCACCACTGGAAGCAATAGCGTGCAAATGAGGGTAGCGAGAAGATCGGGCATTCATGACTTCCACTGAACAAAAGGTTAAATAGTATCACATTTATTATATCGTGTCTTCAATGAGAAGTCGCTCACATTTTTGTGAGGGAATATTGCCGAATGTTCTGAATGTTTTTTGATACTATAGGGAAAATATTAGTATTTTCATTTTTCATCACCTCTTCAAGCATGTTTCGTGCCTGGCTATTCAATTGTCTGCTCTTCCCTTGGTTACGTCATGAGTTTTTGTAACAGACTAACTGAAAATATATTCCCAGTTTTGCAATAAATATTTTGGCAATTTCAGTTTAAAATCTCAGGTTCAGTCAGTTTCTTTTTAGTTTGGGGTTACTTATAAGGTTATGTTTATTTTTAGCCAGAAATTAATACATACATACATATTAATGTATACCTACATATGTAAATCTTTCTTTCTGTGGTACTTTATTGTATTTTTCATATTTTTTATTTCTAATAAACTAAATAATTTGTAAGCGGTCATTCCCGTCAATGTATATTCCATACAGTTGTTGTTGACGCCACAATATGTAATCAAAGTGAATAAAACTAATTCATGGGCATGAATATTCTTCGTCCAGTCAGAATTGAAAACGAACGATGTATGTTTGATGAGTGACCAACAGTCTTGTCCAGTCGCATTCCTAAGATCTTTTTATGATATGAAGCGTTTTAGAGCTATCATCGTACGATTTGAACTCGTTGGGATCATAAATGACCTGGCGGTTTGATCTTTGCCAGAAAAGGTCTCGCAAAAATAAATGATTCTGCTCGTAAACGATGGGCATAAATTATCGGACGCGCATAAAACATTTTCTTTTCCCGTCGCGGCGGGACGGCAGGCGACGGCCCTGGGCAATCGGGGTCAACTTGCGATCGCGCGAAATGCGGAAATCTCCCCCCCCCCGACCTTCACCCTCCCCACCCTCACTGAATTGCTGAAGCTACCCTCCTCTTTTGTGACACCAATTTGAAGAAATTCGCCCTGAAAAAAATCACTCGACTGCACCAAAAATCGAACCTGGATCTCTCTCAATTGATGGACAAGTGTTTTAGCCAGTGAACCGCCAAGCTATCTAGTAACCTAAACCCTTTTTCCCAACTCCTGACGGGTGGACTTCACAGAAAAAGTAGCCAATGAAAGGCGTTTCCCCTTCCACCTCAGTTTCTGGCTCCCGGCGGCCGAACAGGGCTGTTAGTTCTTGCGAAAAAATACACCTAGGGCGGTGAGGAGTCACGTTAAACGCTGATTTTCAGCCTTAACTAACGAAGTCTAACTCGAAGGTAGAAAATTTGGTAACACAGACGATACAATACCGAGGTGAACCCCACGGCAGTCGGAGAAATTCCGAGTCCCTCACCCCCATTGCATTCCATGCCAATCTTCTGTTATTGGCTGGAAAAGTGAAAGGCACACCAGCGAACTCAAGGTCAGCTGCCAAGTGTTGGGAAAAAGGGTATCTAGTACATGTACATAATACCCTGGAAGCTACCTCAAGGGTTTGTGGCAGGGGTGATTTATCACCAACGCGTACTACAATGTACCACAAAAAAGTTAATGAAGCTATTGGCGCATTAGAAACAAAACGTTCAAATACTTGTCAGGAGGTGACATTTTAACGACATGCATTGCACTATAGGCCTTTCAACAATACTACAGAAACTATTTACATTAATGCATTTTGCAACCCCATAAATGGACAGAGATAATAGAGTTATACCATACAGTATCTTTCAACAAACATAGTTAAAAGTCTCATCGGTAGCTGTTATGGTCTCTTACCCTTCGCGGGAAAAATGACATTTTAAACCTGCCTGTTCTGCAGTCTAGTTCCCTAATTTTATTCTCATGATCTAATCTACCGTAGTATGTCGGATTTCGTTAGATGTTTTTAACGTCGTCTGAAAATAAATTGGTTTGAAACTTACATGAAGGATTAAGTCTAAATTTTAATCAACGGTCTGAACGCTATTCCCTCCCAGTTGTTGCAAAAGGTCAGAAACACTTACAAGATCATCATAACGGCCTTTAACGTATCTTGCCGATCTTCACTGCACGCGTTCTAACTCTGTTTTTAAGCCTACCTCATAAGGATACCAAATACTGGCAGGGTATTCAAAGTAGGGTCTAACAAGGGAGAAGTAGCTGATTTCCCTAACTTTATCTTTGCACTTGCCAAGTACTCTTTTAACAAATTCCATTTCCAGAGTATGTTTACCCCACGAGAGACCATTTGTCAGTTTAGCTCCCAGGTATTTATCCGATTCTACAGTCTCTAATTGGCTAAGCTGTATGCAATGGCTGCAATGAGGAGAGTTTTTCCTTTTCCAGAAATTCATTATTACATATTTTTTCAAATTTAATTCTAGCCAGGCATCGTACCACTTTTGAATTACCTCGAGATCCTTGGATTTCCTTATACACTACTGATTCGTCTGCAAATAATCGAAGCTTACTGCCAACTACCTCACCGATATCATTAATATGCATCAGGAATAGAAGTGGGCCTATGAAACTCCTCTGTGGGACACGCGATGTGACTTAACTTCATTAGAGATGGCGCCGTTTATCACAAAACTTTGTACGTCGTTGCTTAAGAATTCTCTAATCCAGGAAATTACGTCATCGTAAAACTCGCAAGATTTTAATTTTGTAAGATAACTTTCTTTGGGACATTTTATCAAATGCCTTTTGAAAGTCAAGAAAAATAGCAAAAACGGGAACGTTATCTTCACCCGAGATTAAGATATCGTGGAGAAAAAATACTAATTGAGTTTCGCAGATTCTTCCCTTTCGGAATCCGTGTTGCGTCTTTATTAGCAAGTTCTGCATATCAAGGTGTCTCATAACTGAATTTTGTGTTCAAGGACTTTGCACGAGATAGGTGTGAGGGATATCGGTCGGTAATTTGGTGGCTGTTTCTTATCACTGCTTTTAAATATGGGCGTGATACATATTTGCAATTTTCCAGTCCTTGGGTACATTGTGTTCGTTGATGGATTTTTGAAATATTTTCTGCAAGTACGAAATTGTTTCTGAAGCTAATTCGCTATACACACGGGCAGGAATTTCTTCAGGACCTGATGGTTTATTTGGACTTAGCGATTTTGACAAATTCTATTCCGTGAGGATAAATATCAATAGGCAGCATCGTTTGCTGGCAACGTTCATTTACCGTGGTGGGTGTGTTTTGTGATGACTGAGTGAATAAACTTTGAAAGTAGGAGTTTAATGAATTGGCTTTGTCCGAACTGATTGTTAATACTTCGCCCTTTTCTTTTCGTAGTGGATTAACTGTTGATCTATGGCCTTGAACTTCCCTTAGGAATGACCAAAAGGCTTTAGAGTTATTTTGTAACTGTTGTAATAGTGTTTTCTTTTAAAATCCATGAATTCATTCCGAAACGCTTCCTTCGTAGTGGCTTTAGAATATTTATATTTTTCAATTATTAAATGGAAGTCTTCAGCGGACAAATCTGTACGTAGGTTTTTCATCTTTGCGTGGCTTACTCTCTGTCGTCTTAATGATTTTCTCACTTCCGCATTGTACCATCTTGTTTCGCTGCTCTTTTCTTTGACTTTACTTGGGATATATTTTCTGATCCCTGAATGCACGATCGAAAGAAAAGCTTTTAAAGTACCCTCCGTGTCTAACTTTACTTTAACGCTTGATTCTTGGAAGTCGGGAAGAGAATATTTTGGTGACTCACGAACATATTGAAATCACCTTTTTACATGCTTTTCTTTAACTCGCTTTTCCATGGATCTATGGATGCATGGATCCATGGGTCCATGGTCACCACTTCTTTTTACCTTACATACTTACCACTTTATTCACCCCAAACTGAGAATTGAGTTAGAATGGTGGTAAAGTACCGACTCTCGTTCCTAGGAATAATCAGAGAGTCGTCGAATCGTGTCCCCAACCCGGCGAATCTTTTTCTAGATAAAATATTACGTGCTTTTCTTTTACTCCTTTTTTCATAGTTCAATGGATCAATGGTTGCCACTTCATTTTACTTTAATGCATTCGATCCCATTCGATTAAATACTCCCAAGTTCTCTAAATCCGTTGACATCACCCGCTCCTTTGTCCCATTCCATTTACTTACTATATGGTTCTCTTCTTCCCTAAACTTGCCCCTTCAAATGTAAACCTGACCCCCTCATCCGGTCGGATATCACTTTCCTTCCCTCCGACCTCATGAACCTCATAATCGTTCCAGCCATGCCTCTTATTACCAGTGTTTAGAACCACTCAGCGCAGTAAGGCGTTTGTTTTGTTCGAAAAATGTGTGCGATAACTTGCCTTGAGAAGAAGAGCTTCGCCAGAGACGACTGACTCTTGACGTCTCTCTTCGCTTCAAGACAACACGAGTATTTGGGGAAGAAGAGAGTACCTTATTTAATGTAAGTATTTTCTACATATTTACAGAAAGAAGAAAGTTTCAAATGGTATTTATCCACACTGTTACCATCGTTTTACCAACAAGAAAATCATCGTTACCAACAGAAAGAGTTGGACAAAGTTAAGCCTGAAACTATTCGCTTATTTTCTACAAGCCTACGTCTTGGTAATCTGTGTTACATGTAGTAGGGAATAGGGTATAGCCCGTTCGCGTTAACTTGGCCGACTGTCAGTAGTCGATCGATATGTATTTTGATAAATTTAACTCAGATTAATTTAACTCAATTCTTCCCGTCATAAAATTATGAAATTTTGCATAGCGCCGTACATCAGGTGAAAATAGAGTATTTCACTGCTACTTTTGTAATTATCGATTTATTTTCTATAGAATCGATATATTTCAATAAATTTAACTCGACTTATTTATACATACTTTTCTTGAACTCGCTTTTCCATGGTTCCATTGTTACCACTTCATTTATAACTAAATACTACTAATGCAATGGAATACCCTTTCCGCATTGTGTTTCGAGGTGGAAGAATGGTAAAGCATCCGGCTATCGTCCCGAGAAACAATTCGAATGTTATCGTATCAATTCTACAACCTGGCGATCTTTTTCTAGTAAACACTCCTAGTTCTTTTAGTCCTAGTTAATAAAATGTTTAAAAAAACTAGTGTTGTTTTATAAACATTTACTTTTTGCATTTACATTTTGCCACAAGTGTAGTTTTGCAAGCATTTTATTAACTAGGGCTAAGAAGTGAAAAAAAAGATGAAAAAACCTTTTAAGCATGCTTTTCTAAAACTATAAAATTTTATTAAAAAACCTATAAAAAAAGAAATATCTTAACATGGTACTAAAAAAGAGAAAATAATATTTCCTCAAGTGAATGAAGGTTTAGCCTAGAACTAGAAATAATTACATTCAATTCAAGGAAATTAGCCACGAAATGACAAGACCACAACGAATAGCGTGGGGCGCGACCTCATTTATAATTCGCACCTTAACTTTAGTTCATTTAAAGATATTCTCAAAATTGTATATTGAAGCTCTCTATTCCATTGAATACAAAAATATTCACATTTTATGAATTTATGTTGATTTCGAAAATGAAAGAGCGCCTCATGATTTTCGTTGTGGTCTTGTCATTGTGTGGCTAATTTCCTAGAATGGAATTTCATTATTTCCACTACTAGGCTAAACTTTCATTCACTTGAGAAAATATTATTTTTTCTTTTTTTAGTACGATGTTAAGTTATTTCTTTCTTTATAAATTTTTTAATAAAATTTTATTTTATTTAAAAAAGGATGCTTAAAATTTTTTTTACATATTTTTTAAATTTTAGAATTTAATTCTTTGTGTAGATATTTTAATGATATTCAAGGATAACCTAACGTTAACTACTCGATGGTCACTAATTCTCTCGACAGTGTCTACCTTAATCACTTGTTTTGATATATCTGCTGCTAATAAATCAAGAATATAGTCCCCTCAGTTAGGTATCGTAGACATCTGATATAGGGCATTTGATGAGAACGTGTACAGCAGGGACACTGAAATGTCTTTTTTTCTCCCCCAAGGTATGTAACTGTAGGTACTCCAATCCATGCAGGGGTATAGTTGACATGATCCCCTTCGGAAATTATACTCGAACGAATGGCTTTGTGGTGCATCGGGATAACACATATGACCAGCAAATGGAAGACTCTGGTTCGAGCCTCAGTATTTGGCTTTCCGGGCCAATGCGCAGACCACCTCACTGCCCATGATTCCTAGCTCTTGTGGCAATTAAAAGTATTGAAAGGAACTAGATGGTATGCCCTTACAGTCCATCTAGGCTGGCAGCACAAGGGAAAGGATGACTCCTAAGAAGCCACAACTCATGAGGTTGAATAGCATAACAGCACTCCAGCCGTGATTTTCTATGTATATCGTATTCAGCCGAAAATACAGCGATGAAATAAGTAGAAATTCTTTCTTGTTCCCTTTTGAACACTCTAACATTGCCATGAGAACAAGGAAGCTGGTTAAGCGTGGTGGTCTGTCCATTGGCCCGTAAAGTCATAAGTCTATCGCGTCCACACGTCTATCTGCCCGGCAAACGGAAGAACCGTGGATCTACATCTACATCTACATATTACCCTGCGAGCCACCTCTAGGGTGTTTGGCAGGGGGTGACAAGTCACCAAAATGCAGCATGCAAGCGAACCGCCACATGCACACCGCACGGTCATGAATATTAAGGATACTAACCAATTCCATCATTAACTAAAAACCATCATGCAGCATGCAAGAGAATCCCCACATGCACGCCACACATGTACGATGACACATAATATTCTACATGCTACTTAAGAGGGCAATCTGCCTATGAAGCTAGAACATGCAAAACATGCTGTTAGAAACACCATAAAACTCCGTAAACATGCTTTAAGAAATACATATGTTAGTAAGCTACACTACCAGTCAACTAATCTATTTCTAAGTCCTTACAAAGCCGTTATAGTCTCTTATCGCTCGCGGAAAAAACGACATTTTAAATCTATCTGTTCTACAGTCTATCTCTCTTATTTTATTTTTATGATCTAATCTACCATAGTACGTTGGCGGTCGTAAAATATGATCAACTTCGTCGGAAAATAAACTACTCTTGAATTTACATAATAGATTTAGTCTTGTTTTCAATCTACGGTCTGACAGTGATTCCCATCCGAGTTGTTCTAAGAGGTCAGTAACACTAACAAGACTATCGTAACTGCTTTTCACGTACCTGGCTGCTCTTCTCTGTACACGTTCTAACTCTGTTTTTAAGCCTGTTTCATGAGGATCCCAAACACTGGAAGCATATTCTAAATGGGGTCTAACGAGGGAGAAGTAGCTTATTTCTCTCACTTTGTCGTCGCACTTGCCTAGAATTCTTTTAACAAATCCTAATTTCTCTGTATCGTCAGATGATCTTCTTTTCATCATGAGCTTCCCTACGTTGGTGTTATATCTGGCATCCGCGAGCGTGAATTAACGCGTCGTTTATCCATTCATTTCGCAGTAAACCCAATAACTCACTCTAATCTTCGTTTCAGACGTCCCCTACCGAAGTTACTTTCCGTTCACCCACTTTTTCTCCTTCGGTTACGTCCACTCAGCAAACTGCATGGGTTTATATCGTTACTTATATTCTAATTAAAATAGTCCTTACTATTTTAATGTCTGTTTTTTCCGATGGAATGATTGCCCTCCGTGCAGCGAGAAATTTCTATCATCTTCGATAAGGGTTTTAAGGTGCCATAGAAGAAATGTTTCGGGTGTTAGTTAAGATGAATATCTCCCATTGGCACATAACAGTAGGAGCACACGCGTGTTCTTCTCACTCATTTAAAAACACATGGCTAGGACACCCATTTTCGCATCTTGCAACCATTACTACCAACTCGTTTCGAACGCAAGTACAAGTGATATCGCATACTTCTAACGTCATCAACATGCCGTCGACTGTGGAAAATGTTTTTGTCGCGGGATTCAAAACCAAACTTTTCCCTTTTCACTACTGCCACGAGAGATACTTCGTTTCATTTTTAATTTTAGGCTAGAATAAATTTAAAAGTTTTTTTCTTCGGGCAAATATTTTATCTGAGACCTACATGTGCTAAAGTATGATGTAAAAATTGATGAGTATTGGTTTTTTTTGGGCAACTATCGCAGCAGCGCCTGATCACAAATGGACTGTTGTTACGTCTTTTATCCGTGCGCCCGCTCCTTCACTGCTTATAACTCCTGCAAAAATTTCCAGGGCTGCACTTTGGACGATTTTGGGACATGTGCTTCGGAACTTTAAAAATCCTGAAAAATTGAGGAATGTCGTCAAGTGTAGAGGGTGATTCAGAAAATCTCTGTACTTGCTGTCAACCCAAGATTTTCAAGAAGTGGGATGACTCTCCACTACCTATAGTACCATTTCGACCCATCTCACCATGAGACCTCAAGATAGGGCCCATGATAAAATCATGGGGATGGATGATTTGAACCTTAAGTGTGTGTGTGTGCATCGTGACTATTCCGCGAATCAGTTTGGTTCCCCTGTCTCCTCCCTTCACCTGCCTCTCTTCACCTCCCTCCTGCCCCTTCACCACCTCAACTGCAAACTCCCTCCTTGCCGCGCAAGTCTGCGCCAGTGACTTTTGCGACAGCTACACCCACCTCGCCCGTCCGTGCCTTTCGCAATCATGCTCTCTCCTCCTGCTCTCCATTCATCGCCTCTTTCCTCGCCTTCCGCATTTCTGCCTCCGATCGCGTCCTCGAACAAACAACACGCATCCCTCCGAAACTCTTTGATGTGAGGTCTCGGGCGGCATTTGTGGTTGCAAAGCAGGGAATTTGCGGTTTTCGTCGGCGATGGGATGGTAGGAGGAGGTGGGTGGGTGGGTGGGGGGGGGGGGTGGTTTTGGGGGTTTTCAGGATGTGCAGGGGGGGATAAGGGAGGTTGGGAGGGGGATATAGGGGGCGGGGGGGGGTAGGGGAGCGCTCCTGTGGGGACGGGGTGGGGTGGTCGCGATGGGAGGCGGAAATTCACCCCACCTGTTGGCACCGCGTTTTCTCGTCATTTATACGCGGCTCCACCGTGCAAAGTAATTACACCGTCAACATGTCATGGGCGGAGGGTGAGGGAGGGAGGGTGGGAGGGAGGGTCGTGTGTGTGTGTGTATGTCTGCGTGTGGGGTAGAGAGAGGGAGGGGGGGAAAGAGGGGGGGGGGAGGGAGGGCAGGGGGAGAGGGGGTGGTGCTTGGGCGACTGAGGCCCTTATTTCCCCCTCGCCTCACTGTTTGCTGCCTGACTAACACGTGAAATGTGGCACGGCTCTTTCCATTTGGACCGTCAATCCTTCACGCAAAACGGGGAGTGCGGGGGGGGGGGGGGAGGTAGTTAACGGGTGGGTGGGGGAGTGAGTGAGTGGAAGAGGAGAGCACTCCTTGTCATGAGCATTAACGCGCGCGCAGGGGCAGAGTACAACGGGAAGAGAGGACGGTCGGGTCTGGGACGGGATGATGGTTGCGGATTTATACCGGTAGTGGGGTGAGGTGGTTTGCCGGTGCATTAAAGAAGGGAGGTATGGAGCAGTGAGAGAGAGGGGAGGGTGGAAGAAAAATGTAGTTGCATTTGACAAAGGGATTTAAATGTCACGGGATCGCGGTTGAAATTGGGGGTTTGGGGGGGGGGGGGTTAGAACGAGCTTTCGAGGGCTGGTGTTCGGAGCTAGAGGGAGTGAGAGTAAGGCCCCCCCATTATGTGGTGTAATCCGTGCCATGAAAATACAAAGGAGGCTAATAGAAATCATGATTTGTTGTTGTCCGCGGCCTCGCTCCGCGTCCGTTCAAACTTTGGGCGGCTGAGGGAGAGACGGTAAGTGCTTATTAAATTTGTCCCTCGTCCTGAGTTTTACGTGCGATGTATCCAATTCGTGTCGGAAGTTTAGAGCACTATAAAATTACCTGTACAGATGACTTTCTCGAAGTTCTGGATGGCTAATTGGGCTGGATCTTTGTGTTTCTTCTTTGTAACTCTGTGGGTGTAATTTAATTGACTTACATGAAGAACCTACTCATCGTTTGGTTTGTACTAACTGTATTAGACAATGAGTGTTATTTAAAGTATCTACTGATTTATGTCATGAGAAACAATTGTTTATATTCTGAATCATTGAAACTATCAAATTACAGGCTGGAACATAACCGCTCACATCATCGAAATTCGCAAGCATCTTGGCTTATTGTGATATCAGCATTCTAGTGGAGGTAAACTTACTTTGTGAATCATTCTGTATGACAGCTAAAGTTTAGCATAAATTGGACACGTCCCAGCCTGGCGTTCTCAAAGTCATGGCTGCAATGTGTGGTTCAGCCGAAGCATTGTAAATACTATTACTGGAGACAGAAAAAAGGGAAAGGTCCGCCGCGAGTAATGAATTGCGGCCTTATGTGACTCCGGAGTCAAACCGCTTTCTTTTCCTCGCGAGGCAAAGCAATATGTTTCAACGCAACAGCCACGTCTATTAACCCCGCGAACATCTCAACTTTACCACCTGCCTCGCTTCACCGATGCAATCCATAACAGCAGACGCCAACTGCGTCCGAGCCCGCTTATAATTGCGATACCCGCACCATTGCACCACCGTCCGCTCAGCACCACGACCACAACTTTTAACACTTCCGTCCACTCGAGTTATGCGTGCCCATCTAATTTGCAAAGTAATGAATCTGCCATTCCCGTCGAATCGACCGAATGAAATGAAAAAGCAATCCGTCCGACTGTTGATCGTGCCCCCGACTCGGGGCTCCAGGCCACCCGTCTCCCGCGTCCGAGGGGAGTAATTTGAAAACTAGTTAACGGCTCGCCGGAGAAAGGGGGGCTGAGCACGCTGGGAAATCCCACGGTGCACTGCGGTAATTGTGAGGGAAATCGTCGGGTCGGTCAGCCGGGTAGGCCGAGAGCCGGCTCAGATGATTTAAGTCCTTTATGCACGCCGCTCCGGATCCGAGCAAACTAATGCGCCGTAATTCAATGAAGAAAGTACGGCGAAGAACTCTTTCGTTCCCAGCTGGAGCCTCATTACCAACGGTGTGACTGGAGCACATTTGTACGAGTTCCATCATGACCGTCGGGGCTCAAGGGCAGCTTCAGCTCTTTGATCCATTGTCGTGGAGGGCATCAAGTGGTTTCGCGTGGTAGCTGCATGGTACAGTGGCGACCAAAGCTATTTTGCAAGTGTCGGTAAAATGTTATTTGGCCGCTCTGATTTTCTTTGCTGAATGTGATTTCCCAAACCGTAGCGTAAACCGTACAATTATTGGCCACCCTACATTTATTGGCCACATGGTATTTTGAAGAGCTTATTAAGAGTACAGTTGGAAAACATTTACAATAATGATTGCAAAATATACAATAGTGATTATTGTACATTTTTCCTACTGTACTCTTACTATGCTCTTCAAAATACCAAATGGCCTATAACTCTAGGGTGGCCAATAACTGTGCGGTTTACTCTACGTTAATTTATGGTATTCTCAGGGGTTTCATAACGATCTCCTTAAGGTGGCTGGAACCATTTTTGCCTGCCAACAGATTGCCAATAACTTTGCATAAATGCCAATAACAGTGATATCTATAGATGCAAGTTAAAGCATTCAAGGGCGTAAGCAGGGGGATAGCCCCCCCCCCCCCAATTGAGAAAAAGCTCAATTTTAATATCCTACGTTCAAATTTTGTAAAGTGCAAATGTAATTACCTTAGGTTTTCAATTTTTAATTGTATTAACTATAGTTAAGTGTAATAGCTGTAATTATAAGGCTTGTTTTGAAATAAAGTGGTTTTAAACTCTTTCAATATTTCTGTTATTTTATTTACCAATAGGCGCACAAATACTAATCCTTCAAGAGCTTTCCCTGGTTACGCCCTCGACATTGCATTCTACCGATTGCATACGTGCTATTATTTGTGATTACTATAGATAAAAGTTAAAAAATTGCATTCTACCGATTGTTTTGTCAATTCAACGCTATTTTAACAAGAAACCTAGTGGCACACGAGATATATTTCATAATAATTCGATTACATGGATGCAGAGTTTCTTCTAAACGCGAAGTATTACCATTCATATTATTTGAATGATTGCTAACAAATGTCAAGGTGTTACGCCTTGAGATTAAAGATTGGAATAATTATAGATTAAAATTTAAAAAAAAATAATATAATATTCGCCTAAATGTCGGAGACCGCGCCGAAAACTATCAGTAACTCAAGTCATAGTGTGTTTTAACTTAGGCAAAAAGGTAGAATACAATTATTGTGTCTACATATCATTATCATCACTGCACGTGTGGTGAGTTCCTTCGCTCAAACAGATGTATTTCAATGAAATGTGGACTTGTATTGATTGTGGATGTGGAAACGTATTTTTGGCGACTTACTTGAAAAGTTATTAAAATGTGCACTCAATGGTCTACGATTAACTCTCCGGCTACCTTAAAATTGTAGTATCCTTTCCCTCCAAAGATTCGATTTTCAATCTCTTCGTGGTCTCCGGGCTTCGAGTTTATGAGTAAAAGTGTTTTTACGGATTATTTATGTTTTACCGACTTCTTGTGGGTGGGTGTAATTTCAATCGTAAATTGAAGTTCAATTTTAGCCACAGCTCCTCTCAATGGGCTGGCGACAAGAACGCTAATGAAGGAAATTGTTCGTCCGTAGGTTTTAATGTGTTTTTTATTGAAGTTATGTAATGGGTGTGTCACTTTAAAGATATGGGTAGGCACTGAAGGAAGTTATTTTCGGTGGAAATGAATGGAGAAAGTTAGTAACATTTTCCGGTTTTCATACTGTCTGTCTCCTTTTCACATTCATTAAAAAGCTGCAGACTGGCCACCCCTATGACTGTGACTATTTTCCAGCTTGAGCCGGCATGGGTGCATGGATTCATGGAATTCAGCTTTACGCACGAAAACCACTTGATAACGATGCAATGAAATAATATTGAGAAAGCTGTAACTTAGGTTACGCCGCCTTGATATAGATCTTCTGCACAAAAAGATTCAATCTGCCGTCAAATATGTTTATGAGAAAGAAGCCAAGTTGGGAGAAATGCATTTCCGCCAAAATCAGATACCTAATTTAAAAGTTTTCGCTTCAATTCACAAGCGAAATGTCTAATCTAGGCGGAAAAAATATTTATTTCATTTCAGTGCATGAGTTAAACCGCATCATTTATCTGTCACCCTACGCATGGAATATGATAATTAATACCGTTTTAAGAAAAAATGTTAGTTGTACACACCATATTAACTAAATACCCATGTTTTTTTTCAAAAATGAAAGACAGACCTGAACATCGCGGTTTGATGATGGCTATAGGTACTCTGTAAGAAAACGGATTTTCTTCATTCTTCCTACCCTCACATTGGATACTATGTGTTTTATAGTTTTTGGTCGATGTCGTCTATGTATCCCGTCTACCATTGTTAAAAATGTGAAGAGTCATTTTTTTGGAGATGGAGGAGGTTTATGAATGTATCTGGGGCTATGAAATGAACTGACCATGAATACCAGCCTTTTACGGATGCAAGTCACTCAAACTTGGTTCCTTGATTTTTTTGAGGTGGAGAAGAAAGAACGAAATACAAATTTGAACATATTTTTAATCTACATCACCAGGCCATTGAATCAATTTCACAAGAGAAAATACAAATATGCTACTTAAGGAGGTGACAAAGCGTGAAAAACTGAATGATAATAAATTAAAGAAGGAACACTGTTGGTATGAGTAATTTTCTCCATCAGTATGCTTAAAAGAATATAATTTACTGATTCCGTTATTTCATTAAGTGTAGTGATCATCAACTCTTGTTTACAAACATGTTATCCCTATTCATAATCAGACATCACGTAGCACTGTCTCTAACCTAACCCTTGTCGTTTTCTGAAAGACTGAGAACGTTTGGTTATTTTACAAACTCCAAACCTTCAGCAGATAACTCGTTTTCCTTATTTTTAGTTTGTTGATTGTGGAAGAAATGACTAGATCTGATAATAATAACAGCATATGGAGAGCATCTTCGTTCTTTGCTGGGCGAGATAACTTCCTAGCAAGTCCCTAGCCCTTTATTTTTTTGTCTTTGTGTCTTGCTTCATGTGTCTCCACTAGCATCGGCCTGATGGGAAGAATATCTGCCTCAATTACTTGGGCGCCGTATATGAAGTAATGACACTTGGAAGGTATGAAGTACCAGGGGTACAAAATTTCATTCATTTTTGGTTTCAATAGTATACACATTTATTTTATCTGAAATTATAGTGAATCCTGTCAATATGGCTTTTAAAACAATTCCAAATCATTTTATCAAATATAAGTTTATGCCTGTTATTCCTGACGAGAGTTCCGAATTTCGGAAGAAACGTCTTGCCTTATTCCCGTCATTTGATGTTCCGCTACCTTCAGGAGTAGAGTTATCCACAAGGCCTATTTCCAAAATAAAGCGTTCTTTTACTAGCCGAATCTTCCTTTCGTAAGAGCCTTTCTATTCTGCTTTCCTGATTTGCCATTTCTTGATTTCATGCCTGCACGCACTGTGCATTAAGCACTCGAAAAAAACCAAACCAAGCATGAAATGCAAAACTCCCAAAACGGAAGGTGGGCGAATTCGATTCTGTATGCCTAGAACACTATTTTGTTCATTTGGGTAGGCTTAGCTCCACGTACATTACACGTCGGAGATGAAGTCCCAGTCTCTAAATACTTTCCCGTCCACCATTTTCAATACCAGATGAGGTATCACTGAAAGCGCTGCTCCGTTTACGGTGGTGTTCGTTGTGCTAAGTAATTTTATTTGATTTTCTACCCGCTCAGATTCCTTCTTTAGTATATTTTGTGGCTCTTTTTAAGTAGATTAATTTGATTGTTCTTCAGAATTTTGTTGGAAGATTGCCGTGGGTTTTGCCATGGCAGTTTTCCGTGCTACTTCCTCGCTATATTTGGTAGAATTGCTGGGACACTAAGGAAATAACAAAAATGGACGAATCGCTTCAAGCGCTGTCTGAATTTCTGTAGTACTCGTTCTTACCACTGCTATTGTCACAATCATATTTAAATACCAAATATACTGTATCTCCACCAATGGTGCATTGTCGGTAAATGTAATCCTGAACTTGCGTAATGCGTTTGATAGTGCGATTTCACCTAAGGCCACATCTTTCCCGTTTACTTCCGTCGGTACGTTTATAAAATATTTTTGCTTAAGGTGGCTGGTCGGGTAATCGTTAGTCATTGAGAAATTTAGTTACTTAAATTTTAATGCTCGTTTAAAATTTAATTAATAGGTCATAGTTATACTATATTCAGTAAGAATGACTATGTCTTAGGTACATTCTGAAATATTGTCCTTTACATTTACACATTGCCATAAAAATTTGCTTAAATACAGACTTGATTCATTTGGTAAGTCATTCTTGCGAAATTAATTTTCCGAAAACAGTTCACACCCGTGGCCATAGAATTCAAAATAAGTTTTTTAATGAAGATGTATTGTCACTCAAATGCGAACTAGTATCAAAATATGTACCTATAATATATTTAATCTTTCGTTTTTAATCCGGCAACAGCGTCCATTCTGCCCAAGTTAGATCTGTTCATCATGTCTATGTGGTACTTTCGTGTACCACGTTGACAACTTTACACCACATAGCCGCGCGCGACATTTGATATTTTCGCATAGGTACATATTTTTTAATCGTATTTACGAAAAATTTCAGTCGATAGTATTCAATTATTTTTTCAGAATAGATTTTAATTTATTAGAGCTACATTATATCAGTTTTTGGTTAAAATCTGTTCAGTAGGAATGGAGAAAGTGCGTAATTTATCCTATTGGAGTGGAGAGCGCCATAAGGCTCCATGTTAAAAGAATCTAAAATATCGCAAAAAGTAAGTCGATGATCCCCCATTTTTTCTTCGATATCTTATAGAATATCCAAAAAGGAAAATATTTGGAAACTTTTAAGAAAATCTGTTCACTTTGGTTTTTTAGACCATCCACCTTAAGGATCTAACGCTTTCCCGGCGAATAATATGAGTAAACTTTTCTCGGGTTCTACACCGCTATAAAGTATTAATGATTGCCGACGTTCCGAGAGACGATATGTCACTCGAAACGTCGGCAATTATGAATAGTTTAAACCGGTGGAAATCCCGAGATGAGCTAACTCATATTTTTAGATCTTTCCTTTGACGTTGACGACCCTGAATAAACACTCGTGTTATGTTGGAAATAATTTTTCCTTTTCGAGACAGGGGTAGTGGTTTTCGTAGCCACTCGTGGCTTTACAAGCATTATCATTCCGTCTACCAATTTGCGCCCAACGTTTGCCATAGTTTTAGAAAAATAATCTTTTGAATAGCTATACTCACTAAATTCCTAGTATCAATGGAGTACCCGCCTAACATGGATTTCTTTTCCACGTAAGTCAACAGAGAGTGCTTCGTTTCGATACCGTCGTGAAGAAGAAGAAGCAAATCTCCATGCGCAACGGCAGCGCTCGGCATGACGCCTGAAAAAGTACCCTAACTATTTTCCGCACCATTCCGCACTAAACCCTTTCTCAGGCGTAATTTGCAATAGGCTCTATGTACACACTTAGTTAAACAAACTTGTGATCTAATGGCACTTAGTTTATAAGGCTTATCAAATATAAGATTACTCAATAAAACACGAATTTTACAGAGATTACTTCAAAGTAACTACTAATGGAAATTATATAATAACAATAAGATTATATTTATCATGTTAAACCATAGTACATACCTTAAAGTAATTATTCAATTCGGAAAAAAACATTGTTTTGTGCTACACACTGAACTTGAAGCTCCAATAATAACCGAATATCGATTTACCAAGTCCTGATTTGCCAAGGTTCCTTATTATCCAAGGTACATATTTAGCTAGATCACCACATCACTTGCATTGCTTTTATTCACGCACTGTATTTTAAAATTACGGTTGATTTATCAGAACTTTTATCTCTTATTTTCTTGGATTCCATAGTTAGTTGGGAAGATAACACAGATTGCATCCCTGCAGATTTGCTGCTGAGATGCCTAGAGGTAATCGGTAAAAGAAATGAAAACTTCACCTGGACAATTGACGCATATTTTGAGGAGGAAAAGTGAAATATTTTTCTTTAATAGTCATTTCTTCAAAGTGATTTAAATTCATGTAAACGCGTCACACTACGGCATTGTATGAAAAATAGCATGTATATTTCATGATTTACGTGTACTAGACGACTCTCCTGCATTATCCAAGTATTAGGTTATCGGAGATGGCCTTTGTACACCTTATCTCATTATCTAGGATAATCGAGACTTCACAGCATTTTCAAAATGTTACCGTATAAAAACTCAGTTGCTATCATTTACCCAAAAATCATACCTGGGAGTGTGATTGCTAAAATATTTATTGCTGCCCCCTTTTGGGTGAAAGACTATACATTTGGCCCTCTACTTGCACGCATCAAGTGAGTCAATTAGTCAGCCATCGCATTTCATTGTTAAATCAAGAGGCTTTTAGTATTTCCGAGACAAAATACAAGTCATGGGCATCTTTAAATATCAAATTATAAGCGTGTGCTTTCGACATGCCTAATTCTTATGCATTCAAATGAATAATATAATAAATTTAATACAAAAATGGACAATTGTAGATTATTATGATAACATAAAATCCGTTTTCGTTAGTTTTTCGAAATGCACCAATCTTCCGTACAATACTTTACATTCATTTAAGTTGTGGTAGCTTAAATAATTGAATTTGGCAAATGTAATTTGATCAATCATTATTTAATTAATTACCTACTATCTTAGTCTCTTCCCTAATTCTACTGCCACGGCAGTTAAATCTGTTGATCCTAATGGTGAGACGTTGTATGTTTTGCTATTTAAGGCTGATCAAATTTTTCATAAATTAATACGGTTTCGGTGGCAGCGAGGTAACGTCCTCGTCTGCTAACCCAAAGGTCGCGGGTTCGAGTCCCGCCTGTAGAGAATTTTTCACCTCCCATGGCCATGGTTGTGTGCGCTCGTCCGTTGTTGAATGTCAATACCCAGATTAATGAGAGCTGTTTTCGGTGGTAAAAAAATTGAAAATATATAAAGAGTAACTATATAAATATTTTCACTGCTGCTCTTATTCTTTTTGAAACATTTGCTGCAATCAGATTCGTTCCAATAAAAAAACATGTAATTGCCATCATTCAGCCATTTTCAAGCAAAATATGAGCAATTGGGTGAATTTAAAGAAGTGTCCGTATTCATAGCGTTGAAGGATATCTAACACAAGGTTCACTCAGTTCATTATTAATTGCAACGGTAGGTTTGTAGCGCTGTTTCCATGACGCCAAGGTTTTTTAACCATAGTATGAAAATACTTTTTAAAAATAGCGTATAAAAAAAATTACTGCTTAAGAATAATCTTAACTTTTTCCATTTATGAACACAATGTTAATATTTATTTTACCATATTTAAATTAACGTTTAAGTGCTCCTGATCCTCAGGTGCATCAGTAGGTACTCAAAGATACCTTTGATACAATATTTTTTTGCATTTTGGTTGTCCATATTTCCATTGATATCAACTCAATTTTTCCTTTAATATTTTATAAAAAATTACCGCGCATTCAATAATTAAGCACAGATAATTTTATATTTTTATTAAAGCAAATTTATATTTTATTGATCAGTTAGTTGTTCACCTAGAGACGTTTCAAACAGCGGAAAAGGGAATGAGCCGGAACAAAATGGAGGGATATATTACGAATACCGATCCAGAAGACATGGGTATGGTTTGCACCGCGCGATTTGCACTACACGCGCGGTCGACTTGATTGTAATTGTTAACGATTCTCGACTTCTTTATCGATGGGACTGCCTTGATGTCACTCTCGAATAGATTCTTTTGACCAAGGTAAGCTAGACAAATCCTCCTCTCAACATATGGCACTATTTATAGTGAGTGGTTTTTTTTCTCCGGCGCGGGGGTTTGAAAATGTAAATAGGCCGTAAAATGGCGTGCGTGAGTTCTATCGTCGTTCCGCCTTTGACAGGAGTCTCCCGGGAGGATTAATGGCTCTCCACGGACGTGAGGCGATTGGCAATCGCTGAAAAGACTGACGTGGGGCACGAAAGGACAGGATGCATTATTCTTTCTCTTCTCAATAAGGGTCCCGCTTAACGTGAGGTCATGAGTTCGGAACCTTCGCCGGACGTTTGAGACTCGTTCGCCGGACGTTTGAGACTCGTGGAGTAATCTATTACGATTCTTCAGCGACGTCTCACCATCCACGTTGGACTCTGGCCATCGAGGGGGTGGGTGGGGGTGTGAGCGATAGACTTGAGCGAGCCATTAGAATTCCGCCACAAATCGCTCGGGCTGCTTATTTTCAGACGTTGTGTAATGGCTCGTTGAGGCGAGGTCAAATATTAGACATTTCATTTTGCCTCACTTCCCCCCCGACACTTTGAACGGCGCACAGAAGAGAACGCAAATACAATATAAATCAGCCGCCCGCTAGGTAATGCTGTTCAATCTCTTCTTCCCTGTCATCTACCCAACTCTTGAAAGACATTATGTCTCCGCGTGCCGAGTTGATTAACCCGGCTCCTTGCCAACTTCCTGTCAAATGCGTTTCTTTTCCCCTAACCGGTCGTATTGTGTTTGATCAAAGAAGATTATTCCCGCGGTAAGTTACGGTTTTTCCATGAAATTTCATCAGAGATAGCAGTTTGAAGCAATCACCAATTTGCAGTGATGACCTCCGCTTATTGAAGTCGGAGTTGGGAGGTAATAACTCGCAAGAATGAAGGAAGAGCTGCTCGTATCTGTTGGAGATAGTAATGGCGAATACTTAAGAAGATGTGCGTTTTTGTCTCCCATCAGTTTATTGCCAAAGATTTGATCACGACTTGCAAGCTATGAATGGTTATGATGTTTTTAGGGATGTTGCTCTTCGATACATTTTGGAGACTATTGTCAATGATAACTAATGCCATTTCTTAACCTTCCATTTTTCTATCTGTAGATGGGTGAAACCGCGTATCTCTATGAAATCAAGTCATATTCAAAGTAGGTAGGTATTAGAAAACTGTTGATCGTTGGCCGAATCCCTATTGAAAGTTCCAGCTCCATGTTACTCTTGTTTTTATAATTAATTATCACAATCTTTCTCCAGCCTCCCTACTGACGTCAACTTCAGCTCTTTCAGTGGTCATGATCATAATATTTGTTTATTTATTACCCACCTGAAAGCAGCCTCAAGGGCCTTTTACATCAGTCATTGTAACTTAATAACAATGGAAAAGCACAGAAAGCCCTGGGAGGTGAAAAATCCTCCCCAGGTGGGAATCGAACCCGCGACCTTCGGGTTAGCGGACGTTACCCCACCGCCACCGAGGCCGACAAATGTAATATAATATAATATAATTTTTTCTACGAGAAAAACATTTATTTATCAAATGCATGGGTAATTGTTTCAAGATGCTCGTAAATAAAAGTTTTAAAACACCAAAAAAATATGAAATTTTCTGCTGCTTCTCTTTGTCAAGTACGAGTAGATTGTATTCGTGAAGATGATGTTCTTCAATATTTTAGGGGAAATGGGAGCCTGTTTGCAGTTATGGATTCAGTATTTTTATAGTGGGATATAATTCGATATAATAGGGTATATAATGGGATCCTATTGCCGATATGTTATGAAGATGCCTCTGAGATGGATGGTTAGGGTAAGGGCTGACCGTAAACCTACCATTCAACTGGAAGAATACCATTTGATAATTGTATCAATTCTAATTTAGGCCCGAAGTGAGGTTTTAGAGAATGCATTGTAGTTACGTAATTTATAGGTCTGAATTGAATGATTATGATTGAATAATGACCCATGAAAATGAATTATAACTACCTCCAAAAATATATTTATCTCGATTTAATTTCAATTGCTTGCCCACATAAGTATAGGCATAGCAAAACTTGGTGGAACTTGCCAGCGAATGGTCTAAGACCAGTGAGGGTGAATTAAGCATGAATGATCATGCAAAGGTAGCGAATAACTCCAGTCCCACCTCTATTCCACAGTTTCCTCTTTCTGACGTCATGATCTTCGCAATTGAGTACCACTAAGTTTTGCTACCCCTGTATATAAATTGGTTTTCCACCTCACACCTGAAGTCTTAGTTGGGATTTCAGGCTGTGTCCAACTTCAGTGTGAGAAGTTTTAATAAAATAACCTACAAAAATAGGCATCAGTGAAGGCCGAGATGTTTTTATAAGTCCATTATCTTTGGTTAGTTTTCTCATAAACTGTAACAAGTGATTAATTAATTGATAGACCCATCACTTTGCGACATATCATTCCCCTAGCTTATCAAACGATGACAATGTGAAATTTATTTACCCTATACTATTTGGCGAAGCTCTTTACTCTGCTCTCAGAGTTATGAAAATAAATGATGCCATTGATTGATTACTCTTATCCGAATCCATTGTTCATTTTTCACTGAGTGCATTATCTTGACAAGATTTCAAGTCGACGACAGCCTTAAAGAAATCTTTAAATGAGAGCGATAGTTCAGATGTTTCTTGCTTAACATGTAGAGATGCCATCAAGAAGTGTCAATTGATATTCTCTCTTATGTTCCTTTCCTCTCTTCGAGATAGCAGATTCTCAATCGCTTTTACTCCAGGTGGTTTTCTTCGAAGTGGTAATCTTTTAATCAACAAATCACTCACTTGGAAGTGGTATGCGTAGCATCGGTGCTCTTCTATCCATACCCTCGATGGCATTGGCCTGTTCTTCGATTGACATTTTTACGACTCAAGTGATAAGTTTATAAGTATAAAGTTTCGTTCTTAATCATGTTGTGACTTATCAACTCTATTGAGGGGCATCAAGCTTAGATAATCTTCAGACGTGAGAGGGAAACGTGATTCCTATCTGGAACTCAATCATAGTATTCCTAAACTTTTCAATGTCATCATTGAAATGATTAACGCAAGGAAGATAATTATAGCGTAATAGATTTTTCGTGTTGGCCACTGTTATGTTGCTGTGGGATTGCTAAGAGTATTAGGTCAATCTTTTTTCATTTGTGGAAGCTGAGTGGTTTGCCCATGAACAAGATAATAAACATATACTTCATTCTAGTAGGATTTTGTAAAAGGGTTACGGAATGGTACTGTACCTTCCTCTGCATTTTAATCGTTATATTTCCCGAATTCTCTTCTTTCTAGGGACCATTTTTCATCAGGGACTTTAGTCCTTCAATTAATTAGCTTCGTGACTAAAAACTGTATGCCCCTTAAATCGCTTTCATGCACTTGGTTGCCAATTATGAATGGAGTCTACTTACATAAACTAGGGAATAAAAGCAATTTTTCCGATAGCCATTGTATTTTGTACCTGTGTATTTCTTAATTTATTTTTCTATCACCGAAACTTATTCTTTCATTATATTTTCCATGCCATAAAATGCACATACTAGATAGGTGTTTAACCACCGGATTGCCGTATGGAGACTTAATGGGAAAGTCTATGATGAACAAATAAATAGTGACTTAAGTGAATGATACGTAATTTTGTTATTGTTTTGGATTTCCGAGCCAAAGAGACCATGTTCTTTTAATTTTTTTGTGAAATTGAATGCAAAGACTGACTAATACGCAATTAGAAATTTAGCATGCCCCAGCATATCGAAAAATCCGAATCTCGAAAGCAAGTGAAATCACAAACATGATTTATTTTATGGTGTGGAAGATGACATATAATTAGCGTTATAGGAGTACGAATATTTTATATTTATATTTATGTTTAATCTTATGGAGGAAATCAGTAAACGATATCGTTAATCTGTCATCAAACTACTTTTTAAAATATGTATTCACTAAGGACGACACGATGCATGACGCAGATATATTTTAATTATTGAACCAAAGGGCAACATGAATATATAGTGTGATGGGATTACTAAACAAGCAAGCTCGATCAATTGTAACAATTCCCCTGATCCAGAAGGCATACCTGCAAAAGTGCTCAAGACGTTGGCCCCATCCATGGAGTAGATCTTGCACAACCCAGCTTGGAACCTTCCTCCAAGATATTCTAAAATCCAGTGAAGCGAAAAAGAAAGTGGACGCGTTAGTCCTAGATTTTAATAAAGCATATGGTAAGGTTCCTCATGCAAAAAATCATATTCAAATAATAATTATGTGGGGTTAACGAAAAAAGAGTGAATTGGTTACGTACTTTTCAAACAAGGTAGCTTTTATCAACGGTATCAGTTCTAACATAGTTAGAGTGAGATCCAGCATCCCACAAGGAAGCGTGATCGGTCCCTGTTATTCCTCATTCATAGAAAACGACATTACATCTACATCTACGAAGTACCGTTCAAGCCACCACTAGGGTGTGTGGCACGGGGTTATTCCACACCAGGCATGCAGCACTCGTCCCAGCACAAATCAGAACCTCGCACGTTCCCCCTGGCGCTAGGCGCCGGCCAAAGAGCAGTCAGGAGAACTGCGCAGTCCAACCAGAAACTGAAAGAGAGTGATACGTAAATGAACATGCAAACCTGCAGAACAATGCTATAGACACATCTAGTGGTTAATATTACTATTACTATTAATTTATGAATGCTACGAGATGCTACTTCATTAGATCTAGTGTAAGTTTAGAAATTATAATTTTTGCAGGTGAAACTGTCATCTACCAAAACATTTCCAAAAATGCTGACCTAGAAGCTCTCTCATCGGATTTCAACAGCATTAACTCATGGTGTCTTGAGTGGAGACTTTAAATTAACCTCAGTAAATGCACTGCAGTACACTTCTTACGGAAAAATCACTCCAAATCCCTATTTATAAAGTGGGAGGGGTTAGACGAAGTCAAATACCTGGGAATCATCCTGCCTTCAGACCCAACGCGGGGGAAACACATGCGGAACATTTTCGGAGCTGTATTCAAGAAACTTAGATTTATCGAGTAAATAGTAGGAAAGGTTCTCCGATGAAAATATGAAAGAGAGAGATGCAGTACTGCTCTGGATAGGCAACCGCTCGAATACGCCGCAAGCATTTGGGATCCTGCAAAGAAAGATTTAATTCGCGAAGTTAGTAAAATACCACGAAAAGCCGCCGCTTCGTTAAAAACTGCTGCGAGCGAACTGAGAGTGCTGCAAAGATGATGGAATGACTAGGTTGGGAGCCACTAGAGGTAGAGACTCTTTGAGGCTACACGCTACACTTGAATTTTACTTGAAAATCTCAGTACGAGGCAGAGGATAATATTTTGAGACTCTAGAACTGATAAAAACCACAAAATAAGAGACAATGCTGAACTGAAAGGTATAAAAATCCTTCTCTCCTAGCTCCATTTGAGATCATAACAAAAACAGCGTGACACTAAAATTGGACACATCGTTAAAAGATAGTTTACCTCTGTCCACTCTCCGCTCCATTTCCCCATTCCCTCCCCTTTCATGACTGGTGTCCCAACACCCCCTGCCATACGCCTCTGCGGCGGCTCACAGGGTAGCATATAGATGTGGACTTCTTGCTATCACGACTTTTTGTTTGATTTGATTTATGTGTTTGGAAATTTTGAAATATGAGTTTTACTCGAGTGCTCACGGGATTTGCAATCGCGATTCATCTGGTTTATATAAACTAATCATTAGGTGGTTTCCCGTTGCTGCTCTATTGTTTGCTGAATTTATGGCCAGAGGTGAGTAGATAATTATTCAATTTGGCAGAAAAAAGCATGCTGACCCATCTATTCCGTTGGATTAAGAGGTTTCTGGTTGACCTTAAGGTCACGATTCCGAATATCGCCTCAGGCATGAAAGTTATGTTGCCCTTTTAATGGATTTCCCAAGAAATATGTCTCGATTCGGAATGACCCAACCTTTGGAGCTATACATAAAAACACAATAAATGCTGCAAAGCAGCTTAAGTTTTCGATTTTAAAAATTAATTACAGAAAATTAACATGTTACTACGGATAATTGGGGTTAATAATTACTTATGTGTATTATTTTAACAAAGATATGCATCTCATAGCTTGGTTATCATCCGTTTAATTTTGGATCACTTCTAAACTCATACCCTTGGATGACGGGAAAGGGCAGTGCGAAAGTTATAAGCAGGAACAGACCATTGACATGAATCATGGCACATTGTTTTAGATTAATAACATGCTGTTTGAGTAACAGCCGGAATCGTGATTTCAATTTCAGATAAATGGCCGGTGATTAGATGGTTTAGATCTTAGATGGTTGCATCAGTTGCTTCAGATTCAATACACCTGGTAGAACACATCGTGGAAGATCGCTTGCGAATTTCAAGCCTTGGCTAAGCAATGTGAATTCTTCAAAAGTAGACTTCCGATTGGTTACCGAAACCGCATTGATTACGTGTCTGTGTGTCTAACTAATGAAGATCTTTAGTCAAAAGTGAAAACTTAAATATCTGGGCTTATTAGAAAAATTTACGCGCATCGATTACATTGTTCATCATTCAGTTCAAATAAATACCGCAGAAATACTGTTCAGAATAAGGAAGATGAGCAACAATCAATCATTAAAATTGAAGTTGTTCTTCTTTAATTAGTAACCAATAAACAGTCGTGGCATACTTATTTTAAGGTTTCGCCTCCCCTGCATTATTGTTTCACAAAATTTCCCCGAGGTAAAAATATTATATCAGATATTTAAGTTGCCGTTTAACATCTAGGAAACGTCTGAATGTACATTTGAGAAATTAGATCTGAAATTGGTTTCCGCTGCTTCCTATAGTGTTTATATATTCCTGAACGTTACGACATCGTTATGAAACGGTGTAGCATGAATAAAATGCCGAATTTTGAGCTTTAACACGATCTAATGTTTTTCTTTAAGTTCTTTCCTTTCGGAGACATGCATCGCCAATCTTCGCTTGCTTGAAAACGTGTGGGCAAGCTCAATTCAGCTGTAAACATTAGCCCTTTTCGCGGTATTTGAAAGTATTTCCACTAGAATTAGGAAATTTGGATAGCGCCCTGGTCTGCACTATGGCCCGGCAAGTAAATGGTTCGTGATTCGATTCCTGGTCCGGGCCAATTTTATTTGGTGGAAATGTCCACGAAGAACTCGCCGTAATATGACACGCATGACAACCATCATTCTCTCACAGTACGCTTTGTCTATTTTAGCTTTATAGCACCGTCCAAGAGCCAAGGGCCCAGAATTTTAGACAGGGTCACGGTACCTAATGTACATACTACCCTACGAGTCTCCGTGTGGCAGGGGTGTCAGGACGCCAGCCATAGAATTGTGGGAAATAGGGAAAAAGAGAAGAGAGAGGACAGAGGTGTATTGTGTGTTAACCATGTGTCTTAAGATGGTGTCACGCTGTTTCTGTTGTCATCACTAATGGAAAGTGGAAAAGAAGGAATTTTTGTACCTGTCGACTCGGCTGTTAATGTCTCTTATTCTGTCACTCCTATCAATTCTAGAGGTATAGCACGGGGTTAAAACAATATCCTCTGTGTCGTTCTGAAACTCGCTTGATCTGAGTTTTTCAAGTAATATAAGCCAAGCATGTAGTTCCCGAGTCTGTAACGGTTGCCAGTGAAATCCTTTCATCTGCTGTATTACACCTTTTGTACGCTCGTAGCAGTTTTCAACAAAGCGTGCGGCTTTCCTTTGCATTTTATTTACTTCGCGGATTAAATTTTTCTGTGCTGGGTCCCGAATGCCCGCGGTGAATTCGAGATGTGGTGTAACCAGAGCAAAGAAGCATCTATCTCATCTTTTTATCGCAGTTCTCGCCTACTATTCAATTGATAAATCCTAGTTTCTGTAATGCAACGCCGCAAGTAGGTAGGCCTTCAGCTCAATGTTTTGCAATAATTGCCTGGGTTAGTCGCCGGTTAGTTCAAAGCTCGCTGAAAATGCTAAAAGGAGAATCCTGAGAAAGCCCGTGGAAGATCCAGCGATTGCGAGTGACATCGTGGCATCAAGGCCCGAGAAAACACAAATGAGCCTATGACCGAGCCTTCCGTTCGTTTGGCATCGAGGTATACGAGTTCCATTGTTGCCACATTTATGCCTCTCTGGCCTCGGATCAAGGAGTTTGTCGTTGAACATGGTGCAAATGTGGCAACATCATATGCAATATCTTATGATACCCACCGTTGGCATGGTCACGTATTTACTGATCCCTATCCCCTCAATCCCATGAAGCCCTATCTACTACAGCAATCTCACGGATGATTCTCGGAACGACTTCACACTTTCGGAAGTTGCGATCCGCTTAGATTTTCACGATATTTTTGCCTCGAAAAGTCGATCTTCTGTGGCCGTGGTAAGGTCGGGTCTTGGAGAAATGTCATGCGTTTCAAGAAGCGGACACTGACTCCACATCTTCAGCTACATCGCAGTTTGCAGCATCCATTTAATTTTGTCTGTTGACGGCGTGCAAAGAACGTGCTTCCTTAGTTTGACTCCGTCTGGCAGTGGCATGAGGCGTCTGAGAAGTACTGGTGGTAAAAACAGAAGGGATAGGGTTAGGAATGAGTGGATGATGAAAGGATGTGGAATGGATGCTCCGGTAATGGACATGTGTGAAACGAATGTTGGTTTGAACACGTCGAGAGAATGGATGAGAAGCAAATAATGAAGTGGAATTATGATTGAAGAGTGAATGTTGTGAGAGGAGGGGGTAGACTGACAATTAGAGAGTCACGGGTGAGTTTAGTGGAGGCGACTCTTAAAAGAGGAAATATTAGGAGTCTTAAGAACAGGGGAAGTGAATGAAGCAATGAATAAATTTAATTGAAAAAAGTGATTTATGCAAAGGTAGGGCAGTATGGATGAAAATATGAAAGCAGAGACAGCTTTACAGGCCTATCACCGAGAGTTAAACATTTTTTCACAGTGCCTACCCCGAAAGTGAATATCGTAATGGGTACGAGTGTGTCATTACTTCTATCATCCACAAATCGGCTCCTTATTTGCGCTTCGTCTATTTCATCACTTCACTGCTCAGCGAAATAACAAGGTGATAATGGGGAATATAGGAGTCATTCGAATAGAAGAGCGTGCATGAATGTGGTAATCGCAAAGGTGTCTTGCAAGGATAGGACAGTAGTGTGGAGGAAAATATTAAAATCGAAGACATTTTTCAAGGTCAACCTCCGAGGATTGACATATTTTAACTATGCCAGCCCCGAAAGGGAACGCCGTGATGGGAATGCATGCATTATTGTAAGTTGACGATTTTTTGATACTATCAGAGGCATTTTTACCCATGGAATCCGTGGATTCACGCGAAGTTGAGTGGAATTGAAACTTGTTGAAATAAAAATATGGAATTTTCCACAATATCAATTTACTATCCACCCGGGTTTCAATGTTGATACATCATCGTCAGGAGACAATTGGTGCTTAGTACGCACTATTTATACATACTTGGGGGAGGGTGGGCAAAGGAAAGGAGTACTTTCCCCCACCCTCCCACTAATACGCATACATTATGTGCACTTTGCACCACTTGTCACCTTTGTGACACTAGCCCGGGTGGACAGTGAATTTATACTGTGGATAATTGCCCAAATTTTATTTCATCGTATTTTTATCACTGCGGGTGTGTATGACAACGAAGTCTAGTGCGGTTTCTGTGGTTTCGTAATAACTGCGTTGCGTTTAAGACGTAGTTAGGGAATAGGGCCCCAGGTGCCTCAGCGTTTGACTGTTCCGCGTAGGACTGCTGCGTGCGAGCACTGAGCTCGGCCGTTGAGTCGCTTGAGTCGGGGACGAAGTACGGCGGAGGCACGTTGACTTTGTGCCGCAGGACGGGGCTTGATCCTTATCGCGAGTTTTTCCGTGCCGAGCCAGAATAAAGGTTGAGAAAAGGTGTTGTGGGGAAAGGGTCGGGAATATGGGTGCGCCGTGTCTTGTGCTTATATCGGGCAAAATTAAGGTCGTGGTGTCCACCTCTCGTCATTAAAACCCTTGACATTACCATAACCGAGGGAAAAGAGGCCCTTTCGCGAGGCTATTTCCCTTCCGTACAATTAATGCTCTCGCTTTCTGATAAAGACAATTAGGTTACATTGATACAAAATCTTATAAGGGTCGATTTTGGGATGATAGCCTCAAGGTTGCTGACCGTGACTTGGTAATACATACTACGGCAACTATATATGCATCCGAGAAATCGCTATTTGCTATGATTAAGACTGACTTACTGCCGAAAATAAAAGATTTCGACACGGTTGTTGTATGCACTATGAGGGTACGGCTTGTCGATTATGCTCCATTAAATTTTATTCATTCTTCAGAAAATGTTAAGTGGTACTGATGGTTAGAATTCTCGGGTGTCTGTTTAGGTTATATTTACCCACTTACCTCTTGATTCAACAGACATCAAGCAAATTATAGCTCAGGTGTAGAAATTAATCATGTTGAAAAAATATCTGTTGTGTTAAGAAATAGAATTACCAAGAAGTGCCTGCAAAAAATCATGAGGAGTTTTATGCTGCATGACTCCTAGACATGAGCCATTGGAAAGCTGGAGCAGCGGAGAATAGAGACTTTCGAAATTTGGTGCAACGGAAGAATGGAAGAAGAGGAAACCATATGGAGCAGGTCCAGTTGAGTGGGCCACATTTTGAGACAGCGAAAATAGGAGCACAATACATGGAGAAAATATAGAGGGGAAAGCCTCGCAAGAAAGGCCGAGGGTCAAGTAGTTCTTACATAGGCCAGCTAAAATGGAATATGAAACGGAAGAGTTGCAAGGACATAAAAGAGTTAGCAGCGGACGGAATAGAATGGAAGTCTGCATCTTAGGATTAAATGATTAATGATGATGATCTCTCAATTCAGCTTCAAAAGACATTCAAAATAACCCTGCTAGAAAATTCTGTACACTTGTCTTAAAAATATTCTACAGAATTCCATAGGCAATTCTGTAGAGATTCCTTCAAATATTGAAACAATTTTTTAAGGACTTACTGTAGAATTCCCTGGATTACGATCTGGACAAAATGTTTTAAATTTTGATTTTAAGTGTATTGAAAAAAATACGCAGTTCTGTGGATTAGGAGTTTATAACGCATTGTTAAAAATGTTTTGCAAATTAAAGTAGGAAAGCGATCCAAAAATATTCTCCGCTTGGTGGATTTGGAGCGTTCATCGAATTTCATTCGTCTGAATGGGAGTCGGGTACGCTACCCACTGGCCTACCGATGTCTCTTTTTAATTAAAGCATTTTTACAAAGATATACCTGATATATCCAGTCGGTGGTCTGGAATAAATGAGATACTGAGAATAAAAGGATGATTGTTTCAATAAACAGGTCCGAAGAGAGGTCATTGGACTAAGGTATATTGTTTCAGTATTTGGCAGTCTTCAGTGTTTCTGTATTTGGCAGTGTCTCTCATTGTCTTTAGCATAAAACTTTGATGAAAGTTGTAGTGTAGATATCGTTGTTATCAACATGCGAACATTTGTCTGCCGTCGAGATCCTGAAGTCAAAATACGGCCAGATTTGTTGTACTCGTTGTACTGCAGCCCTGAATGAACAATTCAAGGTCGGGTCAGATTTATTTTGGTTAATCTATGAGATTTCGATGTTTTCATATTGCAAAACCTCCAAGATAGTTTTAACCAAATGACTATTCGACGTCTGCCAAAGCGTGTGCATTGCATCCTGCCTACAGAGATATTTATTTCCAAATACATTGATATGGCTTTACTTTCCTTCATTATATGATATTATGCGTTTGCTTTAGCGAAGTGAATTCAATATCAAAACAGTCGCTGAGAATGCCGTAGAGTTTCCGTTGATTAATTCTACTGAAACTATCTACGGAACATATGTAAACTCGTGCTCCGTGTAAATCCTTAGAATAGGAGCTCGTTCTTCGGAAAGCACGACGATTTCGATAGAATTCCATACGTTCTACAGAACAGATTCTACAGAACCAGTTTGCAGCGGTGCGTACATTTTATTCTACCAAAATTATTTCTACGGAACATGAGCCCTTGTTCCTTACAATTCCTTAGAAAAGGAACTCTTTCTACGGAAAGAACGACGATTTCCGTAGAATTCCTTACTTTCTGCAGAACAGTTTGTTCGGAAATTTTATTGCAGGGAAAACGCCACAGTCGTTTCGTGGGCAATTTATTTTTCAGCCTGACATCGATGTATTAACTCTGCTTTATCTATTTTCATGAGAATATCAATGTGAAATTCCTTAATCTCTTTAAAATGGAAGGGACGTAGAGCAAAATTAATTGCGTCGTCAAATATATCTTTCTCTCTTTACAATAGTTTCAGCAAGCTAAAGTTGTTCTATGAATGATCCATAGTGAGCATTGCTCCAGGATGAAGAAAATGGCCGTGGGTAATATGAACATGAGGTATTTTGATGAACCAGCCGCATCGAAGCATTCCACATGACTTTCGAAATAACTCATATCTCACTGTGGTTATCATTTATTTCAATCCATTTAATAGATTGAAACATTTTCTTTTTCTGGGAGAATTAATGCCATAAATGTACACAATTACTATGTCAGCAATCTCTCGGTATTTACATCGGAGAGTCAGGTGGTCAGGTTTATGGTGGCTGACGTTTCGACGCTCGAGTCGAGTATCGTCTTCAGGGCAAAGGTGAGTGACACTCACCTGTGCCCAGAGGACGATGCTCGACTCGTGCGTCGAAACATCGGGCACCATGTACCTGAATACATGGAGTAAATCCCGAAAGATCGCAGACATACATCTTCACCGGGAAAGCCTGCAATCCTACATTGTACAATGGACGAGTCGAGAATAGGCGGAACTTCGGTAGTTGCAGTTTTTACCACCAGGGTACTCCCTCCGGTTGTGGGATAAACCCGGTTGCTGTCCCAGTTAAATGTGTGGGGAAAATCCGTGTGATATTTGATTATTACTTGATGATACAAGTTCCTTGTTGCATGACAATTATTTTACACTAATTGGATTGGAGGAAGGAAAAATTATTGTCTCTTGGATGAAGTCACTTGGAAGCTTGAAGCATTTTAACATTAGTTGCGGCTTCAAGTTTGCGGGAAGTTGCGGTAGCGCGAGGCTTTCCTAGGAAGGAAATCCATCTGTTTATTTCGTCCTACTATGGAGGTATGGACAGCAATAACTGAGGATGATACGATTTTTGTGAAGGCGTATTGCTTTACCAGGCAAAGATAGAATGAGCCCGCTCGATTACTCTAATTTGAAGGACGCAATAAAGATTAAAGCTTTGAGATTAGATCCTCGAAATGTGCATGCAAATCAGGGTAGGTAATAATACAAGTAATACAAATAAAGGAATTAGTCATGCAATACTTTAATTGACGATGTGTATATATATATATATATATATATATATATATATATATATATATATATATATATATATATATATATATATATATATATATATATATATATATATATATATATATGTATATGTGTGTGTGTGTGTGTGTGTGTGTATATATATATATATATATATATATATATATATATATATATATATATATATATATATATATATATATATATGACGACATCATTTTCTGGTACATAGTGTTCTAATGATGTATGTACCACATCGTCGCAGCGAAAATAATAGTTTCACCTACGAACTAGGTACCTATACATGATATAATAATTAGTTAGTTGATTTGTTTCCGCTGCGACCATGTATTTACTTACATTTATTTTTATATGAACTTGATGCATTCACCATATACCACTAAATTATATACATCTCTACTTTAATTGATTACCTACCCTAAAATAAAAGTCTATAAGTGACATCATAACAGTTGTTCTCGGTGACAAGTGGCACCGGCCGAGAACACGCTCGCAAAGTTCGTGGAAGGTATACCGAGCTAAATAATCGAGACGAGTCGAAACTTGAACCGAAACTGACGACTATAGAAAATGAAATACCCTTGACTGGATGAAAACATTTACCTCTTGCCGTACTAGCATCTTGTTCCACAACGTCCGTATTTATATCTTATACGCTGTTGTTGTGGCTGTGATCCTTACAGCTCACAGAACACAATGTTTTGCTTGATATAGTTATAATGTGAAGTAAAAGCTCTGCAAATTTGTTCTTTCCCATTTTAGACTCGGAAAATGCGTGCACGCTTTTGGGCTCTTTTACCTCCACCATTTAATTTCGACGGGGCTGAAGGATATACCACCCGTAGACGTGTCTTGTACATACATCCGTGGAAAGGAAATGGCATAAGCCCAGAGGAAAGAAAATTGAACCTGATGCAGTAATGAATGCTATATTTACCATGCCAAGCCTGAAAAGAAAAAGGGAGCTTCCAATATTCTAGTATTGCGCTGATCCTGATGCGATTCCTTAACCAGTACAGGTGAAAACATTGCAAATTGAACTTAAAAGTCTAAAAAAATCTCTTAAAATTCAATAACTTTCTTCCACACAAGACTTCTTTGTAATCTCCGGATAAAAAATGTCGGGAGCACACACGCATAGAAGACGAATTTTTTTTTATTTTCTTTCATCCCGTCGTATTTTTACTGCCCACAGTTTAAATAACTTCCTTCCGCTGGAAATTTGTGAAATAATACCCCTGGTGTTTTATACGAACTTTTGCAATAAGGAACATCACAGTATTGCACCATTTCTCGAAATAAATGTAAAATTGCTGTGGATCACAATGCACGGCAACGGGGAACTCGTCCAATGTATCCCACGACACCGCTCGCTTGTTGTTGTCAACTGACCGTGTGACGTATTCGCTGGACTCGTCCATTACTAGTCATTATTCAGTACGTTCGACTATAAATCTACGGCAGATTCGATGGAAAGCAAACTTGTGTGAGTTGTGAAGCTCTTTCTTAAAATTAAAGAGACTGAAATGAGGTGTGAGACAGCATGGTATGAAATGTGAGCACAGAGAAAAGTAGTTAAGTTCGATGTGAACTTGATGATGATGACTTAGGACGAATATGCTACCTTCTCAATTTTGACTTATTAACAAAATCTTCTGGGTCGTGGTTTCTAGGCACTGTCTTCAACCGTGTCACCCATATTGGGAGAGATAAATGGACGATACAGAAGGCAAGATCCACGCCTCATTCTTCAAGAATGACTGAGTGAACATTCGTTTGAGTCCTTACGAGCCATGGAGTAATTACTCATCTCGAATAGTGACTTGGCCCATCCAGACCAAAAGAGTGCCAGCTCATTGTGAGAGAGAAAGACTAACGGTGATGAAGCAAAGAGCCACTTGGGGATGTGAGACAATCATGAGAAAGATCCTGGATTGACCATGCTAGAGAGGAATACAGAGTACTATATTAAGTTCACTCAGGATTCACGCCCTTGAAGGCAACAACCTTGTTCATTCGTTATTATTAATTTGGCTAGGAAGTTATTTTTAACCGGTGCGGTGTCTTTCTTTTTGTTCCTATACCACCAATTTTCACTCGGAGACATGATAATCATTACGCCTTTCGAATTTTAGAAATGACGAGACAATTAACAATTGTCTGCTAACGAATCAATTAGTAGGTTCAAGTATTCTGCTGTAAATTGCTTGATTTTACCATATTTTAGCATGTAATAGCAGCGTCACAATCTGCATTTGATTATCAGATGACAATTTTAGATCATTACTGAGTCACCATTACAAAGTTTTACGTTACGAGGCTAGTACATGTTATTTATTTTATTACCCTCTGCTGGATTATAATCTAAATTGCGTATTCATATACATTTTGTTGCACTAACTTTATTATTTTTGGATAAGAGTGCAGATTTTTATTTTATGATGTGCGAAATTAATTTTTTTAATGATTGGAAATGATTATCTTTTAGCTCTGACAAAAGCTTTTATGTTTAAAAACATATAGAAAAGTTTTATGACTATATCACATTGATAATTCCAGCCGCAGTTATGTAATTTATTTAGACATTAATTTATGTAGATGACAAAAGCTTTCTTTTTTCAATATGTGATGAGACTGACATAATTAATACAAGGAAGGACTGTCCCAAGGAAGAGCACTAAAATTTAATTGTCCTGAAATAATGTGTCAAGTCTTTTGCAAATTTTTATGTAGAATTTTAGTCAATGAACTGGAATTATTCAAGTGCCATTCAACTTTGAATCAACGACGCTTTTCAGTCATCAGGCGTCGGCATCATGGAAAGACATTCGGGTGTCCGTACAAGGGAATGACTATCATAAACCAAGTGTCAGAAATTTTATATTGATAAAAGGTGACGCTACCACTCATAAAAACATACTTTTTCCCCAATCACAATCTGGGAATGACATTTACAGCGCATTCTTCATCGTATTCCTTCGGGTACCGTCAAAATGGCCCGGTGTTTCGTTGCGATAGAACACTTTTTTATGTGATGAGGGCTCTCTCTGTTTGTGACATAGAAAATTGAAGCATGAGTGACTTACGGACGTCATAAAGCGATGGGTGCGCCCTTTTATGGTTTTACTGTGGCGATGCCTTTCGTTCAACTTGAAGGAGAATATTTGGAACCCCTACCGGATCAATTTATCATTTGCTGAAAGTGCGATTACCGAAATATATGCAAGAGACCTGTGTGGTATATGTTTATAGACGTAAAATATTTTTTGCCTAGGAATAGTTTTAATTCGATTATTTCTGCCCCTTGAACAAGATATTGTTCAATGGAGTATCACGCTGAAAGAAATTCTGCACGTGCTAAGTGAATGCTAAAAGAAGATGGTAAATTCGGGGTTGAATTTTTTTCGAAAAACAGTTGAGAACTTATGGTTGTTCATATGTTTAATCAAGTGGCTCTGAGAATCCATCGCATAGCTCTTAAATTATTCATACTGAAGGTAAGGGAAATTTTTCTTTCTTGATAGGAATTGAATTAGTATTGGAAATATTCTATCTTGATTATTCCATTCAGCGGAAAAATAAGGACATAATTACTAACGCTCGGTCTTTCAGTACTGAAATTAATTCCTTATTGGTTTGAACAGATGAGAAATATTGTATTTTTATTTTTTTGTTGAGAAATAGTGACGCTTTATACCTCCTGTGCTGTACACTCTTCTTTGTGATGGAGATCTGAGTGAATAATTTACTTTTTTCTTCAAGGCCTTCAGAGGATTTAACATTATGCACATCTCAGACTGTTCATGAACTCTCTGGCATTCAGTCCACTGAATTTTCTTACGTTGTATTCCATTCATCATTTACCGGATGTAAAACTGTGGAGGAAAATGTGAATAAATTCATTAAATTTTCCATCGAATACATTTGGTAGCGCAACAGATAAAAAGCTCGGCTGCGGCCCGGATAGTTTGAAGTTCCAGGCAATGATTGCTTGGCCACTCTCCCCACTATCTTCGTGGTGAGTGAAGAATCATAGGTGAAAACCCAAGGTGATCCAGAAACAGGAATTGGAGTCCTTGGTTCACTCCCGCTAACCGCTGGCTACGAGCTGAGCCCTACCCAAATCTATCAAGTTTGATGAATTTGACTTCATTTTAAATATAAAAATATAATCTTTCCAATGTTATCAAAATATTAACCCCTTGCCGAACCACTTTTCGAGCAAATTGCCGAAAAATATAAGCAGTTTGGCATGGGATAGTTTAGGGCAGTGCGCTCCAGAGGGAGAGTATTGAAGAAAATAGCAATTTCTGACAAATATATTTCGTCAAAAACTAATGATGTGAAGATATTATGTTTTGTCAGCTATTTTTAAAATTAATCAATTACTCACCACAGTAAATTTTGCAGAATCGCAAAAAAACCTTCTGTTGTGGCCTTACACCGTACGGAGTGAAAAAATGAGTAAAGTTAGAGACTTATGTATAGATATATTCATTTAATTACTGAGAATTATTGTCGTAAATAACTATATTTTTGTGCCATTAATATTACAATATTTACCTCATACATCTTACAAATGCTAAAATAAAAAAATAAAATTGGATTTTGGTCTCCATTACAACTAGGAAAATGTCTCGATCGAAAAACCTTAATTGTTATGGGGCTAATAACATCATAATTGCATATTAAATTATTGAAAAGATTATAAAGGGGATATTTTGTTAATAGTTGATAGCAGAGTTCGTCTCATTATTAGCCCAATTTTGTGTTTAGTTAACAAATCCAGGGTACGCTCCTTCTCCAAGAAAATTGTTCCCCTGGAATTTCAGAAAAGCGTGCTAATTCTGGTTTGGAATCTGTTTCCCTCCAGTCTGAAGCTGTACGCTCTGATCACTGGGAGTACCTCTTCACGACCAAGTTGTGGCCATATGCGTTTAGCTTAACTATTTACTGTTTAATTGCATAATACACAACACACCAAGGGGTAGTACAATAGGCTGACATCCATGACTAAAAGTCCAAAACAGAAAGAATCAACCGTTGGAGAAAAAAAAGCTCGAAAACACTTGCTTTGGAAGGAGGAGCGAAAACATGCGAAATCCACTTTAAGGTGTATTAATCATAATTTGGTATTAGATCGATTGATTGGCAGGTTGTATGGACTGCTTTTGTATCTAATATCTGTTTCGGGGTCTGTTTAAACGCCCACCTCCTATTTGCCCATAGTTGAAATATCTATTGAACTCTCTTCATTTTCTGCCAGCCGTCATGGCTTCCATGTGCTATTATTATTCTCCTTCGTCATCTTCCGCGTTTGCAATGAATGAAACTCACATTGATTGGCGAAATCAGTGAACAAGGCCACGAAATAGCAGAAATGACTAGCGGTCACCGAAGTACTCTTTGCCATGAAATTCAAAGTTCTCGCGGGCTGTCATTTAATCCTTTGCACCGGATCACTTGCGCCACGGCACATTCACGAGAAATTGCACGGCTTCGGAAATGAGGGATAGCGTCCGCTCCACGCGTAGTCCAAGCGGATCAGGGGCATTCATCTCGCGGTCACGCCGAATGCAAGGAGCAAGCCTGAGCCCCCAAGAAAGGGAGTTGGCACGGGGCAATAAGGGACCCCGTGGCACGGGGGGGGCCTTCAAGACGAGTGAGGACCCCCGGTCCTTGTTTCCTCGTCACGACCAAACCTCGAATGTCTGGGCGGGGAAAAGGGTTAGTAAAAGAGTTGGAGAGGATGATATTCAAGGGTTAGCACGGAGAGAGAGAGAGAGAGAGGGGTGAGGGGAAAAGGTGGGAGATGAGTTAGGAGAAGTTTGGGGGGAAGGGGGCAGGAGGGGAGCTGAGAGAGGGTTAGGAGGGAGGGCGGGCGGTAGGGGGGGGGGAACGGGAGGGAATTCTGGCCCGGTTGGATGCCCTCCCACTCATTCCCTTCCTCTCACTACAAAGGGGACCGAAATTTATGATGCCTCAGATAGGGCTGGATGATAAATGGCTGTGCAGATAGCTTTATTTATTCATCAGGTCCTGCTGGCTATAAACTGACACAAGTGTGCCCCGGGTGGGATGGGGGGTTGGGGTGTACGGGGGTAGGTGGGAAGGGGAGTGAGTGAGAGAGACCGCTCCAGCCGCTTGTAAAAACTCTTGATTAGGCCTCCTGCGTCCCCACTTGCTCCCCCACCCCGAAAAAACCTTTCCTTCCCCATCCCACAGACAGGCCCAGAGAAAAGCCCTCCCCACCTCCTTCCCCACCAAGGGGGGCCTTGGAGGGGGGGAGGGGGTATGGAAAGGGGGAGGACGGCGTACAAAGCGAGTAAGGGGGGGGGAGGAGGAAGGATGGGGCGGGCGGAGAAAACCAGTGTTTCTCGCCGGGGGAAGGCCATAAATAATCGCGGGCAGAGGGGCCCCGGCGGCGGCGGAGCCTGTCCCGTCCATCCTCCCCGCTCCTAGCAGCGATTTTTCCGCCCGCTCCGCACGCTAAGTCGACGTCGAGCCGATGGCACTCTTGGTGCGCTTAGCTGCAGACGGCCGCCCGCTCTCTCTCTCACGCTTGGTGGTGCGGGCACTGCCGCGAAGCACCACCGGGGGGCGCGTTGCTTTGGGTCGGGCGAAGGGGGGAAAGCGACGTGGGGCTCGAGTGAGACGTCTTTTGCGGGGGGCCGTGTGAAGGGGTCTTTGATGTGCGGGGTTGAAAGGTCACGGCGTCTCATCGATATGCCACCTGGGGGACTGGAGGCCGTATGAAAAACCTCTCATTTAAAATGACTGCAGTGACCTAGCCAGGGTCTCATTTCAGGGGGGTCCATGTTGAGTATAAGAGGTGGAGAGGGTTGAAAATTAACGAAAATAAGGAGAAAATTGCGTTTTGGCTATTAGCAGTGCGATTGCAACAGCAGTGTAACAGACCATTTAATAGATTGTAGGTGTAGAACTTTCTGGAGGAATACAACACCGACCGTCTCTACGAACATATTTATTGAAAAAGTTGTTCAGGATTATAAATAAATGAAATGATCTTTATTGGTTGGAAAGAGCAAATATAACTCTCCGTTAGTGCGGTTGTTTCAAATAGATTCAAAACTTCGTGGGGGGTTCCGGACCCCAAGCACCTCCCCCCAGGCTTAGTCACTGAAAATGAGCACTTGGAGTTGGATTGAATTCAACCTGCTTACGTTAGCTCCGCTGTAAAATGACGTAAATGTCAATAAGATTTGAAACTAAAAAACTTCCATGATTGAATGCAAAAGATAAGAAAAGCCTCATTAGGCGGCTGAAAATAAATGACAGGCCCCAAAGAAAGGAATAGTATATAAATTACACAAGTATGTCAGAATAAAATCTTGTCAAAGTCAAAAATCTTGGCCTGCTCAGAGAAGTCATTGTCCATGACGATGAATACTGTAACAACGAGTGATTAGCCGTGCAATGCGAGATGCGAGATTACACGAATAACGGGTAAGAAAGCGTTGGAAGTTGCCAGACGAATAAGCGAAGGGTAGAATTGGTGTGGGATCTATTCTCGTGAATGATGGCTTTCATGAGGAATGACCATGCCTTTCTTTTATCATGGTAGAGGGAGAAAAAGACAACTTTTACTAATACCACTGAATATTTATTTAAATTCGACCCGGGTTTCGACGTGGGCTCACATCATCGACAGTCAACCTTGCAAAAGTGATTTCTCTTGTTTTCATGGCATAAAACGGTGTAGACCAAATATGTCCTCCAAAATTGGTATTTCGAATCGGGAATCCTGTATAGCATAGTGTAGTGCAGTAGTGACACACTTATCAGCAAAGCCAAGAAAGCCAAAGCAAAGAGTCCTTGGTTCGATTACCGACCCAGGAAACAAATCTCCTCCTGCAATTTCCAACTCATTCTTTACCATTCATCACGACGGATGAGGTCACCTTGCATCTAATTTAGTGTTTGATGATTACCGGTAGATTTTCCGTCCTGGAGCAAGTTTCGTGTGAAATAGTTGCTGATTGCGAACGGAGTTTTTTCTATCAAATTGCTGCCAAATAAACGGAAGGATGGGCGATTCCCATGTCTCGAGATTCGTGGCTTTAGGGCCTTCCACCACGATACGATTCGGTGGGGCATCTGTGTGAGGGGGGCTTCAAGCCGATGGCCAATTGGTGTGGCTACCTGATTTAGGGGCTTGCAGAACCGGCATTTGAGGGTAGCAGCGAGCTACGGATTAAGGTCGGGGAAAAAATTCAATGCGTCGACAGCTGAATCATTCAAAATGTCGAAAGCAATTCATCAAAGATGTGTATTGGCTGTGATGCTTGTTTTCATTCATTTATCGAAATAAATAAAGATCAGCTTTCAGTGGGAACCCTTTTTATCCACCGTTTTAGTTCCCGCCATGCTTGATGCCATCTGCATGTGTACGTTCCTCGGATAGCTGAAAATATCTACCTCCCTCGTAGCGTTCTTTCCATCAAAGTGGCCAAAGAACATTGGTAATAATTGGTTGATGCCTTCAGTAAATATAAGAGGCAACATTATCCTTCATTGATATTCACTACTCTTGCACAATCTTGTTTACCTGTCTTCACGGCTTATGTCAATACTTTATTACTACGTGCATAGCAATTCATGTTCGTTTGAATTGATGCTGTTTCAATGGAAAAAATCCTTAGAAACATTGGAAATTTATATTACCTAATCCGCACTGTAAAAGTCTCTTTCAAAGTATAGCGTTAAGCGTTCAACGGGACTTCACATAAAAGCATGATTGAAAGATAAGGCCATCTAAGGTTGAAGTAATGTGCGCTAGTGAGATAAAGGGAATAAGCTGGATTTCTTCTGGAAGGGAAAGTACAGAAGCTCAGTGTTAACATAAGATCTCCATAAAAAAACGATTCAAAATATAACCAAAGTGACGTTTTATCTGCAGATAGCTATCAAGAACAGTGCGTAGCGCAATTTATTTACTCTTCCAAGAGTATATGATTGGAATTTTAAAGGTATTTAGAAAGCTTCCATTGCTATTTTAAATCCAGTTTATTGACTTGACAATCCGATACAAGGAGACCACCGAACCCAGAGAGAGTAGTTAGTACCCAAAGTGGTGCCGCGTACTTTTAGTATAGGAAATTTCTTGCCCAAGCACAGCCATTAGGTAGCTTATAATACCATTTCATGAAGTCTCCATGAAAATGTTTTTGCAGAATTCAGTGGGGCATTTCTAATCTTCCATAACGAGGGAAATGATTGAGGTCTGAAGAAATAATAAAGCAGAGGTAATGGCCCTTGTGAATTCCTGAAATTATCAAGGCGACAATAAAATATTTTTACCGATGATTTTTACAACTGTGAGTTCAGATTCAGTGTATGTGTCGGCGGTATTTGATTACCTTCAGTAGATCACTAGGCTCTCGTACATCAGCATGCATCCATCTTTAGCTTTCGAAATATGAGGAGCGATTATTTAGGTCTAATTTCCTGTGCCACCACCGAATACATTTCCAGAGTAGTAGGTGTAATTACTCTAAGCTCCTTCACTGTTCACAGACCCGTAGATTCTCCATATTGCTTTCTTCTCAAATACGTCCAGAAGCTCCGCAGATTTAGCAGTCATTGTCCATGTTTCACTGCCGTAATACAGTACTCTTTGAATGAGCGTCTTATGCAGTCGATTCTTGGTTTTTGTGTATACATTTCTGGATATCGTAATTGGCAGCAGGGAGAAGAAGGTGCGGTTTGTTGCATCTATACGTTTTTTATTTCGATCATTTGGAGAATTCTTCGGAAATGACAAAATATATCATCTACTCAAAGAAAATAGCATATCTACCCACATTAAGCTGATGTGACTCCGATGGCCAGGGCATGCCCAGCGGATGCCGGATGAGTCTCTGGGCAGATGGAAGGGAAGAGACCTTTGGGAAAACCAAGGGTTAGGTGGGTAGACAGCAATCAAAAGGATGTATAAGAACTGTTTGGGGTGAGGAATTGGAGAAGACTGGCCGAGGACAGAGGGGAATGGAGGAAGAAAATCGAGGAGGCCAAGGCTCGCTCCGAGCTCTGGTGCTATCGGAGAGATGGAGAGGAGTAATCACTATGCATACGGGTGTATCTACCTCTCCTTGCGAGAGGAACCGAGCTTCTTCTCTGGTGTAACACTAAGTAATGCATTTTCAACGTGTGGACCCTCAGTTTCGTTGAAACACATTCAGGCCCGGTTTTATAATGTCTGGTTAACGTGACCCTCAAGATGAAGTAGTAGTCATTACGATAACTTGATGCTATCCGATACCTCAATAGCAAACCATTTTGGGCCAATGAAGTACAAATATATGTCCAATGTGTTTACATTGGCCCAACATTGGCCCCTTGGTGGCCCAACATGGATGGCTACTTGGGATAGTTCTGGTGATGTACTTTACATCAGATAGTAGGTTGGTTAACATAAGCTTTATCGAAGTGAGAAAGTGTTAACTCTGATTTTCATACCGAGAAAATATTTAACTAGAGATTATAAAACCAGGCCTCAGTCTAACTAGCAAGTGAATGGTTTCACATGGAATAAGGAATATGAGGGCCGGGGTGACTCAGGGGCAGCATGTTCGACTCTCAATCTAAGGTTCGTTGGTTTGAGACCAGGTGACGGTAAACAATATCCTGATTTTTGGAAAAATGCGTTAATGGAAAAAATCTGCAACGTGACGAGAATTTTCTCCACCCTAAATGTTACCCAACCTACTCAGCTCCACTGCTGAGAGGCAGCAGTCTCAGCAGAAGGCAAAGATGGCGCAGATCAGGAAGAACGGTCCGGTGTCATCTGCATCAGCTTCGGGCGAGAGTGAAACTCACGGAATCGGCCGGATTACTGCGATGTGAAAGGCAACGGGAAAGCACCACATTTATCTCCCTAAAGGATGTACCCTAGCATTCACCAGTATATGAAGAAGTATACAGAAGAGTAGAAGAGGAAAGGACTATATGCAATACATAGCAAAAAAGAACCGGATGCATTGTGCATACGTGGCGGCTGAATAGGTTTGTGAGGAATATAATTGAAAGAAAAATAAAGGGAATAGTCCTAAGAGGGAGTAAAAACTATAAGAAGAATTACCAGGGAGTAAGGGGCATTAGATAGGGAAGGATGGAGGGCTCCCGTCAACCAAACTTTGGACTGAACAGCCAGTGACGATGATGATGGGAACCGAGACGAGGGAGATTTATTTTACACAGAAGTTTTATTCTTCAGGTAGATTGAGCGAGATATCACTTCAACTAGAACTTGATGAATTTGACCTAATTTTAGAGCAAACACACTCAGCTTTCCAATGATATCAAAATAATAACCCCTTGCCGATCTACTTTTCGAGCAATTTGCATAAAAATATAAGCTATTTTACATGGGAAAGGTTACGCTCCAGAGGGAGAATATTGAAAAACTTTAGGAACATCAAACGCCTAGATTTCGTCGAAAAACTATCTGGGGGGGGGGGAGTTTGTATATTTTCTCAACTATTTATAATAGTTTGTAAATTACTCACCGCAGTAATTTTTACAGAATTGCTAAGACCTTTCGTTTTGAAGGCGTTTTCACCGTGCGGCGTGATAAAATGAGTCAAGTTGGAGACTTAAGTAGATATATTTATTTAATTACTGAGATTTTTTTATATATAACTATATTTAGCGCCATAAATATTACAATATATATTTAATACTCCTTACAGACGCTGAAATAAAAAAATGAAATTCGAATATGGTATCAATTGTGACTAGGGAAATATCGTGCTCAAACTACCCTGAGGTTTGTCTAGTTTCAACGATTCTGCGTCATCATCAGGTACACATGCTGGCAAAAATTTCATCATTTATATGGGTGGTTGAGGGAGGAAGTATGTGGTGGGATGATTTAGGAGGGGGAGGGGGATTAGTTGATTTCGGAAGTGGTGCAGAATGGCGTGGAGGTCGTACCCACTCCTCGCACCCTCCAACACCACCTTCAAACTCAAACAATTCCCCACCCTCCCTCCGCTCCTTCCCTCACCAAACCCCTTCCCACAACCACCCCATTCGGACTGAATGTAAATTTCAAGTTTAAAAAAAAAAATATGTACCAGATGACGACGCAGAAGGACTGACATTAGTCGTAGCGTTAGGATTTTGAAAACAATTAGGATAATGCACGTACTTCTTAGTTCCAACAAAATGAATTTCCACCTAGCTGAGCGTGAAACCATCGAACTGAATACATAAGTTTTAATTGTATCCGTGCTTGGATTATTTACGAGTAGTTGTTCATCAAGTGGTGTTAGGTTGTATCAATTTAAGATAAAGAGTATTTTTTTAAAATGTTTACTCTTCAAGTTTTTCCATACTATTTTTTTCCTTTAAAAAATGTTTTAAATTTAAAATCTTTTGCTCTTGCAGTGCATGTACATAGTTTATCAAGAGATGCCAGGCTGCATCAAGTTAAGATGAACCGTTTTCCGCTCTTGAAATTCTTTAATTATTCCTTGAAATGCGTGTTGTCGGCGAGTTCCAAAATGCTCCCTTCCCAATAATGGCACTTCATGGACCGTCACGTGAAAATATTGGCAAAGGGTTAGAGAACTTATTAGAGGGGTGTATGGAAGTGTTTTTGGTATCATGGTGAATGTAGAAATCGAAAATTCTTAACTGGATATGTCGTAGCTCAACAAGTAGGTGAACAACTCCAAGAGAAAAGGTCAAACTCGTGGAAAACGTGGTAATTCCGTTTAAATGGCTTCCATGACCATGGTGTGCTCTCAGAGTGAGTTGAGCATGGTTCACAAAGTATTACCATTCATTGCATGAATTATAGAAAACATGAAATAGGAATATTATAACCTCATAATTGTGAAAGAAAGTCATTGAGTATCTATTGGTAATTATCGAGAGAGTTTCTTTTGGCGGCTCCTTTGATACAACCCACCTAACTTTTCCATCTAAAGCTCACCGAAATTCAAGTTTGCTGCATTCATTCAGCTTTATTACCACTGCTTAAACGGGGAAACACGTAATAAAACAAAGAAAGCATTCGATTATCCGTAGCGGAGCGTTGGAATAAATTACTTTGTAGCTTTTCCTATTGGTTTGGTAGAATGAGAAAATAATTGGTTACATTTTCTAAGTGAGAGTGCAAATTTTCATGTGCTTATTTGAGTGCTCAATGTGCTTATGTTGACCAGACAATTACTAACGGGGCAGCGTCCTCCTCTCATACACTGCAAAACTGTTAAATGACGAGTCAAGCTTAATTGACTCAATTTTCCTCGGATATTATACGAAAACGTTTCTTGAGCGCTGATATGTTGATGTGACTCTGCCCCGTGCATCCTGTTTTAGAGTTAACACAAGTAGGCTTAATGAAGCCATGGCAGTAACACTATTCCGTGAGATTGCATTTTTAAATCCGGAATTCCAATTATTCGTTTCTAAAAATCAATGAAATGTTTTATTTGCCATCGTGCAACCGGATTGACGTCGAAGAAACGTTTTTCAACTTTTATTACTTCCGCATGTTACCGGGTTACCGAGTTCTTTCATTTTTCGAGGACCTATTTCATTTGAATTCTAATGCGTGTCTTTAACACAATGCTGGGATAGACTGCCAAAGAAAATTAATGGTTAGATACGGTTGATCTCTTCTAAGAGAACTACTGCGCAACAACGTCCTACGCGCAAAATTAGCGCAATGGTTGTCAAGTTTTTGTGGCATTATAGTTGGACGTTTTTACCTTAGAGCTATTCAGTTACTTGAATACCTTTTTGCAAAAATTGTACAAAATCCAGCGTGGAATAATAATTGATATTTACTGGATGCCTAGCATTGAGTATTCCCTCCGATTTTCTCTAGGATACATGGCTGGTAGTTACCTCGTCTTGCCGGTTAACGTGGTGCTTTGAAGACTGGCTTAAACCTCTGCATTTATCTCAAAGCACTATGAACTTTAACATGAGTGAAGAGGAGTATGCTGAAAGCTGGTAACTCATGCCTGGAAGTGAAGCACTTTGTTAAAACATATGTTTTGAACATTGCCGTGAAGCCTGAACAATAACTGCTGCTGAGCGCAAGACATGGAAAGAAGTAGAGATGTGGTGCTGTCGAAGATTGATGAAGATGTTTTTGACAGAGAGAATCACTTACGAAGATTTGCAGAGAAAAAGTGTAAAGAAAACTCTGCGAAGAAGAAGAGAAAAACTCATTGGATTCATTTTGCGACAAAATAGCTCATTGCAAACAATAATGGAAGTAGAACAATATGGGAAGAATCACAGAGGAAGACCAATAATGGAATGCATCGAGCAAGTTATGAAGGAATGTGGGAAGTGAATAATTATGTAGGAATGAAGCGGTTTGTATAGAGAGGAGTTGTTTGGTAAGCTGCAGCAATTCAGTCTTCGAATTAATGACTGCTAATTACAATGTTTATGTAAGCCAAAGTTTATGAAATGGCGCTTAGCGTTAATAAGATAACATTTACGTCAATTAATTTCTCATGATAAAAGCATTAATTTTGTTTTGTGCAAATCTTTCGGGTATTGTTTGAAAGGTTTATTTGAAACTTATACGGACAATGCTTGCAGTTTTTTATGGATGAAATTTATCTTAATAATACTTCGCATTTCGTGAGTTTATTCTTCTGTTGAAAAAGGCTGTAGTTCAGTTATTTAAAGCCACTTGAACAGTTCAAAGCCACTTCTAAGTAAATTATTATTTCTGTAATTCATATCAGTTTCCTTCATGGTATCAGTCTTACTTTCATAAGAGAAAACGAAATGGCCATTTTGTGATGGTCTTTTTTAACTTTTATCTACATACCGACAACAAGGACGAGATCGAACGGGATACTTCCATCTAATAAGGTTTTTTCTGTCATCTATTTCCTTTGGAACTCTTATTTCATTTTATTCTCCATGCAAACTATACTGCCACTACCAATAGTTACTGGAATTAATAATTAATGCATATTTAATGTTCACCTCTCTACGATCAAGCCAATCTTTGATCGTACAGTTGAATTCAATTCCCGGAGATTTTCTGCGGAAATACCAGCATTGGGTGGTGGTGGATCCGGTTTAACCTTTTGAGCAAGGAGTAACACAGTGGCCACTTGAAGCAATAGATTGAGTCCATTTGCCTAAGCCTGGGATCACAGTCGCCACCGGGCGCGCAGGACAACGATGTCGAAGGGCTTCGTGAGTCAACGGCCTCGGAGCTGCGCGTCAGCGTGTAGGCTCCCCGTGTTCATAATGAGAGACAAATGTCTGCACGTCTCATTCCGAACCTTAATCCTGTAATAAAGTGACCCGTGGTGAAATAGACGTTAAGCCGGGAGAAAAAAAAGCCATATGTCGCCTGAACATGCGAGGACAATTCAAATCGGGGATTATTCACGTATTATCTCAAATCGCGATCGTCACGGGAATTTCGTTTTTTTTAAACGCGACGTCATGAAATTCTAAGTTCTCCTCCATCCCCTCATCACCTCAACAACACTGGTTGCCAACAACCCCTCAACCCATCCGCAAAAATGAGGAGAGACGAAGGCAAATGCTTTTGTCAGTCGGAACTGCTTACAATACATTCACGCCTAGAAGGGAAGGAGAGCCGCAGGGGAGAAGAAGAGAGACAAAGGACTTTGGAGGTAGTTAAGCTGTTTTGGCGGTAGCCGCGACAACTTATTGATGTGAGGAGCTTGGAGGGGAGGGGGGTTTGGAGGGTGCGGTGGGGGGGGGAGAGGGATGTGCATGGTAGAAGTAGGCCCCGTCCCACGAGCTACATAAGTTGGCAGGTAAGGTTTCCGCAGCTCCATTTGGGAGGCGGCTATCCCCCCCCACCACCACTCTCTGCCTTGCATTCGGTGGCAAAAAGGGCGTCAACACAAGGAGGCTGGAGAAAGAATTGATTGGTGTGAAGGGAGTGAGTGACGTCGCCGGGAGTGAATGGCATAAAAGGCCTGGGTCGAATGGCCTGGGACTGAGAATGACCGTGCGACGCTCGAGTGATGGGGATTTCTTGATGGCCCGGAGAAACGTGTTGCGGCGGCTCAGTTGGAGTGAAGAACGGCTTGCGAGGCTCTGAGGGTGAACAAGGGGGTTGCTCTTGTAGGACGTTGAAGGGTCGCTTTGGTCTGGACTTGTGCTGATGGTGTTGTGCCGATGAGCAGGATCAAGTAGCTCACAATGGCTAGGGTTTTGGAGTGTCCCCGTTGAAGTCGCTCGGCCGGTGTCGTGCACTTTTGGGTGGGACTCCTCGTGGGATACAAACTTTCCGAGTTACTTTTTTTTTGTCCTCGAATGGATTTCTTTGATGTGGTCTTAGGTTCCGCTACGTCCTTGTGCGATAGCTACCCGAGGAAATAGCGAAAATATAGGAGAACAACGTTATAATTAATGATAGTGTTTTCTACGAAAGGGTTGAAGGTTTTTTATTATGCTAAATTTATCTTAAGGGGAAATGGGAAGAAAGTTATTTGGGAAAGTATTTTTTCATCTCCTATGTACTTAAATGTATAATAATGTAACCAGTCCTAAAATGATATGACCATTTTTCTCTTGTCGGAAATAGACTCTCTTATAATAGACTCTTATTGTTAGAAAAAGACTTATTGACAATAGCAAAATTAGAATACCTACATATTCATGCTGCATATATCATTGTCAAATCTACACACTAAGTTTCCAACCATTTAAACAATGAGCAATCTCTAAATTAGTTTGGGAACAGAAGAAAAAATTGCCAAATTATGCTACTGATAAATTATCCTTGCCAAAATGGATCAACAGATATTCATTTTTCGAAGATTAAAAATAGCTGATACATGCTTAAATAACATGAACATATATTCTTACACGCTAGGCTTCCCACTTCATTGTTCTAATTTGAACTCTTTTGGAAGCTCCACTGAGTCACAAGTATTTATGTTTAAAAATGTTAAGTATTTCCCACAATTTATCCTCCGCCCAAATGAAAGTTTAGAGGCGACGATTATTAGAGCTCGGAGAGTACATGCAATAATTTTCAGTTACCCATATGTAATTACTGAAATAAGTTTTCGAAGTTAAGAAAATCTTCAGATTATTAATGTGAATATTTATGACTTTTTTTATATATGACATTTAGAACGAAGATTAAATTCTCATAATTTCGAAAAAAACGTAAACCCAGATTTTATATAGTCCAATATTTTTAGCCAGCGGTAGTACCATATTTTACACAGTTAATGCATTAGAGGAAACAAGTCTGTTTGGATACATCTTATTTTTCGCATTTGGAATGAGATATTTCATTAATTTTATAATACGTTATAGATGTATTTCATTACCATACTCATGCTCCAAGAGCATATGTACTTATAAAAACTCAGCAGGGCCAGAGCAGCATCGCAGCTGCTGTTTTTCTTACTGTCAATAGTTACGGCTCGTTTGAGATACAGCCACCTATTACTTCTGAGGTATAGTGATGAACACATCGGAAAGAAATACCGAATAGTTGAATCGATAATATTAAAATTATTTATAATAGCTTTCAATAAAGCGAAGTGAAAATATCGAATATATTTGTAGTGGTCAGCATAAAAATAAAGCATCAAAGAAATGTCGTGCTGAAAATGTTATGTTAGAACCCATGGTATATTTAACGAGACTTTCACGAGAACTATCTTTCAACCTACCCTTAGGCCAATGACGCATGGGCGGCCAAATATTACCACGAGCAACTATTATTGCTCTTACCAGTCTGGCTCTACTAGAACAAAAATTAATTCAAATAACCTCTACTATTTTTAGAAGGGGTCATTGGAAACTGCCACCTCTTCCAGGGCGTCAAGGCTTAGGGAAGGGCAGCAAAATATGTCGCCAAATATTCATCTCCACGTTCCTGTAATTGTTCGAGATTAAAAGTTTGACAATATTCATAGCGATATATTAGCTAAAATACATAATTCAGTACCTACTTTCAAATTTGTATCTCGAAAAATATCGATTATTCAATACATCGATGCTTATCAGCATCTCTATCCACCTTGCTTCTACTTGTATCGTCTGCTCGTGTAACTCGGTCATCACTGACAATGAGCATATATGTTCTTGATTGCTTCATTTTTCTAGTTTAAAAATGCGTGCATAGTTTTAGTTACCTAATAGTAAAGGGACGGTCCACTAAATGAACGTGGTTATCTGCCTAACATTTTTGCCAAAACATTATGGAGTTCTTTTCCAGGTTTAGAGGTCAGCCTTCTTACGAAATAAGAAAATCATCTTTTTTTGGGACTACTTCAATTCTACTATTTCTTCATTATGTGGGGCCATGTATATCCTTGTTTCTTTTGAAATGGTTAAAGTTTTAAGTTTTATACTTTCTCATCCACGTGGGAAACTTAATGAGGTGGTGTTTCTAAGAATTCTTGTCTCGAGTCGCACGAAAGTAGAACAATGATTGACGTATTTCCCTTGTCCAACTACATCCTCCTCGTATTCATTGGCATTCATGCAACGCAGTACTCAAATAAAGATGGTGCGGTTACTAGAACGATTAAGAGAAATGAATTGATGGATAAAATTCGTTATTAATCGTCTTCGTGCTTGGAATGTGCGATTATTTTCTAGCTGCCGTAACCACATCATTGCGGGAATTACGATGAATTCTATGATTCTCGATGAATCTGACGTCCTTCTATTCTTCTCCGAGTATGAATTTCGGCTCCCGTAATAGCAAAGTGTGGTGATGTACACGCAAATAGTACGAGGCCGGAACGACATAAAATCTCATTTTCGCATTTTCACTTCTCACGATAGAACATGGAGATTAATTGATTTCTGGAAGAATTTGTTTTTTATTTCATTCGGATACATTTTATTAAAATGATCTCTATTTGGGCAATTACTGTCGGTGCAAAAATTATGTAGACTCGAGTTTAGATACCAATTAAGAATCAATTATTGCATCTACATAAATGCAGGTTGAATCGAACTTTAGCTTATTTTATTTTGCGTTTAACCATGCTAAGTAATAATTTTGACCGTAGATACACCTTACTATTTCTATCGCAATTAGAACTAAATAAGTGCCGGGTTTTTGGTGTATGATAATGGACCGCTATCGTCGACATTTTATGAAGAAGTTTGACATTTAATCGTAATGACATATTTATGCAGTGCAGAATAAAAGTTTTAATTTAATTCTAAAATTTCAGTTCTTTATAATTTTCCATTAAAAAATTATCAATTTTATGAACCAACTTGTTCTTGGTAACATATGGTCCCAAAAAGACCTAGGTCTTGTTATAATACTCTTTGCATCAGTATTAAAAAAATACCATTGTTAACCTACGTTACGAAATGTATTTTTCTCAAATAAATAATCAACCAAGAATTTAAGCAGGATTCGTGCTGCGTAGATACTCTGAATTGACGAGGTAGAAATGAAACAAATTTAGCATTGTTCGAAGGTCTGCATCCTCCCTTTTTGGCTTTATTAGCGGTAGGTATAGCTATTGATGGATGTCTCACTTTCAATTCCAAAGGCGGACTTTGGAACCAGTATCTTCGTAATATTTCTGGAGAGCGTACTCCAGATCTGCTTCTACATCTCCATTCACTATGTTCTAATTAGCAAATATGAGTGAAATTTGACTCAAAAAGATTTTGATATGCTTCTGTTGATTTTAGGAGGTATGAAATTTCCGCACTAGCGCTATTTTGTACGACTAACGAATTATTTTGCTCTTGTTCAATTATTAGATGCGGAAGAAAAGCCCATCCCGAGCCACGAGTAGAGATTAAAAATCAGACCCATCCCTCGCACAAGTATTCAAAGCTTTTGTAACCCATCAACTTACCTTTGTTTTTATTTAACAACTCCATAATTTTTGTCTTTTTCTGAGCTTTTCTCCTGCACTGACACTCCAATCGTATTACTAGATTCTTACAATGGCAATTTGTTACAACGGTGGAATTAGTGAAGCGTTTTCACTGCTGGGTAGCTTTTTCAACCAGAGTTAACTTTCCATGGTAATGTTGTTCTCTACCATCCGAATGCGCGTTAGTAACTTTGGTCGTGTGATCAATCGTTATTATCTTCATTTGTCCAGGGAAATACGATATTGGAAATATAAATATTTTTCTGGAGCTTGCGAGATTTTAGTTACAATATAAAAGTCTTTACTCCAATACCAGAGTTTCATCTGTATCTATTTACAGAAATCATCTGGGCTAGGTAATTTTTTTAAGAAAAAATAGTGAGCGAATACAGCAGTTTGAAATACTTGGCAATAGGAAGAGAAAAAAATGATTCGCATAAAAAAAATTGAAAATCTGAAGGGCAATGGAAATTGCAATTGTACATTGCAACAAAATCTCTACAATGGTAAAAAAAACTATCAATGCGAATGCGGTGGTTATCTGGCTCAAGCCACCTGGCTGGTGGCTGGAACGGTAATCGTGTGTCATTGAGCGCACATTTAAATAATTTCTCAAGACAAAAAATACTAGGACCATATTTCATTTAAGCACATTCATTTCCGCGATGTAACTCACCATGCATGCATTAATAGAAACTAAGCGATAACTGTATTTTACATTTTTGCCCTCGTCAAAGCATGTTTTGGCTTGAGCTATTAACAGTTTTCGCCGCGGTATTCGACATTTTGGCAAAAATTGCATCAAAAATTGTTTCTTCGAATCTTTGGCTCCACGCCTTTGGCTACACCTCGATATTCGTTACCAAAAATTACTCAAATATGAAAAGTATTATTTCGCATTTAGAAGAAATTTTGTACATATGTAATCAAGTTGTAATGAAATGTATCTCATATGCCATTAGACTACGCTTTAAAACACCATTAAATCTCATATGCCATTAGACTACGCTTTAAAAAGCATTAAATTTCCAAGAAACCAAAGCGGCGGTATGATGCAGTTTTTTCCTCTTTTGCCTATAGATATCACTAATAAGAATACGCGATAAACGTTTCACGCAAATCTGTGCGAAGATAAAAATCGCTGGGACGACCTTTAACCGCGCAAATCGCGGCTAATAAAGTTCCCACTGAGGATTACCTAACTCATCGCATTCACCGCGGCACTCATAGCACTTGTTTGCATTGCACGAGCGAGTGCCCACGCGAACCGAGACGGAATAGGTGGCCGCATTCCACGCAACGGAACTCCGTTCTCCTCCTCCCCTACATTTCAACCTCATTCAAGTTCGGGGTAAAATTCAAACCCGTCCGAAACATTAGAAAGTGGTTAATTCATCGTAATCCCAGACGTGAAATTCAGTCTTCCCCCTTACTCCCCACCCCAATGAGTACATCGGACCGTTATCGATTATCGGTATCGATCGAGGGCTCGGAATTTCGATTTTAAGGGAAGATCTTTCTCCCTTTACAGGCGGCGATGGATATGAGAGTGCTTTCCACCCCTCCACCCCCCTGAAAGGAGGAGGATCTCGTGTAACGAGGGGTGCGTCGCATAAAAGGCCATTTTAAAATTTAATGCACAGACCCTTCAGCCGCTCTAACAGCCTGAAACGAACGGAGATTTTAATTGATTAATGGATTCATAGGAGAGAGAGAGAGAGAGAGTGAGAGAGAGAGAGATTTAGCAGAGGTTGAGACGAGCCAAGATTCGGCAGTAATTCACGACTCAAATGTTTCCGACCGAGGCTGTGGAGATTTAAAGGTGGGGGGAGTGGGAAGCAGGAGGGGAGGGGATGAGACAGGGTTCGTAAAAGGGTTTGGGGACGTCTGGGAAGGGTGCGTTCATGTGCTCGGGTGGGGGGGGAGGAGTGTGGGGGGGTTTGAGACGGGAAAAGGGTTAGTGTCGGCATTAAAGACTACCGTCACTCAACAAAACGACCGCTACTTTTAAGGCTTTACGAAGAGGAGACACCGCCGCCGCCCCCCCTCATTCCCCGCCCCCCTGTTCCTTTTCCTTTGGTGGTGCGAAGCTCTTTTGTGTCGTCAAAAACCCTTTCGCTGTGACTTTGTCACTTTGCGCGTTCCTTTTCAAGTTCATGTCTCCCCCCCCCCCTCCCCAAAAACCCTAACCATTCCCCCTCCCTCACCCCCCCCCCCCCGCACCCTTCCCCCCACACACCATCTCTTCCAAAACACTGTACTCCCCCATTTTTTACCCCTCATCCATTCTCCCCTAAACCGAACCCATTCTACAACTAACTCGGCCGAAGAATACGTCAGGAAAAGGACGGAGCCGAGGAGGGAAAGATGTTGTTACTCTTCCCTGGGCCTCACTTCACGGGCGTTATACCACTACGACGCGCAGCGAGGCGGTTGGGCGGCCCAAGGTTTTTATTGCGTTCGACCCCCAAACAACAACTCCGTGTGAACCCTTGAAAACCCTCTCGGGAGGCTAAAAACTCTTGGAACGAACCGTTTTCTCGGGGCCCGTTCCCCGAAGTGTACACCCCGGCACATAAAGAGTGATGGCCCTCAAAAGGTATGCCGGAATGGCATGGGTGGGGTCGTCTAGTATAAGCGCGTGCCCCGCTGTAATTTGTGTGGTGCCCCCAACGTGTGAAAGGGGGAGGGGCGTCACTCCGTCGGCTCGGTTTGGTTTGGCTACGATACGTCCCGTAGGCTTGACTGGCGATACCGATGTTTTGACAGAGCGGTCTGGCACCTCTTGATGGCACACTTCGGAGGACAAAACCGAATGCCATAACACGGCGGTGAGTCTCCGCAACTTTCCGGAGCATTCTGTTGAAGGAGTGGTCAAGTATGAAAACATTGAATAATATTTTCCAGCCCATTACGGTCTCACCTTTGAAGTCGACCATCAAGAATTGTCGGAGAGAGAAAAGACTCACCTAAATGTAATAAATCTAATGCTTTGGTATGTACCTTAATCCAATGCATCTTCTGGTGGACTGCCCTAAGTATAACAATTTAAGAGTGTAAAGATTCAATGTGCAAGAAGATTTGGGGCTTATTTTACTATCGTATTCTGATGCCCACAAAACTGGGACATATATAGTTTTAGATGGACAAAAGCTTCGTTCACAACTTAACTCGACGAAACGCCGGATATGAGATCTTGGGAATAGCGTCTGCCTGTTCACAACGACTTCTGCTGCAAAGCTTGACTTGGGGTAGCCTGGAGTCGAGCCCAGTTCAACTTTCTCTTAATTCCAGCCCATAGCAACCGGCCAGCGTAGAACCTGCTGCACTATCTATAGTCGGGAAGCAATCGATTTCTACGCTCGATGTCTTCACTCTCCTCGTGCAAATATTGAAAACGTAGTTTAGTTTTTTAGTCACCTGTGGTTACGTTTAAGTGAAACTGATTCGGAGAAGTTAATCGAGCCAGTGCGAAATAAACCCCACTTACCTACTTTTCCACCGTAAAAATAGTTGCCGCAGCCGGCGAATTGCCAGATTTTCAGCCTTTCTTCCTCATTCAGGCCGTCCATAGCCCTTATTCAGTAAGGGCTCGAAACGCTCAAACCTCGGAAAATCCGGGGATGTGACCTCACAGGCTGAGTCACAGCCCCCGACAAATCTCAACATTTGAACCACCAAATTATGGAGTTTTCGTTGCTGTGGCGTCCAAATTTCGTCACTGTTGAAGCTAGAAAATTCAGAGGCCATACCGAATGACTTGTGCACTGTAGGCAAAGAAACTTGCTCTTCTCCGAAAAGGATCCACCGAATGAAGCAAACGCATTTTGGTCTTGTTCATTATCAGGCCACATGATCAAAATTTTTTGAAAGCATTCCAATTGGTCTGCACGGAATCGAAACTGGAAATTGAACGGGCGCGAAGGAATTTCCCAGAGACTTCAGGCGTTCTGGGACGAAAAACGAGAGGCGTCTAACAAAACTGCCCCTTCACAAAATTTAAAACATATAAAAAAATGCAATTATAGTCTAACTTATTGATCTCCAATTGAAAATCCCCTGTATGGGTCATGAGTCAATCGTAATTTCATGCCAATTTCATCTTCTTTTCTTCATCTCATAGGAAAAGCTAGTTCGGTCTGAATTGCTTGCGTATTTATCAGCTTCTGTCATATTATTGGCTGATATTATATGCCCTCCTGCAAATTTCACTGACTTTCTCAGCGTTCCAACCTCCTATTTTTGCAAGGAGTGAGATTCAAACCCTTGAGTTTAAGGCTGTCAGAAATGGACGCTAGCATTGGGCCTGACATGGGGCCACTAATGATCCTGTATTTATTTTAAGGCGTTTTAATTGACCATCAGATTCTTTAACCCCAACACAGTATCATTTCGCAACAATTCTGAACACACACGTTCCGCGTCTGGCCCTTCATGACAGCAGCAAAATTTTAATGTGTAAGGTTGCTCGTTCCGTTTTATATTCTCTCGAATACCTTAATTTTGCTCATCTTCTATCAAGTTATTTGGATATCTCATTCCGTGTTCAGTGATTCCATACTTCTTATTTATAAATACTTCAACCTTCAGGTAGGTATATTTTACCAAATCCTTTAAAGCCGCTGCTGGCCGCTCTAGTTGTGGTGGTTCATTTCTCTCTCAAGTCGTGATCATTGGCGCTGGACGTCTAATCCATCGGCGTTCTTCCGTCGAGACCTGGAGAGCGTGAGGCAATCTTTAACCCTCCGTGAGATTTTTCCCTTTACTTGATTTATAGGTCATTATCCTCGTGTTACGCCTGCCATCACCCTTCTCTGTTTTCATCTGTGCAGCTGCGGTGGGAGACGCATTGGTAGAGGGAAATTGACGAGTGAGGAATGAAGATAAATCGTGAGCTTCATCTAGATAGACTCCTGATGTTGCGAGCTCACCTTAAGTGACATTAAAAAACTCTCTACCCGTTGGGAGAACTCATGAAAGCGACATACTTGCTCAGCGGTGTAGCAATCAAAGTTTGTCTATACTATGGTAGGTTAATTTACTTTACGTAGTAAATGCAGCCGATACTTTGTGGATTCCAATTCCTATTTTCAAAGTGGAATATGACAGTTAAAATTTTACAATCCACTGTTATAAACATTCAAGTCACCACTCGGTAGGATCTTCAGGAAAGAGTCAATTAGGAATTATTAGTTAGGAATCATTTGGTATGAGTCAATTAAGGGGTATTCTACATTGGATTGTTCCTGAAGATGCTTCAGTGTATCGAAACTGTCGAAATAAGTATGTTTAAAACTGTGGATCACTAAGTTTGAAGTATTATGTTACTCTTACAAAATTAATTTAGTTTGGCGGCACAATGTATCAAGATTTAAATACATGCAAATACTCCCCCTACATTGGAATTTTGTTGACTGATAATCGTTTAACAACCTTCGAGGAGTATACTGTGACTCCAAGTGGTGGAATTTCAGAGCTTTCTCGATCGTGTTGTGATATGGTTTAGTCAGTTAAATTTTGCGTGAAAAATTGAATGGAGCTGATTCATCGTGTCAGCCGTGAACGCTGCTAAGATGCGAACCAGTGTTCATTTCTCCTTTGCGTCGATGAATGACGTAAGCGACTCTAGTTAAAAGTTATTGTTTTCAGTTTTTTGTTGATCAGAATACGAATTTCTTTTTAAGGGTAACTCACGGTGAAATTTATACTCCATATTTTCCGTACAAATGTTTCATCCAAACCCATTTCCTTCAAATACTAAACGAAAAAAATGATTTTTCCCAATATGCAGTACATTTTTCCCAGAAGAGGTGAAACAAATGAATGTCTCTTAGATGATTTCCATGACGTCGTGCTTTTCACAAGTTTGTGTCACCAAGTTGTGCAACACCTACACCAAATTGGAAAGTTTGGACGCGGCTTTAAAGACTCGCAAATGCCGATTTAGTTCACAAGAGACACAACGCTGACGTTTGTCGACTGGCGTCACAAGAATTGCCACCCCCGGACCGTACAACCTAATTATCTGCACGCCCTTCTGATCCGCATTTGACGTTAGTCCTTCCAAATGCGTGCTTATTTCTCGTCGGTCGGGGGAGAGAAGACCCAATTTTATGAGACATCGAAATACGGGACGCGGAATCTTTCATCTACAGCCGGCGGACTTCGATTGTCATACCCTCCGTCTTAGGGTGGTCTCACTCTTTCCGAGAAACCTCTCGCAAACTTGTTCCCATGTCGGCCTATCTGCTTAATCCTCTCTCCCGTTACACTGAGAGTCACTCCACAACGGTCGCATTCCTCCGGTAAGCCTCGGGAATGAAGGGAACATAGTTATATTAAGTCCAGCGACGACCGATTTCTTTCTTTCTCGCATCCCTTTTATGTGCCTTTTCATTCCACGGGTGATATGTGTCTAAAGACGTCTGGAGGGAGGCAAGAGGTTTAAAAGTGAGGGGGTGGTAGCGGTATATTTTCAAATGGCAACGTGCACTCGAACCGCATCGCCGTTATAATCCCTCCTCTCTTGCCGAAATGGGTACCTTGGAGGCACCCCAGTGGCTCAAACTGAGCATGCTCGAGCTCATAGTGATGAGTTTATAGCCTAGCGCGGAACTGAACGGTATTATGACGCCAAATATCGGCGATGCCGATCGGTTGGCAATGCCAAATTAGACTAATTAGACTGAGACAATATTTGAATGGTTTGGCGGTTTACTTTGTGGAATTTACTCCTGACTTTTTCTAAAGAAATGAACTTTGTATATTTCGCCCATTTTATTGGAAACCTCGAACCCCGAGGAGGTTAGAAAAAAATGTGTTAGGGTGACAATCCGCTATATTTTTGAAGACGATTCCGAAATTACAGTCAGCATACTGTAGGCCTTACACTAACATAAGTTTCCGTTGGTGTCGTTAGAATTATGCCATGTCGTGGTCAAAATCCACAGGCCGGTAATGCAATGTTTTGCGCTCTGTAGGCCACGCCTTCTCCACAAAAAACCCTTACCCATGCACCCCTGCTCTAACTTCTTTCACTTTTGCCCAGGGTTCATGGCCATGTATCCTCCGTTTCATTTCAATCTCCTTCGTATAATGAAGAAATAACGCGTGCAATTTTCCTTGTCCTTGGTATAGACGCTATTACTCCCTCCCATACCAAATGGACTCAAAGGTAGCTTTAGTGAAAAACTTGTCGCAGAAAGTCGCCAGAACGATTCAGGGTCCTTAATGAGTGAGGATTCGACACGCTCGAGCAGCTGGGAAATCAGTGGATGTGACGTCACAGCCCCCGGCAAATCTCAACTTTTCAATGGCCCTATTTGAAATTTTTTGCCTGTGACGTCAAAATGTCGTCAATGTCAAGGCTCGATATTCTCGAGAGCATACCGAATAGGGCACCCGAACAAATATGTCAAGGTTGGTTTTTTATACCAGTTTCCAATTGGCCAAGCATTTTTTTATTCTAAAGGAAGTTTTGTAGCTGGTGATAGAGGTGGAGTGTGCGTGTTAAGGTTTGATTTCACAGGACTTCAAATGTTTTCATGTGGGACAGACAGAGAGAAGTACATGATGAAAAGAAAACCTTATTTCAATTACTGATTGTGACAGAAACTCAGTCTTTATTAAATGGCTCCGGGCCTCCCTAGATGGAACTCTTTCATCTCAGGACGGGTTGGAGAAAGAGCAGCACTGAAGTCTTACATGGAGATGTTATTTTGCACGACCGGTTTCTCCCCAGAGCAGCATCTTCAGGTGCCTTCGGGTCTTCAGCACCTGAAGATGCTGCTATGCGGCGAAACCGGTCGTGCAAAACAAAAACTCCATATTGGATTGCAGTGTTCTTTCTCTAACCCTTCCGAAGTTAGTCTTTGCTGATAATTTATGTACATGGACATCGGGAACCCTGGTGGTCAAACGCGGAGACAACTTTCACTCCCACGAGTGGATCCATCGTTTAGGAATACCTCTTCCCTATTCAATTCCTCAATGAATTGAACATCAGCAATAATATGTATTATCTTAATACCAATAATATATTGATTAGTACCAAATCGTATGTTTATGCTATGGAATATGATTACATCGTCGCTACACAAAGAATTTAAAACATAATTAGAAATACAAACATTTAATGGAAGAACATTTATTTTTATTTCAGTATTTTTAATAATTCTATTCAACAATTTCATAGGATTATTTCCATACATTTCTACAAGATCAAGACATTTATCATTCACATTAACTATGGCAGTACCATCATGATTAAGATTTATAATTTAAGGATGAATTTAACATACTCAACATATTTGCACATCTTGTGCCTCAAGGTACCCCTCATGTTCTAATGCCATTTATAGTATTAATTGAAACAATTTCCACATTAAAAAAGGCCTTCTGCGGAACTGCCACCAAATTTCAACACCACTATTACTCTCGTTCGGATGGCGCAGCACTGCAAACACACCCTTTCCCCCCCGCCCTTAACTCACTCTTCGCATGATCATGTCGCCGCACTGTGGAGGGGGCAGAAGGGCAAAGGGATGAGATGGGTCGGGAGGGACAACAGGAAATTGTTTCCCTGTCTTCCCTCGAGAGCCGTCTCAAAAAGGAAAGTCCTCCTCTTCGGGGTGATACGATCGCCGCTTCCTTCCCGACCACACTTGCTATCCCAGCAACCCTCTTGAGTTCTCCTTCCCCCTCACCCCACCGAAAGAGTTCACCACCTATTTGGTGCGACCAGGTGCTTTTTATCATTCCCTCACACCCCCTGCCACTCACCTCCCGTCTGCACTCACGTGCTGTTCTCGGAGGTCGACGCCGCACCGCAAGAGAGAGAGCACCTCGTCTCCTCCCGCCCCGAACACCTCTCACACACCATCCTCCCTCCGCCGTCCTCAGATCCTATCCAACGCGTCGGTTAAACACTTAAAAGGCTCTCGTTCGGCGCCGTTCATTCCTCTTTGCCGCCCGTGATAAATGCCGTCCGCCTCGTCCATATGACGGATCCGTTTAATCGGCTCTCCCGCGCGGCGTGAATGAAACCGGAGGTGTCACTAAAATTTCACCAGCGTTGTTTCACGGCTGTATCGTTTTGACGAGTTGACGGAAACGTCCCAGAGGGACCGGGGAGGGTTATCCTTCTCGCCCCGCCCGCCTCTTTCCGAGTTCGTTCATCAGAGTCAGTCGGTGTAGCGGTAGCAAAACTTGGAGGCGGTGGGCTGCACGAAGCGTGACGTCGAGGAGGGGAGGGGAGGTGTGGAAAGGGTCGGCCAGGGAGTGGAAGGGAAAGGACGGCACGTATCTGTTAAAGTTGCTGAAGTAAATGCAATGAACTTGCGCGGGCTGGAAATTGTCAGCAGCGCCCTTCACGGCAATGTTTACGATCCGAAAAAAGCTGGATCAACATATGCTGGTATTGTTCAAAACCCATCGGAGAATACAATCTAAAAAATTGGATTGAGGCAGCTTGAGTGAGACTTTTCCCTAACCATAATGGAGATCATATTCAAATATTATAATTAAATTTCAGCAATCATAAGAAGCACGAAGTATATATTTTAACGTTAATGACGCAAAAACTTTGTTGAAAATTACGGAAAATCTCTGTAATTAACTAAATGTATACGTGACTCATATTTTTCACGCCTTGCGGTGAAAACGCCTTCACAACCGAAGATTTTTTTTCGGTTCTCTTAAAATTATTGCGGTGAGAAATTGATTTTTTTAATAGTTGAGAAAGCATACAAACTACACACTCAAATTAATGACGAGATCCATTCTTTATAAATCCCTCATTTTGAAATGAGTCTCTCTGGAGTGCATACTCAAACTATTTCTTATGCAAAATTACCAATATTTTTGGGCAAATGTCTCGAAAAGTATGAAGGTAATTGGCTGATGTTTTGTTATCATTGGAAAGATGAGACCATTTTCTGTATCATGAGGCAGAATTCATCGCATTAAATTGAAATTATATCTCGCTCCAACTAGCATAAAAGCTATAAGGAGATTGAAAGTTGATTAATTTTACATATTTAGCATTTTTAAGTGGGCAATGACGGTTTGCTACCTTTTGAGAACCTTATCAACAAGTGTGGAGACTACCTTGCTGCCCCGTGCGGAGGCAGCTCGTAGGGATTGCACCCCTCCACAGAAAAGGGCCTTCTGAGTAACTGCCACCATGTACAACCACCACTACATCCTCAACTTGTCCTTGAACTCTGCATACGTTTGTAAGAATTTTGTTTCCCATGCATTCGCAAGTTTGTAACGTAGATATGGTGCATCCAGTTTTCTAAGTGATCAATGCAAGTGCGTACAATTTACAACACTTGGTTGTGAATCAATAATGGATTACTATGTGGGCATCTAAAATTATTTCATTTACTCCCAGGTATTGCGTAAATAATCGCTATATGCTCCACACTTTAATACCTGAGCCTACCCACAGTTCTTTTACGGTCCGAAGGGGCCGGCCGGTTTCAAATCTGAGTGATGCGTTTGGTTGACCCCAACAAAGCCTAAGGTGGTTGGAGCGGTGATCGCGAGTCATTGAGTGAACATTACAATGACTTTTCAAGGAAGTGAAAAAAATTCGTGGACCATATTTCAATTACGCACACCTACGGTGGAAATCACCATACATTTAGTTAAGTAAATGATACAAGAATTATATTTTAAAATTTTTGCCTCCAAGAAAGCATTGTTATGACTTTGTTTTTCGGCGTGGAATTCGAAATTTATTCCAAAATTGTTCCTAAATGAAACTCGGCATGATACCTTTATAATTGCTAGCAACCATTATAATAATATGAATCGTATTAGTTCGCGTTTAGAAGAGAATCTGAACATATGAAATCGAATTGTTTCGAAATGTATGTCATGTGCCACAAGGCTACGTGTTAAAATAACATTGAATTGCCAAGAAACCAACTCGGTAACATGTAACTTTTTTATCTATCACTCACAACAGTGATTCAACCCGAAGGTTGGTTTGGATACTTGAGGGTAGAGCTCACCCCGGACTAAGGAACCGGGTACCCTTCGATCAGTAGCCAAGCACTCTACCCACTAGGCCACCACGCTCCCCTACTATGTTTTTTAAGTACTATATATTCCCTTTTATCTATTCATGCACGCATGCAAAGTTTCACGCAAATCTGTACATAAACAAAAAAAATAGATAATTTAAGATCTCAGATCTCCCCAAGATATCGAATAGTTCATTGGGTTCGTCCCTCACCGAGTCAAGAAGCGCTCACGCCCAGATGATTTGAACACTCAGAAAATAGAAGCGGTACTTCCAGTTTACAACTGTGATTCGCTAAAATTCACGGTGGATCATAAGAGTGGCGCACAAAATTTGCCTTTCTCCTGTCCTTTCTGGTTTGGTCCTACCTGTAATGCAAAAATCAACTCTTTTAAACCTTTAACCTCAGTTGTATTGAATTCAGCACATTCATCGGTTGATTTACTAATGCCAGTGTGTTGCATTTTGAATGAAAAGAGTTACTTTGTATATTTTCGCAAAAACATTATTTCACAGACGAACTAGTTTTCAACCTAGAGCGTCATCATCAGGAATTACAAAGTTACTCATGCTTAGTGTACTAGTACTACTCTACTCGAGTGGTTCTATTGAAAAAACAGCAAATTTCATGAAGTCACGCCGGATACGGGTCAATAAACCTGTTTTTGGTGCGGTCAAAAAATAAAAATAATACTAAAGAAAAAAAGTTCAAACAGTTTCAGTGTAGTTTCTGTAAACCCCTTTATTAAAAGGGTAACAAGGAAATAAATATATTCCCATTAATAAAAATTTTGGTTCCTAAACGATTACTAACCAATCATATTTTAATGCTTCTCTTTGAGACCTACTCTCTGAACATCTATTAAAGCGTTCATGGCTAATAAGCTTACTATTATTTTATTTACGCAACATTTATCTGGCGTTTATAATTCCTTATTACGTGCTTGGTTGGCATTAAATAGGTCAGCTATCTAGTTCCCCAGTGGAAATCCAGCTCACGACTTACGTTGCGAAATATGGTAAGAACGTAAGATCTGGCAACCACTGTGAAGGAGAGTGAAGGTAATTTGTCAAAGATTAAAGTTACGGATTTGATGCAACATTTATGAATGCACTTTATTCGTCGCAATTCAGAGAGTGAGCGTGATTTATGACATACGATATTGCGTCTGCTGGAAATATTTAGAGATTAAACATTACCCTTAGTAATGCATAAAAACCTTTGAAAAAGCTCACTGTTTTTCAAAAAAATAACGAAAGAGTGTTCCGCTGAATATAAATTCTTCCAACACGGCTCTAAACTTGGGGCCTCAGTATGATCTTGGTAAAATACCAATTTCAAATAAACCCTTAGCTCAGCTGTATTCACTATTAGCCAAAGACGAATGATCTAAATTATCTATTACCTTATATCTATTTGCTCGCCTAATCAAACGGTAATAACAGGAAATACTAAGAATGGTAAATGTATTGGAAGACAATTTTTCGACCTTTGCCTGCTTCGCTCTCATTTTGAACAAAATTAATGCATATTCATTTGGTGTTCTGGTGTTATACGAGTCCGTCTTCCACGATATCAACTACTCTCTATTTACGAGGTTTTATCTCCGTTGAGCACCTTTTTTGGCGTGCTTTTAGAAGGCTCTATGCAAACAAACGATTGTTTTTTGTCAGTTAAAATTGATGATTATATATTAGATGCAACATCTTCATCACTCCATACTTATGACTAATCGATATATTTCCGCTATAACATTGAAGAAGAATGAATGAAGATTTATTAATTGTCCTGGGGCTATACCCCTTAACAACAAAAAAATGTACATTGTTTACGAGCATCAAAAAATAATTAAACAATTTAGACAATAGCATAGTGACTAGTTAAATATAAATTAATACAATTTGAAAAATAAAAAAAACTAAATGCGAAGTATTACGGACATCATAACAAATACACATGCATACATTTCATCTGAAAGTTAGCAACAGAAGAACTGTTGTTAGGTTATTTTTATATGTTTGGAACAATAAAATAGTGACAAGTTTAAATATAAATTACTTACTACAATTTAAAAAATGAAAATATATAGTTCGATGTACTACGGACAACATATAACAAATACATATGCATACATTTCAGGTTTACAGAAAATAAAAACAACATTTATATGACCTCAGTTGATCATTGCTTTATCGTCCTTTTTCGTTCGTGAATGTTCGTTTGATCTTCATCATTCTTCGATAGCATCAAATCTCCATTGCTTCAAATCTCTTTTGCTCTTCAGCTTTTATAATCGATATCAGGACGATAATTATCGTCCAGACTTCACTGCCATGTGAGACATTGCGGTGTACCCTCGTATTATTCTGTATGATTTCCGGATAAAAAAATTATGTGTAAGCGACATTATTCAGATAATCAGCGGCGAGTGTTCAGGGATAAGGGGTATGTGTTTTGCGGTTGTTTCAGTCTCCAGGGCCCATGGAAAACCCGTTCGACTGCCATTGCAATTGTAGGAAGCATGTAGCAGTCGTCATGAATCCAAAGATTGGTTGGCTGTTGCTCCCCACTTCACTCTCATCTCTGCCAACCCCTTCATTCCTACATAATTATTTACTTTCCACGTTCCTTCATAATTTGCCTGATGCATTTCGCTCTTAGTCTTCCTCTGTGATTCTTCCACTTCCACTATTGTTTTCAATAGGCTATTGTGTCGCATAATGTGTCCAATGAGTTTGTCTCTTCTTCCTCTCAGAGTCATTAATCTTAATTGCAGTCTCTTTCTATACCACTCTTCGGAAGTGATATTCTCCGTCCATATCATCATCCAGAACACCACATCTCCATTGTTTTCCATCTCTTTCGCTCAGCAGCTGTTGCTTTTCAGGCTTCATGGCCATGGTCCAAATATATGTTTAAATGAAGTGCTTCACTTCCAGGCATGTGTTGCTTACTGTCAGCATACTCTCTTAACTCGCATAAAAGTTCACATTAGTTTGATTTAAATGCCGAGGTTTAAGCCTGCCTTCAAAGCTCCATGTCAACTGGCAAGGCGAGGTCACTTCCAGCCATGTATTCTAGAATACATCGGAGGGAGTGCTAAATGCTAGGCATCCAGTAAATACCAATTATTGGTACACGCTGGATTTTGATTGAGTTTTCATTGTTCTTGCTTCATTCCTCTCCAACTCTTGGTAAGAATGTTTCGCTAGTGAATGTCCGTTTGATCTTCATCATTCTTCGATAGCATCAAATCTCCATCGCTTCAAATCTCCTTTGCTCTTCAGCTGTAATCGTCACTGCCATGTGAGACCATGCTCCAAATATATGTTTTTATATAGTGCTTCCTTACTTTGATGCTTGTGTCATTACGTGTCGGAATGATAGGAAAAGGAAGCTAATGATGAGCGGATAATCCTCTTTATACCGTCCCTTTTTGAGGAAAACTCGAGAACGCATTGTGCTAGATCATGGTGATAAGTTGCTCCAATCTATTTTGAAAATTGTCTTTAAGTAATCGCCTCGCCTCTCTGAGAGCGCTTATGCGAAATACGCCAGTTAGGACTCTCACGTCCTCGCATATCATTCCCGCAAGTTTATCAGTTTCGTTGATTTATGCAAGATTAAAAAAAATATTGCCCTGCTCGTGCGTGTATTTTGATTTATGCGCTAATTTAATCGAATGTTTACCATTTCCAAAATGAAAAATAGCACTGCATGTAGATGGTCTCATAATTTCAATCGTCGTAAGGTTAGATTAAAATTTAATATATGGTTTGTGGTGAAAGCACAAGAGAAATATTTTAGCGAGCAACATTTAAAAATCGTCACTTTGTAGCATTTTAATGAGACGCGAAGCCTTAACGTTTCTGTTCATCAGCTGGTGATCTCCGGCCATCACAACACGGTCTTTCGATTTGTCTTTTACTTTCAGTCTGATTAATGACGTGGCGAGATAAGAAAGAAATCCAAATTAATTTTTTTCCATCGCTCACCAAGAAGAGAGGCCGGAAAGGAGAAAATAAATGCCTTTCTTCTTGAAGGCGTAGGCGAGGGATGGTGCTTGGCCCCTAAATTTTCGTCTAATTCTCTTCTCTAGCAGTCGAATTTTACGGCAATTTTGATTTGCTTCCCGCGCGTTACATCGAAAGCAGAGTCCCTTTAGACAAAGCGACGGACGCGCCGAGTCCATTTGGACGGGGATAAGAGAAAGAGGGTGGAAAGAAAAAGAGTAGGAATGCGAAAAGGGGGGGGACTGACTGAGGGGAGTTGGAGGAGGGGGGGGGGTGGAAAGCAGCAGCAGTGAGCATTAAATTTCCGCCCTTCCGTCGCATCTGTTAGCGGTTTCCCTTGATCAGGCAGCCAATGGGAACACGCGGAGGAGACCGCCATTTAGTAATTAAGATCCATTTATAGATGGGGGGGGGGGGTTGATCTCTTCTGGCGAAACATTTCGTGTTGACGCGGGGGTCACGTACGTACAAGCTACCACGAAAGCCGGGGGGGGGGAAGCTTGTCTTCTTTTACTCTCCCAGCATCCCACGCGACGGCCGGGTCCGCCCCGTTGGGGCGCCTCGTGTCCTCGATTGCTGATCGTCATCTGTCACCCTCGCACTTCGAGTCCCCCGTCCCCCCGCTCCCCCCCACCCTCCCTACACGCTCTCCCGGTCGTGACTTTTTGACGGCTTGGCATCGTGATTGCTTAACACTCGCAACAATTAAACCCTCCAACATCTTACTCATCCCGTGTTTTACGACTTAATGGAGACAGTGGCACCACCGTCTTGGATCACCGCTTTCGAAGTGCGAGCGTCCCTCTCTGCTATATATCTTCTTTCTACAAGAGTGCAGTGGAGTTCCTTATACCATTTAGTTATACACAACATGGTGTTCTGTCACTCTCTCTCTACGCTGTTCTTTTGTTTTCTTCTTGTGGCCGTTATCATTTAAACTAAAGTCTTTCGACACTGGCTTCCGCACTTACATTTAGTAGCAGACATCATTTTTTTGTTCAGACTAACTTTCGAGGTGGGTTTTCTTTCTGAAAAAAGAAGAACTCTTTGCATTTTTTCACCGAGAAATGTTTATTGCGACCAGTTTCGATGTTCCACATCAATATCAAGCCATGATTTATAGTCCAACGTTTATGCAAAACACTGAAACCGGTAGCAATAAACATTTCTCGGGGGAACACTAGAAAGAGATCTTCTTTCGTTATGTACTAATGATGCCCATCACATCTGCCCTTAGATAACATTATTAACTAGTTACGCCGTTTGTTTACCTTTACTTATAAATGCCTCATTTAACAGAAATTTACGAATTATTCGTGCACGTGTAGTGAATTGAGGGAGAAATGTCACTTTCAAATAAAATCTCGCCCATTAAATCTTACTCTATAGGCCGTTTCACACGACGCACTTTATTGCACAGTCTGATGCGTGGATGTGCAATGCATGTCACACGTCTGATGCTTGGACGGATGCGCAGTGGAAATTGCGTTGTGTAAAGCAGAAACTTGCTGGAATGGCTGCGAGAATGCATGAACAAAGACGTTAAAATTGTCTTTGTTCCAATTCCGTACCCCCGTTCTCACAATTTCTGTGCATCAACCTGCGCAGTGAAGTGCCTCGTCCAAAATGGCCTTCAGATGCAACCTTTTATGAATGAAAAGGTTATGAAAAGTGAAGAAAAGGGAGCATGTTGATTGCATGTAAACATCATATTGGTTTGCATTGCTCAAGTTTTCGTCATAATTACGCTTGGTAAATGACTTCTTGCATTTTCAAATTTTACGGTTATACCAGAAACAGTTGAGCGATGAAAAAAGATAAAAATTTATAGATAACGTTAATGAAAATTGGAGAAACAATGCACTCAGATAATTATATAAGTATTTTAGTCCCCATGAGCAGAGAAATATTCCGCGCAGCGCTACTCTATCCCAGTTCGCAGATAATTGATCCATGACTAGTTAAAGTTCACAATGCTAATGTACATTAGCATTGTGAACTTTAACTAGTCATGGATCAATTATCAGCGTTTACGAAATTCTTTTCGTTCAGTACACAAGTAGATATTGCTACTGATGGCACTCTCAAGGTATCAAATGGGCATGCCGTTTTAAACTTCCCTCTCGTTATACAATGTATTAATGGATGGAATATCTATGATTCATAGCAGATTAATTGTGAAAAGAAAATTACTTCCTAAACCCTTTGAAATCGGAATTGTTTTTTCAGTGATTTTTTCACGCTCATCAGCGTAAGATTTTACTAAAGCGTTCGACTGACTTTTTGTTCACAATCCGTCTTGACGTTTCCCCTGGCATGAAGGTAGTTTTAGTCAAGTCACCCGTTTGGGTGGTGAATCATTGCAACAGTATTCATTAGTTTAACCATAATGGCTTTTATTTGGTCCGAGTGATTAACCTTTTAACCTCACCGGCGCTATCATCGCAGCAAAATAGTGCCACGAGGGTTAAATTCAATCGTTAAACATAGTAATTGCAGCCATAACGTCTACTTCTGCACATGGTGGCAGTTCAGTTCAGAGCTAAGTTCCGATCGCAGAATCCATTCGCTTGAAATGAAACTAATCCAAGGTGAAGTGTTCGACCGATCGCTTCATTGGCCCTGTCTTGGCTTTTCCCGAGCGTCCAGCACACCGTTATGGCCAATAAGACATGCTGCCTTCGAGATCAATGTATATCAAAGGTCGGGTAATCTATTAATGCAATTTAGCATGGGTGTTTCCAAAAAAATTAGCAGTTTGACACGGAATTTACATAATATAAGATAGGGAACCTAGTGTGTCACCATAATCAAGTTACGAAGGCTTGAATAAGACCTCAATTTATCCTTTGTGACGGAGCTCATCACGTTTTGACTTTTTATGCGTCATTGTGTTGATGTAAGAAACGGGCACGACTATGCTTTTTTCTGGAACGTTACTTCCTTGGCACGTCACATGAATCATTCAGGCTGAAAGGCATTGGTGTACATCTTGCCGAGCGAGATGACACTTGGTTTGGTAGGAGATAAACGCGTCATTGAGAAGCCTAATTTACGATGCCCGCCACACCCACTGAAGGGCATAAAGAAACAGGCTCGCAGCTACGCCTAGCTTTGAAATCATAATTGAAGGGCTTGAGGCGAGTGACTCGACTTCGTTCGAGGGTGATATACCACGTGCAGCGAGAAATTAACTTCTATTATTCCGGCAATGACGACTTGATGCTAATGGTAAGACGGAGGAAATTCATGGCATCGTCCTTTACCCAAATCACTACATATCAGTTTTACACACCGGTGAATGTGGCATTCCGTGAACCGAGTAATACATTTATGATCTCTCCCGGTCGTTTCCTGATGAAGTAATTTTACGTACTTATTACGATCTGAGTAACGTCATTGCCCTTACCAAAGTAAATAGTTCAAATGCGCTCTCTCGACAGATCTATCTATGCATTTAAATTATGGGTGATCAAACATAAAAGCATTGGATTTTTTTCCATTAACGCTGTAGAAAGCCATTACCTGTCAAGAAGGCTATTGCTTATGAAATAACTGAAAATTAACTACACGAGATGGAGTGGCGAAACTAGATATTATCCGAGCTTACATAATTTAGGAAAGAGGAAATATAAAATGAATAAATTTGAATAAAGTCGGTTGCATGCCTTATAATGCGTATCGTGATTAGCATGCGACACGTGTGGAACACTTTTTCCGATATTTTTCTTGAAGAAAACTTTGATGCTGAGCAAATATTTTCGCATAGCATAGCACTCTCACTAATTTTGTGTTTATTTCTGTATCAAATTAAATTAAGATAACTTGTTCTATTATTCACATAAATACTACCAGTGGTGAACTGATTATGTTTTCGCTATTTAATCCATTACAGAAACGTGCTATTAATGTGACTCTACTAAATTTCCTCGGCGAATGTTGAAAAATATGTGTTGTTTCATTATCCTCCATACATGTCTTGTAATTCTATTTTTCTTTTCCAGGGGATTAGCAACGTGGTTTTATGCTGACCTTTTGAGAAAGCGTAAAAATTAACTGCCAGAGGCAACCGTTGATGTAGTATTGAATTTTTAGGCTCGGTACTGTCAGTGTTAAACCAGGGTTAGCCACTGATATTAGTTTACTTTCTCACCCCGTTTAGCACAGAAGAAACTTTCTCAAACGATGAATATTTCCGAGCTTTAGGATATGTTATTTTGCTCTTAGTTAACGTTTGACATGCATATTTCTTTATGATTGCCACACTCTGAATTCTTTTTCAAATGCCTTTCTTACTTCAAGTCCGAAACTTGGCCTTTTTTACATAATTTATACTAAATATGGATTGTGGTCCTCATTGACACATCTATTGCCTTGTATTCCCTGGGGATAGAGGCGGGTCAAGAGAAGATGCTTGTGTTGACTGGGATCGTGACTTTTCACTGTAGAACTTCAATTCTAAACTAAATGGGTCTCGATAAAGTAAAAATCGCAACTTACTCATTAGTGAATTTACGATCCTGCACGACAACACCCAACTAGTTGCACAGGTCGACATTATGACATTCATTGAACCGCAATCTGCTACAAGAAAACGTGAACTGTCGTAACATTTTAAAGATTGTATAATTGTTGCTATTACCGCCAAGCGATTTTTTTAAATTAAGAAATGGGGCCTATTTGATTCTTAGCGAAGCTAATTTTCATTAAGTGTTATATAAAACGTGGATTTTGTTTTATTCCAGTCATAAGTTATCCTCGCTATGCATAGGTGAAATTTAGGGCGTAAAAAATTAAAAAAATTGGACTCATATTTGATAACTATCATGCTTCATCATCAGCTATCATAATGCCTATTAATTTATGAAGAAATAAAATGCATGACTTATATTCTGTTCCCAGGAAACACCTGATAAGTTGGTAAATGTCATCGTGAAGAATTTGATTAAAAGGCATTCAAATTGCCTTCACGATAAATATAACAATATATTTTATTGATCGTAAAATAAATCTAATGTGTGGATCGATTGTTTGAGGAATTCTCTCAAAGCGTGATTAGCATTTGCGGTAGAATTTGACTTAAAGAAATGCGCGTTCTTTTGAAAAGAGTACAGCCGGTCTGTTAAAATTATGGCCTCGACAAAATCCTTCCTTTTTCATTTCAAAGGGAAGTAAAGCTCATTTTTATGGCGACTCAGGCTTAATCAAGGCTACGACCGGTTGTTAAAGAAAGATGATTAACGATAAAGGACTGCGCCTTGCCCAGTGTTCAAGCCAACGCCGTCCAAATGGCCTGCCAATGTTTTATCGCTCGCCGTCAACGACTGAGGTGAAACTCAATGAGCAGGTGGTAATACTTGATGGGCTGCGGTCATTAAAACTTTCCACTAGCCTTTGCTGACAACCTTTTAACGCTCCAGCTTATTACAAGATAGTTTTATAGACATGGTGAAATGGACACAGGTAGTTAGAAAAAATATGCCTACTGGCAATAACCCGTTTTGACTAAATCTCGTAGTCATGATGGAATTAAGTTGTAAGCTTTTTCAACTGATATAATTATTATGTTTGTATTATTTTTAACTATCTAACAATATATATGTGGCTGATTTAAATTTATTTACCTAAGATTTGACGAATTAAGGGTAAAACTACTATTATAAAGCTTTACGTGGGCTGGATTTGCTAGTGAAAAAAAGACTCAGGCTTGACTTTGCGGAATCTTTCCGTATTGTGAAGAGGTTGAAAATAACTCTGATACTCCGCGTGAAGTAAAATATTTTATGTGGTGTAGCAGAGTTTTTTTTCTCTCTTCTCAATATGGCTTGGTTGGTGTCTAATAATATTTTGTTTCATGACTCGTAGAGCTATAGTTACTAACTAATTACAATTTCATACATTTCATAACTAATAACTTCTTGGGACTTGATGGACTTGCACATAAAGAACAGTGAATGTCTTTTTCATTTCCAATCTATCATTCCTTAGGTAATTAGCTGCTTCCTGTCCACTTAGCTTACGAACGGGAAAGATTTTAATGCAATATTTTGCGTGAGTTGCATTCTCAGTGACTCGCTCAAGTTGATATAGCTGTATTATCAATCAAGAATATATCATCCTGGGAAGAGTCATCATTTTATCCGCCTTGGTGTAATCATGATGACTTGGCCGTGATTAAGCTCACAGTCTTGACATGTTCATAATTAATGGTCGGGCGTGCCTTATAAATTGTGAATGCAATTAGTCGACCTTTTTTGCTTGCCTTCCCAATGTAGTGCATGAAGTATTTTCGCTGTTGGGTCCGCTACCCACGCACGGGGAAATCCATAAAATGCAAACGTTGACGTAACTTTCACTTAGGCGACCAGTAGGATTTTGTTGTAAATAGCACGTGCGATTTAAGTGCCAAGACAACCTCCATTGCTTCTTGCTGTCGGCTCAGCCACATAAATCTTTCCTGAGCGAGGTGAAAGGGAGAACTTGTGATCGACATGACGATGTAAATTTTCGAAAAATAAGGCTATTAATTTTTAAGCCGTTAACGTGCCTTCAGAGAATAAGAAATTGCTCTGAGTCGATAAAATGTACACGTATGTGGGTTGTTATAAGTTTCTTTCAGCATGGAAGGCCGCAATTCTCATGCCTTGAGGGAGCCACTATAATAGCTTCAAGGAAATCCAACTTGATCGTGACATGAATGTAATGGGTATCAATGTGTTATGGTGTCATTATTAGCATTAGCTGTTTATTTGTTGCTTCTACTTATGCACACCTATCGGTGAACCTGTCACCTTTTAATTTTAAACAGCCTTAATACCATTCATCCATCCTTTTACTCATTAATTATGTATAAGAATAATGCAATGGTCATGACTAAGTCTGATGGAAACAAGTGCTCCATTACTTAATAAACTTACAATGGCCATAAAAGTAATATTATTATTATTGCTGATGATGTCATTTATACATTACAGCTATTAATGGGTATGTATACTCTCTCATTGAAAAAATCCTAGCCCAAGAACAACGAGTTGCACGAATCAACTAGAGTACTCAAAGAAAGAAGTTCATAACTGTAGTACGAAATAGCTAAATCTCCTTTTCCCCTAGCTGTGTGACAAAAATGTCCCGCGAGGCCACACTAAAGAAGTCTAAAAAATTAATGCTTCTGTAAGGTAACATAGCCCGTCGTATCGCGGGGCGAGCAAGAGAATACGCCAAGATTCGGGAATAATAATTCTCTTCAAAAGGCAAGCGATAAGAACTTCTGACCTCTAAAGATAGAGGGAAAAGACGGCATTGATTTCCTAAGACGCCAGAGATAAGATCTTAAAATATAGCCATCATCCAGGAGGCTCGGATAAGATCGGGAAACCAGGAACGATCTGATTTATGTGTCAAACGCTCTCGTGTTCTCGGGTGGGATCACTTAACAAAGCAAATTTTATCACGTATATGGTCTCATGCTTTCATTTGTACAAGGCATTTATTTTTTTGCTATGATCTTTTCTTTGCGGAGTGTATTTTAATAAGACAGATGGATCGGAATCGCGTTCAAGATCTGCAGAAGCAACAACAACATGTAGGCTAATAATGCTTCGCCACGTTGACCCATCTCGTCAAGCCATCGGCAACGGGTTTACGCCATTGAATTTACATTCGATTCGTTTGCTTATCTTATGAAAGCAAGGCATTTTTCTGAAACAAAACCGTCGCTTTATCGTCGTTAGTTTCCGAAAGGATTTTCAAGACATGCGAACACTACAGTAGTTGATGATGCATGAATACAAAAAAGGTTGCCTCTGCTCTGAATGTACGCTTTCACGAAGCTTTCAATTCTTTTTCATGTTGCGCGAACAGGATGCCTACTTTCAAATACACATGCTGTTTAATTATAAGTTTCTCCTTCAGTTATTTTTAAAATAATTTTTCATTCAAATCTTTAGCAAACGGAAAAGTATCAGGCATCACTTTGTTGAAAAGCCGGAAATTAATTTTGAAAATAAATCACTTAACGGTAAAGTTCGCACTCTTATTTTGATAGCCGACCCAAGTTTCAGTGATGGTTGCCATTTTCTTAGTTCATTGACATTCCCTTGGAAATGGCACTCGGTGCGGAAGACTGGGCCGGTTATTAAAAATTAGCGTGTGAAACTTATTGCAGCATGAAAATTTTTATCTTATTCACTTCACCAATACTTCAATGCCTTACGCATTAGCTATGAAGACTCAGTTGATACGAATCCAACAACAACGAAAATCTTTGGTATTTATTTGGGGACTATAGAATGTATCTGTCGTATGTTGCTAATGACATCGATCAATATGGTTAAGACATTTTTGGATTAATCCCAAATTGATCTTATTTCGCGCTGCCAACGTGTAATTTTTTTCCCGTGACATTGACAGTCGTTATCTATTCTAAAAGGCTAAAGTAATAAGATTATTTTATCATCCGTCAATGCTATGAGTTGGCATTGTTTCTACTGGAATTATAATATGTTTTCTGAGCAAACAAGTTGAAAAGGCCCTGAAATAGGACTGTTACATTTTTAAGTTGTCGTAAGAAACATCCTAAACAGATCCAATGAAAGAAATATCTTCCAGGTGAATAACTCACGTGACTTTCTAGAATTTAGTCTTCTTTTTAAGTAATAATAGGCGCTACAGATTACATTATTTTACTTAAGTGATATAGTAGGAACTCATACATGACATAAAAATAATTCAAAGGGGCATTGATTTGGTGGATTTGATGGTTGTGTAAATTTTGCATTTCCTTGTCACAAATGAAATTTGTATAATATCGGAGCTTTATTGAGGTAGAATTAGATACTTGTGGTTTAATATGATCCTTGTAGTTGTGTCGGTGGAAGCAATGCTAATATAATATGTTGAGTTTAAATTTCCGTCTTATATCTTTACTGGCCTAAAACCCAAATAATAGTTAAATCCTAGTATAAATGCAATAACATTTTCAAAGTACTTTGAAAACCTTATTAGCTTCTGTTAGAGACTTCGCCGCATAATAAGTGGCATTGAATATTCATAATTCTCGTGAAAATTCTCACTTGAGACACAAAGCGACAATATAGCAATCAGGAGCTGTTAAAAAAGTGGCGCAAAAAAAAACCAATTGAAACCCAGGATGTGTTAGAAAGGGAAAATCACGAAAGAAGATTTAGGTTTTGGAATGGGAAAAAGTTTACTTTCACTAGTTTATAATGTAATGCTGCTCGGGATAATTTGAATCTCTTTTGATCCAGCTCCAAAAATATTGTAACTACAAATAATTGTCTTTAATAGACATAAAATATCAATTTTAAAAGACGCTAGATTTAAATTATGGCGCTGTGATAAAGAGGCAAAAGGCTTTAGAAGTGAAATTTATTTACTTATTTCCAAGTTTTTATGGCTTTGGCAGTAAATGGTTAATATGTTCGCACAGTCACGTAACAGTGATATAACCTTATCTGATTTCACGACGGACGTAGGTTAGAAATCGTTTTTAGAATATTCGCAGGGTTCCCGATAGTAATGGCTCATCGATCATAGAATGCATTTGTCGTAGAATTACTGCCACAGCCAGGGTCACAAACATCTAACACTTAATGAGTCCAAAACACCAATAATACTTCAACATTATTAAAACTGTTGTCTGCCTACAAACTCTTCAGGCTTCAGTACCGGATCTTACCCTGGACAAAACTTTTACTTGCCTTAACCCTTGGGAAACATAATTACCCATCAGTTGATGATAATCGTTATCCTAGAGAGAGAGACACTGGTTACCCTAGATGATTGAAGACAAAAAAAAACAGTTGACGAGAAGTGGACTTCCGCCCAATCGTTCCTGAGGATCGAACATTTTGGGGGCAAAAAATGTAGCTTTTAGTTTGAGCTGACATGTATGAGATAAATTGGCTCAAAACCAGAATATTATCGGTAGATTTTTGTCAAAGGTCATGTCATTTTTCGCCGTTTATGAGGGATATTACCTACTAGCATTAAATGAAAAAGTGTCAATCATTGGTTGGATTTAGGGCTAACAATAAGTGTAATGTTTACCCGAAATCCGTACGTCCCCTAGGATTCTAATGAGCCTATTGGTTTCTCAGGTGACGAGAGACCGGAATTATAATCTGACCACCAACACCTGAGGAGATTCTCCATCATTTGGTACAGCATAAATGGGCGCAAAAAACATAAATGATCGAATTAAATGGTTTATTTAGTATACATTCCATGCAGAATTCATAATCATGTTTCACCATTCAGAGACAACTTGGGTTTTGAAATTGGAGCCGGTTTTCGAAAAATGGCTAGTACGATTCCTTCATTATCGTCATAACAGTGTGACCACACGTTACTTATTACTGCGTGATATATGCAGGTAATATTATAAAAAAAAAAAATATGGCTTCATTGACCACAAATTACTCACATGAAGTAAATTTACATATGATGTTAGTTGGACATGGAAAATGCGTAGTTAAATACCTAGACATTGCAAAACTGGATAATTCAAGTAGCAAAGATTTAAAAAAATGATATTTCCCACGGATTGGATGCAATCAAAATAGGAGAAATGGTTTTTACATTCTACAGCCGAATTGAGAGTTAATCTGCTCTCACAATTATCCGTTATGTAAATGATGATACACGACATTTTACCGTGAAAAACGATGGGACAGGATTGGAATCTATCATGAGCCCGAGTGTTCAGAAATATTGCACAAAATATGTTGTAGGGGCCAAAAATCAAAATTCGGTACCTCGAAATACTGGCGTGATTCTAAATTAGTTAATCTGTGATGAGTTAGCGTTTAACTACCCTTTCACTTAACCTTTTTCTTTATAATAAGTACCAAAAAACACCTTTCGAGCACGGTGGATGGACACTATGATTTCTATTGGCATCGACGCAAGATAGGCGTTAGAATGGATCACTTATTTACTTTAATCAGAGAAATATTATCACGCTTTGCTATGCGTCCCTGCCGTGGTTTCTGTGGCGTAGTGAAAAAATGGCGTTAGTGAAAAGGTCACCGGTCGTGTCCATAGGAAGAAATAATTGCTAGATACAAGAGAAATTCATAATAATTTGCATCTTATGAAAGTTTTTTGTGTCAAATTTATCTTAAAAATCATCGACCTTCCCTATTTTTTGCAGGAATCTTAATCCTAAAAATAGATGAGGCGTGCATTCGAAACAAAATTCTTTTGCTCGAGTTGAAGGCAAGCATGTGATACGATACCATACTTTCTTGTATCCTATATGTTCCATTAGTCTCAGATTTTCCAGATCAGAATACCGATTAGAACCAAGGAAAGATGTTGTGGCAGGAGTCAGGCCCAGTTTTCCCAACGACAATAAACGCTCGATCACGGATCATTCCTTGATCTTACCGATGAAAGCGTTTCACCGACGAATATAAGCAATGGGTGAAGATCTTAATCCTCGGTCAGGTTGATTGTTGATTCTGGGCGATCAAATCGAGAATCAACCACAATGGCCGAGTACGTTTCACCACCAGTTACTTAAAAAAAGTATTTTTGCTGCAAGCAATTTCCCAGTTTTCATGGAGTTTTCTATATCTGTTCTGCCAAAGTTTGCCTGTATACAGGTAAAGGTTAAAGGTATGCATGCTGATTGCCACCGCTCAATTAAATTGATAACCTTTGAGTCTGATCTTGCGCTATTACTACTCCTAGCCGAACGTGCGCTAGACATTTTAATATGTGACAGTCGCAATGTGACTCGCTTTCTATTTTCATAGGTGACCGCCAATATGAATGTATCTTAAAACTAAGGAGAGAATATTTACGCTACTCGAATCAGGTCATTGAGGCTTTTGTTTGACGATTAATTGTTGGTGAAAGAGAATTGGGATTTGATCATAGATCAGTACACCTGACTGACAGTACATCAACTGACCATCAATCAACGACAGACTTGTGAAACTGTGTCCTTAGGATATTACCGCTCTCTTTGGCCCGGTTTTTACCCACGACAATCAACACTTGATCATTCCTTGATTTTTACCGATGATAGCGTTACTCCAAGGACAATGAGCAATGATCGAGAAGATAACTGCTCTGTCAGGTTGATTATTGATTTTGGGCGATCGAATAGATAATCAGCAAACCTGGCCGAGAGTACTCTACCACCACTTTAGCAATTACTTTTTTCTACTGACAATCACCTAATTTTAACGGAATTTTCCTTGCTTTTTTTCCGCTAATATTTGCTAATCTCTCGATGATTTATATGCAGAAGAAACATCAGTTGCCACTATAATATAAATTGGAGACCTGTGGGGTGGATCTTACTCTATAGACATTAGCCGTAAGTGCGCTACACATTTTCAAGTACCGCGGTTGCAACACTCTTAGTTGGACATTCTCATCGTGGTCACGTGATATTGGCCGCCAAAAAGAATTCATTTTAATATTCATGAGAGTATCTATGACACGCGATTGCCGATCAGATCATTGCTGCTGTTGATCGACGATTAATTGTTGGCGACACGGGTCTGGGATTTGATCTCAGATTGGTAAATTGATTTGATCTCAGATCAACAGATCATTAATCAACGAGAGGTTGACGAAACCAGGCCAAATGCGAAACACATAAAATCAACCAAACCATTTTATTGCAGAAACCTGCGCTGATTATCGCAGGAATGAAAGGTGAATTTATAACGCTGCTATTTCCACAATGCATTTTATTTTTCCAACCATGGTTTCAAACCTTGGAACTGATGATGTTGCCCTGCAGCGAAACCATGGTCGAGAACAACATTAAATGCATTGTGAAAAGTGCAGTGCGTGAAGCTGACCGCAGGAACTAACGATAACAGCTGGACCTGATGATGTTGCTGTGCAACGGAACCATAATCGTGAACAAGTAAATACCTCGTGTGAATTGCAGTGCTATAAGTTCATCTCTATAGTCCATCTTCCGGGTATCCGGTCACGTAGGTTGACTTGAAGTGAAAATGGTTTCGTCCCCTGTCCTGGAGACTGTCCTGACCATGTGGATTGTTGATGTCTTTAAAGGAAAAAGTGGTTCAGGGCTGCCGGACATTTGATGACACTGAAGGAGTCCAATGCGCCACCGTCCGTGATGTCTAAACATGGAACACAATGAGGTGTCCGCTTTTTTGACGAATTTTGAGGATACTGGGGGTAGCCACGGAATTAACTTTACGGAAGGTACCGCAATTGTGAACAAGTTCTTAAGGTTAAAGCACTTGGTGCGATATCGAGGGATCCGGGTTCGAGTCCCGGTCATGGAGAATGATTTTTTCTCTGTGGAATTTCGCTACTAGAAGAGGAGTTTATTGTATAGAAAGCAGCTATAAGAATTGTGGAAGGTTACTCGGGATTTCCACCGGGTCAGGTTCTCCAACTCCATCTCGGCCGACGTTTCGATGAACGAGTTGTCCATCGTCATCAGGGCATGCGAATCTTGAAAGTGGTCCTCCTTATATACGGATGACGGCGGTATCACCCGGGGCAGGAGTTATGTGATTGGTCGAGAAATTCCCGCCATTTTCCTCGTTCCTCGCGGATGCTCCTCAGCACCGGTTTCCATGAGGCGCTCAGTGTGTAGCCAGTGTCACGGTTCATGGTGGTGTTGAGACGAATTTCAATGGCCTCCCTTGCCAGTCTCTCCCAAAATTTGTCTATCCGACAAAGGACCTTGGTCTTCTCCCAACAGATGGCGTGGTCGGAGGAAATGCTGTGGTCGGCCACAGCCGATTTTTCAGGCTGCCCGAGTCTGAAATGTCTTTGGTGTTCCTTCAATCTTGTTTCGATGGTCCTCCCTGTCTCTCCCACGTACACCAGGCCGCATGTGCATGGTATCTGGTAGATACCCGGAGTCTGAAGTCCACAAGGGTCCTTGGCCGTCACGAGTTGGCCTCTTAGTTTAGGCGGCGGGCGAAAATAGGCTTCAATTCCATGCCTCTTGAAGATTCTGGCGATTTTTCCTGAAACGGTGGATATGAACGGAATGCCAGCCCTGGCAATCGGCTTCTGGCGTTCTTCCCCAGTCGTTACGTCTTGTGTTGTAAAGGCCCTTTTCAGGGCCTTAGATTTGTCGTTGCCGCTATAACCGTTTTGCAGAAAAGTCTTCTTTAGATGACGAAGCTCATTGGGAAGACTCTCCGCGTCGGAAATGGTTTTGGCACGATTTAGTAGGGTTGACAAGACCGCAGTTTTCTGTGAAGGGTGATGATGGCTTCGTCCGTTTAGGTATAGGTCCGTGTGCGTTGGCTTCCTGTAAACGCTGTGGCCCAACGTACCATCTTCCTTGCGGTGGATGAGGATGTCAAGGAAGGGAATCCTTTGGTTTTTCTCCGTCTCCAGGGTGAATTCGATGTTCGGATGTTGACCATTCATGTGATCAAGGAAGAGCTTCAATGCATTGGGTCCATGGGGCCATACGATGAAAGTGTCGTCTACGTAACGGAAGAAACACTTAGGTCTTAGAGGAGCAGATAAGAGGGTCTTTTCTTCGAAATCTTCCATGAAGAAATTGGCAATCACAGGAGAGAGTGGAGATCCCATTGCCACTCCATCAGTCTGTTCGTAAAACTCTCCGTCGTATTTGAAATACGTGGTGGTCAATGCGTGGTGAAACAGTTTCACCGTGTCTCCATCAAATTTTTCCAGAAAGCAGCTATAAGAGTTAAATTTCTCATATTTAACGGCTACAAACAAAATCAGTTTGTGACACCCACTAAACAAAACACACGTCATTCTTCTCCCATTCCAATTTCTTTTTCCTTTGCCCTCCCGCTTTGTAGCCGGTGTCCGGACACTCCCTGCCACACGCCTTCGTGGCGGCTCGGTATTAGCCGCTACTAGCTATCACTGATACTGAAGCGGCGGTATTAGTGGTAGCGAAACATAATGCAGAAGATCTTTATCAGGGGAGGCGTCTATTTCCTACATAGTTGCTCCACACAGGGGAGTGAGGTAGTCTCCGCTTTTGGCCACCGTGGTCCCCAAATTTTAAAACCTTCGTTGCCAACTTCAAGATACTCAATCTGTCATTCAGTTTATCTTTTTAGCTCTCAATGGCTCATAATACTTTGTTTATATTGGCTTCTCTGATGGGTCGAGAACAATATCAGCGTATCCTCATCGAGCTTTTTCTAGATCGTAAATACTGTCGAGAAACGCGCTAGAGACGATTGCCCGCCCTCTCAAGTTAAACGCAGTTATGTTGGCAGCGTTGATTACCATGCACTGTCCTCGTATCCCCTCCGCTCATAAAGCCGACCCCTTTTACGCGAGCCTTCCCGCTCCTCAACGTCACGCTTCGCACAGGCGACTGCCACCGTGTTTCACTACCACTACATACGTAGATGAGGGAGAGAGGCACTTTTGGGGGAAATCGACGCCGTGAATGTGATTAGCAATGAGGATCGGGGATCCCGTTAGCCTTTTGAGTTGTGGGACTTCCTCACTCGGTTGAGCGGCCTTCCACCCCGAAGACGCCTTGCTGCTCGCGGCCCTCAACCGGTGCATCCGCCCACGCGGAATTGTGTTGAGGGCGATTCCGCACCGCCGCCGTCCTGCTCCGTCCCACGCATGCGAGCTCACGCGGTTCCGGGTTGGTGCCGCGTCTATTCTCGGGAGGCGGGGATCTCTTTCTTTTTAGCCTGTGTAGCCATCTGTATTCATGGATTTGTAAAACCACGTCCTGACCAGGAGAAATTGAAAAATCATCGCCGTGTCAACCAACTCCGCCCGACCCCGACGCATTCCAACGCAACAATAGCGAGACAATAGCAGGACAATAGCAAGTGAGGAAGGGTAATGAGAGTTGTGTGGACAGAGCTGTGCGGTGATTGCGATGCAACAACTTCAACGTACGATAGGTATGCCGCATGCATCCCATTGCAGAATAATGTCACAAATATATCGATACCATATCAAAGCACAGGATGCATGGAACCATACGGTACGATAGTATAGGGGTTATTGAAACCATGATATTGAAAATTCGCAATAGTCCATTTTGAATGGCTCAGTTGTGTAGTTAGACGGAAAAGCTTTAACTTTGTGTTTCCTCATTGTTTGTGTTAATTAACCCTTAAGTAGTCGCGTGGAGTCTTCAAAGACCCCAAGGGTCTGACAAACGCAATATTTTATTCCAGAAAGCTTATTGGAAGTTGAAGTTGTCAGTGCCTTCCTAGAACACTTATATGCAGCTGATAAATAAAAAATCACGATTTTCAGTGGATAAATGTCACGTAAAAATTTTTTTTTCAGTGCTCGGGTATTTTTAGACCCCACGCGCCTATTTACGTGACAAATTCAGTGTACCAGGGACGCCAAGTGCGGCGCTCGTCAAGGTTGTTCTCTACCCTCCCCACATTTCTGACTAAAGCGCTGGTCACGAGGTCGTATTTTTACCTGCGAGAGGGAGATTAATATTTTGAGAAAATGTTAGCGATTTGAAGTTATGAAAAACCCCCATAACAATGTAGAGGTAATGTTTCAGTTACATTTTGCTCAAGTAAAAGCTTTGAGTGTTAGAAGCACACCGCGTGCCATTTCTTGTGTTAAGCAATGTAGTATTCACGAAGCGATGTTGACGAGTAAGAAACTAAACAGGGAAATTGTAGCAACGACGTTACTTTAAGTGAACCCTTCCCCACCCCCTCGTTACCAACCGTAGGTTTTTAGGTGACTCCCTCTCCCCTATAAATTGGTAACGTAGTTTATGCACGAGCCAATACCGGCTTCCTTTCTCACTGCGTAGAGAACGCTGCCTTGAAGGTGAATAAATTTTTGAGTAAACAAGCAATCTTTGAATCTACTTGAAGTACCCAAGGAATAACTAGGAAAAACGCTGAATTCTCTTCTTATGCCCATGGTATGCATAAGAAGCATTTGTTTATTCATGCTGTAATTCTTGTTTTTTTGTTTTCATATTTTTTGTTGTTTATTTGCAGTCAGTTTCGTACCGACATCGAATTGGACCTCGCATATTCGAGAGAAAGTTGAGCGTCTCCTTCGTGGACGAGATAACTGAACGAGAGGAAGGAGAAGGAAACCGTATCCTAGACCTTGTTCGGGATGTATTCTCTGAGGATGAAGGAGAATCATCTGCTTCGGAGGAAATAGGTAATCAAAGTGAGCCAGAACATGACAAGGAGACCGAGCATCCGATGATGACGCGTGTAAATTCAACGACGTTTCTTCCATAGGGATTACCAGTTTTTATCGAAAAATACAAGGGAAAAGGCATTGGAAAAAGTTGCCACCTTCACGCAGACGTAAGACCCCGCAAATGAACATATTTCCAATTCGTAATGGCCATTACTACAGACCAAAAGTGAAAAAACCCTCATTGAATGTTATAGGCTATTTTTAGATGACGTGACTGTTCGTATTGTTACTATATGTACAAATATTTACATTTCTCGAATTGCTTCACTCTTCAGAAGAGATCGAGACGCAAAATTGACTGATGAAGAGGAGATGAAGTCTTTCTTTGGTCTTCTTATTTTATCAGGTTCTATTCGTTCAGAACATCAAAATGTCCGTGATATATGGGATAGAAACGGGTTTGGAATCGAAGTATTTTTTACAACGATGAGTATGAAAAGGTTTTTATTCCTCTTGCGCTGCATTCGCTTCGACGACGTAACCGACAGACCCCAAAGACGCGAACTTGACAAATTCACTGCTTTCCGAAATGTATTTGAAACTTTTACCTCTAACTGTGAAAAACATTGCAATGTATGTGTGTAACATTTGCTTATGCAGTTTGAATGCTGGCGCTTGGTTCTGGCCTGCGTTTTCGTTGCTTTTTTTGTCCATTTGCCTTACCGGTCGCGTGGTTGCGCTGGAGTCGAGCAAGGTATTTATTCGTCGGCTCCTCGGGAGAAAAGGTAATTTTCCTGTTTGGAGGTCGTGGGGTTAGGAGCGATTGCTTGTGGGAGGTCGCGGAGTTCGCGGCGTTTTTCGTTGGACTTCATATTTGTTTGAGTTGCCGGAGTTTCTTTCCTTCGCTTGGTGTTCCTTTTCTTTTTTATCCTTCTCCCTAACTTCCCCCTGTTCCTACCTTTCCCTTCCTTTTCGTGGTTCTCGATGATGAGATGTGACTCGTTATGAGTGTAAGTCACTGAGAGAATTACGACAAGGAAATTCCTCCCCTTTCTGTCCTAACCTTCCCCGTCCGAGTACAGGCGGACGTTTCCCTTTCCTCTACCCGTGCTGGCGCCCACCCCTTTTCCTTTGTTTTACCCGATCCATTAAGCACTTTGTCCCTCACAACACCGGATCCCGCCCAGAGCTAGATGGGAGCCCGAGTCGCCGTTACAGGTGAGCTAAAACAATTGATGACCGATTGGTACCTTTTCGAGGTAAATGTCCCTTACGTCAGTTCATTCCAAGCATGCCAGCAAAATATACGATTAAAGTTATCACTTTGACTGACGCTAGAACGATGTGCACGAAAAATGTGAAATTTCATCTTGGAACTCAGCCAGAAGGACCTTTCCGCATGTCCAATCGGCCATGCGATATTGTGATACGTTTAGCGAAAAACAATAGCTGGCACTGGACGAAACATCACAGCTGACAATTGGTTCAGTAGTATTCCCTTAGTAAAAGAGTTGTTAGAGATTCGACAACATACTTCAAACTTATTGCAGTAGCTGAAATTAAAAAAATCAAATTCGAATTTGGTCTCCATTATGACTAGGGAACTACCTCGCTCAAACTACCTTAATCCTCCATTCATGTGAATTATTTTGGAGCACATTACGGTTACACTAAATTTTATTGCTGTCGACCGGTTTCAACGACTCTAGAGTCAAGACGAACAGAAAAATGTTAGCTACTGCTAGCCTTTAATACGAAATCGTGTACGAGGGGAGGAACATGAGGGAAGGAGGAGGTGTTGGTTCATGGGTACGGACCGGAGAGATGACGGAGTGGAGAGAAGAACGATCCAGGTATAGGAGGCATAGGAGGTTGGTTAAGAGAGGAAGAAGTAGGATGTTAAAAACGGCGGATAAAAACTATGAATATTTGTATTGTCAAGTCATTGAAAATAGTAAATTCAGACAATAGAGAATATTTGGTGATTTCCCGAATTTTTAAAGCATCCAGTTTAAAACCTTTGTCATATACATGTCAGGGGCGGCTCCAGATCAGAGGTTCGTGGGGGGGTCACCAGCGGCTCTTGGGGTATGGAATACTCCCCAGGAAAAGGGGGGTTCGTGGGTTTCGTCCCGGAAATTCGTAACAAACTATGTGCAAAATGGTTTTTGGGGGAAATTCGCCCCCCCCCCCTTGGGGACGCCAATGATACATGTAAGCAATTTATATTAAGATCACAATTGTGTCCAGTTTCTATGAGGTGCTTGGAGAAATATGACTTGTAGTATTTGTGTTAAGCACTTCATTTGTGCTCTTCGACGCGAGTTCTAAATTTTCGACCAGTCTGGCCCACATGCACACCATCACATTCGCCACAAGTAAGAGCATAGGAATCTCTTTTTTATTGAGGTAACACCACATCTTAAATATTAAAAATCACTTTTCCGAGGGAAGTTGGGGAATAACTACACAATTAATATTCATCCTTGGGAAAAAGATTGCTAACACTGTATGAAAGGGGGCCAGTGGAACCTAACTGTATTTTCAAAATATTCATGTCTCCTCGCTTCACAACGTAACGCCAAAATCTATCAACTTGGCTCCTTCCATGCATCTAGAAGTGAAATGAGACGCCCTCGAAATGATGTGTGCACTGTTTCACAATTCCTGACTGCATGGGATAGCGGAGGGTGTCGTGGATGACTTCGGCAGGGGAGGTGAACTGGAACTGTACTTAGATTTAAAAATTACTCATATCTCCTCGTTCCTCAGCGTAACGCCACAAACTATTCACTCAATTCATGCATCTTGTAGAGAAATCCTCGAAATGATGTGTGCACTGTATCATAGGTACTGACTGCATGGGATAGCGGAGGGTGTCGTGCATGACTTCGCCGGGGGAGGTGAAGTTAGGAGTCACTTGGGGTTTCCCACTCTCGGCCCCCCCCCCCCACATTCCCCACCCTCGCAATAAAACCCCTCTCCACCCCACCCGACGAGCCATGGGCCAGTCAGTCGACCATGGTCGCTCGCTCGCGGACACGCTGTATATGGCCTCCCATAAAAACATGCGCGCCACCACTCAATTGTTATTCCGCACCACTCCTCTCCCCCTCACCCTCTTACCGTCTTGCATTGTTGAGGAGGAGTTCTCTGCTTTTTTCACGTTATGTTTAGTTCCTTGGGGAGAAGGTGGGGGTGGGGAGGAGGAGGAGATCAGGGGCCGGTGCGTCAAAGGATCGGGGAGGAAAGTTTCTTTTTTTTTAAGAGACGATGGTACTAAGTCGTGGTGGAGTGGAGACATGTGACGGGGTCCGGACGGCGATTCGTGGCCGTTTGGGGGGAAGGGTTTAGCGGACATTCTTGGACATGCGGGAGGGGGATTGTTGTGTGCGGTTCGTTGTGCGTGACAAGCGATGGCTGGCCGCGGGGTGGGTTGTAGAGACCTGCAACCGGGCGCGAAATACGGTCGCCCCTCGCCCGACTCCCTCGTTCGGCCGAGCCCGTGTTCGCCTCTGCCCGAGTGACGTAGGCACCCGACCGTGCCCGTTCGCCCGGGTGCCCGGGTCCCTTTCGGGCGCCCGGCACGCACCCTCTCCCGCCTCTGAAAGAAGGCGGCGGGCAGTGGGGGGGGGGGGGATGCCCAATTGGGATCCCCAAGTCGGCCGATTTTTTGGGCGAAAACGGGTTCGTGGAAAGACTAAGGGAAAGACACTCATCTATGCAGCTAATAAATAAAATAATATAGCCAGAACTGGAAATATATACTATAGAAGAATTTATTTTTTAGAGGCGGCACTCTTGCAAGGGCCGTCTTTTGAATTTCATGTATTTGTTTATGAATATGATATCATCCACATTCTCAGGATCCAAGTTGGTCCGCCGTGCTGTTACCACACTTCCTGCAAGGCTGAAAGCCCTTTCACTCGCTGCGCTAGTGGCTGGTATTCCTAGTAAAGAACGAGCCACCATTGATAATCTAGGGAAGCAGTCAGTCTGAAAGGGATGAAAAATAAAAATGAAAAAAATAAATATGCATTGAGTTGTGATTTCGCGAAGACTAATTTTTTATCGAGTAATGTGTAGGAAAATAATACCTTGGCCTTCCACCATTTGAGGAGACTGTCGCTGTGGCAAATTCCCGTTCGTGTTACAAGATAGGCCTCGACCTCGTCCTCTTCCTCTTCTTCCGCATCAACGCATCGCCACCGATCATAGCCATCGCCGAGTGACGTTCTGGGGGTCTTATTAGGTGGTTCCTCTTGTGCTGGAACCGCCATTTTTTTGCACATTGCTCTCACGGCTGAGTGTACCTTAATCGAAAAAAATAGGTGTACGTAATAAATTGCTGGTAGTAACGATACTCTTTTAATTAAGGTGCATTCAAAATGATGTGTGTAAACATTTGCACATAAGTTTCTGATAGGTCTGTAATGAGCTATTTACCTGTGCTCGCTCCTCCACCCCAAGCATTGCGAGGTGTTTAAAATCTGGCCACAAGAATGTAGCTACTTTATGTAGCATGTCGGGTGCAAACTTGGTGTCTAGCTACCGTTGAGCTTTTTTGCACAAATTCTTCATGCCCTGTGTGTCTTTGGGGTCGTGGGTACAGTGGTCCCTCAGTCGCTGATAGGAAAGAAGAGCAAGGTGCAATGTGGGCGTTTGCTCCGCCTCCAACTTGTCAGACTCCTCCTTGAAGGCACTTAGAAATTGAATGAGGTCTTGAATATTGGTCTGTTCCAGGTCTGAAAGTACCATTTCAGGACGATCGCGCGCTCGCAAAATGTTGTTCACCTGCAAGTTCAAGAAGTTCAACCAAATTTTACAGTCAGTCTCACCGCCAAGTAAGTAGTTCTCTCTAGATACTCTATTTTGGAAAACTAAGGAACCTTTTAGAATATAATTATTTTATTTAACAATGGTATGCGAAACTATTGATTAGTAGCTTACCTCTGTGAAATTCCTTGGAAAAGAGAGCAGCATTATTAAATTTGAATTCCAACGGACATCGATTTCCTGTTTTAAGGATATGTGTAGTTGGTCCATGACCCCCCACCTCTTAAAAAGAGAAACAATATTCTTGCACTTCCCCATAATTTGCAGAATATTTAAGGAAGCCAATTCTTCCCTCATGTGTTTTTTTCATTGTCGGAGGAAAGTCGTGTCGGCGTCCTTATCAGCAATATGCTCCCTCAACCAAACGAGATCCACATTTTCCAGTGAATTTCCTCGATTTTTGGCAGCAAATTCGATCGGACTTATAAATGATATTAGGTCCTGCAAATCATTTTTACTCATGCCCTGGTGAACTAAATCTTCTTGGCCGGCAAGACTGAGGGCATTGCAGACCTAAAATTGGGTAAATAAATTATTTTCCCTCTTAGTTTAATGTAAAATTATTAAATTGGTATTTAAATGATATCGGACTACCGTCAAACGAAACTTACCTCTTCAAAGTTGTTGCAGACACTTTCCAAAAATGGAATTCGGGATTTGAATATCCTGGCTTGAGAAGTGATCTGCGGTGGGGTTTTCAGAATTTTTGCAAGATCCTTGTCCACTCCTGTTGATATAAGTTTTGACACGGCGAGACATGTACGTTCGAAAACGTTACCACCAACAACACCATACAAGTCCAAGTCGACTAATTTAAGAGTGAATGTCGTTTTGAGGATGATATTAATACAGTGATCCATGCAATAAAGTCTTTTAATATCAGCCAAGGTCAAAGCTTTAACAATGTTGGATCCACCATCAGTAACAAACACCATTTTCTCATGCGGAACACACAATTTTGATAGGTGAGAGAGAAGATAAGTCCTGATATTTTCCGCAGTTGCTGCCTCATCACTTGGGAATTGTTTTGTAAAAAGCACTACATTTGCTAAATTGAAGTTTGAGTCAACCCAGTGAACGGTGACTGTGACGTAGTGATTTTGCTTATAGCCTTCAGTCCATAAATCCGTAGTCGCTGAGCAAAATCCTAGCTTCGCAGCCTTACGAATCTCAGGGAGTATTTCCTCACGGGCGTTGTCAGCCCGCTGACGTACAGCACGAGATATTGTGGTCGGGTCACTAATAAGATTGGCTGCATCAAAACTTCCGTGCTTCGCTCCTAAATCAATGGTCGTTTGAATCAGTTGCGTGAAATTTGGCCCTGCGAATGTGGAGAACGGGCGGATATCACCGGTGCACATTTCCACACAAGCGTTTTTAAATAACTCTTTCATTTCAGTATTTACACAAACATTTTTTTTAAAACTTTGATTCACACTAAATGCACAGCGGTGGGAAATCAGAGGACTAGTAGCAGATCCAGGCTTGAAGATTTTCAGGACTTGGCAACTAAAACATTGCACAAGATCGACGTATTTCATCGTCTGCCTATCCCGCACTTCTCCGAATTTCACCCATGCCTCGCTTGTCAAACCGCGACCCTTCTTCTCCTGTAAAAACCACTCGCCGGATTGCAACTTCACCCTGCCTTCCTCCTTTAAACCATCTCCTTTCTCCTTTCTTTCTCTCCAAGAGTTTTCTTTTCCGCGTAATTCACTAAACTCACTTGTTCTTTGCATCTTCTCCACAGATCTAACACGAATGCGACAACACTCTATAGAGAACATGTACTAGACTGAGCGAGAGCTATTCCGACCGAGGTTCAGAAATACAAGATTGGAAATTCCCATCGCGTTCTTCAACAAACAATGCAGACCGCATCCTTTATTATTTACCCTCAGCTGCATGATGTAAAACTCTTTCATAATCTCCTCCCAGTAAGGAAGGCCAGGGCTTCCTTTATGAGAGCCGGGTGCCCGGTGGGTGGCCGGGTGCCCGGCCACCCACCGGGCACCCGGCTCTCGATCGGGCACTCGGCGGCGACAGACAGTCATGACATTCGGGACACTTCGGAAGTAGTCGTCAAAAACAGTTCTGTGCATTCGTGTTTCTGTCTCTCTCTATCTCTCGCACATAGCCGGGCGAGGGTCGACCGTATATCGCGCCCGGCTGCAGGTCTCTAGTGGGTTGGGGCCGGGCGTCCTCGCCTAAATGGCTGATGGGAGGGGAATGGCTGCCAAGTGTGTGGGGGTCTGAATTATGATCGGAATGGAGAAGTGCGAGTATGAGCGAGATTAATCCCTGGTCATAAGACCATATTCAAATAATATGTTTACATTTAAACCACTGTAAGATGTATGAAGTTATTATTATAACATTAATGGTGCAAAAATGTTGTTTTATACGACTGAAATTCTGAGCAATTAAGTAAATATGTATGTACAAGTCTTATAATTGACTAATATTTGTCACGCCATACTGTGAAAACACATTCAAACCAGAAGATTTTTTTGTGTTTCTGTAAACATCTCTACGGTAAGTAATTTATTTATTTTTAAAATAGTTTAGATAGTATACAAATTGCACACTTAATTTTATGACACGATCAATGCGTTATAACCTCCTGATATCTAAAATAATGCCTCTTTGAAATGCATACCCGTACCATTTACCACGTAAATTGTTTCTATTTTTTGGCAAATATCTCGAAAAAAAGAACCGTAAGTGGCTGATATTTTCGTATCTTAGGATAGGTGAGATATTTTTCTTTATGATGAGGCCATATTTATTGAATTTAAACTGAAACAATAGCTCAAACTACCTATATGCTGTTCCACCGTATGATGACATAACTGTCATTTAATTCATACTCTGGGCAAACGTATAAAAAAGCCTGTCCTCTATCTGATATTGCTAATATCAGATTAACAGCAAAATGTTCCCACTCCACGATATTTTCTCGCAAATCGAACTTCATTTTACATGGTGTTTAATGCGAGAGAGAGAAAAGCACGGAGAAAAGTCGTATTTTTCTATGCATAGCCTAAATGCTATTTTCGCGAAAAACTGCTTATTAGAAGCAAATATCCCCAGGAAAGTGAACAAATATTTAGATAAATTTAAATAAATAAATTTTACGCATCTAATAACCTTATTTTTTGAGCTATAAGCTAATAACAGCGATAATTTAAGTCAAAATTCGGTAACTCTAGAGAAATGGCGCTAAAGTCGGCTTCAATGGCTATATAAAGTCGTTCATCGGAAATATATTCCTGAAATAATATGCACATATGTTTTTACCTAAATTTTTGTTTTCGATAGCCACCGCCTATCGTCAGCCAAAGCAGTATTTTTTTCAACCGATTTTCCAAAAAATTTGGAATTCAGAACTTGGATGACTCACACAGTCTTTGGATCCTCCTTTAACCTCCCCACATAAAATGTAATAAGTGAGACCGATCACTGGTGCTGGAGAAGAAAATATCGATGACTCGTTAGCACTGCGCTGGACTGCTTCAGACGCGAGGGTACACACATTTAAGTGCCTGCTTACCGAGCTTTCTTTTATTGTACTTTTCACAAATTTCTAAAAAATAACATAATTGAGATATGTGCAGCCCTGAAGACTCCTCGCAGTGAGCGAGACTTTTTTTCATTTGCAACCTCAGGCCCGATCTCATTCCCCGAAGGACTATGTTGACATTTAAGTCGACTCTCAGCGAACACAGAAGGCGCCACTATGTGGAAATATTTGACCCCCATAAAAAAGGAATAGTGATTCTCTCAAGAGTATTTCTGCCTTCTCCCTCAAGAGATAGATAGAGAGATAGATGGATAAATGTCTTAATTGGGGCGAGATTGAGTTTTTAAAAGTCCCTCCTTCCATCAAACTCCTCGTCGGTATATGAATACACTGAATATGACAAACGCTGCAATATAGAAATCAAAGGAACAATGCTAAACACAAAATAAATAGAATATTAACGAGACATAATAAAATATCAGAAATAAAGGTAAAAAGATATGTTCAATTGTGGGGAAAAACGTGAGGATTTAGGCTGGTATCCATCACGGAAAAAACCACTGTAGCAAAACACCGACATCTCGGGGATTTCTCGGGTTTAACAAAAAGGGTAATATTTATTTATTTAATCAGTTACATTGCATTAGGCATTTGCCTGGTGGTAATGGTCCATGTAGTACCACTCCAATACTAAATTCACAAATAATATTTAATAAGTAAAAATTCACATAAAAATTATGAGTCGGTTCGCTTAATTTTAGTAAGGCGAAGTCCCTTCTTGAACTCCTTATGACATTTTTGGGAAAGGATTGAAGACTTCTACAGGTAAGGCATTCCACTCCTCTATCGTCCTGTTAACGAATGAAAATTTTCCTTTGTAAGTTTTTTGTTGTCGTTCAAAAATATGGTCATTTCTTCCGATTCGGTTTGGCTCTAGCAATCTTTTATTGATTTCCTCCCATCCCTTATCCTTTCTGTAGACCTTGTACAGGTTGCCTAGCCTGTATGCTGCCCGTCATTTTTTTAGACTTTCCCAGTTCCATCTAGTCGGCATATCACTCCACTTTCACATCTCTCATGCCTGCCTAAGACGTGGCGTGCTGCCTTTCTTTGCACTTTTTCCAATTTCTTCGCTACTCATATCTCATATGGGTCCCTAGCACTCGCGGCGAACTCCAATATTGGTCGTACCATTGTTTTGTAAGCCATTTCTTTAACTTCCTTCGATGCTTTCTTTAAGTTTCGCATGATGAAATGTAGGGTTTTGAAACCTTTCCCCGTAACTTTTTGAATATGCTGCGCCCAACCTAGTTCTTTATTCATGGCCACCCCTAGATTTGAGACTATGGACTATGGTCCATGTTGGCCGACGTTTCGATACTCGTATCGTCCTCAGGGCAGAGGTGGATCGAAACGTCAGCCAACATGGACCATAGCACCCTTGGTGTAAAACCCCAGAAACCCCTGTCATACATCTTCGCCGGGAAAGCTTGAAATCTTGCAAAACACCCACACATGAAGTGGGGTGTGAAAAACCTGGTAAAACCTACCGAGAGAAGCTAATGTGACTCATGATAATGAGTCATATAAATGCACAATAAATACTAATAGAAAAACGAGAATGACCACGTATGGGCTCGGGATAATGCACCGTTTCTATGGCCCTCTTTCACGCGAGAGATGCGCGTTTACTCGCCGACGAGGGTGAAGGAGTGCTCCCGTGGCGAAGAATGGGAGTTGACGCAGGCAAGAAAAGAGTGGGTCGTAAAAGTGGGAGCGTGTTTGATGGAGCTGAGGGAGGGGGAGGGGTGTCTCTCATTCGGTCGAACATGTGTGACAGGAGTGCTGGTGATGCGGTTAGCGTGATGCGGATTCTCACTCAATTGTTGCGTTTTCATTGCTCGCGAAAATTGCATTCTCCTCCTCATCTCTTCTTCCCGCACGGATCCGTCGTCCTTAGTGACGGCGGTGGTGCTGATGATGCGCGTGTTGTAGTTCGCTCTTCTCTTTTTCTCCTTCTGCGGTTCTTTAAGAGGTTACTGAGCGCGGCAAAGTGGGCAAATTCGTGATTTTTTACGGTGGCCCCGCCGCCTACCGAATCGGTACATACAATCGGCGTACATACAAATCGGTAGTACCGATTTGTATGTACGCCGAGGAAACATGACGACTGCCGACTGCGACGGCGACAAAATCGTAATTTTGCTGCAAGTGGTCGGCTACACCTCTCTCCCAATCATGGCTCATTATATCGCGTTGCGAGGCGAAATTCCTCACGAGGCCACCGTTCAAAATTAGCTTCAAATGCCAAGCTTGTACGGCGAATCATGAATTCCACTTCTATGGCACAATGGCTTGTGTAGTACAGTTACATTTTTTTCGTGTTAACCAGCAGTATTTTTTTCTGCGATTCAAAGGTGGAATACTCTTGTTGTGTTCCGAACTTCTCGTATAGTAATGACACTCTTTACCCTCTACATTTTCCTTTTATACATCCTGATTTCTCTAACCCCTCTCAAACGAGTTATGTGAATTTTTTTCCACCCTATTCCCCGCTTGCCCAGCTTAAATATTTATCTAATGCTAACACCACAAAGCTTTCTAATATCTTCCTTCGTCCTCTTTTTCACCAGCCTCAGTTTCCTCCGTATAAACTTCGCTTCGAAAACTATACACGACATCTACTATTGCTGCCATTCAAACTGAATTTTCAACTAAATGTTTTTATTTCTGGTGCCGTGTTAGTCCTAGTTTTGCACTCGGCCATAGTTGGCACCAAGGCAGGGAGTTGGAATCCATACAGGGGAGAGGAGGACGCCTCGGTAACTTAACTGGATAAAGCATTCGGCGCGATATCGAGGGATCTAGGTTCGTATCCCGGTCAAGGCGAATGATTTTTCCTCAGTGGAATTTCGCACTTCTGTTCACTTGCGGGTAACACTGAAAAGGTAATACCGTGGCTGGTCCCGGTGTCCTCAAAATGTGCCATGCTGTGGTTGTAATGTCATCGCATTCTTTAGGAAATAAGTCAATTTTACCAGAGCATTTTACTCACAAATCAATCTGACCTAATGGCTGGAGGTTGGTCGCATGATCGTCCCTATTATCATTGATTCCGTTCGTTTGTTGATTCGTTTGTGTGTTGAATTCTTTCCGGCTGTGAGGACCTTTCGTATTTTGGACGAAATGTAAAACAAATGCATATTTGCTTTTTATCTTCATGTTGCGTTGGATTGAAATACTATCCAACTTCTTCTGTGTGGCAATATATTTTAAAATCATTATCTTTAAACCGTGGACTTCGAGGTGATTCTGTAGTACCTGCTGTAATGGGTGTTAACACTTGATTGGCTTGCTCATTGAACTTTTATTCCACGCCCACCCTACTAATTGCTCACATAATGCTCCTGCACACTGAAAGATGCTATAGTTTTACTTTAGGCCTTCTATTGAGGGACGTCTAGCGAATATGGCTTGGCGTAAAATCTAATATTAGCGTGCACACTCCCGGAAATCTCCGATGTTTGGAAAATAGTCTAACAATTTAACATTATTCGTATCTCATCCAAAAATATTTTGTGCGGTATGTAGGTGGGTATGGGCTGGAGCTTTCAGCGTAAAATGTTTCCACCTTGCATCGTCATTTGGTGGAACTGCCTGATGAGTAGTGGAAAATGAGAGCCCCTGACAACAATTACTAAAAAAAAAGTTTAGCATTGAACAAAAACCCAATAATGTTTCTCCACAAATCACAGCTCACAAATGCTGGCTCCCGTATGCTTGCTTTAGGTTCATGTAACGTCATTCAAACGTCTAGGGAATACTAAAATGAAAGTGACAGATTGATGAAATACTCAGCAATGAAAAAAGTTCCTAGCTATCCCTCGGTTGTCTTGAGTCAATTCAGAAAGTCGGAGAACAAATCAGGTCGCTAATATCTTCGGAAGCTAAGCGATTGGCGCAATGCGCGCAGCTTTTTCCTCCCTGCTCCAAATCAAATGATCGATTTCCCGTCCTCTTTTTATGTGCCCCAGGCATAGAAAATCACTTATCCTTTATGGCGAGCTATAATTGCATGAAGGCCATCATTTACTTGCTTACCATGACTCGATACGTCGGGAAATAAATGTCATATGTAATAAAAAGCTGGACGGTGACTGGAAATCAGATCATTAAAAGGGAATAAATATGAAAATTACGACTTGACTTTTACTGATTCTCGGTGATGAATTTTCTGGAATAAACGAGTGTCTCCATGTATGAATATGGTTGAAAATGTAATGCCTTGAAAAGTATGCTCCCAATGACACATTGAACGGAGTTTTATTAATAATTCTGTACGATATGCGTTCAAGTTCTAACATCTAATGTTTCTCTGTAAAAAATCAATCATCCCAAAAAGTCGAAAATACTATCACATCTCAACACAATTTCCATGCACAGGGACACATTTTTTACAACGTCAACACTATGCTTCGATGACTGCTGCAAAGGCCTGTCTGGTCTAGTGGCCTGTCTAGTGGTCTGTCTAGTGGTCTGTCGTGTCGTCTGTCGGGCTCACTGAGCACTGCATACTGGCCGTGGAATCACCCCGTGCCACACACACTGGAGGTGGATTGCACGGTTTTTCGTAGATTTTGATAGAAGGAGATGAATCATTCACGAAATCATATCGTTCCGGCTGGTTCGTGGCCGTGACTGCTTCGGTGTAATGCCACTCGACGATTGGAATTATTTGAACTGACGCACACATGAACTCGCATTTTTCCCATCCTTGACGCCGTTACCGTATGTCCCACTTTATTGATGATAAAGTTTAATGGGTTTTACAACGCCCAAATTGAGAAATCAAATGGTTGCTATTGGCTCCTCTACCCTGAGTCACGGCAAATTTATTATTGGAAACGCTTAATACCCCATCACCTGCTACAAGAACCCTGTACACTGCATGGTGTGCTGCAAACTCTCCCACGCATATACAGCGAGTGTCCCTGCATTTTAAACTCGCGCATACTTATATCTGTACTCAGTTACCAGAAAAAATTAGGAGCAGTTAAAACTAGAATGCACCTCATATTTTTCAGTATTGTCATTATCGTTATCCTCGTACATCAGACAGAGATACACCAGATTAAAAAAGAACCAGTTTTGGTCCAAATCGGTAGCTGCGTGTGGGGAAAATATTTATCAATAAAGTTTGCAGTACAGCATGTATTTAAAGCATGCCGAGTTTGGATTTTCTCCGATTTCTCATGGAAACTGATGAGAGTAGACGCCGAAGCTGCGCTGGTTTGGCGGTTTTTGAAAAAAAATGAAATTGAAAAAAGTAACAGTGGTTGGATCATTTCCTCATGAAGTGAGATTTAAAATGTTTAGATTAAAAACTAATAGCTTTTATCCTCTATTCAAGTGCATTAGGCCGAGTGATCGTCTCATGTATCTGTTTTTAAAATATTACTTCGCAAGTATCCCCTTGTAGGTGTATAGCGAACGAAAGAGGTGCGCCCTTGATATATGAACCAATATTGGCTCCGTCAGATCTATACTATCATTATTTTAAGCTCTATGTTTACTTTCGGCTATATCTCTTCTTAAATTTATTTTCCCACGTCCCTTATTAAAAATAGCCATGAGAGTAGTGTAGTTGCCTTTTTCCCTCTCGTGGATTTTTCCAATTATATGAAAGTCTGCTAACACACTGAATTAGAAATGTAGAAGTTCTATAAGCAAAACATTTTGAAAGAGTTTTGACGCCTTTACTAAAGTGACCATTATCACCCGGCATAATGCCCAATGTTATGTGCATAGATAAATGAATACATAATAGGTAATTATACCTAGGGTTAAGATTATTGTGTCGTACCAGCCGGTTACAACCCTTTGGTCAACGCTGCTGAAATAAAGACTGAAACTCTATTCGCTATTCATATAATAAATAGCTATTGCTTTCTCACAGCTAATAAATTTTCAATAATTTGTATTGTTGCCATTGAGAAAAGGTTATATGAATCCTCTTCGCGATAGAGTTTTGAATGCGTGCCTAAAAATAATATTACAAGTAAGTAAGTCTTTACAAGTCATTTAAAGTGAACCCGAATTTTCCTGCTTGTTATCAATAAAGCGTCATTAGTATAGGAATCGATTATGAAGGAACTAATTTTGAGGAAACCGGGACTAGCCACGGTAGTAACCTTTACGGAGTCACCCGCAAGTGCACATAAGTGCGATATTCCACAGGAGAAAAATCATTCGCCTTGACCGGGATCCCGGTCAAGGCGAATGATTTTAGAATTCTTTCAAAATGTAATTGTGAAAAATACTTTGCACTACACAGTTTTAAAACTGGTTTGGTTTTAAGCCAAAAGTTTCAATGTCAAAGAATTCTCTCACGTCAAATTTTATCACGTAACCCTTAAACATACTTTTCCTTCTACTAACCTCATGACGCAGATTTATTGTTCATTCTAGTATCAATTATTTAAGGTAACAAGAGAAATGAGATAATCTCAGAGAAATAAAGTGAGGCTGGTCATAAAAAGAGGAGGGAAAAAACTGGAGCAAGTAGAACAATTTAACTACCTGGGTAAAAGGCTAGAAGAAATACACTAGGAGGAGAATTTCGCTTGCGAAAGAAGCGTTTAGCAATAGGAGGGAGCTGATGATATGGACCTTGTTTAAGGAAGAGACTGATGAAGAGTGTACTATGAAGTGCTGCGTTGTGTGGGGCAGAAACGTGGTCTCTAAGAAAGAAAGACGATAAAAACTGGGGACATTTGAATTATCAACTCAATTAAAATATTAAATGCAGACAATAGAGAATATTTGGCGATTTCCATTATTTCTAAGAACATCCAGTTTAAACCCCTCTCATGTATATCTAAGAAATTAGTATTGAAATCACACTCGTGTCCACTTTCTATGAGGTGCTTGGCGAAATGTGACTTAAAGTCTTTTTGTTTAGGACTCCTTTTGTGCTCTTCGACGCGAGTTATAAATTTTTGACCAGTTTGGCCACATGCACACCATCACATTCGTCACAAGTAAGAGCGTACACACGCGTCGCGTGTTTTCCTTTATCTGACGTAATTCTGGCAATAGTGACGAAGTTCTGCGGTATCAATGATACGAACCAATCAATCATGTTCGTAACAAACACTGGAAATGTGCTGATTGAAGCCGGCGAGAAAAATTAAACCAGACATGGCAACCAATATTCACCAGTACATCCAGAACAATACTTTTGAAAACTCAGTTTTCCATTTTAACTTCTATTTTTTCCTGATAAAATAATTAAGACGAGAATAGGCTGCAAGCGTTCGAGATGCAGGTGTGGAGGAGAGTGGGGAAGGTACGGTGGACGGAAAGGAAGACAAACGAGGAAATGCTTGGCATGGTGGGAGAAAAGAGGAAACTTCTGAAGGAGATGAGGAGGATGCAGAGTAGGTGGTTGGAAGCGTTAATGAGGGGCGAGAGGTCACTGAAGGCCCTGATAGAGGGGGGGAATGTTGGATGAGCAGGGAGGGGGGGGAAAGGAATGGTTTCTATTGACGGGATGATGAGCGGTTGGACGCATGCAGAGATTATGAAAGAGATTGTGCATGTCGAGAGGTTCCAGCACATGTAAAAATGTTGGGGATCTTTTTTCTTCACTGCATTTAAATCGACGTTAACCGGTAGATTCCATAAAAAATAATGGATGAGTAGGTCATTGCCAGGTTCAGAAGTTTTTAAAAAGTGAGTAATAACCGTGAAATAGTTATAATTGGTAATTAGAGGAGTACTATTTAGGCAATCCAGACAGACATTGCCTCTTGAGACGATTTCCCATGTGCTTTATTTTTCATCATTTTAGTGCTGAATTTTTTTAAATTTAGTGAAACCCGAATTTTATCGCAAAGAAAATATCATTCGAATGGTAGCAGAAAGGTTACCTAAATAGTCATAAAAAATTTACATCTCGATCAACCTCTTATCAGCGTAACTAATGTATTTTAAGGTTAAGATAACAGTTTTTATTTTCGAAATCTCTCTCTGTAAACTTGTTCTTACATAAAGGATTAAACTTAAACAAAAGAAGTAAAAGTTTTGCGTCAATGCTGTAGAGTAAATAATTGATGTTCGCCTATTACTTCCCCACTTTCAGTCTTGAAACCCCTCCATCGCGGGTGGAGATGGAGATATCATCCTTTTGCCTACATTAGTAAACGCCGTCGCAGTGAACGTCGTGAAATGAGCCTAGTGCCCCCTTTGCCACGCTGCAGCAGAATTATGACGATGATACCGTGTGATTTGCTCATGTTTGATGCGTGCCCCTTTATTAATTGCCATTTATTCTTGATGCTGACAATGTGGCATATCAAGTATAGGAAAATGTAGCCATTGACCTGAACAGCGCGTGCATCCTGCACCGAAGCACGGCGGGAGCAACTCGTCCTATCCTATCCCATTCATTAGCGGCAACAGCATCCACCCGAGCATATAACTATTCATAAGGCGGGCAAGTAAATTATCTGCCGCGACATTAGCGCGAAATGGACGTCGCTTCTACCAGAATATGCCGTGCGCATATCCATCACGTGACGGCTGAGCACGCTTTCCTGCTCTGCTTCGGTGGCGGAAGAATATGTGAGGCGACGGCTATAACGGCGTAACTTAAACAGAGCGACCTAGTCAGTCAGTCAGTCCTTCGCTTCCGAATCGTGCTTGATCGGTTTATACGCTGCGTGGGATCGCACCATATCCGGTGCACATACGGTTCGATGGCTGCGCATAATCAGTTTGTCGTGAGTGCTCATCAGAGAGTAATCGCTGCTCTTGAAGAATTCCGTATTGCTTGGATCACATTTCTCCCAGCTATTCCTCAAAGGTGCCCGGAAGGTTAACTGCAGAATGTTAACAGTCGTGGTATCCTTGAGGGAAAATTAGATTGCGGAGTTTAAAGTGATATTCGATGTATGCTGTTGATTGCGAATTGCTCAAATTTCATTCCCACTCTTTGCTTATCCTGATTTGTTCCACACCTGCCGTTGGCTAACGCCGTTGGCTAATGTTCACCAAGAAACTGCTTTAGTGACCTAATCAGATCACGATTATATACCGATAAGATCATGCTTAATAAAATGTAATTGGTTTGATCGCGTATCAAATGAAAGCTACAAAATATGTATTGCTACATTTCGTAGTCAGAGAAAAATAATATTTGCTGCAGTACCCATGTGGGGTTGATTGTTTCGCTAATAGTAAGAATGAAATCAACTTTATGTACTAATTGAAATAAAAGAGGCGTTTTTAGTTAAATATTCGTGGATCAGCATGTAATACCAAAGATAATAGCGACCAATATGAATAGGATAAATTACATAGGCACAGCATAGTGTGTAGATTGTATTACGTCGTGAAATGATTCATCAGTAAAAAATTTGGCAAATATTGAGGAGCTGTTAATAGACGCACGATATTGTGGTAGCATTGCTGAAAATTAGAGCTTGCTTAAGACTAAAGACTTGTTCACATTTAATATTCACCGCAATCTCTTAAAATGGACCTTATTCATCCAATTTTCCAATAGCAACTTTTGAAAGTTAAGGACGATATCTTCCTTGCTATTTAAGTCACTACCCATTCTTTAACGCCGGCATTGACAATGGCACTATTTTTTTAAAGTACAGCTCGGCACAAAACAAATATGTCCATGCGTTGTTGAATGGAGAACATGACGAATGTAGCAGTACAGTGCGTGCACGAACGTTCTGTCCTCTATTACTATTTCTTTTGCCAATTTGGACACCAATGTTACTAATGAATTATTTTTGAGAATTTTTGTTCAGATGGACTCCATGTTCTCCATGGACTCAAGTTCAATATCCGTGCTCACTCCCAAATCAATGTTGTGATTTGCTTTCATCTTTTCTATACGCTCGTATTTCGCAGCAATAATAATTAACTCTCAACTTTCCATTATTTAATTTGCGACATTTTTTCTAATTTATCACCTCCCATTAAAATTTTTCAATTACCTCTTAATGACTGCAGTTCGATAGTAATTCGTTGCACGCAGTGATTGATGTTTTCAACGAATGCAGGGAAAGAGTAAACACCATACTTTCGCCGGTGATTGATATTAATGCTTTTGAAATCACAGGATCAAGACTTGATTCCATGAGGATAGAACAGAACTCCGCATCTCGAAATAAATTTAAAGGTCTTGGTGGCAAAGTACGTTTGACGCTCGACGATGCACTGGTATAATCCGACTTCAAATCAGTAGGAGGCCCCTTCAAACTATCCTGGCTGTAATCCTTGTGATGCAATTTTCCAGCACCAGGAACTTAGTGGAATTCAGCAGGAGGCTCAAGGAGAGGAGAGGAATTAGTTCCGCATGATTTTGAGCTTGTGAGGACATGAGATCTACAAACCTCTCAGACCAACCAGTTGATCACTGTGAGCAATGAAGTGATCTCAATAACTTAGGCACGTAATTAGTTAATTCACACAATCAAATCAAATACTGATTTTCCCCCTTTTTCATCTTCTAAATGCCACCTGTCACCATGCATGTTTTAAGTAAATTCCAAATGTGGCTTTGATACAGTCCCATTTGTCATTTATGCTGCCATTGCAAATGCCATGTGTTGCCTGTACACTTATTTTCCGTTCATTGCTGGATATTAAATATAAAAAGTATAACCACTAAATGAGTGCTCATAAAAATGCACGAAACAATGAAAATAAAAAAATAAAGCATGGTCAGATATCCTTTGTGACACAAAACATGCGGGGTAAACATCTATTTAACCAATCCGAGCCTTACTTAATCTCTTTAAATAAATATTCCACCTTTTTTATTTGGATAACCAAGGTCTTTGGTGAATTTATTTTTATTTTGTGCTGTTGCAATATCATAAGGAATTAAACAAAAGATTTTTGGACTCGATAGTAAGTAAGACTAATTCAAAGACGTTTGGAAATGACCGCACAGTAGCTTTAAGTAGTCACCCGCTAGTGACACATAGTGATGTGAATTTCACAGTGCAAACATTATTCGCATGACAGGGATTCGAAATAAGAACCCTCGTCTGCGCTGGAGTAGAGCTTTTGGCACGATATCGAGGGTCTGGGCTCGAATCCCAGTCCAAGCGATTGATTTTTTTTCACTGTGAGTTTCACACAATGGGGCAGGTGCATCGACTTTACTTATCATATTTCAGTGGCGTACATGATTGCAGATTTTCATACGAAATATAATATACATATAACCCACATGAATATGAGATATCTGTATATTACAGTACAGATGTCAAATATTCATCCTGCTGTTTTCTTCCTTGTTATCGTTAGGAATTGTTCTGATTCCGACCTTTCCTCCCATAATGCAATCACGGTAAAAAATTCAATACGCAATCCGGTAATGAATAATAATTTAATGAGACGCAAAAAACAGGCTATGATATTTACTTTTTGAAAAGTGCATGCAATTTTTTAAACATGCCTCGTGATCCAAAACGGCAGCTCAACCGTCTGACGTCAACGCACGGTAAATATTTTGAAAAACCATACTTGTTCCTGATTGAATAAGTATGATTCTCGAAGCAGTGCAAAATGCGAAATAAGACGAGACCATTGATGGACAGGGCCAGAAAACGCAACAGTTTTCAGGAAAATGTTTACGACTGCCTCAAGAGTGGAATCCGATATATGTTTTCTTCACATTACGGTATGATCCGTGGAAAAGAAATCGATTTTTCCCTCTCGTAATGAACCTAATATGGTCGTCTCAATTGGAATGCGAGAGAGAGATTTTTATGACTCTCCTTTGATGGCTTCCTTTTCGGTCCAAGTGATTTCCTTGAAAGAGGGAAAAGGAAAACTGGACTCGCACCAAGGAATGTGGTGTGAGAACATTTCCCCTCAACTCTACTTGATGACATAACTTTGAGTGTAGGAAAAGTAACTTTATGGCCCAGGTGTTATCGGGAATGCTCTGAGAAAATTCTGCAGGCGTCCCGGTAATGCGTCAATGGTTCTTTTGTACTCTTTTAATCCGTTTCCCCGAAGTTCGGCGCTGGGAAAAGGTATTTTAAATGTGTTTTTGTCTATCTGATGCGGAACCTAAACGATCGTCGTTTGATAGCCCAATGAACGGTCGTCGAGCAAACATGTAACTCCTCTATCTCGCCGATTATTTTCATTCTTCGTGGAGGTAATAATAAAATACAATAGGGATATTGCAAAATATTTCTTTCTTATACTTGACACTCTCTCTGCCGAGTCTTGAATTCCATTACTTTAGTAGAAAGCTTAGTATTTTAGTCGTACTTCATGATTGTTTAAAGAAAAGATCATGCTTACAAAAGACATACGTATAAATACGTGCTTGCAAAGATTATTTTCTTCCTAATATATATTGCTAAGTAATCAAAGAAAGTAATTTTACCGTAAAATAAAACAGTGAAGTGGGTACTTAAAATTGGCTATTTTGATCAAAAATTGTCACCAAATTTAGTTAACACCAAAATTACATATACGTCAATTGATGTGGGCCACATTCTTTGAGTGTATTTCATCATGTCAATTAACGTGAGCCGCATTCTTCGGGAGTTATAAATTCTCTTTAATTGACAATTTAGTTTCAATTGGAATATGCAGAGTAATGGTATACCTACTCGACAAAAATGTCCTCAAGAACCCATACACAAAATCCATTTGTGTATGCATCTACTGCAGACAGAATCAATTGCCTTTCGAAAGTATATCAATTTGAAATAGTCACGTATTCCAAAATGACATCTCAGTGGCTTGAAGTCACCACACAATATCACTTCTTTAATCTTCATGTATTTCATTGTGAAGAATAAAATCACATTAGCTCATTGCCTTCTTCAAAGTAAATGAAAACGATAATTTCATCAAATTACGAGAACCAACCCGAACTTCTCAGGGAAATATGTCGTAATTCGGTTAGCCATACCGTTCCGTGACGTCATTCCTCGGGGTCACGATGACGTACTGTTTCCACGCCGCCAAGCGCGCGTAATTTTTAAGAAGAAATTTTTCAACAATACATCTATCCATTTCGATAAAATCGTAATTTTTAAGAAGAAATTTTTCAACAATACATCTATCCATTTCGATAAAATCGTAATTTTTAAGAAGAAATTTTTCAACAATACATCTATCCATTTCGATAAAATCGTAATTTTTAAGAAGAAATTTTTCAACAATACATCTATCCATTTCAATAAAATTTATGTGAAGAATGATACGATGCTTTCCCGGAGTATGTTGTCAGTGAAGTCTGTTCGGAATCTCCACCGGGTCAAACTGCATTTCTTTCGACGTTTCGATGCATGTACGACTCGTCCATCGTCATCAGGGCATATCGTGATTGTAAACTGGGCCGGTTTATTTCCACTTGGCCTGGGGTCAGGTGCCGTCTGATTGGTTCGCTGCTTCCCACCTTTTCCTGTCATCTTGGATGATCCTCAGTACGGGTTTCCAGGAATTGCTGAGAGAGTATTCGGTGATAAGTTTTATGGTTTTCGTCTACCAACCGGATTTCGATGGCCTCCTTAATCAGTCTCTTCCAGAATTTGTCCACGTGGCAAAGAATATCAGTCTTGTCCCAGCAAATGACCGTTCTCTGGGAAGGGTGATGATGACTTCGTCCGTTTAGGTTGAGGTCCGTGTATAAGACGTCGGTTTGCGGTAGACGCTGAGTCCAAGTCGTCCATCTCTCTTCCGGTGGACAAGGATGTCGATAAATTGTATCCTGCTATAGTTCTCAGTCTGCCATAGCCGAGCGCAGCATTTCCCTCGACCATGCCATTCGTTGGGAGAAGACTGAAATTCTTTGTCTCGTGGACAAATTCAGGGAGAGAGTGATTAAGGATGCCACCGAAATCCGCCTGGAGAGGAAAACCATAATTCGTGGCAGAGAAGACGAAGAAGATAGGAAATTTCGGGAAGTAACCAACCAATCAGACAGCACATGACCCCGGCCAAGCGGATACAAACCGGCCCAGTAGACAATCACGACATGACCTGATGACGATGGACGACTCGTGCATCTAAACGTCGGAAGATAGGCAGCGTTATATCCAGTGGAGAACCTGAACAGATTTCACTAAAATGTATGCAATTTACATTGAAGTATATGTACTTCAAATACAAAAAGTTTATCTAAAAAGTACATGCTCCCAATCAACTGACCAAGTGTATGAAGGTAGGTACATACTTTTACTCTTGGAATGGGGAACATGCATAATCTGGAAAAGATGCCTTTACGTGAAGTTCATGTTCTTTAATGTACAGAAGAAAACTTTAGCTGACAAACAACGTTGTTTTATGGAAACTTATCCAGTTAAAAAATTACGCGCACTCAGAGGCGTTAAATAACAATGTCTTCGTGAGCATGACGTCACGGTACAGTATTGCAGGTCCGACACGTTTTCATACGAATTTCAGCTGGTTTTGACATGTTAAAATGAAATTAATCGTTTATATTTATTTTGTGGGAGGTAACGAATTGGTATGATTTGAACCTTGCCGTATAAATAAATGAGGGGTAGAGATACGATACCGTGCAGTGATATCAGACCATTGAGATGCTATTTAGGATCACGTGATATTTTCAATTTTTTTTGCCCTTTTTAAAGGCTAGTATTTATTTCTGCGGTTGAAGCATATACGTATTGATTACATATTTGAGTTTGCATCTTCTATCACGTGCACTACTCGGATATGAGGAATAAGTTAATGAATGTGCCCATCGAAACTAATACGTGTTAGATTCTAAAATATTTTCAAATGAGTGAACTGTTGGCTTAGGTAATGCATTGTGTAAGTACTTAATCATTAGTGGTGCACAAGATGCCGATATTTCGTTTGAATTTGACTCTTTTCCGCGTATTTTTCTTCCAAATAAGTGATATAAATTTTGAAATATTAAGTGAGTACCCATCAGTTCATCAGATTAAAGCTAACCCGCAACGTAAAAATCAATTCTCCGACACCCAGATTTCTGAGATATCTTACGGTAACTGTGATCAAGTTTTGATCTGCCGCCCACTTTGCAGCATTCAATGATTCTTATATAGCATTCAATGATTCTTAGCATTATGGATGATAACGTTGCTTCCATCTGCAGAGAATACGTTTTATGAGGGGAAATATTTGAATTTCACGCTTCAGATTAATTACAAGAGCATTATTTTTCACTTGTAAATTTCCTGAGTGTTTATTTTTCATTCGTCAATGTAGGATAAAATTGTAACTGTTTTGTCTGCAGTGTGTGACACGATGTTTTCGAAAGAAAAGTCAAAAATAAATTTGCCTGTGTGTATTGTAATAATATTAATTTAAGGGGGCATCATGAGGGACGCATTGTACGTTAGGGTAATAATTTATTTCCTGGCAAAGTTAGTACTAATACTGTCGGTAATTCGTACCTTCATTAGGTACTATATTTTTGCTCAGTGTATATTTATTCATGGATGCCAAGGGCGATCAAAAACAATGATTGAGACATTTTTCTTTGAACAGGAGGCCATGAAAATATCAAAATAGATACCTGGGGACTTTGCATAAGGTCCTTGCAGTAGAGGTTTTAATATAGTCGAGATTAATCCCAGTTAAATATCCACAAATACCCTTTCAGCATTTGGTTATCTCAACGAATGCTTTTAAATTTATGAATCTTGATGTATAATATACTTACCGTGGCAGTTTGGCGTCAATCTTTGATTTAATCCAAACATGTCTAATAACCAATCGGCAGGCAATCATACGCCACATGTCTAAATGAGTTTCAATTTCTTTCACGTTCCTTTGCTCGAAAGAAAATTTTTCCAATTTCGATAGCCGGAGGAATCATTGGAATTGAAGTAAGCCTTCATTTGATTGAATCGGCCTGAGGGTTCACGAAGCGATGACCATAAGAGCAAAACGAATGAGAGTCATAGAAAAAAATTACACTTTTGATTGATAATTTGTGGGAGATTTAAAAATCAAAGCTCTGTTTCGTTACGAAGGGAGGTCTGACTAAATTATTCCCTCCGGCATTTGGCGGAAAATGTTGAATATCTTTCCTGACTAATGGGAATGGACAAGGGAGGAAGTTGAATCCTTTAATATTGACGGAAGACGTTGAGATCTCTTCCCATCTTCCACCCCTTTTCATTCGCGAGTCATTGTCTCTTTTAGCACACACGCACGCACACACGTTCAAGACTAGTCGGCAAGACGTTGTTGGCAGCAAAGAGGAACGTGATGACTTCATTCGTGGGATTCCTTGTCATGGAATTAGAGCGGCGTCGGAGCCGTGCGAACGGAATCGGGAGAGTTGGGGGTGAACGAAGGCTAATCATGTTTGGGAGGGGGTTTGGGATTTTGAGTCAAAGACACGGGCGCGTGGTTATTGAAATGACGTGAGCGTGGCGTGGCGGAAACGTCTGTTTGAGCCACACCGAGGAGGGAGGCATTTCAATAAAGGCTTGGGAAATGGATTTATGCGAGTGGAGATGCCACGTCGAGGTAGTCGATTTTGAAAGACTATTTTTTCCCCCGCAAGGACAACATGTATCGTAAACCCGAATGATTTTTTTTTTGGGAACGCTCTCCTCAATCGGAAGCTTCAAACTCGAAAGACCTTATGAAGGAATGATGATTGGAGAACGCTTCACGATACATCTACATACTACCCCGCAAGCCGCCTCAATAGGCGTGTGGAAAAACGAATTCCCATACCTATCCGTTCGGCAAAATATCTCTCTTAATTTATCGTTTCTGTCGGACCTGGAAATATAGTGGGGTTCTAATATGATGTTCTCCGTGTCGCTCTGAAAGATATCTATTCTCAATTGCTCAAGCCTAAAGATATATACGCCGCACTTATACACTTGGATTTAGGGCATCACACATTCAGCAAAAGTGGGGTATAAACCCAGAAAGTTCAAAAGTAAGTCACTATGAATCAATACCACTGTTTCAGGCTGTATATGGTGGAAGTTCTCGATATTCATAATGAATAAAGACACTTGGTAATCTTCCACAGATTTATTTATTTGACACGACGCGTATGATTATGCCACAGTGTGGTGAAACGCGTCGTGTCAAATAAATAAATCTGTGGAAGATTACCAAGTGTCTTTATTCATTATGAATCACTATGAATCAATTCCATGATCTGTATCCATTAGGTCCACTCTCTCAAGGGAAGAAGCTGTGGCAATTTTCTGTCTAAAGTACTCAGCAGCAGCAACGCAAGGGGTTGGCAATTTCTTTTGATAGGTAGCCATATTTCGAGAAATTATGTCAGTTGCACACTTAAGTAATTCATGCGTCATCTTCAGCAAAATTGTGGTACAATACTAAAGAGTTCAAAAGACTGCCACTCTGATTTAATTCCATGATCCTTATGTCAACCCTCTCAGGGAAAAATGTGTAGCAATTTTCTGTTTCAAGTAGGTACTCAACAATCAGCAGCCGCAAACCAGTGGTTGACAATTTCGTTTGAGTGGGAGCTATATTTGGAGAAAAAATGTAAACGGTACACCAAAGTGGTAGATGCCTCATCCTTTGTCAAATTTTGGTAGGCATCCTGAAAGTAGCAGTCTCCCAGCGAGTCAAAAATCCTTACCAGTGGTTAGCTATACCTTTTGAGTGGGGGCCACATTTGGAGAAATAAATTTAAATATTGTAACAGTGAGGTTTTCATATCATACCCTGGGTAAGACGAAGTCTAAAGACTTAATACTATGGATGATGTGCATATTTCGATTTATATTGCATCAGGTTTAACGATAAATTACAAAAATTCTTGCAAGGATGTTAATATTAATTTGCCATTCCCTCAGTTATACAAAAAAATGAAAAAAAGCTTCTTCAAGTGGTGTAAGGAAAACTTCCATTACAAATGTGTGGTATCGAGCTCCATTTAAGTGAAGCGGCAAAATGTATGGTTCAATCAAATTGTCACCAATTATCCCGGCCCAGATCTGGAATCTTTCCTGGTAGCAGCGTACAACTTTTTCCTTAGGAATGTCAACCTTTTTTTCATTTTTTTTTGTACCTTATTAAAAAATGATCAACACATTTCAATGTACTACCTCAACTCTGTTGTCGGTGTTTTTTGCAACACCCTGTATATTAGGTTTTCCTTTAAATTTCAGATTCCAATCTTTGTATTCTTGAAGACAGTACGGTTGTACTACAGATGAGGGATGCTTGCACATAAGTAAAAGTTAAAATCAGAAACACATAATATATTACGTCCCCTAAACCTGAGAGAAGTTGGATTGCAGAAACAGAGTATAAAACAATATGAATTACAATTTCTGGAATGTTTTTTACTGTTTCACCATATGGTTAGTTGTATGTTTATAGTGACAATGAAGTACCTCTCCATTACAGTTCAGCCTCCATGCCTCTTCGCATAGTTGACTCAAAGTACCTACCCACAGTTTAGAAAGGCATGATACTGGTAAAGGCTTAGTAGGACAAAGTCATGCCTTTTTTTTTGTTTGCATCCCAAAACGTTCTTATTATTCATTAAATTTCTCTCTCAATAAGTGCAAAATTGCTCAGCAATTTTGCTACTGCTGCGTCAACATAACTGCTATGCTGTACATGCTACTGACTTGTAATAACTGTTTTGTTGGTTAAATGCTCCATCTTCCCATGTGACCATGTTCATTTTATTTATCCGATTAATAACTTTGTATTATCCCCGAATATGCAAGTCAGAAATTGGCATGTTGAAATTTTATCGCGCTATTTTAAAGTACTACTTCAGGGATCATGTTAATACAATTGAAATACTGCTTATTGTTAGCATTAATTTTCGCCCATAAAATTTGCCTTTAAAAGTATGTAAAAAGTTATCACTCCACTTTTTAATTAATAATACGTGTAATAACAGTCTATTCTGTGATAGTTTTCGTGAATTACAGCTATCATACCTGACCCTGTCAGAAAATTCACTTACCACTCAACACTTTGCTTCAAAGGTTCTCGCACTGTTTTCTCTCCGGCTGGGCTATCAGCAAAAATCAATCGTTAAGTGCTGACGTACTTTCTGCACAAAATTCCTCAAAATGTTGGGGGTTACGTTCACAGTGACGCAGGGAACGCCTAAAGATACGTTCTAGCTAGATGGAATTCCTTTAACGGAATGACTAATTGGAAAGCCTCTAGTGCATTAAAGCGTAGTCCACGGTCTGGCATGGCCACCCTGCGAAACCGTAAACCCGGGCAGTGTATAATTTTCAATCCGGAAGGCGTTGAGTACAATGCTGTCAACCCCCGTGGCACTCATCAAAAATATCCTGCTAGTTTGAATTTCCCTTCCGCGTGCGCCTCGTGCGGCCGAGGGGAGATGAGGGCGGGCCACGATGTCAGTGAGATGGGCGCGGAACGACGACGCACGGCGGCGGACTGTCGGGCTGGCAGTGAAGGGCTGCTCGCTGAAAGGGAAGTCCCTTGAGTGACACTTTAATTTCTTTCAAAAATATCTTCGGATCACGAGCGGTCGGAGTGAAGCCGGATGAAGGCGCCACGCTCCGGAAACACGAGGCTAAGGTTACCTCCGTTTGAACTTGACGAATTAAGGCCGGGAGGTGCACGGAGGGATTGTAAGTAGATTCCGGGTCCGATGGAGGGAATATAAAATCGTTTGTAATGGGCGCAAATGAAATGTTCTGGTGGGAGCGAATGATGTTTGTGGACTCGGAAGTGGAAATAATGAACGGTAGTATGGACATGTCGAGTCGTGTTTTTTTGCTTCCTGAACTAGCATGTCCTCCATATTTTCGGCCGGATTAGACTTTTGCGGTAACAATTAATACGAGGACATGAGTTTATTGCGGTGTGAGATTAGATACCATTTAAAGATGTGCACAGAGGTCAATGGGCTCATTCTGTGGCTTTAATTGATGGAAAACCCTTATTTCATTCCTTAGCTTAATAACTTTTTTACTCTAATAGGCCCAATAAAGGCCTTCTGTTAAATTTTAAGAAAGCATTATCTTTTTAAGGAAGTGAATTGTTTCAGGGCTAACTCATATGTCAAAATCTCTTCTACACATTTAATTCATCCTTGGGAAATGTACTAGACAAAGTTTAATACATTTCATAATTTTAAATCCCTTCTATCCTGTTTTTATGATAAGATACGGCAAAGACTTCACAGTGGCTCTTTCAGAAAGAACAAAATGTAATTTACATGTATTGCTTCATTATTACGAAATATGCCCGTGCCCCGACTGTAATTTAAAGAATTATGACCAATGTAGTTTCACGAAAAATCCAGTCCAGGTAATGTTGTTCAAGGGAGAGTAATTATTTATGGATTCCATTAAGAAACAGCGAGAAATTTATCAAAATTATTTAAAATTGAATTTATTAATCGATTTCACTGTCCAGACACATTCAGTTCATCAGTAGTCTTATATTTTTAGGAGTAAAGTAAAACATGATTTATTTCAATGCCATTCAGATACAATTTCCAAGAAGAAAATTTTAAATCATTAAAACATAAAATGTCATATTTTATATAATTTTGTAAATCAAAAGAAATTGAATCTCCTCCTTCATACGTTTCCGTACGTGGGTTACCCTTATTTCACTCGCAAACTTGAACTTTATATGGAGAATGAAAGACGACATTAAGCCATTCGTTTGTGTAAACTTATATTTCACTTAATATCGGCTGGCGAAGAGTGAAATTCACATTTATGGTAGCAGAAGTACTATAATTTTGGTTTAACGTACTTCGACGGCCAAGGTCATTTCGCACATACTCTGTTCCATTCGCATTCGCATTACCAAACCTTTCCTTTACGCCATTTCTACTCACGTCTGTAGCAAAACACCAGTAGCCGATTTCGAAATTTATTTTCAACTGCGGTAACCAGCCCTTTAATATAAGAATGCTCTTCAATGTCACCAGACGAAATGAAACAGCCAGACGCCTCAATCACCGCTCTATCGCGTCCTCCATCCGATGAAAATGGCCAGACGAAGGAAGCCCCGGGGAGGGTCGAGGTAGACTGGCGGCCGGGGTAGGTGGATGGGGGGCGGAGGGTAGGGGTAGGAGAGGTGGGATGGAGGTTTGGGCGTAAATATTCGTAATCCAAAAAAGCAATGGACGCACATGTAAACAGGGAAGCGCATAAAAATGACGAGGTAAATTAACCCGGTGCTTTCGGAGAGCGTGTGTCGGAGAGATATTATGGAGATGCATAAAAAGGAGAAGGGAAAATAACCACAGATGAGTCACGAGGAGGGGCGGGCGTTTCCACGGTTTTTTTTCCTGGTTGGGGGAAGGGTGGGATGTGGAGGGGGGGGGGGCTGGAAGGAGGAAGTGAGAAAACGATGCTGGGTGGCGAGAGAGGAGCTGGCATGCACAGCGAGTCAAAGGGAGTTTGTTGAGGGGGGGAGTGGCAGGGGGTGTTGACGGAGTGACGGGGCTTGTGTTGTGTGGGGCCGGGATGAAAGGGGAGGGTTTGGGGGGGGGGGAGGGGCTGCGGGGGCGTTGGAAGTGTGTGTGTGTGTGCAGAAGGGTGCTCTCCCCGAGGGGGGTGGAAGGGGGTGGGAAAAGACGGATGAGGAGGTGACAATACGGGCATGAAATTCGACATCCGTGGAACAGCGGAGAGCGGTGGGGGAGGAGGTGGGGGAGGAGGTGGGGGAGGAGGTGGGGGAGGAGGTGGGGGAGGAGGTGTGGGAGGAGGTGGGGTCCTTCGACGCGGGGCGCGGAAAATATTTCCTTTGATGCCCAGCGGAAGGTGGAGGCCGTGATTGAAAAGCGGTTTTCAGACGTGACATTTTTTCCTGTCCCCCTCTCACTATCTGAGCCGTTCGCAAATGAATTGCCCACTCGCTAAGCGAAAGATGATGACGTGGAAATTTAAACGCCTCCCCCCCCCCCGAACTGCCGAAATGTGACGTGGCAAGTTTGAAAAAAAAAAACAAAAATACGGATGCCTGTCACGTGATAAAAAATCACTGGATTGCAAAGATATCAATTAGCAATTAGCGTAAATTGATGATTTAATCCTGGATCACGACTGGCTGGTGTAGACTAGCCCTCTCTTGCCACGACCACTGCTCACGGGTGACAGGCGTCAGAATATTTACTCCATTCGTTTCGCTGTGATGCGTTTGCAAGAGAAATTGTCAGGAGGGGCGTATTATCTGATTGCGCTCAACATCTCGTGTGCAAACATTCGTTCACATCACCATCCAAATCGGTTAGCTCGTCAAATCTGCTAGTTTGGTACAAGCGAAGCAAGGTTACTGAATCGTAACTTTACGATACCGTAAATGTCAGACGTTTGCCGTTCAACTTATGCAGATTGCTAAACGTCCACAGATCACCGAATAAAATAAGGGATTTCTCCGGAAAGAGGCTGCGATTTTTATGACTCATTTTAACGGTCGCTCGGCAAGTTGATGTGGCGGAAAATACGTCCCTCCATTTTAAACAGCATTTCACTCAACAACCTGGCAACACATCTGAATGCAACATCAAAAGCCGGCTGGGGTACCCAGGATGTTAATTTACCGGCCTGGTGACTCAAGGGTCGCGAGTTCGAATCTGGCCGCTGATACAGATCTTGCGTATGTGTAACAATAATTTTTTAAAGGTTAGCACGATTAAAGTTCAGGAATCGGGTTACATGGACACCCAAGTTTTATAAGTGGTTAGTTGGTTATTCGGGGAGGCGACTGACAGATTGTGAAAGAAGAATATACATGTGAGGGATGATAAAAGTTGCAATTAATGCAAGTTTTGCGGTTATCCCGCTAAATTCCTCTTCCACCCTCTTCCTTCCGTCCCCTCACTTTCTTGCAGTTCCGACAATATTGTTTACACCCTCTTGTGTAACTTCTACGATGCTTACTACCTCGGCCTCACCAGTGCCTTCGGTGTCAGAATGAATGGTCATCGGTTGAGTTGCAATCCCTCCTCCCAAAATGTATCACTCATAAACAGTTCCGATATTTCGGCCGCAGGCCATTTGTGTTTGTTTTCCGCGTTCCTATGTATAACGCCGCTTTGCTTGTGGTACCGTTTACATAGGGAGAATTTAAGCAATTTAAAGCAAGGTTTTTGGGTAACTTATGTTACAATATTGAATTCATGCTTCTTACAATTGCTTAAATTTAAAAATAACATTTGAATATTTAGCATTACTAGAGGTCCTCATTACTAGATGTTGTCAAATAAATTGTCTCATGAAACTAATGACACTCTCACTTGCTGCCTATCTTTATAGTGCGAGTTAAAAAGTTTCTCTCCAAAATGGTTATCACAGTGAGAGAATGAATGAGAATGTGAATAAATGGATGATGCTTTATAACGGAATTATTCATGCGACATTATACGTGCCGTCGTGAGACTCTCATGTGACTTATGTTGTAATAAACATTACCGACTTTCCGTGGCAGTATGACGTAATGCAAAATTAGTATGCTCAAACTTCTCTTGAAGAAGCCATATATGTACAAATATTGGTGTAATAAAATAAATCACAAATAAATTTTTAAAATCCACCGCTGCCGGGATTCGAAGCCAGGCCCTCGGGATGGGAAGCAAGTACTACAGCCACAACGAAAACCAGACACCCCTCAGCAACCCGTTTTTAAAGTACACCACTACTGTTACCAGTGAGGAGAAAAAAATTCATGAGTTTGGGGGGTGTCTTCCATATATTTTTCCCAGCCCGTCGCCCCGGAACCATCGCGTCGAAAGAAAATCCCCGCGTTGCCATAATTGGGGGCGTAATTATGGCGATATGGTTGGGGAAAGGGGTGGCTTGTGTGGAAATTTGCGTCCAAGAGGAGGGGGTTGGGGGGACAGCGTGCGAACGCATGGCACCGACGTGATGGGTGGGTGGTGGAGAGAGAGGGGGGGGGGTCGTGAAGCGAAGGGGAAGGGGGGAAAGGAAAGTGGGAAAGGAGAGGGGAGAGGCTTGGGACAGGCCGACGAAAATAAAACAGGCCGAGTGAGCCGCCGCCATGTGGCACAAGACATCAAAGCGGGGCCGACTTCCACCGCCGCCCCCGCTTTCCCCGTGGGTGGGTGGGGGCGGTGGGGGAAGGAAGTGGAGGAGGGTCGAGGGGCGGGAGGGGCGCCTTCCTTTTGCCGAGGGTGCCCTGCGATAGGTCTTAGTGAGGCCTATGTGACGCAGCGCAGCTGCCTCAAACAGGGCACTGAAAAGCAAGTGGAATGTCTTCTTTTCTGCCCCCTCGGATATTTTTTCCCCCCTACTTGCCTTCCTCCGGCCGACCCCCCCTCCCCCGCCCCCCCCTCCCCCGCCCCCCCCCACCCGCTTTCCGCTCCGCTGCGCTGTCAACAAGCCGTCATCTCGCCTCTCCCATGTATCCGGCGTTTTGGGATTTTCAGGTTGTATTATTTCTCAAATTCAAGGAGCCGGGTTAAAGGGCAGGAGGTCAGGCGCGGTGTGGAAGTTTGGCGTTGATGGAATGGTCTGGTGTCAAGGGGGTTGGACGGGGGGGCGGTCGGGGGCCGATTGCCTCGGTGGTGGGCTGGGTGTGTGCACGCGTTTGGGCTGTTGAGTTTTCACCCGAGCGGGGTGAGGTGTTGAGGTGGGTCGAACTTGAGGCGGGAGGTCTGGGTATTTGATTTTCCGGCACTCTTAAAGGGGCGGTCAGTCAGTGCTTGTTTTCGGAGAGTATTTCGCTTCGCTGAGGAGGGATGCAGATTTGAATGTTTCCAAGTTAGCTAGGTGTAGAGGTTTAGTTGTTACCTCTGTCTTTTTTTCTAGGCATTCTACCGTTTCGGCAATAGAATAAATAAGTTGTCCGGTTTGCTCTCGCGTCAGAGACCGCAAGATTTTTCCATTGGCGTTTCAATCTGGGGAGAAATTTTCAAGGAATGTAGCGAAGAGGGAAATGGACATCAAGTATATAGATTCCGCTTAAATACATTCTTTTTTCCCTGAGGATGACACAAAGCGTTGGAGCTAAGGTCGTAACATCGGAAATATTTTGGTGGATTCTATAGAGTTATGTTTTCCCTGGCATCGATTCCACTGTGTTAATCCTGGAGCCATTAGCTTTTTATGTAGCCACATTGCCGGCGAATCCACATTTTTTTATATATCCGTTTATCATTCGTTTCATAAGGCTTAATAGGATGTTTAGGCCATCGCTCTTAGTGGATAAATCCTCATCTCTCAAATCCAACCATTTTAACTAAGTCGCACCTACTGGTTTTACTCTTTTGTGACTGACATACTTATTTATTCAAATTCTATACACTGCCCAAACCATGCAACTATTTTATTTTAACAGAAGAACTCAGGCTTATTTAGGAATAAGTTACCTTTTTCATACAAAATAATCTATGCTATTTTTCGATGTGAAAAGGAGAATAGGCACAGCCTTTTTGGCCGGAGAACGTTTTTATTGTGAACCTCAAGGGAATGCTTTAGATATATAAACGGCTTTCTTTAACTTTCGGTAAAGAGTATTATATTTGACAATCTCAAATATATGTAAAAGGAATACTTTTAAATGTACTGAACAAGCATGGAAGAAATACTTTTCCACGCAAGGATAAAAATGCCTCTGTTTTTAGATGCAATTACCCCAACGACTTATTTAAATTTCTGTAGTCATCTCGCGCCATACCATCTGAAATTTATTATGTTGCGCAACGGCTTGCCGCTATGGAAACGCCGGTTCCCGATCAGTCACCGAAGTTATGCATCGTTGGGCTCGGCTCAAATTTAAAGTGGTGATCCTCCGATTCGTCCGAATACTGTTGTCCCTCCCTGTCAGCAAGGGGCAGCCAGTATGTGAGCAATTACCTTAGCCATCGAAGCACGTTAAATGAAATACTATTACTATTACAATTTATAAGGTACGTATTAGCATTATTAGCAGTGTTAAAATTATTAAATGCATTAAACTTTGTCTAGTACATTTCCCAAGGATGAATGAAATGTGTTGGAGGGAATTTGACATCTGATTTAGCCCTAAAACAATTCACTTCCATAAAAAGATAATGCTTTCTTAAAATTCAACAGAAGGCCTCTTATTGGCCCTATTAGAGTAAAAAAGTTATTAAGTTAAGGAATTAAATAAGGCTTTTCCATCAATTAAAGCCACAGAATGAGCCCATTGACCTCTGTGCACATCTTTAAATGGTATCTCATCTCACACCGCAATAAACTCATGTCCTCGTATTAATTGTTACCGCAAAAGTCTAATCCGTCCGAAATTATGGAGGACATGCTAGCTCAGGAAGCATTAAAAACACGGCTCGTCATGTCCATACTACCGTAAGATACGTATTAGTTGCAATCCCAGCGATGAGAATAATTTAAACCAGCTTATCAAAATCATCTAGGTCATGGCTTGAAAACTATATAGGAATATTAAGGTACACATTCCCCTAAAGCCCAAAATTTTCCAACTCTACCAGGTGAGTTTAAACTAATAGAGAAATTTCAACTTTGAACCATTAAGGAAAATCGGTGGTTGAACCCGTAGATAAACTGAAAAACATAATGCTCTCTTTGTACGATTGGAGCTTAGGCTTTTGCTTTCTTTTCAATTAATTTCACACCTTGGAATGGCTGTTAAATGGCTGCTTCTACTCGCTCACAATTCCCTAAATTACTAAAAAGCCTATGTTTTTGGAATTTAATCATTCAAGGAAAATTACACTTTTTTCATAGTGACATCGTAGGAGTGCAGTATTTCTGATAATACATTTGCTGAAAACTTAAAATATTATGATGGTTTTAACGTGTGTTTTAAATCTAGAGTTGACTTACGCTTACTTTTTGAAGTAGTTTATAATCTCTTGCGACGCGTGTTCTGTGTTCAACTGTATAAAAGAACAGTCTTTAGGTTTGTGAAAGTTGACTAGGTATATATAACCTTAATATAAAAAAAATATCCGGTAGTTCACCACGCACGAATCCAAACTAAAAATTAAAATCCATGAACTTGTATAAATACAATTATTAAAAGGCCATAATTGATGAAAGACGTACGTCTTATCAGGAGTAATGGATATTGGACGTAGAGAGGGCTGTAAATAAAAGCCATTCCAAAATGCTGCAGTGTGTAACACTTTCAGCCACTGCCGTTTACGTAAGTCTGCAACAAAATCACACAAAGCCACATTAAGCTTCTTTGGTATATTTCATGCTGCATTGATGTCTCTCAGTAATTTTAACAAGAGTAAGACCCGCTCTGATGATATCTGATGGACGTAACGATTGAATGGCTACATAAATGTGTAGCAAACTTAGAAATTACTGGTTTAGAATATGATTAGTTCAACCATTGCAGCGCATTGTTTACAAAATAGCCGAGAACACTGGCATCCCTCTATCTATCGTTAGAAATGCATGAAGTATGAATGAAGCAAGCAAGAAAATGAGCAGCGAAAAAATCTGTTTTAACTTAAAAATAAATTTTATTTCTGGAAATAAACCTCACAAAGATGACTGTTATATTGAAGTATGGGATGGCATAGCAATTGCACTCCACGTTGAATGATTGGTACAAATAGCATTGAATTTTCAACAATAAGAACTTCTATGCGTCGTCTACGCCTAAGTCATTTTAATAAGCGATTGATCCTAATTCATGGGTTACAAATAATATTAGAATGTACCGTCATGATAGCATCATGGTGTTTTTTTTATGATTTCCAGATGCTACGATTTTGTTCTCACTTTTGTTGCACGCTAGCTCAAACTTGCATTAGCCTTAAGAACTTCTTTCCTGAATTGAAATATTTTTGCTCCATTAGCGTCAGATCAATTCGAGGTTCTTTCCCTTTATGAAATATGATATGATGCGAATGTTGCTCAACGAAATGCCTTTTTTATTCACATGGCTGGTAACAGACACCACTGGGCGTAGAGAAGATGAATTGAATGTCACCAGTTGGGAAAAGAACAGCTGTCAATTCATTTATCTTCCTGCGGTTCGGAGCCTCGCAGATGATTATGCATCCATTTAAATATGTGGAAAAATTTTTATCCATCAAGAAAATTAATTAATATATATATATATATATATATCCCTTGTTATTTTATATTCTTCGTTTTTCCATTCCCTTGAAGCTTACTCGTTTCCTCCAATTACACTTCAAATTTGCTAAGCTTTGTCAGAGGCTTTGCAATCCATTTTCTGCCTACTTTCCCTTGATGCTTATTACATACCTGAAATCTCCATGGAATACATCCAATTTCGTCTAGGCAAAAACAATCTGGTGCATAATGACGTCCTTATTTTCCCTGTCGCGAGCAGTTTACCTCTAAATAACCGTAACCTGAATTACATATGGGCCATTCCACGCCACTTCGGACAGGAGTTGACCCTTGACCTCTCAGATTTTGATGAAAATTGGTGAAATTGTTTGCCTCACCAAATAAGAAATATAATTTCAAGCGTTTTGCGAAAATCGAAAAAACAGATGAATAACGGACATTTTACAAAATGGCTGTTTTCGATGTCAAGACATTTTCGTTATCATATATCACGGGTAAGAATCTAGGTAAAAAAGCACTTGATGGCTCATTTCCAATTAAAATTCTTAGAAAAATCTCAAATTGCCATAAAAATAGCGATAAAATGATAATTTGTTTAAATAATTTAATGTTAAACAATGAAAAGTTTAAACTTTTGAAGTTTTTCACATTTAATTTTTCTCATTTTTTCAAATATGGTACCTGGTAATATTATGAATGTTATATAAAAAATTTGAGAGGGTGTTTTTCCATTTAAGAGAGAAAAATATTTTTTAATTTTCCCCTGCAACGACCATTTGATGTAAACTTCGAAGATAACTCCACATATACCTAGTTTTTAGCACTTATCTATCGAATTCATACTTCCGCAGGACAGACTAATGGCAGATGAGCTTAGATTTAAAAAATATATGTTGAAAATTTGACACCAAAAACTTATGAAGGTATGTTTTTAACAAAAATGGAACAATGTTGTTCTGTGAAAAACGATCTCGTAACCGATGATTTCAGGTCATACGGACTTCTCAGTTATTCTTTCCTGGAATTTTTTAAGCGGGAGTTAATAGGTTCTATGTTATTACATACTTATTATACACATTGTATGCCAAGGATTTTAGGGATTAAAATATGTGAATACCAATTAAAAACAAAAATTTTAAACTTTGAGTGACGTAGGATACCGTCTGTACGGGCGATTGCTTCCCACTACTATTCCTCTATCCAGTCTACCTTTTAGTCTTGAGTTTTGCTAACCTCTCTTTGGTCATGGTCCTTGCCATTAAATCTGTGCTTTGATATATGGTGAATCGTTATTACGAATTGTGTTGTATTTTGTGGCGTGAAATGGGTCGCAATGGAGGCTCACTAGGAAAAGTTTAAAAAACACCGTGTTCACGCTCCGTCGTTTTAAAAATGAAGAGGGAGTTTTCACGCCGGGGCTTGCACTTACTACGACTGAGAAATGGATTTAAAGTGAGTGCTTTGTGTCAATAACACGAAACATAGAGCCTATTAAGATATCCGGCTCAGCTAACTAAATGGTCCGACCCTTTCACGATTCAGAAAGAATCCGTCTGAAAACAGCTGAAAACTATTTCTTTCGAATTCACGAGAAGTGTAAAATTATATGTATTCCTGGGATAAAACAGGGTGAAAAAATGTGCATAGCTTATAGGAAGGCCGTCTATAATGAAGTGAATACGAATGAGACTTTACCGAAAGAGCACGACCCTGATGATGAAAACAAGAAAACATCCACTTCTTCCGCGCATCACAACGAGGCATCTTAGGCCTTCAGGAGTGCACCATCAATATGGTGGGATAGGATCCGAGGAAAGATCAACTGATCACTAGTGTAGTACAAAAGTGTAAAAGAAGGATCCCAGCATATTTTGAAATGAAGGAGATTAGTTTTAGGAAACCTGAAGGAGTCATTCACCCTGTTCAAAGAGAAATTTCCAAGAGAAGATATTTCTTTTTCCAAGTTTGCTCTTTGAGACCTACGGAGTGTGTTCTTGCTGGAGCTTCAGGTATGCACAGTTTGCGCGTGCCTTATTCATCAAAACACAAAACTCATGTTCGAAGGTGCTAAGCTTGGCCAACTCAAGGGCGAAAATGGAGAAACAGTTTTTAACTCTTACATAGATTGTCTACTGATGGCTGTATGTGAGATTCCTGGGGAGATACGTTAGTTAGGTAGTTGCAGCAAATGCCCGCCCATAAGGAAATTGAGAGGAGTGTTAGATAGTGTGCTTCATTCAAATTTCATAGAAGACATATCGTACCAGCAATGGGTACAAGTAGACTCATTCACAATGGAAGCGGTTAGCAAGATCTCAGATGAATTTAATGACTTTTTCGTGGAGATATCCTGAATTTGGTGAGGCATGATCACGTGGCGAAACAGCAGGCTGAATGTTTTCAATACACCAGGGAAAACTTAGCGGTGGGGGAAGCGATAGTTGTTGCTGACTTCTCAGAAATTTATTCCATTGTACTTCAGGAGAGCGTGCATTGGAACATTAGTGCATTGGAACATTAGTGCATTGGAACAATAGGCAATCTAGATTACACCCATTTGCCTGCTACTATCACCTAGTCGAAGAAAAGTAAATAAGCCCTCTGAAGCTTGTTGTCATATCTGAATGCACTGCTCATGTTACTGCGACTGTGCATTGCTTCCAGCATTCACTAGTTCACTTTCTGAGAGGAACTGTAGCAATTTTGAATAAAGTTATATACTTTTCTGATGGATCCACTGCACAATATAAAAAAAGATATAATCTTCTTAACCTAGTCCATCACGAAAAGTATTTTATAGTTGCAGCGGAGTGGCATTTCTTTGCCTCCTCCCATGGGAAAGGCCCAAGTGACGGGTTGGGCGGAACAATGAAACGGTTTACCGCGCGTGCTAGTCTGCAACTAGGTACCACTTAACCTTCAAATACAGACGCCTTATCAGCTGCATAAGTGGGCTGTGGAAAATATTAAGGGTATGACTTTCGCATACGTGCCTAATGTGGAAGTGGATGATAAGAAAAAACATACAACAAGAGGGTATCGACAACCTCCTGCTGTCAAGGAAATCCGTTCGTGCCACGAAGCAATACCACCAGGTGATGGATACCTCATTTCAAAGACACAATCATCAGGTTCCGATGAGCGTTTGATGCGAATGAGGGGAACAAATAAAACCCATCCCCGTAGAAGGTATGTCGAGGAACCAGTTAGAGTTCAGACGAGGTAGAGTTCTATTAATAATCACGTGGAATAAACTTTCTTCTATTGGCTGAATGTCTTCCCTAATAATTCAGGCTACTTGTATGAGCCACGGGCAAAAATTAGAAGCGGTGTCCAAAACAAAGTAATAAATATTTGCTCTTAAGGTAAAATTAACATGGAAAGATTTAAATTACATGCAATCAGCAAAGCTTAGGATATACGGCTTTTTATTCCTCATTTCTGACTCGTAATTATGATAAAGTAGACAATCATATAAATTCAATTTTTTAAAGTCTGTATAATTTGAAGTCATCGGTTACGAGATCTTTTTTCACAGAACAACATTGTTACATTTTTTGTTAAAAACATGCCTTAAGAAGTTTTTGGTGTCAAATTTTCAACATATATTTTATAAATCTAAGCTCATCTGCCATTAGTCTGTCCTGCGGAAGTATGAATTCGATAGATAAGTGCTAAAAACTAGGTATATGTGGAGTTATCTTCGAAGTTTACATCAAATGGTCGTTGCAGGGGAAAATTAAAAAATATTTTTCTCTCTTAAATGGAAAAACACCCTCTCAAATTTTTTATATAACATTCATAATATTACCAGGTACCATATTTGAAAAAATGAGAAAAATTAAATGTGAAAAACTTCAAAAGTTTAAACTTTTCATTGTTTAACATTAAATTATTTAAACAAATTATCATTTTATCGCTATTTTTATGGCAATTTGAGATTTTTCTAAGAATTTTAATTGGAAATGAGCCATCAAGTGCTTTTTTACCTAGATTCTTACCCGTGATATATGATAACGAAAATGTCTTGACATCGAAAACAGCCATTTTGTAAAATGTCCGTTATTCATCTGTTTTTTCGATTTTCGCAAAACGCTTGAAATTATATTTCTTATTTGGTGAGGCAAACAATTTCGCCAATTTTCATCAAAATCTGAGAGGTCAAGGGTCAACTCCTGTCCGAAGTGGCGTGGAATTACCCATATTAAAAGATAGTTTGCTGCTACTGAGTGCGTCCACCGGGTTGCGGATGGTGGGTCGACCTTTAGATATAGAGGTTGGCTGCGAAATGTGCAAGTGTAACTGGCACACAAGCAGTCATGGACAAATCGCTTTGGTATCTAGAGGGTGTAGGGGGGTTTGGTTGGCCAGAAAAGGCTTCGAAAACCAGTGAAGACTCTGTGACTTGGCGAATGGGTGCTGCCGAATAATGGAAACATTAGGAAGGATAGCAGCCCTCTTTTGCTTGAGGGTAGGTGAAGACCGCATGGGTCGCGACACTCACTATACTACATCTACATACTACCCCGCAAGCCGCCTCAATAGGCGTGTGGCAGGGGGTGTTAAGACACCAGCCGTTTAAATATAAAAAGGAAACGCTCTAATGAAATTACGCCTAGCATTTATTGAAGTCCCTTATTGTTCGGGGGAAAAACGAATTCCCATACCTATCCGTTCGGCAAAATATCTCTCTTAATTTATCGTTTCTGTCGGACCTGGAAATATAGTGGGCTTCTAATATGATGTTCTCCGTGTCGCTCTTAAAGATATCTTTTCTTAATTGCTCAAGCAATCTAAGCCTAGCGCGCACCCTCTGAGTCTCTAGCGGCTCCCAGCCTAATTCGTTTAACATCTGTGTAACGCTGTCTGTACGCCCGTAGCAGTTTTTGACGAATCGCGCAGCTTTCCTTTGTATTTTATTAAGTTCCCGGATTAAGTCATTCTGCTCCGGATCCCATATGCTCGCTGCATATTCAAGGTGTGGCCGGACGAGTGCGAAATAGCACCTCTGTTTTACTTTTTCATCCGAAAATCTTCCCACAATACGCTTGACGAATCCTAGCTTCTTCAGAGCTCTGCCACAAATATTTCTTATATGTGTTCCCCACGATAGGTTCGAGGTTATCGTAACTCCCAGATACTACAGGTGCGGTAAGGTATTCCTTAACCTTAACGGTTGCTATACTGAGAGGTGGAAGGTGAGCGGAATCCACCATGTTATTGTCCCGAGAAAAAGATGCATTTCAAGTTAAGAGTGTCGTTTAATTACAGAAAAGTAATATGCGGGCTATATTAAGAACAACTGGCCGAGGTTAAACGTGGCGGTAGAAGAAATAATATCTGACGAGAATGCTGCTCTGTTTAACAATAATGTTTATATTTTCGAGCGAATTTCTAGACAATTTCTAACAATTAACTCATAACATATCATATATTAACACCCATTCCCTGAGTGGAGAAATATCCACCCGGGCGGGGCTCGAACCCGCGACCTTCGGGTTAGCAGGCGAGGAGGTTACCCCGCCGCCACCGAGGCCGGTATAGTGAAGGCAACGACCAGCCACGATGGAAACACCAGTTCCCGATCAGTCACCGAAGTTGAGTATCGTTTGGCTCGGCTCAAGGTTGGAGGGGTGATCCTCCAATTCATCCGAGTGCTGTTGCCCCTATGTGCAAGTGGCACAGAGTATGTGCGAAATGACCTTAAGTACGTTAAACCAAAATTATAGTACTTCTACTACCATAAATATGAATTTAATACATATTGAGGACAAATGCTAAGAGAATCAATAATCTGGTTTTGGAAGAAATCTGTAACACTTGGGCGGCTAAAACTGGCGCTAATGGAAGAATTTTTGTAACTGGGAAGCTGGATCTCCAGCGATGGAAGAAGAAAGAAAGATGCTGTGAGCAGAAGAGCCCAAGAAAAGGAGGCATTCTACCAGAAGAGGAGTCCACCAGCAGCCAGTGACAAAAGCCTAGAAGTAAGGAATTACCTTATTATAACATATATTCGGAGCATGCTCTTAGATGGCAGTGAAGCCTGGGTAAATAACTTCGGAGCCTAAATCATTGGAGGAAGTGGAAATATGGTGTTTCCGATGAATCATGATGATCAAGTGGACGGAGAGAATCACCGATGTAGAAACCCTACGAGTACTTGGACAAAAAGGAAGCTCTGTGTAAACTAGTACCCGAACTAGTATGTGTACCCATTGGGAGGAGAACCCATTACATATTAGCCAATTCAAAACATTAATGGAAGGGAAAATAAGTAGAAAGTAATGCAGAGGAAATCATAGCATGGAATAAATCATGCTAATCTTAAAGGACGTCAGGGTGTTGACATATGTTGGAATGAATGGGTTGGCTGAGAGGAGGAGAGTTGAGTGGAGAGCTGCAGCAAACCAATCTTCGGATTTATGATTGCTGATGATTGTGATGAGGAAAAAATCTGGATTAGATAAAATAATAAGAAATTTGATTGCTTAAATATGCCGCAAACATATTAACACAAATCCGTGATGACGAATAAAATGAATCGGAAGAAGACAACGGCAAATGATGACGATGAACATGACATGTCAAAAGGTAGCCCTAAATTATTCTCTCTTAAATAGCAGTTTATGTTTAAATATTTTTCTCTATTAAAAATAATACTGTGGGCTGATATGTAAAGATCATTTCACGAGCAATCCTTTTAAAAATAATTACCACGGGTGCCCATCACCAGCTGAGATGACATGCTGGGTATTTGGTGTTTTTGTGAGCGACACTGATGTGTCTTGTAGCTACAAAGTTCTCCTAGGTTTCGACGAGCCTTGACAACTTGCCTCAGTGATATCATACTCAAGATACTTCAAATGGCGATTGTTTTTCGAGGAAACCTATTTCTTTGCTAGCTAAAGTTTCCTCTGTTTGGCTTAAATGACTTAAAAATTTATACCAGCGTCTAATGCTTTTGGCGCATTAGGTTGTTAAAACTTTCAAGGTTAGGTTTCGGACGTGGAACTCTCCTGAACTACGAATACTTCACTGATATTTTATCCATTGTTTTGATCGATTTTTTAAGCGTTCCCTTCGTTGAATTTATGGTTGCAAAAGCAGTGTTACCTACTATTAACCTCGATAATGCAGCCGCGGTTCTCTCACAGGCATTTGACGTGTGATTGACAGTCAGATCTTAGCATGTTTGTTCATTTTTTTTCAGTGTAGACAATCTGACTTTCTAAAATCAGCTTGCGATGGAATATGTTTTGGGATGGTTGTTGATAAGCGATAACTTATCATGGAAATTTTGTTATAGTACTTTCATAGGGCATTCTCGATACGGATAACTTCTTTTGGTAGGCTTTATCTCTTCATTTTTAGCCGTATACACCAGTAAAACGGGATATACACTGTACTTCAGTCAATAAGTTTAGCTGTCAAAATAAAAAATATTAAAAATTCAAAGCATTTATTTACGATTAGCTTGTAATGAAAAAATGCAAAAGCTCTGCTATACACGTTCGAAGGTTTAAAAAGTGGGATAGGTTGAATGATAAAACTTCATTTGATAATGCTAAACATAGAATTCATGTCATCATACATTTTGGAGCTGTCTCTGGTGAACATTAGCATGAGTTCTCCGTTACCCAAGGTAACCAACTATTTTGCTCACTGTGATAAATGGCCATTCCAGGTGTTGATCATTTTAAAACTGAGAAACTTGGCACTATGCTTCACTCTGTAGATAACAGTAATTGGGGGGCTACATAATGGATGCATAAAGCATGTTTAGAATCCCCGTAAGTGTTACCGTATCACTCCTAGTATCCGTGGTCGGTTATAAATTTTACGTTTGAAGTCATTTTGTTTCAGGCACATTTAAAGAGTCACACGTTAGAAATTGAATAGAAGTGATACGATAACCTTACAGTGGCCTTGGTTACGGCCAGAAGTGAACTGCTCTCCACAAATCATGATGTGTTTTTGCTTTGTGAAACATGCGGCTGGCTCCATTTCGAGCGCGTTATAAATAAATTTAGGAGATTATTATGCTTCAAAAGAGTTTGGCTCAAGATAGTAATATAACCTTACGGGACTCCGCATAGCACTTGTATGCAGTTATTATTATGGCAACTTCCCTGGCACGCTTTCTGTTAATACTGTTACTTGCCCATACCAGTTATATCTTCCCGGATAGTAGAAAATTATTTCAGATTCTAACACTCAGAATATTATCTCCATTGAAGAAACTTAAATAGTTTTCTTGGAGCGTGAAATTGTTTCCTGGTCATAATTTACTGATGAGGTTCTCAAGAAAGGCTAATGGCACAGAAATAAAATGTGTGACATAAAAAAGATCCTCGGAAATTTAATATCTGGTTTCATTTTACGCTGTGCTTTTTCCTTGACATGTTTTCCTTTGATGCATTAACCGAAAATATACCTATACTATACGCCATAAATAAATAATTTTGCTTCAGTGTAATCAGCGGTTATAGCTGCCGAAAAGAACAGAGGTTATTCAAGCGCTGTCAGTATAGTTCCCGCGAAAGTTCCTGGCGCTGACCCGTGCGGTAAGGAGGGGAAATAGCAGTGGAGGAGGTGAAGGGAAAGGACCGTGGGGAAGATAGTAAAGCAACGAGACAGATTGAGGCAGGGAAACCAAACTATTTCGCGAAAAATATACTAGTCACACAGACAAGGAAAGTGATTAAAAATCACCCTATGCTATGATTTTACCAGGGACACTGTCTTGAGGTCTCATTGTGAGTGAGTTGAAACGGGATGGCAGTTTGTGGTCAGTCGTTCCAATTCTCAGGGCGCTTGTGTTGGCAGCAGTGGGAAAGGTTTTCTGACCCGACACACTAAACAACCTTCCTTCCCCGTTTCACACGATTTTGAAAGTTCCGTGACCTATGTCGAAAATCATTCACGCGTCGTCGTCCACTCGCCATCGTCCAACTGCACAGTGCCCTGAACTTTTGCGAGGGATACCACCGCTTTGTCACCTAAGTCAACGTATAGAAAAACTTCAAAAGATGCCAATAGTATGCCAAGGACGGTGGAAAATGTGAACTTTTCAAGTTATACTTCTTTGAAACAATATGAAAGAAGTGGAATTCAACCAGAAAAATAGGTTTAAAGTGACCCATGACTTTTGTTGAGCATTTTATATTGTGAGCTTGTAAATTGTTGTTTATCATAGAATGCCGCAGATATGGCCTTAAAAAGAATGTCATTGTCGTGCATATTTCTGAGGACACGTGGCAATGTTAGCGCTGAATTCGTTGCTAAAAACGGTGTGAAGATTTTAGCTGTTGCTTAAAATAATTCAGTGTTTGTGAATCGCACTCCGGGAAATACTTCATATGCAAACGTAAATTATTTTAGTAGATCATATTCTTCTGATAGCTTCTGCCGCTTCATACCGTTTTTTTTTTCCGAACCGATTGCAGTTGGACGTCACAGAGCGAGTAGCTAATGACATGCGTTTCCCCTTCCACCTCAGTTTCTAGCTCCCGGCGCGCTGTTCGGCCGCCATGGTGGTCGAACAGCGTTGCCAGCTCTTGCGAATAAGTGCGCGTTGGGCGGCGATGGGCAGCGAAGAGTCGCGTTTTTGGCAACGCAGGCGATAAGAGACCGAAATGAACCCCACGGCATTCGGAGAGAGGCTGAGTTCCCGCCTTAACCTCCCGAATGAATGGCATTCTGCTCTCCTGTTATATGCTGGAAAAGTAAAAGGCACTCCAGCGCACTCAAGGTCAGCCGCCATCAGTCTGGAACAAGGGTGTAATGACGGATGCGCAAATGATGCGCTGTTGCCGCTTCCAATGCGAAATTCCAAGGGGAAAAATCATTCGCCTTGACCGGCACCGCAATTGCCACTTCTAGTCTATTTAATGACGCCTTTGATTTTAGCCTCACGTGTCTTTCTCAATTGCTCGCCACGGGAATGCCGTTCAAGTACCAACTCTTTTTAAAACACCCGGGTTCACCTCAGCGAGAACCATTTGGCCTGGCTCCTTCTTTGACCTGGTCGATCTCGGCCTCACACGGATGGGGAAGTGCGGCGTTTGCCAAGATTTTTCCGACATGCGTCGTGGGTGCGAGAATTGGAATGAATGATGGGTCGGGTGTTACGATGCAAGATACATTGATAGATATTAAGAGCTTCCTAATGCCTTTGCGCCGATGCCTTTCCCACCTCCCCCCCCTTTCCCCTCTCCCACCTCAGGAGATTACCTCGAAAGCCTTGATGGGCATTTACGACGCAGCTTTACGCGAGACCATTGCAGTGTGCAGCACCTCCGAAGTACCTTTTAGAGCTCCTTCCATCTCAGGCCCCAACCTGCTATCCCTATCTCCCTCTTGTTCCCAGCCGCCTGCCTATTCCTTATTTTTTCTCTCTCACTCTCCATCCCTCCCTCAAATGCCCCTTTCGTGCCCCACCAATCAAAATCTAATGGCGGATCGATCGCAGACCACGGCAATAGTCGGAGTTTATTTTGCTCTCGCATTATAATTTATGTTCGGTCATGAATTTCCCGGCCAGACTGTAAGGAACACCAAAGCATATATTCCCGAGGTCACTTTACGATCGTAGTTTGAATCACCAGACAACCCTCCTCCGGTTCTTTACTTCTCCCCCCCCACCCCCAACCTCCGCACCTCCCCCCACACATCTCTCCTTGTGGAGGGAGGAGGAGGGAGGTAGAGACTCCTTCCAGAACTCCCTTAATCCCACCAATCTCCTCTCTCCGCCTACGAGTAAAACAGTGCGTATGTACTGCCTTTTCCACCCTCAAACTCACGAAGTGGCCTTTTTTTATTGGTCATTCCACGAGTGGTAATTGTATCGAGACGGGAAAGGCGGCCCCGATGAAAGTCGCTTGTTTTAAGATTAACGGCTATTGATCAACACCCATTGATTGCCTCGCACTCGTAATGTATGATCGAGTTGGTTTTCACGGCGCTCGGCGGTGGGCAGACGGCGTGAAAAGGCGTCCGGAAGGTGGGGATGGAGATGATCCGATAAGAGGAACGTCTTGCGCACTTGCTAACTACGGTTAAAGCCAGTGACATTTGAAACCTCGTGTCGAGATAGAGTGCTTAATAACTTAATCGCCGAGCCGCCTGACCCAACCGTGCGACGTAGTGTTTAGCGGTTCATTCATTGCGGAGGCGAAACTTAACGCGGCAGCGTCGTGAAAAAGTGGCTCAGCCATGGAAAATTAGAACACTCCTCTGAAGCAAAAATTTACCTCTCAGAATATTAAGCATTAGGGGTAACAGGTAGTGATTTCTTCAAGTGTGCCGATAACAGCCTTTCAAGGGAATAGTTTGCGAAAACTCTGGGTAAGGGGAGTGCATCATTGGCGCATTACATATGCGTGCAAGTTAATTTTTTTGTGTACCTTACACATTTTCGAAGTCATTTTGCCAGATAATCAATCATCCTCCTTGTATATAAGGAAGGGATTTATCATTTATAAGAATCTCGTTAAATCAAATAGCCGGTATTTTACAAGGTTATATCATTCTGAGTTTTCGTCTTCCGACGAAGGGAGATTACTTCATGTTTCGCAGAATTATTTCGTCATATTAAACTACCAGTTCGGCGCAACGTTAATGTGGATTGAGTCGTTCAGCAACATTAATAATCGTATTCGAATGCAATGTGGCTTCCCATACCGAAGGCGTGGGTTCGTATGCCGGCGGTGGCGTTGAGTTTTTCAGTGGAATCCCGATCCCAACTGAGTTGCTGTGTGAAGAGGACTTCAAGTACAGTATACCGTCCGTCGGATGGGACGTTAAACTGTGATCCCACAGGCGCCTTTAGTTACGAGTGGACTAATGCCGACGCCGATTATCTACCCACTCTTCCTCCATTCCCCTTTGAATTATAATCGTTAGTCAGTTAAGGCAGTGGAATTGCCTCGTTTAAATGAAAGTCTTTGTATGGCTATGAAAGATGAATATAGCCGTGAAACATATGGCTATGAAACTTTTACACACGAAAGACGTGATTAAAAAACGTATCAGGCAACTTATGTCTCCCACACCCCTTCCTTGAATTTATATATTCCTATGAAAACAGTTGAATGCACCCAATCTCTATTCAAAATATTTAAACACTGCTACAAATGTTTATTTTTGCGCTCATTAGTCGAAATGTCTAGTTTTTTATATCGGCATTTATGTTAGCATGGAAAGTGAGTAGTTGTTTTTAATCAATTTTTTTGTAGCTTATTGTTATACATCAACATATCAGCGTGTTTTTCTTTCTTTTTACATGAAACACTGGTTTTGTATTGTGAATCAACATTCTGATTTAATGGAACTTTAATGCACCTTTTGTGAAATATTTTGTATGTTATATTGTTGTATTTGTTTTCCATTTTTCTCGGAAACGGTATATTCTAGATAATAACGGTAAGCCAACATTAATTCTTAATCATGAATTCCCAATCAATCTGTTTGACTTGGATAATCAATAACGAAACAGTTCTTGATCATTATATCTGATCCTAAATTTATGGGAAAAAAATAAATGATCTGTTTACTAATAAAGGAATACTTTCGTGTTATGAATGGTAACTCTTCTTCAAACCGTTGTTGCGGTTTCCCTCGAAGTCTTTACATTTAATTTTCCTTTTGTCATGTTCCACCCAACATGAGATTTCTTATGAACGCTCAAGATGAGATAGCTTATTTTCCATGCTAAAATAAACTTTTAGCAAAGCTTTTAAATGGCGTCTGACGACCAGAATATGGGAAACACTCGATGACCTTATTTTTTATGGAACAGTTTGTTTCCAGTAGTTTCTATGGCAACATCAATAAGCAAGTTAGAGGAGTGTGAAGTTAAGAATGGATCACATCAGTTCAAATCTTTTTTATCATGCCTTTCAAGTAAACGAGTTTTCATGGTATCGTTCTTATAAAGATTTATAACCAGTAATAACAAAACAAAGTTTTTGACCTTGTCAAATTAGTTAAATTTAAAGCTTATACTTTTCTGCGTGCAATATGTTTATTCAAGTTAGCAGTGAGTTGCTCCTGATTCCAGGGATGAATCAAGGTGTAGGTAAATGACCTTAAAGACTTATAAGCTGAATTTTCCGTCTGCCTACTTAAAATTTTATACGTGTAGCAGTGAAGCTCTTGCAATAAGATAATTATAGAATGAATTGTCAAAGTTCTCATTTTTTAGCTTGCATTTTCAATTGGTTTTCGATGAGTGGATTTTTCCTCATTCCGAAAACATTCCTTATGATATTTACCATAGCGAATCTGTTCTTCTTCATGTTTAGACCTCTTAAGATTAATTCCATTACTCATGATGTTTGTAGAAGCATAATGGGTAAGAAGAGAATTATAAAACATTGAGCCAAAGGGTAGATATACAACCAATATATCTAAGTGTAGGTGCATAAAGCGTGGTTTATTATATTGATAATAAAGGTGTAAGAAATGAGTTACTATTTAATGGCGAAACCAATACGCAATTACATACATGAAAATTCTTGATTTAATGCAGTTAGCGGAATTTATTTTCAATGAGTAGGTTGATTTTTAGTGTCGATCATTCTTTCTCAAGGCAATTTATTTCTCTGCTCCTATAAATACTAAATCTAATATGAATGCTAGCCTTAAGTACATTCTTCGAAAAGTTTGAATTTCATAATTTCAGCTTTGCAAACTGTGTGAGCGGTACGAAATATATGGATAATATACATTTGCATAAAATTCTATCTCCCTCAAAATGCCCTGAGTAGTGTACAGAAATGTTATTCAAAATTTGAAAACACGTCTTCGGAAGACTCGCAATTTCTCATGGAGAGCAGAGCGCTGGTCATTTACTTATAGGTATTATCTGCCCTTTAAAATGGTGTTGAAGGACATGCTGTAGTTCGTGCGTGTCGTCGTATTAGCTGACAATGCCCTTCATAATAGCTCTTCAATGATTTCCCCCTGTTTACCTTTTTTTAGTTGAAAAGAAAACCTTTGCTGGAGTTTATGATGTTTCCTATTTTGAGTGAACGTGTGACAACTTTGAAAAAAATCCAATTTACTGCCCTAGGGGAATTCTCCTTTGATCCGAGATAACCTTTGAGGCATTAATTACGTTCTGCGGAAATCACTGTAGATAATGAAACGACGCCCCCCCCCCTCGCTGCCGCAGACATGCGCTCACAATGGGGAACGAACGCTTTTTACTCAAGCAGTCCCACCGGGCCTTCTCCACATGCCTCCCGTGCCACCCCGTGACACCCCCCTGCCTCCCACACCTCTCACCCATATGGACGTAACTTTTGCCCGCGATGAAAATGACAAACACCTCGTTCTATGATACCATTCATATTCTCCGAGGACCCTGTGAGTGGCAACCCGTGGAAAGTCAGCCTTTTTTTTGCCTACCGTCAAGCACCTCGAGTACAAAAGAGTGCCCCGTGCCTCTCCAAAGCTACGCCAAAGGTAACGCTGTATACACCGTTGGCCAAACATTCTCTCCTCCGGAAACCCTCACGAGCACGTGTCGATGTGGTATGCATTGGTACGTGTGTGGCATGGAGCTTCGGGCCATCATGTGTCCAGGGTATACACCACCGAATGCGGGCGTTGACGGCTTATTGGAACTCTGGAATGACTGAAAGTTAGAATTGCTTAAGTTAAATTTTTCTCACCTAGTCGCTGACGCTTTCGTGTCACTAACCATCTTCTATTCTGAGCCATACGACCCTTGGGACTTGTTTCGCACGTGGTTTTAGCCGTGTAGATATTCCATGAATTCGTGAAGAGAAGTAATCGTTTGCTCTTTTATTTTATTTTTGCCACTACCTCGCGTTTTCTTGGTTAAAGAAAACGGGGTGTACACGATTATTTCTGCATGGAAGACGGGCACCTGGCCACTCACTACAAGTTTGATAATTATACTGCGGAGGCATACTTCCGGGTGAAGCTACAAGGTTAAAAGCTCGCTGTCGACCATTTGTTTGCTCAACAGGCTTATTTTGGGCAATGCGTGTTCGATTTTCATGTTCTTGTGAAGTCCCAAGACGTTAAAACGCCAAGAGCACGAAAGAAAGTCCCGCTTACGCTGATGGTTTAACATAAGGTAGTCATTTTACGAGGGGTAGTCACCCGGGTAAAGAAATATTTGACATGTTTAATGACCACGAGAGAAGCTTCACGTCGTAAACGCTTATAACTCACGCCACAAAAATCCCTTATCTCCGTCCCGCATCAAATTGTTTTCTCTTACTGAGCATGTGCGAGTTCTCGGTTATAGAAATTCTTTTTTAACCGGAACGACTTCTTGAATTCCGATGTCAACATCACCGTTTTCTCCACCTTGGAGGAGGACGTGCACATTTGTTGACCAAATTAGCCGATAGTGCTCCGGCAGAGAGTACATGCAGAGTGGACAAATTCTACAAGGGCCGAAATAATTGTTTGCGCAGTCCGTCATTTTGTTAGCCAGTTCTATCCTGACAGGGAAAAAAATGCCATTTTAAAGATAATAGAATTCTCAGAATATTAGGAGTTTTGAGAACAGGAGGGTGTGCATGAAGTAAGAGTAACCGAGGCAAAAGAGGTATGTTAGGAACGGACATTAAGGAGGAAATTATTGAAGCAGAGTCAGCTTTTATCACTTGGAATTAAACTTTTCTGACTGTGCCTACGTGGAAAGGTAACAGCGTGATTGGTATGTGTTTATCTGCGACTTATCGGAAGTGATGTCCAACGTCAGCATGATGTCTCATTATGTTGTTTTCCAGTCGAATCCAAAATTTGTAAACTCCAACGTAAGTTTATAATTACTATTTGGTAATTTACCGGTTGAGGTACGTTTCTTGGAGGTGAGAGTAAACTCTTTAGATTTTTACATGTGCAGTGCCCTATCTACTAAAAATGTTCTTTCTTCATCTCAGTGTATCTCCTACCCTTCCGTATGCCGGCCAATTAAACCTATTATTCTCTTCCTTCCCTGCTCACCCAACGTCCTCCCCTCTATCACGGCCTTCAGCAACCCTTCGCCCCTCATTACCTCTTCCAACTACCTACTTACTCTGCCTCCTGCTAATCTAATCCAGAAATGTACTCTCCTCACCGACCATACCTAGCACTTCATCGTTTGTCTTCCGTCCACCCCACCTTCTCCATCCTCCTCCACGCCCACATCTCGAACGCCTGCAGTCTATTCCCGTCTTTCTTTCAGCCAACAACATTATATGTCATCTTTTACAACTTTTCATGTTTGTAAATATTCAAACTTTCTCTTTGTAGATGGTTGTAGCGACTTTACATATGTACAGATTTGAGTGAAACTTTGCATAGGTGTTCTCACTAGTTATACATATAGATAAAAGTGAAAAACAAACAGCATCATACTGATTCGGTCTTTTTCTAATTCAACGCTATTTTAACACGTAGCCAAATGGCACAACATATATTTCTTAAAAATTCACTTACGTATGACAGATTTTATTATAAACGCGATATAATATATTTATCATTAATTAGTTGCTAACAAATATCAAGGTGTTACGCCGAGTCCAATATTCATAAACAACATATTTAAATAGAATTTCGTATACATTTCTAATAGCGTGCCGAAAAATATACTCATAATATGCTTTAATTAATGAAAAGAAATGAAACATTATTCTTGTATCATTTCCATTGCTACGTGTGAGTTCTAACGCATGCGCTTAGGTGAAATACTCGCATAAGAGAAATGGGGTCCAAGGAAATTTTTTTCGACTTACTTAAAAAATTATTAAATTGTGCGCTCGATTACCCAATATTTCTTATCTAGCTTCTTTAAATCGGAGTTAACTTCTTTTATTGCTCAATGATTATTGCTTTTTGTTGGGTCTGAATGAACTATTTACACAATTTTACTTTCTTAACACTTCCATGGGCACAATATGTAAAACAATCACCGAGCGTGCGGTAGTGATTTTATATGTTTTCACCCATGGGAATGGATAACAATATGCGTTCATGTGGATGTGCGTAAAAGTTATTGCGTGAAATAGGATATGAAGCAACCTATTTTTCATACTATATTTTGTAACATATATATCACGCCATAAATTTAACAATGTGTAGTTTGTATGTTTTCTCAACTAATTTTAGAATGAATCAATTACTCACCGCAGTGCAGAATCGCAAAAAACTTGTTTTGAAGGCATTTTCACCACACAGTATGAAAGAAATGAGTCAGGTTAAAGGTCTATGTAAATACTCGTATTTGTATGTAGTTACTGAAAATTTCAGTCACATAATACAGTATTTTTGTGCCACAAATGTTACAATATTTACGTTATGCTTCATAAAGCTGCTCAAATTAAAATGTAAAATTCAGATATGGTCTCTATTATGACTAAGGAACAATCTCGCTCAAACTACCTTAAGGAGAGCGCAGTTGCCAAACTTAGGCTCCATACACTCACCTTCAGGCCACGTAGACAACCACTTAACCCCTCACCATGCTTAATTTAAGTAATTTACTCTGGGGAATGATATTTGCATACGTTAAGACATCTAAATTTGTAATTGGATTGTAACTGCATAGCACGATGCTAATTTTCCCGCTGCAATTGGCAACATTGAGCCTCAGGCCGTGTGGAGATTCACCCAGGAAACGAAACTCCGTAGGAGCCCATACTGTCAACCAAAAGTGGAACGCACCAGTGTCGAAGGATTGGGGAGTGAACGGGGCATGAGTGCACGGTACCGCATCGGTGTACGACGTACACCGAGCACCAAGCAAACGATACCACCGCCCATCCTAAAGCGAGCGCACCATATTCCCCCTTTTCCATAAACGCCATTTCTGTCCCTCCTCCCCCATACCCCCCCTCTTCCCCCTCCTCTCCGGAGGACCAAACCCCCCTCCATCCTAGCGGCGACTATACAACGTTATCCACCGAGTGATCGTCACAATCGGTAAACATCATAAATCAGGCTTCAACACGGCGTTCGGTCGAGGAAATTATCACTGTTATTGTTGGGAGTTTAGTCACCCCTATATAGCCGAGGGGGGAAGGGGGTTATACATGTGTGTATGTGTGTTGTCAGGGTCCAGGGGATGGGCTCAACTTACCCTGCCTCACACCCCTTCAACCCCGCACCCTGCGCCCCCCTTGGGACCGAAGCGCGGGTTCCAGAGAGGGAGGAGGGTTGTTTTTCACGGGGTGTGGGACGGGTGCGGACGCGAGTCTGACGTTGGGGTGGGGGTGCAGAGGGGGCTTTCGGAGGGGCTGGGAGGGAGCGGAGGGGAAGGAGGGGATCTGCTCTGTTGAATGGCGGTCGTAAATCGTGGCCGGACAGGCGTTGGGAGGCATGTGGTGAGGTGGGGGGGGGGACTGGCGGCGGGTCGGAGTGAGATTAAAACGAGCCCTGTCACCGGCGTTGAATGGGGTGGGCGTCGGGGACTCTGACTGTGGGCGTAACTTCCGTGGACAAAGCTCTGAGGCGACGGAAAAGCGGAGTGGGGCGGAAACCCCATGGGGGGGGTGGTCCCTTGGTGAAAAGTGTGCGGGGGTGAGGACGTCTATCCACAGTCCGTGGCGCTGGGGGGGGGGGGGGTTGCGAAGGTGCCGGCCCTGAGTTGCGGCTGTTCTGTCCGCGAGGCCTCTGGTTCGATCCGTGGGGAAGAAATTTGGAAGAAGGTTCCACCGTTGTAAATGAAGCATAGGTTAATATTTATTTGTAGAATGACAAAAACAACACTTTGGAGAACTTTGGTGGATTTTATGCTCAAGCAGGAATTATTTTTTTCAGTATCGTGGTTATCCTATGATGAAAACGTGTTTTCCATATGATAACGTCGAAATAGTACATTTCCTTGTTGTAAAAAATATTCTTATAACGGAATTGGTTTGATATGGAGGAATTTATTTATTTATTTATTGGTTCTCATAGAGTAAATAGGTTGTCATCTATACATTAACATTGAAATAGTACATTTCCTCGCTGTAAAAAATGATGTTATAAGTAACTTGTGTTAGTTTGAAATGGAGAATTATAAAAAAAATTATTTTCTTTCTTTCCAAACCACTGAAAACAGCTCTAAAAGGCCTTTCATGTCGGGGTATTTCACAAAACACAAAGGATGAACACACATCCATGCCCTGAGGGGTGAAATATCCATTCAGGTGAGATCAAAACTCGTGACCTAATGGTTAGCAGGTTAGCTTGGACTCAACATCGCTGCCACCAGGACCGACAATTGGTGAAATGAGTGAAAAATGATATACACAATTTACTGCCTCATAAATTTGCAAGGTCGTAAGCCGTCCCGCCAATTTCCCCCCTGTAAACACTTGAGCGTCGGCAGCGATGCTGCGGCTGTCGCATTACCTCGCTAGCGTCTCGCTGATTGGTAATTTTATTCCGATTTTCTAAGCTCAATGGCAGAAAAACTACTGCCTCCTCACCCACATTTCAAGGAAAAACACGTTTTTCATTCTCACGCTCCATCCAATTGCAGAGATAGACTTAATATTTTTAACACCATGTTTATTAATCGTTTTTTGTGAAAAGAATATACCTATATAAGAAGCCAATGTTTGCAGTAATTTAAATTGCAGTACAATAATGACAGCAAACCATAAATATTTCGAGTAATTTAAAAAAATATGTACCTCGAAAAATATGAACTTTTTGTAACTAAATTTGCTTTTAACGCGGTTTGAGCGAAAAATCACTTCACCTGGAATTTGATGAATTCGGCCTCATTTTAAAGGAAAAAACTCTCATCTTACCAATTATATCAAAATATCAACCCGTTGCCGAGCTACTTTTCGAGCTTTTTGCCTGAAAATATAAACTGTTTTACATGGGATAGATTACGACTGTGCGCTCCAGAGGGAGAATATCGAAAAAATTAGGAACTTTTAGCACCTAGATTTCGTCAAAAAACTAACGGTGTGTAGAATGCATATTTTATCAACTACTCGTATTTATAAAAAATAATCTTTTACTCACCGAAGTAATTTTTACAGAATCGCAAGAAAAACCTGCTGTTTTGAAGGGTTTTCAGCTGTACGGCGGGAAAAAATGAGCCAAGTTAGAGACTTCTGTGGCTTTATTTATTTAACTACTGAGAATTTTGGTCATATATAACTATATCTTTGCGTCATCAATATTGCAATATTTATCGCATACTTCTTACAGACGCTGAAATAAAAAAATTAAATTTGAATATGGTCTCCATTATGACTAGGGAACTATCTCGCTCAAACCACCTTCAAAATAGACAAGGCATGTTAATAGTTAATTCAGATTTTAAACCTAAAATGAAAGACTAAGATATTTGCATTTATTGGGAATAACAAAGTCGCGGAACCGAACTACCGGGTGAACAAAATATGTTGCAGCTGTTGTCGGGGGAAAACGGCCGTATGGAGTTCATACAAGTAAAATTGTACTCTTGAGTGGGTTGGTGTCTTTATAAAATAACGTCAAAAATGTGACAATACATGAAGTTTTATTCACAATACATGAGACCATCGAGATCAAAATGCTCTCCAATTTTCTTGAGGATATTTATGGTGCACGAAATTATAGGATCTCAGTGAACGTTGTAAAATTACCTACCATCTAATCTGTATCTTTTGAAATCTAAATACAAACTTGTCAACGTTATATGAGATGGTGAGAAGGCACGGGGTACAAGTGAAAATTTCATCATTTTGTAAAAACGCAGTTTTATGTGAAATCGTTTTGATAAATTCGCTTAAACGTTTATTTATTTATTTAAAAATAGGCCACATACAGCATGATGCCATTTTATAGTGCTACGAGTTACAATATAATTTAAGTTTTTAATTGAATTTAATTTAAAAAAAATTAAGTTTGTATAATGCTTATATTATGGCTAGATTGTATATCCCTTGAATATTCAGCAATATACTTTTGAATAAAAATTCAAATTTCATGTCTGTCATCACTGTATAATGATAACATGTGTCACTTTTAACCCCATGGCTCCTCACCCCCTTACATCTAAATCCCTCCTTATTTATGCACCTCCCGATTTTGAGACACTATGGATGTACGGGAAAAAATTATGACGCTGTTATTTATTCTCAGGTGAATCAGGAGACGAAAACAGATACTTAAAAAATAATCATAAATTATTCTGGTGATCCATATTAGGGATTAGGTTGGTGTGTTGGCTAGAGTAATGCCTTTCCATCCCGAGGGCCGAGATTCGAATTCTGTAGTGACGGATATTTTCAGTTGAACGCCAAAGCGTACTTGGGTGCCATGCGGAGAACACTTCAAGTTCAGTACTCCGTCCGTCGTATCGGAGTTATAAAATTGCGCTTTCCTTGGAGATCTATGTTAAGGGCATGCTAATGCCGATACCACCGTTCTACATGATAATCTATCCTCTTCTTCCTTCTTTTCTTCCTCCTTCCACTTTTGAACTTCATAATACTGGCATAACTACCTAAGCAATGACTTCAGGCGTTGTGACTCTTTCAGTTTGCCACCCAACCAAGTAGGAAGTGAGATTTCATTGAAACATTTGAACATTATTATTATTGTCCACTCAATCCTTCCCGCAGATCCTTCATCGGACGGTCGCCATCGTTCTTTATTTAATGTTAGTGTTCTTACTCCCTGGCAGTTCTTTCAATGTACTATCTTCTTTATTTGGACTTTCTTCTTTATGTGGTTTATAAAATACTAATGGTCTCGAACCTGCGACATTCGGATTGTGAGTCTAACGCGCTACCACTGGGCCACCTCATGTCTTGCACCATGGCCTGGATTTAGACCAGGGGGTCTACTATTCTGAATGTTATCGGAATTTCCGAGCTTCGAAAGTGACAAAATTTTGACGTCGAAGCCTCTAAAATTTCAAATACTTAGTTGAGATTTGTCGGGGGCTGTGACATCAAATCCACGGAATTTCCGAGGGTCGACCGGGTCGAGTCCTTACCGAATAAGGTCCCAGGAGCCTTATTCAGTAAAGACTCGACATGGTCGAACCTCGGAAAATCCGTGAATGTGTCGTCACTTCCCCCGACAAATCTCAACTTTTGAATGGCCCTATTTGAAATGTTAGAGGCTGTGACTTCAAAATTTCGTCACTTTCGAGGCTCTAGAACATTCAGAATAGCCCCCTTGGCCCCTCAGTATGGGAAGCTAGTACTCTGATCGTCTAACCAATCCAATCCCTTTTGAAATCCCTCTTTAAACCCCCTTCCCCCCTGTGAACCCATTCCCCTACTTTGTTTCACTGTTTGTTCAATTTGGGATACATCGAGCATCGGACGAGTCCACTCGACAAGCCTCGGGATTATGAAGAAAAAAATTAAACGAAAGAGAATGATGGATAAAAGCGGGGGCGGTAGTCGCTCCATCTTCAAAAGGTTCGCCGTGACGGGGGACGAGGCCTCCCGCGGTTCGTGGTGATTTCGTCGGCTAGGGGTGGCGGCTATCGCCGGGGCTGTTTTTATTAGTTTTCCCCCTCCCTCCCCCAAACACTCCCCCCCGACTCCGACCCCACTGTGAACCTCTCTACCCCCCCCCCCCCCCCCCCCCGCCTCCCTCCTTTTGTGTCGCACGCGAAAGATATGGCGAAAGTTTCCACCACCACCCGATGAGCCCGTAGCCGAAGTAAAATGCCCGGCCCCCCTCGCGACCCCCACAACTCACCACACCCTCCTCCTCGCCCTCCCTCAGGCGCATGTCACCATACATGAAGTAGTCATCTCATAAAAGATGTCATAGTCGGACGTTTTGATCAATTACTTTCACCCAGCTCTGCCTTTGCTCTCACATCTCTCGCCTTCCTCATCCTACACCGGTTTCCCTCACTCCCAACCACGTTGCTGAATACCCCCCTGCCGCACTCCTTTCTATACCCCCCTATCCCACTTCAGAGCTGTTTTTTGCCATCACTCGACGTCCCGGAGCCCAATTCAGTTACGGAGTCGGCACGGCCGAACCACGGAAGTTCCATGGATTTGACCTCAAAGCTCCCCGATACGTCTCAAATTTTGGATGACACTGTGTTAAATTTTCATGGTTGTGACGTCGATATTTCGTCACTGTCGAGGCTCGGAAGTTTAGAGGTCAAAATGAAATAGGGCAGTTTGTGCCCTATTTGGTCCCGACTGAACAAGACCCTTAGCCTTCGGAATGTGTAAAATAAATACCCCTTCCTTCCCCTCTTCCACTTCCCAATCGCCTCCTCTCTCACCTCAAAGAACCCTTTGGCAGACTGGGTGGCTGCGATTTAATAACCCGAGGCCTGAAGTGAGTTTGCTGAAGAGACTAGCGGTCGGCTTCGGCGAAGAGGGAAGAGAGAAAGATGCTGCCTTTTACGCCGACGGATATATGCCGGCCGACAACACCAACTCCTCAGCTCCTTTCGCTGGCCTTTTTATCGGTCCAGTAAATGCTCCCGCGAGCGTATAACTCAAACGAACGGGTAACCCCACACCAAAAAAGCCCCCCCCCCCCCACCGTCCAGGAGGAGCGTCGGAGTCACAAGCCTGTCGGCTTCTTTGAATAACACGCCGCTTTTTAAATAAACGGCCTCCAGGAATGCCGATTCGTCCGTGAGTGTGGGAGTGTTGGAGAACTCCGTTTGGGTTGGGTTGAAGAGATGGGGAGGAGGGGGAGAAAGAAGGGGTCCCTGGGGTTTTTCGGGGCTGGCGTGTGGGGTAAAAGGCCCTATCCCTCCAGTGCTGGGCTAGGTGGAACACAAGTGGGGGTAAACAGTAGGAGTATGGCGGGGAGGGGGGGTGGGGTGACAGGGTTGTTGTATAGGGGGCACTTGGGGGTGGGGCCGGGGGCAGGAGGCGACAGCAGAGGGAGGAGGAGAGGGAGAACGAGAGAAACCGCAATAAATTAAGCGAGAATTTCCACCAAAGTGTGCGTGCGTGTGTTCTGGACGAAATTTATGGGAGGTAGTTTTGTTCGGCACATATACAATGATTTTTCCAGAGGAGAGGTGGGTCCTCTAGGAAGCTGTGGGGGGTGTAGGGGATTGTGACACTTCGGAATGAGGGAGGTTATTTTTTTCCCTCTCTCCTGAAAGGAAGTTAGGGAAAGTGAAGGTTTCCCACAAAAAAAAATAAAACTCTACGCCCTTCCTTAACTATCCACGCAGTAAGCCCCAGTAGTGGAGGGGCTGTATATGCCTCGAGGACAGAATAAGAAAGCACATTTGGGGGGGGGGGGTGTTCGTGGATCCACCGGTGATGCGAGTCTCCGTCCGCCGGCTGACGGGGCCGCGACGGACCGCGGAGCAAGCGCGCGGCTCCGCGGTGTCCCTTCTTCCGAGTCGTCGGCCCGTCCGACTCGCCGTCGTCGAGGTTGGCTCGCTCGGACGCGCCGCCGGCGGTCCGTGTCTCCGGCGACGTCTGCTCGCACGTGCTTCATGCTTCTGCCCCGTACCAATCGGCACCTAAGACTGGAAGAAGCGGCATTATAGTTGGACTGGAACTCATGGGAGCTGAGAAGCGTGACGCAGGTATTTAGCTTGCTCTTGACGAAGACAGCACGGAGACTTGGGTTTTACGTCCCTTCTGACTCACGGAACACTTAACTGGCAATACTTTTCACGCCCAAACAGGGATAGAATTATAAATGATAACGTTTTGCTTCAATCGGGATTTGAACCAACGTAAGAAGGATGGCGTGGAGAAGAGAAGGTCTCTCAATTTGTTCTTTGTAAAATCAACCTTTAGTTGTTTTCGACGATAATTTCGACAATAATTATCATTACCAAAGTATATTATTGCATAAACCATGACTGCAAATGGAAAAGTGTGGAGTTAACGAAATACTGAGGTATATAAATAAATTACTCGTACCAGTTACATAAAGTTGCTCCAGAAACCTTCGGGAAGAGAGAGGTTCACTCCTAGTATTAGCCTACTGTTAACAAACTGAGTACTACGGAGTACTAGGTATGAAATATATGCACGATGGAACTTCCACGTAGAGTTGTTGTACAATTTTTTCGAACCAAACATTTTATTATTTTGTGGTATATTTATTAACCTTAAGACGACATGAGGAGAGCCCAAGGGTATCTGTAAATTCAGAGAGACCTGATGACGCGTTAGTTTTGCGCATTAAAGTGGACATATGTCCCGGAAATAGGGACGTTAGGGAAAGGACTGACCACAAACATGTCAATCACTAAGTAGAATACTCAAAGAATATTTCATAGTAACGATACTGTCCTATTAAGTTACAGCCGAGTCATGCCACACCGTATGGACGGAGCGCGGTACTTGAAGTGCTCTTCTTATTGCACTAAAGTAGGTATCAGGAGGGCAAGTCTCACCTATCGACCAATGTCACTTGCCTCCCTTGTGGCCTGTATCTAGTTTGGCTAGTATATAAACCTCACTTTAGACCTTATGGTGGCCACCGCTGAGCTCATCTCACAGTTTTACAATTTGCTAGCGCAATGGGTATCGGAAATTCCACTATAGGAGTTCCTTTTATGGAAGAGAAGCTGTAAAAATTCCTACCTCTGCAGGGATTCCAACCACCGTGGGGTATGGAAGAAAGGAGGAGAGTAGCCGCCCGACACCAGCTGTAGGCCGTGTTCCGATCCACGTGACGGCGAAATAGCCATACTTATTTTCCTCAAATTCAGGAAATGATGTCACAATTTCAACATTTGGAACAACTTCACGACCACGAATGAGCTGGTACGGGCAAGTAAGAGAAAGGGCTTACTAGCCAGACGTACCAGTCGTACTATGGCGTCCACTATGGCTAGGGTTGCGAACTTCGTGAGGGCTAATTTGATTGCATGTTAATTTATCTGCCTTCATTAAGTTTAAGAACGGTTATTATGTTCTAGCGTGATCTGATTAACACCAAGTTGCCAGTAAAATTTCATTTCGAGGCGTTTTCACGAGATATTCCAATATGACGGCTGCCTCCACTTATTTGTTTGACGCAGTTTTCGAACACATGTACGTAAAAGCGCTGAAATTACGCCCAGTCTCGCGTGAATGTAGTACATGGTATATATTAAGCAGGTACACCTGAATTGTAACCCGGCCTCAAGTCTGCTGACTGCGAAATGTCGGATGGGGACAATGGCATGACGGCCCATCCAACGGACTCATCCGACGGAGCCACGAGGTCCAGCTAGCACTCGTCGCGATCACCGACGACGGGGCGGGGGAGCGGGATCGATAGTTGAGGAGCGGCGGCTCCGTGATGGGAGAGGCGCCAGCCAGCTCAACGTCAACGGGGGCGAATATTAATGCGTTTTCATTTCCACCCCCGCCATCCAAGTGTCAGGGGGGGTTGGAGGGGCAGCAAAACCAATTTCCATCCGCGCCGCCGAAGAACACGTTTCGGGGGAGATGGCGGAAGAATGGGTTCCGGAGTAGTCCGGGGAAGGACGGCGGGGGGTGGTGGGTGGGTGGTGGAGCATTTTTTTCCAGTAAGTGCTCCCACGGAGGCCTCCCCTCTTCGTCTCTTCCTCTCGCCTGCAGCGGCCACCACGCCGCAGCCCCCACGCCGCAGCCCCCACGCCGCGGCCCACACGCATGCATCTGTCCTGAAAAACCCCTCCGTCATGAGTGCCCTTGTGTACTATATCACTAGGTGTTGGCGCGGTGAAATAGAACACGAAAAAAGGACACTCACACGTTTGAAATTTCCAAAGTTTCAGTCAGCATCATCCTGTCCTTCGTCAAGCAAACAACTTGGAATTGTGTCCTTGACAAAGACCTGGATGGTACTGGCCGAAAACTAGAACATTTTGTACGTGTGAGCGTCCTTTTCTTGTGTTCTATTTCACCGTGACACACCTAGTGGGTGTACGTATTTTTATATCGCTTTCTGTGATTTATCTGTAAACTTGTATCTAAAACGTAATTCAAGTCCATCCCGCAACAATCCTCTGAGGTTGGTCAGTAGGTTATTTAAGGATGCGCCCCTCAGCTATGTTAAAATTGCACCATGAGGCATAGATGGGTAGGACTGCAAGGGAAGCTCTATCCTTATGAAGGAAACCTGTAACCTCCATCAATGCTCTACCAGTGAAGGCCATCGAGGGGTTTGCAGCTTAACATCCAATGTGGCTGATGGACTCCATCAGCTGATTCTCCACTGTACGCCTAAGATGGATTCGGGTTTTGCCATTGAAAATTTCCGTTACTTTCAAATAAAATGGAGAGCCACTACCCCAGCCGTGAAACCAACTCGTTGGCGCCTCAGAAGTACTACTAGGTTAGCAGCGGGAAGTAGGGTACAGGTTAGATGCCCGCTGCCGGCTTTGGACCTCAGGGGGACCATGGTTTAACATGGTTGGACGGACGGAGTTGGCATTGGGTTGGAGTGGTGGCTCGAGTACTTGCTTTCCCGCCTTTAGGTCAGAGTTCGAATCCCTGCCGTATTGGAAATTAATTTTAGTGGAATCACGGTCCCTAGTTGGGTGCTCTGTGGATAGCTCTTCAAGATCTGGTGCTCTGTTCGAGGATGGGACGTGATGGGCTCTGGACCTCTCGGCCCATTTCATCAAGAGAAGGCTAGCGCCGACACCTGATTTTTACTCCACCATTCCTCCCATTCCCTTACCCTACTACCCACATATCCTAATGTCTCTGGTTGCTTCCCTAAGCAACCGTCCAACAAATTGAGGGAGTACTACACTGGCTGCGCTTTCTTCAACGCTCTCAAGAAAGGATAGGATTCCTGGTGAAAATAATATGCCTCCGAGTAATAGAACGAGAGCCCTCTGCTTGTAGGGCCAACATTGTGTGTGCCTATATACAGAAAGGTTTCAGGATTATCGAACCACAAAACCATCGAAGTTGTGGACATCACATCCTCGACTACACTCGACTTTTTTTAACGAGACACCCGAGATATTTCGAGGCCGTGACGTCGAAATTACGTCACTGCCGAGACTCGACCTTTCCGAGTCCTTACTGAATAAGGCCCCGCTAATTCGACCCCCGCGAGGAGCAAGTTCCTCGCGATGGGATGTTTTCCGGGAGGGCGGTGCGGTAGTTTTTTGCACGAGGGCCAAAGGGTTTTTCGGGGGCGTGTGTCTCTGTGCTGTGGAGGAACGGTGGTGGAGTGGAGAGGTTTCGAGGAGTGTTTGGGTGGGGGAGGGGGGTTAGTTGGGTCGGATGGTGGAGGAGGATGAGGGGTTCCCCTTCCCTCTAACCCTCCCCCCTTACTCCTCTCTCGACTGTAATGTATAGGTGGCGACATCTGTTGCTGGCAGTGAAAAAGTTGGGATAATTTTTCTTTTGACGAGGCACAAAGAGCGGTTACTTGGGGAGCAGCACTTTGAGTGGTTGGGAGGGAGCTGACGGGAGGGCAGGCCATGGGAGGGAAGCCTTCCCAACCCCCCCTTCCGTATAACAGATCACCTCCCTCTTCATCTCTCTTCGCCGGTGACGGGACCGGAGGGGTGAGGGCAAGCAGGGAGCTTACTCCTTCTCGGACAACCGCAATTTGTCGCTCGTGAGTTATGGGCCAAGGACTTCGCAGCTGTCCTCGACCCTACCACCCCAATGAGCCCTCCTCCCCGCGGCCCTCCCATCAACCCCCCCCCCCGCCCCCTCCAGGCTCTCACTACATCTCCACCCTCAACCCCTCCCACTTGCTTATCTCCCCCTCCCCTCCGCCCACTTCTTCCCCCCACCCGGCCACCCCCCCGGGAGTTCTCCTACGGCTTGAAATATGAAGCGCAGGGCCCTTCTACGGTAGACGGTCGCATTTCTTTGGCCACCAAAACCCCTCCCCCTTACCTACTCTCTCTCCCCCCCCCTTTTTCTATATCCGCCACTAAGCTGCCTCCGCGCTAAACTTGCCATCAGTGCCATCAAATCGCGAGCATAGATTTCGGGCTCGTTTTCCTCACTTCGAGTGTTCATTTTGACTGACGCCCCTTGGCAGTTTTTATTATAAGTGCGCGGAGGGTTGTCGGGTCAAACGTCAAGGTGGGTTGTTGGATGTCAACGTTCTTGATTGAGTCAATCACGACGATTACTTCAACTAATTTTTTTCAATATTTCATATCATTTAACTCGACTTTGAATCCGTCTTTTATCATATTCAACTGCTAAATATAAATAAGCAATGAGGCGGGTCATGTGTTTATTTTAGCATTTTAATCTGTGATACTACCTTTGATATTTGTAGCTAAGATGTACTACCATATTCTTTGAAATCTGTTTTAACAATTTTTAGTTTCTCATAACATTAAGAAGTGCTTCAACTGTTCTGCATTTCCAGACTTTTCAGCCGTTTTGGGTCATTAAGTCCAAATTCGTGTACATCATTTATCATTCTCTTCTGTGATTCTATGCACCCTACCGTGTTTAATGCATCCTTTTCTCTTGACATTTTAAGTTGTGAAACCAGACTATTCATCATGCTGGGAAACAAAATACATTATCAGTCTCCACCAACTCTTGATAAGACCCAAGGAAACCCTCAATATGCTCGGTCAAACCAAGCAATGAGCATAGCAATAAGTAGACCTGCTTAGGTCGGTCTTTAATTTTCCTTTATTTTTGGCAATGGGGAACTTTCGTTGAAGCAGATGACAGCGCATCATTGCTATCGGAACTACATGGATGCCTAGTTTCCCCTTCGGATTCGGCTGCTGCTAAGGAAGAGTACCTGAGTCTATTTCTTTTACATTTCCTTCAAAATTTAACTTTGGCGAAATATGGCGACAGCATAATATTTCTTTCAGTGATTTAGAAGAGCATCAAACTCGTCTAAATTGGGTATGGGAGGGCTAGAATTACCGGAGAATTGTAATCTACCTGCTCACCTGCAGACGCTTGTAAATTCTCCCCCGAATAATTCAGCTCGGGTTTGGTCACGTACCCACGTTCAAGAGTGTGCCATACGATTGCAAGCCTACCACTTCACAAATTCAAATCGAAATCATATCTAGGTAAACATAATATTTCAGCATTGAGCTTGTAGAAATATAAATTTGGTCAGCACGCATCGTGTTACCATGGTTGAATCCACTAGCTCTGAGCGTCCCCGTCAGAGTTGGCGTTGGTATTAATGGCATATCCAAGAATGATACTACCTCCAGGGTTTGTCACGGTTTACGACGCAACGTTAATAAATGAATAACAGCAAAAGACGACCTCCAAATTACCCTTGGAAGCAATCGAATTTTTTAAGTGTCTGCAGTGTCACCCTCATGCCATTGGGAGCAAGAACGGCTAAACTGAGACGATACGCTTCATTTCTACGGCGCGGTCGCTGAGTTATGCTCCCGGAAGTTCTCAAGCCGCCTCTTACACTCTTCGGCTCCGCTATTTTACCCGCTCCAATCTGCAACTACCGCGATTTCCTTTGGCCATGCTATCCACACTTTAAGTCATTTGGCAGCATTTCAATTCCACCACGAGGATGCCGCAACTCCAGCTACTTATTAACTTTATGAACACGTACTATGAGTTAATGGGATTCACAGCTCTAAAAGCCCCCATTTGTTTCCATATGAGGTGAGTGTTCAAGGCTCTACACAGGGCAGTGGTTCAAGTCGTGCGACCTGTATCCAAATGCTTTTCAGAAGGTGGATTGTTTCCGTGAGAAAGTAGAGAAATCGCCTGGCGAAATAGTGAGCTCAAATTTATTCTTTAATGAGAAAATCGGTAGTTTTTTTGTTTCCTCAAAGGTTAGAAGCTAATCCGCAAAGGTTATAAGATTAGGACTGATGAGGAGAGCATTCCATTTCCTACTGTGGTGAAGTGGGACGTGGGGCAATCCACTTCCATTGATTGCATGGAGGGTTTCAAACGCTGCAAAAAAGCAATGCTTAAAATCAACTAATACTAATTGGAAAATGTTTCGCAGGTGTTCGTTATCGTTTGTATTAAGTCAGGGGAGAAGGAAGTCGAAACGTTGAAGGGTAAAAACCAACAGAAGTAATAGAAAATATCTGGAATAGATAAAAAAACGTAACAAAGTTTATTACGTATATGTGATGCCGGAAGAAGTTAAAGTCATGAAGCATTGTCTCCATAGCCGTAGTTGTCCAGAGGACAGACTAGTATAGCCAAAGAAGTGGCTAATTGTGTGTTCTGTTTCCACAACATTCACATTGTCGATATCAGTGCATTTCAAACTTTTCACCTTGAACCTTTTAATTCTCACAATTTTACACAAAAACCACTCACTTTTGTTACATATGTTAAATATTGGTAAAATTGTGTAGCATTGGAGACTTATTTCCAAGATGTGTTAATTTTTTAATTGGTGATTTCCCAATTATAATAAGTAAAACGCTTTTCTCACTGATAACAAACTTGACGTTGGCGTATTCTTAATATAATTGCTCCTTGATGCTACAGCGCGACACTCCGTGATGTCGTGACACGCAGTTTGAATAGCTCTGGTCTATATGAATGAACTTGATTCCATAAAATTATAATAATGCGTACCATTAATGGTAGCTTAAATTTAGTTTAGTGGAACAATATTTTGAATAATACAAAAGGCTTTAACCTATATATATTTTTATATACACCTAACTACTCCGTATATCGAGTAAGGATCTCTCATTTTTCGAGTAAACTATCGTGACAACTGTATTCGCGTTCCATTAAATAGATTTAATAAGCTTCCAGCGCACATAATCACTTATTCCAACCCCGTCACTCATTTAATGTTTTGGCAAGCTGAATTAATCATGGCGAACAAAATTTAATAACTTCATTTCTTAAGTTAATGAGATTTTACCAGATATTGCCGCAATTGAAGCTCCTTCAAAACATCGCGCGACCGATTATTCTTAAGCGATTCGGTCCGTTGGTGTGCGAAATTAAGCCATTAGCGTGAAGAGGAGTAATTTTCGCCGCCAATTTCCCCATTATAAAGTACAATTACCTAGGTCCTAGCAGGGGTGGCTCCAGACCAGAGATTCGGGGGGGGGGGGGGCACCACTGGTGGTATGGAACTCTTCCCAGGAAAAGGGGAGTCCGGGCGTTTCGTCCCTGGAAATCGTAACAAAACATTAAATATAAGTGCACAGTACAACACCTGCAGTTAAATTTAATTACTGAAATTCTGCTCCACCACGTAACGCCAGATACGGTCAAATTTAAGGACGGAAACATTTACCGGGCCCAGGTATTGCAAAACCAAAGGGATTAAGCTCAATCTTTTGAAAGGAATTTTCTTACGGCATGACACGCATCTAACATGACCGGCCTTTGCGATTGTAAAATTTCATATTATATGTGTATATATTCGATATTGCTTACAAATGATTTGGGAACTATTACGGTTTTTGATTTAAAAAAATAAGAGGCCTTATTTATTTTAATTTACTCATTTTCTCATCTCATGAATTTAATTATTACTTACCATTACTCTTTGGCATCAGCAGACATTATCAGATGGCAATGGTAATGGAGTCGTGGTCTTATTCCTCCAGTTCAGCCATATCCGTGGGACACGATTTTCTTAAAACACCAATTAACCTTAGGTGGCATATTACCCTCTTTCCCCCAAGACGCAATTTCAACCGGAAGGGCGGACTCTGAGCACAGCGGCGGCCACCTTGGCAGATCCGTGCCCGTAATTCGCAATCAGCGTACACGTCGACTTACGTGCAAACGCACGACACACCCCTGGCGCCCGGATCGTGAAAGGTACAAGAGCGCGCGAGCAGTTACCCGGATGCGGTGATTTAGCTCCTCGAGGGAAAGGGCGTTCAAAGGAAACGGAATTATTCGCCGAGGCGAGGGAAAGAAAAATCGGCAAGTGGAGGAGACATCAGACGAAGCCTCTCCGCAGGACAGATGGGCGGCTTTCGTAATGGCCGAGCGACATGCATCCCTTTGGTTGTTGGCAGTGATGACGCCGATCTCGTTTGCATTCTCGCGACACGGAATCCAGCTACGCGATCGAGTGGACTTTTCCGTTTTCCCTGAGAAAATGTGACGGGCAGCTCTTCTTGCAGATATGGGCGACGCCCAGGCCACGTCTGTGGTCGGTTGTTTGTTTGGTTACCTACTTGGGGAGCCGACCAACAACCAAAGTCATTTGTGCCGAAGATTCAGGCGATATGGCGTGGAATTTCAGCATGATAAGTTTGAAGAGTTAATTGCAATTTGTCGCAAATAAAGTTTAAAAAAAAGACTTTATTAAAACCTAGGTTTCGATGTTTTACACATGTTTCACCAGAAGATGATGAGTAAAACATCGAGGCCTAGGTCTTAATAGTCTTTAAAAAAGGTTTTATGTGTGGAAAATTGCTTTTAACTCTTCAAACTTATTAAGTCATTTGTGCCGATAAGGTAGTTTTAGTGAGATTTTTCTCATGTCAAAATAAAGACCGTATTCGAAATTTATTTTTAAAATGTAAGCAGCTGTAAGAAGTATGAAATAAATACAGTGACATAATTGACGCAAAACAAGGTTTTTAATTATTAAAATTCTCGATAAATGACAAAATTTGTAGATATTGGATTTAAATTGACTCATTTCTTTACGCCGTACGGCGAAAACGGCTACAGAACCAAATATTTTTTCGATTCGGTAAAAATTACTGTGGTGACTCCCTAATTGATCAATTGTTTATACAGTAGAGAAACCTTCATAAGCTGTACGAAGAATGAAGAAAATATTGAAATATTGTAGGCTCAAAAATATAGTTTTATATGATTGAAATTCTCAGTAACTAACTAAATACACACGTACTTATAAGACTTTAATAAGACCAATTTTTTCTCGTCGTACGCAGAAAACCCCTTGAAAATAAAAAAATTCTTTTCGATTCTGTAAAAACTACAGCCGTGAGTTATTCAATCGTTTGAAAAATATTTCATTCTTAATACAAACTACACACAGTCAAATTTCTGACGAGATGTATTGCTTTAGAAATTCCTTATGTATGAAATGAATTCACTTTGAGGTGCATATCCGTACCATTTCCCATGGAAAAGAGCTGGTATTTTTTGGCGAATATCTAGAAAACTTTAATGGTTAGTGGCTCATATTTTTTTACCACTAGAAAGATAAGATATTTTCTTTTACAATGGGGCCTAATTCATAGAATTTATACGAAGTAAATATAACTATTTCAGGCTGGACCTGGTGGAAGTTGTCGATATTTATCTTATATATATATATATATAAGAATGTTTGTTTTGTTCGTGTTTTATGCACGCCAATACCATTCATCCGATTCCGATGAAACTTTGGTAAGTTGTGCGCGTACCTATAAAGGTTTCTGAATTATAAAAATGGCAATTTTTGGGGTTATTTTTACCCCAATATTGTTAACATTTACTCCCATAAGAAAAGCATTGAGTTCGGTGCAGGTTTTTCTTTAAATGCTTTTTTAAATTACTTGTACTCAAGATATTGGATGAAAATTGTATCATAGAACGCATAAAAGAATGCAGTATTTCATTATTCCATTAAATTTTAGTACGCGCTTCGTTTTTGTCCAATTATGGTGTTTTCATCTCGAAATTCAACATTTTTTCTTACTTTTCAACAATAGAAATTTCCTTGGCAACCAGGCGTGGATATCCATTTAATATCTATTAAATGAATGGCTATTCACGCCTGCCGCATTTAAATCCCAGGTTCTGATACTAATTTGATAGTTGTAGTCAAACGACTACAGTTCCTCGGTCGCATTGTCCATCAAACAAGGTAAAAGGTCAATCGCTTCAAGTGTGTGGATTAAATCTGGAAAATCCATGCTACTCACAATATGCTCACGAGTGGGACAACCGAAAAATTTATTTGTTTTTGCAGAGGGCGGTGAGATAAAAAATAATGTATATCCCAAAGCACTTGAATAAATTTTTTCAACTTTAATTTAATACACAAAAAATCGTTGTCTTTAATTTATTTTGTGCATGTGTCTGCTTTGCATATATGTGCCTAGTTAGAAAGAAGGTTGCCTAGTTAGAGGCATTGGAGCGCATGCCGGGGAAACTTAGGTGAGTTGTTGTGCGCGCGCCTTCGAAGGTTTCTGAATTATTAAATCAATTGTACAATAGGTGGAGCGTGAATAGTTTCAACAAATGAGTGTTGGCATGCGAGCTTCTCAAACAAGCGAGGAACAACAAGCAAGCCACGAAGCAGATAGTTTACGAGTTGCTCAATCACGTATATCAGGCTCGTATCAGTGAGACATAATTTGTGTTAAAAGTAACGTACTTTATTTGTACGTAGAATAAGATTTGGTGCATTGGTCTCTTTGCATGCTTTTGAATATTTAATGCTTATCATAAGATCACTTAAAGAATAAGGTTTTGAATTCTTGCATACGATTTTGTGTACATACTTCGCTTTTCTCTAAAATTGGATTTTTAAGGTCGAAAATCTATAATCTTTGCACTACTTCAACATTAGAATATTTTATTAACTTGGAAACCGCAACATAGGAATAGAAGCTCATGCCATCATTTGTGCGTTATGAATTCTTGTGTAGGTACGAGGAATTCATTGAACTAGGTTTTACATTTGTTTAGGGACTGATTTTGAACCCTGAAAAGATTTGTGGGCCAAGCCATCAAAATTATGGAAATGAATGGGGACTTCAATATAGAGTATTTAATTTTTCGAATAGACAAAAAAATAACTGTCCGTCATTTATTTTGTACATGTTTGCTTTGTATACATGTGGCTACTTAGAAAAGAAAAGTGGCATTGCAACGTATACCGGGCACAGATAGTAATGAATACAAACACTTAATAATCTTCCACAGATTTATTTCTATGGCACGACGCGTTTCACCATTCTGTGGCATAATCATGTGCACATGATTATGCCACAGAGTGGTGAAACGCGTCGTGCCATAGAAATAAATCTATGGAAGATTACTAAGTGTTTTATTCATTAAGAAAATTAATGGAAGTATTATCTCACTCAAGCTAACTTCAGGACAGGTGGGTAAGTTGGCAAGGGGAGGATTTTTTTGGAATGTAGGAAGGGAGGAGAGAAACCCTGATGTCAACCGAAGGGGACCGCGGTTTAACGTCGATCCGACGGACGGGGTACTTTACCTGAAGTGGCGGTCCACCGATAATTTTCCACCGACACCGGTATTTGAACCAAGACCCTTTGGGATTGGAAACCAACACTCTAGCCACCACCCACATCCCAACGTCTTTGGAATTACGAACCCGCGTGTTATGGGCGGAACTCACCGGAAAGCGTTTACTGGCGGAAGTAACACAATTCATCTGTAAAGGATTTCAGGTTTTCCAGGCGAAGATTTATGTCAGTGATCTTTCGGTGTTTACACCGGGTAGTTGGGTCCATGGCGGCCAACGTTTCGATGCTCGAGTTGAGCATCGAAACATTGGCCGCCATGGACCTAACTACCCGGTGTAAACCCCGAAAGATCGCTGAAATTCATCTGTAAAACTTGGACATTTGTTTACATTAGCCAAACTCTCTATTTCCATGTATGAAGTAATTTACAATGACCAAAAAGCCAAAAGACTAATAAATATTTAGTCTATATTTTGACCAAAAGCTGCAGAAATATACCCCAAAGGTCAAAAGGCCAACGTTAGAGATCGGTATACACCATGACGGCAAAATTCGCCATGAAGAAATTATTTGACTTGACCGGGATTCGAACCCGGATCACCCAATCGCCGGTCGGATATGCTAGTCAGTTACACCCCCAAGCTATCCTAATTTAGGGACAATTTTCAGCGGGTAGTTATGTGATCAAGATGGTGGTGTAGCTGGCTAACACACCCGACCGGCAATTGGGATATCCGGGTTCGAATCCCGGTCAAGTCAAACAATTTTTTCATGGAAATTTCATCGTCTTTGGGTGTATATGTTCACACCCGTGCGCGTGACTGCGTGCACCACATCATTTGTGCAACCGCAATGATTGGAAAGTGGTAAGGGATCTTGCTGGCGTGGTGGCGAGAATACTGGCTCCCCATCCCGATGGTTCGGGTTCAAATCCCGGCGGTGGTGTACATTTCCAGTGGAATTACAATTTTTAATTGAGTGTTTTTTAGAAAGCACTTCAGGTACCGTACTCTGTCCTTCGGATGGGACGTTAAACATTGTTAAGCGGCCTTCGTTAAGAATAGCCTAATGTCGACGCCAAGTTTCTTTCCACCCTTCCTCCTCTCCACATATAACCCGTCCCCTACCATGCTTACTCACCTGTACTCATTGTCAGTGGCGCAAATGACCTCAGCTTCCCTGTAAAACCAACCAACCAAAACGTTTTCATTTTTTCATGAGGTCATTTGATACTACGTCGCAGGAAATGAAGTCAGTTCACGAATTTATTTGGTTGCCCCAGAAAATGAGATATTTTTGCGAGGTTCAATGAGCATTTTCTCTGATGGACAGAAAGTGTCTCGTAGTTCCGAAATCTTCTCATGCTTCGCCCCTTCCGTTAGTGACGACATAAATCGTGATTGGACTTGGATTAACGCAAGCGAGAACTTCAATATTACAGAGTCGTGACGTCTAATGCCAATGCATAAAAATTCACCAAGAATATTGTCGAATGGCAAATGCATGAAAAGACATATGGATACTAAACTTGCTCCCAGTGGGTGTTGCCAAACATTCCTCATGCACCGAAAAATCAGGACCAAGCTGATTGTAGCGCCATCTATAGAGAATGAGAGAACACTATAGAAAATGTGGTTCTAATAAGGGAAGACCGAGATTCAATTGGAGATACTGGAAATAAAGGTACCGTAATTGGCCTCCCTATTAACACCGGCCATTCTTTCACACACACAAGTGAACCATGCCGAATGCAGCACCGACCTATCTTTTGCGGAAAGCTAGGCAACACTGCTGCCCCCGTACAAGTGATACCGAAGATTTAGATCCATATGTATATTCAAAGGCTCATGATTTCCGATAGGTGTTGGGCCAGTATAATATGAATAATATTAGGTTTTTAAATATTTAAAGTTAGTCCACTTATGGTAGGATCTACTATCAAAGGAAGTACTGCAACGATTCTTTTCTTTTGCCGGGGATCCTGATACAATGCCGAATTTTAATGTAACTATTATTGACTAACCATGAGCTTTCTTGGCCTATGTTAGCTTCAATCAGCTTGATGTTTTTTTCTTCAGGGAATTCCTTTCTAAGGGTAATTTCTCTTATACCATGCATAGAATATTTTAAGTAAAATGATTTTTCATTACATTGCAATCAATGGTACATTATTACAGTTCCCTCCTACGGTGGATGAAATCATATTTTAGGTGGTAAATAATGGTGAATTTTAGGCATTATCAGTATACTACATTAAATCTTGGTAGATTACTTTTTTTTTTACATATATTCAGGAGAATAAGTTAATCGCAGAACAACGTGCGAAATATTTGTTTTTTTGAACGAATGACTGGGAATTATTATATCGGAAGAAGGTGAAGCAAGAATTTCAAGGAACATATTCGCTGAGCAGCCATGTACATTTAGTTGAACCAAAATGGCCTATTTTGAATCATCACTGAAACAAAAAGCCGAGATAGGTAATGTAAAATCACAGATAAGGTATTATTCTCATGCAGTTCATATTGGGCCACAACGCTAATTTTGATAAACACTTTGTGAATGGACTTGACTTCCACTGCGTAACTGTTGGGCAAATGTCGGATCGCGAAAATGTTTGCTTATTCTGCATCCGATAGCCTCTTATCGTAAGACCGCTATCGTTGAAAATGGGAGTGATTAAAATTTTTAATTAAAACGCTGCGCGGAATATTCCTGTGCTTTGTTTGCGGTGGCTGGGATTGGCTTTTGATAGTGAGATAGGGAGAGAGGAGCAGTCGAAGGAATCAAATGGTCATGAAAAACAGACGGCACGAATCCCACAGATGCCCATCTGGTCCTCGGTTTGAACCCAAGGTTCTTAGAACCTTGGTGCGGACCAACGAGATATGGTTTAGACGGGATGAGGGCGTTGAGGAATCGTAAACCCTTTAGGAACCATCTGCTCAGAAACAAAGCCCTCATTGAAGGTAACAAAACCTATGATCTACCAAGAGACAGCCAGAACCGCTCTCTGAAAGAATGCAAAATGATGATGTAGCTGGACTCACTCACTGGAGCAAGCTCTCAATTCCACCTGCACGCCTCTGGTCAGCTACACTGTTAAAAAGGTCAAAACGTGTTTTAGTCACAATGCAATGCCTAGCAACTGAATATGAATGAAAGATAATCATTATTATTTATGTTAAGTTGAATTATAATCGAAATGTGAACTATTAGAAAAGCAGGCCAGGAAAGATTAGAAGCATACGAAACCTGGTGTTGGAGGAGGGTGCTGAAGATCAAATGGACGGAGAAAATGAGAAATGAAGTATGTATACAGAAGAGCAGAAGAGGGAAAGACCATATTGAACACTATAGAAAAAAGAATAACCAAATGGATTGGACACACCCTGAGGCACAATGGATTTGTGAGGAAACAATCGAAGGAAAAAATAGATGAAAAAGTGCCAAGAGGAAGACCAAGGGATAAGTACATAGATCAAACCAAGAGGAAAGTAGAAGAAAGGAAACATACATAAGAAGTACACATGTACATAAGAAGAACTACCAGTGAGTAAGGGAACTAGCATTAGAAAGGGAAGGATAAAGGGCTGTAGACGACAAATCTCAGGGTTGAACGAACAATGAATGACAATAGGGGTTTGTGGTAACGTACTGCGGAGTGCATAATGTGAGCGTTCTTGAAGCAAAGTTAAAGATTTTTCTCTCATTATTGTGAATTTTAATTACTGTCGGGGCCACCATTCTACCTTTCCAAGATCAAGAAGGGAGCGACGTTGTTACAGAGTCTGTAAATTAAGGGTGAAATACACCGCATGAATACACCGTAGAGCCATACTTATTATTTATATTAATTTTAATCACAATAGGGGTCTTGTTTGTGGTATCGTGCTGTTACATTATAAGAACATTATTGAAGCAAATGTGACGCATGTTTTCTCATTATCATGTATTTTATTTACTGTTGTCACCGACAATCTACATTTAAAAGGTCAAAAAGGTAACAACGTGGTCATAGAGTCCGTGAATCAAGTGTGAAGGAAGCTGCTCAACAATTAAATTCGATTGTGGACACAAACTTAGCTTCACCTATCCGTTGGTGACGGTAGTAATTGAGTCCATATGAAATCAGGAAAATTAACACTCTCCCTTTTTTTAGAGGAGTGAATGAATTTTTTAAATCGAAAAAAGCTATTGGAAATTCGCCGAATTGCGAAAAAAAATTTGTGATGGAGCAATGTAGCAGGGGGAGGGTTCGACTACGAGGTCCTGGCGAGAAAACGATGTCAGCATGCACGGTAGTTCTTCGAAGAAAGGGTATGACATCCTCTTCGATTATTACGATTACAAAAACTCCTGAACCTAAATTCTAGAAACCTAAAAATCTCGAGAAATTAATGAATACAAAGGTAAGGGGTACATGGCTTACATGGTAAGGGATACATGGCTTACCAATACATTAGTTTTTCTTTCGTATTACTACCAGTTACTGCTCCATTGAAAATGATCTATTTTTTAGCAATTTTTCTTTACAACATGACTTGTATCTGCTTCACAAAAAACTTTGCTTCATTGCTCCATTTTTAAAAAATCGCTCCATGTTGAAGACAGGTAATTCAAAAAGAGAGCGATTGAGAATTAAATTTAACTTAAAGATTAATCCAAATTTCCAATAAAGGCAGATAAAATTAGACTCCTATGCATGCATTTCAGTCATTCAGGTGACTATCGACAGGGAGAACTTAAGTCTCGTAATCACGCACATATTTGAAACACGCACGTGTTTTCGAGATTTCTCTCTGTCGAAGGTCACCTGGATGACCTAAATTCATACATGGGAGTCTAATTTCATCTGACTTTATTTAGATCTTTTATCTACGCACTCATTCAACCTTGGCTATGAAAATCTCAGTGGTTTGAAAAAGCCTTTCCTGGCGTATTATCCAACCTCCTTAATTTATCTCGTTGCACATTATGACGCTCACCTTCCAATGAGCCAGTTTTAATGAGGCCCTTTACGGTTGGCTCTTTAATTTTTTACTTTTTCTGAGGTATTCAAGTTCAACGAAGAGTTGGAGAAAAATGAAGTATAATAAAAAAATCTGCGAGGAAGGAGAGAAAAACGTATTGGGCCCATTTGTCGACACAAGAGCCTAATGGAAACCTAATGGAAGGAGAAATAAATGGGAAGAATTATAAAGAAAGATCAATAAAGGAATACATCAAGCAAACCATAAAGGACGTCAGAGCCAATAATTATGTTAGAATAAAGCAGTTGGTAGAGAGGAGAGTGGAGTGGAGAACTATTGCAAACCAATCTTCGGATTGATGGCTACAGATGATGATTGTTTCATATACGCTAATCTTTTTTTAAACTTATGCCACGTTACTTAAACTTTTGCACTCGTTTTTGTAACTTTCCGTTGATGGGTGATGTCCTTACCTCCGCTGCCCTCCATCGGTGACAGCCAATAGGGTGGCTTGTAGTTGGAGATGAATATATGCGATCTTCCTGTCAAATCGTTGAGGCACCATTCATCATAAACTACACGAACCGGATGCTAAAACGTTTAACGTTAGCTTCGCAGTAACGTAATTTGGCGGCGAAGCCATCCATTTGGAAAGTCTCGTTCCCAATTGGCAGCTCCAAATCAAAAGTGGACAGGCCGAAATTTGTGCACGCTGCGTTGACAGGAACATGGGCCCTGAGATATGGCTTGGCAGTCATCCGTGAGGCATGAGGAGGAGGTGGGGAAAGTGGGTGGAGGAGGCCAAGTTTAGATTTGCGGAGAAGATAAGCCGGGTGGGACTGTTGTTGGGTTAGGGACAGGGAGGAATATTCATGTCTAGGTATCCACTATCCGCGATCGGCCGCTTCGCCTCGAGGGAATATCGGCCATATTTGTTTGGGCCGCACTTCCCCACTCCTCCTAGCACATCGCCGCGCCTTATTTCTCAGCCTCGTTCCATTCCTCCTCCCATGTGGTTGTGTTTGAAATAGCACCCTCACTCACGTGCATTACGCATACGCGCACTAAAATCATCAGCTGACGATTAAATCTTTTTGTTTCCACGACTGTCTAAAATACTAGGAAACTACTCTCCATTTATTGAAGATATTTGGAGAAGATACAATACTATGTATTTAGAGTAGAGATGAAAATTTTGGAAATAAAATTTAGAATAGCGAATTCCTAATGATAAAAACTCGGTATTGCCACCTTATTAGAGCTCTCAAGTTTCAGCCGTGCATGTTGAGTGACAGTCATATCCCGGCTAGTTCTTAGAAAGATGAGTTTTGTTATTTAAATTTGCTGCAAAGATTGAAAATCTTTTTATAAAAATGAAGAGGAGGAAAAACATTAATTTTTTTGTCACTCAAATAGCACATTATAGAGCTCTCAAGTCAGAGCACGATTATTGTCATTCAGGTTATTTATGCTGTTAAGGAACCATTAAAATATCAATCGTGTATCGGCCGGTCCCCTTTGACACAAAAGGACTCTGAGATAATATTTTAAGTAGCTCAAGTTTATGTGTGGCTCGGCTGGAGGCCAGAACAAAAAATAAACGCAGAAATATGTGTTCAGAATGGTGCTGGGTCTGAAATTACCTTAATTAATTTCTTTCTTGATCCGTTTTCTTTTTTCTCGAACAGCCTATCCCAAGGTATCAGCTTTCTAATTCATGCTGAGCCAATCTCTTTTGCCACTCATGGTAGTGGGGAGGGTTTCAAACGTGCAGAAGAAGAGATATTTTCTTTATTAAACTTTATTTTGATTGTATATCCTTTTGACAATTTCTATAAACGCTCAATTACGTTTCAGATAATCTATTCGTTACTTCTTCACTGAAAATTGTTCACCCAGCGATTCTGTTTCTGATTCTGTGCTTGTTCTGATCTTTTCGTCAGCGATAGTATTTATCTCTCTTTAAAAAAATCAGAATTGCTTAAAATGTGGGTAGGTCTTTTGCGCCTTTTGAAGTTAACTCGTGCGTAAGGGTATAGGGTCTCATATATTTCACTGAACTAAATAACCCTAATCGCCTAGACATTTCTACATTGAGTTTAAGGCCGGAAAATTCCTCAGACCCATCTTCCCTGATGCATGTTTTACATTAAAAATATTTGGAGCATGCATCTCGGAGACATACCATATACAAAAAACAGAATTTTAAACCTAGAAAACAATTCCACGACCTTGAGAGTTGCGGAGCTGTTTGTGGTTGGTTTATCGAATGACCGAGCGACATTACCGAGCAATCAATAATATTGTTTTAGTTCACTTAATATCGTATCATAAAATATAGTGTAGCATATTATTGTATTTTCAGACACATTCTATTCCTGGTTGGAGTTTAAACCCACGCACCTTTGGGCCTGCAAGATATCCAAATTTAAAATCTCGTCACTCGTCCTTCGACTTGTAACATTTAAAGGTCCTCTTGTTTTGCAAATGACTTCCATCATTTTCTATGGAAGTTTATCTCGTCGCCTAGTCTTTTCGCTTGGAAAAGGTACATCATCTTTTTCTCACCAAACTTTGGTAAATATTTCAAAGAACGGTCGACAAGTTCAGATTTCACCTTGATAATGACTAGTCGATACCCTGGGCCGGAAGAAATAAAACTTTCTGTGGAATATTAAAAAAGTGAAATTATTTCCAAATTATCACAATGTGATTCCATCAAATTGAACCTGAAAATTTTATATATATTTGTGAAGCTAGTACAGCCACTAAGGCTAAATTATATCGGAAGCTCTCCATCAAAATCCGCATCGCAAGCCTCAACATCTTTTTCCACAGCTGTGGTTTAAAACGGGGATTAACTCCCCACTATGTCTCTCTTCTCTCCAAGACTACGTCACATGCAGCTATCAAAGCTATTGAAGCAGCCCAGAAGATTTAGATTCTTAAGAAGTGGTTTCGCAGTCCGTGACTGCCTATCACATGACCTTCAAACGTTGATAATGACTGTGTAATAGTCGAAGCTCTTGGTCGAAAGAAATAAAACTTTCTGCGGAATATTACAAAATGAAATTATTTTCTTATTTTCACGATAGTAAATGGTGAAATTAGCGTATATAATTAATTAAATTTTTTTATCTCAATGGTAACTCTAGATGAAAAAATACCGCGAGGATTCTTTGAAAACAACGTTCCGAGATGAAGTTCTCCAAGGCACATCAGCGGAGATATCCCCCGCGTCTCCCGAAGAGGGGACGAGAAACACATTGTGCGATTCGCACCGCGAAAACACCCCCCCCACACACAAACCGCCGTTCTCAATTTCGCCCGAATCCAGCATCTCTTCCACCCGCGCCACATCTTCTCCTCATCCGCCCACCCCCATAAATTCTTCCCTGAAATTCTTACCCACCCCCCCCTCCCTCCCAAAACTCACCTCTCCCAACCCATTTCTGCTCCTGTCAGATACTCCCCTCCCACACACTTGCCAAGCTTCCAGCATGATGACTCCTTCCCTCCCCCCGCCAAAAGCCCGAACCCGTCTAAAAAACCTTCCCCACCCACGTCACAAGAACCCCCACACCCACGAAAACCTTCCCCCATCCCATTCGAACCCATCCCCCATCCCCCACACCCCGGGATCGTGCCCCTCCCCACACCACCGCAGTGTCCCTGATCCCCCACACCCCACACGGCACGCAATAGGCGGGGTGGTCTCGGAGAATCGAGGAGGGGTGGTCCCTCCCCCTATGCCACTGGACGAGCTCTCTCTAGGCTTCTCTCTCCTCGTGCCGGAAATGCGGTCGACAGGGAGGAGGAAGGACCGGGGTAGTGTCGTGTAGGTAAATTGTGGTGGGGGAGAGTGCCAATCAAGCAGGTACAGTAATCACGGCGACGGCCGGGCGGTGGGGTTGGGTGGTGGGGGAGGGAGGGAGAAGGGGGGGGGTCTCTCTTGAAAGATGCGGCGAAGAAGATGGGTGGAGACGAGTATGATGGCCGCGCGGAAGTTTTAAAAGGAAGTTCTCTCTCTCTCTGCAGCCTCCTCTCCCCGTTCCATCCTCAGTTCTTCGGGATGGAAGCCTGCTCCCTGCTCCGAGCCCCTCTCTCTTACCGCGCAACCTTCCCCGCTTGAGCCAAAAGGGGGACAGAGGAGGAGGCAAGCAAAAAGACGAGAGAGTTGTCCAAATAAACCATCCAGTTGGCGTAAAAGCGGTGGAACCGGTGCAAAGACATGCGATGGCTCATCCCCCCCTTACCCCCGGTATAGACCTCCTTACCCACGGTGGTGGTTTGCTGCGGGGTAGTGCTGTGGAGACGGCAAGAGAGCTGGGAGGTGTGACTTGGGTCGGTGGACGTTAAGGTGAGGTGTAATATCTAAGCAGGAGGTTGGTTTCTCGAATTTCTGGGTGTAAAGTGGGTATTTATTCCGATATGAGGTGGACGGTGAGACAGGAACAGGTCGAGGGGGTGGGGGGGGGGGGGGGGGTGGACGGCTCACCTCAGAAACTCAACTCTTCTCCCACTCCAGTCTCTGGCTTCGAGTCCCCTTGTTACGTCTCCGCCGACCTGCCTGCCGGCATTGTTCCTTGACTCATGACGATGCGACCGGTTAGTCTCGGGGAACGGTTTGGTCGGATGACCGACCGCTTTGCACTTGCTTGTTAGTTTGAATGTGGCCTGCTTGGCTGTGTTTGACTGCATTCGTCTTGCCCTTAAAAAGGAGAGGGATTAGGGACGTAAAGACGTTCAATTTTGTAAACCTTACATCATTGGAATAAAAAAAAACAGGAACATCGTGATTCTGAAAAAATATTTTTTTTAAGTCACCACATGAAAAATTTAGTAGAATCACAAAGTTACAGTTTATCATACCAATATGAATCGATATCCATAAAGTTACGCAAAAAACTAGTAACTACAAACCATGGATTACAGTTCAGAGTAGATGGCGTATTGACTAACGAAAGCGAAACCTCTTTTTTGTGAAATATTATCCACCTAATATGGCTGATGTTTGCAATATGTCCAGAAAATTAATGGCAATAACTTAATAATGTAGTGATTAAAAGAATATATTTCCACCTGGGGTTTTTATAATTAATAGTACTTAGTAATAGTACTAGGCTACTAATAGTACTTATGTATATGCAGTATTAACTGCGTAACTGAACCATTCATCATGGCCGATTGCGCATTTTAATAGCTCCGATATTCCGTTGCACAATCATATCGCATTATTCCATCTAGTCTTTTTTTCATTAAAAGTCAGAGTGATTTTATTTCAGAGTTAGAGATATAGAGTTGTTCGCCTGAATCGACGGTACGCTATTCATTGTGGTCAACGGATCTCAAAAAAGGGCATGTTGACTGAGTGACATTTGTGCTTAAATGAAGAAGGATTAAACTTGATGTTCCGCATTTTTAAAAGAATGGATTCGTGATCTTTAGGGGAGAAAGAACTAAAAGAAAATGAAATTTTGAAAACAATAACCGAAAATATATTTGAAATATTGGCAGAGGAAATGAATATAGTGTCAATGACGTAACTTTCCATTTACACGAGGTGTGAGTAAATTGTAATTTTACTTGGCCACTGAATGCATTGTGTAATGCTCAATATAATAATCAGAGTGGGCTAAAATTAAAGCAAAATTTTAAAACAATGGGCAAAATGAATGTTTCGTAGTCATACTATAGAGCAACATTCCTCCTCTCTCAAAGTTGATTTTCTGGCTAACAACTTACGAAGATCAACATTTGCTCGTTTAGCAACTTGGAGGATCATTGTGCTCAAAGTTGTTTAGCTTTGTATAGCCATATATAGCATAGAAACGTGGGCCGTGTAATAGTTAACTAGAAGGTTTCCCCGTGAAACTGTAAGTCATCAAGTCTTGATCAAACACTCAGACGGGAAGTGAGTGAATGATATCTGATTAGAAGAATTAATGTGACTGCTGCCGACTTCCTCGCGTGAGGACATTTTGTAATCCCTCCGTTTATTCTGCCATCTTAAACGGCGTAGTCATGAGTTATGCTCATCAATTATCGCCACGCGAATGCTCAAAGTTTTTGCGTCAACGCGTTGACGGCAGTTGAGAAATTCCGCCGAGTTTACTCATTGTTTAGCGGAGTGCTTTCACATGATTGCTGAGGTGCAAATGTTAGGGGGGGGGGGGACGGGAGAGGAGGGACAACATATTCAGTTTACCCGGCGAATTTACGTTTGAATAGATTGTCGGGCTTTTGTACTTGTGCTCTCCGTGCCTCGGCATATGAGGCGGTGTTCTCGACCGATTTGCGCAATGAATTCTTCTGCGCCGGTACATACACGCATGGAGGAGGCGGCCAGCCTTTGATTTCCCTATCCCCATCCAGGATCTTAGAAGCATCGCCGGACGATTTCCGTGATACGCTCGTCAATTGTTTAGAGTATAGTCGCATCAATCGCCTCGGCCGGCGGCTTACATTTTATCTTCTTGTACTCGATATGCATCGATTCGAGATGGTAAAGGGTTTGAGGGGCTCGGATATCGATACACGATCAACGCGTCCGTTACCGTCTCTTATCTCTGCTGGGGTTGGAGTGGTGAGCGTGAAGTGATATCAAACCCATGTGCAAAAGGAAGGAGTGACGCACCCACGACGGGGCTATCGCCAGCGATCACCCGACCACCCTTACCCGTAGTATGAGCGAGATTTTTCCCTATTCATAGAAGAGACCATGCTAAAATTTAATTTTTTAAATTAAGCAACTGCAAGAAGCATGAAGTAGATGCAATAATATTACTGACGCCAACGCTTTGTTTTAAATTTCTGAAATTCGAGGTAATTAACTAAACATACAAATATAAGGTTTTAACTTGATTCACTAACATGTTTTTTACGCTGCACGCTGAATACGCCTCCACAACCGAAGAGCTTATTGCGGTTCTGTAAAAATTACTGCGGTAAACAATTGATTCATCTTTGAAATACTTAGTTGAACAAGCATACAAACTAGCAAACACTTAAATTTCTTACGAAATTTATGCGTGATAAATTCCTTATTTTCTTATAATGAAGGGCCTTTGGAGGGCATACCCGCAGCATTTCCCATGGAAAATGGCTTATATTTACTGGCGAATATCTCGGAAAGTATAATGGTAAATGGCTGATATTTTGCTATCATTGGAAATAGGAGATATTTTGGTTTATAGGGAGGCCAAATTCATCGAATATTTTGCGAAGTATCTCACTTGAACTACCTTAGGTCCTGTGCACACGGGAACAGTTTTTGTACCAGAATTGGCCGGCAATCCTGCGCCCGACCGCATCGGACGGAATGGCGGCAACCGATGACGAGCAACATTTAACCGGTGTGAACACACGAATCCATAGGCAGAGACCTAGTCGTGGAAACGTTTAAGCGAGGGTGACTGTTGTGCGTATGAAATGGCTAACGCTCAGGCTGTACTGGCCATAATTAGCAGAAATAGTGACACTATGCATTGCTTATATGACTAGAGTTCATTGAAAATCATGTAGCTATGATCATATTTCGTGACGGGAAACATACTCTTTGAGCATGTATCAGGGCATAATCAATCAGGAGAATAAATGAAAACACAAATGAATGATAGAAAAATGGATTTTTATACCCACTGATTAGTTGACTGAATGACAAAAGTCCACACTTCAATTATTCAATCTTACACTCTTGCAATTTTATTTCCATATTCACATATAAATGAGGGCGGAAATGGGTATAATTTTGCCACCAAATCGCTAGACAAATTAAGCCTTCTCTAATCCTTAGCCATCCAGAGCCAGGCATTCGCAAGTGATTCTATCGCATGCCAGGTTATGGCATGAGATTTGGTTGTTCGCACGAAGAAATTTACCGCCAGCCACTTCTCGCGCCAGCTCTGGTGCCAGAAATGTCGCCGTGTGTACAGGACTTTACAGAGGTCTAGTTTTTATACGAGGAAAAGCCATGCCATAGGAAATTCCGCTCCGGACCGGATCATAATTTAGTGTTCCGGGGCTGTTCAATTAGGAGGAGAGGGACCTTGGTGGGAGGAAGGGAGGGATAAAGTGGTGGAGGGAGCATGTGTCCGTTGGGTGGTAGGAGAGGGTGGTTGCCGGATGCATGGCAGGGGGGCCCACTTGCTTGCGAAGGGATGATGACTCACCTGGAATCCATTCGGGCGGGTACAGTTGGAGGTTTAATAGCTCAGTTACACCAAAACACTGCGGCAATAACATCAATCACTGGGAAATCTTAGATATATTCAAAGAATCCTCCGTTTATCAATAAATTGCCCGTCTCCTTCCCCCCTCCCGATTAGTATCGAATTATTTCTCGTTTATTTTTGACCCGCTTGTATTTGCATTCACTTTCCCGCCTTGGTGAAAGAAATATTGGACAAGTTAATCGAACAAAAAAATGGGATAAATGTATGTGTGCACTTCATTTTCACCTCGAGTCCGGTATCTGCATTAAGTTTTATGGCCCTCTACCGAAATGATAATCTCTCAGAGACTTGACAACTGTCTATAGGAATATTACTACATTTAAATGAAAAAGAGCATGAGGTATGTGGGGGGAGAAAAAAAATAAAGTGATTCAAAATTGGCTACCGCCTTATCCGTCCGAGCAGTTTGGTTTTTCTGTTTAAAGTTTGATGAATTCCTTTACAACCTCCTCCCCATACCCTTCATTCCTCCCGTCCACAACCGGTTTGACTGAACGACAGGCATTTTTTGTTTTGCCCGTCCCGCCGATGCACTGATACCTTTTGACGGCGATGCCCGACGCGATGAAATAATTCCTTCGGTCCACTCCCTAATTAATATTGTTAGCACGTTTTCTACGGGCAAAAGAGTCCGTCAAACGTCAGCCCCGGCATTTCTCTATCTCCGTGACCAACCTACGCCCACTGCATGCGTGCGCGATTTTATTTTCATGCTCGCTGAAACCACGACTCAATGATCCGATCAGTATCACTTTCACGGATCGTTTTCCGTGGGCCCCATAAAACTCCGGGCGCGCAGTCAACGCCAAGCTTTACCGCAGCAATGCTCCTTTTGAGTTACCGATAAAAAATGCCTCATGTTCTCCCGGTATTTTTTATGAAACTACCTCGTCCGTTCCCGGGAGGAAAAAAGGATTGCGTACACCGTTGCGATGCTACTTATATCCCTCACGTTGGCTAACGCAAACGCCGTAACGCAACTGTCATTAGTGCTGCGCCATGGTTGTATGATGGCCATTCACGGTAAGCAGTATCAAAAACTAATGATAGAGTAAGATATATTTATTTACTCATTTATCTTACAGATAAATGATTTTAGCGAGCAATACTCACAAAAATAATTACATATAATGCACAGGAACACGGAAATAAAAAGAAAGAACATTCTGAAAATCGATTTCAAGCGAGTAACCTAACGCCGACTTGTACGGATTGCCTGTCGAAACGTCCGAAAAAAAATCTCTGAGCGTCGTATATTTTTAATTTAGTACATTAATTATAGTGTATTATTATAAACTACATGTATTTTTGCATTTATTTATTTATTTGTGTATCTAGGTTTACTAATGGCCACTTTTATGCCTTTAAAGCTCTTATTTTATCACGAGCATTAATTCTCCTGTGAATATAAATATACAATGCATAAATAAATTTTCAGGTTTGAGAGGTGAGTGTCGCCAAACCATCAAAAGCTCAGCACCTTCGTACTCAAGTTTTATGAACAAACTATCTTTCAAGCAGACACGTTTATCTTATCTGAATGTATTAAATCCCAATTCAAGGAGAACGTGTTTTATATAGACTTACTCCGAAGGTCAGCTCAGATGAGACCAGCTTGGAAACAGTCTCTCTCTCTTCCTTATACAAGGCTTGAGCTAATATAATGCTTCTTAAATCCCCTTCACTGTGATTCAAATTTAAGAGAGAACCATTTGATGGTAGTTTCTTTATTGTACCGGAAATATTTTGAAGATAATGAGGCATGCAACGTATACTTGAATACTTTAGAGGTTGCTTCCTATTATCTTTCATTTTTAAAGCATGTAAGAATCATGATGTGGAAGCAAAATAATTCAAGCTTTGTTTTTCAAGGAAATTGTTCTAATTTTTTCTGGTGAGACCCAAATGAAGTTTATGACGTTCCTGTAATAATTATTTTGGGAATTAAAACTTCAATATTTCCTTTTTTAGATCTCATCTCTAGATTTTATTCCAGATTATGATGGATTTTCTCTAAAAAAAAAACTCAATTCTAGTATTCGTCTTGGAAGCAAATAAGCCTCTGAAATGAATCACTGCGTATGTTGGCTTTTGCATGTATTGTTTGAGAAGCTGGTAAATAATAGTTACAATCTACATTTAATATATGTGAGTTTACATCAATCCATATAGGTATTCCAGCAGTACTCTTTAAAGGAACTTAGTTCTGAAAGTTTGGAGGTGATAGGGTTATTTATGGTAGTGTTTTGCCAAAATCTGTAAGATGCCGACGATATTATGAATTCAGCTATTTTTATTCGATAATAATGCAGGTCTAGAGAAAAGATGAGCTTCATTTAATGTAAAACTGACAATGGAAAAACATCAGCCTCGTAAAACTTCCCAGTGTTTAATAAATTCTCTCTCCAATTATTATGGCCATAAAAGAAGTTTTTTTGTCAGTCACACTTTGATTCATTCCTAGGCGTGGCTGGTTACTGAGTTATTAGAAGATTTAAATAATACATTTCTGTTGTGCGCTGTTCAAGTAATCACTTACTGCAGGTTAATGATGATTGGCAATTATTTCCTGCCGTATTTACCGTTATTTCGATAGCTCTTTTTATGAATACATTCACGAAAAATTGCAAGGAGTATCGGTGACACAAAATCAGTACATGTATAGATATATGACACCGTTTGTACGACCACAAGCATAATTAAACTAAGTACCTTTAGTTGAGGGTGCATTTTTTTATTTTAAGTCTTTAAGGAATACTGGCATTCACCAGGTTAACAGGTGTTGCAGGTGGCCATTAATTCGACCATTTGAAATTTTGTGTTACGTAACTCATGTTACACTTAATCATTGACAAAGTCTTGAGGTTATGGATGTTTCACATCGACTGGCTAAGTCAAAAAAATGCTTAATTACAATCAATTAATATTTTTCGTTTTTACTATACAATAATACTGCTTTGGCAGATAACATGCCCCAGCTAATATTAATCAAAATAAATGTAAGTATATAATTTTTACTGAACCCTTTTTTCCACCAATGTAGCCGATCGCAGCGCAGTTTCCTTTGAATAAACGCATTTTGCCTTCAATTTTTGCAGTAACTTGCCAATGACTCAACGTGCAAGTTGGTCTAGTGCCGAAACTTAATTACCATTCAATTACATGAAGAACTTGCTTCTAATAAGCAGTTTTTGAGATACTGGCATTAATATCAGATGGAATATTACAACTATCCCCCCCTGCTTCACCCATTCTAGCATTTAAAACCATGTCATTTCAAGTTCAATATGCGTAAACAATAGCGCGGAAGGATATTTTGCTCTCATTTACAACAATAAAACGTGTTTTTCTTTTAGTTGCAAGAATATGAATAAAGTTAAATTTTAGGCAGTTTGAGCTAGATTTTTCCCTAGTAAAAAAATTTATCTATTGTATTAACATTTTATTTTTAAATTTAAGCGACTGTAAGAAGCATTAAGTAAATTTAAAAAAATTAATTTCGCAAAAACTTTGTTTTTAATTGATTAGTTTCTCAGTAATTGACTAAATTACGTATAAATTAGGTTTTAACTTGATTCATTTTTTTCAGGTCATACGGTGAAATCGCCTTCACTGACGAAGATTTGTTTTACGTTCCTACAATAACCACTGGGATGAGTCAATCATTAGCTTTTTATGACAGTTGTAAAGCATACAAAAAACATAGATACCGTTGATTTCTTCCCATTATAAATTTCTCATTTTTAAATAAAGTCTCCCCGGAGTGCATTCCCGTACCATTTCCCATGGAAAATGGCTGGAATTTGATGGCAAATATTTTGAAAAGTTTAATGGCTAGAGACTGATATTTTATTGCAATTGTCACGAAGAGATCCATTTCTTCAAAATGAGGCCGCGTTCATGCAATTTTATGTGAAGTGATAGTTCGCACAAACTACTACGGCGAAACCACCCTAACGCCGATGCTAGATATAATAATTTCTTCATAATTTGAGCCAATTTTAGGACGATTTGGTCCTTTCTTACAATTTCAATTCCACAAAAAATTGATAAGTGCCTTAGTTACGTACAACATCGATGCATTGACACTCGCTTTGAGTTGAAGCGGAAGGTTGGTGTGGTCAGTGGCTCGAGTACGGTAGTTGAGGAGAGGACGATAATGCGAGGGTATGAGATGAACTTGGACGAAGGCAAGGGTCGTTGGACACGAGGGTGGAGGGCAAGGAGGGCCAGATCACCTTGGGCACCCCGCTGTCTGTGGGCGTCACTGCCCGTCGTCCGCTTTGCTGGAGTTCGCGAGGCCCTGCGACTAACCCGGTAACCCTGTCTCCTCTCGGGCCAAATTCTCTCCCAGGTAAGCCCATCCACTGGACTTCATCACCCGCAAAGGGAACGACCCACTCCCAATGTCTTCTCCACGTCTGAAGCCCGGCGGATGTTGAGCCCTTTTGTCCTATGACGTCCTGCGTTCGTGGCACGTGGCCCGGCCATATAGCCTCGGTTTCGATCTTCTCAACTACATTCCTGGCTGCTTCCCTTTGGATTCATTGACTAAAGACCTCTTCAGAGCTGTCACCTATTCAAGTTCACTGTGATCCTCTCCGTGCCGTAATACACAATCCATCCTTGCACTTAAAAAAATGCACTTTTATTGGCATCTAATTAAAACTAAGTACATACATATAAAAATTCATGTGTGATGGATAGGTATCAACCGACAGATTTTTACCTTGAGAGCATGTGAACACTTTGCCGTTTCAGTTTCCGGATATTTATGCTTATTTTGCAAAGAGATAACCTTTTTTGTGGCATGCTTGGATGTAGCGAGTAAAAGCTTCATTTAGTTACGTAGTTGCACCCTCATTTTCTTTCAGAATAACTATTTCTGAGATTTAAATGAACATAGCGGAGTTAAGAGTTAGCAGGGGAAAGAGTAAAATGGAGGACTACAGTTAACCGATCTTAGGATGGAATGAACAGTGATAATGAATGCAGATTTAACCCCATTGACCCATCATATCTACTGGTATTTTATTTATTCCCATTTTCTCTTGTACGCAGGTAGTCACCAATGTTAAGTTTGCATTGTTAGAAGGTGCTAATTGTATGCCATTTGAAAACATTAATGAGGAATTTCAATACACAGAAGTTTTCAAGGCTGGTTAAAAAACAGCATCATTTTGTCAACAATCTCTGTAAGACTCTCTGTAAAGGAAAGCTGTTGAACTGTTATTAGATAACCTGTTGTTTAAATTTAATGGTCACGTTCTGAATTCAGATGGGCTCAGAGGTTTTGCCTTTGTTTGTAGTTCTTTGCCTTGAGTTAAACTTGTTTTACATTTTTATGACGTCAGCGCAAATTAATCCTATTTGAAATTTCACCTTTGGGTTAAAATATAAGTTTTCTGGCGAGAAATTTATTTTAGGGACATGCTGTCATGGTAATTCTTCTTTTCACAATTAGGGCGGCCCCTGGCTTGGACGTAATGAATGTTTACAGGTTGAAAACCTATCTTTTAGGCAGTATGCAATCACAGTTATTTATCATATTGTTCTTCGTGTTGGGAATTATAGAAAATGCCAGTGGTATAGAATGAATATAAAATATAATAACGAATAACATGCGCTAACATAACTTCTATTTATCAGCCACAGCAAAGACATGTGAACATGAAACAAGGAAATACGTTAATTAGAAATAAAAAATACTTTATTTTTGAAACTTTTAAATTTGTCAGCAGTTTGCGTGGTAAATAGGATTCATTAATTAGGTAATCTACCGGTCAGAGGTAGGTTATGATGAAAGTCAGAGAATATCCAACGGACTCTTATATGTGCCGTGCCATCTAGTATTTCTTTCTTCATCTCAGCATAAGTCCTACCTTTCTTCATCCCGTCCATAAAACCTATCCTCTTTCTTCCCCTTCACCGCTACCCAACATCCTTCCCTCGATCACGGCATTCAGCAAACCATCGCCCCTCATTACCGCTCAAAGCCACCTACCCTGCATTCCCCTAATCTCATCCATGAGTTTCCTCTCCTCGCCCACCATGTCAAGCACTTCCTCATTTGTCTTCCTTTCCGTCCAACGCACCTTCTCTATCCTCCTCCACACCCACATCTCGAAAGCCTTCAGCCTACTTTCGTCTTCCTTTCTCAATGTCCACGTTTCTGCCACATTCAACACCACACTCCATATCAAGCTCTTCACCAGCCTCTTTTTTACATCCCTACTCATGGTCCTCGTCATCAGCTCGCTTCTATTATTGAATGCTTCCTTCGCTAGCGCTATTCTCCTAATGTCTTTGCTACTATGTCCTGTTTCTTCTAGCGTACTACCCAAGTAATTAAATTTTTCTACTTGCTCCAGTTTGTGGCTTCCTACTCTTATCACCAGCCTCGTTTTCTTTGTCCTAGAGAATCTCATTACTTTTGTTTTCTTATGATTAATCTTCATCCCGTATTTCTCGCTCTGGTTTTCCAATGCATCTACTATTGTTTGCAATCCTTTCGATTCCCGACTGACCAACGCCTGGTCGTCTGCGAATCTAACCGACTTTATCCGCTGGCCTCCTACTTTCATTCACACCTCTAACTCATCTCATGCCTCTATTACTATTTCCTCAGCATAGATGTTAAAAAGTAAAGGCGACAACGCGCACCCTTGCCGCACCCCGCGACCTATAACTGCCCACCCTGATTCACCCTCAGCTACCCTTACCTGAGCCCTCTGCCCCATACGTATGTTTCGGATGAGTCTCCTATCACGCCAATCTATTCCTATTTTCTCCAATATCAGCATTAACTTCTCCCAGTTTACTCTGTCAAACGCTTTTTCGAAATCCACAAAGCAAGCGAAAATATCCTGAATATATTCTGTTTCTTTCTATATGTGTTCTCATTGACCGCAATCGCGTCTCTGGTGTCCTATCCCTTCCTGAACCCAAATTGGTCATTGTCTAAATAGTAGTTTGCTCTGCTTTTCAGCCTTCTATTTAGTATTCTAAGCAAAACTTTTGCCGCGTGCGAAATTAAACTGATTGTTATATACTCCTAGCATTATGACGCTTTCTTCTTCTTCGGGATAGGTATTAATACTGTTTTCAAGAAATACTCTGGCCATACTCCTTCCTCGTAGATCCTGCGAATGAGTTCGAAAAAGGATTCTCTCCCCTTACTACCTAGATTCTTCAGTAGCTCCGAAGGTAGGTTATAGGTTCCCACGGCTTTTCTACCCTTCATCTCACTTAATGCCCTCTCTATTTTGCTGTCAAGTAACTCTGGTCTGAGGGTATCCTTATCTATTGTTCTTCCATTCTCTAGATCTAGGCTCAAGGGTATATTCTCACTGTCATATAGCTCCTCTACATATTCTCTCCACCTTTCCTGGATATCTTCCTGTTCAATTAATAACTTACCTGTTTTGTCCTTAACCATTGCTATCGATTGCCCTCTCTTACCACCCGATAACATTTTCACCTTGGCGTACAAAGCGCCAACTTCCCCCTCCTCCTGCAGCTTTTCAATTTCCTCGCATTGTCCCTTCCACCAGTTTTCTTTTGTCCTATTGGTCACTCGCCTGAGTTTATTATTCAATTCCTCAAATATTACGTCGGTTTTGACGTTTTCCCATATCCTTCTACCCTCCATTTTCTTAATCATTTCTTCCGTTACCCACTGCTTCTTAACCCTCTTCTTTTCCACCGTTCCTATTGTTTTCTCTGCCGCTCCTTTCTAGGCTTCAAGGTTCCACCTTTACAAAGCCTTTTGAATCTGACTTCACACTTCATCATCACCAAGTTATGATCGGAGTCCGCATCCACCCCTGGATAGTTACGCGAGTTCTTTGCACTATTCCTAAATCTCTGCCTTACCATTATATAATCAATTATGTATCTTCCAGTATCACCCGGCATTTTCCATGTGTAACAACGTCTGGGGTGATGTTTAAACCAAGTGTTTGCCACTAATAATGTATTTCTTCTACAAAATTCAACCACCTTTTCACCGTGGTCATTTCTTCTTCCTATCCCAAACCCTCCCACTTCTAATCCGTCCCTCCCTTCCCCCACCACTGCATTCCAGTCACCCATCACTATCAGGTTTTTCTTTCCCGGCACTTCTCTAATTACTTCTTCGACTTGCTCGTACACCTCTTCCACCTCTTCCTCCCTATGGTTGCTTGTAGGCATATAACTTGGACCAGTACGAAATTCGTTATTTCTACCTCTAGTATCCTGTCGCTCACCTGTTCAATGTTTACTACTCTAAGCCACAATTTTGTGTTCAGTACCATACCTACCCCACGTTGATTCTCATCTCCACCACTCTAGATTACCCTGTAACTTTCACTCCAATAGTCCCCGCTATCCTTCCATCTCACCTCGCACAATCCCAAAGCATCTATTTTTCCTTTTTCCATTTCCCGTTTAATATTTTCAAGCTTCCCTGCCCTCATAGTGGTCCTTACGCTCCAAGTTCCTATTTTTACCGCTGTTTTCCTCCTCCTATTTCTCTTTCTTTTCTTCTTCTCCCTCCTATCCCTTGTATCCGCCGATGATGATGCTGCTGTGCAAGGATTTCGTGTTATGACAACCGCGGAGGCCTTGCCTCACCCGCTGTCGGGCACGACACCCGCCCTAGTGGGCGCCGTCCCGTAGTTGCCAGGAATCAATTCTCTTTGTATGACTTTTATATTCTGGGAAGTGATAGTTGAGAGGTATTACTACGCCACTCAATGGTATTTTAACGTGACACCATCACGGAAGTATCTCTGGTCTGGCTCCTACCCTTCGACCTATCTGGCATGGGTGGTCCTACCAGGAGCAATAGTACTTGTTCCTGCCAGTCCAGCTCCAGGGGTCATTGAAATGCACAAACCCTTCCACCACGTCAAGGTTGTAGTTCAAGGAAGAAGGTAAATAGGATGAATAGGCAAAAAAAGTAATATTTGGTTTTATTGCAATATTAATTACCTGACTTGTGTGGACAAAAGCATTTTCTGTAGCAGACACTATGATACGAGTCACTCTTTTCAGAAGCAAACCCAATAGTACTCTTCAGCTGGAATATTGCGTTCGCTCATTGTATACGTACTTATTATTTCTTTAAAAAAGTATTTTCAACAGAATATCGGTTTGTATTTAAGAGTAATGCTCTCCAAGCCAGTCCTATAATCGGCGAATGGTGCCTACTCATTTGCCGAACAAAATGAATAGCTACTTTCCTTATGCTGATCGCTATAAAGATTCCATCTTCTTACCTATCATCAGCGACTACCACAAAATGAAAGCAAGATACTGAGACACGGCTTTCATATACAAATTCATTTACGTCCTTTGGATCTTCAAGCTTTTTTACTCTCTATGGGTTCAAACACCCACTGCCGCGCTCCCTAGTGGCGGATGAGCAGGTTATTTTATCGCTGAGCATTGAGAACCCGGAACGGTGGCAGGTATATAGAAATCCAACTAGGTGTAGCTGCTCATGGTAAAAAGGGACTAACCTAGGTGTGAGCTCATTTTAATGGCACAACTTTGTTCTTTTCCATAGTTTACATATTTCTGTGACCGGTTCCAGCTTGATATGGCAAGGTAAAACCGGTCGCAGGAATGAAGAAACTTTGGAAAGGTACAAAGTTGTGCTATTAAAATTGATATGCATCACTTTCAACAAGTCACTCCTGAAACCATAAAACTTATTAGGTCTGAGCCCTTGATCCTTCGGCCAAACGTTTTAAGCGCAAGGTCCCAAATCTGTTGTTATTTATTAATTTGAAAAAGGCATTTTCCAACACGTATTTTGAAATACGTTTCTTCAACGAGGGAAAGAAATTGAAAAGGATTTGACGACTCTAAAGGCACAGGATTCCAAGACGTATCGGCCTTCATAGGATCAACTGCATGATTGATGGATATTTACCAATTAATCTGTCACTGCAAATAAGTCTCAAAAGATCTTTTAAGTCACACTCGATTAAGTCATTCGTAAGGGTGTCAAGGTAATCTGATTCGCTAGATCAGAGTGTGGTAGATATATGATGGGAATTTCACATTACCAATTTGAAAGGGCGACAAGTAGGTACACTCCTGTTTTATATTCTAATAAGATACTAAAATGAAGCGTGAATGATGCTTTTCCCTGAAATAAGTTTTAAATTTGACTGCACCTTGAATGAATTAAAAACGTGCTGGCAATATATTTTGAATCAATTTAGTTTTTAGTCACCAGGCTAAAATTAGGTTTGACATTGATAAAAAAATTTCCCCTGTGTTTCTATTTCCTTGCTGATATACATATTCAAATCAACTACGTGTTCGGCCTCGACGAAAAAATTTGGTCCAAAATGAGTGGCGAAGATTTCCCCTAATTTGCGAATTAAATGCTAATAATAGGATGGAAATCATGCATAAACAGATGTAGGCTACCTACCTAAGAATCAAGTACTCTGATACTTGCTCATAATAGTGTAATCCTTCTGTGATTTTTCTGAAGTAAATCTCTGTCCGATACACAGTAGCGTGTATTGTAGGTGTACTAATTGATGTCGAGTTATTAAATTTATCTTTGCAATCCTTTCCCATTGACCGTGCATCTTGCATGCATCTGACCGTGAAGTTTTTTCTTGGACTTCATGATCCATGCTGCATCGGAAATGAACTCTAATATAAATAAATAATACATTTATTTTCCCTTTATCTGTACAATTAAAAAGAAGTGTTGAATGGTTAAGCAAAAGGCTAAATAAAAGGAGCTTTAGGTGACCACTAAGAAATTTTCCTGAGGTCACCTTCATAATTTTGAAAACAATACCGAGTTTTTACAAAACGAAATACAAATAAATACGGAAGAAACAAAATCAGTAATTTTTTTTTTTTAAATTCAGAAAACAAAAATATGAATTTCCAAGAGAAATTTATTCAAGTTTTTGTGAATGTCTCCGCGAAATCTTGGAGTTCAAGAGACTTGACTTTCGGGTCACCCCTCGCGTCCATCCATCCTCCTGGACAACACCTAATGAATGGGCACGTAATGAACTAATATTTAATTTTTACGACTAGAGTTACTTCACATATATAAAATCTAGTCTTCGGGAAGACCCCTGTGTGGTTACTCTTCGCGGTGTTCTTCCACTCAATGATGGTAAACGCATATTTTTTAGTTAAAAAGAGAGTCATATGGTAGCAAATTCAGGTTCACACCCCAAAACAGGTTCAGTTCCCTCATCGAGAATCTCGAGGGAAAAAAACTCCGTTGAAACCTTGTTTCATTAAATAAAAAGGACTAAATGACAGGTTATTACGTTCATAATAATTTTAAATAATGCCTTCATATCACGTCAACAAATCTGAATGAATTTCATTACAGTTACCATCGTCCCTTTCGCAAAATATCTCGTCGAATTCTTTCCAAACGGGAGGAGTGGGTTTCGACCAATTCTCTTGCCCGGGAGCATGGCTTAATCCAGTATGCGTATGGCCTGAGAATTCTCTCTTTTTCAACCATTTGAATTCCTGAAGGCGCTTTTATGATGGTCAGAGCGCGCACCAAGTGACCGCCACCGGTAGCGAAGGGGTATAATAATGTATGGTTGGTGAATTCTTCCACTCCTTCGCAGTTCGCGCTAATTACACGTCCCGTGATGTCGTCGTCTTAGGAAAAGAGGGGGCGTGAAAGCTCACGAGTTGAGGGAGGTGGAAGTGGCTCTGTGAGGTAGGTGGGTGAGTGGGCGGGTTTGGTTGGCGAGGTGGGGGGGAGTAGAACAGGTTGAAAGGAGGTAGGCGGCGAGCGGGTGCAGAGGATTCCCTAATCCGGATAGTCCAGCTCTTATATACATCCGGGCGGTGCCATTCTTCACTCGGGGAAACGAGTTGACGTCGGCCGCTGGGAAAGAGAGAGGTATGGCCGCACGCTAACATTTGGAGGCAAGAGGGGGCGGGTGGAGGAAGGCAGCATAATGATGGGGCCACGTCCACTAGTCACGGCTGAGTCAACACCAAAACCAGCTCCCTGGCTCCGCGCTGCCAAAAAGGAATGTAGCATTTGGATGATTGTCGGATGAATTAAATTCAACCCAAGAGGTGGAGGCGAGCAGAAAAATGGGGTTGGAAGGCGAACAAAATGTCTAGTCTGGCAGACAACCATAAAAAAGGGAGGCTTGGCAGGAGGAGGATATAAAGCTCGGGGACTGGAATTTCACTCCTTAGCGAAGAGAATTAAATTGGAATATTATTTTATCCCAGGCCCCGGTTACGTTTTTTTACCTCACGAACGAACCTAATTTCGCGTATGCCGGATGAGGACCTACCCAGCAGGTATGTCAAAATATCTTAATCCGGCTGAATTATGTGGCGGGCCCACTGAGGATATATATATTCTCAGGATAAAATGCCAATGGTCACACGGAAAGGCTTACTTAAAAAGAGCCGAAAGGGAGCATATACCTGATAGCATAGACCAGATTTAGTTCCCACTTGACGCACATGCAAATACACTCGTGCCTGCTTGTACCACGTGGATCGCTTGAAACTGATGTTTGCAGAAGTAAAAGGTAGAATAGAATCTAATAGCTCACGTTGAAAAAATACAGTAAACGACAAAAATACTCCACACGAATACTTTATGCTTCAATGTGGATAATATGTGTATTTTTGCTAACCTGACAAGGTATTGAGATCATCAGCTATAGGTGAAGCTCGGAAACAAGAACTTGATTGAAGATTTAAAGGTGGCATGTGTGTGGTAACTCGGCTCGGTGAAGATGCGAATTATGATCCCGAATTCGGAATGATTTTCTTTGCTGACACTCGTATTCTTAACGTGGTTTCCCCTTGGTGAAAATCTCGGATAGGATAAGCGAACTATCCAAAAATACCCGCTATTTATCACTGCGTAGTTTTATTAATACTGATTCTTAGGAATGCCAACATAAAGAGCATTTCGGTTCACACTAATATCTAACTACTCCTTCATTCGTCAACAAGTTGTGGAACCCAAATCCTACATTTTCTACGGCACACGTGGGCAAAATATTGCCGAGGGGGTCGTGAAAGTGAGAAAATGTAGTATATGAATATAGAAATAATAATTATTCGTCGATGGTGTAGCGTGAGTGAGGGTCTGCTCCTAGCTCTCACCTATGCCGGGAAGGGGTGACCCCGTGCAGTACAAAGTAAAGTCATAATTTCATTTTGAGATGTGAAAAGATCGCTCATCCGTACCACACAAGTGCAAGACTGTCCCGAAATCCATTCTTTGGGGCGTGACTTGGTGAAATTTACTATTATTTTGATGACAGAATTAAACCCAGTAATTCGAGAAAACTTTATAAAATACAGAATAAACATGACTAATGGTTTCGATGGCAAAAGGTCATCTTCAACTCTTAAGCGTTAACTGAAAATGACGTGGATAAAATTTTCTCGGATGTGGAACCGGGTTAGGCTTTTCATAGTGACGGTTCGAGAAGCAGCTCGCTCATCTTCCTCAGGGCAAGACCAAATGAAAATGGCCCTTTGATTTTGAAACCGGGGTGGTGTTTTATTCTGTTTTAAATAAGGCATTGATTGGACATTATTTAAATTAGATTAGAATTTTGGTGGTACTCCTTGATTCAGGTTCTTAGCCAGGAAACCAGGGCCTGATTAAGTCCTGTTGGTCCATTGTATCATTTACCTTATAGTTTTTACCCTAGAGGCATAAAAAGCCTTTCCAAAGGCCAGGATATCTCCAGTGGATACATCCTGGATTTTCATGCGCTCTGCAAAACGATAACTCAGGTAGCGTTTTCGAATTCCTAGTAACTGTTCGCAATGCAGATGGGTTGTGGTCTACTAATCCTCTTCTTGCCGCTTACAACTCGATTCACCTTCAACTATCTTAGTTTTAAAGTGCTTCTTCACTCGGCAGTGGTCAGTTTAACTGTCTTAATATTCTTATCGGTTGCATTCTATTTAACGGTATTACTTTGGAGATATTTTGCGTAGATGGAGGTTTGATAGAAGCAAACCGAGAAGCTTTTATTGATTAAATGCAGTTTGTTCCATCAGTGAATCTCCTAGGTTGCCTCAAGCCTTTCAATGAGTCCCAGATCTGATGTCGTCAAGCTGCAATCCAACCAGGGAAATAGCGAAGTTCAATTCAATTATCAACACGAAACTCTCCTATTTCGTGGACAACGGCCTGGCACCATGGAAACACCAGTCACCGAAGTTATGCATCGTTGGAATCGGCTCGAATTTGGAGGAGTAATCCTCCTATTCGGCCAAGTGCAGTTGCCCCCGTCTGAAAGTGGTAGACAGTATGTAGTATGTGCAAAATTACTAAAGTTGGCTGAAGCTGTAATCGGGGGTCAATGAGTGCACATTTAAATTATTTTTAAGTGAATCGAAAATGCATTGGAACTCACCATGCAGGCAGAAATGGAAATGATACAATATTTATATTTTAAATTTGTTTCCTTTATTTTAGCATGTTATGACTAGATTTCGGCATACTATTAAAAATTTACATGAAATAATATTGAAATGTTGTTTTTTAATAATGGTGTTGGTGCAGCATCTTGACATTTGCTAGCAGCGATTATTATAATAATAGATTTATTATTTGGCATTCAGAAGAAAATGTGCTCACATGCAATGGCATTATTATGACACACATGTCATGTGCACTCAGGCTACGTTTGAAGTAGTATATAATTGCCAAGAAATGAAATGGTAATTTTTTTCGCCCTTCACTAATGAGAACTCGCATGCAGAGTTACACGCAACTCTGGTGGTGGTCTCTCTCAACATAATCGTTCCAACCATCTTAAGCCGTCGAAGCATTTGAACTGAAACACCACTGCAATGCTATTTCGATGGCACAGCCTTCTCGCAGGGGAAACAAACGTCGTTACGCCGAAGGAAGAGGGGCACCGCTGCCCCCGTCGGGGTCCCACTGATACCGCCGGGAAATGGGGTCGGCGCCCTCCGTCGCGCGCGGGATTCGAACCGCCTTGGCCGCGGACTCGGAGCACGCAACTTCCGCACGCAGGGTGAGAGAGTTGTGGTTTGGGGGGGGGAGGGAGGGTCCGTGAGGGGTCGACGTGTGTGTGCGTCAGGTTGGAGGAGGATGAGGAGGTGGAGTGAGGGGGGGGGGGGAAGGGGTCTGAAGATTACTAGCGCACGAGTGGCCGTGGGAGTGTGTCCCTCGTTTGGCACTGAGTGCACATTAGCGGGATCAAATGTTTTCGGAGTGCGTCGGCGTCGAAGTGGTTCGGATGGGGGGGGGGGGTTGAGTGGGCGGTGTGGAAGGAGGCCGGGCGGGGCGAGAGGGGGGGGGGGGAGTTTATGGTGGTAAAAGGGTGTCTTGGGTGTGGGCGGAGAGAGAGAGAGAATCGTCCAAGTGACTCCCATCTCTCCTTTTGAACGCCTCCCTCCTTTCGACAGAGCAGCGGACGCCTCGACCCACCACCACCGCCACCACCGCCACCGCCAGCCGCCGCCACACACTCGGGGCCCCCCGATGTATTTGTAGTCATCCGTCCGACATTAATCGAAGCCTCTCGGCTCTCTTCTCGCCTCACGTGAGGCGAACCTCACCCTCCTCCTCCTCCTCGCCTCACTCTCGAAAGCCCTTCTCTCCCTTTTTAACCACCCACCCACCCCCTCCAACCCCCCCTCATATCCTTCCGACGCTCACTCTATCTATCTCGCCGACTTACCTCTCTCCTCAGCCTCTCTCTCTTTCTCATTTACAAACGATTTATGAAGATGCAGCTTTATTTGAACGCCGTGTTTCTTTCACTTTCGAGGGCGCTCGGGGAAGGTGGGAAGACGGCAGAGGAGAGAGGTTTGAAATTAATTTCGTCTCCTCCTCCATTTATTTCTTCGGCCGAGTGTGGATAGTGGTGGAGGGAAAGGTATCGGGAGGGAACGAAGTGGAGCTGAGTGAGGAGCACCCTAGGAAGTTCCGAAAGATATGAATTGAGCGGATGGATACCTTCGCCGTTGGCACTTGAGTTATGTCCCATGCCACCACCCGTCGCTTTCCCCGGAGGGGGATTCGGGTTTAATTTTATATGCGTCTGTTCCCATGTGTGTGTGAGTCTGCTTGTGAGAGCACTTAGGTGGGGATGGGTGGAAGTAATGCGATATTCAGGAGAAAATAATTTCTTTTAATTTAAGCCGCGCCAGGTTTTTATATCTCAATCGCCGTGCGCCCTTTTTTTAAATATTTATGCCCCGATAATTTTGTGAGCCTCGTAGAAAATTAGTGATAAATGGTATGCTAAGGTGCCGCCCATTCAAGATGGATGAGCTAATTGCTAGCCTGAGCGGTAATGATGGTGTTTTCCGATGCAAATGCTCGTCGATCCACGGTCGTTTCGCGCTCTTTCATTTCATATGTGCGTACCCTTGTTGATAACGAGTTTACGTCAATTGCCTAATTATTCAAATGGAATTGCTTCATCTCTTCGCAGTAATTAGTTCAACCACGATGGTGAAATAATCACTCCGCCATTTATACTCTTCACTTGACTATAATTCTGAGGTATTAAATGTAGATAAGCTCGCTTCCTTTCTCTTGGTCGACCTTTACTACAATCCCAGCCGGAAGAAACGAGCACGGATATTCAAATGCCATTCCGTTCCGTGGTGACAGCTGTCACGGAGCATATTATAATTCAAGCATATTTATTCTTTGACCTTTATTGAGTCGGGCGTTAACTCGCAAATTATTTGCATGAGGCCTCTTCAACCCAATCAAATTCCGGCCATTAGAAATGTCTTCAGGGCCGCAAGGCATACTTTCGAAACATGAAAGGTGACACAGCTATCCGAGACGGTGGCATTGCTGACGCCCAAAATACTCTGGTTCCCCCCTCTCAGGACTCATCCCTAGGGCGCAGGGAGAATGAGGTGAGCAACTCTCGCGAAAGCTGGTGGCAGATGGGTGCGCGGAACATTACGTCGCAAAGGGAGCCAGTCCAGTGGAAGGGTTAGTGAGGAGGATCGGAGGGGAAGGTGAGGACCGGAAGTGGCGTCATCGCCTTTGAATAACATCAGGATGGGGGACGCATTGCTTGCAGGAAAGTCACAAGTAAACAAAAGTGTGCAGCGAATACCGTAAGACAGGGGTATTTTTCACCTTGCATTATGATTAAAACGTCGTCTTTTCGCCCTATATGGGTCAGATAGGGAATCGCATGAATAAGAATGTGCTACGTTTCAATGTACGGCGCAGGATTCTGTGTGTTTCGCGAAAGGCATTGTCGTTTGGCTCGTCATTTTCACGAATGTACTTCATGACTCTAATTGAGAGAAAGTGTGATTATTCATTAAATATCACGAGAAATTAAAGCGTGGTGCAAAGCTACCCGATACCAGGCGATAATTTGTATCACTATTAAAATGAATTAACCAAATCCATGGTAATATATAGCCAAGAAATAGCTTGTATTTATGACTTCATAATATTGAGCTATTGAAACGGTTTCGTTTATCGGTGACACGTTTGATTTTTTCTTCTTCTGTTTCTGAATATTGTTTCATTATCATAGCCGACGTTTTGTGAAAATGAACAAATACTTTATTTAAAAATATATTTCATTCATAACAGCACTCTGGGAAAAAGTTTTGGTGATTATGAATGAAAATTGGTATGCATGAAAATTTTGCATTTTTGACACAATTCGATTAGTTTCTTGAATTTATCTATCTTTGCTAAAAATTAAATATGCCAAGTTTTGAGAAAAATATCAACTACCATTGCTGAAATAAATGTTTTTAGCTTGGCTTAACATCTCTACGAAATGGTACAACTAGTCTAGATCGGGTTAAATTACTATTTTTATCCCCGAATAGCGCAATCCTCGGAAGAATCAGCTACGAGAATGTTTAGCTTATGGCATACTTATTTTGCGTTGAAATTCTAAGATTTCTGCGATGCGTGGTACCACATTTAGCCCGTAGTGAAGGCTGCTCGGGTGCTCCACCGGGTAATCTCCTCCATGGCTGCCGAAGTTTCGGGGTACGAGTCGTGCTCCATCCTCAGGGCTGAATGTCCCGCCGGAAAAGATACTTCAGCCCTGAGAATGGAGTACGACTCGTACCCCGAATCGTCGGCAGCCATGGAGGAGATTACCCGGTGGAGCACCCGAGCAGCCTTCACTACCAGCATACGCCGGGAAATCATCAGATCTTTTTTCACTTTTAGCCCCATTGGAACACCCACATAGGCCAGGACAGGATTTAAAAAATCTCGTAAACTTGAAATCTTCGCACACGCCCTTTCTAGACCCTAAATCGCTCCTTGCGACTCTGCCACGAGCTTTTGCGGGGGCCGTAACCTGAGTCATCCCTTCGAACACAATACGGGAGCCACGAGGCAACGGAATCGGCCGTCTCCGTCGTCCGACGGGGTTAGAAAGTCAAGTCGAGTCAAAGGCGGCTCTCGTGGAGACGCTCGTGAAAGGTTGTCACAGTCGTCGGTCGGCCGATGACCGAAGGAAGAAGACGAAGCGTGTTCGAAATGTGGACTTGGGGTGGAGGCGGGTGGTTGGGAGGGTGAGGCATTAAAAATCCGGGTCGTGCCAATTACGAAAAAACGCACGCACGCTCGCGTTAAAAAAAACTAAAAAAGAGCGCGAGGGGGAGAAAAGCGCACGCGTGTATGTAATACACGCCCTCGTGTGCCTACAACATTCGCTCCGCTGCGAGGTGTCTCATTCGGATGTCAAATACTCAGGGGGAGGTGAAGATTTCTTATCGACACCCTTTTCTGTCGGGATGATTGTGTGGGGAAGGAGGTGAGAGGGAGGGTAGCGTTGGGGGGAGGGAGGCCTGGGGGTGGGGGAAGGGGGGTGAAGGAGGGAGGGTGGGAGGTGAGGTGGGTGGGGGCGGGGTGACGCTGCCGGGTTGAACGTTTCCACCTACTGGCCCGCCTCGCCCTGTCAGTCCCCATGTCCGCCTGTCCAGTCCGCTCTTTGTCTCTGTCAGACCTGTCAAGGTGTGCCCAGAGCCACGCAATGAAACAAAGGCCCAGCTGGCATTTATTTCTTCCTCCCCACCAGGCGAGTCGCTCTCTCTCCCCCTTCACCTCCTGCCACCTCCCCCCTCCCACCTCCTCCCTCCCACCTCCCCCCTCGAGGGAGAGGGGATGGCGATATTTAGAGCCGTTGAGACGGCGGCGGCGCTGGGGAAGGAGTTGGAAGAGAATGTGGGCGAGTTGAGGCGGAAAGGAGTGGGGTGTGCATCGGGGGGGATAGTGGGGGGGGGGTGATCTTACGGGAGAAATAGCGAGAAGGAAGAGAAAGTTGTGCGTGGACGGTTTTAAGAAGGTTCCACCGCCACTGCGTGAGTCATAACAAATGCTATATTCCGCATTTTCGTTTGTATTGTTTAAAAAACTCTCTTTACCAATGACGTGTGTCTTGTATATTAAAATAAACTAATTTACGAAGCAAACATTGTAGGTTATTCGATGAATATACGGTGAAAGAAAACTTTTTCTGGGCAAAATTGACGGCTTCATTGTCATTTCTATTGGACTAACGCAATTCGAATGTAGTATTGTGGTAAATAACTCTAAACTAAAAAAAATGATGGTCTGGTGCCAAAAGTTTATCGCTTTTCGATTCCCTCAGAGAATTCGTCTCGCCAAAATGGCCTTTACATTTCATGCAAAAATACTATTTCATGCTTCACCCTTTCCTTCACATTAAACACCTTACAATAGCTAGTTTAATTTTCAAAAACAATCATGGCGACGTAGAGTTTATATTTATATATAACACTATAGTTTTTAGGCCTTACTTCGTGGAAGTGTTTAGTATCCACAGAATGTTGTGGAAAAGTAAAATGTATGCTATTTAGTATGGATAGAATATTATTGTTTTTAAAGGAAAAGGAGACACATTTTTCTGTAAGTTAACCAAATGTAAGTAGCATGACATGTTTTAAAATGAAGGAAAGCCATTTTACGGTCAAATCACTTCAAATTTAGCGTGTATGTATGTGCCGGTTGGTTGGTTGGTTCGGAATGACGACTTGGAGCATACATGTTTGAGTTAAATTCAGACGGGATCAGAGGGTGGGGTTGGGGTGTGGGTATTGGGGTGGGGGGTGTTGATGGGGGGGGGGGGGTGATGGGCAATCCCCCGTTGGAGGTGTCCCCCTCGTTGACGATGCCCGGTACGGCATCACGCACGCCCTCCAAGATTTGCCAAGTCATCTATGTAGTCTTCATTCCGGTAACATGGATATCACTCTCTCTCTCTCTCACACACACTCTACCTACCGTGCGCGTGTGTGAAAATTCCTCAAATGGCGCCGACGACGCACACGCATGTCTACGCGGAATCGGGATCGTAGACATAACTGACTGACTGATCGTGACTGACGCATCGGACGGACTCGGCGGGCACGTGAAAGTTCATCGCCGGGGCCCGCAAAGAGTTTTCTCGGAGAGCACCGTGGAGGAATTCCTCCGCGTGCGTATTTAACATTTTTGGAGCGATTTTGATTCGTGAACCGATTTTCGTGAAACTTTTCATACGTGTTCTCAATAGTGTTATCTATTGATCACAGTGAAACGATTGCAACATACCAATACGTTTATTTTTGGCAGTTCAAAGCTATTTTAAAATGTAGCCTTGCGGCACATGGCACACATTTCGCAATAGTTCGATTACGTATGTACATATTTTCTTCCAAACGTGAAATAATACCTATCTTATTGCTATAGCTGTTGATAATGAATATTAAGGTGTCACGCCGAGTCCAATATTCGAAAAAAACGTTTCAATATGATCTCTCTATTGTTTTTGTATTTTTCACCGCGTTCGAACTCAGTTGATGACGATAGTTTCGCTGGCATTCCATCCAGCGTCCTCAGGTCGAGTTGCCGGGTTGAGACCTGATCACTGTGTTTGGAATCCCAGCGAAAACGTCGTCGTTAGCTAAGTTCGAACGCTGTGAAAAACCCAGACACAATAGAGAGATCGTATTGAAATTGAGAGATCAACCGATCAACGCCGGAGAAACCTGAGAGCTGACGATATTTCAATATACTTAATTTCATCTAAATTTCGAATTCTGCGCCGTCAACTCTCGTCATAACGTGCTTTAATTAGGGAAAATATTTAAAATATATTCCTTGGATCATTTCCATTGCTGACTGTATGGTGAGTTCCAACGCATAATCAGATGCACTCAAGTGAAATGTGGTGCTAGCATTTTTTGCGACTTGATTGAAAAATTATTTAAATGTGCACTAATTGACGCACGGTTGCCGCTCCAGCCACCTTGACCCGTAACCACAGGCATGCTGCCTAACAGACTGCTGTCTTTTTAAAAAAATATGGTTTATCCATCTTTGCCTCGTCTGTAAATTTTTCAAAATTCAACACTTTCCGATTTATTTCAAACACAAATGCCAATCGATCACAATGGAATTAGCAATGTTATTTTATGACTTTGCTCCAGGTTTAGGTTCTTTGAGTCCACTTGAGCTTTATCCTGGGTGTGAAATGATCAGACTCGAGAGTGTTAACACGTTGAATGTGTCAGGTTGGAAAAGTTTATTTTTTAAAGTGGAATCAGAAAATAAATCAATATCAGCAGGGAGTGAATTAATTAGGGAGGAGAGTTGGAGTGTGGGGGTACGTTTAGTGAGTGAGAACGTGGAGCAATGAGTTGGCTCGGGTAGAACGTGAGGGCACTCCCATGAGGGGATCAAGTATAGGGTTGCCAATGTTGGAATTAAGGGTGCTGTGAATGTGTTTTGTTCGGTTTCAAGTCTTCGACGGAAGAGACGGCAAATGGATAGCGGAAGCACAAGAGTGGCATGGTCGTGCCTTCGGATTCATCAATCGTCAATGTGTGAAAAGAGTTCACTCACTCCACCAGCACTTTAAGGGAACACAGGGACTTTACGTAAATGTGGCACCAATGAAGTCACTGCTGCTGACCAAGAAGAAATTCGCTTCAAAGGGGGACAATAAAATGGGAAACGATGGAGAGAAAATTATTCTCTTTGTAATCTTAAAAAAAAAGTAAACCAAAGCTTCAAACGTCCGACCTCGTTTCACTAGGTCGACATATCCAATGTTTTTCTTTGGCTGATTTCCACAGAAGCATAGGGCCCGCTTTGGGGAGAAATTCCAACGGAAAAAAGTTCCTCAGTCTTACAAATTACTAAAAATGCGAAAAGAGCAGCCGTATTGTCAAGTATGCAATTTACATTAGCTGCCCTGGCGAGCTATTTCTCCACATGGGGTTGGCATGTTTATATTGGTTATAAAATTTCATAATTATTCGTAGAAAATATTCCCTTTGCATTAAACTGATGATGGTTTACTAATCTCGTAAGAACAACAGAAGTGGAAGGAGTGGAATTAATTTTTGCTGTTGTGAATGCGAGGGAAAGACATAAAATTTAGGTAATTTATGTTGTGATGCAAATATTGCGCAAATTAGGATATGAAGCCAATACCCTATTGTAATTATTTTCTCTTCCCTGAGTAAATATTTTAGCCAATATTAAAACAACATTGTTTTTTGTCGTTTATAAATCGTATATGTGCTGTTGATGGTGGGTAATTAATTTGAATGCTTAGTTCAAATTAAAATTCTGTGGAAGCTAAGTAGCTCTTTCGCTGACATTTATAGATGGCAGAGCAGGCTTTTCTCACACCCTTTGCTTTTTTTATTCGGGGAAAGAGTGCTTCGAATCATGCTTCGAATAGTATGCAGTTGTAATTTTTTTCGTGGTACGAAATATTTTTCAGTTTTGGTGACATTTAAAATTCTAGATTCGATTCTATGCAAACCCAAATCAGCAAAGACAGTTTTAAACTCACTGTCAGTAAACTTACCGCCGCACAGCTAATAATTAATGTCTCCTCATTCTTTCTTTGACCGCACCGGTTGGATAATTGGTCAATATTTTTATTTCTTTCTGGAATTATACTGGCTGGTTTGATTGAATTAAGGCTGGAATTTAATGGTAAAATTGTCGTGAATGGACATAGGTCATATAATATGCATAAGTACACTGGTATATATTTACAAACCTTATCCTAGCGATGCAAGGTGAAATTGAGAATTGAATCGAATTGCTTTGCTACTGCAATATGGTGAAAATGCCAGTGAAATAATAAAAATTATTTAAAACCAGTAAGAAATTTCATCAACTTCTATGAAAAAATCAATACCTTATAAATTACGCAGAATTTCGTGTCCATATGTGAAAGACGGCGAAAGATAATTTAATTAACAAAGAAGAATGACCACCCAGGAGATTCTGAAGAAGGAATTGAAGAAGAAACAATTCTCGATCCGGCTTAAGTTCTAATACGTTTCGTTAACCCCAATTGCATGATCTCACAGAGAATATTACCTACTCGTACCCACGTTTCGGGATTTCGAATTCAATGCTCAAAAGACCTTTTTTTGTACCTCCTGAAACGCCGCTCCCTTTAATTAATCGCCGCATTAATCTCTCCCTCGATTATTCGATCTGTCTCAGTCGTGATTAGGCAGTTGAGCCGTGTCAAGGGTGAAAAATGTTCACGAAATGAGCTGGAACTTAGTATTCGTGCGATTCGACGGAGAGGGGGTGAGAGAAAGAGAGAGGGAGGGAGAGAGGGAGAGATAGTGAGAGGGAGAGAGGGAGACGGCGAGTGGAGAGAAAAATGTGCTTGTCTTAATAAGCAAGAGGAGGCGATAAAACATGTGAATGCGCAAAGCGCTACAAAGGCAAGAGGAGATTCGTTGGAGAGAGTCTCTTCTGGGTTGTGGAGGGGGAGGAGAAAGAAGAGGAGGAGGGGGGGACGGTCTTGTGTGTGTGTGGAGAGAGAGAGAGGTGTAGGGGTGGCGTTGGGAGGTGCGCCTGGCCTTGTTGCCAATTCTCTCCTCACTCGGGGTGGGGGGAGGGTGGGGTGGGGGCGGAGAGGTGGAGAAAGAGACGGGGCAGGAGAAGAGGAAGAACGTACGGGAGGGAGGTGTAGTATGCATACGAGTCGGCAGCGTTCCCCACGCACCCCCGTGCACAACTCCGTGGCATGCAGAAGGAGGTAGTACCGTTTGCCAGCGGGGAGAGGGGGCGAGGATGACGAAGGAGGTGGTGGTATGGGAGGGTGTGGAGGATGTTGCCGCGGTGAGGAGATGGGTCATTTGGGAACGATTCGTGTTCCGTTTGAACGAGTCACCCGTATGAACGAGATGCTTGGTTTGATATGACTCGTCGCTGTCATTATTATTATTTTTCTGGAATAATACCGGCTGACTTGATGACATCAAGGCTGAAAGATTAAATTTTTGCAAGGAGACTTAGGCGGAATTGAATGCGTGGATTCACTGGTAAATTTGTGTTAGGTAAACCTTGCGATTCATAGGTGAAATAAAGAAAATTATTTCGTTGAAGATTTTTCGCCTAATATCTTTGTCTTGATAAGGTATGGAAATGTAAAAAAAGAGCAAGCATAATTTATTCACGTGGAAGAAATTGCATAGTGTTTTTTAAAACAAAATCAATGCCTTGTAAATCATGCGGAATAAATGTGTGTACGTAAAAAATCTTTTGAATAAATGCTCGTTTGCACGAAACGGTAAAAATAACTTGATTGGCCGATAAGTATACATATCTGGAAGAACCGCGATATTGAGAACAAATCGTTCCAATTGAACGAGAGGACTTGAAGGTACATAAAGCACCGAAGAAATCCAAGATGAACGAATAGATTGGAGAGATGAGAAAAGTGTTTTTTAACTTACATGCAAACTCACAGGAATATATGACAGACGTTCGTGTTGGTAAAAAAAACGACTTATTAGGAAATTGAAAATATTTAGAATGGAGCCCAGCTTTCATGGTACGCAACCTGAACGATTAAAGTAAATAATGTTTATTTTAGGCAGTTTGAGCGAGATTTTTCCCCAGTCATAATGGATACCATATTCAAATTTTATTTTTTAAATAATTCAACTGTAAGAAGCATGAAAAAAATATTATAATATTAATGGCGCAAAAACTTTGTCTTATACGACAGAAATCCTCCGTATTTAACTAAATATGCATGCATAAGTAATTAACTTGACGCATTTTTCTCACGCCGTATCCTGAAAACGCCTTCACAAGCGAAGATGTTTTTGGGATTCTGTAAAAACTACTATGGTGAGTGACTGATTTATTTTTAAATATTACTCAGAAAGCATACAGACCACTCACTTAAATTTCTGACGCAAATCTTTCTGTATGAAATTCCTCATTTTTGAAATAAAGCCTTTGGAATGCATAACCGTACCATTTCCCATGGATAACGGCTGGCATTATTTGGGAAATATCTCGAAGATCACAATGGCAAGTGGCTGATCTTTCGGTATATTTTGGAAAGGTGAGATATATTTCTTAAAACTAGGTCAAATTCATTGAATTCTATGCAATGCATGCAATGCAATGCAATGCAATCGCAATGTTAACTTGCTCTGACTACCTTCACTGAAATCTCTCTACTCCCTTCGAATCATTCAAGTGCCAGCTTGGTAAAGAGTTGCCCTCCTGATCCACTCAAGTTCCATGTTGTTGTAGTTTATTGATTTATGCTGTGGTCTCTTTGTTTTTATTTTGATACTACTTCCCAACCCATGTTATTTTCATGCTTTATTTTTGTTAACGCTGCAGATTCTAAGTTGAAAATTTTCAACGTAAAGGCCGACATCGGCTGTTTTTGAATATCAAATAAATCAAATAATTAATCAAATCAAATCTCAGGCGTAACTCAGTGGAACTGTAAGGTGAGGATTGTGAGGAACGAATCTTTGAACCCGCACATTTTCGTGATCGAGGACTCGAGGGAACGAAACTGCCAATCACAAGAGCGTGGACTTGACTTTTAGCCGTTGAGTACGCCCCCCGCGTTCGGGAATAAGAGTTAGGGCGGCACACGGCCGCTTGAAGCCGCCACTGTCTCGGGCGACTCGGACGACTGTCGGCGGGGCTGAGGCGGGCGGCGGTGTGGCTTGTGTGCCAGGGGTGGCTGGCGGGTGGGTGCTGGCAGGGGACGAGTGAGAGGGGTGGGATGGGAGGTGAGGGGGGGAGGGAGAATCTGTCTGGTATGGGAAGAGGTGGGACGGATGAGAAGGGCGAGATGACATTCTTTGGTGCTTACATTCTCGTTGAAGGAAATGGGAAGTCATGTCGATGTCATCCCGACGAGAAATATGTATGAGCGACATCTCATTAACAGGATTCGTGGAGGGAAAAAAATAGCTCGGGAGAGAAAGATGCCTTCCCTTCTGGATTTTCCGGAACGGCGGTCATCTGAAAAGGCCGATGTGGAAGTGTATGGGGTGGGGAGGGAGTGCAGCTGAGAGACGTTAAGGCCGCAAGATGGAGCATCCGACCTCTGGAAGGAGAGATAAATTGGAGGACATTAATTTTCCACCGCGGATGTGTTTATGAGCGTGCGATCAGAATTGAGACGTATAACGCCCAGATTTTTCAATTCAGTTGTGTCGATTGCTGAAACTCCTGCATGATTACTTATCGGATAGCATAAAAAGATTTTTTAGCAAGAATACCTCCGTATTAATTTATATTTAACACTGGAGTACTTATTTTGCCTTCGGCACCCAAACCACTCGGCGAAAAGAGAAATATTTTGGTAACTAGTTACACGTCGTTATTTTAACATTTTTCATCACATATAGTACTTCGTTATTAAGTTTTTAAATTATCGTTTCTACCAATATCGAATGGGTTCAAATGTACTTTTATTATAGTTTTTTATTTGTTTAATAAACTAAATAAATAACATAAATATGTATATAATAATAAACAATTCGACTAACTAACAAAAATGAACTCCATCATAAACTGACTTGATGAACATGGTAAATTATTAAAATTTAAAAAGCAATCGTAGCTCTGTTTGCTTTGCATTACCTGTCATTTTCGTGACCCATCTAATCGGCTTTGCGACGCTTTTATGGTCTACGCCTTGTGTTATTTTCTTGGTTTCAACTAATGTCTTTTTATTAAACACAGATGCTGGCTCTAATTTGAACGCTTACCCTCTTGCTGCTGAGTTTCTTTGATCGTTATAATTTATTGAGCGAAGGATGTCCATTCATCGCCGGAAATACATTCAGAGATAACTGTCATAAATCCTATTTTTATGATCCTAGCGCTTTCAACCGATGTGACTATCTTGCGGGAGTTGTTTTAAATCGCGTCACATCATCCTGCCATTTATATTTGGAGAATGATGGGGAACACGGCAGTGCTTCATGGAAGAAACTACTTCGTACACAAGCTATCAACGCGAAAACAGAAATCTAAATAATAGTGATAAATTATCGCGCGAATGTCCTACCGCGCGTGTTTTTTGAAATACTACGGCGTCATCTGCACGTTCCGAAAGAGAGAGGCCTTCCTCTTTTAATGGCATGCGGCCGAAATATCTCTTTTGATCTCGCAACCGTGAAAACATCACCTCGGCTCATTTCAATACGTTACCAAAGATTGAGTTTGCTCGCTCCGCATGTCATAATCTTGCGGAGAACGAGCGTGCGCGAGTGAGCCCGAAAAAAATATCGAGCGGGCGTCTCGCCAAACCGTGGGAGCCCGAAGGAGCGGCGGTAATGAGTTAGTTTATTAGCTCCGCGGAAACAAATAATTCCCCGGAGAAATGGCCGGCCATTACATCGAGAGGATGAAAAATTGTCCGCGGGTCCAGGGGAGGGACGTCGATTCCTCTCGCTGAGTCTCCGTCTCGTGCCGCGGAGAGGAGGGATTGTTTGTGACTCTTCCCCATTGTTCGAGCACTAATTTTCACTTTATATGCGACAGCCAAGTCACATAGCCGACCGCGAGCGCCAGCAATGTTGACGCTTCAATCAACCATTCGAAAAATCACGCCCGTTCCCCTTCCCCCCCAACCCCTCCCTCGTACATTTGCATCAAGAGTCACCGGCGCTGGGCTACCTACTCGCAAAACCATTCATGCTAATCCGAAAATACTCTCGGTGTTCCTGAAGCCTCCTCTTTCCTATTACGTGGCTGATGGAAGGGCTAAGTTGGGTGCCGTTAAGAGATTAGAATGTTACTCGCAAGGCTTGAATCACTAGAAAAATTCAGATCAGATGAATTTCAGTACGACACGGAGGGCATTACTTTGACTCCGCGCTATATCTCTGGAGCTAATAGAAGCTTCTGTAGTGATAGGTACAAAAATTCCGTCTCTCCACGCATCAGTGACTATAACAATTACGGCCTGACACTAAAATAAGACTCATAGTTGGCATGAAGTTCGCCTCTCGTCCTCTCCCCCATTCCATGGCTGGCGTCCTAATATCCCCTGCCGCAAGCCTCTGCAGCGGCTCGCTGTGTAGAATGTAGATGTAGTTGTAGGAAGTATGAATACTCCACAAAAATAAAATTTCAGTGAACCTTTATATTTTCGTGAGCATGCAACAAGGGGATACCTACCCATTAACTCTCATACTTTTCCCTAGTCCCTCCTCTAGCCTAATCTAGGAAGATCTCCTAACACCTCTTGCCACACGCCTCTGCGGTGGGTCAGAGGGTTGTGCGTAGATGTCGATCCATTCGCCTTTATCTTAATCTTTCTCTCTATTCCTGAACTCTTTGCTAACGCCTTCCCTAACGTTGGTTTTTTGGCTATTTGCGAAGGCGACCGACAACCGAGTTCATTCACGCCTTTGAGGAGAGGTTGGCAGCTTGCTGAGGTAAGAATCATCTGGGGAGTTGGAGAATGGTGCAGAGAAGATTTACCGACGGCGTTAAGCTTGCTCTTAACGAAAAGTACCAAGGGATCACAGTTTAACGTCCCATCTAACGTACGGAGTACTACCTATGAAGTGCTCTCCTCTTAGCACCCAAGTAGGGTTCGGGTTCCCTCGTGAGAATTATCCGCCATTTTTGTGGTTCGAACCCGGGCCCTCTGGATATGGGGTCAGCGCTCCAGCCACCAAACCAAACTTTTCAAAGAAGCGTTCCTTCGGTTTGGGTTCGTGGGTCAAGAGCGGAACAAGCTTCAGAGGGTTTACTCGCCCGTGGGAGGTGGTTTCCAGCGAATGGCGGGGATAGCCGTAGGGGTGTTTTCTGTGTATTAGTGTGTGGCGGAAGGTGACGGAGTGTGGAGAGAGGGTTGGATGTTCGGTAGCATAATGGCCGAGCGGTGCAAGATGCGTGAACGAATTCATTAAGTGACTAGTTAATTAATTAAAACCTTCCTGCTTACCTAACCCGTCCAACACGTTAGTTCATCGCCCCCTCTTTACCCCCCCCAACCCCCTCCATTCCCCCATTTTCTCCCGCTCTATCTCTCTCCACCGGTTCTGACTTTAGACTCCCATGTACCCTTGTCCCTCCCCCCCCCCACCTCTCCCCCCTCCCCCTGACCCTCTCTCACCGCCTCCCACGTGCACAATTATATCCTTTCTTTCCCTCGCCTCGCAGTCTCTCAGCCACCCCTCGTGCCTATCCGACCCCCTTCTTCAGCCACCCCACCTCCACGCCACCCCACCCTCCACGCCACCCCACTCAACGTCACCACTCAGTCGCAAGGTTACACAAAGCGGGGAGAAGGAGTCGGAGAAGAGAGAGAAGTGGCCTGCACTGGTTTCCGTTCCACTAAGTGTCATGGGGTACATTAAAAGATGTCATGATAAGCATGTGAATTGTTCGGGAGGACTGTTTGGGTGGAGGAGTGTTTTTTTTTTATGGAGACAAGGTGTTCAAGCTGACTGCTGCCCCTCACCAGCGTTTCCGCACCCTCCCCCGACCTCTCCCTACCTCTCTCGCACACACACACAAACCCTCTCCTCCCACCACCTCACTCCCTCTCCTCCCTCTTGCCTTGTTTTCCCCGTGCCTCGGTAACGAATTAGTTTTGTCGCCGGGGTACGAGGGAGGGGGGTGACGAGGTAGCGGGAGGGGGGAAGGGGTCGGGCTTGGGGGGTAACGCTTTGTCGCGTGGGGACAAGTAGAAGAGAGGAAGCATCCTTTTGTTTTCCATTTCCCCATTTCCTTTCTCTCATATCTGACAAATTAATGAGTCGTTTGCGTTGAAGTATATCTTTTTAGCCGAATATGGGCGGCGGGGTGGGTACAGGTATTTAGCGCCCGACTGTTGTTTTGATATCTCTAATTGCCTTGCTAAAGAATTGTTGAGGATTTCACGTTGGCGGAGGGGGGGATGTAACAGTTTGTCATTTTTTGGTGAGGTCCTATTTCTTCCACAACATGTATTTTTATTCGTATTCTCAGCCATTCATTCACTCCGCTGAGTTCTGTAGCATTCATTTCCGACAAGGAAATAAAAGTGAAGCTTGCTAATTTTATTTTTGAAGATAACCGTGACAAATTTGCGCTGTGTTTCCTGGGTTTTTTGTATCTGTTAAATTTTTAATTGGTGAATTTTTTCTCAAGTGCAGCTCGTGATAACAGAGTAAAATATGGGGATTGTACGATATTCTCCGGTGTTTCCTGGGATGTTTTACTCAAAACTGAGTGCTTGTAAAATGCCATCATTCATGATGATGTAAAAGTTAACTTTTAAGACTATTTTGTTTTTTTTAATGTTGAAAGAATTTAGCTAAATCAATTTTCTGGCAATGAAGTTGATATTTTGCTTAATAATGCGTCATTTTCTATAGTCTACATTTCGTTTTTCATTAAATTGTGAACATGATGAATTGAAATGTACAAATGTTCATGTACAGCGTTCTCACGTTTATAAAATTTATAAATTATAATATGACCATTGCGATTTATTCTAATAGTTGGTGCAAGGCTAAAATAGAAATAAGTCATGAACACTTGAATGAAATAAAACAATTTGAACCAGCTGACCTTTACACTATAATGGAAATAATTACTGGGGATATTTTCCAGTTTTGAAGTTTTGCCTTTCATGACATATGGTAGATGAAGCTTTATCGGGATCTTTGCAAAGACTTTGTACCCAGGAGAGCATTCATTTGTCATAATTTTTATTTCTGGTAAAAATTACGCTTCTCTACGGCTTTTGAAATCCTCTCACTCGAGGAGAAAAGCTATCAATTACGCCCAGAAGTGGGAAAGAGTCATGTTATACATCATACTGCAAGGTCACCGAGATGCCCCAAAGACATCCAGAAATATTTATCTCCGCACCTATTATGACATCAGAGGCATTAAAAAATATCAATCTTATGCTAAAAAAATGTCATCGACGAGGAACGTATAGAAGTATAGCCTTTGATTTTTTCTGGAATCACATGTGAATGTCGTCGTCTCACCAGAGGGAAAGCAATTTATTCAAATTGTGTGTGTGCTTAAGTTCCCTAGAGCTTTTCGACGTAGTCGTATGCGATTTATATTAATGCATTTTAGAAGACTGTAGCGCATTGTAGAAGGAAACGGCGGTAGGTGCAAGCGGCTCAAGAGAGCTGTGGGCATTAATCAGTTCGTATATTTCCCAGTGGCAACGCGTTAGGTGTCGACTCCCGTGCCCATTTGCCCTAAAATAATGCGACTAAACTATTCCCATTACACGCCCAAGCTTTATCAGTGTCGGAAGTATATCATTCACCGACGTTATCACATAGCTTTTTATGTATGCTACTCTCCTTCCTCGCATAAATAAATAAAGAAATATACATTACAAGAGTAAGAGTGCAATTGGCGTGGGTAATTGAACTGCCAATCCAAGTTGGATGCTGAGGAAGGGCTCACTCTCCCGATACGTCCTGTAAGCCTTTACTTTTCTTTTTACTTTTCTTTCCCCACCCCCTGTTAAGTGAATATTTTATTTTTGTGGCCTATAGGCGAACCTTTCGTTGTGTATGTGTGTGTGTGTGTGTGTATATGTATATATATATATAATGTCTTGGTAGAAAATCGCTCTCGGCGACGATGCACATGCATAAATAAAACAGTGATACACTAAACAAACACAGAAACACGCAAAAAGGACACTCACAAAATAAAACTTGTACGTTTCGGCGTCAGGACGCCATCGTCAGCGGTAGAGGAATGATGAGTCCGCTCTGTTCCCTTGGGAAGGAAAGGGCAGAGAGGAAGGAAAGGGGGGGTAAGTGCGAATGGATAGTGGTGGGGAGAGAGAGGTGGCTATTGGGCTTTTAATTCAATGGGCTAGGTTTAGCCCGGGCTTTTCGAATGCTCTTGTCACCCAAATATGGGCGTATTCACGAATTTTCACGTCAACATTACCGGCGGATTGAGGAAGGGCTTCAATGATCTCTAGGGAGAAACAATCGTCAAAATTTTGAGAGTGGGAGGCGGTATGTTTGGGAATGGGATCAAGAAAAGGTGGAGTTTTGGTGGCATGGCGGTGATTGTTCATACGGATATTGAGGGGGGTGGTACATTTTCCCACATAGAAGGCAGGGCAGAAATTGCAGGAAAGGCGGTAGATGATGTTGCTGGTGGTACAATTGGCCGTAGAGGAAGATCTTTTGAGGGAGGGGGTGGCGGAGGGGCGGAGGAGAGAGCAGCATTTGCACCTCGGGCGTCCGCATGTTGAGAAAAGTGGCGGAGGGGGGGCGGTGGGTTGCAGGGAGGGTCTAGTGGATTTTAAAATGTCCCGAAGATTTGAGGGACGCTTATAGGAAACTTTGGGACATGAAGGTAGGAGGAGGGAAGTAGAGGTATTGTTTTTTAAGATTGGATACAGGTCTTTCAATATGTTTTTGATCCTGTGTGCACCAGGGAAGAATGTGGTGACAAGGTTAAGTTGGTCAGGTTGGTGGGTCTTGGTCCGAGGGGTATATTTTGCAGTAGGAGACAGGATTTTATTTAAAAGCAACTTCTCTGGGTACTCTCGTTCTCTGAGGGAGTGATGGAGAGTTTCGATATATTCTTTTAGAGAGGGGGCATTGCTGCAGATCCGGTGGCCGCGGATAGAAAGGGAATAAGGGATTGAGCGTTTGGTGTGAGAAGGATGACAGCTGTTAAAATGGAGGTATTGGTCGTGGTTAGTGGGTTTTTTGTGGACGGAGGTGATGAATTTACTGTCCTTAATTTGGATATTAATATCCAGGAACGTAATTAAGGAGTCAGAAATGGAAGATGTGAAGGAAACTGAGAATGAAGAGTTCAGTGTGGAAATGAAAGAAGATAAAGAATCACGGCCGTGAGGCCAGAGGACGAATATGTCGTCAATGTAGCGGGCCCAGAAGAGAGGTTTATGTGTTTGATTTTTTAAGAAAGTGGTTTCGAGATGGCATATGAACAGGTTGGCATAAGATGGTGCCATGCGAGTACCCATGGCGGCGCCTTTAGTTTGAAGAAAAATTTGATTATTAAAGGAGAAAGCATTTTTTGTTAAAACCATTTCGGCTAGGCGGATGATGAAATTTGTGGAGGGAAAGTGTGGTTTTGGGCGTTGGGATAAATAAAACTTTAATGAATTTATGCCTTCATCGTGAGGGATGGACGTATAAAGGGAGGTAACGTCTATAGTGGCCATGAGTAAAGTAGCATTAGGGGGGATAGAGACGGCGTGGAGAAGGTCGAGGAAGTGGTAAGAATCTTTGATGAAGGAGGGAAGAGATATGACTAGGGGTTTGAGGTAATGGTCAACAAGTGCTGATATGCGATATATATATATATATATATATATATATATATATATATATATATATATATATATATATATATATATATAACTTCTTGGAAAATCACCCGGGTGATAATTATACAATATGCCAAGAGGGTGGCCGATAAAAATATAGAAACAGACAAAAAGGACACTCACAAATTGAAACTTCCGATATTTCGGTGAAGATATTAGCTCCACCTTTCTCTAGGAGAAGAGTAGGAATCAGGTAGGAGTTTCCTACTCTTCTCCTAGAGAAAGGTGGAGCTAATATCTTCACCGAAATATCGGAAGTTTCAATTTTTGATTGTCCTTTTTGTCTGTTTCTATATTTTATATATATATGTGTGTGTGTGTGTGTAAATGTGTATATATTTTTTTTCCTGTCTGGATTCGACTCATTTTCATTTTCCCCACCAAACCCTATATAAAACTTGGGATAACATTATCTATATATGTGTAGCCGTAGAAGTCTACTCGAGGAAAGGAGTATATTATTATATTTTTCAATTGGCGATGCAAGCAGTCATCCGCGTTTTGGCCATAAAAATAATAATAATAAAAGTCGTCCGGACGGCTTTGAAGGTCTTTTCATGGCCGAGGCCACAGAGTGTATATTCATGCACTCACTTTTTCCCCCATTGGCATTCATGAGTCGTAATGCGGTTATGGGTGGAAATAGCACGCGGCGCGCGTTATCCAGGGACGGAGAGACAATGGTCACCAGGGGACAGCAGCTTGCGTCAACCTCCGAAAGAGAGAGGGGGCCATTGGCGTTCCTTGCCATCGTGACGAAGTTGATGCAGTATGTGCTTCTCTGAAAACATTCCCGCGCCAGAGTGCGAACTTCACGCTCGGCAAAAGTTATCCGCCACGGCTGGGGTTTGAACCCAAATCTCTAAAGTCTCCTCCGAGTGCTTTCACAATGAATGCATGCTTCATTCTAGTTAACAATGATTTTTCTTTTAATTTTGTTTGGATGAGGTGTAGTTGTGCTGTATGCTTCGCCGGCAATAGTAATTTTTCACCGTAACAAATTTTTCTGTGAAATGATTTATCACTTCATATATCCCACTCTCTTTTACTTTCGCTGACCGTGGCTTTGGCATGTAATATAATTATCAAGGTAAAAAATTAAGTAGAAGTAACAATATGATAAACAATCTCATGTGATGCAGTTCCAAAGAGTAAAATCTAAAACATTAACTTTGAAGTTCCCTTTTCATTCATAGATTAATTATACGTCATTCCTAATTTGACTTTTTTTCGGCTTTGCATGAGAGCCATGGGGCAGTCATGCAGCAATGGAGCAATGGGAGCAATATCTGAAAAAATTGGTATGGTTCACAAACCAGTATGTCTTACCTTACGAGCCCACGCGGTGCTGTTGGATCTCAAAAACCATATGGTAAGGTTCAATGATGCGGAATTTTTAAAATTTTATATTTCGTGAATTTGATTATTTCCTCAGCTATTGACAGATACAAAGGTATAGTTAATACATACAAAGTTGCGCGCACGCACTTTTCAAGCAGTAGAATGCTAGTATGCAATCGAAGCTTCAACCTGTCTCTTGCGCAATGGGCACAAATTTTAATTCATTTCCGATAAATGCTGCTATGCATTCTTGCGAGTCACGATATCACTGAGTACTTATTATTTGCAATGAAATCACGCATGAGTGTTTTCGTTTATTTCAACATTGTTCGTGACGTGCTGAGCGTATACGTATATGGAGAGAATTAATTCAAGAATGCAATTGATGTATCTAATTGAAATTCCTATCCAAGTTTAATTCAGCACATCGTATGTATGTCAGGATGGATATAATAATATCAGCAGAGCTGACACTTAATTTCCGTTCAGTTACATCAGGTTCTTTACTGTGCCATGATACTTTATCGGCAGAAAGTTGCATTTAAATTAATGGGATGCTGTTGGCCTCGATGTGTCACTGGGCATACACCAGAAGCTGTCACTAGGCCGTATATTATCGAAGGCGATTTCACTCCTGACGCCATCGACTTGTCGAGAGCAGTGCCCAGCATCGCTAAATTACACATCATTCAACCAGTGTGATATTATACTCTAAATACGCAACGCATGACATATAAGTGCCACATGTGTATAGTTGTGAAAGGAGACATTTATTTTATGTGTCAAGGGTGGATCTGAATACCAAATAATCCTCGTCACAAGCAGCGATATAAGTCTGTATGCATTGCCTTTTCTTTATTAGTGACGCGAAATGTTTCATACGCTCCTGCTGCGATGTTTTGTTCAATAGGATTGTGAGTCTGTCATTAATTTGCAGGAAATTTCGGCTGTAAATTTAAAGTTAACATCTAGTTACTCATTTAAGCGAAATTTCAAATGCGTAACTCATTTCGTTCATCAGAGAGAAATAGCAGAACTATTAAAATATTCCACGTCTAAATTAACGCGTTTTATGATAGGTGAATTAAATAGTTATAATCGTGTCTATGTGTATGTCTACATGCCAAAAAAGATCAAATTAAAACTTAAAACTAATAAAAATGGAGGTTCCGGGGCTTGCCATACGTCCAAAAGGCAAATACTTTCATAGAGCTTGAAGGTATTGGCTGCAAGAAAAGTGACCTTTCCTTTTTGTTTTGTTGCCGTGATTATAGGAGCAAAGGCAAACTTTCACGTGAGAAATAGTTTATTTCGTATATGTGCATGAACGATCTGTAGAGGTTTATTTTGTATTTAAAGTAATACGGCTCGGTGTTTACTGCCTAGTGACGTCAAAATGAAAGCCTGCATGGCGGCATTTCTTTTTCGACACTACGTCAAAGTATGCCCCTCTAAAGAATTTTAGAGCTAAATTTACTTTTTAAATATCAGCACTGAGTACCCTCCGTGCGCATTTCCAGAGAACACTTTAGATTACAAAAATAAAATAACATTAGTACACAACCCTATGGCAACACGTGAAGGTGATTCGAAATGCATCTCTTGCACTCTCGAAGTAGCACATATTTTAGTACAGTTTTAAAAACAGTTTGACAGAAGCACCTCAATAGCCATCTCACGTGCTTACATCTAATGCCTTATTAAAGTGCGAAAACTAATAACGTTATATTTACTCAACAAAATTGAGGCATGAGCGAACTAATTTTTTTATATTGACGTGATGTACGCTTGATTAGAAACACTAACTCATTGAAGGTCAATTGAAATAATGTGTCGTGGAAAGTAGAAATCATTAAAAGTATTGATGGATAAGGTCATTATCACCCTCCAGATTTGCTGAACTACTGTTTTTCACACTACTGAACTACTGTTCGTCACGAAATCGGGTAAACAAAGCAAGAAGGCACCATTACGTTGTCTCTCCGTTGAACTGAACTGAAATGGTTTTAAGGATTTCTTGAAAAACTTTTTATAAATGATGGAAATGAATCTCTTTGGCTAATCCTGCCGCCCCATCGGTTACGAATGATTGATGTGGCAACGTCGCGAGAGGCTTAATGGCCCCTTGGCATCAGGGTCACCCAGAGCTGGGTGGAGATCGCATTTGGACGCCCACGTGAGGTTATTTTTTCCTTAGTCGGGAAATGTGAGCTTCCATCAGCATTCAATAGTTACACTGTTCCCTCGTGTAATAGCAGCTAATTTAAAGTATTCACACTCTTTGCGACAAGCAATGAGAGATATCCTTGAGAATATAATGCCTATTTCAATGCGGCGAAGGAAATGACGCACAAAATTTTCCTCCTCTGGAGTGCCATAATCTATTTTCGCTAGTAAAAAATCTCATCTTCCGTATCACAGCGAATAAAAAAAATCTTTGACACAAGATGCGTGGTTGAGTTATCTCCTGCGCAACGACCGTCACTGTGAGAAGCTGATTGCAAAATAATTATATGATCTTGTGAATTCTCATTGTCAAATTACAATCGTATTTTGTATTATATATGAGCATTGCGCAGTTAAAATGTGGTTTAGCTTCAAGTTTTAATCTTCACTGGCGACGATGTTGAAAGTTTACCACCCGTTGATTTACATTCACATATATAAACTAGGTGTCCCAGGATTCTCTTATATATATATATATATCGTCTTCGTCCAATTTCAATTATATATTTCCTTTCTCTTTCTTTCACCTTCTGTTCAAATTATTATGTATTTATTCGCCTACAGGCGGTGTGTGAGTGAGTAAACGAAATATATATATATGTATATATATATATATATATATATATATATATATATATATATATATATATATATATATATATAAATTCTTCCTATACCTTTCGCTGAAGAAGGTGGCGGCGATCCACCGAAAAATTTACAACCCGTGTGAGTGTCTTTTTATATGTTTTCATTTTAGTCACACTTGTGACAAAGTTTTTATATATTTGTATTCACGCTCGTGAAAGCTTCCAATGATTATATATATATATGTAGAATTTCTCTTCTATACCCTAAGCCAAGTGTCTGTTTTTCTCCTCTTTTCGCTACGAGGACCACATTGCACATACAGTACTTGAGCAATGTTAAGCAATTTTATATATTAATGTCTACAGTTACAAATCGAGCAGTACTCTGCACCACTGAAAGTATTATTACGGACAGTTAACTTAAACGACTAGCAGCAAACTTCCAAATTCAATTTAAAGGTAAGTCCCAGCGCCGAAGCTACCTGAAAAGCCGCCCATTAACGCGGTCGATCGAGGCCAAACAATTAAGAAGAACTTCCGTGAAGTATAAAATTACGAATAAATAATAAATAAATCTGTGAATGGTGGAAATATTATCACCAAACGGAATGCCAATATATTTGCACCCAATTTTTATTATTGCATTCAAAGATTATCAACACTTCGTGTCTTTTTTGGGCTCGCATTGAAAAACTAGTCCAATTGGCGTATTTCCGCATGACTCTTTCGTGGGCCGAATGTAATCCCGTGGGCCGTACTTCGGACAACCCATTCATTTAGCCACCCTATGTTTGATAATCATTAATGAGTGTTGCCCTTGCTATTAAAATTATCTCGTTTTTCTCCACGTGCTTTAGAAGAAGACTTTGCTCGGTGTCCTTCGGCTTTATTCATGGTGCATGCAAACGATGGAAATTAGCCAAGGATTTGAATCCGCTTTTTTTCTAAGTGCATTAATATTAATTGCAAAAATAGTAGTCAATGATCATGGGGAGGACGAGTATTGTCACTTTATTTAATTGGTGACATGGCCGTTGATTTTTTCTTGAACGACCGTGAGCGAGAAAGAAATCGTTTATTTTGCAGGTATGCCTCGGTTTAAAATTCTTGTTACATATCTCATTGGAAAACCTGTCGGAGAATTAAATGCTAAATTATTTAAGGGCGCTCTCGCACTGTCTGTTGAACATCATTTATAAATGTCTCCATAGATGGCGGGGTCATTCCAAACGGTGGACAATCAGCGGATCAAACGATTTCGCATAATTTACGCTCCGCTTTTCAAGGGTGTAGCGGGAGCGTTACTTGCTCAAAAACCTTTCATCTGCTCAAATCCGTGCTGTAACTGTTGAAATTTATCGCCTATTAATGTACGCAGCACAAATATTTAACACTGCTTTAATAAAACAAATCGTTTCAAACTCTAAACAAATCAAACATCCCTCAATTTGTTCGACAACTCACATTTTTCTCGATGTATTTTTAAGGCAGTTCCAAATTGTGTAAAAAATAATTGATATACTGGCTGCTCGTATAAAATGTGTCCTTTGTTTGATATAAATAACATAATCATGTAAATGTGTGCGCAATTTTTCTCGCAGTTGAAACTTTGAATTTTTATTGCGTGAAATGTAAGATTAAATTCATGGCGTAAACTCTCTAGAAATGCATGGGTGAAAAATGGGGAAATTATTATATTTCTATATATTATAAATGAAAATGCACGAAAAAAAGTTTATGAGGGGCATATTCTCCCTAGTAGTTGCATGGTAATAAAATTTAATCACCTGTTCATCTCATTTTATCAGTTATTATTTGGTTACTGCAGTACATGAAGTAAAAATTCGTTAATTCAATGTAAATGGTGCTACGGTCATCTCCTTTTGTTGGAATAATTGTGCAGTAGAAAGTTTATATCGACTTATCTGCATTTTTGTATTTCCACTTTATTTTGCAATAACCTTGAATTAAATCAGGTAATACAGAATTTATTTAAACAACGCAAACAAAAAGGTGGGAATCAGTATCTGTTTGGACTCACTCAGTCGTAAGTGGATCTTCGTTAAGAGCTAAAGGTGCCCAAACTTGATCAATGATTAAGTATAATTTGATATAAGGTGCATTGTATTTCTAATTACGGAAGTACTAGCTAGTTGTAAGGCGACTGAGGTGCCCGTTGAATGATAATGAATATAACAAACACTTTGTTTTAATATACACTATTTATTTATTTTAATATCAATTTCTTTTAATCTTGTACAAATGAGAATTATTTATGGTATATTTCTCGAAACCTAGAAAGAAAAAACAAGAATTAACAAATATACATTCGATTCAACACTTATCAAGCACACAATCAACTCACGTACAGAATCACCCGATCCCTCGCTTTGCTCCCCGGAATTAATGAGTGTATCACTGTAAAGAGTAAGAAATTGCCTGAAAATATTTTTAATGGAAGTTACCAAGAAAGAAAGCACAATATCTAAAGAGATAAGCGAAAAAACTATGAGAAAGAGAGAAAAAATAATATTCATACCAGGGCATCGAACTCCATATCTTCCACTCCACAGTTCACCTTACCACCGGTCTACCGCTTCCTTGAAGGAACAGGCAGTTCGCAGTAGGCTTGAATGCATTTCCGTGACGGTGGCTCCATCTTACAGTGTTACAGAGTCCGTCAGTCGGTGATGTGCGCAATTATTATTGCTGTTGTGGTGAAAATATGGAATTCAGTATCCCTTTTGACTGACATAGTCGAAGTGGAACCCACTTTACACTTGCAGCGTCACCATTCGATTTCGCTCCCGTCGCATCAGCAAGGCCAATACGTTTTTCTCGCCCTCACTCTTCCGTCGCTCTTAATAGGGTTGAAATTGATTGCGCATCTTTGCTCTCTTTCGGGGCACGTTATACAACCACTACTTAATTATTTCACCGAAACCATCCATCGGACCAGAGGGAAGTCGGGGCGAAGCCGAGAAAAAAAATAATGGGACGGGGGCGCTTGATTCCTCAGTCACTCTCCGAGGGTTGGGTGGGGGGAGGTCCGTGTTCGTTTGAGGGGTGCATAGAAGATCGAAGAGGCGTAGGAAAAAAATGAAATGAAATTTTCGTGGTGGAAGGAGTGAAAAGCCGCCCCTATGTGCGTCAGCTCCTCCACCTTCATTCTTTCTCTCCAGTATACCCACCTTCATTTTGCCATCATTTCGGCGTCCAACCCCCCCACACACACCGAGCCGCCTGCAACTCTCCGGGAGCCATTCATTTCGTCCCAAAACCCTCTTCTTCTTCTTCTCCTCCTCCTCCTTCCGCCTCACCCCATTCCTCCCGCCTCTCATCCCCTCGCGTAAATCAGCCTCACTCCTCACCTACCATCCCTCCACGAGCCTCACCATTCCTTTCGCATCCTTGGCTTCCTCGCCTTTTTAAGGCACTCTCTCTCTCTCCTTCCTCCGATCCATTTCCCGCTCCTCGCATTCATCTTGACGCTTCCTCTTTCGCCTCTCCATCTCCTCCTACTTTGCCATCCTCCTCTTCAACGCTTCCTCTCCTCCAAACCTCGCACAGCCATTTCGAAAATCCCCGCCGCGCAACCTTCTCCTCCTCCCTCCCGTTCCCCGCCCCAAACGAAACCCATTTTGCCCGGAGAAAGAAGAGGGGGGGGGGGGGGGGGAGAAAGGGAAAAAAGGAACGGACACCATTTGTCATTCCGGGAGCGGCAGATGAAGTACACATTGGTGCCTCGTCGGCCTGTCGATCTCTCTGTCAGCACTGCCGTCCGACAGTCATTAAGCCTCACACGCTCGTACCTTCCTGCCCCCCCCCCACATGTACCGCTCCACCCGCCTCCTCCACCCCTTCGAACTCGGCCTCCCACACTCCCACCTCCTCCCCCCCTCATGGCTTTCCCCCCCCCCCCCCCCCCCCGCCGCGCGGCCACAACCCCACCTACCGCTTCCGCCGCCGCCGATCGTCGGGCCCACACCACTGCCACCTAGTGGTGGAGCCCTCACTCTCTCCCTGTCTGCCTAACCTTCCCGTCAAGTCCGCGGCATTCAATGTTGACGGGCATAGAAGTCATTTTCTATTTCTATTATGTGGGCTACACTCGGGTAGGCTGGTAGCCAGTGTGTGAGTGTTTGTAACGGGGATGATTGAAACAGGATTGCAGGCAAGGGGCAGGCAAGTGGAGGTGGGGGAGGGGAGCAGGTTGAGAGGGGGGGTAGGCGATGGAAGAGGCCAAGTGTATATCTCTTTGATGTATCGCTCTGTCTAAGGACGCTTCAACACAGCGGTTATCCGTTCATATCGTGGCAAATTTGAGCCTTCAATCTGTCATTCGTTACTGAGGCAATTTCAGTGGCATTTTTAGATTTCGCCTCGGCTGTCATTGAGGTTTAAAAGCGGGCGAAGAACTTTCATTGTGCAGTATAATCTGCTCCGATCATATTGTATTGGCATATATATATATGTATGGATGAATATGAATTCATATCACGGTTAAGGGATGGTGACGCGTTTGCTTGTGTGATTGAGCGGGTGACATGAGGTACTTATTATCTGTCGACTTTTAAAAAGTGTTTTCTTTTGTAGGACGACCCAACCTCGCCTTAATCCTAGACCTTCAATAGAAACTCCGAGCCAATGTTCTGAAAAATGGAAGAATAAATTACCTTGGTCTTCATGCTCCTTATTGAGCATCTCGTACACATTTCCTTTATTTAGACGAGAGCTGATTGGTAAAAGTTGCATTCCTCGGCTAAGTTTGAGTAGTTGACGCTTCATTTATGGGACAATTTGAACGCTCATAAAAGCACTCGCAATGCAATATTACGTACACTTCATCTTTGTGAGGCTGTAGCCTTGACAACTGCGTCGAAATAGGTGCCCCTGACGCATCTAAGGGGATGCAAAAATTGTTATATGAGAGTTTTGCTGTTTTGCATAAAGTAAGGGGCTAGGAGAATTACTAGAGTGCAAAATAGGCATGCTTTCGGAGGGCTCTGCTGATTACCTACTTTATTTAGGTTGGTTTCGTTTATGCGTCTTTTCATGAGCAGTCCTTTGCGAGAGTATTGCATTTTTATCTGTGCAGCGTGTCAACTAAACCATTTTCTGTGGCATTTTTACATTTCGCCTTGGCCATAGGCGATGTTTCAAAATCAACGAAAAATTTTAATTTGAATTATTATGTGAAAAACCTTCAACGATTACCTTTTTAATTTGAATTGTAATGTGCAATGATTTAATGATTGAATTATTTAGTTGTAGCATGCATCAATGAGTATAATAGCTCACATTTTTTGGCCAATGAATTTGCTTAGCTTGAAACACGTATTTACAAGCGGATGCTGAGACAAAATGTTTAATTTCAAATGAAGTTTAATAAAATTAGCTAACAAACATTAGAAAATATGTCGGTATATATTTCAGCGAAAAAGATTTTTCATGGTGAGTTTCACTCTCCCCGGTGTACATGGTAGTTGATTGGAAATGAATGAAATAAATTAAAATTATGTATAGAGTTGGTAGTTTTCCATTTTTGGAGGTAATAGCTGATTATACACCAGGCCAGGCTCAGTCATTGAAGATAAAAATATAAATGAAATTGTCGTGTATACTATCATAGCATTATGTCAATAAACAAAATGAGATTTAATAGATCATTTAGATCATAATCATTTTAACTCACTCACATAAAACAATCAGAATGAAGAGAGTTATTTTGAACCATTCCTACAAGTTATATTCCAAGACTCGCGACCATTTTAAGCGTGACAAACATATTTCTTTCTTTCAAATGATAAAATGAAAATATTATCCAAAAACACATTCCCACAAACACTCGACATGAACTTCGATGCATCAGACGTGAGGGATATTTCCCGATAAGGAAAGTAGTTACAAGAATCTCGACACATTCGGCAGTGCGAATACACTCCTCATCTGCTCTTTCTTATTCACCCCATCTGAGATTACGTTGGCTCTGCGCTGGTTATCCGCCGTTTCAGGAATAACACGCAACTTTGCTCGTGGTAACGAATTTTAATCCGGGCTCCCCAGTTGCTCAGTCATCCGTGACGTTTCACCCGTTCACTCCCGTTCACCTGGAAAGGAGGTGAACTACCTCCTCGCTTGCTCACGCCACTTCGGCCCGTATTAATAATATCTCTTGCTAACTCATCATCATCAGTCTTACAATCCCGTCATCAATCAATCTTAACAGCAGACCACCATTCCTCACTATTCCGTGGCAACCCCTTGTACTTATTCCTTTCAAAGATCCCCTTTCGTTTGCCTTTTGGTTTTCCTCCTGTTAGTCTTCCTCTTATATATATATATAACGAACTCTTAGTGTTCCAAGATTAGATCGATCCATCGTGTTTTCTTGTGCCTATGTTTATCCTGATAGTCTTTGATTCTTCAGATCTTTTGTATCTCTCATCACTTATCACTAGATTTCCATCAAAACTTTCACAGGTTTTTCCCAACCTCCTTTCTTGTGTGCGTTTTATCCTACTGTGGGTTTTTTTTCAAAGTTTTCTAACCCTTATAATCCTTACGTTTTTCCCACGTATATGCATTTGTGTCTATTCCATCTAGTGAAATCCTTCAGATTGAAATATTTGCCATTCAGAACAAGAATGGCGTTGGTAACAAATACCACTTTTTATATATAATGCTTGATTGGAATAAATAAAATAATGAACCGTAATTGCTACTATCTAGTGGTAAAACTCCAAAGCCAGACTCACACAACTCATGCAAGTAACAAAATGGAAGTATAGGAATGCTTCGGTGCACCTGAATTGGAGATTGAAATAACTGATTTACACAACTTTGGTCTCCGTGGTTCATTTTGAATTTCGAAGTATACCATTGTGCATAAAAATGCTGTCTTGACTCCTAACAGCAAACTGATTTTCTTTTTGCGAATTCACTTGCGTGCATTGGCGAGGAAATGGAAGACGAAAATTGCACTGTCTCAATCTCATCCAGATGAAGCCGAATTATTATTTTCACTCTTTTTTCGCACATCTGCTTTCATCTTTATTCTTTATGTTTCAAGTAAGTATTTCAGTTGACTTCGCGTTGATGTCCATATTAAATTTAATTCATTGAAACCTACCTCTATGAGCGCCAATATAACCAACTCACTGTTGTCGTCAACCCGTCGGGTTTAAAAAAATGTACTCACGAAAAGGGAAAATTTAAGAAAAGATAATCACCTCCTGTCACATCAGTTTTTTTCCCGACGGGACATGTCCTTATGTTGGAAACAGAGTTCCACTAAGTCACGGCCACCCCCATTAATCTTGAAATGAAGAATGATTGATGCGATGATATAAGCTATGGGCTTCGTGCTGAGCCCTGACAAGGTCTTCCAGAGGTCTCATGCTCTCTGATTTTCCTTAAATCACTCAGACCTAGGAACGCCGTTCTTATGACCTCATAATCAGCTTAAATATCACGGATAGTTACTCTGTGTTGTTATTCCTGCTCAGGGAAGGGGATTAAATTCTCAAACTGGGTACCGTATTTTACCATCGGAACGCGGTAGGTATCAGCAGCATGGATTTGAGCATGTCATCAGGCCATCCGAGCAACTCCATAATTGGAAGATCTCGGAATCAGTGAAAATAATTCTAATCGATGTCGCTCTTTCATCATTTTATAACATAAGATGATTCAAAGCTGAATGAATAATATGTTTTTACAGGCGGGGAAGCTTTTGAGAAGCGGCTTTCACTACCCTTAAACAATGGATTTAATTCGATGGAGAAACCTGACAGTTAAAAGGAAAAGTATACAATCAAACCGCAACTAACTCATGACAATAGGGACGATAAATCCTAGTTACGTCATTTCATCAAGCATGAAATGAAGACTTGCTTCGACTCGTTAGTTTTTCAATTATATCTCCGGGTGAACAGGAACATAGTCTTATTGCCAGTCGTTCCTTCTCTCTCTTGCGCGAATGCATTTGTGTAAGGCATGACGGGCAAATAATCAAATTCAACTACAGGCGGCGATAAAACGTGAAAGGAGCCGTTAATTAATGCGTCGGAAAAAAGCACGGAAAACCTCCAGACAGGGTCAGAACAAATAGGATTTAAAAAAATAAATAAAAAATATCTCTCGCGGAGTTGGAAGCGAATTATTTGGCTCGGGAGTCCTTGCGATATGGAAATGGAATTCCTGCATAGCATTTCATCAGGAGCGTGCAAAAAGTGCGAATAAAGAGCATTCATTGTTGACAATTTTATTGGCAGTTTTCCCTTCGTGCCCGGCGGAGAGACAAAACGAGAGCCGGAAAGGAAAGAGCGCCCGGCCGAAAAAATATTACGGAAGGCAGTTGAAAAAAAAAATGAATAAAATGATCAAGAGTTACGGTTAGAGATAGGGCGTTTAATGAAATGTGTGGACAACTCGCCCCAAATCTTCTTTGTAGCGTCGTGAGAGCGGGAAGCGGGGATAACTTAGCCTGTCCGGCGAGCCCACCGGGGGTACATGCATTTATGTACCCCACACCGCACATCCCGGGCTATTTACAATGTAATATAGAGATGTAGAAAGGGACGGAGACTCGGGAAACGGATCGGGACGTTAGCATGAAAGAAGAAGAAAGAATAAGAGAAAGAGAGATGCCCCGGCACGCCGAGGGAAAAATACATAAATGATTTTTCAAGTCTGGCAATCGGCAGTTGGGGTAAAAAAACCGGTTTCTAGCATTCCAGCGAGCTCTCACGGCGAAGGGAAGACTGAGTATGTAATGGGTGGATGGTGGGGGACGGGGGGGGGGGGAGGCGAGATGTGTGGGTAGATGGGAGTTGAAGGGGGGACTAGAATGAAATAGATGGATGGGCTTGAAAGAAGAGTGATAGGGTGTATGGAGGAGGGGGTTAGAGGCATTAGGGGGGGGGTAGTAGTAGGGGAGATTGAAACGGAGGGAAGAATGGTTTGGGTGAGCCGCGAGCGGAGATTGGACAGGGGCGGACGGGTGGTTAACGGTCTTCATGTCGGGTGATGTTTCGACCGCTCTTCTGCCCGCCCTTTTAAAACGTAATCAATAAAAATTTTCCCGACGATTAATGGTGGTAATAATCCGGGGAACCGAGAACAAGCCTTATAAACATAACGCCTCTTATTTCACGGAAACTATTTTTTAAAAAGAGCTCTTTTTTGAGCGGCATCGCCTCAGTGAAACCCTGATGCGTAAATAAACGTCCGCGCACCGAACATTGAAGTCACCCTAGTTTTTGCGGAGCAGGAAAGCACTCGCAGGCAAGTACCTAGATTGCCTAAAATGTTGTCGGAGATAGAATAAAGTATAGAATACCAACATTTGCGATAAAAGTACATCTGCATCTACATACTAGTCTGCGAATCGCCGCATGGGTGTGTGGCAGGGACTCTGAGGGCACAAGCCGTGTAAAGGTGTAAAGGAGAATGTTATAGGCAGGTGAAGTACATGAAAAGCTGAAGCCAACTATACATAAGGGGCGCATACCCAGACATTATGGTTTTAGAAAAAAAAAATCATGCATAGCTGAGAGGAAATATTAATGAGTTAACAGTGAGTACACCCAAAATTTTGCCTCATAAAAAAAATTATAAAATTTTATATTTCTGCAAAAAATTCAGAAGATGTTGTGTGGAATTTGAAGATTATGATTTTATAAAAATATGCACTATTTCCCACGTATAAGTATTTATAACAATGGCATTTTCACACAAATAAATAATTATTTAATAATAGTATTTTATTTCCTAACATTTAGCAAATTTGGTCCATCCCTTTTGATAGTTTAGTTTGATACTTTCCTTATTCGTATAAAAATCAAGGTTTTAAGAAAATATGGGTGTTTACTTATTTTCACCTCTAAACGCAATATTGTTTTAACTTCCACCTATGCCAAGTATATATCATTTCAGGCATTATTTCAAGAATTTGAGGCATTATACGCTTTCAAAACGATTACATCACTTATTCAATTAATCGCATGTAGCTAACGGCGCGGGAAAAACTTTAATTGTTTGGAAATTACCTGTTAACAAAAGTAGAAAATCCGACGTCAGAATAAAAACGCTGGGGTAAAAATGGTCAAGGGGAAAGGGAACATTTTGAGTCGCATAAAGTGACATAAAGTAAATGACACGCGTAATGGCTAAAGGTGAACATAATGCATAAGGTGTCAAAACCTTTGAATTACGAACTCGATGAGATGACACCGAACAAATCAATATTCTGACATATATTTTGACCCCATTGAGATCCGGATTTATTAAGTCTGGTTAACGTTAACCGTAAGATGGCGTAGCCTATTCGTTAACTTGATGTTAAATGAGAGTTTGTGTTTTGTATATTACATCAGTGTCTCGGTTTGCTGACGTTACGTCATTGATGGGAGAACGTATTTAACTTTGATAAATTCTGCTTATATCCCGAGAAAATTTTAACTTGATATTATAAAACTAGGCGAAAGAGTAGCCTATGTATTTATTTGGCTCGAATATATTTAGGTCAAAACAGGCATTAAGTAACATCTCACATTGATTCACTATTTTTCCACATTTATCTCTCTTTTAACTCCAATAAAACATACTAGCATTTAGTAGAAATCCATCCTTGGGAAATAAACGTTGAATGCTATTTATTTTTACAAATTTATAATGGTAGTAATTATGTCAGTTATTGAGTAATGAAGAATGTAAGCACCTTTAACCTCTTAGTACATGGAGGTCTTAGTGTTAAAGTGGGCAAATTACATTTTTTCCGTTTATTAACTAACAACTGTATAGGATAGCTAGAGTCGTATATTTTTTTAGCGGAAGAGAGAAAGTCCAGCTCATTTACGGGCAGATATTTATTTATTATACAAAACTTTAAACGAATTCCCCTTTGTGGTACTTTGCTGAATTTTACACAGAGAGAATATAATAAATTAGCGATACAAGTTAGACTGATATTACCATGATTCACGGTCGTATTTTGTATCTGATTGGAGACAGTGATCGATTTGTCCACTGTACTCATTTCTATGTGCATACATCCGCGTCATCAGAAGATGATAGAATCATTTCAACGTAGCTCTCTCATCCTGAATAGGATTACCGCAATTGTCGTAGATGATACTCGTTTCCATTATTTACCTTCATAATTGATCATTTATGCTCGTGGTGATAGGGAAGACTGGAAGTCTGCCCGGCCAACGAGGGACAAAAGATAAGGGAAGAGAGTGTTGAGGCCGGGATGTACGCAGAGGGGTGGATGAAAGCTAGCAGAGAGTGAATAAAGGCGATGTAGTCTGGGAGCCTAAGGTTTAAGCCGGGTCTCACGCAGCAAAGGGCGGGGGGGCGGAGGCAGGGGAGGCGGCGGCCCCCCGCGAACATTTCTTCTTTGCCGGCGTGCCCTAACCCCCTACCCTTCCGTGGTGGGGGAGAAGCGACGAGTGGAGATTTAGGGTATCCCACTGTGGACAGGGCCGGACGGCAAATGGGTGTCGTACCTTTATCCTTCATTCTCGTATTAAATTTTGGTAGTGGAACATGAAAGTAAATAAGAATAGAACCTAAATCCTTGTATGCGAAAGAGAGAAGCTGATTGCGGAAGTGACACTAGGAGGAGAGAAATTGGAGCAAGTGGATTCCTTCACCTACCTCGGAAGTGGTATCGCGTGGGACGGAAGAAGTACAATGGATATCAAGCGTAGGATAGCGAAAGCTAAGAAGGCGCTCATGATGAAAAGGCAACTATCCTGTGTTCCAAGAAGATGGGACTGCGAACGAGGAAACAGTATGCGAAAGCATTCGTGTGAAGCGTCAAATACCTATGATTCGGAAACATTGACCATTGGAAAAGCAGATCAGAAAAGATTAAAGCAAAGAAAACCTGGTGTTGAAGGAGGATGCTGAAGATCAAATGGACGAATAAAATAAGAAATGGAGAATAATACAGAAGAGTAGAAGAGGGAAAGACCATATGGAACACTATATAGAAAAAAGAAGAACCAAATGGATTGGGCTCAATGGGTATGTGAAGAATTTAATTGAAGGAAAGGTAGAAGGAAAAGTCCCAAAAGGAAGGCCAAGTGTAGCATAGACCAAACATACAGGCAGACAAGCAAACAGACAATACATAAACCAAATAAAGAGGAAAGTGCATGAGAAGAGTTGCGAGGAAGTAGGGGAAATAGCATTAAATTCGGAAGGATGGAGGGCTCCAGTCAACCAATCTTAGCGTTGAACAACCAATGATGAAGTGGCTATTTCTAAGGACCATTAATTATAATCCCCTGGGGGCAAGAATGGAACATTTTCCGCCCGTAGGCAAACGTCAGTTGTCTTCCTTGCGGCCAAAATCGACATTAACGAGTCCACAAAGCTGATTTTCGGCAACATGGCGGCTGCCACTGAGATCACCTCAAAGTGTTACAATAGTTTGACGCAGCGAGTACTGACATCTTTTTAATTTTATCATTGTGGACATGATCGCGTTGTTTGAGTAAGTGATCACTAACAACTTCGCGAAATTCAAGTAAGAAATAACGACACCAGAGCAAAACGACTTTTGTGCATCTAACTCTCACTTTTACTTTACCCTCGTTTTAAACGGTGGTCGAAAATACTAGGATGTGATTATTCAGTTTAACGTAAAATTGGCGTCCATAATCGCTTATTTAATTAATTGACATCGCAAAAAAGGCCATTTTTAGATAAAGTTTGGCTGATAGACTCATCCACTACGGTAAATCCCGCAGGGGAGACAGTTGGTCGGCGTGCAACAAAGGTTACAGACTTGTCCCCCGGGATAAGTGAGAATGGTCTGACGTAAACACATGCGTCTGTGATCGGGTTGTTGCGGTGACCAGAGAACTGGCATCTCATCACAACGGCTCGGGTTTGACTACCGGCAAAGGTGGAGCTTTTTGAGGGAAATTACTATCCGCAATTGAGTGACACGTGGAGGGCATTTCCAGGGTAGTACCCGTCGGATTGGACGTTAAACCGTGACCCTTTTGACGCCTATCGGTAAGAGAGGAATGATATCGACTCTGAGCTAGCCCTCACCCATTCTCCCATTCCCATATGTAGCCTCCCACCCGCCAATCCCAATGGCGCCAGGGACCAAAGTTGTCGACCAAAAACCAACCAATCGACGACCGTGTGCGTCTGTTTGGAAGTGAACTCGTTTACAACGACTGTATTTTTTGACATCTACGTACTTCTTTTCCATGAAATGTCCATGCAACTAACTAACGAGCTTCTGCAGGGCCCGACGCTGTATAAAATGAACTAGGATTTATCGAGCGAATAGCAGGAAATTCCACGACTGAAAAAGTGAAACATTTCACTCTGGTTAGGCCTCATCGCGAATACCTACGCTGCGAGCATTTGGAACCTTGCACATAGAGGTTTCATTCGTGAAGTAAACAACATTTAAGTGAAAGCCACACGCTTGGTTAAAAAAATCAACAAGCGAGCAGTTAGTGTCACACAGCGGATGGAAGGATAGGATTTGGAGCCGTTAAGACACTCGGATGCTACACACAAGGCTTAGATTACTTGAAAGTTCATATCAGGTGAGTTTTAGAGTGACACGTAGGATAGTAGGTAATTTGACCGCGCTCTGTTTCTCTAGAGCTGAATATGTATTGATAAAATCGATAGAATAAGAAAGACAGACGGCAGAACAGATGGGAATGAATATTCCCACACACCATTAGTGTCTATGATAAAAAAATTGAGACTCTTAGATAGTTCTTTAACATTCAATTCAGCTCTGTCATCTCCCATGTTCCAATTCCTTCCTCTTTTCATGACCAGTGTCCTAATACCCACTAGCACACGCTACTCAGGTGGCTCGGAGGGTAGGTTGTTGATATAGAAAATCCCGTGGCAGGCTTACGGGCACCAGGAGCATGGGCATGTAATGGTTGGAGAAAGGAAAAATAAATTTGTGGAGGGAAGGTGTGACTGTTGAGATTAGAGAGGTGAATTAGTTTCTCTATCCATGTTTTGTCACAGTTGTGAATGGCTCGTTGGGTGAAAGATTAAAAGTATCTCTTACAAGATGCAGGGATCACATGACTATCGTTGCTATCCACTCTGAACGAGTTTCCTACGATTGGATTTAAAGTGGAAATTTATTCAGTGAGCACACCATCTCCAATGTAATGCTGAAGTTATCATATTGTGAAAAGGTTTCTAAGACACTTTATTTAAAAAATAGGTGCAGACTACCAACTTTAAGAAAGTTTAGACATTTTTACAACATTCTCCATCAGAGTGTATGTACGATTTTGTCCCCATCACATCTAGTTCAGTATCCAGAGCCGCAGTTGCTTGAGTGGCCACCTCAATCACTTTTGCAATGCCGGCAAAAGTTCGCCTTTCCTTCGAAGTGCAATCAGAAATTCATTTATTCAGATGCAAGTTTTCATGCGTTCTAAACGCATTTCTATAAGTGCTATTGGCTATTACTTTATTGATCATGCATTTTAAATGCATGTCATTTGGCATGAATGCAGGCGGAATGCATACCCCAATGTCTTGAAAGGTGTGCGAGGAAATGAATAACTTTCCCCGAGTGGTGTCATCCCGTGGTTGAGAAATTTCCCGCTAAAGCGGATTTTAAACGCGTGGACGGGAAATGCCCGGCGTTGCATTTTAATGGATCCGTATGAGGACGTTCGCTCGTTTGCACGTGGGTGCAGCCGCGAAATTTATTTTTATCTGGCTCCGTTTAAACGTGAGGTCAGCATCTACTGCGGGAACCAATTAACACGAAAAAGGGTAGCCAGAAATATCAGTTGACACAAAATGCAGCCTTGGTGCGTTCCGGCTCCTATAATGTTTAATTCATATTCATTATCTGCACGCGATATCGTTGACACGACATATTGGTAGCCACGAAAAACATTTACTTTCCCTGGAAAGAAACATGCAGAATTTGTTAATGATAAAAAATGAACTTTTTCAACTAATAATTTTCGGAATCACTGTATTCTAAAATACAATCTATAGTATAACTGTGGGAAATCTAAGTGAGACGTGCCATCGTCACACAACTTGGGGTTATCTCTAGTTCCCCATATACTGCTCATCTCCTTTTCCATGGATTTGGTCACTCATCGACAGTCATCATTCCGAGGATTGGTTTGCCATAACTCTCCACTCCATTCTCCTCTCCGTCTACCGCTTTGTTCCAACATAATTCCAAACGCGTACTCCAGCGAAAGAAATTATATCAAATGTAATAAGCACTTCCAGTGAAATTCGCCCCCCTAATACCCATAAGCGTGGAAAAGAACCAACCGACACTCAATCTACAAAATATGACATTAACTTTGTAGTAGTTATTTGCCGTAGCGTTAAAAACAAGCGCGCTGAAATCGAGCATATATTTCAGGACGCAGACGTGGTCATAGGAACGGAGAGCTGGCTTACAGAGGATATAAGTGACAGCGAAGTTTTTCCTGCAGGATATAAAATCTACAGATGCGATCGAAGTGATAGGACAGGAGGCGGAGTTTTTATAGCAGTTAAATCACATTTACACAGCACCGCCCATGAAATAACTGATAATGAAATAGAAAGCGTATGGTGTACAATTAAACAACGAAACAAAAGGAGTATACATGTTTGCTCTTTTTATAGACCTCCAAACTCCGAAGCTGATATTATTTACCAATTAGAAAATCAAATATCCGCATTTACTTTGAGAGACAGTAAAAGTGTAATCATTATTGGGGGAGATTTTAATCTGCCATCTATAAATTGGGATTCTTACACTGTAAAGCCAAATTCAAGGAATAGGGAAATCAGCGAGATCTTACTCAACACACTTACTAAGCACTCACTCGCCCAAGTAGTTGACAAGCCTACGAGAGGAAATAAAATATTAGACCTTTTTGCAGTAAGCCATCCTAGGTTGATAAAACAACTCGATATTATTGATGGCATAAGTGATCACAGAGTAATTTTTGCAGCCTTAAAACTTAAAGTAGAGTCAGCTGTAAAACCGAAACGCAATATTTATTTATTTGATAAATGCAACTTCATAAAATTTGGCGAGATGCTTAATGATTCGTACACTGACTTCGTAGCTAAAACAGAGGACAAAAGCACTGATGCATCATGGAAATATTTCTTAGAAATTCTACGCCAGGGAATCAACGAATATATTCCGCGAAAATTGAAATGTGATAGTAAAGAACCTCGCTGGTATAACACTGATGTTAGGAGGGACCTTAAGAGACAGAGAAAACTGTACAACTTATTCAAAAAGTCCATTACGTTAGGTGACAAATTGAAGGAACTTGAAGCAAAAGAAAGTTACGCTGCACAACGCTCAAAAACCAAGAAATCAATGCGTACTGCATTGCGAAATTTCAAGAAAAAAGTACTTGGTGAATTACTCGAAGAAAATCCGAAATCTTTTTGGTCATATGCGAGAGAGCTTCAGGGAAAATCTTCAACCGTAGATTCGTTATTTGATAAAGATGGCAAACTTGTCACCGATAATATTGACAAAGCTAACACGTTAAATTCCCACTTCGAAAGTGTATACACTACAGACGATACTCCATGTTATTTCGACATTTCATTCACTGAGGAACCGATGAAAGAAATCACTATTCAATGTGATGGGATAACTAAACAGCTACAGTCGATCAAAAATAATAAATCTCCGGGTCCGGAGGGAATACCCGCGCGTGTCCTCAAGGAATTAGCGCCACAGATCGCACCGTTCTTAGACATAATATTCAAGAAGTCATTGTCTGAAGGAAAGATACCAATAGACTGGAAAATTGCAAACGTTACACCGATATTCAAAAAGGGAAACAGACATGACCCAGGGAACTATCGACCAATTTCATTAACGTCTATTATAGGCAAGATACTCGAACATATCGTCGTTAGCAATATCATGACGTTCCTGGACAGTCGTAACTTCCTTCATGGCTGTCAGCACGGCTTTCGGAAAGTTAGATCATGTGAAACACAGCTCGCGCTCTTTCTTCATGACGTTCTCAAATCTGGTGAATCGAAAATACAAGTGGACGCATTATTCCTAGATTTTAAGAAAGCTTTCGACACGGTACCTCACAACAAACTTTTATACAAATTACAGTCATGCGGCCTAAACGAAACAGTAGTAAACTGGATACGCGACTTTCTGAGTGATCGTAAGCAAAAAGTAGTTCTTGATGGAATTAGCTCTGATGCAGTGAAAGTGACATCAGGTGTCCCACAAGGAAGCGTAATCGGCCCCCTTTTGTTCATTATATACATAAATGACCTATGCTCTCGAATTAGCAGTAAAATACGTTTATTTGCTGATGACGCTGTCATCTATCGCGAAATTAATGATCACTCTGACTTTGAAATTCTATCATCGGATTTAAACAACGTTCATGTGTGGAGCCAAGAGTGGGGACTCGAACTTAATCTGAGCAAATGTGCGGCGGTACATTTCTTGCGGAGGTCGTCCAACTATCCCCGTGTATATGCTGTGGATGGCGTTAAGATAAAGGCGACAGATGAAGTTAAGTATCTGGGAGTTACGATAACCTCAAACCTATCGTGGGGAACACATATAAGAAATATTTGTGGCAGAGCTCTGAAGAAGCTAGGATTCGTCAAGCGTATTGTGGGAAGATTCTCAGATGAAAAAGTAAAAGAGAGGTGCTATTTCGCACTCGTCCGGCCACACCTTGAATATGCAGCAAGCATATGGGATCCGGTGCAGAAAGAATTAATTCGGGAACTTAATAAAATACAAAGGAAAGCTGCGCGATTCGTCAAAAATTGTTACGGGCGTACAGACAGCGTTACGCAGATGTTAAACGAATTAGGCTGGGAGCCGCTAGAGACTCGGAGGCTGCGCGCTAGGCTTAGATTACTTGAGCAATTGAGAATAGATATCTTTCAGAGCGACACGGAGAACATCATATTAGAACCCCACTATATTTCCAGGTCCGACAGAAACGATAAATTAAGAGAGATATTTTGCCGAACGGATAGGTATGGGAATTCGTTTTTCCCCCGAACAATAAGGGACTTTAATAAATGCAAGGCGTAATTTCATATAGCGTTTCCTTTTATATGTAAACGGCTGGTGTCCTAACACCCCCCGCCACACGCCTATTGAGGCGGCTTGCGGGGTAGTATGTAGATGTAGATGTAGATGTAGATAATTATTAATTTTCAAGCCCATCCTAATTTACTTGACGTACGTATTCCATTCTTGGCCTTCTTATGTATGTGTTCCTTCTTCTGTGTATTTCTCCTATGAATATTGTTTTTATTAGGCTATTTATTGCAAAAAGTGTCCATTAAGTGCGTCTCTCCTTGGTATTCAGGCTTTTGGTTCTGCGATTAATTATTTAGTAACTAAATAATTAATCGCAGTACCAAAAGCCTGATTACAATTAACAATGAGCTGCGAAAATCTACAAAAAAATTGTATTTCTCCTTCTTCGCTGAGTTTTCATTACACTTATTGTCATTCCAATGCGTAGTAGGACTTCTTCGTCAGTGATTCATTCCAACCATTTGATTATGGTTATTTGTTCCCTAGCAGTTTCCATATACCACACTAAATGAATCGCAGAAATGATAGCCTGTACCTCCTACTAAAAAAAAGCGGGAAATGTTGAAAGGGATTCATTCAGTATGAATTTTGATTAATAGGGCATCGCATGCAGTTTTTCAAACCTGTTTTCCAAGTAAAGTTTCTCTTATTACCAGCAAATGATTGGATAGCTGTTTCCCGAATTTTGATAATCAGAGATGTAACATGATTTCCATTCATTCATTCAGTCATTCAGAGAAAAAAGTTGTATCTTTGCACTATCTAATATCAGCGGAAAGATACAACGAATACAAACGTTTTTTCTGAATGAATGAATGAAAATTGGATTTCCGCATCATTAAGCCTGAAACTTTCGAACTTATGATTTTTATTATATTATGAATTGAGTGGCAAGCCTTATGTGTGGTGCAAATATGCAATGTTTTCAGACATGTTTTCCTAGCTAGATTAATTCTATTGCCAGTAAATATTTAGGAAGTTGTTTTCTTAATTTCAATAAACAATGACGTGAAATAACTTTTGTTGTATGAGGAATTGAGTGGTAAGCCTAAGTTGCAATGTACATACTCCATTGCAAAAAATGGACACTATTGAATCGCCTTTTGCGGAACCTCGGCCATCTGTCGATACTTAAAAGTAACATGGCATAGCAATAATGGCTCTTCTGCTGAATACTTGGAAATCATTCGTGTGAGTCATGATACAGGTTTTCAAGAATACGGGGGAGTAAATGGTGTAAGTAACCTTGGATTGGTTCCCTGCAATGTGCGTTGGTAAATTTTCACTGCCGAGTGTTCCAAAATTCTAGAGCTTGAGGGAACGCAAAAGCTGTGGACCTCGACATAGGCAAGCCGGGGTCAGAGGGAAACACTGGTTAGTTTTGGTCTGTTGATTATAAGTGAGGCAGACCGAAAGCCGAGATCTTTTGAGACATTAATAGTAGGTTAGTAAGGATTGAATTACACAAGGAAATCGAGGAAGGCAATTATCGGGATGACGTGGCGAATAGGGTTCTATGTTTCCCATTCCGTGATCCCGGGATCGAATCCCGACAGAGGCGTATATTTACGGCAGACTACCTACTTGTGAGTGAATGTAGAACATGGCGTACACTACGGGGGTATATCAAGTGTCAACTTATTTATTTGAATAGAGTTTTTTGAGTGCATTTTCTGCCATACAGTTAAGTGCCTCAATTCAACCGTGGATATAGTCGTGCCGAACTCGAGTCTCAAGAGCCAATTTCAACGAATCATGCCCCAATCAAGCGCTAAGTGCCCACGATGCAACTTATCAGGATGCATTACAGAAGGTTCAAACGCCAGTTTTCTCGAGGCGTTGGGGGAAATAAATACACTTAACCAGTTCACCAGGTTGCTAACGTTAAGGCCTAGCAACAAGAAGGTCACGGGTTCGTTACCCAAACTCTGGGACAAATTTTGTGAATCTCACGGGATTTATTTCCCAGGTTGAATGGAACAATTAAATTTTAGTAGTCGGAGCATCTAACAATGGAAGGCCGGACGGAAAACTCAGTAATTTAATCAGTAAAATCAGCTCTGCTTGATAATATGGAAAAGCAGAATGTATACCTGTATCGGAACACGAACTGTGACTCCCTACCCCTGATCCGTATGTCATGACTGGAGGGTTCCGCTGAAAAATACCGCCAACGCCGGGATTTCAACCCGGGCCTCGGGATAGGAGGACAATAATCTCTAGTCGCAAGACCAAACCGATGTAAACCCGGTTCTGAATGATTCTGGATCCCGTCCGCAACCGCTCGACTCCGTTAAGAAGTCGCGAGGTCGAGAAGAATCGTCTCGGGTCGGAGGGGACGAGATGCGGCGCAAGAGTCTGTGGCGGAGCGGCACGGGTGTTTTTCGGCGAGGGAGGGAGAGGGGTGCGGGGAGGTAGAGGGGATAAGAGGGTGAAGAAGTAGAAGAAGAGAGTGGAAGGAGTGGAGTGGGGAGGGGAGGTGGAAAACGTAGTAGACAGAGAGAGAGGAGGGACTGATGGGAAGGGAGGGAAGACTGGGAGGGTGGGAAGTGGTAAAGAGCTTGGAAGGGAGAGGACGATCTCATCACCGCTAGGACGATAAATAACGCTTTATGGGCGAAGATAAAATAAGCTTATTTTCTTGAATGTACGACATCCGCTCTGCCTATCTACAAGATGCGACCATCTATTCTGCTCTTTACACTCGTAAAGATGATAAAGTGGTCCCTGGCTTCGCGGCATGATGGCGCATGGCGAATGGGAGGGTGTGGGGGAGGGAGGGAGGAGGTGGAGGAGGAAGGGGTATGTTGGGGGGGGGGGGGCGCCGCCGGGGCCGCCGCGGGTTGGGGTCGGGAGGCGGGCGAGCGGGGTGAATGGGGGGGGGGGGAAAGGGGGAAAGCGATTTCTGGAAGGGGAATGAATAATGGGGTGGAAAGGGGCGGCGGAGATGGGAGGAGGCGGGGGTGTGTGGGGCGGAGAGAAGAAGTCCGCCTCCTCCGGAAGAATCGCCTCCGAGGAAAGTTTTGTCAGGGGGGGCAGAGGAGGAGTAAGGGGCGCGTTGGGAAGACGGTGGAAGAGTCGAGGTTATGGCGGAGGGAGCATGGGAGGAGATAAAGATAGAAGTGGGGAGAATTAGGTAGGGAAAGGTAGATAAGGGTATTGAGGAAGGCTGGGGGGGGGGGGGTGGAGGGGTCTGGGGGGTTGTCGGTCGGTTGGTGTTGGTAGTGGTGTAGACGGGACAAGGAAGCCGAGGGGGTGTTGGGTAGGCGGGAGCGTAAATAATTAAGGCCCTCGGTATATATGGAGTGAAGGCGTAATAGGTGGTGCGGAGGGCGTATGGGGGAGGGCCGCGGGGATTAGTCCTGTGCCGCGGGGATGGGGGAATAATGTCCTTAGGGTAATGGCCTAGGGTTGGCGTGCAAGGCTTGAGGAGTTCTATAGGGGTGCCGATTCCATTCGCCAAGTGAAGGTTACGAAGGCGGGGAACAAGAGTGACAAACGAACAAGTGGATGAATTTTTATTTTCGTCCCGAGTAAATTTTCGCCGTCGAGTAAGCGATGTCACCTCCAATTGATAGTTCAAGTTGAATTGAGACGCCTAGGCAGAGCACCGCTCTTCAAAACCGTGTTTCTGAATTTTCTTTTGTTCCATAATGGGGTGTTAAGGTGTTCCAACTCCTATAATTTAATCGTTCCATTTAACCTGGGAACTTAATCCTATGAGATGCACTAAATTCATCCCAGAGGTTGGGCTACGAACCCTTGATATTTGTGTTGCAAGGCCGTTGCGTTAGCAACCTGACTACCGCGAGTCATTTAAGTATGTTTATTCCCCCCATCGTCACAAGAAAACTGGCGTTTTAACTATCACTATTGCATCTTGGTACGTCGCAGCGTTGTCACGTTTTGTTTTTTTGACAAATGAATTTTTGACTTTTGCTTCGTATTTATCAACCCAAAAAACCCTTGAGTACTAAATTTCAAGGGAATCGAATGATTATTTCTATTTTTGGCCAACTTTTTGCCATTTCAGACCACTGTACGACACCTCATTTGGCTTCTTTACTATCCGGTCTTCCCACTCCGTTCTCCTCCGCGTCCACATTTCATAGGCTTCGACTCTTCGCTCCCTCTCCTCTTAAAGACCAAGTTTCCGAACCATACTCTGCTAAACTCTATTTCCAGAGGTTTCACTAAGCTTTTCTTTGCACCTCGGTTCATACCTCTCCCGATCAATTCCATTGTCTTCGTAAATGATTCCTTCATTATATAACTTATGCCTGGTCCATAGGGAGTCTTGCCTATATTATCCTGCGTGTTGGGCAGTTTTTTTCAACTTTCCCTGCGTAAAACAATTTTCAAATGCTCGTGAACGTCAGCTGTTTTGTGTTGACCACAATAAGCATCCCTACCTGCCGCTATTGAAGTTCCAATTCTCAGTACATTGCAGAACTTTCATGCACTGATGTATACTAGACTTACAAAAAAGTAAGTAGTTTCAACCTGATTTGCATGAGCGAGTAGAAGTTGCGAGAATTCTAAATGCTCACCACTAATAAAAATGTAGTACCATATGTTACCACTTGGATTTCAGGGGCAATACCATTCATCAGGCATTCCAATTTAGCACCTTATGACATTGGTTTAAATACATCTACAGGTAAATCTATCGATTCCTCAATCGCCTTCCGTGTTTTGAACCGGGATAGTGCCAACTGGGCGTTTCGGGTAAGTGCCGGGTGGTTTGGAGGAAACGTCGCGGAATGGAAGAAATGAGAAGGGATTGGGTTTTTTTCAGGGATGAAAGTAAATCGTAGGGAGAAATAAGAGAGGGGTTTAGGGATTCTGGTGTGGGTTCGCGGAGGTTTCCCGGGTTTGGAGAGTGAGTTGACTAGGAGGACGTTAGCGGTGGAAGAATTTCAGGAAGAGGGTTTATTTTTTCCTCTCTCGAGGAAGGGTTGGCTGACTGAGAGTTGAGGTGGGGGAGGTAGGTGTCGGTGGTGTGGCGGAGGAGGAGAGAGGGAAAGAGATTTAAAGAGGGGGGAGGTGGTTTGGATGGTGGGGAGGGAGGGTATGGACCTAATGCCTCCCCGGGGGATTCTGCGGCGGGGATGGGCACCGACGTCGAAGTTTCAGGACTAGATTTACGCGAATGGGAGGGCAGAAGACGGTTGCAGAGTGGGGACGATTTTAAGAGTAGTGGTGGGTGTAGGGGGGGCTGCTTCGTGTGGGAGGGAAGAAGTGGAAGGAGGGCAGGCAGGTGCGAGTCTCGACGGTGGTGTCAGACGGGGGGGGGGGATGCGCGGGAGATGACGGTGTTTTCGGGGTGGCGGTGGTGGAAGCTTTGGAAGGCAATAGTCGGATGGGGCGAGAAACAGGACATTAAGGACGTGTGTTAGGGAGGGATGGGAGGGAGGGTGGGTGGGCGGGTTGGCTCTTGCGCGAGATGAAGTGATACCGCGCCGGGAAAAGAGCCGCTGCACCGAGCTTTTGTGCTTTATTGATATGGAATGACGCACCATTAAGTTCGAATTTTAATGGAGAGTATGCAGAGTGCGTCGCGTCGTCCTTCACGGGGAAAAGGAGTTATATATACATCCCCACCGTGGTGGTGTTGGTCCCAGTGGTGCCTTTAGCAAGACCGGGAGAATTTTGCTACAAGGTTTTCCTCGCTCCTAAATGGATAATGACTCTTCTTCCTTGCCTTGTGAGGTTTCCAAATCCACAATCTTCCCCCCTCTCCTCACTATAGCTAGCGGGGTTTATGCTTACTAAGCGGTGAGTCATTGGCATCGCTGGGGAAATTTAAGAGGATTGGCCTTTTATGGTGCGTGGTTCTAAGTGTACTTCAGGGCCCTTCGTAAATTGATATAACTCTTGAACTATTGCGGTTGATGTTGGATTTGTGCACCCGGGTGAAACTTGGTGGCGTTTCAACTTCCGCGAGGGTGCCATTTCTCATGGAAAACGCGATTTGGTAATCACGCCTGTGGTTGGGTAAAAAGGCTGCGGTGTGATGAATTGCAGCCGGTGTTGTCTCGCGAATTTGATTAATATATGGTTTTAATGCTTCTGTTTAGGGCTCGCATTAGACGTCGAGCTTAACGTAGGTGTTCATGAGATCTCGCACACATTTCTTGTGCAAAATTGATGCTCGCTGCTGATTCAGGAAATATTCCTGATCAATCACCAACAGGTTCTACCGGTTAGCGTGGAGTGGCGATTCGTGAGGTGGTGTCACGAGGCCGTTACTCAGTTAATCACTGCACCTAATTTAATCTAGACTTGACTCCGGCAAGTGTGTGAGCCCGTCATTGGCGTCGAAATTTTAAAATGGCAACTTTCGAAATTGAATGCAGCTCGTGATTTGTTTATCCCTCCAATGGCTTTAGATAACATGTTTTACTAGCTCCGAAATTCTAGATGTGCGTATTAATTCATTGCCCATTTAATGAGAGTAGGTCAGGACCATAAAATCACGTTGCGAAAATAGTTATTTCAAGTTTTTCTGAAGTAACATTCATACTTACGAGTTTTAATTTAATTTTCTCCAAAAATCTCAATACAGTCTTCGAGCCAAAATAGAGAAGGGATAGAATTTCAGGGCTAATTTTACGCAAGAAAATAAATTCAAATATTTACTCTATGATAGAAAGGAGCATTAAGTCGCTGCCATGACGCTATTTATTGTTGCTAAACTTTAATTCCATTTTGAAAATAACCTAAAATGGACACAATTGCCATGACTTGCCTGAAACATCTTATGTAAAATATCACTCCACCCATTCTTTGCAACCGCCCCCAACTCTATTATATTAGAATTCACACATGCTTAACCCCAGATCAGTCTCTGTCTTTAGACCCTCTAGGAATTACCCCTCTTACATCATGCGCCCTATACCCCAGACAAGTACTTTCCTTCAATCATTTATTATCTCTCGCACAAACCTATGGAATTCGCGGCCGTTGTCCATAGAAAATTTGGCCTCTCCGTCAATTTTTAAGGAGAAACAATTTAACTATTATTTTAGTGAGCAATTAAAATGCTTGCAGCCTCACTTAGTAAGACTTTGTGCCTTTAAGCCATTATGATGACTGCAACAGTTTTACTTCAACTTACTTGTTCTGTTTTTACCCCTCTGATTTTGTATCTCATTTTATAGTACTTTATTTACCTACATATTGGTTATTTTATTTTTATTCTCTCTCTCTCTCACTGTAAATGACCATTTCTTTTTGCCTTAGGTGTGTCATATATTTTTTGATGACATCTTTTTGTAAATTGATGACTTGTTTGCCCAATATGTTTTTTTTCGTAAGCAGAACTATTTGAGTAATTTTTTTATTGCTCTTATGAGGAAACCTAGAGCATAATAAACATTCATTCATTCATACAGCTAACCATGCGGTGGACAATTTACATTCAGTCTACAGATGCACTTTGACCGTTGATGTACCATTTCAATGAGATGAGCATCCGATTATTGTTAAAAATATTCATTATTGTCCTGAGCTAGGAATTGTAGATTGTGACTTAGCAATAAATAACGGTTCCGGACCAAATTTTGAGGAAATCCTTCATACTAAGAAAGAAAGACGAACTTTCAACACAGCTTTTTCCACATGTAATTTTATTATTCACAACCACATTGTCGTGAATAATAAACTTAAATATGGAAAAAGCTGTGTCGAAACTCCTCCTGTGCTCAAACATTCTTAATCTGACTTGGATTCTGCTTGATTTGAAAATAGAGAAAGCCATTCAGTATCAGTCCTCATTGTAAGAGACACACGGTCTTTGTGTCAAGGCCAACGTGAGTATAATACGACCTCACCCCTTCAATAATATAATGAATGTGAGAGCTCCTGAAGGCATCTTCAGTGGTAATTTTACACTCTACGATGTATATGTGTATTGTGTTTTCCTTGATAATATGTATATTCTCCTCAGTTACGCCCATAATTATAACGCCCAATTGGGTTTGCCCATGCGTTAATTAACTGCATGAATTGCATCCCAAGTTACTTCTTTTATGTATGTAGCCTCATTGAATAACTCGACAAATACAATTTAGAAAATATCCATAATACGCATATTTATTAGGGATGCCTATTTTACCACTGTTTTAGCAGTTGAAGTTGCGTGTAGAAAGAGAATTTTCGGTTATTGTGACACACGTGCATCATGTGTCAACGGATTCACATTAAACTTTTCATAACACTGGGCACTTCATTATTTTTAAAATACATATTCTTTATGCAAACATTTTTAATTTCCTTCAAAATAATTAAACGCATGTCAATTGAAACAAAATACTTAGCATGCGCTTTAAAATCCCTACACTAGTTCAAGATAGAGTGCATTACATTAGTTTTAATCTTCTTGCCCAGAAAGCAGTAACAAGCTTTTCTTATACGTGTATTCCTCCTTGAATATGAAAAAGGTATAATCTATACGTTCATCTTATGATCAAATTCTAAAGGAGAACGGTCTTTTTCCTCAAATTAGGTTAAAATAGTTTAATATCTAATTAGTCTCAAATAAGATAGTAATAATTACCTGCAAGTGGGCAGGAACTTAAGAAAACCAGGGTTCCAAGGCAATCGACAGACTTGGGTCCCACTTTTTGGTAGTAATTGAACTTACAATTTCTTTTTTGCTAGACGTACTACCCGGCTTCGCACAGGTTCATTTTATTATATATTATATAGACTCTGAGAGTCAAGTTGCATGCTTTGGGTTCGGTGACTATGAACGACCGAGGGAATGAATGAAGAAAGACACGCATGCGCAGAAATGGTTGAAAATCCCGTCTCGGTGGGTCGGAATGAACAATCAACTATGACATTAAATTATTCGGAACCTGATTGCGATATTGGAACTGGTCAGAATACATCTTGCTGGAAATATTATGGGCTTTCAGCATATTATCCTTGAATACCTCTTGGTAAACTTTCTTACCGTTTTCGAGATATTTGTGAGAGAGTGTGAAAACCTGCATAGCTGCACGTTACAATTTTTCGTAAGGGATGGGAAAGGGGGATAGGGGTAGCTTATTCAAGATTAAATGTAAAAACCAATTTTCCTCATGTTTTAGCTGTCACGATGAAAAAGTTTTCACGATCAAAATGAAAATGTAGATCTGTATAGATGACAAAAAACGAGGAAACATTCTTCTTTTAGCCCAGCAGATTTAGAAATGTGACAAGTACCAAATGGACATTTTTAAAGACATTAGGGGTGCCCTCCGAGGTTGGAGAGCCTAGACATCCGCCTTTTTTGCCTAGGCAGAAGTTTTCCACTGTTAGCTCATTCCATTAAGAGTGAAATAGTGAAACATTTACCAGTTGAGGAAATCGTTAAAGCTTTTTCTCGCAAATGTTTAGAAAATTCTGCAAGAACGAAAGTGACTGATAAATGTTTTCTTTTTATTCCCAAAACTACTATTTCATCAATTTTTAATTTAGTAGGCCCTTAATTTTCGAGAGCCCTAGGCACTGTGCCTCTAGGGACAAATTAATAAGATAGCACTATCTGTCTGTAGGACACGGAATGTGATGATGATACTTCAGTTTATCATTGGCAGCGCATTCCCTTGCAGCAGCGCGAATAAGTAGGAGATAATAGCGCCGTCAGCGTGATATGGTAACATGCGCGCCAGATTATTGGTTAACCTTAGCAACGCTCTTTTGGAGTGGTACCAATAATTCTACCATTTAACTTTGTTAGCTTGTCATTCTTTTGAAATTCACTCACTTTCAATGAATCTTTCATTCTTTGGTAAACCATTTGGAAGGTAAACTGAATATTCTGGTAGTGTAACCGTCCCATCATTGCAGAAACAAAACACATGCAGTTTTCCAGTAATTAACTAATGGAAATTATGCTTGATATTTGATAATGGATATTATAACTAACTGAATTAATCAGTGGAAAACTGCAAGTGCTTTAATTCTGTAATCAATTGGATGGTGTTGTGAGCAATCGGATCATGAACTCAGTGTTGTAGTTTTGGAGTCCGGTGTTCAAGTAATACTCGGTAGGAATGAGCTAAAAGTATTGCGGTGAGCGGAAACATTTAGTTACTTCTTCCTTGCGTTCAGTCTATGTTGCCCATTGATTTTGGTGAATAGCTTGGCAATTCCTTGTGACTCAGCTGCATATTTCGCTACCGTTCCACTAACATACTGTGTTGGTACTCGCTGTTAGTTTTCTTGGTATCATAGTCCAGGAAAATGATCGGCAGCTCATTTTCGAGGACTATGATATTCCATGCAATAACGGTGACTCTCTCGGAAGACTTCAGTTATTCTGCATAATTGTGAAGAGAGCGGGTTCCGTATTGTCCCAATCCCTCGGAAAAGTCGCAAGAGGTTTTCTCAATACACTTGCGCCATTATTAACAGAACTTGTTTTTGACACTCCAGCGACGAATTTGTCCTTTACCAACATGCACGCCATTTATAACGCGCGGCACTATGGAAATGGGTGTACAACCAAGGAGGTTAGAAAAGAAATGGAGGCGACATACCACTTGATTCTTGAAGCCAATTCCGCCATTGCAGTCGGCACAGTTTAGACCTTCCTATGGCTTACGTGTCCGGCGGTCGCGTTCGATTTTCGTCAAATCTAAGTTAAAAAACACAGACAAGGCGATGTTTTGTGACTGGTTTGGCAACACCTACTCGGCACAAAACCCTTCCCAAGCACCCCTATTCTTGCTTCACTTTCGCCCATGAGCGTTCACGGTCATGCCTACTCCTCCATTTCATTTTAACCTCCTTGTGTACAACCGTGCCGTAAATTCCACGCTTGTAAAAGAAAGTAACAAATGGATAGGTTTAATACTTTTTCCCCTCAGTAAAATTTTTACTGGCTGAAAACAATTTTTTAGAGCTTAGCGTTTGCGAGCAGTTAATGAATTTAGACGGCCACTTGCATCCCACAAAAAGAATAGCGGAAAAATGTTGCCATTTTTTACGTTCGTTTCAGTGGTAGTTAAACGAAAACACATCCATTTGGCTTCGATTCCACGGGGAAAAATTATAGTGAACGGATTCCAAATTGCATAGAGCGGGGAGTAGAAAAGACTTATAGCAGAGCGCATCAGCTTGTTGACTTCCCTCGGGGCATGCATGCTCAGTCAATTCCGCTAGAGTAATGTTGAAAAAGCGCACCGTTTTTGAGCTTCTATTAATGGGATGAGAGGATGAATACTCATCCCATTTGGATTCGATTTCGCGGTGGAAAATGATGGCAAACGGAATGCCAATAAAATATCCTGGGAAGTTGAAATGACTTAAAGTAGAGTTTACCGCTTGTTAACTCCCACAAGGACATGTTCACTCAATGAATGCCAGCCTCAGCACCTTGGGAGTGTTAGAAGCCGTCGTCTAGGACGACTGAGTAGATCCCCGCTGTGACTCAGCCTCGCTTGAGTGGCGGGCGTTAATGTTTGTGACGGGTGAACGTTAATCTACAAAGGCTGGTGATAAATCTAAGGCCTGCTAGGAATCGTGTACTTTTGCTTCAGTTATGAGGGAGGCATTTTCTTTTTCTTCTTATTAACCAACTCAGTGCCAACACACGAGGCTAGTTGGTCTTTAAAAAGGGAACGCTGTTTTTCAATTGATAAAGCTATACCTCAAACCTATATTTGATGATGCTTCAGTTTCTTAGGGGAAAGAAAAAAAAATATGCGCATCAAATATGTGAGTTGTTTAAATTTATGAGAGTACATCGGCTGACCGTCTGACGGAGAATCAGGGTGGATAATTATAGGCCATGGGGTAGGAAAAGGTTGCCCGTTGTCGCCTTTGCTTTTCAGTTTGCATGCCGAGGAATGGGCATACGCGACATAAGGAGGGCTAGATGTTGGAATGAAGGTCGGAGAGCAGCTGATAAAGTCGGTTATATTTGCTGACGACTCGGTGTTAGTTAGTCATCCAGGGGATTGCAAAATATGGTAGATTCATTCAAATATCATTGCGGGGAATACGGACTGATGCTTAATAACGAGAAAACTAAATTAATGTGATTTTCTACAATAAAGAAAACAATGTTTACCATTAAAGTTGGATGGCACAAACTAGAGCAGGAAGAACCATTTAATTTCTTGGGCAGCGCGCTGGAGGAAAATGCGACAGTAATAAAGTCATTAGAAGGAGAATAGCATTAGCAAAGGAGGCGTTCAGAAACAAGAGGGCCAAGGGCCTAGGTACATTGAAACGCCGGTTTCCGTCAGAGCCCCGAAGTTAAGCAATTTTGGGCCCGGACGGAGGTTGGAGAGGTGACCCTCCTCCATACCTATACCGTGGTGCTCGTGTCCCCTGTCTGCAAGTGGTGGGCAGGTTAAATGTGGGAAGGTGTACAATGAAGCTTATGGGCCAGGACGGCTCCAGAAGGCTCTCGCCCACCCAATCAATCAATCAATCACAAGCAAGAGAGAAATAACGACGGAGATCATGTGTGATAATTGCTGGCTTGGAGTCTAATATGGAGTGTAGCGTCGTACGGAGCAAAACAATGGTCTCTTCATGAAAGATGGTGAGTACAGGTTGCAGTTGTATGAGATGTGGGTAAGGAAAAGAGTGAAGATGGTGTGGTGGACGGAAAAAGGAAGACAAACGAGGAAGTGTTTGGTATGGTGGGTGACGTGAGAAAATTCCTTGAGGAAATAAGGGCAAGGCAGTGTAAGTCATTCAAAAGGGTGATGAGGGGCGAAGGATTGCACTAGACTGTGATAGAGAGCAGAATGCTGAGTAAGCGGGGAAGGGGAAAAAAAGGAATAGGCTTTTTGGACGGGACAGGTAGGACGTATCCTGGGAGTAAGAGAGAAGAAATTGTGTAAGGAGATAGGGCCTTGCGCCGATAAAACGTAGAGAATTTTTACTTTCATCTTTTTAAAACCTGTTTTCTTAGGTCGGTTAGTCTAACAATAAATAATATTTTTTCCTAAGGTAACGAAAACGAGGACTCGCCTTTAATATTTAAACTTTTTAGAAGTAGGAGGCTACCAAAGGCTCTATGGATGGGATGAGGAGAGGTAGAACTTTTTCCGAGCAGGAGAGTGAATAGTGCATGGAGACAAGAACCATTAGGTGTAAGAGACTAGATTTATTATTTCAACTTTAGTGAGTTACCGAGCATGTTTGATCTGTTGATATGATGAAACAGTAATGTCTACATTGTTGTGCCACGATAGTTGTGAATGACCATCAGTTTCACTAAATAATGCTCATCTAGATATGTAAATTAATGATTTTTCTTCCTGCAATGACGATTCCCTGTCTCTTCACAAAGCTTGACACGACTTCAAGGCTTGGCAAGGCTTCAGCAACTAGAGTATCCTCATTCCAGGGCACGAATCATCTAATCTCGGGATATATTGGCGGATAAAGTTTTCATCCAACTTTTTAGGGCATGGAAGAAAATATTCCCATTGTTATGGGACATTGGGTTTCCATACCCCGGAGGAAGCCGTCCTCTGATTTGATTAGTCACATTAATGAGGCAGCTGTCAGGTTCCGTGAAAAATGTTGCTTTGCTGCAAATATATGCGCTACTTTTGCAAAATATTCAACCCTTTTTATTTTTGGTGGGACTGTAAAATAAATGAATAGCCCAGCAATAAAAAAGAAACAGCCGAATCAGGAGTTCAATTACACTTGAGCCGTCTACGGTTTAGCTGGCGTACGTATGAGGTAGCAGGGCATGACGGAAAAGAAATAATTCAACGCAAAAGGGCCACTGCATCCTACAGCGTGACCTCCGTGGGACCAAGGCCATGTTTCTACCTTCAAAATGCTGGGTAGCGAGAAATTCCACCCAGGAAATGGGCAGAAATCTGATTGTAAATGATGTACTTGCACACAGTACCACCTACAGTTTGTTTATAAGTGAGTTTAACCCTCCGTTGGTCGCGCGGCGTCTACCAGACGCCAAGCCATTTTCTTTTCTTTGCCCACATCGTGTTTTCATAGTTAGGAAACTCACCTTCCTTGTATCTTATTATTTTATGCTTCTGAAGCGTTCACCAATATGATTATATACTTTTTCACATTTTTGGAATAAATACTGATATTTTGTTGCTTTTGGAGTCTGGTAGACGCCACGCGACAACTTGTGCTACAATACGTTATATGCTAATAGCTTCGTGATATTCATTGCAAAGTTTTTAAATACGTTATAATTGAAACAAACAATTATTTAAATCATTAAATTTTGGATACGCGTCTTATTACTACTCATTTTTTATTGTTCTCACTATAACACCTGAATGAAAAAACTATTATTGTGAAAAATTACTGTTTCTCGCATAATTTGAGTGAATTTTGGTATAAACTATACCGTTCCCCCTCTGTCACACATTTTTATGGTGGCTTTCAGTGCATTACAAGTAAGTAGATGCATAACATTAACCGTAAATATATACATAACAATTTTGTGGTGGCATCGAATAACAACTTTTCAATCTGATAGGAGAAAATGTTTTGGTCCAAGTTCAACTGAACGCGCTTTCAAAATAAAATGTCTCGAAAATCAATAATTTCTACTGTAAAGTAAAAATTATTTCCGAGGTTCTTAGCGAAATCCGTATTGTGAAACTTCAGTATTCTTTTTTTGTCGAAAAAGCAGTAGGAATAAAAAGTAATGGAATCATCGGACTGACTTTATGACGCAAAGACTGCATTTATAAAGAAATATGAGGAGAATTGACGCCTTGGAAATGTTTGATACCAGGCAGCACTTCAAAAACAACGTGCCCCTTGCAAACGAGAAAGTGCTTCCATCTCATTCCCTCTTATCCTCATCCCACTAAACGAACTATTTCATCAGTGATACCATGAACAGTGCCTCCTTCACCGCACCTCCTCCCTTCCCTCCACACCAATATTTCCAGTAGCTGAACAATCAGTGAGCCATTAGCAGATTCCAAGACATAGTATTCAAAAATCCAAGAGCTATTCCTTCAACTCCTTTCACCAACGTTATTCCTACAAACTAGCAAAAATTCCCTCCAAAACACCCGCAGCCCTAATAGTAGCTTGGGTTAGCAAATTACCCTCATCGGCTATTGTGCACAGAAGTTCTCAGAAACTACATTGTGATAATGTGTTCCCTGCTAATCCCTCCCTTCGTTCTCCTCACACTCTAGACTATCCGCTGCGCTGCCCGGAGACCCATCATCGCCACAAAATGTGTTGGAATAATTTTATTAGTGACAATATATTAGCTCTCGTAGTGGAAAACACAAATAAGCTCATTGCCGCTAAGAAAGCCGACTTTTGTAGGGAAGGGGATTGCACTCCGACGGACATTGATGAAATAAGAGCTTTCATAGGACTACTTTATATGGCAGGTGTTCTAAGAAATAGCAAACTCAATACTAGTGACTTGTGGAATAACGATGGCACCGGGGTAGAAATTATTCGCATGGTAATGTCTCAGAAACGTTTTCATTTCCTCTTGCAGTATATACGTTTTGATGACAAAGAAACAAGGAATGAAAGGAAGGCTTTAGATAAACTTGCTCCAATTAGGGAAGCTTTTGAATTCTTTGTCCAAAACTGCGAAGAATGCTATTCTTTGAATGATTGCGTAACTATCGATGAAATGCTGGAAAAATTTAGAGGAAGGTGCGGTTTTCGTCAGTACATCCCCACTAAACCAGGGAAGTATGGAACAAAGATATTTTTATTGGCAGACTCAAGGAGTTTCTATACATCAAAATTAGAGATATATGCTGGAAAATAGCCAGATGGCCCATTTCAGGTTAGCAACAGTCCTTATGATGTAGTAAAGAGATTGATTCAACCAATTTGAGGCAGTGGATGCAACGTCACTGCAGATATCTGGTTTACTAGTTATGATCTAGTTACAAATATTCTAAAAAGTGACAGGCTTACATATGTGGGCACAATTAGGAAACATAAAAGGTAGCTACCGCCCTCCTTCACATCCACACAAGGTCGGCAACAATTTACATCCCGTTTTTGTTTTCAGAAAGAGTGCACTTTAGTGTCATACATACCCAAAGCAAGAAAAAATATCCTACTATTATCATCAATGCATCACGATTCCGATATTGTTGACGCAGCAGGTACAGCCAAAAAAACGGAAATTGTTACATTCTATAATACTACGAAATCTGGAGTGGATGTTGTGGATAAGTTATGCGCGACGTACTCTGTTTCGAGAAACACTAATCGCTGGCCAATGGTGTTATTCTACATAATACTAAATGTAGGAACAATAGATGACCATATTATTTATCTAGAGAATAATCCTAATTCCCCGAAACTTCGTAAAAGAAGATATTTTATCAAAAATCTGGCAAAAGAATTAGTGGCGGAACACATGAGAAAGAGGTCTCAAATCCCTTTGTTACCGGTAGAGTTGAGGAAAAGAACATTAGAATTCAGTGTTATAATGAATAATTAAACTAATGAGAATGAATTGTGTCAGGGTACGAGTAAGCGTTTCCGAAAGGAGACTGAGGAAAGTGGAACAAAAGAATATTCCACAGCCCAAAAGAGGTGTTACGTCTGTGGTCGAAAAAAGAATAGAATGACTAAGTGCAAATGTAATAATTGTAACAATTTCATTTGCTTGGAACATCAAAATATATTTGCATTTCCTGTTCAAACAAAACATGTTGATGTAATTTCGAAGCAATAAAAACTGTTATAAACGTCAAAATAAGTAGTATTAAATCTTTTATTAATACGAATATTTCCACATTATTAGGCATAAATTCGCTGCCCATGCATGAAATTAAATATTCAATGAATGATTTATTTGTATTTGAAACAGTTCTTTCTATTTCATGCATTTTCTCTAACCATTTTGAAATGGTGTCTGTGAGACACCGCGCGACAAATAGTGTTCCAAAATGTGACGCGACTGACGGAGGGTTAAAAGGTGGCACTTAGTGAAACATTTTCGTGTTCCTGCGTGCTTCATGCCCAATGAAATTCACAGTGAAAAGTTATTCAGTGGGTTTCATTGAGCGAGGTAACCATGTATATCTTACTAAACTTGTCGTCGTAGGAACAGTAATGTAAATTGTGTAGAATGGTAAACCGTTTCTTAAGCCGGGGTAAAATATTTTGTCTTGTGAAATTTCAGACAAAGAAATCATAATATGATTTTAAGTTTGCGGCGGCCAGACTTCTCAGTTTTTTCCGGATTTTTGACTGATTTAGGAGTTTTTCTAAATTGTATGTGGTATTACTCTGAAAAAAACATGACTACTCCCTTTATGTTTATTTAGTACTATGGACGTCTTAGAACCACAACTTAGGTCATTCGAGATTATTTCCAAGCAACAGCATATCACAATGTTATTAGTGGTCTCAGTTTATCTAACCGACGTCTATTTCACCGTGAAGCCATCAAATTAGGTGATAAGGTAAGAAAAAGTAAATAAAAACGTAACTGAGCGCGCTAATTTATCTGAAGTTTTATTATTCTCTACTCTTAGTGAAGAATAAAATCTGAGGGTTTGGCATATTTTTGGTGTCCTGGGAATTACTCGTACTTTTACGTGCAGTATGCCATTAATATCTCATTTGATCCAAAACAGATATTATATAGCTGGCTGGCAATAATGGAAGTCTCATTATAGAATTTGTACGACAACGAGGTATAAATTGCAAAGAGCAATTAAATGAAATTTTTTTATTCCTGACAAATACCTGATAAACGCACATCAAATCTTTCCAAGCTGTACTGACCCGCGGGGTCCCATCATGAAGTTTTTGTAATACATCTCATTTTTGTAATTCGAAACCCACATGGGTTTTTTATATTTTTGGATGAGCTATATGGACCTGCGGGTCATAGTTTTGGACGGCCTATAACGGGGTGAGAAATGAGGTTCGCGACCTTGAGGAAGAACATTTTTCTCGCGGTCATATGTATAAGTAATATTTAGAGTTTGTTAAAAAAAATACTTTGAAAAGTGATAAAAATACTTCGGATGACGAGGCATATTACAGTAGAGAAGAGCTTCCTTCTAGTCATCGTAGAATTAGTGTTTAAAATTTTCTTATATCAAAATAATAATTGAAATATTGTATTCTTACATCAACAATTATAACTTTTGTCGGGATATAACTTGTTTTAGCAGCGAGATTTAACCATGATATGTTCACCACGGCGTGGATTTTCTTGGTTAATATTACGGTCTCAATGTGTCAAAAATTTTAATTGCTTAAATCGCTCTCATTTTAATCTATGACCGTGTGAAATTAATATTCCCCCCCCCTTGTCATTCTGAGCTGCTATCTGAATTGTGTTGTTCATGATTCCGATCATTCATTAGTTTTTGTAACCCCGAGCCCTTATCCTCTCGACGACTTTTGCGGCCAGAAAAAAATTAGCCTAATTAAGCTGGAAAAGTAAATTTTTTTTTCATCAGACGACTTCGATCTAATTCGTGAGCTAAAGCTGTCAAGTGAAGTCGCTACGTGTGGAAGCTAGAGAGTTCATGCGTGAACTCACTTCTTGACAGCAGTGAACCGGATACTCGGACTCAGACAAGCTGTCAGACTGTCACGTCGTGGTTTTTGAATGGAGTGCCTTTTCCTACGCCATTTAAAGGTCATCATTTTCTTTTAGATATGTTGAAATGAAACATACCTTAAGACACGCCGGTGATTCAATAAAGAGGTCGAAGGCATGCCATACGAGTGAACAGTTTTGTGATGAGATAGATTAGAGAATTTAATTCCTACAGTTGTTATTGCGTCTCATATGTTGTACCTCAAGGCTGTTCCCACCTGCCCTGTCCGTGGATTGTCATTTAAGCACGATGTAGACGCCTTGATAAAGGACTCCGTGCATGGTTAAGCATACATTTTTGACTTGATATCGTTCTAATCGTTCTCTAGCCGCCTTACGCTTTCGTCCTATATTTTTACATGCATGAGGAAGAGGAATAAATTTACTTCGGGATCTTATATATACCAGCTGCTTTCAATGGTGAAAATACCAGTCATTTTAAACTTCTCTTTAGCGTTGGATGAAGTTTACACTGGCACAGTAAATGTCAAGTTAGAAAGTTGTTGATGCCATTTTTTTATATCTGTTACAAACGGCTAGGAAATAGCCAGAATTGGATAAACTTGTGACGCGTGGGATATATTGATAATTTTGCTATTGATCAGGAGGAATGACGTATTGGGAGGAGGTAACAATGGGTGTTGAGGAATATCCTGCAATATATCCAGAAATTCTCTCGCTCAACTAACCAAAATCGTGTTTTTGCAATACTATGTTTACAATACATGTACGTGAAGTTGCGTCTCGAAGCTCTATTATTATGTGCATACTATTGATTAGAAAGTCGGAAAATTTAGTCTAGACGAAACTATGTGAAAACATCTTTAATAAAATATTGAAGGTTTTATTGGTTAGTGGCATATACTATTAATTTGCGAAGATATCACAAAACTAACAATATGCATGTGAATTGGCAAAATAATGTACTCCAAAGATACCATCAAGTGATTCCAAAAGTTATTTACCTACTTTGACCTTAATTAAGAGTACTAGAGTTTGTATATTTTGCACCATGCTAGTTATAACTGCTTTGTCGAGGTAAACGTTCTAATTTGGTCGCTAAGCCATTGCAAATGAGGGGAACCTTCACAGCTCTTTATCGATAGTTAATGATGCCTGAACTATCTCCTCCAGCTACGGAGTAATTTCGTCTTGACTACTTGAACATAAGTTATTGGTGAGTTAGAGTTCTCGCAATCAAAAGGAGAAACGTATTTCAATGTTCAGAGTGTGAAGGAAATCGGAGGTATCCGAGGTGTACCAGGTCACGACATCGACGATTTCACTCATCTGACAGCGATTTACGGCTTGTTGATCAAAGTAATCGCCGAGGGGAATACGTGTGACCCGTCGCTTATACTTTCACATTCCCTCCCTGGCGATCGTAATTTCAGAACGTATGGTACTAATGAACATGTCATGGCAGCATTAAAGGCTATGGGAATCCACGCCAAACCCCCCGCGCTGACATTAACGTGATTGTCTGCAGGGTTATTAATCCGGAGGAGGAGGTGGGTTGGTTGGTTGGAGGTGAAATGCTTTTTCTGGAATGGACAAACGATGTAAACCGGTTCTCAGTTAAAAGATTAGACGTCCGTCCGCCTGGAGGAGTTTTGAAGACGGGCGGGATGGTATTTATCGGGGAGGGGAATAGGAGGAGGGGGGTTAGAAAGGGGAGGACTTCAAATGGCCCCTTCGCTACCGTGGGACCTTTGATTATGAACCCACCTCAACTCATGACCTAAAACGGAGCCGGAATCATCTCCAAACCCCCGTTCACTCCTCGAAATTCCGACAACGCAAACAGCTCATCCTTGACAACTCCTCGACAAGTGGTTAGCGTGAAGGCAACTCCCGTCTCCACGCCTCCCGTTTCCATCTGCCACCCCCTGCCATCGTCTTCTCCCACCTCCCCCCCCCATCCCCCCCTTTCCCCCCACATCCTCCTCGCTACGCCTCTTTAAAAAGACCCGCCAGCCAATTGCCGCACACTTCACAGGGAACGCACCAACTCCGGTACGCACGCAGACAACAATACCCTTGGGCCTAGTTCATTCTCTCCGCATCCAAAAGGCACCCTTTCCGCGGAGGCGAAAAGAGTGATGCCCATTTTCCATTCTCCTTTGTTGTGTGGACTCCGTTCGGCTTCCGAAGTCCGGCTCGGTCCTATGGTGTGAGTGCCTTCCTGTAAATTGTGACGAGGCAATTGCGCCGGGACGGCTTCTTGCTCCCCTGTGATCACTGCGCCAAGCTCCTCGCATCGAGAGACTCGAATCTCTCCCTCCTCCTCTTCCTTGCCTGGACCAGAGATAGACAAGGGCTTACAACGATATTTTCGACATTTAAGATGCTGGTTTGAGCGGGATATCACTTCGCACAGCATTCGATGAATTTTGCCTCATTATAAAGAAAAAATATATTTCTTCTAGTGATAAGAAATTATCAGCCAATAGCCATTATATTTTTAGAGACATTTGCCAAAAAATACCAGCCATTATCCATGGGAATTTTTACGCGTATATACTCCAGGGAGAATTTATTGAAAAGAAATAAGGAAATGCAAACAAAAAGATCTCGTCAGAAATTTAACAGCACTTAGTTTGTATATTTTCTAAAGAATTTTTAAGAATAAATCGATTACTCAGCGCACTTATTTTTACAGAATTGCAGCAAAATCTTCGGTGTGAAGGTGTTTTCAGCGTAAGACGTGAAAAAATTAATAATTTTAAAATGTTATAAATATATATTTAGTTTTATACTGAGAATTTCAGTAATTTATAACCACATTTATGCATACATAGTACTTCTACATTTACTCTATGCTTCTTACAGTTGCTAAATTTAAAAATTACCTTCGAATATGGTATCCATTATGACTAGGGAAATATCTCGTTCCAATTAAGGTCTTTCAAACCTAAATTATGGAAGGGAGAGAGAAGTATTTATAAGTGTTTTTCCAGATCTTTCACATTTATTCCGCTACAAGTACATTCCGTACTGTGTTATTTTTTTTAACGGAGTGCCATGCATTTTCATTCTTCAATGAATATCAGCCCAAGGCCTCGTTTGCTCCCTCTAAAAACGGTTGCAGTTTCCTCGCTGGAATATCTCGCCAGTCAACTTGTACCACCGACCGGGTACTCGAAAAGAACGTGGCATCCTTTTATATGCCATTCTTTCCGTACCGTAAGTGCTGTTAGTCTTCAGATATGCAACTTGCACGTGGTGGAGGGACACATAAGAAAGTGGCAAAGGCAGATTATGGTTTGTTTCGAAATCATTGGTTGTTCTCCCAAAATTTGAAAAACAAAAAAATGGGATTTTATGCATGTTTTCATAAGTGGCGAAAGTCTTCAGATTTTCAATTTGCACATTGTATAGGGTATAAGACACTGGGAAAAGCACTTAACAGTTCGGTTCAACTTTATTGATTGTCCTCTCAAAACGTGAAAAATGAAAAACACGTTTTTAAGAAAATTTTGTTAGTATCGTCAGTCTTCTGATTTGCAATTAGCACATTGAGGAGGGAATAGGACAGTGCAAAAAGCAGAGTACAGTTTTGTTCGAATTTATTAATAGTTTTTTATTTGAAGAACATTTTTGGGTACAGTTTTTCTTTCTGCTCATTTAAAAACTTTTAAGCGTGAGTTGTTTTAATCCGGGTGGTTCCAAGCAATTAACTGCTTACAAAGTAATAAAATAAATTGATTAATTTGTAAATCAACGTAAGCTAGGCCACCAGGGGGGTTATTATGTAATCTCACCTTTTTAATGACTCTTTGCGGGAAGGCGGGAGATCCGTTCCGCTCTCTTAATGATCGGCTCACGATCGGCCTAGGTCCGATGGTGGCTCCATTTCACGTTCCTAACAACAGGTGAGATGGAACTAATGAAAAGCGGAGCCTAATGAAACGGATCATGAGTCGAAAGATACAGATCAAGAGTCGAATGAGCGGATGAGTCAAAAAAATAGACCAGCAGTTCACCACTTGAGAGCCGAAGATGGTCACGCCGCCTGGGTGGGGGAGTTGAACTACGAAAAATGACGTAATTTTCCATATTTTATCACGTATTCTCACTTAAGTGAGATCACAAAATAACCCTCCAGAAAAGAACATTTTGTATGGACATACCTAGTTATTTATTGCTTACCTATGTGAAATATTTCCAGAAATTTACGCTGTGAACATTAATGTTTAACCGGTGATGTTACTACCATATTGTAATTATGAAGACTGAACTGGATGCTAAGGTGGAAATTCATGCATCTACTATCACTAAATTTGATCTAAAGATGGCATTGACCTGCAGGGAGTGTTTATTCACCAGCTGGGAAGCCCAGCGGTGAAACCGCACCAGTTAGCTGAAACTGTTAACGCATCGAAGGAGTAGTTTGAAAGAGAATGTGATTATAATTGGGGAAATAAGATGTAGAACTGCATTAACCAAGGATACATTTTGGGAGCCAAGGCAATTGATGAAGAGGCACTGAGCAGAAACGTGAATAAAATACTTGAAGAAGGAAATATGAATTTGGCCTAATTATAAAGAAAAAGATGTCCTCACTCCAATGATAACAAATATAAGCACATAACAATTATACTTATGGGGATATTTGCCAAAAATGTCAGCCATTTTTCCTTGTAAATGGCACTTTGGAGAGGCTTTTATTTAAAAATGAGGAATTTCTCACACGTCATAAAATTAGCTCGGTGTAGTTTTGATGATTTATTAACAACTTTAAAAATAAATCAATTACACAACGCAGTAATTTTTACAGAATCGCACGAAAATCTATGGTTGTGAATGTGCTCCCGGCGTGAAAAAGTGAGTCAAATTAGAACCCTAAATTTGTATATTTGGTAAATTACTGAGAATTTCAGCAACTTAAAAGAGATTTTTCGCGTAAATAGTTGTACTACCTGTACTTCATTCTTCTTACAGTTGCTTAAATACAACAATTAATATGAACTCTATTATGATTAGGAAAAACCTGACTCGAGCTACGTTGTCGAAAGACCACGAGGGATCAGCACAGTACTACACTTGATGCGTTGTCTCCTCATGGCACTCTAGTGAGGATCTTGTTTCCTTTGGAAAATCTCGGCCTCTAACGGATTTTGAAAATGGGCTCTCGGCCAACATTAAGGTCGCGGTTTTGAATCTCGCCAGGGTTGGATGTTAGACTGCGAGAGCATGGTAGTGCGTGTGTTTGTCCATTTTTGCCTGTTTAAAATGCCTGATGTAAAAGTCCCTTGAGGCTGTTTCAGGATATTGTAAAAATATTTAAATTTTATTGTCGGCCCGGCGGCGACGGGTCAAATTCCTGCTTATCCGATGGTCGATGTAAAAGGCCTGTAGAGCTCTCTTCTGGATTATGGAAATATATAGATGACGCTAGTACTCTGAGCGACCAAATCCCCCGAAATGATCTCCAAACTGTCAAGTTAGCGGTGCTACTTCGACAGAGAAGGCGTTTTCAGACCGCTGGTATTTTCATCGCCTTGGTTGCAATGCAATATGGATACAACAATTGAGTCGTCGCCATTCAGCTCTTTAAAGATGGAGCGCGACGTGGGCAAACGTTAGTTGGTAAATTTAATGAAAATCATACTGGAAAGAAATAATAGCAAACTTCGCCAAAAATAGACCATTTTCAACTGCGCAGTACTCGCTAATGAGGAGTTATACCAAAACCAGCTGATGTATGCATCATGCAATGATCATCCGCCTTTAAATTCAACCATTTCTCGAGAATGTTGGTTTGGTAGAATGTTTTTAACCGTGACAACCGCGGGGGGTGTCCATACACCTGTCTAAGGGCTGGTGCGCAGTTAGTTCTGTTTTCCCGGCAGTGCCTCGCAGTCCGCCCGAATATTATTCCATCCACCACTTCCTTTACTCCTTTGCAAAATCCGTTTGTATTTTGGAAAGCAAATTTTCATTTGCATCTTTATTCCTCATTTTCGTTTGTATCGCTCAAAAAATGCACTGCCTTCAATGATGGCTCGCCTTAGCCAGTAGAAATAGAACGGGTTACATACGTGGATTATTTGGCGAGCGCATTTGAAATGAACACTTTTTTCCAGGCAGAAGAGCAAACTCCAGCGCCATTTCCTTTGAACTAACACAATTTGATTTCAGTTCCTGAAGTTATTTGACAATAAATGAAAAAATAAGATAGAATAGTGCATTATGTAAAAATAAATTAATTCCCTGGGAGAATTTGCTCCTGTTAAATAGTTTTTCGTGAGCATTGAATTAGCATTAGATAGAAAGACATTATTGACCAATGTTTAACCCATTCCAGCATTTAACACCGCGTAGATTCAAACTCAATTTACCAAAACATTTCTGTGGTAAGGTATTTTTCATATCATGCAGATGTCACGTTTTACTATGTATAGCCAGGATATGAAACAAATTACATACACGTCATCTTACGGTGGGACCACCCACATTTATTGCCGTCTTTTTTCAGAGGAACCTTTCAGAAATACCTAGGCTAAGTTTTAGTTAAGGTGTAACCCTTCAAAAATAATAGGATTAGGTAGTAGTTATCATCCGAAAAAAATTCAACTTTTTTAAAAATCGTACAGTATTTCTTAAACTGTTAGCAATACTCTCATTTTCCATCACAGTACCAACAAAAAACAAATCTTATTTAGATATTATCATTTTATTAATGCTACGTAGTCAAGCCGATATATTGACACGAGACACTTTTCGCCTGAGAAAATGATGCCGATATATAAGCTATGAGCTTCCCATTCAAGGCTTTGAAACTAGCAAGGATCAGAATACGTCATCGCACACGAGCGACGTTGAATGGAACGATGTTCGCTGGCGAAACGTTCGGTAACCTGCCGGTAGGTCCGCGACGGAGAACGGCAGTCGTGACGTCAGGCCTCATACTTTCAACATGGCACGTGCTACCCTCCTTTTCAAACGCTACTGAATTTCCATTCAATGATTTAGTAAATTTCGGTTAATTAAGAAAAAACTGAAATAATTTTCGCGAAAGTTTTTTCAGCAGAGTATGAGATCCAAATAGATAAATAGCTGTAGCAAAAGTTGGAATGTTTCTCATTCTGTGAGCGCACAACAGTCACCGCCGAATTTTTTGTGTATAGTTATCGAATTTGTTCAGAAAAGCTATTTAAAAACGCACGCTTTGTACCACAGAGTAATTAAAAACTTTACGATATCCATATTGATGCTTTTATGGAAAACCAGCACAAAAAACAACAGCGTATGAGATTATTTAAGTTATTTTGCTGTGTAACCCAGGTCAGCCCCTTTTCCGATCCGTTTTGAAGTGCGCCACCAAGTGTGCAGTGTTTGAAGTGAATGGAAGGCAAGTGCGCTGATGTGTTTCGCGAAGTGAGCATCACTCTTGAGCGGATGGGAAGCTCCCAGTAAGAGGGTTAAATCAGGGACAGTCTTTGAACCCCACCAATCAGCCGGAAGGTGGAATACGCATTGATGATCACACGCCTGGACACCCTGCTCTTTTCACATCCCCCGCCACCCCTTGCGATCGCCGCATCAACGCGAGAGCCTCCGGGTCCTCCTTCCGCCACCCCTTCCTCCGTCCACGTCTCCCTCTCTCTTCCTCCCTCCCTTTTCCACCCCCTCCTGCACTCAACTCGCCCACCCCCTCCACATCCACCAACCCCGATGGCAGGCGGAGCATACTCTCGCACACACACAAGCAAGCAACCCATCTTGCTTTTCCTCCCGGACTCATAACCTTCCATAAATCAACACTCGGCTCCCTCCGCCTCCTCTCCTCCAAGAACTCCCAAACACCACACGAATCACCCACTCCTCCTCCTCAACCCACCCCCCTGAAACACCACCCACCGCCAACCTTCTCCACCAACCTCCGCACCACTCACGCTGCTGCACACCTCCTCTTTCCTTTGCTCTTCAACTCGTGCCCCCCCAACACCCCCCTCCCCCCCACCCACACACACAAGGGCTTATTCAAGGCGGGGTTACACCCTCTTCCTCCCCCCACCCAAAACTCCTCCTCCTTCTTCCCCACACGTTTGTCTGGAGGTCTGGGTAGGTTATCCATCTTCGGCCAGCAACTTAAGGCAGAAGGCAACGATAGATTGAGTGGAGAGAGGGAGGGAGAGGTGGGTGGGACCTCTTGCGAGGGGGAGGGAGCCGTAAAGGTGAAGGGGACGTGGAGGGGATGGTGGGGGTGTGTGGGGGGGGGGGCAGAGGGGGCGGGGTGGGCGGGAAGGGAGGGGAGAAGGGTAATAGAGGGGTGGCGGCTCACTGCATGAGAGTGGCGGGTTCAATACTCAAAACTGACATATATTAATGACCCAGCGCCTGGCGGCGCGATTCATCAGTTCCAGGCCTGTCTGCGTGCGAGTGTCTGTGTGTGTGTCTACGTACTAAAGATCGAGCACGTTTCCCCATCCACCGTGATCAATCACTTGTGACTGATAGAAAAGAAAACTCATTTATTATCAGGGCGGCGGTCTTTGGGGGCGGGGATGGGTGGGGGGGAGGAGAGTGGGTGGCGAGGCGTGGGGGAAGAAGGAGGCGAGAGAGTAGGGGGAAGGTTTTTGGCAGGCGGAGGAGAGAGAGGTTGGGAGGTCGTGTGTGGCAGGGGGTGTTCCGCGGTAGGTGGGGCAGGGCGTGCCACGCGAGATGAGCTGTACTTGATCGCGTCTATTTCCTACCTTTTTTCCCCTCCACCTCCTCCTCCCCCCTAACCCCCCCATTTTCCACTCTACTCCACTCGGGCCCGTCTCTCACATTCGGGGAAGGAATTATTCTCTCCATCTGTCTCTCTCTCTCTCCTTCCTTCCTCTCTCTCATTCTCTCTTCCCTCGGCATTTCCCACCGCCTCTCCTTCGTCTTCCTCTTCACAGCATCGTTGTCATCGGAGTAATTCAAGCCTGTCCCACACGATTCCGCGCCTCTGACTGGTGGGGAAGGTATTCACTCAGGCCGAGGTGAGGAGAGAAGCCAGCCACGGGAGTTATCCTGCTCGCGGCGAATGACGGCCAGGGGACCACGGTTTGATGTCACTTTCATCGGACGGAAAGGAAAGAATAAATATAGGTACTATATGTTGGAACCAATTCTATCCCGGCGAATACTGTATGCGGAATTTTCTCGGGTCACACACCGGGTCAATTCTCTCATCTCATCCGACGTTTCGATGGACGTCTTGCTCATCATCGTCAGGTTTGCTATGATGATCTATGGTCTTAGCCCTGATTTAAACGAGCGAGACGCCCATCGAAACGTTGGATGAAGTGAAAGAAATGACCCGGTTTATAGCCCGAGAAGAGTTCACAATAAGAGTATTAAATTGATCAAGTATAACTCATTGTTAGTCAAATTTAAATTATGTTTAAATGTAACGCATGCTACTGCATTTTCCATCATTTTTCGTGAATATGCAAACGCGTAATCATGAGATTTCGAATACAACAATGGCCATGAGCACGATGCTAATATTGAAAATGAAAGCATCACCGGAATAGTTTTTTGATCCTTACTATTGTAATTTATAGGCAATAATATGGAAAGATAAAATAAAATTTAAACTCTCGCGAAACTAACAGAGGTCCAATTCTCACTTTCTTAAGGCTATGTTATCGTATTTTAAAGTCAGGATAAGATAATACAAACATTGTCTTTATTTCCCAAATTAGACACCTAAGATAAGAGAAATGGTGCCTTTATTTCCCCTTTGATTACCATTATTTTGATTTTTCCCGGAGCAAAGACTGCAATACACGTTCAGTTTGAAAAAACCTGCTTTAAAAACAAGATTTCACAGTAAACACCTAAGGCCTAGGTAATGATATGGGGCAACTGTATTTGTAATGCGTCCATATGCTTCAATTCCAGAGGCATCGTGATTGTACACTGGTATTTGCCCTTAATGTTTATAAATTTATTATTTTACGGGGCACAGGCGTTAGTGCGGAAAGGTAAACGTGGCATGCTATCCCTCCCCTGGTATTGACAGGCAGTGTGCGTTCAAAGCAAAACATTATGCAAGCAAAATAAGCACAAAATATAAATTACAAGAGTCGTAGTATGCCGTGAAAAGTCTCTCAGCAGGTAAGTAAAATTTGGAAGGGGTTCGTTTTTTGTGTGTACGGGCATGATTAAAGATTTCCCTGGCGATTTTATACATTCACCGGTGGCAAAGTAGGTGATTGGAAGAATTTATGAGGGGCGTAAGGTTGTATTAGGCTGTGATAGAGGGGAGTATGTTGGGTAAGCGGGGCAGGGGAAGAAAGGGAATTGGTTTTATGGACGGGATGAAGAAGGGTAGGACGCATGCTGACTGAGATAACGAAAGAAATATTATTGGTAGATAAGGCTCTGGACATGCAAAAATCTAAAGGGTTTTTATCTCCTTCCACTCAAACCTACCTTAGCCGACAGGTTACGTAATTATAATAATAGTTGTGAAATACAACTAGGACTGGGACTTATTACTGGGACCTTGGGACTTACTTCCTCATTACGCTATTACGATCAATATTATCACAGCATCAGTCACTTATTAGTGGCGTACTGGCCGCGATTAATCAATCAAGACCAACCTGACAAATGAATGACTATATCCAAGTCACCCACTGTGCATGCGCTGTCGTCAAACATAAATCGTGAACGTTAAACTTAGGACTGGTCGAACTTAGGATGTTCGATGGCTTAGGATGTTTGGTGTTGACGGGGGATGCCTACGACTGGCGCCTTCACGCTATCGTAAACGCATCCTCAAACACCAATGCATTGAACTCGCGGTTAAAGCTGAACTTCAAGCTGACGGCAATCGTAAATCGCCCTGGGTTAATGGAGGTGCCGGAGCGGAAGATCCGGTGTCTTGCGGAGGGGGTGTTGGGGGCACGTCAACCCCCTGCCCCCCGCTTCGTTTGTCAGGGAGTCTTAGTCTCGCGTGCGAGGAGGGTTGCGCTCCCATTCCTCCCTTTGATACGTCATTTTGGAGCGATGATGTGGGAATGTGGACTGGATCATAATACGACGGAAAACTCGATGAAAGATCCGTCAATATTTGCACGAAAACCGCAAGAACTTCATAAAACGTTTTATCGAATATACGGATAGACTGAATTCATTCCTATGGATGAAGTCTTCTCGGGTGTTCCACTAGATTGAGCTTTCCTTAGCCGACGTTTCTACGAGTAACTCGTTCGTCTTCCTCAGAGAAAAACTCTAATCCGAGTTTGTTTTTAGTCGGGTTTTTATACCATGTACCCCCGACCAATAAATAAACTCGGTACTCGGGTATAAAAACCCGACCAAAGACAAGCCTGGCCCTAAATTTTGACCTGAGGTAGATGAACGATTTGCTCATTGAAACGTCGACTATAGAAAGCCTAACCCGGTCCCTCACCTGAGAAGACTTCATTTATATCATCCATCGGGAAAGCGTACGGTCTTTTAACTGTTTCCAATGAAATTTCATAAATATGCCCTGAAAGCATGCAGACTCATTGCCAAGGTCTAAAAAATAATATTGCCGATTGAAAATTAAGGGGACTTTGTTGTTAAAAATGGGTGACAGAGTATAAGTGAATGGCTAAGGCAACGTATAATTTATCGCATTCATACGCCCAAGGTGTGCGAGTATTCATTATTAGCTGAGAGATACATGGTTTGCTCGTCTCTGAATGAATGAGTTAACATATTAGCTGTCTCCCATGTAACTTTTGGAATGGAATTTGTTTATGCACGTTGAAATGAGGAAAATTAATATTTTTCCACATGAAATGTATTATATATACGACATAGGTATCAACGTAGGACGTCGTGACCTGATGATGATGTCCGAAATCGAGACCTAGGTCGTCTATTGCTTAAATTTTATAAGGAGCAACAAAAGTTATGATTCCATTTCAATGCGACTTGCCATATTTCAGAGAGCATAAATAGTCATGCCCCGTTTCCAGTACTTACCGGCGCAACCAACCTTAAAGCATTCTCACTACTTTGGCGTTGCAGGCGTTGACTTTGTGATACCCTCTCCAGGAATTGCAGCAAACAAGAGTAAAGCAAGCAGTCGATGTCAAACTAAATTAGCCATGAGGCATTTTACAATATGCGGAATGGTTTCAAAAGCAAATGACACTCCCCTCTGCGTATTAAGGTGGCTGGAGTGGTAGTCTTGGGTAATCGAGTGAACATTTAAATAGTTTTATTTAAAGTAAGGCGAAAAAATATTCTAGGACCACATTTCAATTATTTGCATCTGTTAATGCGTTGCAACGCACCATTCGGGCAGCATTGGAAATTATGTAAGAAATATGTTTTATTAATGCATGTTATGACTAGATTTTTCTGGGTGGTATTCGAAATTGAGACTAAAATACATCGATCTATATTGTTGTCAAACATTGGGCTCAGAGCGAACTATTGATAATTGTTATCAACAATGATATTTATAAGAAAAGTATTATTTTGCATTTAGAAGAAAATTGTACATATATAATCGAATTCATACAAAATATATGTCATTTACTTGAAAGGTTACGTGTTAAAATAACATTAATTGCCGAAAAACCAAATCGGTATATTGCAATTGTTTCACTTATATCCATATCAACTAATGAGAACCAATTGAAAAGTTTCACGCAAAACTGTATATAAAAAAAACTGGCTCCAACCACCTGAAACAGATAGGCATACCTAATGCCCTTCACCGTATGGTGTATTATTTTAATTTTCTTGCTTCATATTTCCAGTTTTCCCCTGCGACACCAGTGCCTACCGCGCGCCGTAAGGTTGGCAGCCTTACACGTGTAACAGCCGTACAGACGTGCATTCTGACGACGATTTTGGTCCACTGGCGAAAGTACCCCGGTATGTAAGTACATGCATCATAAGTGGAATTGGGGTATTGACAACGTCTGTACGTGCGTTCGTAAAATTTAACTAGTACCTAGTTCCTAACGGTGCCAACTTGCCATGGTAATCGCTGGTGTCGTGGAGGGAAACAGAAAAAGTTGAAGCGTGATAACCAATCAAGGCAAGTGAAATGGAAAAGTTTATTAAGTTTATCTAGATGAATAATCAAATTGATTTGTCATTTCTTTTTTAAATAATTTCAAACGTTTCCAAACGCCACGGGAATACGGGAATTCTAATTTAGTTCGAAATTAGCTGCCTGATCTTCACTTGTTCGGTGCGATGCCTGTGGAGGGTAGCGCAGAATAACGATAGTGGCTAGTGTGGATGCACGTCAGCAGTGCAACAAATGGATGAAATTTGCCATGAACAAAATCATATGACTTGACTGGGATTCGATCCAAAATCTCCTAATTTCCCTGTCTGGTGTGTCAGGCATTTAAAATCGTTAGGTTCGAATCGCGGTCAATTTAAAATATTTTTCATGACGAATTTCATCCCTTTTTATGCATATCTCTGCAACCATGTGCGTAAAAGCTTACCATACCATTTATGAATTTCTCAGTGGCTTGGAGCACGACAGCAAAATACGTTGATGTATACCAGTGTAGTATGAACCGCGCATCAAGCGTTAACAGTGCGAGAGCTCGAGGTTGGACCTTTAGTTGGCTGGAGTGATGTTTTTATCTATGCACTAATTTGCGTGAAACCTTGCGTTGGTGTTCATATTGTTGGTGTATTGATTTCTATGCATAAAAGTAAAAAAATGTCTCCTCTGATTTGGATTTTTCGCAATTCTAACTTGTAGCCCCATCACATATGAGATATATTTCGTAATAATTCGATCAAATATATAAATATTTTCTCCTAAATACTATATAATGCATTTTATACTGCTATAATGTTTTATAGCAAATCAAGTTGTCACGCCAACTCCATGACTTGAAAAAGCATATTTAAATATAATTTTTGCCAACATTTTAAAGACCGCGCTCAAGTAAAAAGTGCTTTGATAAAGGAAAAATTGTAAAATGTGATTCTTATATCATTTCCATCACTGCACGGATGGTGAGTTACACCACATAAACATATGTACTTACATGATCTTTCATACTAGTGCTTTTCGGCTTGCTTGAAAATTTATAGAAATGTGCTCTCAATGATCCACGGGTATTACTTCAGCCACCTTAACGTTTGATGATAATCAATCAATCGGTTTCACGCTGACTCTAGTCGTCGATATATTACTGTTGGAGAGAAAGTGGCGATTACTCAGCTAAGTGGTGCCACCTGCTGCGGGGAGGAAACTCTTTGTTGATAACTTCGCTGTGAAATTCTTTGTGGAAACTATGTTGTTTTGACCATGCTCGCGGATATCGAAAACAGTTTTGATATTTCGCGATTCGCTGTACGCGCAACCAACCAAAAATTTGATCTTTGAAAATTCCACATCTCCAAACTAATGAACGCAATGAATGGACGGGTAGGGAATAGGCGTGGCACTTGTAACTCACCAGCTGGACGCCAGGTGTCTCTAGCGTTCATATGGAATAAGTGCGTTCCGCATGATCCTTGACCACGTTAAGTACGTGTCTACATTACGGTCGCGTGTACAAATATCATAGCGAGATCGATTGAAGAATAAATTTAGAGAATATAGTGAGATCTCATGAAACTTCACAGACGTCATGTTGGGTAAGGGTATTGACAACATTGAATTTGCTTGATTCTGATGGTTAACTGTTTCGACTGCTTCGGTTTTTCTTTCCGGGAATTTGATTTTTTTTTTGCTCTTAAATTTACGAGTTATGTAGAAATACGTAAATGTTCATAAATGTACTCCATGAAGTGTTTTTTTTGTAGTATGGAGGAAATCGGGCTAAGAGGATTGCAGTGGTCGAAGAATCTGAGGAGTTTAAACACTTTGACATTAATTATGGGTTCAAGTTCGTCAGAGACATAGGAAGCAAGCGAATGGAAAGAGAAGGCTCTTTGTGTCTTCTTATTATACAGAAATATGAACTGCTGAATTAGATAATGGATATGTATATGTATATCAAAGCGTACTGTAATCCTCGCCAGAAGAAGAGGGAAGCTGCCAGGCTGGTGTATTTCTTGGGGAAGAACTCGGAAAATGTATTTGAAATAGCTTTATTTCTAACGACTTAACTTTTTAATGACAATTAGAAACTTTAGAATGACATCTGAATACATCGAGGTCTTAGTTAAAACACCGAACTACGAGTTTATCAATTTTTAGATTGACCATTTCGCTTGACCTAAAATTTGCTCAAATGCAACAAAAGGTCCAAATCTGATTTATGACAGGGGCCATTGATATACGTATGACAAGTGACAATATCATATAAGCATTTATCTTTTAAGTGAATGTGGGTAGAAAACAGAAACAATAAAGTAAAGGGAAATCATGTAGGAATAAATATTTGAATCAGTACAGTAGCAATGCTTCTCTCAGTCCCATCGTGATTGGTACTATCATGAAACGAGAAACAAAATGATTAACGTGGAACATCAGGAGCAACTCCTGTAGCAAGTATTTTTAAACAATTATTTCTAAAAAATGTCAATATCACTACTAATTGCCCGAAAATACCATTTGAATTTAAGACGTACCCAGAGCCTTAACGTTTTGCACTCGGGTGTTGAGTGTGAATCGACACGTTAGCATTGGTCAGCATCGGGTTAGCAGTTAATTGCTAGTGTAAAAATCCAAATAAATAAGTTAATACAAAATGAAGAATTAGTTTTTTATTCTAGTGCCGCCATTTCTGAAATCTGGGGTAGTTAACAATTTAATGCTGAGTAGACTAAGGGGATCGAGGGAAAAACACCCGAGTATACACCCATACCGAGCTGAAACTATTATTATAGCAAATAAGTTACACTTGGGCATGCACAGTATGACCCAGGCGACCTTTTCACAGTTTAGATTTCCTCGGACAGTCAAACTAAACATACTCGGAACTGTAGACTCTTTCAGGAACTTTCTTCCAGGTATAACCAGCCTGTAATCACAGGGTAGAAAATGTCTGGGACAAACTCGTATGTTCGGGGAAATCTTTGACTTGTTCTCGTCCCGACGAATTGTAATTGCCCACTGCAAAAATAAATTCTTGTCCTTCGACATCTTGTGGAGTGATACTCCCGGACTTTTGCAAGAACCATTGTTATGTGACATTGAACCATTTTAACTATATTGAAGATTGATTTACTCAAACTTCGAAGAGCAGCCCACAACTGCCACCGCAACGCTGGCGTGGTGTATCCCACAACCCCTTCGATTTGTTTTGTCACGTGACCTTGTGACGTCGTGCCTCTACATTTTGTGCCGTGCACGACCTAGAAAAATATACAACCAATGGAGGCACGGCATTCGTCGTGCCTCCTTTGGTTGTATATTTTTCTATCGTTTAGCAGACATTCTGGCGTACCGCCGCCATCCTAAAGTAATATTTTAAAATTTAAAATAAAAAAATATAAAGAAAGATCCTACAAAGTAAGATTTTTCCTCCGAAAATAATTTTTAAAAGTGATAATATAACGAATTCTGAAGTGACTTATGTCTTACGTAAGACTGTATCGGACCCCCTCACCCTCCTTTGTAAGGCAATGTAAGAAAAGCCCAACCCCCCTCCCTCCCCAAAACATCTTGCATATTACTTGAATTAGACTAAAACCTGCTTATATGCAGAGAAGAAAAGGGAATTAATAAGGATAATCTGATTAATATAATTTTACTGTAATCAAGATGCAATTTTGCTTCGTCATCTTTAATGGGGCCTACGGTATAGTTCATTGTGTGAAACTAATTAAGACATTAGGATAGTTTTGGAAGAGTAAACGTTTCATTAGGGTATCTTGAATTAGATGAAACAGATTGGAGGTGACGTTGGGAGGTGAGTCAGTGGAATAAACGGAACAGCACAATATCTCTATTACTTTAAAAAATATAATCTGAGAAAACAGAGAGAAGTATATGATATATGAAAGGACTTATGAAGTAGAGAAAGTTGATTACATTTTTGGATAATAGCTCTGTAGCTTACTAATCAGACAAGGACCACAGTCGACACATTGATTGCTCCTTGCCCATGACGGGGAATCAATATAATATATAATAATAACAAATTTAATTGCATCCAAGTCATTACAAACAAAGTACAACATATTTTCAAGTGAAGCAGTTTGGTAGCCCTTAAGGTGCAACTGTTGTGGGGCTACCATCAGTTAAAACATGTAGCATAGATAAATTTTAAACAACGTATTTAAATATTCACAGAGAAATATATAAGCTTTAACAAAAGAAATGTTCTCTGCAAAAACCATAGAGATTACTCAATATCACACAATTACATACGCACGAAACTACAAATTACACAATTACATACGCACGCAAGAAACATAGAAGTTAAATAATATCATACTCACAAACATATACATGAAGCAATGGTTGCATACGCATCTAATTACACGTAAAAAAACAATTATTATGAACGACAGTATATATACAGTATAATGCGCATAAATGCATGATTATATGTATTTGATATCATAGAGTTATTATTTGAGGATACAATTAAGATGCATTAACAACTGAAATAGATACAATCAATTTCTGTTTAACATACGACTTGTTATATGGTCATTACTAAATAAAAGTTCAATGGTGTTAATGCTAAATAACCAATTTTTAACTCCCCTGGAACAATTTTTGGGGTTTCTTTCTACTTTAACGCCATCGGGAAATATTTTTAGCTGAATGTAGAGAAAACGTCTTTGGAACAGCGTTATGTTTGATTTAGGCTGTAGTAATTAATTTTGTCCACGTCGGTTAAAAAAATAATTCTTTTGAAGAAGATTTGCAAAATTACCAACTTCTTACGTAAATGTTTTTTAGAACTTTGTAAAAATACAAGAAACGAATTGGCGGTAATTTTAGCTTAAGAAATAATGGGAAAGTGTCGCAGAATCTGGTTGTCTGCATATTTTTTCGCAAATTTCTCTTTGGAAGTACAATAATGGATGCATATTTTCTTTATATGCAATTCCCCAGCATTGTAATGCCGTAGGCTAATTTTTACTCTACATGAGCTGAGTAAATAACCTTTAGAAAGGACAGAGAACATTTGTTGCGAATGAAATATAATTTCGAGATGCAATTCCGCAATGTCTTTGCGAGTTTGTAACGTTATACAATAGGATCTTCCCTTGAGTGTGGATATGTACTTCTAATCTTCACCCCACATTGTAATAAACATGTTAATTTAAACATTGCTGGAATGATTTTTTTCACCAAGTTGATGACAGGAGCTTACGGACAAATGTCTTAAAATATTCTCCCTTCTTTTACTTTCTGTAGCTCGCATGCTCCGACGTCGCGATTTTAAATGGCCACGGAAATAACTTATTAATTAATGATAGCCATATTGTGCGGTCATTAAATACTAGATTTCTAGGTCTTTCCGTTAGTGAAGACCTGAGCTGGCACACTCATATAAAGAGAATCGCAGGTGACCTAACAATAGGGATCTTCATGATTAGAAGACTGGCTCCCATTATTTCTCTTAATATCTTGTTGTTGCTATTCCATGCAAAAATTCAATCCTTCCTGACTTACGGAGTAATATTCTGGGGTCATGACAGCTTTAGTAAAACTGTCTTCTCCCTTCAAAAGCAAGCTTTGAAGGCAATGCTACAGCTACTATTTCGCACCCCCGGTCGCCCCCTTTTTCAGAAGCACAACATCTTAACCCTACCTTCACTATGTATCCTACATTGTGCTATTTTTGTCAAACAAAATCCACATCTCTTTCCTGATAATCGTAGTTTCCACTCATACCATACTCGCAGTACACATGATATCCATATTTATAGCCAATATCTCTCACTGTTCCTAAAATGACCTCACCATGCAGCATCTATAATTTTTAATAATTTACCTTTAAACATAAATGCAATATGCTCTATGCCTAAGTTTAAATTAGAACTTAAAAAGTACCTCTTAAGCAGAGCATTTTATAGTGTCTGTGATTTCTTCTACAATCAATGCACCTGCTGTGAGGAGGCCTAGGTGATTATATTTCCTTCTCACCTCAATTTGTTTATATTGTGTTCTATGTTTTTTATTATAATTGTATTTGATTGTTGCCTGCATATTCAAATTGACGATTACTATGTTACTGAATGTAACCAGCAGTAATAAAAATATTATCTATCTTCTCTATCTATCTATCTATCTCTTCCTCTGAGTATTAGTTCAGTGCTCTTCAATGTTTGAATCACAATTGGTGACGAAGGAATCGAGGTCCGTGAAAGCGCCAACCCTGCAGAGTTGTTTTCTCGGCTTGGATTCGATGCGACTCCCAGAGATGTTGCTCGTGGGGAAGAAAAACTTCAGTGTTTTTAATGTAATCGATATCCTCATTTCCTCCGGTTATTTTATGGGCTCCGGGAGGATTGATGGGGCAGTAGCTCCGCGGAGATCGTGAGATAAAACCCACCAGTTCATGCTTCTCTGTCAGCCATCGTGGCAAGTAGGATTTCGGTCATTTCAGGTTTTCATGGAAAGCCGCATGAGTATTAATCGGAAGATTGACTACAAAAGCATCACACTCCCTTTTTTCTTTCCCAAATTTGTAAAAATACCGACCGTGGTGACGTGAACGATGTTTGATTGAGCAAACAACTGACACGGTGTTCGAACTTACTATAGCGCTCTACTGTATTTGGGTTGACCACGGTTACTATTTACTATTTTATTGTATGTTTCCAAAGTTTACATTTTTTGATATCTCTTGAACCTTTTAGTTTTCTTTTCGTCCTCAACTCTATTTAAGAATAATTTATCTGCTGCTCGGCGGAGGCAGTAGCTCACTGCAGAAAGTTGTTGTTTTACATTTTTCTACGGAATCTCGGCTAAATGTGCAGTTTCCGACCGCAGAAAAGGATAGGATAAAAGGCAAAACTCTTACATGGGTCAGCTCTCAGTGACTTGAAAATTGAAGCTTCAAGCTACAGGTCTTCGATTTACAAAAATGAACTTTTACTGAAAAAAACTGTTTTATTTCTTCAGTCCCATACGTTTTCTCGCCACCCACTCTTAAGAGAGTATGTAAAATGTTAATATTTACATTTTAAGTAAGGATCAAAATTTCATCCTGAAGCTTCTTTGAGAAAAAAATTACTACGTTATAAATCTGTAACATCCATGTTAACCAATATTTATTATCAGTCACTATGACGTCACTATGACATTGATACGTTAATCTATGTATTTATTTAGGCTTCATCTATGTATTTATTTAGGCTTCCATCACGACCTTTGGCTCATTACGGCAACTGTTCTGCTAGCTTTTTATGTAGCCCAAATAAGAAGTAAGCTATTTGACCGCACTAACCGGAAAGGTAACCGAGGGAAGAGTACCCACGTATTTTACCATGAATGACATAATTATCATGTTGCACATGGCCCAAATATGGATTTTTCTACGCTAAATTTTAGATCTCATAATGCATTAGCCTATATATTAAAAATGAAAATGACTGGCAATTTTCCACTAGAATATATTTAAAAATCGACCGGTTTCGGTGTACAACACCATCATCAGGTGACCTGATGATGGTGTTGTACACCGAAACCGGTCGATTTTTAAATATATTCTTGTGGAAAATTGCCAGTCATTTTCATTTATAATGTTATTCCATAAAATTAAGCCTGAAACTACAACCTTTATTCTTAGCATTAGCCTATTGCGGCTGCATACAACGCAAAAAAGTAACATGAAACTATATAAAATTAATTTGATACTTCAGTTTCAAGAAGATTAAGAAGTTGTTTCGATGGCCTTCATATTTTCAGAGTTTTGGAGATTTTGTCGTCAGCTCCTAATAGGTGGAGCTTTCATTTCCATTTCGACGAAAAATTGAAATGAAAGGCTCACGTCTCCGTTGCAGGAGCGAGACAAATCCAGGGTAAATGTATAGAAATATCCACACATCTGCACTGGGTAACCTTTTCTCGCGGCAAAGGGGCATGCAATTCTTTTGCGAATTTATGAAAATTCCTTTAATAATGTCCAAGTTTACGGTTGTGTGCTAACCCGTAACTATCGCTAGCATGGATCCTTTTGTTCCGCTAACAGTCATAGCGGGTGATATTCTATGTCTACCCAACCATTTTACTCGCAACCCATTCACTGCACAACCTTCCTCCCCCATTTTCTTCGGATATTCAAAGTGCCATAGGCCACGTCTCAAAATCTATCGCTGCGCAGCGCCAGGAACTTTTGCGAGAGCTGCGTGCACGTATCGTAATTTATACGTCCCGTTTATTTTTTTGCGCATAATCCAAACATGGGTTAACGTACCCTATATTACGGATCTCATGATGCATTAGCATGTGACTGCTACACAAGACTAAAAACAAATAACTGGTAAATAATTAACCTTATGTTTTAGTGTCAATACGATAAAGGAGTCAACGTTGTTCCGATGGCCTTCCTTCCATCAACATTGGGTTCATTGTCTTGAGTCCACAAATGACGAGAAATATGCTCAAGCACCCTCACTTCGACACGTGGCAACAATTTCTCGCTGCATAGTGATGCACAATTTTTGTGTGAATTCTGTTTTTGCGAACACGTTCAGGGTCGTGCGCGTAACCGTATCTGTCGTTTACAGGGATCATTTTGCTCCGCTAACAGCCATGGCGGAAGATATTTTATGCCTACCCTGCCATTACACTCACAACTCCTCATTCAAAAATAATTATCCTCCGTTGACATAACTATATTTTATTACTGATTTATCCGGCAACTAATAACTATTTGCGTTCGTGATAATCCCCACATACCGTCGCAAAAAATCTCATCGTGGCCTCTGGTGGCCAGTAAAAAAGTAGTTAAGACTGTAAAGGATGATGTTGCAAACATGCATGTCCCCAGTTGTACTAAGACAGTCAAAAGAGCTTAGTTCTCATATCAGGCCTGCATAAATGGCACTATTTTTAACATTTTTCTCCACATTGTCCTATTCTACCTCTTTTTTACATGCTTTTTTTAGTCACATACTCATGCATTGCTTCACAAACGGCTTCCTGTTTTACTCATGATATCCTTCTCATAAGAGTGTCTGTCACCAAATTTATCCGCGTCGTTCTGGGTGTGCGATAATAATAATATTTATGTATGAAAAAAAACGCAAAAAAGAATTCGGAAATGAGTAGTCATTTTTGTATTTTAGTTTCAAGAACATTAAAAAGTCAACGTTGTTCCTTTGGTCTTCATATACTCATTGTGGAATTAATTAATCATCAAGTTCCCAACATCGAGACTGAATGCTGCTTGGTTTAATCGATTTTGTACATTACCTAATGTTTAATGAATCACCACTATTACTCCCAACTCATCTTGCTTGAAATATCTTGTATGATTTTGTTTTCTGTATGAATTGGTTTATTGTGGTGTCCATGAATGCATAGCGTTCGTTGTACTTATCAGTAGTAATATTCTAACCCATGTACCGCATGTTAACATGCTCGCCAGCGTCCAACTTCTCTACTAGTGGTTTCCGATTTGATCATGCATAGTTCTCTTGACGGCCTTCTGCCTGCGTCTACGCCGTGGAAGCGTATGGGTGGCTTTACTTTGACCTGAGACGAGTATTACATACCGGGCGTGGGATCACCACGTGCCACACACCCTGGAGGTTGCTTGTACGGTATTTCATATATGTATATGCATTGCTCTATGAACGGCCTCATGTTCTTAAGATTCCTAACATCCATTTTCATAAGAGTATCTTCCACACATTCACCCATGTCTTCCTCGGTCTACCACTTTATTTCTCACCGCTTACTCCTCTATCATAAATCTGTTTTCCTATTCAACTCCCTTCCATTCTCTTGACGTGGCCAAACCAACGAAGCGCACTCTTTTCACACTTGTCCATTACCGGATCATCCGTTCCACATTCTTTCATCACCTACTCAGTAGTAACTCTGTATATTCTACTTTTAACGCTAAAGATTCTCATAAACCCCATACCCACTGCATTAGGACCTCTTTTATGCTTATTCTGGAGCAACAACGTTTTACTCCTCTTTCTAAATCTGTTTACTCATATGACTCTCTACCATTCTCTCCACGTGGCCAAACTAACGAAGCAAGCTCCTTTATACTATTCCATTACTGGAGCATCAGTCCCACATTCTTTTATGGTCCACTCGTTCCTTTAATCTGTCTCTTTTGCTTTTACCACAAACTCTTCTCAGGTTGTTAACTTGTAGAATACAGCATTGAAACATTTTATTGGTGAATGACCTCACTATTGTTTACATCCAACGGAACGCCTGTCAAATGCTCTGTATATTGCTTCCTGTGTTTGCCGTCACAATTTAAAAAATAATCTTTTCTTTTCTGTCCGTTTACATGCTTAAAACGAACATTATGTTTTACCTTTATTTACATATATTCCGTGCCCTCACATTGCAGCACTCTGGTGTACAGTGGTAACGTCCCAGCCATTGTTGAGCAGGGTAATATGGATAATACCTGCAACCATTTACTAGACAAACTTTGGTGAAGTACGAGTTTCAAAGTGTCTAGCTGCGGGCCATTACCGTCGCAAAGAAGGTGACCACCTATGAGAGCATCTCAAGACCAATGTTGGTTCAAGCAAAAGTGATTAAGATTTTTGAATTAACCTTCCTCTTATTGTTATTACGCTATAGCTTGACCGACACGTACGTGCATGATAGCGTAAGCCTATTCCTCTTTGTACCCTTTTCAGTGAATTTTCGTCCACGTTAAAAGCGTTTTCCGTTTTAACTTTTGATAACTTCCGATAAAGCCCACCATAGACGTCAGTAGCCTGATCCAAAAATAGCGCGGTAAAACGGGTTATCATTTTTAGCGCCAAACCGTGTGCGCAAGGCTAACTTTCTTCCAGCGTACTAGTAACCAGCGTGGGGTGATAGGGCTTAACTCAGATGCCAGGTTTTTCTCCTCCGCTCCTACATTCCCGGTAGGTATAGTCTTTTTCGGTCGTTTTCACAGAGGTAGATGGGGCGCTCATGCCTCGTTTGCATTACTAATATTCCTGCTTTGGTAACTCTCTATTCGAGTAATGCTGGCAATGAAAGAGCTCGAAAACGCCTACCAAAATTAGAAGGCTGCATGCTTTCGGGTGTTTCACCACGTTGTTGATTTTAGTGACAACAGTTTCGCCTGCGTTCCAGAAGGCGTCTTCAGGTCGAAGTGATGATGCCGGTAATTAACGACCTTAGTTGACTCGGAAAAGTCTCTTTTTTCGTGTTGTGAAGAAACTATTCAGCGTGGAAACTATCGACATGGCCAATCACCGACAACGGGGAAATATTGGTGCCAACGGAAAATGGCGCAACCAATCAGGACTGAGCAACGGGCTCAGTCCTGATTGGTTGCGGTCGTCAATTTTGTATCATCACTTTGACCTGAAGACACCTGCTGGAACGCATGCGAAACTGTTGTCTCTAAAAACATGGACGCGGTGAAACACCCGAAAGCATGCAGCCTTCAACTTCTACGCACTGCGGAAGCCTTCGCACCAACGTCTACCAAAGTAGATCATCTTACTAGGTTTGAGGTAAATAGGTAACTCATCTACTGTTTGAACATTTTTATAATGGGAATACAAGTATGGTAAAATCCTGGTAAGATGGAATTATGGCAACACAGTCAATCACGGAACGCGTTGAGGTATCTCCATTTAATATCTATTGCCCCGTCAGCGCACAATATATAAAAATATATATATTTAACTACGAGCCATTGTGAACAATGATGGAAAGTTGAAAATTTGCAGGAATGCGTAGATGATTATCAATTAGGCAACATTAAACACTTTTATCTGTAATTTGATGCAGCAGAGCTAAAGAATAAGGCGTCTCAGAAAAACAGGCTATCAATGGATAGCCGCTGTCGACTGTGGCACTATTATTTATTTTTTCCAATATTTCTTGAGGAAGATACATAGCAGTTTTGTGTATAACGAGGTCAAGAGTTGAACGCAAATTGATTTAGCATAGTCGTATTGTTAATGAAAATTTATTTAAATCTTCATCCTTTATAAAGGCGAGAAGTCGCTCGGTTTTAAATATCGTTCAAAGATTTGATTTTGAACCTGAATGCATGGAATGTTGGTAATTGCCTCGTAACGAAAGGAGTGATTTGGAGAGAGGACTGGGTATGATGTAGCTAGTTGGTACACATGTAGGTAGTTTATGAAATCTAAATGTACCATGGTAGAATGCTTGTTATAGAAACTAAAACTGAGTAAGGTGCTGGTGGCTGTAAACCATCGATGTATATAAACAACTGGAATGAGCACTACCGCGCAACAGAGAGCCGAAAAGAGAAGCCAACGCCGCCATATTGTTGGACGTATTGTCGTCGCTGTAATTTGCTAACGAGAGAGAGTGTTTGATCAGTTTTTCGCTGTGTTCATTCACAAAGTATCTTGTTTAGAGATTGAGAGATAGGTATAAAACTACATAAAATCATGCTAGTTTTTTAATTTAGCTATGGGAATGTACTGCATGGCCTACGGATGCAAAAACAAACAAATACCGGGAGATAGAAGCTTGAATTTCCATAGGTAAGGATAAAAAGTTTATTCAGCTTACATTTGAAATATTTATTTCTGTATTGAAAGTTCAATTATAATATTCATGAAGAACTAATTTGTTATCAATTTCTGTATTAATACGGAAATGTGGTTTAGATTTCCGCATGGAAATCCGGAAATTTTGGCGAAATAGATTTTTGCTGTACGAAGGGAGAACTGGAAACCAACTAAGCATAGCAGACTCTGTAGCATTCATTTCTCGGATGAATGCTATCAAATTCGGCCAGGATCTGAGACAAAATGCCTAAGAGAAGACGCTTTGCCTACAATATTTAATTTCCCGGTTCACCTTAAAGCTGCTACAAAAACGCCTCGAAGGGTGCTATCGAGGAAAAAAGAACTCAGTCCCAATGCAGAAGAGGTATGTCAATTCCATTTATTTTTATCAATTGAAATTTTTTATACAATATCTCTTATTTATCAGTAATTCCATGCATAAAGAGTTAATTTATGGCGAAAACTACTTGAGGTAATTATTTATCTTGCGTTTCTTCTAAAAGAAAAGTGGCCTCAGTTTTTATAAAGTCTTACAAATGCTTAAATCAATACTGATACTTGAATATTTCTATTCACTTTTTGAGACAAAATCATGATTAATTTTATAATAAAGTTTGATCAGTTTGACTATACCATGAGAATTAATGCTCGGGCAAACAATTAATTTTACCTATTAGGTAATCTACCCCTGATTAAAATAGTGTTAAGTCCTTCCACCCTCTGAGAGAGAATCCGATATACAGAATTCTCGCTATACGCTTTTGTAATCATTGAATGAGTAAACGGAGATTTTTAATTTTACGTTGGGATTTAGGAAAACGCTGGTTGATTTTGAATAGCTGTGAAGTTGATGACATTATTTTTTTAGCATTATATTCTGGGATGAAAGGAAGTGAGAAATAAAGTAAAGGGAAAAAAGTTTTGAAAGAATGTGAAGAAATACAGAAGAGTTGAGTCATCAAAATCATCCTACCCGGTAGACTACCATTTTGTCATTCATATTCTCTGTTTCCAGGATAGTTTTGACGGAGGAACCCATGGAAATAGAGCCAGATAATGTTCCATCTGCGAGCAAGAGTCATACACAACCCTCTCCACAGAAATTAGCTCCGAGAAGAAAGGTTAAAAACTTGCAAGCCAAGCTGCGTAGGAAGAATATGAAGATCAGGACAATGCGGGAGCTTATAACTAATCTAAAAGAGAGTGGGAATTCTTAGATCACCTACAGGAAATTCTGAAGGGTTACTTCAGTGGATTTCCCCGGGAAATGATAATGCACCAATTAAGTAACCACAGTAAACCACCCACCAGGAAGAGGTTCTGTAAGTTAATGAAGGCTTAAGCGTTGGCATTATACTTTCATTCGCCCAAGGCATACAAGTATGTCCGAGGTGTGTGGCACTTGCCTCACCCTGCCCATATAAGGAAGCTGATTTTATCAGTACGTTGTGCGACAGGTTTGCTGTCAGAAAAGTGTTTTGTTTTTTAAAGTGCGAGCCACCTAAAAAGCCACACCTGAATAATTGTGACTCTATGTCAATCAGAAAGCAAATTTCCTGGAACACTGCTCTTGCACTGAATACATTGATGCGGTATTATTGATGCTGAATATATGAAGATTTGGATGCTCTGATGCATTCGTTTTTATGATTGTTTCTTTGGTTGGAAATTTTAAATGCCCCATCGCCTATTTTTTCGTAAATAAAATAACTACAGTTATTCAATCGCAAATAATTAAAGTAAGTTTAAGAAAACTGGAGTAAATAGTAGTTCAAGTTCATTTGGTGACGGGTGACGGAACACCAGTTAATGTTCAAACATTAAAAATTTTAGGGTGCAATTTTAATATTTTTGAAGACTCAAAATTCAAAACCTTTTTTATTGCATCCTTCAAGTGGAAATGATCTTGTTTTATATTTAGATCCATGCCATATGGTCAAATTGGCGAGAAATGATTTGTGAGACAAAGGGGTAGTCAATTCGAGTGAGGGAGATGTGAAATGGGTGTTCATTAAATGGCTGCACAATCTCCAAGAGAAGGAGCAAATGAAATTTGCTAACAAATTGCCTGGAGCTCATGTTAGCGACTGGAATAAAAAGCAAAACGTGAAGTTGGCAGTTCGAACATTAAGTTCTGGAGTGGCAGATGCCGTGCAGTATTTGCTCCTCTCTCAACATCCAGAATTCATTGGCAGTGAAGCGACCATTTATTTTATTAGAATGGTAGAAATGCTATTTGATATTTTAAATAGGAGGTACCCATTTGGTCAGGGATATAAGCAGCCACTGAAAATGGAAAACAGGAAATATTGGGAGAAGGTTTTTAATAATACATTTGTGTATTTGACATCTCTGTCAGTGGAGGGGACCCGCATAATGAACCACCCAAGAAAAACTTTTGCATTGGGTTTTGCTATACGCATAAAAAGTACTGTCCATTTTATGACCGAAATTTTGTTAAGAGACATAGGCAATACCATGAAATATTTTCTCATGTACAAAAGTCTCTCAAGATCACCTTGAACTTTTCTTTCCTTGCATTATGGCCCGAGGAGGAAATAATAATAATCCAAATGTTGACCAGTTCAGATGGGCACTCCGGAAACTATTGTTTCGCAACAGTGTATGTGTTAGTGACTGATAATTGCAAACCTATGGACCTCACTTCCTCATCAGTTTTTGAATTCAGGTCATCGAATAGGTGTTTGTTGGAGATTCCCAATTCAAACATGGATGAAGATACAATTTTGTTTGACCTAATTGCCAGAATTGATTCCGAGTCCCTCTCAGATATTTCTGAGAATATAGTTGGCTTCATAGAAGGGTATGTAATAAAGAAAATGTTATTGAACTTAAGCTGCGAAGTGTGTAAAGAAATTGCTTATTTTTCAACGCAGTTATAGTTATCATAACTATTTAAAAAATTCGTTTGTCCAAGTGGTAAGCAGAGGAGGCCTTGTTATAGCATCACATTCTGTTTTAAGAATAGTTACATATTCAGAGAAGGCCTTTAGATTTTTCATAATGAAGGAGAAAATGGTGAAAGGTGAAATGGTATTGAAAGCTATTATGCATAGTGTCTTGGACTTGTACTTCTGCCAGACAGAGGTGAAAACAAAGCGGCAGGAATTGGGATTCTGTCATCCTATCATGGCCGAAATGAATTATGAGGGCTTGCACGAAACACAGCTCATACGCAAAATCTCCGAGTTGGACATAAAAATTAGGTTTTACTCACATGCCAGGATATTAACTCTTAGGTGTCAGGGAAATGCTGGTAGTATGAGGCAAAAACTTACTAAAACAATTTTATTTAATAATGTTTAACCCTAAGTTTTGTATGGAATTTTTTGTTACAATACTGTATTAATCTGTGAATTGAATACATGTATCTCATTATTACAATCTTTTAGTGACTTAATAAAGACATTTTTCCGAAGTTGTACTTGGCTCTATTTGGGTTCTGATTGCAAAACATATTTCCTTCATATTTGACTAAAGTCGTTCTTGCTCCTGTTTGAATGCTTCGCGTAATCCTCAAATCCTCTTTTTTCACCTTCGTATGGACAAAAAGGTGCACCGATAATAAGACAACATACGGTATGTATGGAAATGGACACGGTTTCAGGCAGTATCACTTGGTGGGCTTCCGATATGCTAAATTAACCCCACCGTTTATAAATGATATTCAACTCAACATATTTAATATGATATTGATTTAAATAATACCGCATTACCTTTAAAGCAGAAGTACATAATGGTAGTTCAAAAGTGAACGGCGAGAATAAGAAGAAGTAGGTAAATGAGAAATTAGATGATGTTCAGGTAAAGGGGGAATGCACTGGTGAAATATCATCATTATTTCAGCAACACTGAGCATTTCAAATTTAAAGAGAACGACTAGTTTTCCCTTATTGCTCATCAAGTTATAAAAACATTTTATGCATCACACGCGAATTCTATCATAAACGAATGTATACGTAATTTTATAAAATATCAACGTTCCAATATAATTGGGACAACTACAAAAAGTTTATGATTTTTATCATTTCATCGGGGGACATGTTGAGTGTACAGACAGTTGAAAGTACAGACAGAGCCATGAACTTCAAGCACAACCTCTGGTTGAGATATCCTAAGTCCAACAACATGGCTGCGGTCCGCAGGCAACGGCTCGTTTCCATATCAAAGAGCGCTCAATCCAATTAATAATGTATATCGATGGTGTAAACCCTTTATCGGAGCGTGGCTATTCCGCCTTATTGGTGTTCCCCGTTTAACCTTACATTCCATTTATTTGTGTATTCTACCAGCTGAAACAAATTCAACTCTCCTCTTTCTCTTGCTCCTTTGTGCGCATGTGACAAGAACTCTCAGCCAGAAATAAATATTTTTTTTTATTTTAAAGGTGGATATTGCGGTAACTGTGGATCATTAAGTGCACAATTAAATCATTTTTTATGTACACGAGTCAAAAAATAGTTCTTGGACCTCGTTTCACAAAACTACATCTGTTTTCTTTTTCGTCGGAACACATCATGTAGGCAGAAATGGAAACTATACAAGGATTTTATTTTTTCCTTAACTAATACATATCATGACCTTTTTCAGGCGCGGTATTCACAATTTAGATGAAATTAAATTGAAATATGTTGTTTTCAATTATTGGACTCGGCGTGGCACCTTTATTTTTGGTTAGTAACACTTGTAATAGTAAGAAATGTTTCGCGTTTAGGAGAAAATATGTGCATGTAATCAAAGTAATACGAAATATATGTAATGTGCTAGAAGACTACGTGTCAAGATAGCATTGAATTGTCAAAAGCAAAAAATCGGCAATCGGTAATTTTTTCCCTTTCATCTATAAATATCACTAATGGAACACGCATGCAAACTTTAACGCAAAACTCGAGCAGAAAGTGGCTACAGAACCCAAAATCCACCGAAGTAAATACATTTCCCCCCCTTTCTTTCACCAACGCTCCCACACTTCCCCCCATTGTCAACATATATAACGTTTTCATTCTATCTGATTGGTAGGATTTTGGACAGTCTTTGCCGTAAAATTCCAATTGTTGGGACATCATCTCACTTACCCTCCTATATATAGCTCGCCTTCAGATCTTCCATATTCCTCATACTCTCCACCACTCCTTATGCCATCCAAAATTTCTACTCTCTTCCTTCTCCTTCCCCGCATCCCCAGTATTCTCCCCAACGTCACTCTTTTGAACATGCCTTTGCCTCTCAATACATTCTCCATTCACTTTTTTTGCCTGCTCCGAACCTCCACTAATAACTTCATTTCCTCTCCCACCATGTCCACCTCGTCCGTCTTCCTCACCACCCACATTACTCTCCCCATCCTTCTCCAACCCCATGTCTCAAATGCCTCCAGTTCTCATCCATCCTCTCTCCGCAATGACCAATTTACAGCCCGCACAATACCACGATCCATACTAGAGTTTTAGCGATGATTTCTTTACGTCTCTTCTCAGATCCACATCTTTCCCATTCCCATCTCTTTGAAAATGCATCAAATTGACAACTGATGTCACTACCACTCCTCCTCCTTGTCCTCCCAAGTACTATCTAGGTACGTAAACTGCTCAGCCTGCTCTATGTCATTCTCTCCCACCCTCATATTCAGCCCGCCTTCTTACTTCCATAGGAAATGTCATTGACTTCGTTTTCTTATGATTTAAATTTATTCCATACATTTATCACGATACCTCAAACGCGTGCAGTGATTGTAAACCCTTGGTTGACTGAATAACCAACGCTTGATCATATCTGCAAATCTTATCGATCCTATCCCCTCCTACCTTTATTAGCACATCCATCTCCTACTGCGCTTCCCTCAATATTGCAATAAACTCTTCATTTACGAAATACACAAATTGAAGTCCAGAGAAATTGCAGCTTCCTGGATAACTTTTGGGAAGCACATTTGAGAATGGAATCGAAGGTAAATGTGACAAAGACCAAAGTTGTCAATGTCTTTTACAAGGAGAGTGTGAAGAATTATTGTGTTATGAGGGAGAATTATGAATTAATTGAGCAAGGGAGTGACCTAGTGTTCGCAGTTTCCTCATTATTGATGGCGGTGTTTCACCTATTGTGCTGTAGGCATCCTCAGGCCAGGCTGAAGTGGAGATTGCTTCGAAACGTCAGAATTTATCTATGACCTGGCTCCGCCAAGACATGTTTAACAAATTGCATTTCGATTAATTAACATGTCTTGGCGGAACCAGGTCACAGAATCAACTTTGAAGAACCAAAATTGATATTTCCCAAGACTCGTTAGAGAAGCTGTGGAAGTAATCATAAGACCCAACAGCATAAATAGGGGCGACGGCTACACCCTTTCCAATACATGGAAATGCGTTCTCCATGGCCCCCTGAAAGGACCATGGCCCCTTCCCGCGTTTTGCCGATCGGATCCCTGGGGATAGACCAATCAGTGACCCCTAGTTGAAACAGATTAATCCTGAGGACGCCTGCAGCACAGTAGGTGAAGCGTCGCCATCAAGAATGATGCCAAAACGTACCAAACCCGAGAACCTGCCAAACTGCGAGCCTGAATGCCGCGAAAACCTACGTCAGAAACTAAAGTTGCCTGGTTTGCCTTGGTTGAATATTTATGAGATATGGGAGGATAGATGAAGAGATTAAAAGGCGTGAGAATGCTGGATGGTAAGTCGTAGGTAGCATGTGGAGTTTATCAAGGACTGCATGTTGGTCTAAGGAAGCAAAAATTGCAGTTGACGAATGTGTACTCATCCCCACTTTTTTGCAATGGTGCCCACAAAATGAGGCCATGACTTGACATGAAATGTGTCATAAAATTTATGGGAAGAGGGGGAGAACATAGGATTTCAGAATAATTGGGCGGAGAAAATAATAAGAAAATATATGTTTTTGGGAATAAGCCACCGAGTCTGAATGACCACTTATTGCATGGCAGTGAAAAGAATTTCAAAAGTTAACTAGCTGAGAAGAGTTTGCAGTAAAGAGTGATAGATATTGGAATAAGAGGGTCATGAAAAAGTGTGGAGCGTATGCTCCAGCGGTGGGCATGTGTAAAAGACCGTGATCCGTTTGTTTGGCCATGCGGAGAGAATGGAAGGGAGTCGAATAAGTAAACTGATTAATGAATGAGGAGCGAAACTAGGATATGCCAGCATTAATAGCAGGCTAAATGCAGTTGGTGTGGGGTTTATGAGAAGCGCTTGCGTTAAAAGCGGAGGATAAGAGTTACTAATGAGTAGGTAATGAAAGAATGCGGAACAGATGCCCCGGTAATGGGCGTGTATGAAAAGTGGGCGCTTCGTTGGTTGGGCCACGTCAAGAGAATCGGCGAGAGTTGATTACGGAAACAGATTTATGACACGGTAAGTAAACGGTGAGAAAGGAAGTGGCGCACCGAGGAAGACATTGGCGAATGTGGTGGAAGATTCTCGTTTGAGAATGGGTGTTAGGAGTCTTACGGACAGTTAGGCGTGGGTGAAGGAACGCATGAGCGTTCCCAGTGGGGAATTTATTGTCCAAAAGATGTACAAAGAACGTTCAGTGAACATTATTACAGCGATTAAAGATCATTCATGAAGGACATTTAATGAACGTTCAAATGGAAGTCATAGATAGTGCAAAGCTGCAATGAATGTTTATTGGAATACTTCATAGATTGTTCAAAGAATGTTCAAAGTAGATTATCCTCTAAAGGTAAAAAGTTTCTTCGTCTCCGAAGGCTACTATCATAAAGTCACAATGTCTACTTATACCATAGAATCGTCATATCTCCTCCTGCCTATTGGACTCTACTGACTCTAATCTACTTACGGTCTCTAACGATACTATACATGTCTACCCATGATTTGCTTATTTACTGAGGCAAAAGAGGCATGCTAGGATGGGACATTGCGAAGGGAATCATAAAAGCAGAGTAAAATTTACAGGCCAATCACCGAGAAGTTAACTCTATCGACGCTGCGTACCCCGAAAGGGAATGGTGTTGAATAGCGTGGGTCGAAAAAAATAAATATTTTATTTTCGGAACGCTTTAGTGGGGAAATCTTGCGTATTGTAATAAGAAGAAAAACGCCATGCAAAAAATTAAAATCATTGAATATCTTCCGTTCGCGCATCGTACTTAAAGTTTATGAAAAATTGCAAAAATTACAATATTTTTGTAATTTTTTCTGTTAGCTAAAACTTTTAAAATAAACACGCTTTAGACTTTTATGCTTGTTTTATTGTTTAAATCACCTAAATAAATTAAATTCTGATCAATAATCTAATATTTTCTGTTCACGCAACGCCTTTAAAAAAAAACAGAAAATTACCAATTTTTCGCAATTATCACAGTGCAACTCTTCGTTTGTTTTACTAGAAGAAAACAAACCAGATCTCACTTGAAATTAGTTTTTCTATGGAAAATAGATGGAACTGTTTTGAACTGGATTGAACCTTGGCGTGGTCCCTCCCTAGTAGTCCCTACTCTGCCGTACCCCTCCCCCTACCAAATTTGGCGTCTACTCGCCACCACATGCTTCACTTCAGCCTTTCGCTGTCTATTACAAGTGGTACACGTTTACACGCTTTGGTTCTATGTGTGATGTGTGTGTTATGAGTTTGCGCTGTGCATCGTGTACTATTTTGCATTGTTTTGTGTCATGTTTGTTTAATTTTCATTCTAACAAAAGTAACTAATGATGAATGGGTTATACATACTAGGAGTGTGATTGTTGACTCTGGACAGGAGTTTTATTACCCTATATTTGGTGAACCACGAAGTTCCCTCCAAAATAAACAACCAACATATGAATGTATTCTTAGACGCTGTTTTGAAGAGAGATACAATTTGTCACTCGTGGCAAACAACAAAAATGTAAGTTTCTCTAAAGTAACCTCCACGGTATCGAAACAAATAAAATGTTTGTATGATAAAGCATCCATTTCTTCGTTGTCTGACTGTAGAATTGAAAAGCTTACTAATGTGTGTCAGGATTCCTATATTAAGATAAAGAAGTCATACAAACCTAATATAGATAAGCCTTTATTTAAAGCTAAGTTAGAAGACTTTAGACTTCGAGATAGATCAGTTTTTGACGTCGCTGCTTGTAAATGCACTAGACGGTGAACTGTACATGCCAAAAGCACTAGTTGCATGTCAGTGTGTAATTCAAATTAAATGCTTGTGTGAAAAAATAAAGAAAATTCCTGTCCTCGAGTTGTGGTTCATGTTTCTTCAAAGGAATTACAATTTGGGGAATATCGGATCTATTTACAAGACAATTACAAAGAAGTTAAATGTGAAGGCCGAGCGGAAAGCCAACGATCTTCAGCGAGCACAGAGTGGCAAAGTGTGGTGTGGGAGCACTTGCACTTGCTGCAGTGCCCCAACTATCTCTCTCCGAAGTCCAGAGGCGGCAAAGGAGTGGGGGTTCCGGCAAAATGATCGTTGGGTAAGGACCTTCTAGAGCCTTCTACGCCCCGGAAGCTGTGGGATGAGGATGCTTCTCGAAGCATCTTTCCCCCCCCCCCCGGAAGGTTGGGAGGAGACTCTCTAGAATGTTCCATTCCCCCGGAAGCTTCCCCCACTCGGGCCCCTAGAAACCGTATATAAGGCGCGCGTTTCTGGACCAAAGGGAGAGACGGAGGGAGCGACGGAGGTGGAGACGGAGGCGAACGAGATACTGACGATGACGAGGAATTCCCACCTACCTCTTGGACAGACCGACCTGAATCCAAATCAATTCGACCTGAATCCAAATCTTACCTATCCCATGTAGCAGACTACCTCTTGGATAGCCTCTGACCTCAGTTCGGCTCCTCCTTCACTCTCCAAACGGCCTCTCCATGGGACTGGGACCACTATGACATTGTTTGTAACGAATTTAGCAATAAAACCACTCGGAAATGAAACCACTGAGCCTTTAATTTAACGAACGCTCCCACCCAGTGATGTTGGCGTCAGGACGGCGCGACAAAAGAAGTTCCTAAAATAGGTGAGTACTCGGACAGTGATTAACACAAACACCGTTCTACTGAGGACACGGAGTATGAGGAAGATGAATACCAACCAAGTACATCGACTGAAAACCCCCAATGACAGATGGGAGTTCAACTTAGCGCAACAGCGCTAAACAATGATCGGTTCGAAGTTTCAGATCGGGCAACAGCTGTCACAGCGCCAAGTGTTTTGCGAGACGTTGGGATGATGTTGGCATTCTTCCTATGTGGTTGATAAGTGTAAAATAAGAAGAGACAGGAGTCGTGTTAGGATGGATTTGAGAAGTCAATTCACACCTCCTGAGGAAAGTTGGGGTCCTTTACTTGACGGACGAAAAGATGATACTTTGTTCTTCAAAAAATTGGATGCCAAGTAATTTCGCAGGAATGTGGAAGATGAACACTACTCTCTTATCCAGAAACCTGGATCAACTTATATTGGATATGTATCTGCTTCCTTGAGGTCATATAATGGTATAACTCACAGTATTATTTCTCGTTTGTCTGAACTAGCAATAACTCTAGAATAACTAGAAGTAGGAGGGTGTGATGGTCCCAACACTGGATGGAAGAACGGTGTCATCCACCGACTACAAAATCATGTAGGACGTCCGCAACAGTGGAGTATATGCCTCCTGAATTTTAATGAGCTTCCTTTTCGCCTAATTTTCCTACATATTGACGGTCAAACTGAAGGGCCTTAATCTTTTAGTGGGATAATCGAACAGCAGCTCACTTGCTGTGAAAAACTCCTTGTGGTTGATTATGAACATATAGCTTATTCGACTCCTGATATAGACAGGAATTTGTTGAGCAAAGACCAACAGTATCTGTTAGACATTTCAAATACAATCACCTTGGGACATTGTCCAGAAGACTTGGCAAATCGGGACCCGGGCCTTTGTCCCATTCCAGATGGCTAACTGCGGCCAACCGAGTCCTTAAGTTGTACATAAATTCATCAGATCTATCCGGAAACTTAAAGTAAATTGTTGGCTTAACCTTAAAATCGTACATGTCTGAGTGGTTTGCCATAAAAAAGAGCAAATATTTTACTGACGGACCAAAGCATGTCTTTCAAGCAATCCAAACATCACGGTATTTATCCGACGAATTCTTTGAAGTTGTCGATCCAGTAATACATCGAAATACGTTCTTTGCGCACCCACAAAGTGTTCTGTTACCAATGCTTGTCGATGAAAGAGAAAAAATTCGGGAGATCAGTTACAGAATGATGTTATATGCAAGACAAACCGTCCTAAAGAAGAAGACTGTTAGAAATTTCGTACCACCAAAGATAAGCTTTCAAGCTTCCGATTACATTGACGTTATTGATTGGAAATCTTGTGTGGTGTATCATCTCCCAATGCTGCGAGACAAGTGAAGATGATATTAAATCACTCATCAATTCTGACATTACGTCCAACAGAGAAATATAAAATTTTCCCTGTCACACCCAGGCTTGGAGAGGTGCGTCAACGTGTGACAGAGACCTCGAATAAAGTATGTGGACATGAAGCTAGAGATTGCTATATTCGAGCAACACTAAAGTCTAGATCGGTTATGCCTCATTTCTCGGAAGAATCAGTCATTAAATGTGTAATAGATATAAAAAAGAAAAAAAAGTAAAAAAACAAAGTAAACTTAAGTATTCTACTCTATGGAAAATCTTTGTAAATAGTTGTAAACATCATGTAAATACCACACTCAACGATTGGATGGTTGGTTGGTTGGGGAGTGGGTGGAACTCGACGTGCAACCACCTCCACATGGTGGGGTCGTTTTATTCTAGTAAAGCGAACGAAGAGCTGCACAGTGAAAATTGCGTGATTTTTGCAATTTTTCATAAACTTTAATTACGATGCGCGAATGGAAGATGTTAACTGATTTAAATTTTTTTATGCCGTTTTTATGCTTATTACAATACGCAACTTTTCCACATTAAATCATTCCGAAAATAAAATATATATTTTTTTCGACCCACCCTAGTGTTGAATATGTTGACATGTTTACGTTCCACCCGGAGTCATTGGCTGCGAATGACTTTCGCAGGTATTATCGCTTTCACATAGATAATCAGGGTATTAACTGACTGCTTCTCTTAGATATTTTTTATTTTCTTAAAGAATGGTGCAGGTGAAGACATAAGTAAGGAGAACGTCTCAAGCTTGACTTCGATGAATCTTTCCACCTTGAGAAGAGAGGAAAAGCTCTTCTATTCCACGTAATATATATTATTTCTTGAACCAGGTTTTGCTGCTGTGCACCTGAAGATGCTTCACACCTGCTGCAACCTGAAGATGCTGCACATCAGCGAAACCTGGGTCGTGAAATGAAATATAATTTGATGGAATAGCAGAGTTTTTTCCTCTCTTTTCAACAAATAAGTAGATAAATTACTTACTTCCTTACTTAAGTAAGTTTTGTTATTCTATGGCTATGATTGCTGTGTCTTAAAGCGTAGTAGTTCATCGAAAGAAAAAACTGACTCGAGATGTGTATTTTGACATTTTTAGCGGCAATATAAGCTGAAAAGCATCGCATTCTTTGCTTTTAAACAAGTTACGTCATTGACTCCACTCTTTGAGAGTGATGAATCGAAATATCGTAATTAGCTTCTGAAGCAAAAAGTGCTGATTTATCGCTGCTTGCTCATGTCTTAACAAATCATTATTAATTTTCAAAGATATGAAATATACAAATGAAAAAGTAACTTGGTTTTCTTTCACAAATTTATTTTCTTGGTACAACATGTTTCGACACTGCGGTGTCATTATCAGGTACCTAATGATGACACCGCTGAGTCAAAAACATGTTGTACCAGGTAAATAAATTTCTGGAAGAAAACCAAGTTACTTTTTTCATTTGTGAAATTCAACTTTCACATAGTTGTGCCTGAAACCATGGAGCATATGAAATATAATTTATTTCTCCCCGTAAAGTCCATACCTAAGGCATGCTCCTTATTCATTGAACATATTAAGATTCGTTTGAGAATAGATTCGTATTAGCAGCGGTATTTAAAAAGAAGTCCGCGCAAATTTAATGAACAACCCGCAGCACTTCTGGCCTGTATCATTCATAAAATGTGTGGCACTAAAAGAGAGATGAAATACTGCACCATGACGAAAACGTTCGCGTTTGTGCCTTTCCGAACATGTAAGTAAAATTGGATCGGGAATAACCAATGCAGCGGATTTAGGATCTGAGTCTTTCCCTGCGTTGAAGAGTTCTCGGGTTTCTAACCGGGATGTAATGTTGAAATACACCGACGCACAGTGGGCTGAAATCGAAAAAAGCTGGCCAATATTCAAAAAGTGATTTTTTCAAGCCAGGAAGGTGAAACTTTCCATAAATATTTTCAAAAGACCTGTGCATGCGATGACGCAAATCATTTTCCTTAGTACTGTACAATTAACAATTTGCATGAGGTCAAAGTTGCACAAATTTCGCAAAAATGGTCTACACTCAATTTTCTCACGATATCTTCAAAATCAAGCCCTTGCTAAGCCTTTATGGGTCCCCTTCGCCGTACGCCCAACCGCAGTGCAGGGGGCGGGGGAGTTGCAGCCGTGCGACACCAGCTGTGGGTTGGTGGCCTCGAAGAGAAAATAATCCTGTGTGGTATGCATGCTGTCTCCGTTAAAATTGTACGTATTCGTCAGTAGGCGATGTCAAGTTGCTAAAAAGAGAAACGCCCGCGGTGCACCAGAAGAAAGCAGTCTTTAAGCACCTCCTAAACTTTTACCCCATGTGACAAAATGTGTAATATTTTCTGCGATTTCTCCAAAATATAATACATGGAGGCTCTTTTCCATGTTTGTATCTCGAAAATCTCCATAGAGGAGTGGATGCGGCTACAATCCATTCCACACACCGCGCTACCTTACTCCCCGTTACAGGCGGGTTATACCAGACTCGACCGCGCGATCGAAAAACTGATGTGAAAATCGGCGTCGCAAACGGTCGTAGCATAACTCAACGGATTCACACTGTGAAAGCTTTGTAGAGTTTCCCCATATAAGTTACTTCTCGATGCAAATAACTATTTCTCTACATATATTTTTAAAAATGACCAAAAATGAGGGTCCGTCATTTTGGTTAATATATTTGGTAAATAATGACAAAAAAGTAAGTAGACTACATTAAAACAAAGATAAAAAACTGTTTTATCTAACTGCATCGCTTTTATTCCAAACCTTTACCCATAAAGGCTTAGCAAGGGCTTGATTTTGAAGCTTTCGTGAGAAAATTGAGTGTAGACCATTTTTGCGAAATTTGTGCAAATTTGACCTCATGCAAATTATTAATTATACAGTACTAAGACAAATGCTTTAAGTCATCGTATGCACCGGTCTTTAGAAAATTATTATGCAATTTTTCAGCTTCCTGGCTTGAAAAAATCACTTTTTGAATTTTGACTAGCTTTTTTCGATTTCAACCCACGGTGCGACGTTTCGATAGCGTTGTCTGAGTTCGCTGGTAGAAATAAAATATAGGTATTGCATATATTTGAAAATTAATAATAATTAGTTGAGATATGAGCAAACAGCGCTAAATCGGCTCTTTTGGCTTCAGAAGTGGAAGACGATATTTCGCTTCATTGCTCTCGAAGAGTTAACTCAATAACGTAACTTGTTTAAAGGCTAAGAATGCGACACTATTCAGCTTATATTGCCGCTGAAAATTAAAAAAATATGCATCTCAATTTTTTTTCTGTTGGTAAGCTTCTAAGCTTTAGGGCATAGCAATCAAAGCGATTGAATAACAATAACTTCCATAAGTAAGGAAAAAAGTATTCGTGAAGGCTTCCGCGGAGTCTTTGACTTGAAGATATTTGGTTTCCGGGTCTTCTTCCGCGTGTATCCATTGCCCTAAGAAAATGGGTGATTGGCCTGTAAAGTTGACTTCGCTTCAATGATTTCCTCCACGCCATTCCAACCTTGCATGCTTCTGTTGCTCACATTCACCCTGAAGACGATGGCAGACTACGCCGTCGAAACGTCGAACAGTGGGCTGAAATCGGAAAAAGCTGGATAAAATTCCAAAATGGCTGTTTTGGCGATAGAATCATGAAACGTGGTACAAATTCTCACAATTGATTGGAAAGCGAGGAATGGGATGTCATTGGTCATGTTCTGTCGCCGTTACCGAGATACAGGGGCTCCAACATAACCAAAATTCCAAAATGACACCCGACTTCAGTTTTCTACGAAACTCTTCCTATTTAAGTTGAGGGTTGTGTTAAATGTTGAATCGGGTGTATCGGTTGAAAACGCGAGTGCTCTTCATATGAATTTTGCGGACGGTGGTTACATGTTTTGACGTCATGCCCTCCTCATCCACCTCAACGATCGTCTTCCCAAACAACAAAAACTAACCGACTAGCACCGAGGGAGAGAGAGTGATCCTCGCAACGACGCCGGTGAGAGTTCTCCGCGAAGCGGGCCCGAGATCCCGGCGGGCTTCGAAGGCGGGAACGGCCGGTCAGTCGGCGAGGGAGGTGTGGGAGGAAAACCCTCCTCGTCCCGGGCGGTGTGGTCGGTCGGTCGGCTCTGGTGTGGACCAGCGGCGGCGGTGCGGGCCGGTCAGCCCACGGTGGAGTTGGCGTGGCTCCGGATGAAGTGCCGTGCTTAGTCATGGCGTGGCCGACGCCAAGTTGTAATCACCGTCACGGCCCACTCATCCAGCGCCCGGCTTTATGGTCCGCTAATGTGGGGTGTGACGTACCAGATTACGATTACCCTAAGCCGCCGACCTTAATGGCACGGATCTGGCGTGGGGGGAATGCAAGGAATAACGGGCGGCTAGAAACGCGTCGTAACCCACCTCGCACTCTCAGCCTCTTTTCCGTCACCATCGCCAAGCCTCATCGACACCACCGTGGAAGGACGGCCCTTTGGGGCCACTCGGGGAAAATAGCGGGTGTGTGGACTGGGGGGGGGGGGCTTTTTCTCGGGGGCCGTAAATCGCCACCGGCGGCGTCTGGCTTCTCCCTCTTTCCCTCGCTCCGTGTCCGGCCACCCAACTCCACTCAGCCGCCTCTATCATTTCCGCGCAATATCGCTTTTAACTCCCGTGATTTGTGTCGGGGGAGTTATTGGCCGCCTCGTCCCTTCCTTGCATGCCCTCAACCACGCGTGGGCATCGTATTTTACTTCCCTAGTTATTTTTCTCTCAAAAGGTATGCGAAAAAAAAGGTGACGGAGGCGTCTTGACGGCTTCAGCGTCGACGGGTCAGGACGACCTTTTCAAAGTAGTTTGAGCGAGATATCACTTCACCTAAAATTTGATGAATTTGACCTCATTTAAGGAAAAAAATGTCGTATTTCCAATCACATTAAAATACCAACCCCTTTCCGAACTACTTTTAGAGCAATTTGCCTAAAAATGCAAGCCGTTTTGCATGGGATAGATTGCGGTTGTGCGCTCTAGAGGGAGAATATTGAAAATTTAAGAATTTATAATACTTAGATTTGTTAAAGAAAACTAACGGGTGAAGTTAGCATGTTTTCCCAACTATTTATAAGATATAATCAACTACTCACCACATGAACTAAAGAATCGCAAAAAAACATCTGTTGCGAAGGCGTTTTCGCCGTAAGGCGCGAAAAATGAGTCAAGTTTGAAACTTAGGTGGATATATTTATTAAATTACTGAGAATGTTTGGCATATATAACTATATTTTGTCACCATTAATATACAATATTTATTTCACACTTCTTACAGAAGCAGAAATTAAAAGTTTAAAATTCGAATATGGTCTCCATTATGTATAGGAAAAAATCTCGACCAAACTACCTTTGAAAAAAAGTCACTGCCCGCCTGAATGCGGGTGCTCCTGCCGGGCGAGTCATACGAGTGCGCCGCCAATATTAAGGTGGCTTGAGCGAGATGTAATTTCACGTAGAGCTCTATGAGCTTGGCCTTCATTGTAAAGTAAATATCTTTCATTTCTAAAGGTACCAAAATATCATCCACCTACCGCACAACTTTTCGAGAAGTATGCCAAAAAATAGAAACCGTTTTCCATGGGATATGGGGCGCACGTGCACTCCAGAGAGGCCTTTCATTTTTAAAAGTGAGGAATTTATAACGCATAGATCTCGTCAGAAAAATTAGCACTGTGTAGTTTCCATGTTCCCTCGACTATTTTTATTAAATAAGTAAATTACTCAATGTAGTAATTTATGCTGAAGCGCAAAAAAATCCTTCAGTTTTGAAAGTGTTTTCCCCGTACGGCGTGAAAAAATGAGTCAAAATAAAGACTTATGTATGCACATTTAGTGAATTACTGAGAATTTTAGTCAAATAAAACAATATTTTGTGCCATTACAAATACAATATTTACTTCATGCGTCTTACTGCTGCTGAGCTTAAAAAATAAAAAATCGTCTATGGTCTCTACAATGACTTGGAAAACATATCGCTCAAACTACTCCATGACGACTCTCCTCTTGTGTTCCATGACGTGACGCGGTATACACGAGCGTATATATGTAAAAAAACATTCTTTTCCCTTAGTGCCCCTCTTTGTTCTTTCTGTAAGATCAACCTTGTGCATGTTCCATAATTGCGGCTTTCCATACCCTCGAGATCCCTTTTCCACGAAATTCGGACCATATTTATTCTTAATGCAGCTTAGTATCCTTCAGCTGATCTGATTTCTGTCACTTCCTTCAACTCATTCTGGTAAGATAGTCCAGCGGTTGGGCTTATATGTTTTTGAATTCTCTCCTGTTGTCGACCATATTGTAAAACTCCGTAGTAGTAGTTGCGATTGTTGAGGATATGGTACAGACGATCTCAACTCATAGCCGAGTTTCCAACGTTTGGATTTAATATATTTGAGTCTTCATCAGGGCTACAAAGCATAGTAACAAGTTTACCAAAACGCCGTATTTTCATTCGGAATATAAACATCATTATAATTTAGAAGGAACTGATGTTCATATTGCTCCTTTCATCTGTGGAATGAAGAAAGTAATTCCTTGTTTTTTGTGTGTGTTATGTGGAAAAAAACAAAGAGTAACTTTTTTTATTCAACATGAATAGTAAGTTCCATAATGTTACGCCGGAAACCGCCACCCTTTCATCTGGTTGAAATTCCCGTTTTCAGGATGTTTATATTCCGAATGTTAAGTATGTTTTTTTGATAAACCTGTTAATAACCTTTGTAGCTCTAATGAAGATTTAAAAAATTACTTTTGGCGCGGCCTGGAAGCTTTTTTTATAGACTCAGCTCATTTGGCTCACCCCTTGCGGTAAGGGTTTGTCATATCAAAAATTGCTTCAGGCAACATTTTCAGATAATGTTTAGAAGATCTGCTATACCTTAGAATTAATTTGATAATGTGCCTACTAATGAAGTTACGATTTTTTTATCCGAAAAACTATTTTTCCACCCCTTTAGCTAATAAGTTGGTGCTATAAATAAATCTATCAATCAAAATGTTTTTAGCACCTAGTAGCCTTCATAAAATATAATAAATTCAATCGAATTCAACATATCTCATATTAAGGAAGTTATGGTGGTTTTTCAGTTTTTCAAAAAACTTTCCCCATTTCCATTTTTTTCAAGTTTTCCCAATTTTTTTACCCCTTTGCATAAGATTGACAATCCCCAAAAATTGCCAAGGACGCATTTCCATCTATATTACTTTTACAATGCATGAGAAGCCGATGAGACTTAAATTTCATACATCTCTTAGAGGATAACACATTAGCAGTTGTTAGAGTACAATGCTCTTTGGTATAACTTTGACAATTGCTCATATCAAACGTCTTAAACACAACGCATCAAATGGAGGAAAACTGTCCAAAGCGCCAACTTCCATTTCGCTCTCTCTTGGGTCTGATATAATGCCTTTATATTTTATGGATCTGTCTGGAAGCAATTAGTGCAAATTAACGGAAGTTATTGTGACTCTAAAAGAGTGATATATTTGTTGTGTCTTTTGTGATCTTATAGAAATGGTATATTTATTGCGTTCCCTGACGGACCAGCGCCGGCTTAATTTACTCCGCGCCTCTTACGAGTCCGGTTTTATCCTTACAATTTGGTGTCAGAAGTGGGGGAAGTTATTCCCGTGTATATAATCTTTGGTTAGCGTGGTTCGCCATCGTCACCATTACGTGACTTTAGGAATTCGTTCATCAGCTCCCTTATTTTTATTAAAAGTGCTGGTTATATTAACGTTTGTCATTAAAAGTGGCTGGTAAGTTCAAGTTTACGTTACGGTGCATTTTATGGCGATATTTACGATTGCGGTTTTATTTACGGACTTGTTTCAGGTTGTTAGCATATCCATAATTAGTGAATGTTGACGAAATCTCACATCACGACAGGTATTTGGAGGATTATGCTGATACAAAACTCATTTTATTTACTTTGTCGTTTCATATACTTTAGTGGAATATTATGTAGTGCGTGCGGGGAAAACTCACCCCCTGCCACACCCCTTCACGTTGCTTCCTGGGTATTATGTAGATGAATGTAAAATTTGGCTTCCCCTAACCCCTGCTACCTCAAAGTAGGCTTGATCTTGTCAAACTACACATCACTTGGTATTCCAGAAGCAAGCCTCATTACAGTCAGACCAGGGCTATCATAAATTCAATATGGGTCTACCTTACAACCAGTACCACTTAGTTTGACATTCAGATCTGCAGCTACGTTATTCTTAGACTAGAAAATAGCTAAAAAATCAACTGACACTGTCCTAAAAATATTGCCTCTGACAATCAGTCCTCTTTGCTGTCTTCAAATCAGATCGACTTTTTACTGTGTTGTGTTTCGTTGCCTAAGTATTTAATTTATTTATCAGTATAGTCGGCCAATATTAAAGGCCTTTTTGCAATATTTGGTGGGTAGCATATTAATAAACGTAAATGTGGCAAAAGGAACGGTGGGGATGCCGCCATTTGACGGTAATGATGGCAATCCCCGAAGTGGTTCGCATGGAAGGATTATTCCACGACCCTCAATCCCTTGCTTCAATTCTTGCGCACTTCGGAGCATTCTTTCACTAGGCTCACCTTTTCAACACACACGGCCGGCATTTGGTAATAATTACAACAAAGATTTATTGTTTGGGGAACGAAGTTCTCATGGGACATAATTCAAATGTAATTAATACTTTTCGTCATATTCGTATCATTGCATATATTAAGCTTTCCAGCACGATGAACAATATGTATAGAACTGTTTTATTTTCAATTCAATATTTCATTCCAATATTATTTCAGTAGATTGGCTAAATAAAAGTCATAGCACTACGTAACAGAATAGCAGAACATTACCGAAAATATCATCTACATCTACATACTACCCCGCAAGCCGCCTCAATAGGCGTGTGGCGGGGCGTGTTAGGACACCAGCCGTTTACATATAAAAAGGAAACGCTCTAATGAAATTACGCTTAGCATTTATTGAAGTCCCTTATTGTTCGGGGAAAAAACGAATTCCCATACCTATCCGTTCGGCAAAATATCTCTCTTAATTTATCGTTTCTGTCGGACCTGGAAATATAGTGGGGTTCTAATATGATGTTCTCCGTGTCGCTCTGAAAGATATCTATTCTCAATTGTTCAAGCAATCTAAGCCTAGCGCGCAGCCTTCGAGTCTCTAGCGGCTCCCAGCCTAATTCGTTTAACATCTGTGTCTGTACGCCCGTAGCAGTTTTTGACGAATCGCGCAGCTTTCCTTTGTATTTTATTAAGTTCCCGGATTAAGTCTTTCTGCACCGGATCCCATATGCTCGCTGCATATTCAAGGTGTGGCCGGACGAGTACGAAATAGCACCTCTCTTTTACTGTTTCATCCGAAAATCTTCCCTCAATACGCTTGACGAATCCTAGCTTCTTCAGAGCTCTGCCACAAATATTTCTTATATATCAGGAGAGTAACAGAAAATCAGAACATTATTAGGATACCAAAACCTGAGCGGAGTCCCAAGTCAATAGAAAAGGAGGAAGGAAAACAGAATATTGAAAGAATGTTACATATATAGATGTAGGTTTTGCTCCTCGGGCTGAGACTGGTTCAACTGGTGACCCTATGTTTGAGGCTAACGGATCCTATGTTTGAGGTTAGGAAAAGGCATCGTTCTCATCGCATTTAGGCGGCGATGTGTCAAAATCTGCCATTTAACATCCACAAATGCTAGAAAATTAAGTACACAACCGTAATTCCATGCACAAAACTAAGCATGGATGGTAGACGTACATTTAAAATGCGCTCTGGCACTTAATCAATTTTATTTCACCCTTTCCTTTTTGCAGATCTTCCTTCCTCTCACGTCAGCTTTGTCTTATCCCACTTGGTCGTCGTTTTGACGCTTCACGCCCCGAAGATATCTCGAATTATTCCACTTAACATTCACACATGCTAGAAACTAAAACACACACGCCTGATGCCTAATAAACCAAAAAAAGCACGGACGGTGGAGATGCATTCAAATCCGCCCCGGCACTTACGATGAGAACATAATCTCGGAGATATTTCATTCCACAGGGTATGTATTTTCCCCATCGGGATTAAGAGGAACGCCAGTCATAATTTGCGTCACCCACGAACGGCTGACTCCGCAGCGGCAAAGGCACCCTTGGGTGAAGAGCATTAAGTGCTTCGAGAGCCTCACTCCTCAAAGAGTTGCGTTCGGTAATATTATCCGAAGTATTTCAATATTTTTTCCGCTTTTAACTTTTTCCAGTAGGATACATCAAGATAGATGTTGTAGTATGTTTGCAGGAGAGTGAACGCGTTTAATGAATCCCTTATATCTGTTCTTTTCTGGATGTCGAGGCACTAAAGGAGACTCATTCCAGTATATTATTCCCTCCACCATGTATTTTTTTCCTCCTCCTCCTCTCCTTCGGAGCTCAGTCCTCACAAGAGGAATGCTTATTTATAGGAGAAGGCCGGTTTGCGCGTGGGTCGTAACGCAGAGTGCACGACGACCAAGGATCCGATCGCCTGGGTAATATCGGGTGTATATAAGTCTCGAAGAGCAATTTATAGACCACAAATTGTCATTCTGTCGACGGGTCTACAACCTGTGACCTGATGGTTGAGTTGCGGTCATATAGACCACTCGGTTGAGCTCCAAGGCTGGCCAGCGCGTAAGTAGCCGTAAATAATGTATCGCAAAACAAACTGTGCTATTACACTTTATAGCTCCCATTTTGAGAGCATTTCGACGAAGCGCGAATTATTAGACGACGGGGCACGGTCGAGATGTGTTGCGCAAAGTGCAGGGGAATTGTGGAGGGCGTCGGAGAATACTTTCCATACACTTCCTAGAGAAAAGCATCGAATCATATAAATTTGAGCAGCTGCAATGATTAGAGGCTGTAAAGACATGAGCGCGCGGCATGCATACGTTGAAGTCGGCTTTACAGCGACAGTGAGTAGGCGGGTACTCCGAGTCAGTCGATTATTAAAATTAAATTGTTTTTCGTTATATTTATTTCATTTTTTATTCCTGACTCGGTGGTGGCGGAGTAAAGTGTTCAACTCTCAATCCTGAGATGTCGGGTTTGAGTCCCGCCTGGCCCTGGGTAGATTTATCCTCACCCAGGGCATGGGAGTTTGTGAGTGTATTTCATTGTTGATGGTTAACCCCCTGCTGTAAAAGGCCTTATAGTGCTGTTTTCAGTGGAGATGTAAAATAAATATTAGCATTGGAAACTCATTCGTTGGTTCAACAATGGCTATCAATGAGGCTGGCAAGATACTTATTGGCGAATGCCGATTTTGCCAAATTCCCATATTAATAGTTAAATTTAACCAGTATTTCAGGAAATATCGGCTGAATTAAATAATTGAATTTGTCTTAGAGTGTTAATCCGCATAAGCGAAAAAAGTACCTTTGCGGTCACCTATTGGAGATGTGCGACATGCAATCTAAATTCGCATTTGAGAAAGGGATGTTTTAATGGATGTTATGATGAACACAATATACACATTATAAGTAAGTATAAAATATATTGCAGAATACTGTACTGATTTGACTGATAACCAAATAATCAAGTGTACTAAAATGCTTACCACGGTAAAAAACTAATTACGCGCATTATTAGTGTAGGATTGACTGCAAGCAAAATATCGTAATTGGATTGAATCAGTATAAAAAGTATCGGGTGAGGACTAGTTATTATGAAAGAACATTACTATCTATTGAGTTACTATTAGTTGGCTGAGGGGTGAGAATACAGAAAAAAACTCAATGAATGACCTAAAATTGCTCTTTAAATGTCACCGATGGATGGATTACTGTTAGAGGAGGCGCGCGGTCCGTTTGCCTTCGTTCACGGGTCACGGAACGTCAAAAGCCACGAAACCAGCAGATATCACGAACGCAAGATACTGTATGCATGGTTAAATAAACTGATTACAATGTAGAGTGCTACTACGAAATAACATTGCACCACATTAACATGATGCTTATTTAAGTGCACATTCAGTCAATCGCAGGAAATATAAAAGCAGACACCGAAAAATACCATAAAATATCTTAAAATATAGTGGTACTCTATGCTGAATGTGTCCATATTCTTCTACTAATAGAAACATAGATGCAAAATGTATTGCCCTCGTACAAGTCCTATGAGTACATATTAGTGAAAATTATTGTCCAGACATTTACTTAAGTTTTTACCCGATATAACTGCAATAAAAATGAATAACTTATGAGTAAACAAAAACGTAGGAGTAAAAAATAGTCTTGTGTTAAATACAACAGCAGGAAAAGATTTAAAAAGTGCAGAACTTCCGTCAATTTCCTTACAAATCAAAAATAAATATTAATAATATTTAAATATTGCTCAAAAAGTTTTACTCATATATGTTTCATTGCAAGTAAAAATTCAACAAAATATCACTTTAACACAAGTCAATTATATTTAATATATATAATTTTATTGAACAATTAAATCTAAACCAAATGCACCTTTTTTGCAGAATTAACAACATTCATAAATATTCAAGCATACGTAATTCAACCTGCTTTATGTTGATAGAAAACTCAGCTCAGTGAAAGTATTTTGGCTTTCATACTAAACTATTTCAAGTTCATGTAAATTACTAATTATAATGGGAAGCGTTCCAACACACGTCTTTTGCACAAATATTCACGAAATGAACTTTCAATGAAAATTAAACCACCACCAGGCTTAGACGATTGAGTGCGATATTCCACAGAGGAATATTCATTCGCCTTGACCGGGATTCGAACCTGGATCCCTCGATTTCGCGCCGAGTGCTTTAACCAGTTAAGCTACCGAGGCGTCCTTCTCCCCTGTGGATTATTTGGTGGCTTTATAGGAGCATGGTGGTCAGGACTGCTAGACATATGATGTCATTAGCAGTCCATGTCGTGCGCTAAGCGCCACAGTCCGCGAGGATAAAGCCGTACATAGAACACATTGAGGTGTTCGCTCTTTGACTAATTTTGAGGATACCGGGACTAGCCACGGTAGTTACCTTTACGGGGTCACCCGCAAGTGCACATAAGTGCGATATTTTAAAATGTTGGGCAATGTTACAGCACTCGGCGCGAAATCGAGGGATCCGGGTTCGAATCCCGGTCAAGGCGAATGATTTTTCCTCTGTGGAATATCGCACTTATGTGCACTTGCGGGTGACTCCGTAAAGGTAACTACCGTAGCTAGTCCCGGTATCCTCAAAATGAGACGATTGATTCTGGACATAGGAAATTGGCTCCCTTGGTCAATTGCTTTCTAACATTTCCTTCCTTGCGTGCTTCTCTCACCTCTTTCTCATCCAAGTATTGCTCAATTTTATATTTTTTCATCAAATAATGGCTGAGAAAGAAAAATAATTGCATGCCCTTTTCCTGGAAGCGTTGATTACACAAAATTATTGTATTTAAATACCTAAATTTATCATAAGAAATTAAAACTCAGGAAAGTGGAAATTTAATTTCGGTCAGTAGACATAGGGTTAAGATAAAAAGATAGAAACATATTCTTGTCAGATTGTGGCGCTATTATGGCATATATAAGCTAAACTTTTCCCTTCACATTCCGATATCTGGGAAAGATGCCGTGGGAACGTATCAGTGTTCAAAGTCGCTTATTGGTGTTTTACGCGTAGCCTTCTGTTCCCCACGACACTTCGATTCTAGTCTACTGTTCACTTGGAGTATAGGTGCTAGTTATTTCAGAATGTTACTCCGATTTTGAATGCGGAATATCCCTTGGTATTGCTTAGCGGTTATGGCTCAGAGGGGTTGCAAGCTCTGTTCATTTAACATTATACTTGAATGTTACCACCCAAGATTCAATGGGAAACTCTTTGATTTCCAATGGTGTGATGGTTAATCCAGTGATCTTTACTAAATTCTCAGATTTAATACTTTATAATAGTTATTTCTACACTATTAATTACGCTGGTTTGTTCATCTACATTCCTCTGAAAATATGTCTTCTAATATCCTCAGAATTATTAAGTATGTTTTTCGCATGGCTTACTTCATACTAATTTTCAGTCGGTAAAATAGTCTAAATAACCTATAAATGTTTAAATTTCCACTAAATTCGTGGTATGTGGATTATACGCAAAGTGTACTTATCTGCGCAATGGTTCTTTCGGAATGAAAAAAGGTAATTTTATGCAGTTACGAGCTAGGATGCAAGTTAAAAGGACAATCCAGTCGCAGTACGCTAGCTAAACCCCGGATAAGCTGCTGTTAATGGATCCTGACATGTTGTATTGACACAGAAAAACACCTCAGGGAATGGTATGCTTACTGTATTTAAAATATGGTTATTTTGAAACATGTACTGTTAAATACTGTTGCGGCTCGATACTGCTCGTACATCTTTATGTTCCCCTTACACGACAAAGAAAGAAGGTAATGAAACTATAATGAGATGGTTGGTCGCAGTTGTGGGCAACCCATAGTTAATTTAGCTTTATTGGACTAGTTTACTGAATGTTTGACGGATGAAGTGCACGTTGTGATATCAGCATTACAAGGAAGTTTTCATATACTCATCAGCTGGTCGTTCTTTAGTAGTAGTTCTTTGCTCTACAGGCCGGCATCTCGGTAGCAACTGAGATATAAAAAATCCAATTTCAAACCTTCTCAAGCAGATTATTTTTTAACTACCTCCTGCCTGTAATCCAAATATAAGACGTAGAACTTAGTTACAATATTGAAATCAATTCAAGTTTCCCTCTGCTGTTAAGAGACTTAAAATTCGGTTAAAAATGAATGATCATTCATGAATGATATGATTCATTTCTTTCGTGGTATGATCAAGTGTCTAAGCAACAACCATTGATCGTAATTTTTTATTGCATTAGTCAATTTACAATTAACTAACCAGAAGCAACTTCAACTTGGGAAATGTTTACAAGAAAGAATGATTTTTATATTAATTTAAAGACGTATCATAGTCAGTCACTGCGTATATTTATTTCTGTTGTATTATAACGAATAAATCGTGCTTTAAGAAACTTTAATTATATTCAAATTCAGAAATGAATGCGCTTTATTTGAAAGAGCAAAGAACAGAAATCAGGGCAGAATTCGCAGTGAGTTTTGTTCACGACACTTTTGTCATGGTCCGCTCCAAAGACTTTTAACTCTTGGATGACTTTAAATACATCATGGAATAGAATTCTGGCTTCTTTTCTTATGAGTGGATGAAGGGATCACTTAAGTTAGTAACTCACTCGTGTTTTTAATTTTTCCGTATTTTAATTCACACTATGTTACACGAACACACACACCAAGGTAAAGCATCTCTACCAAAAGGACTCTTGGTATATCTCCCGCCGTTTACATGCAAGATAAATTAATCGTTGCTTTTTGAAATGCTATAGTGTTCCAGTTATTTCCCAGGGAAAGGAAACTTACTCACCAAATTGTAAGTTTTTTACCTCGACCAAATAGAGAGCTCAATTGTTTTTGCATTCAGTGTCATGAAAAAAATTGGGAGATATTCATACGCATTAGGTAATCTCTTCTTTCATCGCTGACGGTAAGGAGGAAAAATAAGTCAGCCACTTCCCAGTAGGAACCAAGACGGCTTTATCCTCCGAGCCCAGTGCTTCAATTCATAAGACATTGTCAGCAATAATTCAAAGGGTCAAGCGGTGCACATTTTACGAAAACTAACTGCTTTTTTAAACCTATTCAATGAAAGTGTTTGTCGTGGTAACATGTTTTCATACTGAAGTGTCGTAGTTTCATCTTTAACTACCACAGAAAGAATCGATAACTGTTTTTCCCTAAAACTCACGATTATAGTCCATTGTTCGCAATTTTCCAATCAATAAGGCAGCATCTTCCTTCTCATTGGGAAATTTCCAATTTTATGACCTTGATTTATTCCAATGTTAGTATTTTATTGCGTGTTGTAAATTGTGCATTTCAACTGTGCATGTATTGGTTATCCTGAAATGTAATCTTCAGCGTCTCTGCCAGTAGGTGTCACTGGTTTTTCACCCCCTCTTATTTTGCGGGCGTTTTCCTGCTATGGGTTTACACAAGGATACATACCAATAGTTCTTAATTTTTCGCTCTAGTACAAATTATTCTTCATGCACGTTTCATTGCTTAATTTAATCTAATCATTAAAATGACCCATCGCTTGGAAATCGGATCATATTGTGTATGTAAAGCATTTATGTTTATTATTGTACCCATTTTATTAATTGGTTTCAATGATTTTTTCTTTGACAAACACCAAAAAATGTAGATCATATTGGGCTCTATTTATTGGTTTTTGTTGCTATATCTGGTGTTGTTTAATAGTGTCAAGTGGTAAGGGGGGAAGAAGGGACTCACCACTCACACTAAAATTTTCCACCTTGCCCAAAAATATGAAGATATTTTATTTGTGTATCTAGTTTATGCATCTAGATGCACACTCGGCTCCGTGTCTATTTTCCATTTGAAAACTAATAAGCTGGGTAAAATAATTGAGTTTAGCTTTAACCTCATCCGTCCGCCCAATTCTCTAAGGGAATGATTGAGCGGTAAAATTATGAACCCTAATGCCAGTCCTTGACTCTCTCAAGCTTATGGAATTGACATTACACCTCGACACGTCTCTCTTGGAGTGCTTTGTTTTCCATCCTAAATTGCACCTTTTGACTAAGCCATCGATCAGGCGTGTTTTTTCCCCATTTTCCCTGTCACCAAGTCCTTCCCCTAAGCAGACAGCACGAGGATATAAATCCAAAAGGCATCATAAATTTTCTGTCTCGAAAATATTTTCCCCAAACGACTCTGGGCGACTAGTCCCTGGACACGATCCTTAATTAAATCCGAGTAGTTCCCCCCCACCCCTCCAAAACTCTTTCATCTACCAACCCTCGCTTAAATTTCCATTCCAAAAACACTCCTCCCTCCCGCCGGGAGCCGTGTACGGGAGGGAGCAAAAAAATGCTAACACGGCTTCCGTCTCATATTCTACGATTCCCTTCATCGAAGTACGTACATCGAAAAAGCTTCAGTTTATAAATACGCTCATTTTTTTCCGTCCGTTCCCCGCGCATGTTTGTAACATAAATCGCTCAAGTGTCGTTAAGTTATTTACCCCCGGGGCATCTTTGTTCACACTTTTCCGTCGTCTGGTTCCGCCTCTCCTCTTAATTCCTCCTCCTCACAAAATAAATCACTGGCCCCTCTGTCTCCCCTCCTCCCAGAAGCGACCCAGCGTCTTCCTCGCCGAAGCAACCTCCCGACGGCATCCTCATCCCAACTCCTCCCTCACCCGATTCCTCTCCGCTTCATCTTCCTCCCTTTCCTTCGCCCTTTTTCTTCCCGCTCGGAAAGAAATCCAATATTGCTCCACAGGCTCTCTCAATTCTTCGCTCCTCACTCCGACGGAGGTAGTTGGACGTGCCGCAAGAGGCACGCGACGGCTCCCGGAGGTCATTTGCTCCGGAACGGGTGAGAACTAGATGGAGAAGGCGGCGGTTGGTGGTGGAGTCCTCAACGCGACTGACAAACAAGAGAACGGGAAGCTGTCGATAAATTCCAGCGACGCCGAGACTCTTTGTTTCAGCCCCCGACCATTGTGAAGTGTCAGTGGATGAATTAGCAGTGGCAGTGATTACGCCACGGACCTGGTTAATTTGTCTCCGCATGATTTGTTCGCCGCTGGCGTCTTTATTACGCGAGCATGTATATGGCCGGCATTGTCTCAATGAAACACGGAATCCTTTCTCCATAAGGACGGGGATGAATCTGATGAAGAGGGAGTTGCAATAGTCTACGATTGACTATGGGTTATTCTACCGATTACTTGTAAAATTATTACTTTATTGGATTGACTTTATTATTATTATATTAGATTGACTTTAAATCACGCTAATTTCATTTGATACGGTGAAATACGCTTGAGAGAGGTTACACAAAGATGTTAAGTGTTACAAATCTGTTAAAGGCTAACTGTATACTACTATTTATTTATTATTATTGCTTACTTTTGAGAGCATTACCTTTGTATAAAATACTATTTAAGTAAAAGCATAGCTCCTTTTCTCGAAGAGAATGTAGCAACAAGGTTGATGAAGAAGTTTATACCGTTTTTCGGCTTTACTTACTTGGCTTGACGAATTATTCAACTCCAAATCTGCAGATTTATTTAGACGCGGAATGGAATAACTAACTACCCCAGTGTTGAGAGAGAGTCATATATGATGAATGAGAATACATTAATGTTTAATGTCTTCATTAAATTCATCTCAATTAAAAAGTTTTATCACGGCCAAAATACGCTGCGAACTTATTCAACAACCAAAGAAAATATTGGTTTTATTTTTGTTTAGTTAATTTATTACCAATATAATAGTTGTTGCTTCTTCGATGACAAAATTTTTATCCATCTCACAAATAAAATTTCTTGGCTTAAATCTAAATTAATTTCTGCATCTCTATGGCAAGTATAATAGATCGGGTGGCATAATAATCTCTACCTCATATCACATTGCTCAATGTAGTAATGATGCGATGAGGGATACGGTGAGGCGACATCATTGACGCATATTTCATCCAGTTAAACCGGGCTATGTGCTTCTTCTTTTTTTCTTACCTTGTTTTCATTTCTGTTACTTTTTCTCAGTTAGCTCTTTTACGTTGAAAGTTAGTGAGCAAAAGTGGAAGCAGGAAACCACCCAAAGTGTTAGGCCCAAGATTAATCCCCGACATAAATGCCAGCTTCTTTACTATCCGTCTCAATGTAACCTTAACCGACAGTGCATTCCCTTTCAAACATAAATGGTGGATCTTACCAGTAGGTGAATAAGAGCTGTCCACTGTTTATTTTATGTTCTTCAAACAATTTATTGACGGCTACGTTACTGCATGTATCACTAGATATGACTTTCAAACAATCCTCCAGTGTTTTATTCCAGCTTTCGGGATGTCTTTTCTCTGTTTCAGATAAAGACCAACTTAGACCAATTATGTTGTGCTTTGTGCGGAAGTCATAAATTTTTGCGTAAACTAATTGCTTGCAAAATTCACACCCAACTTTGAGTGCAATGGACAGCCGTGTTTATCTCGGATCATTTCCCCGAAAGCGGTATTCGCCACAGTTACACGGCCAACTGAAACTAAACGATACGTGATTTCCCGTCCGTCTTTGGTGATGAAATATCTTCAGCTGCCAGGCGTCTGCGCAGGCATCGCAGTGGATCTGCACTGGCTCGCAGACAGTAGCTATTAGGGAATGTTTTTTTTTTTTTTTCACTTTTTACGATAAAAGTCTAAGAAGTTTTATCCTGCTATCATCTCATATATTCATAAATTCTTTCATGAAAATAATATTCCTAAAGGAATTCACACCCGGCCGTGAATGCCGTGTTTATCACGGATTGTTCACTTCGCTCTAGTGCGTTTTTCACCCGCAGTTATAACGGCCAACTAAGACTAAACGACGCGGGACTCTCCCTCTATCTTTGGGTGTGGAAACGACCTCAGCTGTCGGGCGTCTCCCTCAGCAAGTGCCGCCGAGTACCGAGAAGTTGGAGGGGGGGATTTGTGGGGGGGGGGGGGTCGCGTCGACACCACCGCCTGTTTTCTCTAAACTCCGACCAAATGGCTTCGATGACGCCCGAGCCTAAAATGTGTCCGTCCGGTCTCATTTTCTCCCGTTATCAGACCCACATTATCCCAACCGTCCGTCCCCAGCTTCTCTATCCTCTCCCTCTCTCTTGCGAGGACCTTCCTTTTGCCTTTCAACTTCGCCTCTCGCATCCCCGTCCCTCTCCGCCTCGTCTTTTTTAATGACCTCTTCTCGCACCGCTCGTGCTCATTTACCCCTTCTGCCTCTCTCTTACACCATCCTCCTCCTTCGAAGCCCTTTAGCCCCCCACCCTCCTCCACTTACCTGGCCATCTTTCAGCGACTCCTTTGGCTTCGCGTAGCCCCGTCTCACACATTCACCGGCACTCAGTCACCCGAGTGAGGAGGAGGAGGTGGAGTCGGCCCCCGGTGTGGCATTACCACCGCGTTAGTGTGTCTCCCACGCAATAACGTCGTTGAGGAACGCCATTACTCACCCGCTTCCAACCGGGGCTCATTGGACGGGAAAAGTTGTGTGCCTCTCCTTATCCGTTTCTCCGGAGGGCCTCTGCGAAATGTCTTTCGCGTATTTTTTCCCAAGCGTCGGTGTCAGTGTGTCTGTGTGTGTGTGGATGCCGTGGGTAGGGGGGGTAGGTAGGGGGTCACGGGGTATTCGAAGGTGGGAATGGGATGGGGTGGGATTGTTTTTTTTTTAAAGGATGGTCCCTCCCGGAGACGGGAATTGCTGTGAGGTGCCGATAGGACGACTAAATGGTAGGCATCAGTCGTTTTGTGTCTTGTCTTTCCTCCTCCTCGTGGTTTTTTCACCCCCTCCCAGGTTTTTTGGAGCACCGGTGGGTATTTTATTTTTTTTTAATACCCCCACCAACCACTTTCCCAGTATCCCACCGATGGTTATTTTTTTTGTTAAGTTGGTGGGTGGATGGGCTCTTCATGAAAAACGCCCTGCTGGATGAGTCCTTTTTAGCTTCCCTTGAATCTTTTTTTATTATTATTATTTTTGTTTTACATTTTCTTTCGGAGGCAGGCTGTGTGTGAGAGAGGGAAATAGAGAGAGAGAGAGAGTAAGAGGGAGAGTCACTTTGTTAAATGGCTCGGCACGCCCGCTGTGTCGCAGCTTCAAGGAGGAGAAGTAGCTTCCTCGCCGAGATAAAAACGACTACCCTCACTACGCAATTAGTTGATTTTTAGCCGGCAGAATACAAGCTAAAGAGTGATGTAACCCCCCCTGCAAAACGCATTCGGTAGTAAAAGGCTCGCTACGTGGTATTTATAAACAAGCGTCACGTTGATTGAGTGCTTCTTTCAGGAAAAAATGTTCGAGGGAACGAACAAGAAATTAAAAAAATTGGAGGTTCTGCGGCGTGCTACGGTAGCGTGACGCTTTAATATATTTGTTAAGGAAGCAGATGTAATGTTGAGGCGAACTATTTGATATGATAGATGCTACGTCATGAATACGCTTTTCGATGAATGAATAGCAGTGGAAGCTCTTGTATGGCTTGCTCTCCACTTTTGAGTTCAACAGAGCGAGTGTGTGGGTAACCTTTATCCAGGTTGGGATTAATCTTTGCTTTATGGCAAATCCCATTACCTTGCCTGCCACGAGTGTTGTTTTTAGACGTAACTTTTAGACTTTTAGACGTAACTTTAGCAATTTCTCAGTTTGCAAAAGACCATTTGATACTTCTAGCTAGCTGATCATAATCTGTGGTGTATATGTTGCTGGGTAGTATACGTATTACTTCACGCGGAAATAATTCAGCGGATTTTCTTCAGTTTGTCGGCTGCGTCTATCAATCAAAACGACGTGCTCTGGTATTTTTTATTCGTAAAAAAATGGCCAACGACTTATGTATATATAAGTATAATTTACTCTCTCTAGTTCAGAAGATGGCGGTTGTGCCGCTGAAAATAAAAAAAAACGGACTTGTGAGTTACTTTTTCTGTGCGCTTATGCTTTAGCTTGTCACGCCTGTGGCGCCTTATTGGATATATATATATTTTCACCACCTGTGAATTTTCATCGATCGAGTATATGTATATAAATATATATATATATATTTTTTTTTGGAGTGTTGGTCTTTTTATTTTAAATAATTAACTCTCACATAGACTCTGCTAAAGTTTCGTCAATTTTTATTGACTTCTTCAGGGCTAGAAATTTTCAAAATATGTAACAATGAAACAAAACCAGGATATAATAATGATAATGCAATAAAAACATAATAATTTTGAATACCTTGTCCTTAAATGCGTGACTTATGAGCAGAATGATGCAAAAGGAAACAATTGAACACACATATTGAACAATTCTTTTGGTTGGTATATATATATATATATATATATATATATATATATATATATATCTTTTGTGAGTGTCCTTTTTGCGTGTTTCTGTGTTTGTTTAGTGTATCACTGTTTTATTTATGCATATATATATATATACTAAAACTTGCAAGTGATGAGGGAAAGAAAAGATAAAATATTTGTTCTTTCTGAGCGTCTCAAACCGGTTGGTCCTCAGCTTTAGCAGTCGCCATTTGCCACTCGCATATATAAACATATAAACATGTTTTCAAATGACTGACAAGGAGACATCGCGTGAGTGATGTTAGGGATCCAAATGACGCAATTATTTTCTGAAACTATAGAGAAAATGTGGGAAAAGTGTCACGGCTTTCTTCCATTAGGGCCTTGGTTCGAGAAAAAAACGCAACTAAAGAATTTCCCTCCGTATAAATTCTTTAATACACAGAGGTCTACCAATGGAAGACGTGGCGTAATGGTTAGAGACGCTGGACCTTGAGTTCACGAATTGTGGCGCTGGTTCAAATCATGGTCCTGCCAATTTTTTTTTCTTTCTTATATTTTACGGAGTCACTGTCCATTGCCCAATCCCATACATTTATGTCATTAACAACAATATTTTTTAATTTTCAGCCTATTTTCAATCAACCCCTTGGGAGAGTTTCCAAGCTAATTTCAGGATTCTTGTTCGGCCGATAAGAGGTTTCGCATGCCAACCGGCATAATATGTTTAGATTTTGAAAATACAAGGATACTTCCGTGAATAGGATGAGTGTCGATTGGTCGTCCCTCTTTCGCAAGGCGGTAAGCAATGAACGGATTATTACTTTTTAATATACAGAGATGCATGCACTTCAAATTTCCCAGGAACTGCGTTCGAATAATGACTTTTGTGACTCAATTTTTCTTTCAATAATGGACATTGTATAAGTAGAAAAGAGATCGTAACTGTTTCCGAGGTTATGTAAAAAATAGTTGTTATGACCTTTCTGCGGAGCAACATATTATATTAAATGGAAGCCTGTAACGTGGGGGAGAGGAAGATATAAGATTCCAGCACAAAAAATATCACATAATGATAAACTATTTCTTTTCCCACCTCATGTTTATTTCAATTGAAGGAATTAAACTTTTAATTTATGGCGTGAAATTGCTTACTTTCGGATGATATTCATTGTAAAACATATAAAGCAAAGAATATTTCTGCACCAAGCCAATTTATTTTCTGTCGCCAGAACATTCCCATCTGGTCGAAGGCATATCCGGTCTACAAACTCCAGACCATTTATTTATATTTTCTCATATTTCCCTTCAATATAATATGTTGCTCCGCAGAAAGGTCATAACATAAATATAGCATAAATATATATACATTTTTTTCACTTGGAATCGGCCATCATTCCATCTTCAAATCACCATTGTGTCATCACATTTTATGTGTTTCCTATCCTCTTTCTTTCACCACCTTTTTGAACGAAATATTATATATATATATATATATATATATATATATATATATATATATATATATATATATATATATATATGGGTGGAAAACGTGGTCTTTGGTGGTCATCAAAAGCTTGATTGTCTTGTCAACTTAATTGCAATTATGCTTCCAACGAATTCACATTGTATTAACTCTCTCTATCTTTTCCCCTATTTGAGGTCATATTGCATCACTCAATAGAGCACTAGACTCCTGTCATGACGGCCGCGGTGATAAAGTGAATGTTGTGCACGCAACTGATACATATTTATGGCAGAGGCTCTCTATTGCACCTGCCATTGCAGCCGCCGGGCGGGCCTCGTCAAGCAAGCAAATGAAAGGAGCCCGTAGCGGCAGAAGAAGTGGACGGGGCCGCCTTTTGTGCGTTTTGCGCCACGGCTCCCAAGAGGCCACATCCATTGCACGCCGGCTGCGTGACAAGCAATAATGGTCAATTGTTAGTTGATTGTTGATTTATCGCTTTAGTGCCCGTCTCAAGAAGGAGAAAATCACTCCTGCCCGAGTTTTTTTTACATTTTCCCGGAGAGAATGTAGGTCTAAGTTAAATTATTTCGTGGATTAGTGGAGGCGAGACTTCTATCGCCAGCTCTGTAGCCGTGAGGTTTAAAATTATTTTGTTGGCTAATCTGATCAAATGCGGTGAAAATGGGAATTGTAATGAGGCGTACGTACGATATCATGCATCTTTATGGTTCAGCTTTTCGGGGTTCCATTTCATTTGGCACAATGATAGCAATATGATAGAGTTGCTCCAAATTAAACCCCCTTTCAATTTTATACTCGAAGTTCTGTCCTATGACCCACTATTTGAATGTCTATTTGCATTAACTTTGTGCTATTGAGCATGCTGTTCGCGTCGCTACTCAGAGGAGTTTTCTAATCAGTCAATGGACGCCCTTTCACTTATTGCACGGAAATCCCAAACTTTACAGGTGTTTTTGTTAGGTCATTTTGCTAAACTGTTTTCAATCATCCCAAGGATGTAAACATCCTATGTGGGAATTTAGATAACTTTTTATCTGGCAAAAAAATGTTCAAAATTTGAAGTGAAGAGACTTTTTGATTCTCTAAAATAGCAAAGTTTATGCTAGTTGGAACCAATTCTGGTGGAATAATATAGAATTTAAGTAGACAAATATCTAATTATAAGCTTTGATTTCAATAGAAATTAATGGAAACAAAGAAAATGTAGTGGTTTCAATTTATTATTTTGAGTGCGAAGTAGATATAACTGAATTGATCTCTCTCTCTTTCTCAATCTCTTTCCTCATTAATCTCTATCATCATTATACTTCAGTGAGGCCGTTTCCTTGTGCGAAAGTATAGCGGTTCTCTGTTGCTCATGTTGTATATGTTTTTCACTCTCTTTCACAGTTGGCTAACTATAAGTGGAATCTACACATTGCCGCGAGCAATGATGAACAGATATTTGAGTGGCAGACAAAACAAATTGATGCTATGAGCCAGATTGATCGTTGCCTCATATGCTTCGTAAAATGTAATCAATCATTTATTCATCACGGTTAATTTTCTCCAGTCATTCCATTTGTAATAATTCTGTTTCTAGGGATTAAAAAAACCTTAAATTTGGCGTTTTTAGCTTGAAAATAATTGTGAAATAGAGCTCCAAAATGCTAAATCAGAATTTGTTAAAAGCTTAATGCATTTCATGTTTGTTTATCTTTTTAATTGATACGTTAATGTATTTAGCAGAGTTAAATTTTCGTATTTTAATAAACACTAAAATATTTAGCGACAGCGTTCTATTTCTTGGAAGAGCAGCTTATTTTTGAAGTTCGTAAAGTTTGGTTGAAATGAATAATAAGAATACATTTTTAGGTGGCATACTTTTAAATGAAGACGAATACAATTAACTTTTTACTTAAGCAAAAGCATTCTGAAATGAAATAATGACAATGGATATCATTTTCACCGATAGGGTGTTTATTATTGCCGTTTGTAAATTTTTTACATTCTATCCATTGAGTAATGAACCGATTAAAATTAGGTTATAATGAAGGTCAAAGAAAACCCTCCCAATTATTTATACGCGCAGGGTCCTATTTACCTCTACTATTCCTTTCTTCACCTCAGCGTACGCCCTAACCTTCCTTATATCGTCCTTAAAACATATTTTCTTTCTTCCCCTCCCCGCTTGCTCAACACCCTTCCCTCAATCACGGCCTTTAGGAAACCATCGCCCCACATAACCGCTTCCAGCCACATACCTTACCTCCTCCTAATCTCATCCAAAAGTATCCTCTCCTGACCAACCATGCATTGCACTTCCTCGTTTGTCTTCCTTTCCGTCCACCGCACCTTCTTCATCCTCCTCCATAGGCACATCTCGAACACCTAAAGCCCTTTGTTGTCCTTCTTTCTCATAGTACACGTTTCTGCCCCATGCAACGCCACACTTTATATCAAGCTCATCACCATCAAGCCTCTTCTTTACATCCTTACTAAGGTCCCCGTCATCAGCTCGCTTCTATTATTGAACGCTTCCTTCGCTAGCGCTATTCTCCACCTAATATCTTTGCTACTATGCCCATTATCTACTAGCGTACTACCCAAGAAATTAAATTGCTCTACTTATTCCAGTTTGTGCACTCCTGCTTTTATGACCAGCCTCACTTTCTTTGTCCTAGAGAATATCATTATTTTTGTTTTAATTTTTGTCCCATTAAAATGAAAAATACAACAAGGCGGGAGTCATAAATAGGACTTATAGTATTTTATTAATAATATTTGCGATATGGAATATATATATAAGTCAATTGATCGCAATTAATGGCCTTGTGGTCGTATCACGCCACAAACATTTGTGCAGCTTCTCTCCATAGCTGCTAAGTTAATTTATTATCATTCAAAACATTCATTTACACATCGTACGAAATGATGAACGAACGATGAGAAATTGATAATTAAATAAAGCTGAAATCAATGTTATGTAATTGAAAATCAAGTTCTTTGGGATACCTTCCGCGTCTTGATGGCCAAGTTTTGTTGCTATAAATAAGGGTCAAATTAAATATATAAGCTGGTGAACGAAAGAGACTGTCATGCGTTGAGACTCCCCGCAATTCACTAAATAAAGAGATACATTGACGTGAGCATGTCAGTAAAATTACTCTTTGGCATTTAGTGTTTACTCAGGCCCAACTCGATGAAAATTAATGGCCACTTAATAAATAAGCCATGCATGTTTACACGGATTAATTTTATGTAATGCCAGTTTCGTCACGTATGTACATTAGGTATGGAATTGTAAAATATTTTGTGTGCATAGCCTTTCATGGTAGGGAAAGGATCCGTTCAATCCTTCCCTCTTCCAAGAAAGAGCATACACACAAAAAGAGTAAAAAGGGCTCAATCGGGGTATGTTCAGAAATAATGTGAAATCAGTAAATTAACACTCCCACACTCGTTCTAGCATCGGTGCTTCTGGTATTTTTCTGCCTGTTGCTCCACGCCTATCCCCAGCTTACTTTGTCGAACCGCATGCGCATTGAAACTGTGCCAAGCTATAATAATTGCTTGGACAAGGCGAGGTGTAATGCGTACTTCATTGTTAGAGCTCGTTTTGTGTGGTGAGTGTTGAAGGCGACGCACTTTCATACGACAGTGTGTCTAGCCAAACACTACGATGTTAATCGTATGAAGTATCAATTTAAACGGAAACATGTCTACTTGCGGCTTTCATTAAGTGGGACTGGATCGCATGAACAAGCGTCATTCAAAGATATTCAGTTATTCACTCCAAGAAATACGCATAAGTTTACACAAAGAAAGAGTGAAATTAGGCACCCCAGGAGAAACGATTTCTTATTGGATGAAGGGAAGTGTCATTGTTTCGTGAAGGAGATGTGGAAGGCAGGAGTGGCTAAAAAATGTTATCCTTTTCCTTAATCTTGGGAATAAATCCGAATTGCTGTTTGACTTTGGTAGCTAGGTTTTATGTTTATTTAATAGATTGTTTGAATTTATGCAAGTTTTTATGAGTTTTTTACAAGTAAACTTCATCTGCCTATATATTGATTATAAAAATTGATTCATGGTGTCTTAAAGCTACACAAAGTTTTGAGTATTATCATGCTACATAATATACACCTACGAAACTCCATGCAAGCCACCGTACCGTGCAAGTGTGTGGCATGGGGTGATTCCACACAAGGCATGCAGTACTAGTCCCAGTGCAAAATCGAACCTCGCACGCAATTCCGGCCAATAGGCGATGACCTGAAAGCAGTCAGGAGAACAATCCACACCAGAAACCAAGGAAAAGGTGCGTTGACAAACATGCTAACTCAAATGATGTGTATTCTCGACCATTATATTTTATGGTGAAAATATCAGAAGTATTAGTTCGAAAAAAACATAAAATAAAATTTACCATAATTTTACAAATGATATATAATTTTTCAAAAAAAGAAATAAAACCAAGCATCAAAATTAACGTTGTAAATGAAACATCAACAAACTTAAAAGGTATTATAATGTTGAATATGTCCATGTATTTTTCGTTTTAGTGGCTATTAATTAGTATACATTTAACCATTTTGTCACAAAAAGGATTTTAGAAAACATTGTTCATTATGTAATATAATTCATTATAGCCCAGAGGATGGATATATAATACATCCGAAACGTTGGCAGAAGTATTAAATTTTTTATTTGACCTAATACTCCTGATATTTACACCATAAAACATGCTAACATGTACTACACGGGTTTTCATTCGACTACTGAGAAGTGTTAATAATACTTTTAATCCATGAATACTACAAGATACTCGTTCGTGCAGAGAATAAAATCGAACGAGACATTTCAAGCGAGATGAGGAGATATGAATAATGGAATTTGATCAGATATAAATCGGTGCTACATCACATGAAAATGGCAATGTGTACCTCAAATTCCAACGCAATTAAAGTGGGTCTATACTTACAAGCCAACTCAAGCTACTGTGGTGGTAGACGCCCAACGAGAAACTGTGAAGGCGGCGCTGATAAAAATGGAGAGGGGAACGATTATCCTTGGGAGGGGATGGAAAAGGTCTACTCCGTTGTCAATGCAGGCTTGAACGCTTAACATTGATATACGAAAACAGCATCGATGGTTGTTGATTTTTTGCGTACATGAAATATGATTCTTTGATTTAATTGGGCTGAAAATCCTCATTTCAGAATCTAGCCTTCGCAACGTGCCCCGGAATATTTTTTTCGTAAAAAAATATTCCGGGGCACCAAAAAATTTCGTAAAAACCAAAGTTTTGCTATTTTTTATAAAAAACAACTAATTCATGATAAAGTTACTCCACTTAAATCAACAAATGACTCTTCATCTACAGAAGACAAAAATTACGAGTCTCCAGCTGTCACGGTAAAGCCGTTACTGGGTTAGAGGGAGGCGTCTGAAACGAGCTTCTTCGCCCCGGTATAGAGCCACTTTGTAAACCCCAGCATGGGTCCTCATTATTGGGCTGTCCAATTGATTTTTTTCAAAACATGTGGTAACCCGCGTGTTTTGGTACCAAGAAGACGTATGCTTGCTGCCAACAATTTTGTCAAACCTCTTTCAACATTCAACGAATTCATTTAACGATGTATTCATCCGTACAACATTCAATTCCTACGATCACGAAGTTACATCCCGTATAAATTTCTGCTTGAGGCTTTTGCTGCGCTGTTGTGCTGGTATTTTCATGTCCTTCGGGTACAGCTGCGTCTGTGTACCCGAATACAGCTGTCTGTGTACGCAGCTGTACCCGAAAGACATGAAAATACCAGCACATCCCGTATAGTTTGCCGTTTGACTTCGTAGCTAGCCGTTCATTGTGAACGAGAATCACGCGGCAATTCCATAGAAACTCGCCACGAGGCTAGGAATATATATAACCCGGTTCATGATGTCGGCCGTTGATGGTTTCGACCGTTTATGGCCATCTACTGAATAAGGGGCGACGAACTACATCCATCGACGCTGCCCATTGCGTTCAGATGGCCCCATAGCCACATCATTCAACTAGCATTTCCCGATTTCATAGCTTCCACACATAAAAGTCACGACTGAAGACATAAGTATATTTGAAATACATAGTCGTTGACCTAAAAAGAGAATGAAAGCCTCATCAAGTTCGTGGAAGTATTTAGGCGTTGTTTCTTTCGGAGTTTTATGACATCCAACAATGGACAAGTTGGTGTGGTTCCCGGCGTAACTTTATGGAATTTGCTATTCATTTTGAATAAAAAGGTAACAGCTAGATTTTTTCCACATTAGGTCTTAATTTGGACGACCTTTGTTTCGACGGTTAACGTCATCATCAGGACGGTTAACGTCACCACCTGATTATGACATTAACCGTCGAAACCATGGTCGTCAAAATTAAGACCTAAAGTGGAAAAAACAAAGTTGTCACCTTTTTATTCAAATAAATGGACAAGTTTGTAAAAAAAAACTAAGATGCTTTTGAAAATTTGTGCGCAATGCAAAATAAATGCCATACCAGCTTAGGCCGTTAATTTTAGAGCTCTCTAAACAAAGGATTTTCTAAAATTGACAAATTTTTTTCATACGATACGGCACAGTATCGTAATAATTGAAAACGTGGTGATGTTAACGGCTTAAACAATGTATGAATGAAGAAAAAAAAATAACTGGTGTCATGAAAGTGACAGCTGAGAAGGGAAATGAACTGGAAAAAAAGTGGAATTTGTTAGACTATTCCCTTAGGTTACGGACTGAAATTTACGGCGTTTGATTTTGATGGCTCAAACGATGACGAAACGTTGAAGGAAAAATTTAAATTTATGGTTCACCCGAGAGAAGTAATTTAGTGCGTGGAGAGAAATAAGGAATCGGTAATTATAGGCTCTTAAAAAATCGGGACATGAATGATAGAAAATTACTGTATTCGAGCATAGTTTGCAGGGAGATAAGGAGTGATTATGTAAAAAGGCTCAAAACAAGTGCGAATATTAAATTGGGATAGCGTATTCGATACTTTATCATAATAGAGGATCTTAGAGTTGGGCGGCAGTGCTATGGAAAGGGATGAATTGCTTTCAATGCAAAGTGGAGGCCTACATGTTGTGCGTAAGTGTTTACCCCAAATTACCCGTTATTTTTTAGAGTAATCATCTAACTGCCATAATGGATCCGAGAGCCGATTGTTTGGCCTCTCTGGTGTGCTAATACTAACTGGCGCTAAATTAAAGCACCCCGGAGAATAATGGCCCAAAAAACCAGGTGGAAGGTATTGATTTTGGTCGACGAGGCTATTGTTGTAAAATAATGGGAAATCATAGCCAACGGCATCTCTGCTCTAAAACACCCAGCTTGAAGTCAGGGATGCATTGAACTGAAATTTGATATAACAGTACTTAACTAGACATACTGGATTTTTCTGAACGATGATTCTATCAATATAAAAAAAAACAGATTGTTTTGGCTACTTTCCACTTCGTGTATCCATTGACGCCACACGTTTTAAAACTTCCTATTGTTCACTTGATTATCTGCTATTTTAATGCCGCCGCAGGAACAAATGGTTTTACTAAAAGTTCGTCGGGAATTTCACCTGAATTTTTTATGTTTTTATGCATAAATGTTATTACAAAAGTCCATTTTGTTCAGTTAATTTTAGTCCTTTAGTATAGCAGTTTCTTGTGACTGGAAAAATTGTAATAGTTTATCACATCATTCATGGACTGGTCAGATATCACATTAAACGTAGATAACCAAAAGTAATTCAGATAGACGGAGTCGCTAAAATATAAAAGAGGTGTCAGGCGTGATATGGTGGTATTTCAGTATAATGAAGCACAGAAATGGCAATTTTCCAATAGAAAAATTCTGATGATGATGCAATACATCGAAACCATGGTCGTATTAAATTTTTTCTTGTGGAAAATTGCCATTTCTTTGCTTCAATACGCTAAAATATATAATGTCTGCCTGTAACTTTTTTCAGGTATTACTCTACGATATTAACGTTGGGGTGAAATATTATTCGGATTAATCGAATGTAAAAACACTCTAAAATTCAATTACTAACACTGTGAATATTCTCAATCTTTGATATTAAATCTTTCCAATACTTATTTTACCGGTGATTATCGCTTTTGATCAGCTGTGCGTGGATAGAATTGTATCTCTTGTGAATAGAGTTTCTTTGCTGCTTATAGCATCAAGTATACAATCACTACAGTATTTAAACTTTTCTCTGGTAGACTCTGAAGAGAATGCTCCTATATTAACCATTAGTTCTACGAATTAAGAATCTACTTGTGGGCGGAAATTTAAAAAACGCCAATGCTTGTCGCATATCAGCCGCAGGGAGTTGACGTAGGATGAAGCTAAATAACGTTACTTTAACGATAATAACACTTTGAGCATCCCATATAATTGCTTGCACTATTCTTAGTACTATCAATTAATTTTCTTTGGAAATATACTTGAAAGAAAGGTGAAATGCTTACACTCCAATTTACAAAATTTATTTTACTTGTTACTACCATGGTTTCATTACAAAGAAATGCAATCAGGTCATTGCAAAAAGGCTGAGGTTGAGAAAATTAAAATACACAGTGGAAATTGCAGTTTTAGTGTTTCACCTATCATTCCAACCGTGAAATATTTCGATATCGTTGAGCCCGAGACTGTAAAATATATTGAAATGATAGACAATTTCCTCTAATGGAAGCAAAAGTGTGTCTTCACTTTCACTTCCCGAGAAAATATCGTATGTTGAGCTAAACAGTTTCAGGCTTGGTGCAGTGCAAGCAATAAAACATCAAGGTCATGTACCTGATGATGACTCTGTGAGCTCATGGATCGTATAGAGAAGTGTGAATTTTGTTTGATTTAACATCAAATTTGGTGTAGTAATAATTTATAGTTATTTTTCCATGTGGTATGCTAGTTGGCGAGGAGAGGAAGCTTGTGAATAAGACTAGGAGAAGGTAGGGTAGGTGGCTGGAAGGGGTAATGAGGGGTGATAGTTTGCTGAAGACCGTGATAGAGGGAAGGATGTTGGGCAAGTGGGGAAGGGAAAGAAAGAGAATAGATTAATGAACGGGATGAAGAAAGGTAGAATTTACGCTGAGATGAAGAATAAAATAGTGGAGGTACATAGGGCACTGAACGTGTAAGAGTCTGTTGTATATTATCTGACTTTCATCATAACCTACCTTTAACCGGTAGATTACTGGGATAATGGTGAAATATTTGGCTTAAAGTGACAGCTCATGCATTTCGTGAAGAAATTTTGGTTTCTGAGCTGGGGTGCTGGGAACCATTTCCATGATTTTCCTCTGCATATTTTCTTTGAAATTACTTAACGATAAAATTGACATTTTTCAGCTAATCACCTCGTTAAAGGTTTCCTCATGTGAAGCTGCCATTAAGCTTTGACAGAGGGGAGTCGGGTTGACGGGGAAATACGGAATAGGCTTTGTCGACGGGATGAGGAGCATGTTGAGGTGTATTAAGAAATCGTGTTGGGAGATATAGAGGCCTACACCTGTACAAATCTAGAAAATTTCCACTCTCTTCCATTTAACACTAGCAAAAGCGGTATAATAATATATTATGATAGTATTGTGTCATAACAAAAGGCTGTAATTAGTAATGTGGAATAACAAATATCATCTAACTTGGCTGAAGCCTTTCTCTTCTAACATTGGGTGAGTGCTTTGCGCTGGTTTGTGTATGCGGCTTGCGAATGCATATCACCTGCAAGCATTAACAATGGTGAACAAACATCTTTTTAAAAATTATTTTAAGCACGAATTCTTTAAGATTCATTCTATGTACGATATATTCTTAAGCAATACATTTATTGGAAAACTATAAGTCGTATTATGAGAAGATTTCTTCTTAAAAATTACGCGCATTTTGATGCGTGGAAACGCTACTTCATCTGGATCCCGGAAGTCACGGAACACTATCGCTTACTGCAATATGTCGCATTTCTATGAGAATTTCGGCTTGTTTTCTGTAATTTGAAAATCGTTTTAATATTTTTTCCGGAAGACAGCGAACTTGTACGATTTGTTCCTTTACCCTGCGATACTTGTAGATTAGAAGAAGGTGACGCCAAGACATTGAAATGCCGTTTTGGAATACGTGACTCTTTCAAATTTTTATACACTAGTGAATGGTAATTACTAATGCTTGATGTTGACGCATAAACAATGAAACTATTTATTCCTAGGAAGGAAAGGAGTTAGTGAGGACATTTTTTGTCGTGCACACCACTGAAATGTGAGAAATAAACTTAATTCTCTCTTCCCAATAAAACCCAAGGGCATCACTACGCTGAATTTGTGGTGTGCCTCACGTATGCTTTTCATCACCAGCGCACCAAGGTTGACGCTTTTATCTTGAAACCTTGAAAAAATATATATGATTCATTTATTCGTAAATCTTTTTTCTTGCGGTTGCTCGTTTATGTGCTTTCCAATTCTTCCAGCTTTTAGAATTGTTGACGTCTCGCCTTCTCGCTTCCCTGTAAGCACTTCCTCAGTCTCCTCGTGAGCTCAACAGTCCCACTTTTTCACTCGGCTCTGCGAGAGTGGCGTGAGCACCGGTAAACTTTCACCCACTTAGACGTTGCCCATGCATTACAAATCTCGGGACAAGCGAAGACTGGCAATAACTGCTCCCCACCCGGGAAGGGTATTTGACGGGCGGGGTCGGCGGAGGAAAGAGGTGATTACGACCGAGGTGGATAGATGGCTCTGCTCTCGAAGGGTGGGGTCTGGCGTTCGCGATGGGACGGGGGAGGGGGAGAAAAAAGGTCTTCGAAAAAACCAACCGCCGTACTTTCTACATCCGTGACACATAACCAAAGTGGCGTGACATTTTGTCTCAATAGATGGAGTTGCAACGGCAACACGAGACCCATTTTAGGTGTGGAAATGTGACATAAGTGTACGATAAGCGTCGCGTCTACTCATTTCCGATGCCGAACTGGAAAGACGTGGTGAGCTGGATGACATAGTTTTCATCGCAATCATCCAATAAGTTTTAGGAGTTTTGTTTGTGTAGTAGAGTCAGTAATTTAGTCCCAATGCGATTTGGGGGGGGGGGGTAATTTTTCTCATCCTTTAGGAAACTGGTTTCGGATGATGGCATTTTTTGAGCCTTACTCTCGGAAATTGCTGGTTTTCCAGGAAGATTCCCTTCAATTATTTTGGATATAATATTGCAAGTCACGCCTTACAGATGAGGAAGTTAATGCCACGTGAATAATCTTCAAGGCTTTTTGTATGTAGGTAGAGATAACGATCGAATCATTCCCAAACCTACGTATTACCACCTCCCGACTTTTGGCTTTCCAACGGTTGGTAGCCAGGAATACATTAATCTGCGGTTACAAGCCAGGGGAAACCATTCAGTAGGCAGTACCCCATAAGGGACGGCAATGTTTTGAAGTAAAGATATTGTTAACCATCTTTATTATTCACTGTGAAACATTTTAATGCTTGCTTGCATCTATAGTATTCATAATTTTCGCGGGAAAATAAGAGAACCTATACGTTGATTAGGTGTCTGCTATCAAATATTTGTGGAAAACTGGGAAATTGTGTTCAGGCAAAGATTTTGTTGTCCAGCCTTATTTTTCACGGTGAAACATTTCATTGGCTAAATAAATGGTATGTTTAATTTTCGTTATATAAATGAGAAAATATTTATTAGGTAGCTTCTATCAAATTTTAGAGGCTAACTGGAAAATGTTTTGAATTAAAGACTTTGTTAACCATAATAATTTTTCACGTTGAAACATTTTAATGCTTGCGTAGATGGTATATTCACTTTTAGAGGGAAAACGTAGGTAGTATTGATTAGATGGCTGCTATCAAGTGTTTGAGGAAAACTGGAAAGATACTTATCTGTACTGATAGCCATCAAAACGAGTAAATTGGCCTGAAAGAGCATATCGAGTGCATGGACGACTATTGCGCTTGCATGTCACCCCGAGAGAGAAAGCTATCGCGGAGATAAATCTAGGAAATGATGCTCAAATGTCACTCCCTTTCCTTGTCTTGCCTCGGGAGGTGAAGCTCCTTCCAAATGCAACATCTGACCATTCTCATTAGTCGCGTGTGAGAAACACATTCTCCCTCGGGTGGTGGAACAAGCCCGACCATTTATTTCTCCCCATCATCAGGCCAAAGATATATTACAAATGTTTTCTCCCTTCCTCCGTTTGAGCCCTACGCGAGGGCATTTTATTTCGAACTTGAGTGTCCGTTAACTTAAAGCAAGCGGGGGACGTGAGTAACGAAAAAGGGTGTTGAAACCCGACGAGACAGATGACCGGGGAATGTGAGTTTACGTTGCGTGTTATCCAAATGACCATTTGGAACAGGGATCGTCACGAACCGGCTTCAAGTATAGTTGTCCCAGGGAATCAATGCTCTCTGAAAGGTTATATTTTGTTCGAATCGCCGTAAGGAATTCCAAGGACTGCTTTTGAAGTTTCCTTCTGGGAGACGTCGTATCTGAAAAATGGGTATTAGATGGGGCCACGACAGAATAGGGTGTTCAAACGACGTAACAGATGACTGCGGAATGAGAGTTTACGGTCCGCATTGACAAACTGCTCATTTGTAGCTGAGATTGTATGTTAGCTGGGTATTATAGGTGTAGCGAAACTTGGTAGCACTCACTTGTTAAGAGTATGTCGCAAGGGAGAGGAAAGCATACAAGTGATGTGGGATAAAGTGGCTGAGTCTTCCACCAGATGTCACTCCAGGAGTCCTTCGGTAACTTTGCCCGCTCATCGACGCTTGATTTACCCTCACTGATCTCTGTTTCTCCGCTGGTGAGTGCCACCAAGTTTCGCTATACTCATGTAGCAATCCTTTCGTAAGATACTAATTGGAATATGATGCTTTTAAACGTTGCATAAATGCAGTTTCACATCTTTAACTCGTATTTCTGTAAGTTGAAATTGAAAATAGTTGCTAGAAATTTCACTGTTGCTCTTTGCATTTTACGTTGGTAACTCTTCTGTAAATAGAAAATTTTTCAACGCAAAGCATTTTTCAGCTCCGGAGTTACTTTGAAGTATCGAAGTTGGACAGTATTTGTGAACAAATATTTGTTATCGGCGGTGATGATCATTCATTCACTCATCATGACTGCAAGTCGTATTTTTTAAGATCACGCATAATATTGGCCATTGGTGGAGTAACTTATAAGTTTGTTTATAAATATAAGTAACTTATAAATGCGTTTTCACTGGAGTAGTTATATCTTGTAGCTGCTGGTAGTCTCAACGAGGCATGCACCTTAAGCTTCAATTATTCTTTGCCAAGTATTTTCAAGCTCAATTTTTAAATCGATTAATTAGTATTGCGATAACATAGCAAACTGATTCAGAGTGAAGCTTTCCCAGACACACCCTTAGATGGAAAAAATACCACTCACACGATGATCATTCATCAATTTCCCAATCACGACGAATTGAACAAATGTTATGGTACGCAGTCACGCGCATGGGCGCAAAGATGACATTCACCATGGAATAATCATTTAACTTGATCTGGATTTGCAATTCAACATTTCCGGTCGTTGCGCCACTGAGTTACACCACCGAGTCTTCTTAATTATTGGCGAGTTTTGAGTGTGGGTTTATGTGTAACTGGGTAACACATCTGACCGATGATTGGGAGATCCGGATTCAACCCGGTTAAGTTAAAAGATTTTCCCATGGCGAATTTCTCTCCCTTGGTGTTTCTCATTCATCAATTCATTCTGAACTAATGCTTGTTACAGATAACGCATGCATTTTTTCACTGCTGGAGTAACTTATGAGTTTTCACTCAAGTTATTGAGTCGCTCAGCTGCTGGTAGCTCCAAAGAGGTATTTGCCGTACCATAGGCTTCAATTCTCGTAAACAAAATATTCTCATCCATGCTCAAATTCTAAAACGATAAATCAGCATCGTTAAACTAAAGGCTAATTCAAATTGTCAATGAAAGCAAAGGGATATTAAATCCTATGCACGCATTTTGGTCATCCAGGAATTGTATTGTTAAAACATCGTGAGCTCAACTCTAAAGCGAAGCTGCATCAGAGGCACTCCTGGATGGAGCAAAATTAATATCACCATAGGCTTCAAGTCTCGTTAACCAACCATTCTCATTCATACTCAATTTTTTAAACGATAAATGAGCATCGATAAACTAAAGATAAACGGACCACCCGAATCATCGGAGAGAAAAAAAAGATTAATCCAAATTCTCAATGAAAGTGAAGGAATATTCAATACTATACATGGCATTTCGGTCAACCAGTTATATTAATGTTAAAAAATCGGGAGCTCGACCCCAAAGCGGAGCTACACCAGAGGCACTCCTGGATGGAGCGAAAATTATATCACCCGCGAGTGTATTCGTGCATGCACGTGTGCGAGTGGGAAGAACACCGATAAATGCACGTGTTCCTTTATGAAAATGAGGCGATGGAAGGCGCCAGAGAAACGAGGGAGTATACAAGTGGGTAAGGGTGCCGTACTCCGAGGAGGGTGGGGCGAAGGGCGGGCCGCACCCACTAAGGGTCTCTTTCTGTCAGGCCGGGCGGGCGGGGAGGGGGTGTGGCAGGGGTTGGGTGCGGCGGCAGGAACGCGGAAAGCGGCGGAGACTGGCACGGGACCAAATTAATGGCTGCAATGTGGATGTGCCGCGTCGCATTGGGGTGAGGGGATGAGGAGAGAGGGAGGGAGAGAGAGAGAGAGAGAGAGAGAGAGAGAGAGAGATCGGTGAGGTCCTAGGACGAGGACAAGGGGGGTGGACAGAGTCAATGAGGGAAGGGGTGGCGGGGGGGGGGGGGAAGAGAGAAAAAGCCCTTGGGGAGGAGGAGGAGGTGGGCTGGGGAATGAGTGAGAGAGAGAGAAAGATAGGTGGAAGCGCCAAACATAATGAATCAGTAATGAAGCTTAATTGTCCCAATTTTTCACCGCCTTCGCCATTAGTTATCCTCCTCTTCCCTTGTGTCTCTCATCCTCAGCTCCAACCCTCTCAAAAAACCCTTTCCCCCCCCAGCTCGTCCCCGCCCTCAAACCATCTCGTCTCCGCCCCATCCGCATGAATGATAATTGGAGTGGGACTCTTATATATTTTCACAGTTGTCGTTCCGTGACGGATGACGATTTTCAACTCGGCAACAGCCATCCTCCCTCCGCCCCTCCCACTCCCCGCCCCTCCCACTCCCCGCACACCCTGCACCTAAACCCACCCGCACCCAACCCATTAGAAAAGGAAAAAATGGTATCTTCAACTCGTGAAAGGCGTGTGCCAAAATGTTCACCAGCTCTCTCCCTCGGTTGCTTTTCTTCGCCTTTTTGGCCTCGCGACCAATGAGATGACACGAGTTTGTTGGGTCTCGCCCTCCATTTCTTCTCCATCCCCTTAAGGGATCTTCTGAAGGACGGAGGCGGGGCTGTGGAGTGGCCCTCGAGACTTGTCGGGGGCGTGCTGGAGGGCTGAAGACTGTTTGAGTGCGCACTTCAGGTTGCCAGTTGGAGGAGTGGATTCGCCGAAAAGGCGAATGGCAAATGGTGAAGGGGCTGTTAGTGGGGGGGCGAGGTGTGTGGGGGGGGGGTTGACTGAGAGGGGGCGTGGTAGAAGAGCCGTGCGATTTTTGGATGAATCGGCTGCGATGTGCGACGCTCATTAAATATCGCAGAGCGTCGTCCATGAAATGCTTAAGGTCCGTCGTGGCGTCCAAGTGGACCAGCATTAAGGATGACGGAGGAGAATGGAGCAAGAGAAAGACACTTAAAGTAGGAAAGTTAGATGAATTGTCAACGCAGCATTTTCCACGAGTATTTTTATTTTTCACGATCATCTTCTGGTGACTCTGTAACGAAATCATGGTCGTGAAAAATTAAACTTAATGTGGAGAAAGTTTTGTTGGAAATTCATCTTTACTACTATGAAAGAATTCCACAGAGTTACGCCCGTAACCTTTTATTACACTTAAAGTAGTTCGAGCGAACTGTCACTTCGCATAAAGTTCGACGAATTTGGCGTCGTTATAAAGAAAAAGATTTAATCTTTCCATTGGTAACAAACATCAGCCTCTTACTTCACTACTTTTAGAGATTCTTCCTCCAGTGAAACTTTATATAAAAAATGAGAACGACCATGGTATCGTTACAGAGTAACATCTTCAGGTGACTCTGTAACGAAACCGAGGTCGTGAAAAATAAAACTACATGTGGAAAAATCTTCTTTGAAAATTCATCTTTCCTACTGTGAATGACTTCCACAAAGTTACGCCTGGAACCGTTTCTTAAATTTATGGTAGTTTGAGCGAAATGACATTTTGCATGATGTTTGATGAATTTGGCATAATTACAAAAAAAGGATCTCATATTTCCAATAGTAACAAAACATTAGCCACTTACTTTACTACTTATCGAGATATTTGACTCCAGAGATACATAAATTTAAAAATTTTAGGAATTTATAACCCGTAGATGTCTGCAGAAATTTAATAGTGCGTATTTTGTATTAAAAATACTTTTTTTAGGAATAATTCAATTACTCACCGCAGCAATATTTACAGAATTGAAAAAAAATTGTCGAGTGTAACGTTGATTTTAACGTAGGTACGGCATGAAAAAATGAGTCAAATTAAAAACTTATAAATGTGTATTTAGTTTGTAACTGAGAATTTCAGTAATGTAAAACAATGTTTTTGCTTAGTTAATGCTAAAATTATTACTTCATGGTTGCTGGTGCTTAAATTGGATAATAAAATTTGAATATGGTCTATATGATGAGGAGGGGAAAATCTCGCTCAAACTACCTCAACCGGCATACTATGATATCCCTGTCATGCATGTATCCCTGTTATTCGTGCATGTAGCATTGATAAAAACATATAACTACTTAATTAATTTCTTTTTGTATAAATTTGACTGTTTCAGGCTGGGACTTGTGGAAGTTGTTGATATTCACGACGAGTGAAGCAATACTCTTTCACTGATTTGCGAAAGAGTACTAAGCGTTGTATTATCTTTTTTGTAGTTACTATAATTAAAAGCGACTATATTTTAAACAATTAAGCGTAAAAGATAGTAAAATTTAACTGCAGATTGATATTTTAAAAATTTACGTACAAGTTTCTGAAAGAAAATAAATTGATAGCCCAAAAAAGGAAAATGTTTTAGAGTAACTTAATATAAGTTTGGTATCTTCACTTCATTTTACATTTTATGTCATTTGTAATTCATTTCTTCCTTTTTACTAACGTTTTTTTTCGTTTGAAAACATGTTCACTCCATTTGAAATTCTTTAATACTTCCAATTTCGTAATGACAGAATGTTCGCTCGAGCGCTGATTTCTTCTCCATAAATGCTAGTAATTTCATATAAATATTTTTCGTAGAAACGTATTGCTGACAATTTTTTCAGTAAGTACGTCTCTCTAATATCGATATTGAGTCACCACGCAACATTGAACACCGCCTAGAAATATTAATCGACAGTCAATCAGCCATCAGTAAGCCAAGTTAGATCACTCGCGTTGTAGAAATATTGAGCGAAATACATCCAGTGCTCAGGCATTGAAAGTGAATGGTGTATAGAACATGAATGTAATATGACGAATTTGCACTGTGCACGCCATCAATAAATGATTTAATATTTCTGAAATGTATATTAAACAGCGCTTAGGATAAGTGTGACTTGGGGAAAATACTTACAGTTGTTGAATAGGCATCTGACGCAACCCTTCGTTCAACGGCATAATGCAAGGAATGAATTCGTCTCGCGACATGCAGTATCAAGCAACACCCCATTTAAATAATGGTTGAGGCCGAGACTTTGTGGAATTCCATGGCGGAATTGAGATAATTTCAAATAGCAACTTTGCGATTCCACTGAATGTATTTTTTTTACTGCGTCAAATAGTTTCGCTGCACGGTAGCATTGTTATTTAATGGCATCGATCGAGCACGGCAACCTTTGTTGTCTCCTGATGAAAAAAAAACGAGATTGTTCTCTGAAGATTCAATAGTGTAGTGAAAGTAGTTGAAGCAATATAAAACGGTGCTCAGTGGAATCATGAAGTTGTCACTTGAAGATCTCTTAATCAAGCAATCCTCGAGTTCATACAATACCGTGCGCTGTGCTATACAAACACGTGACTTTGCGATACCGAAATTTGAGCGTCGCGCAGCCCCACGTGGAGGAGGCCAGGGTGAGGAAGAGACAGGGTGAAGAAGGAAGGAAGTCGGATCTGCGCAGGCCATATTTTCCAGGAATGGAGTGGGAGCGAGTCGCTGAATTAAATGATGGGATGAGAGGGGGGGGGGCACGGACGGGGAGGGAAAAAGTACGACGAGGAAAAGAAGGGAACTCCATCGCTAATGGACTCGTCAATTAATTCGAAGAGTCGGAATTCTCTAACGCCTGATTCAATGGGACGAGTTTTTGAGCTCGACGACAAGCGGACCAATTAAATTTGTACGACCAGCCGTTTAGTAACTTGCTATACGAATCTTTTGGAGAATTTATTACACCCGAGAAAGACAGAGAAAGTGAGAGAGGGAGTGAGAGTGTGTTGCATCAAAAAAATGGAATTAGCGCTTCGCTCGCCGAGTGAAATATTCGGTCGCAAAGGTCTTTAAACGCATTGGTCGAAATACATTGCCACGTCGCGAGGTCCTATTCGTATTTAGGTGAAGAGATGTGGTGAAATCGCTGCACAAGGGCGCTCATTGTCATCAACACAATGGAGTGTATTTTTCCGAGAGATTTGCAACCCTGGATAACGAACAGGGAGTGGAGGCGACTCACCCTTTTTCCCTCTGTTGAGAGATAAATACATATATGACAAAATATAGGGTACACGAAAAAATTATCCGTCGGTAGTAATCGCATTAGGCTGTTGACATTTGGTTTCAATGTGACTTAATGAACGCCTTTATTCAAGGTAACAGAAGCATATTACTCTTTCCATCATGACAGTACTAGATTTTCGAAATTCATGTGGATGCTTCAAAGTAAAACTAACTCTCTGTTTTGCATCCTTCACCATGACATGAAGCAGCTTGTCGTGTATTTTCCCTTGGTTTACATTTTGAGATATCTCCCTGAGTATATTTATACCGACCTCACAACTTTCAACAATATTTTTGTGTTTCATGACACTTGTTGTAATTTCTCAATGAGGTGTCAGTGTGCGAACAACCACCTAGTGTTTGGTGGGGTTTCAAATTATCACATTATTTGGATGAATTCTTTGAGAGCTCTCCACCGGCTTAACGAACGTTAGTCTGGTTGGAACCCCGCGAAGAATTCTCCAGAAAAATTCACCGAGGCAGAGTCAAATCTATTATAGCATTCTCGGATGGTTATCGCAACCGGCTCCCAACTATCATCAACTCTGCACGCTCCTTGTTTTTCCACAAGCTCTTCGGAGGATTGTGCAGAGGTTATGTTAGTTGCGAGCCATGGTGGAACGAAGTTTCAGGTCAAGCATTCCGGTAGAGAATGGGAATGTGTAAGCCAAGTTTTTTCTCGTATTGATCTTTTTTTAAAGTATTTTATCAAGACAGCGTAATTTTGACAGCGGTTCAGTATTTCCTGATGATCTGTGTGATGACTGAGTGAGCTAGTACGTACTCATTTCTTTATTTCAGTCGAAATGGAAGATATCTGGAAGCAAGTTATTTCCCGCTTTCCACAAAGGCCCTCCTGCAAGATGCGTTAACTCTATTTCACTTGCTTCACGTGCTTAGATATTTGTATGCGTATCCATAACAGGAGCAATAATCAAATATATGCAAGTGAAGTGGTGTGAAATCAAGTAAAGCTATGCAAAGTTGACCCTTAAAAGCCATATTTGTCGAACTACCTCTGGAGTCATCTCAGCATGCCCAATGTGCCAAAATTTCCGCATTCATGAAACAATTTCAAAATCATGCTGTTAAACATTTTAAAGTTAATTTTTAACAGCAAACAGAGTTTCAAATTGAATGCAAGGACTAGGTTGGGAGCCACTAGAGAATCGGGGGCTGCACGCCAGGCTAAGATTACGTATTTAAAAAATTCAGACCGCGAAATTTTCAGGGAGGGTACACTTTTAACGCGACACTCTAATCTCTGTAAATGATAGAAACGAAGAAATAAGAGTACTCTAATGAACTCAAGGGTGCCGAAATTCCTTCTCACCATGCACATTTGGTGACGGCAGTGAAAAATGAGCGAGACAATAAGACCGCTGATATACAGCTCACTTTCGTCATTTCCCGGTTACAATTCCATTTACCTCTTTACTCCATTTTTGTAGTTTGTGTTCTAACGTCTCCATTGCCACACGCCTCAGTGGGCGCTGAATGACGTTCTCTGGCTAATAGATTTATTATTATGCTCTGATACCAGTCCCGTGGAGCAAAAAAAAATAAATACAGTATTTGTTAGCAGTACGGAAAAATATATATAGATTACATAAAAGGTCATCACTCTTTTCCAAAATGTAATTACATGTAGTCGTGAGTAGATGAAAGCCTAAAATCAGGAACATTTTGATTTTATTGCCTTGGATAAGCATTACCTTCTGTTGGGTAGTCATAAAAAGATGAAGAACTTTGCTAGATCCATAAGAGTTTTGGAGAGATGATGCGAATTGCAGATTATAGCACTAAGAAACTCCAAATTATCTTCTGCCATGGATGAAGCCCTTCTTTTGCTGGTGTGCGAATTACTTGATCTCATCCTTTTTTTCCTAACCAGAGATAATAAAGAGGTGTTGTAACTGATAAATGTTTGTGGCAAAAGTAGGTGGGACAGGGTAAGAAATGAGTGGATCATGGAAGCATGTGAGTTGGATGCTACCGTCATATATGAAAGGGGTGTTCTTCGTTGGTTTGGCAATGTTGGGGGAGCCGATGAGAGTTGAATAACGAAAAATATATATGATAGAAAAGTGATCTGTGTGAGAGGAAGGGGTTAACAGTGAATGTCATGAGTGAATATGGTTGTATAAACTCCTTCGAGGAGAAATATTAGGAGTCTTAAGAGTAAAGCGTGTATTTATCAATGCATGAGTGTAATAGAATCGAAAGAGATATGCGAGGATCGGGCAGCATGTAAGAAATTGTTAAAGCAGAGTCAGCTTTAGAGGCCTATCACCAAGAATTAAACCTTTTTCAATGTGCCTAAACCGTGGTGGAACGGTGTGATTAATATAATAATAAAAATGATTGCGTCAGTCTTCGAGTAAATTTAGAACTTAAGCCCTTTCTTACAATTTACTATTTTCATACACCCTGCCCTGAATGGTGAAAATGTCACTCAGGTGGGACTCGAACTTGCGACCTCAAATTTAGCGGGCGAAAGCGCAGCCTACAAGGTAGGCTAATAGGTAGTGTGTGGAGCTTATCAATGAATGAATGTTTGTCTAAGGAAGAAAAAATTGCAGTACCAAAAACTGTACTCCTTCCCACTTAACTGCATGACAGTGAAACATGGGTATGCCAGGATAAGCAAAAGAGTTGGCTGAATGCAGTGGGTATGTGGGGTAGATATCTGAGAAGTTTTTGCGTTAAAAGCAGAAGATAGGGTTACTAATGGGTGGTGATGAAATTATGTTGAATGGATTCTCCTGTAATTGACATATGTAAAAGCAGTGCATTACGTTGTTTTGGCCATGCCAAGAGAATGGAATAGAGTCGAATAAGGAGAAGGATTTATGAGAAGAGGAGTGAAAATGGCGTAAGAGGAAGCTTGAGGACAGGATAGAGGCTTGAGCGAGATTGTTCTCAAGTTATAACAGAGGAAGTAATCGTTTGACGTTTGTCTAAGGAAGTATAAATATCAGTTTACAAAAGTGTACTCGTTCCCGCCTAATTGTGCGGCAGCGAGACTTGAGTATGCCATGATAAACAAATGAGTAGTCTCAATGAAGTGGGTATGAGGTACTGTCAGAGACGTGTTTCCGGTATAAGCAGGAGGAATACGGTTAAGAATGAGAGTGTAAAGGAAGAATGTGGGGTGGATGCTCCAGTAACAGACATGAGTGAGAAGAGTGCATTTCGTTGGTTTGGCCACGTCGAGGGGACGGTAGGGAGTCGGTTAAGGATTGATGATAAAGGAGTGAATGGTAAGGGAGGAAGGGGCAGACAGGAATTCGCGAATGAGTATGGAGGAATCTTATGAGAAGGGACATTAGGAGTCCTGAGAACAGGTGGGCGTGCATGAAGGTAATTGAAGCCAAAGAGCTATGCAATGAAAGGCAGTATAGAATAAGTTTTATAAGCAAAGCCAGCTTTAGAGCTTTATCACCGAGATTTGAAATTTTTTGACCCTGCCTACCTCGAAAGAGAATGGCGTGATTGGTATGCTTGCATGTGCTATGTATCTTTTTTCCTGTTGATCGAGTTGATGCGGCGGCTATTGAATTAAGTAAGCTTACCACGTCCATGGTCAGCATTCAAGTTGCGGCGGAGGTGGTGAGAACGCTTCGAGTATAGTTCTTCATCCACCAGATGGCACTATGCGTTGTAAATACCTTGAGCCATCCGTTGAAAGAAACGTGATGTTATTACCAGGTTCATTCATAGCATGTGTTCATTTGCATATTTCACTGATATCACTACTCAACAGTTCCAATTCACTTCAGTAAACTCGCATATCATTAAGGTGTTAAGTAATAACATGTTGGAAACAATAACTCTCTTGGTCAACTAAATCTAGGGGATATATGATATAACTTGAGGCGTCACTCTGTGAAAATTTCTAACTTTCATGATGTACAATTATAACTTTGTACTATTTTCTCACATATTTTATTTTCCGACCAATGTGTCAACGCATTAATGCCATGATCAATTAAATCGATAATAACACGAATGTGCCGAAACCTCGGTCGGCAAATAAGGTAAGTGTGAAAATAATAAAAAATTATAATTTTTCATCAGCGATTTTTCTATCATTGTTTTATTGCTGCTGCTAAGTACGCCACGTTCTATTTTTGGTCCAAGAAATATGTCTTTATGAATAAGGTGGTTCGCATCTTCCTTTGCACGAGAATTGTGATTGAGGGAGCCTCCACAATTGCGCCACAGGATAAGTTTACTGACCTTTTTATCATCGCTTGTACATGACTTTCCAATTGACTGATCGCTAAGTAACACGTAGCGTGTCTTATACTTAAGATTCATTTCCGGCTTCATTGTCAGGTCGGTTACTCATGCGCATGAATATACATATGGATCTTAAACTTGCCCCCAGTGGGTGTTGCCAAACATTCCGCATGCACCGAAAAATCAGGACCAAGCAGATTGTAGCGCCGCCACTCTAGAGAAGGTGGTTCTAATAAGGAAAGGCCGTGATTCAAATGGATATACTGGAAATAATGGTACCGGAATTGTCCTCCCAATTAAACCGGCTATTTTTGACGCACAGAAGCGGAACCATGCCGATTGCAGCGTGGCCTATCTTTTGCGGAAAGCTAGGCAACATTGCTGCCCGTACAATGGTGCCGAAGATTTAGATCCATATGTATATTCTTGCTCATGCGGCTGATTTGTGGAAATAATTAAGATGCCACGGGATGAAAATGAGTACGTGTTATTATGCTGAGAGTCTAACTGGGTATTTATGCTCTGATTACTGCTCGGTGATGCTTTTGATAGCACTGGTTACTAACGGCCTTGACCATAGAAAAGATTGCCAAGACTGAGTGTTTTAACTGCTGATTAAATATACAAAAGAATGTGCAAAACATTTATCTCGTCTGTTACCAGCCCGGTGTTAACGAAAATGTGGATGAAATTCACTCAACCTTAGCTAGTCAACACCAAAAGGAGTTTCATTTTCACCTTTGGCTTGCGCTGCGGTTGTTTCAATAATTATTGAATTTCAAAGACTAGCATTGAAGTAGCTGTCCAATTGGTGTGAAAAGACACAAAATCTTCATTACGAAACCATTGTAGTAGAGTGCATACATTATTCAACGAAAGTAAGAAATTATGAACCCTAAACTACACTTTTAACTCTTAAAAAACACTGCCATTGTTACGATAATTTTGGAATCAGAATTTATTGCTTCTCGACCTTTCCAAAGATAAAATATAACCCCTATTCCAAAGATAAATTATAACCCGTAAAGCTGTGAGCTGGACCTCGATATATGTCATTGTTTAAGCTTCTCCAAGTATCCAAATGTCTGGGTAATTAATAACTGCATGCGTAATCTCGGGATATTAATCGCTGGGCAAGTGTTGCGAGCATTAGGGCAGCCCGGAGAAACCTTAGCAGTATCGCTAGCATTGATAGTGATCTCGCGGTAACATGGGCGTAGTGAATGGATTGTGGTGACTCATGGGGTCTATCGCCCAGGTTTCGTGGCCCATTCTTGTCACTCACTCGTGAGCCACATCCACGGCGTTTCATTCGAAAGTGCTGTCATTTTGACTTTCAGATCCGTCGAGGATCTGAAGGCGTTTCTTGCCATTACGAAGTCAAAGGGTACTTTCCCATCACGCATCTGCGCTAAACCGTGTCAGACCTTTTATTGTAGTGTGTTTCATTCGCATCTTCTACTTTATCTTCAGTAAGAGCAGATCAATTAATCTTTAGCACTGGTAGTCTGCGCTAGCATGCACGCAAGCGTATTGCGCATAATATTTGGGGAATATGTGAAAGCTGCAGTGTTAATAATCAATAAATATAGTTAAAGTACTCTATAGTTAATCATCATAAGTCATCAGTCCGAAGATTGGTCTGAATGCGCTCTCCTCTCAATCTTCTCTCCGCCAACTGCTAATTCCAGCGTATTTCTTAACCTTGACGTTCTTCATAATTTGCTTGATGCCCTTATTGCTCTTTCACTGTAGTTTCCCCAATAATTCCTCCTTCCAATATTGTCTTCAATAGGATATTATGTCACAAAATGTGCCCTATAAGATTGTCTCTCCTTTTTCACAGACTTTTCATTTAAATGTTTTTCTTACCAACACTTCGTAAGACTTCTTCGTTAGTGATTCTCTCCTTGATCTTCATAGTTCATCGGTAACACCACATCTCCTGCTTCCAATCTCTTTTGCTCTGCAGCTATTATTGCCCAGGTCTCACTGCCATACAAGAGCATGCTTCAAATATATTTTATAATTAAGTGCTTCCTTACTTTCAGGCTTGTATTCCAAGCAGATGCATAACATTTGTATTCCATGTCGTCCCTGAAATTTCATTTTATATTTACCACAATCATTGCTATAATACGCTGACGAACGTTTGCTTTTTTCAGCTTTCTCATCCTCCTGTCAAATATCCCAATTCTTCCGTCTTGTTGTGCACACTTTTTGCGTAGATCCTTCCCATTATCAGCTAAAATGTGTGCTAATGTGTTTACATCCTCTACTAATTTCACTAATGTGAGCCAAGTATTAGGGGAGTGATGAGTTGTCTCAAATGTAGGACGTAGTTTAACAGGAATCCGCGTTAAGCGAAAGAATTGATGTGCCATATACAGTGGTCGACGGAGTTGGACTGTTATTATAATTCTCCCGGGCCGTGCTGTTTACTAGCTTTGTTGCTTGCTAGCCACGCCGCGTGGATACGAGCGGGGTTATCTCATTATTCCGTAGGCCTTAGGATCATATCTCATCACGAGCAACGACTCATTAATCATAATTCATTGGCCGTCATACGCTTTATGAGCACGTTCCCTTCCATGTGTCTCCTTGAATCAAACAAAAGGTCATTTACGCCGTACATCAACGTCATGCGGAATTAATCTGGACTTTTTTTTTCGGTTGGGAAACCACGTTATTGCCAGGGTGGGTGATAGAATTGGATGAAGTACACGTAAAAGGTTGCTGCTCAGCGTCTTCGAGACGGCTCAAACGTCGGTGATTTAAAGGGCCAAGGGACGTGGGTTTTACTACCACTGTTACCTCACCCGATTCCCTTACCTTTTGAAAATGATTGGGGAAATAAAAATATCCGGGAAATTCCACCGATCACGCGTTGTCTCACACAAAGTGGGCAAGGAAGACAAATGATACCACTTATTTCTCTCTCCGATGTCTCGTCGCCAATAACTTGTTCAATGAAACGTCGCATCGACTTGCTAACCAATTTTCACTCAAGTCATCGTGTGCCGAGGGCATGCTAGACCCCTGCGCGTCATTTCTTCGGCTCATTAAAGTATCATTTTGAGTCATTATGATCGTTTTCTTTATTATTTTCTACCCTCCTCCCTCCCCGCCCTTCCCACCGAGACTCCTGTTTTTAATCCTCTTTCGTCATCCTCTTGTGCGTTTCTAGATGACCTTAGGCGAGCCCGCAGGTAGCAAACTGTGGACGGCGGGACAGGAGGAGGAGAGGGTGAGGAGCTGGGCATGAGGGTGTGAGAAAAACAACACCCTATCCTTTTTCTCGGATATCTTATGACTCCCTCCACTCTCCCTCTGATGGATGACTTTCTTGATGGGTTTATGGAAACCCATTTGTGGCTTTTATAACCACTCTCCCCGAGTTCTCGTAAGCCGAGTGCTTAATTATGCGCAATCATCACCTGAAAAAAAAAGGCAAAATATTTGCTTCGCAGACTGTGATGGAGTAATATGTCCGACGCGTATTAATTACGACGCAGCCTGGCTGTATTAAAAGTTTTTGAGGACGTTCACTTTGAAAAGCATTAAGGTTCTCATATAAGAATGAGGCGCGTATCCTTGAAGGAAATGGGAGCAATAAAGCGGGCCTGGTGTAAAAAGAAGAAATAAAGTCTCCCCGCCTTGATTAGCCCCAAATTCGGGATTATTTTGCCTCATTAGATAACTACAAATCTTATTTGAGCATGCCTGATCCCTTTCTTCCCCACGGCGGGAGTCGTGCGACGGCGTGAATTGGTGTATTTAAATAAAAAAAGCAGAGGCGACGCCAAATAAAGGTTGGATCGGCGCTGGGAGGGAGGGTGGGTAATTGTTCCGTTAGTATGAAAACAAAACATAATGTTGCGGTAATTAAAGTTTGATATGATTAGCAAACAGAGGCGGTGGGGTTGGGTGCGTTCGGGGGCGGGGGAGGCTGTGAATGAGGTAGCTTGAAGGCTTTGGATGGAGGATGGTGCTGGGGGCCGCGTGATAATGTTCGAGTCCGTCGCTCACTTGAGAAGCTCCCCCACTCTCGGCGTCGAACGGCGCGAACTCTCGACCTAATCGTTAGCGCAGTTACTCCGTGACACTCAGTCAGCGACCCTTTGCGGAAAACTTGAATTATAGCCTGACGGCCATAATTACACTCCCCGCTCGTAAAATATATGGAAGATAAATGAACGTCGTTGTTAGAGGTATTTTTTTTTCTCCCCGCATTTGTTTCGCTGTAATTTCAGTGTCTCTTTAAGTAGGTTACTTTGAAATGTATGCGTGGCAGATCTCCAGAAGTGGAAAATTTTTCCCGGCTGGGACAAAAGGCGTAGTTAAAATTTCCGTAGGTTCATTTTTCGTGGAAATAACTTGGCTGCGGGCTACGGCGGGCTTTGGTAATGATCAGGAATTTAGCGCACACATTTAACACGGTCATAACACATTTTGAGCTCTATATTGGAGAATTAAAGACGATTATTGGGTTTAGCTTTGACAGTGGAATATTTTTCCCAGTGGAAGTGACTTAACAAAAACTGATGTTTTGAAATAGAAAGTTCAGTGTATTACGCTGCAAAAAAAACGAAAAAAAATCTTAATATTAGCCGCCCACCCTTAGCGTTCTATTCAAGTGTACACTGCAATGAACCAAGGTAAATTCTGTATTAATATTTTTTCTGTTTTTATGTAATTACAGTATTTATTTCTTGTGCTTTATTGTTTAAGATAACTACAGTGATTTTATTTTTTTTGTAACTTACTGGTTTCATATTCCAGCCCCTTTTTTATTGGATATAAATACCGGTCTTTAAATAGAGCGGGCATCCTTGAAACGCTTCGTAATTACCAGTGATCGGATGATTAATTTCCCTATGTTATTTTCATAGTTGTTTTTCACGAACCGTTGCTAGTAAGTAACCCTCAACCACTAGTAGATGAGCCTCTCGCAATCCACTGTTGGAAAGGCGTCAATTTCATAACTGTATTAAGCTCCCCGTCTTATCCACAGATGCTGTCATTGATTGCAACACGATAAAACGTTAAAATACCTTACTAGTTTTTTTTCTGTCTAACTAATCTTTCTCAGAAAAAGCACGCGAAATTAGTAATCGAGTGTCTTTGAAAGCGGCTAAAATTCGATCGTAAAGATCGTATTTGGTGAGATCAGATGTTGTGAAACATTTTATGCCGTGCTATAAGTTATAAATCCTCAAAAGACCATAATTTTGAGTAAAACAGGATTGTTTGAGTGCGGATTTACGGCTTTTATAGCCATGAACATTGTAGCAGACTATGGTAACCACGGTGGACAGATCCCGAGCAGTCTATGTTTAATAGCTAGGTCGTTAATTTCTTAACAGTGCTTGGAATGAGGTTCTCGCTTCGGTGCTTTGAAAGCATATTCTGGAACCATTACGTTTTCGTTTGTGTGTGATCAATGCGATTTGTTTGAAATTTAATCACATGATCTCGCTACAAGTATGTTGAGATGCTGCTGAGAAGTATTCCTCATGAGTTCTTCGGGAGGCTGCCTTAATATTCGGCCTATTTTCTCGTTAAATTTGCAAGCATTGATAGCTTTCAAAAATAAACCATTGAACTTTGTTTCCATGAAGACAAAAAATTTGAATTATATATTTATAGTCCTTTGAGATGGAATCAGTGCAATTGCATGCCTGCCCCTGACATAGAACTGCGTGGGTTTTTTCCGCTTTTATTTTACATATAGAAGAGCTGTGCAAAACTTTTTCTCGAGATAAAAAGAATTCAAGTGTGGAACGTAGCCAACAGCGTTAAAACGAAAAAATAGTAGGAAAAAATGAGCTGATGGGCATTTTAAATTTACTATTAAAATTAAATATTATTATTTTTTTTACTGTTGATTCAGTTTCGGAATCAAAAAAACTAATATTAGAGGTGGTGGCAGTGGATTTTTAAAACAAATTCAGACTTCTCGTTAGGTTGAATTGCCAGTAAAGAACAAAATCTACTTCTCAGAATGAATATTTGGGGGGTAGGACCTTGCAGAAACCTTTTCCATCATTTATATCTTCTTAGGTAGATTTCCGTGATTGTAGACTAAAAGCATGACTTACATTAAAAATCCAAATGTGATGTGTGGCAAGCACTCTGCTACATATGATCCTAGTTCAAGTCGATGCTTTATGACGGCACCAGCCTGAATTTCATGCTATGCTTTGGATTTGATCCGATAAGTATGACCTATCTTTTTTATGCATGGGCGCACTTTGAACTCTTCTAAGTTTACCTTTTGTGATCTGAAACTCGTTTTATCGTTAAGCGGGTTGGAGAAAGGATTGGATCGGAGAGCGGAATCGAGGAACGCACGTTCATGAAATTTGATCCATGAATATGGATTTTATGAATCGATTGACGAAACAATTATCAAGAGTCAAAGGGCTTTAGACTTTTGGATGTAAATTGATAGCATACATATTCTATCAGTTTGGTCCAAAAGGAGTTCAAAACCAAACTTTTGACCATAAGCTACTTTGACGCAATTCACATTTAAAATTGGCTGTTTCAAACTTTCATAAAATATTGTATTTATATTTGACCGTGGGAGATCGAGTTTACTCGTAAGCCGAGCATTATTTTGGAAAAATGCGTCACGATATAATTTCCATGATTGCTATTACCATGGATCTTGCTGACATTTTTAGTGGCAAGCGCTATAAAGTCCACTCTTTGTCCACACTTTGGTGCTCACAGATGAAGTTTCCTTTATAATCATCACAGAAACATCGCACAAATCATCAATGTACCCACTCAAGGAGTCACCTCGGGTCAATTTTGTTAGCCGTCACCACTTCGTTATTTGTCCGACCACCACGGTGGGACTTGCATGTCTTTCGGGCGTTCTTGAATTGAGACAATACTCTTGAGGACAAGGAGCAGCCTCGGGGGTTACATTAGTCATCACACGGGGTCGCAAACGGTGGCCCCCGGGGGTGGCGAGCCGCCGGAACCACCCACTTTCCTTTCCCGCCCAAAGTTGGCACCCTGCCCGCCGACGACGGCGATCAACCCGACGACTTCCCGTGGCCTCACCTCCCGCGGACCTTTACTCTGTCCCCCGCAGCCCGCGCTCCTGGTCTCGCCGTACATCGACTGCGATATGCAGGCGATATTGCACTTCCATATTGACCCACCGATCTATGAATGTGCTGCACCTTGATATTGTTCTATCCTGTTCTACGCGATATCATGCTGCACTGTACAATACAATTTTAGAGACAATATCTTGTGATACACGGTGCATTAATTGGTCGTTCAGTCCTAAAATTGGTTGACTGCATCCCTCCATCATTCTTAATCTAATGCTAGTTCCCTTACTATTTGGTAGTTCTTCTTATGTACATACTTTCCTCATTATTTGGTCTATGTCTTCATCCCTTGGCCTTCATCTTGGGACTTTTTCCTCTATTTTCCTTCAATTATATTCTTCACAAACCCATTCTGCCTCAGGGTATGCCCTATCCATCTGGTTCGCATTTTCTCTATAGTGTTCCATATGATCATTTCCTCTTCTGCATAATTCTCCATTTCTTATTTTATCCGTCCGTATGATCGTCAGCATCGTCCTTCAACGCCAGGTTTCGATGGATTCTAATATTTTCTGGTCTGCTTTTCCAATGGTCCATATTTCCGATCCATAGAGTGCCACGCTCCACACGAATGCTTTCGAATGCTGTTTCCTCGTTCGTAGTCGTGCATTCTTTGAACACAGAAGTTGACTTTTCACCATGAACACTTTCTTAGCTTGAGGCTCTGTTACGTTTCATGTCCGTTGTACTTCTTCCATCCCAAATGAAGGAGCTTCCAAGACAGGTGAAGGACACTACTTGCTCTAATTTGTCTCCTCCTAGTGTGACTTCTGCATTCAGCTTCTCTCTTCCGGATACATGTGACCGTGCAAAAATTTTCCATATCCGATATTAGGAAATATGCAATACCATTCGATATTATTCAGATAATCATGAAAGAGATTGGCGGCCTTCAGTGTGCGATAGTACTGAAATTCACTCACTGTGAAAAATCCTTTAGATGGCTCTCAGAGAACAATGTAGTGGTAGATATACGTGGTATCATGTGACACCGTGTGATACGCGATATGATTCGTCTCATGCGACGCTAAGTTTTATTTCGCCACGGGATATTGTCTTTTGAACATTGGAGAGCCTTATCCTCTGGTGCCTCATTATGCGAGCTGTAAATAGATCTCATCATGATATCATTCGATATTACGCGATTCGAAACGATATTCTAATATTGATATACTTCCATTTTTATTTTATTTCTTATCATTCTAATTTCTTATACATACTTTTTGTCTTTGATGTAGCAAAACAGTACCTTATCCATAAGTAGGTTTTCGCAGCTATTTCACACCCACCTTCTTGTATGGGTGTTCTCCTGCAGAATTTTTTTTCTGCATGGATGCCATCGTAATGATATTCTAGTTTTTCCTCAATTACATATATGCACATTTAGTTTTGCAATCTTGGTGATATTGTGTCATATATACAACATTTGTATTTACATTGTGAATTTAATTTTATTTTCTGTACCTACGTTTTTTTTCACGCCTAAAAATTTGTTTGTTTTTAAAAATTTATTTTTAAAATTTTAAGCTTACATTGACAAGGGGGGATAGATGGCAGAGGGAACTTGATGGTCTCAATCTATTGCCAATGAAGCCGAGTTAATGATGCTTTTTTGGAATATTGGAGAACCCCATCCTCTTGAGCCCTCCTTATCCAAGCTGCAAATAAATTATACGTTTCAATCTTTTTTTATATAAAACGGTATTTTACAATTGATGGCCATTTTCATTTCATAGTACCGTGTTCCGTTCCGTTCCTTTCCATGTTCATTTCCGTTAAACCGTAATGTACCAAATATCAGGAAACATTGAGGTGAACACCGTAAATTATTATAATTATAGTGCGGTGTAATGAGAGATGCTACAACTCGCGATGTGTATAATCGTTGGATTTATGTGACATCGTGACCAGGTTATATAACATTCGATATGCGGATATATGTGAAATGGATTGGTGTCCCCCCGTCAACTTTCGATCATGCTGCGTCCCGGCAACAATAACGACACCCCTTTCAAACAAGGATCCCAGGGGAGGTAGGGGGGGGGGTGTGGCGTGTGCGGAGTATGAGAGCAAGGAGTGGATTGTGACGACTGCCTCGAGTGCCCTTTGCAGACACGCCCACTCCCTAAGGGCCAAAGGGCGAGCGACTCCACAATGAAGCCGGCGTACAACACCCTTGGAGGGGCGAGGGAGGAGTCGGGTCGGAAGAGATTGGGATGGCGGGGATGTTGGGGGGATTTGCGATGTGGGGGGGTTTCACGGGGGAAGTCACTCCGCCGCCGCTGCTGCTTTGGTCAATTTCGTCGCCGGTTTGGCGACTTTTCCTTCCAATTAGGGGCATTATTTATCGTTCAACCACCCAGGCCCAAGGCAATCCTCTCTCTAAGTGAATCGGTTGGAATGTTCATCCCTCTTTAAGCTGGTTTGAGCGAAAAATCATTTCACCTAGAATTAAATGAATTTGGCCTCATTTTAAGGATATAATTCTCATATTTCCAATGATATCAAAATATTATCCCCTTACCGAACTATTTTTCGAGCAATTTCCCTGAAAATACAAGCTTTTTTTTTACATGTGATGGATTACGGCTGTGCGCTCAAGAGGAAGAATATTGAAAAAAATTAGGATTTTGTAAGACCTAGATTTAGTCAAAAAACTAGTGGTGTGTAGTCTCTATGTTTTCTCAACGATTTATGAAAATTAATCCATTATTCACCTCAGTACCTTTTACAGAATCACAAAAAACCTGCTTATTTGAAGGCTTTTTAACCGTACACCGTGAAAACATAAGTTAAGTTAGAGACTTAAGCATTCATATTTATGTAATTACTGAGATATTTTGTCATATATAACTATATTATTGCGCTATTAGCGGTACAATATTTTCTTCATACTTCTTACAGACTCTGAAATTAAAAAAATAAAGTTCGAATATGGTCTAGCTCCATTATGACTAGGGAAATATCTTGCTCATACTACCTTAACTGCATTAATTATTTTAATGTTGACGTACACGCAGGCTAGATGGATAGTGTGCCTGCTCCGTTAGTGAAAATGTTCCGAAGGCGTTTTAAGCACACGTTTGATTTTGCAAGGTTGAAATGAATCTGGGCTACTTCTGTTGAATGATCTATTCCTTTATGATTATTTTCGTCAAATTTTTTCTCCAATTTATAGGTGAAGCATTGGTAATTATCTGTCGCTTTTAAGTGCGTATCAAGGAGAGATATGGTATCACATCATGTCCTTTGGTGATTCAACTTTAGCAATCTATATTTCTATATATCCGTTAAATTTCTAAAATAAATAAATATATAATTCTCTAAAAATTTTCAATTTTAAACTGTTTTTCTAGATGTGAATGAAACAACACATTTGTCAATTGATCTTTCATTCTATGGCAAATGAAATTGTACAGTGATTCCCAAATAATAATTAGTAGTGAATGTTCTGGTATAAATGAGGCCTAAGTCCATCTAAACCTTTAAGTTAAATTTATATATAAACTCAAGGAATGAAAATGCCCTGGCCGATGAATTCATACGCTATTATGATTAACTTGGTCATCGATTTAATCATACACCTATTTGCATTTATTATAGCATTTTAGTCAATTAAAGTAATTAATGGTAGGTTATTTATGCTGCATGCCAGATAACGTTTGGCAAAAGCTGAGAATAATGTGCCTCTGCAAACTATTGTTGTGAGTTATCGTTAAATATTGAGCAGCTATGAACGTTAGGTTAATTGCATATTTTCTTACAACTTTCCTCTTCTTATTCCCCTGTTAAGTTAGGTACTTTCTTTCCCATATTACTGTAATTAAAACGGCTGCACTCATATTTATCCGGCCTGTTTTCTCGCAAAAAAATCGCTTTGGTCAAAGCGAATGAATCTTTCTCGCGGAAAATTATGATTTTCCTCGAAATTAGCGGCGAAAGATGAAACCATTGACGGCGGGGAATTTTTTTCTGATTTTAACTCGATTGGTTGCAATTTTTTGTTGGTGAAAGTCATGAATGTTTTTAGATATGTGTTCATTCTAATAGGTAGGCATTCTATTGTTTGGAGGTCGTTTCGAGGTTTTTCTAGAAACCTTTTATGGATACATGGTGATTTACAGCCCGTCGCGATGCCTCAGCTTGTTTTTTTACCTCCACTTGGCCGTCTGAAATTCTTATAGTTTTATCCCTCTTCCGCATAGCCAAAAGTTTTTCTCCCAATAAAATAGTTATATCTTTCACTTTCTTCACTATAGTGTTTGCACTTAAGTTTTGCTGGCTCTGTGAAATTCTGCTTTGGCAGTTGGTCTTCTTTTTTAGTTTTTCTTTTGAATATTCACCTTTTTGTCCTCAGCCTTCTCCATCTCCCACCTTGAAAGACTCAAAACAGTGTTTATTTTCTTTTTATGTCCAAGCTACCGAGGCTTACGACAGGCAAATTTCCCAATTGGAATCTGTCTTGTTCCCTCGAGAATATTACGATGTTTTTTTACCTATTCCACTTTGTGCATATATTATTTTGATATTTATACCTTCCTTCTAATGCCTTGAACGCCGAACTAAAATGCCCATTTCCGTTCAGCACACAGACAAGCACGTGTTATCTGCTTTCTGTAATTAATTCCATATTACTAAAAAAAGGGGTGTGTGCAATTTCCCTCTTTACCGACATGTCTATAGTGTCGTATTTTTGTCATTCAGCATCATCCTATTTCTCATCATATCATCATAAATAACTCAAAATGATACTGCTAATATTTAGCAAACACCGTATTAATTGCTAGACTCGGTAACGAAGGTGATATCATTTGAAAGGACTTCATAAACGTCGTTATCATAAAATTTATTTCCCGTAGATTCTCATTCTATCCTTCTATTCACCAAGTACTTCACAGTCGTTTTTCCAGTAGTTTTTGCTGCCTTTCACATCACGCCACGCAAACTTGGAACATCAGGAACCAATTATCTTAATTATTTAGTTCTTTGTACCTCCCATCGGTATGGACGGTAAGGTGATTCTCTTTCCGATCTGTCCCTCAGTAGCATTTTGACGTGATGTTATACACTTGTAATTATATTGTCAGATTCAGGGCCATTTCAGCCACAGGTCGTTCAACTGTGGAGTAAAAAATAAGAATTGTTCTTTACTCTATTGTACCAGCTTTCATCTGGCATGTGAGCACCATTTCTCTAGCGTAGGTTGATGACTCTGCGAGGAGCAATAATAGTGGCTCTGGCATAGAGGGTCTAAAGCACTGCATGCATCAAGGGAAGTGGGATTATCTCTTTGGAATCAATAAGTGGGCATTATCTACCCTACGACCTTAATGTTTGGGGAGTTCGTCCGTTATGTTCTAATAGTATTTCACATCGTCTCAATCGATCATTCCGTTATTACAGACGTTTTTTGAGAAACCTGTCGCCGCTGGGGAATCGAAGGACGCTTGGCTGCTGATGACAGGATTTCGGAATCCACTCATCATCTTCTTGATAATCTGTAGTTGTTACGCGGTAGTGATTGAGTGGTGATTCGTGGATTCGGGCTAATGACCATTTTTATTTCATAATGACGCATTCATTTTTGAGAGCGAGTCGACTGATACAGTGATTGGAAATACAAAAACCTATTCCATGGTTAAATAATTCTTGCTAACGCCAGGCCAGGTTAGTTTCTGTTAACTTGGATGAATTTTATTAAACTTTATGTGGCCACTCCCAATGAGTGAACTGTAGTTTCTGAAGTCTTGTTTAGTCTCCATTCCTTTCAATGTGCTCATCTCATTTTGACTTTGCTGGAAATAACTAATTGTTAACCTTATCATTTCATCCTTGCTTATATTCTGGTTGATTGACTCCAACATCACAAGAAAATATACGTTGGAATGTGGACGCATGAATAAAAAAATGCTTAGAAAATAGATTAAGTATTAGGAGTATTAAGCGGTTATGAGATGCGTGTTTGTATTCTTTACGACGAAGGGCGTTCATGCATTCGCCACCACTTGGAAATATTTTCAGTTAAACTCATTTGATCTCAGTCGATAAAGGTTTGCTCTCGATTATCAGTTCTCAGTTAGGTACATATTATTTGGTAGTAAGTGCACAGAGTTAGTATAGTGTGTGGAGTTCTGATCTATTGAAGAATATTCGATTAGACGCATCGCGTAGTGAGGATACTGTTGACGGCTCTTGGCGCATTATCAACTTGATGGATTTACTCTTTTCCCGGTGAACGACGCTGATGAAGTTTTCTCTTTTCTCTGGTTTACCCAACATTATTCGATGTTGTATAGCTTTGGTCCTTGTGATGACAACCCTTAAATTATGAGAGAATATACAGAAAGGGGATTATATGAAAATATTGACGTATAATATGGTAAGGATATTTCTGCAGGCTCCAATGCAATTTTCAAGCAATTGGATGTTACATGGATTTGGTCTTTTTGCTGACAGTGTTATAATTACAAGGGCATGCACATGTGGCGGGTTGTATGAACATTTTGACTACTTTATCCATGGAGATTTGTGGTGAGGAGGTAAGTTGGATTATTCCTATACAGGAGAAAACCTAAGGGGACCATGAATTCAAAGTTATAATTTCGTTTCATATTTCAAGTCTGAAAGAATTCTTATAATCATAGCACTCTTGTATTTAAAAAATATCAAATAAGACATAGTCTGCCGTACCATTTCATCTGTTGCGATGAACGACCAAAAATGCGTTATAAAGTGCTTGAGGAAAAACCATTTTTCCAGACCGGGAGTCGAACAACCGACTTTCTGTGGACCGGGCCAATGCGCAGGCCGCTATCTAAATTTTATAATTGAATTAAATTTTCAATATTTTTAGGTTTCCTGGAACTAGCTGATGTGAGGAGTTACAGCTTATAAGTAATGGGACTTGTATTACCGCCTTTGTGCTTGATAATATTATGTAATGAGATGACATAATATTATTGTACGTAAACATATTTTTAAAAATGTCTTTCATCAATTGCGGAAGCCTACAACCCAAAATAATCGAGATGAAACAATGTTTCTCTTTTGTAACTGATCATATGAATGATTGCCGGACAGGTAATAGAATGTTTTACTCAGATGGGAAAAAACGTCCATTGAAATGCTTTCTAAGAGACTTCATGAGTGGTAATGCCTTTCTTTTTTATGTCCTCATTAAGAGACCTTCTTGTATTTTTCCACTCAAGGCTTTTTATTACGACCGATGCTCTTGGATTTTTATACCCCCAGTAAAATGTCTCCCTTCTCGGATAAAATAAGCAAGTTGATATTGAACTTCCTTTCTTATCGAGATGAAGTAGCGCCCTGTCAGAGGGCCACAAATCCTTTAGGCGATGGAATTACTCTGACTTTCACGAACCGGAAAAAGGGTGGGGTGACATTAGGACTCTTGAGCTGGGGGGTATTGAAAATTTCAAGCTGATGACTGGTAGGGAGGGGGGTCATGGACCACATTACGCTTTGAAATATCTGACATCTTGGCCTCATAACTGGGACGAAGAGAGATGAATGGTGGTATTTATTGGAAAAAAATAACTGAACTCATTTATTATCCAACTCAGCCCCTCAAATTTCACTGAAGTTGAAATGCCATGCCTAATATTTATCTCTTAAAGGTATTAAGTAGAAATGAATATTCTATTTTCCTATCTGACCTCTCTGTTCAGCAGTTCCCAGAACACCATACTGACACCAGTTTTGAGGGATTTGTTAGCGTGTTTTCTAGAAACGATGTTGTCTTCAATTGATGCAAGAATATTTTTATCCATTACTCTGAATGCTCTTGAGGCCTTGAAATAGGAAAACAAATTGTAATAAATTTCAAATGTGCCTTTGCATGATTTTTTAACTTAAAATTGCGTCTGTGAATACTGATTCTGATCTTGGCCTGAAATACCCGAGTTTATTAGGTGAAAACTAAGATATGTTGTCAGACTTGTCACAAATGCTCAGTTAACCATGCAATAGTTGCATAAAATATCATTTGCTAAAGGAATCTTTTGGTTACTCAGTTAAACTGTTGTACATGACGAGACAAAAATTATCATTATTTGCCCTCTGTACGTTTTGGTCCTTCTTTGCTACAAATATTGTGTTTTGAAAAAAGTAAATATAATTTTAGTGTTTTGAAGTACTTAGTTGAATGGAAATTTTCGGCGTAAATGTTGGAAGGATGTTTTTGAAGAATGTATTTCACTTTTAGGCCTGAATTCAAATTTAGATCAAAAGAATTTAGAAGTTTAGATCTTAAGTTTCAGCATGTCTACTTTTAAGGTAATACTTCTCAAAATATATTGCTTTTGGATACTTAAAATGGTAAGCACTTAATATTGGACTTTTTCTCAGTTCCTCATAGTACTATAATTTAACAACTAGCATTACCTATACTTTTAAGATTTTTGTCTGAATTTACTTGAATAACGTGCTATATAATTTCCACGTACGTACATTTCCTATAATTTTCATCCCACATTGTAGCACATATTGCGTAATATGGAAAGTTAAAAGCGTATTTTCTCTTTTTTTCATCAACTTTAAGCATTCTTTTAACGAACTATGAAAATGTCTTCTTTAAAAAGTTCTCTCTTTTTAATTTAACATTAACCTCCTTGTGAAAAGCTATAAAACAGAGTGAAAGTTGAATTTACTGCCTTCATAAATATTTTTTAGTTTCCTCTAACGGAGACATCACATTGATTATACTGATGAATGAAAGCTTCATTGCATAGGTTTTGATTCATATAGGTATTGGTTTTCATTGGTGATATAGGCAGGTAGGCTGCGCAGTTTGGAAAGTGGCGGCGTGAGATAATATTAGTTGCTAAAACAACTGAGGCATTATTTATCTGTGGATGACAGCGCTGCCTTCATGGTGAGGTGCGATTCCGCAGTAGCTTTAGATCAATAGAGAAAATAAATAGTTTCAGTACATTTTTCCTAAAGATTCTATGGGAAAGATAGTGCTTGAATCTTGGAAGAAAGTAATTTTAAGAACTGTGGAGATCAACTTCAAATATTATCCTACTTCCATGAATATTGCCTTCCAAGTTTTATGGGTGAACCGCTCACAAAACTATAAACTTCATGCCTTTCAGAAATTCATTTACGTGGTGCCCAAATGCACTCCGCGAATGATTTCTGTTTATTTTCCCTTCATGGAAACAATTAAGGACCGGTAGATAAACCGACCAGGGGCGCTTTTGAGGCAATTCCAAAAGAATTCCGATAACAATCCAACAAAAAACCAGTGAGTCGTATTCCGAGCCTAAAAAACGAGCAGTGCGAGCTAAATGCGAAATACATGATTTCCCGTGCACGAACTCAGTGACGACTGATAGTGAGCATATCGACGAATAACCATATTGTAGATATCCTACAGTTTTTGTCTGCTATCAAAATCACCCTCACGAAGTCTGTGGTGCTAATTAACACGTCGTGGAAATGTCATCAGAACCCAAGCCGCTGCAAGTGCGATGGTGAAGGGAGAATGATAGCGGTCATTTTGAATGGAATTTCGAAATATTCACCCGTTTTGTGTTTCTACTTCCTTTTCATTGCTGTAAGACCTGTCAAGTTACTCATTATTAAGATCAAGTGCAATGCTCACGTGCCAACCATACTGAAGTGTTTTTAAAGTGAATGTAAGTTTCCCTTTAGCGTACTCAGGCTGTTGGTAAACAAAACTGAGGTGGTTGTTACTGAGATGACTTTTTTGGTTTTTGAGTTACACGTAAAAGTTTAATGATATTTACGTTATACTTCTCCTTATGAAGTCTTTATTTCGGAATCATTTCCACCCTATCCAAAGAAGGACAAGGACTACTTAACCATTAGCCAAATTCCCGTATTTTTATCTATTGTCCTATTAGCCCGAGTATTTGCGCAATAGTTGGCGTTTGCTACCTGATTAACCAGGATTTCACTTCCTTGGTGGCCTAATACTTAATAAAATTACCTTTTTGGGTATAATTTATATACTTAATGTCTATTTTCAATCTAAATGTAAATAAAAAAATATTTTACAAAATATTTCAGTGACTCTTCATCCCCAAGTTAATTGAAAATATTAAATACCAGAACAGCGATATTATTTTTCGTTTGCGACGGCTGTAACTTCATTATTCTTGCAAAACTAGCTTGCTATATAATATGCATTTCTTGAATTTATCCATGCATAAAAACACGTTTTTTTATATTTTTGTACTATACAATCTTCCAAAACTCCCGTTTACACTCAAACGAATCAATGCAGCAACGATCGTAGCTAACTTCAGATAAGAGTTATTGATTGAAAGCGAACTTCAATACGCTAGATAAATGAATCTAATTATTTAAAAAATTGAGGAATGAAAAAAAACAAAGGAAACTTTTGTGCCGATAATGGCTATTTAAAGCTAGTTTTCCATGTAGGAAGACAGAGTTCATCTATTCAGAAGTCTTTTATATGTTAAAATTCAATTTATTTTGTTAGTGGTTCTAGTTTTTTTCCTGAGCCTCATGCGGTAGCTCTCGCAAATCTGGCCTCCATAAACATTTCGCTTAGAAAGAAGTAGGGTTATCACAAGTCACCACCCTGATTAATTTATTTGGGGTCCTTCGACCTGCAGGAAAACCTTTCAAGTGCTGGCCTACTGTTCCAGATCTAATTTCAGCGTCATCAATGTGAAACTAAGTTATTTTTTATTTATTGAAAAAAATTGAAGGTAATGGAATAAATAATGTGCCATTTCACTGAAAAGAAGCTGAGTCTACAAGGTTTTGGAAAATTTCCTTTACGCATAATCCTGGACGCTAAAATATTGGTCGAAATTAAGTCCAACCACAGGCTATTCCTCCTCAGTCTCGTGAATATTTTCACAGGCTGGAAAATGGACTGAATATTCCTGGGTTTAACGTTTGAGGCTTAACTTTGTGGATCCTCGAGATTGGAAATAAAACGTCGCGTCGTACATTCCACACACACACTTTATTGATATCAACCGTGGTTTCGACATGTAAATGTCATTACCTTGATAATGACATTAACATGTCGAATCCATGGTCGATATCAATAAGGTGTGTGTGTGCAATGAACAAGGCGACGTTTTATTTCCAATCCTAAATATTCCTGATTTAGTTTCTCTGTTCACTTGCAATTATAATTATTTGTGGATTTGCGATAAGCATGAAATCAGGTATAACCATGAAATCAGGTAACCTCAGTCATAATAGATAAATAGAAATCAGGTCCATCATAAAAATATTCTGAACTCGAAGAGGATTACTAGTGCATGTGAAATTGTGTAACAAAATTCCTAGTATATACACTACATTCAGTTCCCTTAAATTTCGTCCATATTTATTGAAGAAATTTCCTTATATGGGTGTTCAGTCACTATTTTGTGTAGTTATGGGCAGCTGAGTTTATTCTCCACCTATTGAACTAGAAGAAGAATTCGCATTCCTAACTCATTGCCGCCCCCGGAGAATGTTTTCATGGTATTTCTGCCGAGCGCAAGCCCAAAGGGGGTTATTGCCTGCCTCGTCCCATTCTTATTGTTGTCAGGATTTGTATCAAGCAGTTATATGGAAGATGTTTCATATTTTTGTGACCCATCCAAGCAAATAGTCTCAATGTTCCTGTTTTCCTATAAGCAAATAGTCTCACTGTTCCTTACCTCTTTATCAATCTTACTGTCGTAATTATTGACTTTCTTAAGTGTACGGAATCAGTGAATTGTGTAACGTGTTTTGATAACATATCACAGGCGCAGTCACGGTCCTCCATAACGCGGGCGCTTGCGTTATTGTTATTTTTCTATTGCGCTCATGAAAGCGGAAACGTTTTCGTATTTCTTCAAAATTTACAGGTGGTTGTAATCACTAATTGTAATTGGTTGAGTACGTTCTTGGGAGAGTACCTGTGAGCCTTGACCTTCTACAGTGGTTTTCATTTCGACTAACGATGACAAAAATGCGAAAGAAGGAACCCTGATTCCACCCCAGGTCCAGTGTGAAAATATTGCGAAACCTGGAGAGCTATAGGTGCGTGATAAATTTCTGAGAAACATATTAAATCACACACAATTGCTCTTTTCCACAGGATAAATTTATATTGCAAAGTTGTTCAACTCAAAGATTCATCTTCAGGTACATGTCAAATTTAAATATTTATCATGTATACTTGAAGAAGGGTCTGTGAGTTGAAACGCGTCGTAATATTAAAATATCCCATGTAAAAGTGCAATAGTGTTTGATTTAACCTGCATTCATTTCACCATAAAAAGGCTGAATCTGTTGAATTTATTAGAAACGTTTTACATTTTCTCATTTAATGGCGCACGCAATAGATTAGCCGCACTTAGTTGCCTTCAACGTCCAGAATTATGATATTAAATAATGTTCATCGCATAGACTCGTTGCCGCTCTTTCGTAAATTGATGGACGGCGGAGTTTATTCTCCACGCATTGAACCGGAAGAAGATCTTGGATTCCGATCACACCGCCAGTTATCCTAACCGATGTGAGTACCGCACCACGTTTTTCACGACATGGCAGCCGAGCTCAAGCCCACAGCGGGATGTGGCAGCCTACCCCGTAGCTCTCTTCAAGTGGTCGGATTTCCATCAAGCGGTAATGGGGCGAGAAGTCGCACATTTTTGCGCCAGCGCCGTATAAGTATCAGTTGCACCGAACCTCCTCCCCGGCAATTATGCCAGTTGGGACGTGAATCCTCTCGGGCTGTTCCCCCACCCGCCCCATCACATCTCCGCCGCCGCTAGCTCGACGCAAAAGGGAGCCGAGGCTCGATTGAGTGCGCGATTAAAACCCCCCACGGACGTGGCACTGTTGTAAAGCGACGACGCGCGCGGCTCTCAAAAGAAAAGCAGCGGCAAATTCCTCCCGCTCGATCTGATATCCTTGACGAGCCGCGTCGCCGTGTTTTTTTACGGCCCTTTCCCGCCATGGGAACACATGTCGCGGCTGAGGTAAGTCAACTTTTAACCGATCGCTCGTTCCAAAACTGATTCTTCGGGATGCGGAGCGAGGTATGAGCGTGCTTGATCTTGATGTTCGCGGTACGTGCATCACTCCTCTTCTTATTTCCTCAGAGCACGGTTTTCTTTCTCTCCCCCATCTCCATGCCCGCACTCTTCACCGCGCAGCAACATCAACGGCAGAGAAATAAAATAAGAAGACCAGCCTCCTCCTCTTCCCTTGCCGTGCCTCACTTTATTATGCGTCAGGATCACGCTCGTTTCGAGAATCAACCAATCTCCCCTCCCGTCACAGCTCTCTCAATCGAGTAAATAGTGCAGCTGAAACACTTAATTAGTTTCAAAGGCTCCGGAGAAGCTTTCGTTCCTCCGCGACGTGCTGTAAAACTGTTTTCTGGTCTCACGGTTTGGTTTGATTGCGGAGGAAGTTACGTGAGACACACATTGAGGCGAGATGAGAAAACGTACATGTCAACGTACTGGTTCCGACTACGAGTTCTGGCTCCTGAAGTTTGCCCTTGTCGGCAGACTTGGCTTCGTAAAATTAGTTTACTCTTGGTTATACTTTTATACTGTTGGGGGGATGCGATGAAAGTATTTGAATGGCGATTTGAGTGAACCATGAGTACAGTTGACTCGGTAAAACTTTAGAGGAGTAATAACTATGAATACGCTTTAATGAGGTCATCAGGAAAAGAATGTTTCCCTTTTCTCCAAGAATTTCTCAGAGGGTAAAAGCATCAATATTCAACTGCGGATGGGATCTCCGTGGCAAAAACTGCTGAGAGCTTACTAAACAATTTGTGAAATGTTAAGCAGTGGATGGCGTGCCAACGAATTTGCGAATTCTCTTAGAGAATTTATACAGCGAATGAGGCTGACAACTGAATATATTTAGGAACTTTGAGGTACATCATTTGACGTATTTCAGTATAAGTGCTTGGCGCTCCGCGGTACTACATAGAATGCGACCATTGCTCAAAGTGAAATAATCGGTTACCCTTAACATTGATTAACAACAAATGGAAGATGCCTGGATAATTTGATATTGAAATATGCTTGAATTCATCAATGATATGATATATAAATGTATTGATCGAAGTTTTTACGAATTGGTATAGAAAAGTATTTAATTTTAAAGATTTTAAACCAATAGTAATGTCGTAGTTGCGTTAAACGTCATGTGGGTTGCGTCCTACAAGGGGCGGGCACTAGACTATATCAGAAAAGACAGAAGTAATTCAAAAGCGAAAGATTTATAACGGAAAATCAGTAGTTAATGCTTAGTTGGTACTACCATATGTATTAAAATAAAATTGAAGTTTTAGCTATGTGAAATAAGTACAAAGCCGGATGATGCATTAACATAAAAAATATGTTTTAATGCTGTGATTGAAACTAAAATTATATTTACACAGTTTGCCTTAAAAATAAAAATTTAGAAGCAGCTATTCGCCATTCCAGCCTAGGAAGACGCCAACTACCGGGGAAAGTACGAAACATTGGAACGATGGTAGCTACGGCTCGTATAGCCCACTTCTGGCTTTGATTCCCGTGCGGTCTTGCGGTTGAAATGTGTCAAACTGATTTATGCTCAAAGTGTGCTCTCTCTTCATCCTTGATCAGTTATTTTCATGACTAATCATATAATTTTTTCATTTCATCCATCACATACACGTCTTCAACCTTTCCTTACATTTGTTTTTCCCTACTCCCATCACCTTGGCCTTCTCATCAGAAACGCTCACTCGTCCTTTTTCTTGACTCTCCTGCTGCCTTTTCGCCCATAACTTTCATATCACCCTTCTCCTGTATTTCATTTAATTTCACATATCATATCATTTCATTGATTGTATCCCCCATTGTTGTTTGTGGTCTACCTCGTGTGGGTTTTGCTCACGTTGACGGCGAGACGACATGGAGAGTGAACATGTAAAGTTTTCCCCGAGAAAGACTACTTCGAAACGTAACTGCTCTGCACTCCAGTGCTCGTTCGTGGAAAATCGTAACTCCACTTTGAGGTTCCATGCCTTTCCTTCGTAAGGGGAGTTTGTTTACGTAACAAACAAGTTAAACATTAGAGAGTTTGCCCAACTTGAATTTAAGCCCTTATGCGTAACTACAAAGCTGTAAAACACTATGTATGATTATTTTTTAATTAAAGGAGGATCTTATTCCGAGGTTCAAATTCCGAGTGTTCGGACTTTGAACCTCGGACAAGACGCACATTTTTACGGGATTTTAACTCTCCCTGTCAAAGCTACCTGGATGGCCAAAATGCATGTATAGGAGTAAACATTCCTATTACTTTAATCGAAAATTTGGATTAATCTTTAATTTATATTTATTTTTCCATTGCTCTCTTCTAGAATTACTGCTAGATCTTGTTCTTTTTTTGGAGTGGAACCTCTCCAGCTCTATGATGTTAGGATGTAGTGTCCACAGCGGACTAAAATAAGATTTCTCTGGATTCTGACTGCCGCCTTCCCGTGAATCGGATTCCAAACTTTTTCCAGAAATTCGAATCTTATTTTCCTGGAATTGCTTGGTCGGCATTCCCCGTTGCTTGAGATTCTAACCAACTTTCGAGGGTCCAACCATGAGGTGTTCCACGCCCGTCATTAAGTGGAGAGGGGTAATGATGAAGTAATATGCATGCCCATCAATCCAATTCCTTTCGTGGTAGGAACAACTTAGTCATTGCTGTTAGACCTAGGAAACTGGCTCTCTTTTAATAACGTCGTACATATTTCCCTATCCTTGAGTGCCTCTCCCTCTGCTGTGATATTCATACCTTGCTTAAACATGCTCTCTTTTGATAATTCCCTCAATAAGGTCCTAATCTTGCACAATTTTTCCGCTTCCATTACATTCATACATTGCGTCATTCACGCTCACCTGTTCTTAAGATATATTGATGCAATAATTGATTCGATGGAATGTAAGTAGCTTCTATCTATACATAAATTCCGCATTTTTTCTCGCGGGTAGTTTATCTGACAGATAATTAATAGTAAATTAATGCATTCGTATTGAGAAAATGATTGGTTGCATGCTTAGAAGATAGTGAATCAGGTGGAGTGCATACATGGACCGCCGTGCCCTTCTCGAGAGCAAGTTTCTCCAGAAAACACCCAATGGAAACAATAGATCATCTAAAATTCTTTCTCTTTTACCCATACGGGTTCCTTCACGTACGATGCGACTAATTGAAGTTTTTCATTGCAATTCCCGACATCTCTCTTGTCTCCCATCGGTCTTCAATCTTCAGACTCCCATCTCCGTGTAATTCTACGGTAAAAGGTGTCCCTGTTTTCGATCCATTCCATTCATCCAGAATCTGTGGTACTCCTCACTCCTAATTTTGATCTATTCTATCGCTGTCTGTTTGGTTTTGTTTTTTATTTCTAAATTTTAATTTTTTAATTTATTTGTTCAAAATTTTTATATGATTCATTGTTTATTAGTTTTTGAAACGTTATTTTTCCTGAGCAATGAGCTGTTTTTACGTGAATAATGTATAACTAACTTATTGTCGCTGCCATGACGTTTAATGCAAGTGGAGCGAAATTTGCCTACTGCTTCTTGAGTTACCATACGCTCAAGGTTGCATCAATACAGCTTCAACCTGACCGTTACATATTAAGTCATGGAACCACAAAGCAATAATTACCGCAGTCCGTTATTTCCAACCCAAACGTTTCAGTCAGACCTTTAGAGCCTTCAAAAGGCTCGTGTGATAGGAAATTCTCGGCGAGAAAAGGGAGTTTTTGATGGAAATTCTATTAGCCCTGGCGGAGACGGAAAATTAACAGCGCGTGGACGTCCTGGGAGGGGTCAGCACGCCCTCCGTTTCTTCCCCTCTTCTCCTCACTCAAGCGATGTCGCTCCGGAGACGACCGGCAACAAAAAAGCAACAAAAGAAACCTCGGCTCACTTCGAAGTGGGACGTGAAGAAAAAGAGGTGAAGAAGAGGATCTCGACTTGAGGAGTTAAAGAAAGGGTGGGGCGAGGGGGGTGGGGCGGGAGGAGGGGAAGAGGTGGCTAAGAGAAAGATGGAGAGGTCTCGTACGACTGGATTCACTTTCGGTGGCTCCTTTTGCAGCAGGGGGGCTTGCTGCCGCTGCTGCTTCTCTGCTCTCTCTCTTGCTCAGAGAGCATTGGTGTGAGCACGGGGCCGGCTTCACCGTGTGAGAGGGATGGGGAGGGCGGGGGGAGAGAGGTGGGTGGTTTAGGCCGAGGGGGGTGGAAGGAGGAGGAGGTTCTTGGTGATAGGAACGAAAGCGATTTATGAGGCTAATATGAAGGAAATATCACTTTCAATGGGCGCTCCTCACACAACCCACACACCCCCTGCCTTCGACCCATTCTCCTCCTCGTTTCTCTCACCCTCTCTCCAACCTCACCCAGTCCCCCCTCACCCTCCTCCCCAACCACGTCCACCCCCTTCCGGGAGAGAGAAGAGGGTGTGATTAAGAGCCAAGGAAAAGGCTCCGACAGCGTCGTTCTCTCTGCCCGGAGACGAAGCTCCCTGCCCGCCGCTCTCCGGGCCACAAATCACCACGGGGTGAGAGAGATTAAGGATTGGGGGGCGGGAACGGGGTGGAGGTCGGAGGCGGGAAGACGAATGGCCGGCCCTGGAGTAAGGGGCGGCGTCGTGACGGCGAGGAGAAACGGATGGGGCTGAAGAAAAGAGAGAAAGAGAGAGGAAGAGAGATTTCCATGGGTGTGCTTGTGTGCGTGGCAGGGGGCGGGGGAGGTTGCAGAGGAGGCAGGACGTGGGTGTCTACGGGTTGGGTAGGGAGGGGATATCTATGTCAGTCAACTGCACATTACGGGAAGGGAGGGTTTTTCTAATTGCATTCTCAGCGGTGTGTGTGTGTGGGGGGAGAGGGGTGAGGGGATTTGATATAGTGTGGCGTCCCAACTTTTAAACCCCCTTCCTTTTAAGTAGACGTTTCGTTTGTGCGTCCTCTCCTCTCCTCGTGGACGAGAGCGTGTGTTTTTTCGGCCTCAGTAAGAGTGTAGTGCGTGTGTTACCCGCCGCCTTTTGGGGTCGAAAGGACGAGAGATGACTTGAGTGGATACTTGAGAGGAGAGAGAGATTGTTAGAGGCGACGCAAAAGAAGTCACCCACCGGTAACGCTCGCAAGTCATCTCGTGGATGGCGAATCAACGTAATGAAAGTTTCTGTAATGTACGACTGTGCGCTCTCCGTCCACTTTCCAGATTTCACCGAGGAAAAGGCGGGGAGCACTTTAGGACCCCATCAGGCCAAAAAAACCGTTTATGGGAACTGGTCTTAAGCTTGTTTTATAAGACCGTTTCAAATCCTCCCTCCCCTTCTCTCCCCGAGCTTTGAGGAAGTTACGTGATTTATTTTTGGGGTTGGTCTAAGGGGAGGGGTGTATTTTGCAAGTGGGATGAGATATTTGGCCTGCCCTTTGAGGCAAAAATACCCCATTCATTTTGGGATAGTTAAATAATGGACTTGGACTGGGGACATCTTTTAATTAGCTGAAGGGTTTTCCATTGGGCTATTTTTCCGGTTCACATTCAACGGGTAAAAACTTCAGGAATAGCGTTCTATCCCCTCTAGTTGTACGCAAACCTTGTGTTTATCATTCAAACACCTTCAGGACTGTGACATACTGTACAGGGTATGATCATACAGGCTGCCCCGCATGGCATGCTTCGTCAACGACTGGTACCCAAACAGGTTCCTTTTCATCATTTCGCAAAACCATGTGTCACTCTGTTTAAATAAAAGAAAATGGATGCATTTTTATTTAGCGAGAAGTTAATGTGTGAAGCATACTTTCCAAAACGTGTAGCTTTTCCTTCATTGATAATTTGATGGAGAGTTGCGGAAACTTCTTTTATCCAAGCCTCTCTTTTGAAATTCTAATGCTACTGGGAGGTAGGCTTAGTGTGCTACGGTCCCCCTAAATGAATGTTGTGAAATAGAATATTGTGATAGTGATTATTACGACCCTTGCTTGAGAAACAGGGGCATGGTCAACAAACATTTAACACTCACCTTAAAAGCGAGACTTTGATACGCGTGACCGACCAATTCTGCGTGTTTGAACCATGTCGTAAATTGGTGGTGCGCGTGATCAACGATGCGCGCTTGTTACTCATGGCAAGCACCAGGGAAGCAACAGATAAACTATATTTTCATTCTATTTTTGAGACTCGCGTCTGGAGAGCGATCATGAATCGTCCACCATATGCACCAATCCGTGAATGGGAGTCGAACCGGCGGCCTTTTGATTTAAGGACATCGAAATAGGGTGGCGTTGCATACTTCTCCGCTATCGAGGTTTTTGAACGCTCCCGCGAGAAATATCAAATTTAAAACTCTGAAAATCTTCTTTGATTACTCGAAACATTTTCATTTTTCGACCGGCAATATTTACGGTAATTCTTTGTAATAAACAACCAAATAAAGACCTACTTTTGGGCTAGGGCTGTGAGGGAAGGAGAGTGAATGGTCAGTGGTGGGGTTAGGATCCGGATGAAAGGACAGATAGACTTGCAGGGGTGGCTGGTTTGAAGGAAATGAGGGGGGACTGGGACAGGTATGGGGAGGTCGGGAGAGAGATGCGGTAGAGTGCGATAAATGGCGGCAGGGAATCTAAGAGAAATATGTTGATAAATGTTGCTCGGGGAAGGAATCTATTTTTCCCACCGGGGGGATTAATGTCCACCATATGACAGCCGAGGCATCGGCACGATGAGTCGGTTGTTACGAAGCTTTGAGTGATGATCATAGCACACAATGTATTAACGCCCATGCCTCGAGCGTAGATATATCTCACACGTGGTCTAACGACAAAAGGAACGGAGACCAGTAAGTCTGGAATTCCTCCCTCCCTCCCTCTCGTCTCCTCTCTCCCTTTCTCTCTCCCGTCCTCTTCCCTCCTCCTCTCCACCCCTCTTAATCGCCCACTCCCTCCCCTTCTGTGCCTTGCCAGCTATCAGCTGGTCGCTCCCAATCGATGCGTAAACATGTCCCCGTTGATCCTTGGCGTGTGCGCTTGTAGTCCATGGGTCGGGTGTTTAATGAGTGGAATCGTTGTGTCGACTCGGGAGGAAGTGTGTAGGTTTCCGAGAGGGGACGGTGGGACAGGGTTGAGACCGGTAGAATCGCATGAATACTTAATCTCTGTCCTCCTCCGTCCCTATACCTCTCTCCCTCTCTCTCTAATTACGCAGCATTTGTATTCACCGCTCGCGATTATTCTTATTTATTAACACGTCTCCTCTTGCTAAAGATCCCCCCCTCCCGGATTGTCACAATTATTCCTCATTCCTCATTAGAGCGCCCGCGGTGGGCTCAAAATATGCTTGTCCGCTCCCACAACGGGAGCGGAAGGTTTATTGAGTCAAGTCTGTTGCGTCCAATCGCGAAGAAACGCGTGTCTTTTCCTGGAAACGCCTGGGTTAATAGAAACTGTTCGACGGTAAATTGTGAGATTTTTCGAGTCGATCGAAGGTAAACTCAACAGTCTCAGTGGTTATGTACGGTCGACTTGGGTTATCTCTGCGTCGCTGTTTTTCGTTCATAAATTTTCATTCCTTTTTCCTTGGCGCAGCGGGATCACCTCTTATAGTATAACCGCCGTCATGTCGAAATCGATTTGTGCTCAATTGCTCGGCAATATTGAGGAATCTCTTAAGAAGTTGGGATCTACTCGTGATGGTTGTAAAATTTTCTTCTCGATGATTATTATTCCATTACTTGGGAAAGATTTTTGAGGGGTATGATTGAGATACGTTGACGATGTCTCGATGGCTGTCAGTTAAGCAGCTAACCACCTTATTCTCAAATCAAGTATAATTCATTCGGGAAAGTGTCCATTACCCGGTGAAAATGCAACTTTTAGCTTCTTTGTCGAGCTGTTTTTCATTTTTATTCATTATGCACTTGCCCTCTTTCCATAACTTAGACACTTGCGTGGGCAAAATAAGCAATAAATTTCAAGAGTTTACCCCTTCTCCCTATTTTCCATAGTCAAGAGTCTTCGGCACCTAAGTCCAATGTGTATTTTATGGCACAATAATTTAGCGTGTTATATTTCTTTATTGGCCGATAAATTTGCTTCAACTCACTCAAAACAGTACCTACTTCTTCAGCGCTTTAATACTGATTGTGGGAGTATATAATTTATTTACGAATGAATAACCATTATGAATAAGTTAATAAAGCGATTTTGTTTTTGCTTTGTTCTGGCAGAAATCTACCATTCCCTGACCCATAATGGGCCGGCAAACCAAGGCAACTGGTTCCCGCAACTCGTATCTTTCAATTATTATTTACTGCAGGTGATAACTCCACCACTTAAAGTCATTCTTATTCTACTTTAATTACGCATAAAGCCTCAGTGATGTGGAGCTTTCTTTCTTTTTATTATGGCCGTTTTGAGCTCAATGAGGTTATATACGTGTTGGAAAACAGATAAGAATAATAACTCGTATAATATAGGTTAACAACTTTTCCGGAGTCGTTTGCAGGGAATATAGCAGCATGTCTGCCTTCGATCGATGCCGTAAATCAGTCCGGTATCTTGGAAAAACATGTATTTCAGTCTGCATGGCTTTTAAAGCACATAAAATACCTTCGGAGGCTTTAGAAATACTAATATGCATAAATTATAAAACATTTTATCCATACTTTATAACATATATGTTATCTCAATGATCATAGACAATATTTAATGTATTTTGGATTGGATATCCTTTGATAAAGTTATATTTTGATACCAGTTTGCGGCTTGTGTTTTATAACAATATTTATTACTGTAAAAACCTTCAAGTTCCATTTCTCTTGAATATGTTTGCATAAATGGTGCATTCATTGGCAAATATACTACATATAATGACGCGTTAAAAGCTCCAACGCGATATCAAAAGCGTCAATAAGGCATGCTAGCGGATCCCGCCTTTGTCGGAGACATAAATCTCGGTGAAACTGGGATAAAAAAACAGTTATCCGAAAAAACTATGTATGAATTCCCCGCTAACGCCTTTCCATTACGTCAAAGAGTGGTGGTGAATAAAGACATCTATATGACCCAAGCTTTCAGCGCTGCACTGGGGATAAATTCAGCAAAGCGCGTACCGGATTCTCACCAGATGAAGGTTACATGAAAGGTGAGATGTGTACGAAATATTCCAGCTCAAAACCGCTGTTTTACTGCATGGAAGTCAACGCCAGGCGATCTTTTTTTGTTAAACCGTACAGTGTCTCTGGGTGAGAAATTTTATTTCTGCCCCCAACCTTACTTCCCAACTCTCCACCTCTCGACGTAAAACGCTGAACGATAAACATTCCGTGTCAACGTTTTTAGAACTGGTTTCCTCAGGCCTCCGAGTCAATATACGGATGATCCTTTGGAAAAGTGTCTTGGAATCTCCGATGCGATCTCTCTCACAGAGTGGAGCTCGTGAGCCAAGATGGCGACTTTTGAGCCACACACTCGATCACTCACTCTTGTGGTTGGTGGGCCGTCCGCGGTGGCGCTGTGGTGCTCTTTGTGTATAGGCGGGCGCGTCAAGGGCGGGAGGGAGGAAAAGCGTCGTAGGATGATGGGGGCATAGGTTTATAGGAGGTTTTTTTCTGTGATAAGGATTTCTATGAGGGGGAGCATTTATTTGGCATTGTGTTGTTTGGAGGCACGCCGACAGCTGAGCTCGTTGGCGTCCAGTGAAAGAAAGTGGTTGTAAAAGGTACATGGGGAAAGCTATTGAAAGGGAAGTATGGTTAACCTGAGGCGATGCCACCTAAATTCTAGTGGTGCTATTTTAATCCTTTTTCCTCGACTTGAATGAGCTTGAGTATCTTGTTGTAACGGAATTACTGCTTCGCTCCCCGAGTAAAATATACGAGCAAGTCATGCACACAGGCCCCTCACTGCGAAAAGGAGTGAACACTACCTATTTCGTTTAAAATAAATAATACTCATTAGGTTCTGCCTTTGGCTAATGGAGTTATTTTGCCTCTATGCACGTTCTACTATTTACTGGAAAGCAAGCACGGCTCCGTATCACCTGATCCAAATAACCGAACCGATCTCAGAGAACGGGGACTGTGAGTTATGTATCAGATGGGGGATAACATGACGTTAACGGCGGTGGAAACTTGATAGGACGGAGAAGGTGATGCTCTTTGGGCGCTCAGAATATATATCAAAAAGGCGACATGGCGAGAGCTATAAATGGAGTAAGGAAAGCTAAAACTTACTCCTGAGTGGTGAAAAGACGGGAGACATCAATATTAATCCTCCTTAGGTGTAAAGCGAGCACTTTATCAGAGTGAAATCCAGTACTGAGTTATCAGTATTATAGATGTACAATCTGTCAATATTTTTGCTGGAAATAAGGAGAAAGCCAATGTTAGAAAAAGATGGATCATGCTCCCCAGCATTCCTCTGTGCCGTTCAATGCAAAATGCTGACTTATGGAAACTTGACGCAGAGTGAGAGATGGATTCATAATCCCCAGTTTTTTCTCACTTCGTTTTTTCAATAAGGCAGAAAACATGCAAGTTCTTTTATTTTAACTTTATGGAGACTGAGTGGCAAAGTTTGCTTATTTTACGCCGGGTGTTTAACCGTAAAACCATACTCAGGTGCTCGAAATTGTTTGCATTGTTCTTATACTGCCAGAAAACCTTATCTGTTTTCCGCCTGTCATTAATTTATGTTGCACTAACTGTTGGTGTCATGTTATCAAGAATGATAGTATGAAACTGACCAGTTGGCTAGTCTCAATAGCTGATCCACGGTTTACTTCACTCCACCGACACATCCCACCATCATCACATGCATTACGAGTTCCCGGTTGTCCAATGTCCTCCGCATTAGCCAGCAGACCACAATAGCTAGAAAATCTCCACATAAGTGTGTTTGTTCCTCGAGCGTCATGTAATATTTCTAAATGTAAATATTATGTGTCATCCTTACGTAGTTGAAAAGGTGTTACAAAGTCAGCATAAAGGAAATTTCCATCTGATAGCATCTACAGTTAATTTCAATTTTGTCTTCAATTGATGGGAGTGAATTTGAAAAGGTCAATTGATAATAAAATACTTTAATTTTCTTATTTCAGATGTAAAAGAAATCGAAAAGAGAAAGGAAGTGCCAAAAGTTAACGCTGAGTCTTTAATCGATTCAGTGACGTATTGAAGCAGAAATGACGTTAAGGGTTACTTATTGCGTTGGCCGAATTGATGGCTTCACTATTATTTGATGAAACATGAATACATTTATTTTAAATACATCGAAAATTCTTTTAAAATTGAAAAAATTACTCTGACTTAAAGCCGACGTCCCACGGTCAAATTTTGATAAACATTTTATACAAATTTGACAAAACAGATGTGCATCGTGTGACATGATGTAATTGTATTTTTTTTAATTTTGGTCAATGGCTTTGAATACAATTCCTTTTGGATCAAAACGAATTGAACCTTCTATACATTTTCATTCAAAAGTACGAAACCAACCAAGCATAGATATAAAAAAAGAAGCATTTCTACCCGCTCTACAGGAGTGTTGCGATCACGGGTATAGGTGTTGAGACATTCTGTGAGTGAATTATTCTCTTCAATTGAACTTTGCTAGGAAGCAATTCTACTCATTGAATGCATGGAACAAAATGTATTCATATTCCGCACAAGAAACGAAATGTACCATAACAAGCTAAGGCCAGGTCTCCCATTGACGTTGTTTTCTCATCTTCACCTCTTTCACTTTAAATACGGCCTATTTATACTTCTAACATTGCCATGAACGCAGCTTCTGCACGTATTCTTCATTTATATTTACTATTATGCCGTTTAACATTTGTTTGTCCTCTTTTTGAGACAAATGTCACCGTGCGTAACACCACGTCGTTAAATACAAAATTGTGAGGATATGATTTTGAATAAAAAATTTGCATGCAAAATATGTTCGCCAAATTTGACCGTGGAACACCGGCTTTATGTCATGCTAATTATTTGCGTTGTTTGCAAATTTTTTTATGGGAAAAACTAAAATGTTTGCGAAAGTTGTCACTTTTCAAGGGAACTAAAATGTATGAGGAATTGTGACTCTGCCGGGTAATGATGATCTACAAGATATATAGTGGGTGCGGCCTGCTTTCAAACTCCTGCACCCTATCCCTCAGAACTAATGGTGGATTCGGAGAGTGTTTTTCATGACCCAGTGATGGCTGGCGTGGTACAAGGGAGACGCAGTTTACGGTCCGCATTCGGTACAAGTGTTTCCTAACTTAACGTGCGTAGTTCCCGCTGCGTGGTGGGCGTTGTCTCCTCTCCAGTCACCGCAAGAAAGTGGAGACGCCATTAATATGGTGAAACGGCAAAGAATTACGGGTTGAATGAAAACGACTGTTGCTAACGTCATCTCCGCAAACGTTTTCCCATAATTCGAAGGGAAAATGTCGCTTTAACCGAGCAATTCCGACATTTAATTCCTCTGAGAGCTCTTAAGGAAAGTTTACAAGATGCAGATAATTCATTTTCAAACATCTCAACGACGTGTAAACTGCTTTACAATTGAGAATTTTGACAGTTGTCCGTTTTAATGTCACTGCTTCTGTCCCCAGAGCGATCCAGTCCCTTTGGTTTTGAGCTAGTTTAGAAAAGATCACGTAAAGTAAAACCACCAATAATATTGGTGAAAATAGTATCATTATGTCCAGTTACATTGTGTGGGTAGATCACCAAATGTATTTTGCTTAACAAACGAGTTTTAGTGGATAATGTTGACAGGTATGTTTCCTTTAAAATACATAGATGAAACCGCATATTTCCAAAAATATAAAAAAACGGGGTAATTTCAATCAGTAATTGAGTAATTGTGATCAGATACCACATATTCAGGTTTATCCTTTGCTCCTCTAAATATCTCACGAAGCCCCCTTTTGCGGGAATGGCATCAGCAACAAGCTTCCTACTACAAGAGTGACTACAAATATTATCGATATGAGTGTTATAAATAGCAGGGCTTATTTCCGGCGATTAGTTATTATTATAACGCAACTTCATGGACATCAATCTGTACCTTTATATTGTTACCTTACTACAGATCGTTAGAAAAGACGAAATCGTTTAGTATTTGCCGGCAAATCTATTGCTACTACTGTTACCTTGACACTGATGGGATCACGGCGTTATTAATGCGGACAGCGCCGTAGAATTTTTTCTATTGTGATCGAAATTCTTCAACCAGCTCTCGAAGGGTGAGGTTGTGTCTACTGAGCGCTCCTGAAACCGGTTTCCTTTCTGACCGGCAGCGATCACCTATTTGACTCCCTGTTTGACCAGCAGCGGCACCGATCACCTAGATTTGTGCAGCAGTGATTTTAGTGTGTTATTTTTTGAAATCGCATCTTGCGAAGTAGTATTCTGAAGTGAAGTAGTGTTGTGAAGTGAAGTAGTGTTGTGAAGTGAAGTAGTGTTGTGAAGTGAAGTAGTGTTGTGAAGCAGCCTGGTCCTGCAGCTGACGGTGTAACGGATAAGTAGTCGCTGACCATCTTATTTTCTTTAATTTATTTTCCTTTATTCAAGTGTCTTACTAGTTTGTCGTGATTGCTTAGTTATAATTTGTCTTGCTTTTGTGGTTAAGTAGTATTATAGAACTTAAAATTATTTATAGTTCCTAGGTATTAATATTGACTCTTAATAATCATTTGATCCCATACGTGCGTGCGTGTTCTAGAAACTGATCCATCGCATTTTTGTTCTTTAACCGTCTAACTACTTTGATAGAAAGTACTTCTTACGCAACCTTGCGTATCGTGCTTGATTCGCTTATGCCCGCCTTATACATTTAGAGGACTTAGTGTAAATTCACATCGTTTAAGTGCTAAAGCCTGTAGAATAGTATGGCCGGCCCTAGTTCCTCTGTAGCGAACCTCAAGAGCAAGGTGAAGAGCGACCTCCTCGAGGCACGTGTCGCCGAACTTGAGAGGTTGGTTGCGGAGATGCACGCCCGGGTTGCGGGTTGTGGGGGTTCTCGGGATCCGGTGGTCGTAGTGTTTCTCCCGGGACCTTGCACAGCACCAAGGTGGTGTCCCGGGCATGCTCGGGGGCGAAAGCAAGTGCGATTGCCCTGGGGAAGACGGTGCGGTCTTCGGGTCGGGGGATGACTCACAGCCTGGAGCCCGGGTGGGTGGTTGTGCCCCAAGGGCGGGGGGCGGTGGCTCGGCCGAGTCGGGGAGTGGGGGAAGAGGAGGCTAATCCCATCCCCGTTCGCAACAGCTTCGCAGTTTTGTCGGAGGACAATTCTGGGGGGCCAGTTAGCGAGGTCAGGAACGAACCCCCCGTTGCAAGGGACTCAACTTCGAACGGCAGCCGGGCTGGGAGGGCAGGGATAGTATTGTTAGGGAGTTCAAACGTCCGGCGGATTTTCCCCCATTTAGAGAAGAGGGCAAGGAGAGACGGAGCGGACCAACGGGTCACCTCCTGGTGATTACCAGGGGGAATCGTACCCAATTCTACGGCGGTGGTAAAAGCAGCGGTGAAGGACACGGGCTGCTCTAGACTGCGGGTGGTGGCCCATGTCGGCACCAATGATGCTTCCGAGCGTAGAGCCGATGAGATCTTGGATTCCTTTAGGGATCTAAACTCGGAGGTGGAACGCGTTCGGAGGGGCACTGGTGTCGATCTGCGACTATCCATCTGCAGCATTGTTCCACGGACTGACTGCGGCCCTCGAGTTTGGGACAGGATTGCCTGGATCAACAAGAGGCTGTGGAAATTCTGTGTGAGCATTGGGGCAGAGTTCGTGGATCTTCGGCCGGTGCTTAGATCGTGCCGGGCTCCCCTCAACTCGTCTGGGGTGCATTATCTCAACGAGGCGTCTGAACGGGTGGCTCGTAGGATTTTTGAGCACTGTAGATATTTTTTAGACTAGAGGGTAGGTCATCTAGTGGGATTTGTAAAGATTTAACCGAACGTAGCCTCCGAGGAAGTCCGCATTGCGAAAATGTTCACATCCAAGTAAACTTAGAAGGACTAAAGCCGGAAAATAGCGACAATATTCCCAAAACTCGTACTCCTGCGAAAGAAATTATATCAAATGTAATAAGCACTTCCAGTGAAATTCGCCCACCTAATACCCATAAGCGTGGAAAAGAACCAACCGACACTCAATCTACAAAATATGACATTAACTTTGTAGTAGTTAATTGCCGTAGCGTTAAAAACAAGCGCGCTGAAATCGAGCATATATTTCAGGACGCAGACGTGGTCATAGGAACGGAGAGCTGGCTTACAGAGGATATAAGTGACAGCGAAGTTTTTCGTCCAGGATATAAAATCTACAGATGCGATCGAAGCGATAGGACAGGAGGCGGAGTTTTTATAGCAGTTAAATCACATTTACACAGCACCGCCCATGAAATAACTGATAATGAAATAGAAAGCGTATGGTGTACAATTAAACAACGAAACAAAAGGAGTATACATGTTTGCTCTTTTTATAGACCTCCAAACTCCAAAATTGATGTTATTTACCAATTAGAAAATCAAATATCCGCATTTACTTTGAGAGACAGTAAAAGTGTAATAATTATTGGGGGAGATTTTAATCTGCCATCTATAAATTGGGATTCTTACACTGTAAAGCCGAATTCAAGGAATAGGGAAATCAGCGAGATCTTACTCAACACACTTACTAAGCACTCACTCGCCCAAGTAGTTGACAAGCCTACGAGAGGAAATAAAATATTAGACCTTTTTGCAGTAAGCCATCCTAGGTTGATAAAACAACTCGATATTATTGATGGCATAAGTGATCACAGAGTAATTTTTGCAGCCTTAAAACTTGAAGTAGAGTCAGCTGTAAAACCGAAACGCAATATTTATTTATTTGATAAATGCAACTTCATAAAATTTGGCGAGATGCTTAATGATTCGTACACTGACTTCGTAGCTAAAACAGAGGACAAAAGCACTGATGCATCATGGAAATATTTCTTAGAAATTCTACGCCAGGGAATCAACGAATATATTCCGCGAAAATTGAAATGTGATAGTAAAGAACCTCGTTGGTATAACAATGATGTTAGGAGGGACCTTAAGAGACAGAGAAAACTGTACAACTTATTCAAAAAGTCCATTACGTTAGGTGACAAATCGAAGGAACTTGAAGCAAAAGAAAGTTACGCTGCACAACGCTCAAAAACCAAGAAATCAATGCGTACTGCATTGCGAAATTTCAAGAAAAAAGTACTTGGTGAATTACTCGAAGAAAATCCGAAATCTTTTTGGTCACATGCGAGAGAGCTTCAGGGAAAATCTTCAACCGTAGATTCTTTATTTGATAAAGATGGCAAACTTGTCACCGATAATATTGACAAAGCTAACACGTTAAATTCCCACTTCGAAAGTGTATACACTACAGACGATACTCCATGTTATTTCGACATTTCATTCACTGAGGAACCGATGAAAGATCTCACTATTCAATGTGATGGGATAACTAAACAGCTACAGTCGATCAAAAATAGTAAATCTCCGGGTCCGGAGGGAATACCCGCGCGTGTCCTCAAGGAATTAGCGCCACAGATCGCACCGTTCTTAGACATAATATTCAATAAGTCATTGTCTGAAGGAAAGATACCAATAGACTGGAAAATTGCAAACGATACACCGATATTCAAAAAGGGAAACAGACATGACCCAGGGAACTATCGACCAATTTCATTAACGTCTATTATAGGCAAGATACTCGAACATATCGTCGTTAGCAATATCATGACGTTCCTGGACAGTCGTAACTTCCTTCATGGCTGTCAGCACGGCTTTCGGAAAGGTAGATCATGTGAAACACAGCTCGCGCTCTTTCTTCATGACGTTCTCAAATCTGGTGAATCGAAAATACAAGTGGACGCATTATTCCTAGATTTTAAGAAAGCTTTCGACACGGTACCTCACAACAAACTTTTATACAAATTACAGTCATGCGGCCTAAACGAAACAGTAGTAAACTGGATACGCGACTTTCTGAGTGATCGTAAGCAAAAAGTAGTTCTTGACGGAATTAGCTCTGATGCAGTTAAAGTGACATCAGGTGTCCCACAAGGAAGCGTAATCGGCCCCCTTTTGTTCATTATATACATAAATGACCTATGCTTTCGAATCAGCAGTAAAATACGTTTATTTGCTGATGACGCTGTCATCTATCGCGAAATTAATGATCACTCTGACTTTGAAATTCTATCATCGGATTTAAACAACGTTCATGTGTGGAGCCAAGAGTGGGGACTCGAACTTAATCTGAGCAAATGTGCGGCGGTACATTTCTTGCGGAGGTCGTCCAACTATCCCCGTGTATATGCTGTGGATGGCGTTAAGATAAAGGCGACAGATGAAGTTAAGTATCTGGGAGTTACGATAACCTCAAACCTATCGTGGGGAACACATATAAGAAATATTTGTGGCAGAGCTCTGAAGAAGCTAGGATTCATCAAGCGTATTGTGGGAAGATTCTCAGATGAAAAAGTAAAAGAGAGGTGCTATTTCGCACTCGTCCGGCCACACCTTGAATATGCAGCAAGCATATGGGATCCGGTGCAGAAAGAATTAATTCGGGAACTTAATAAAATACAAAGGAAAGCTGCGCGATTCGTCAAAAACTGTTACGGGCGTACAGACAGCGTTACGCAGATGTTAAACGAATTAGGCTGGGAGCCGCTAGAGACTCGGAGGCTGCGCGCTAGGCTTAGATTACTTGAGCAATTGAGAATAGATATCTTTCAGAGCGACACGGAGAACATCATATTAGAATCCCACTATATTTCCAGGTCCGACAGAAACGATAAATTAAGAGAGATATTTTGCCGAACGGATAGGTATGGGAAATCGTTTTTCCCCCGAACAATAAGGGACTTTAATAAATGCAAGGCGTAATTTCATAGAGCGTTTCCTTTTTATATGTAAACGGCTGGTGTCCTAACACCCCCCGCCACACGCCTATTGAGGCGGCTTGCGGGGTAGTATGTAGATGTAGATGTAGATGAAATAACTCCACACCACCCTAATATATAGTATTTTAGGCTTTAAATGAGCCGTGATATCTTCTTCTATCATGGGGATAGAAGAAGATATCACGGCTATCAGCGTTGTGGTCACCTGGTAGTAACCCTTCTTGGGATGGGCAGTGTATATAAAAGTACCGGTATTTTTTTTAATGAGTATTTTAAAGCAATAATACTACTCGTCCGGTAGTACCGACGAAAAAATACCGGTATACCGGTATATAATTTATGTGATTAATTAAATATTTTAATTTATTACAAATTAACAAACGTTTAACTCTAATTTTCCGGTATTTCGCCAAATTAGAATATCAGTCCAAAAAGATACGCAGAAATTTCCATGCATCGGCATTTTTCATGAACATTCATCGCGAATGAAAGATCTAAGGCTTTCCCGTCGTATAGCGATGTTTGGGGTTGCTCGGGTTTCCGACCGAACTCTGCTCCATTTCTGCCGATGTCGGAAAGCCGAACAACCCCCAACATTCATCGGGAACATACATTGGCTATTCAGTAAATACTTTTATTTACTTTATGTTTGCGCTCGTCGCTTTTTTTAATTATTTTAAATCATATGAAGAACGATCGGTTTTGTTTTAATGTTGTGGTCAGGTAAAATCCCCTGTTATAATGATCAATCCTTGCGGTCGCACCAACGTTTAACTTATAGATTTACGGTTCAAATAATCGATTATCTGGTGTCCGGCATGCGTTAAAAATTTATACTTACCTATTATATCAATAATGACAGCAAAAATATCTCAACTTCACTTTTTCTTTGACGATGTGTGTTTGTGCTCGTCGCTCTTTGTTGGAATGATTTTAAATCATAATATGGACGATCGGTATTGTTTTAATGTTGTCGTCAGATCCCCTATTATTCATCCTTGTGATCAACCCTTGTGGTCGCACTAACATTTAACTTACAGGAATAAATATTTGTATTTATACCTACGGTTTAAAATCATCTATTATCTGGTGCTCGCCATGCGTCAAACATTTAAACCTACATATTATATCAATAATGCTAGCAATCATATCTCAACTTCACGGTTGTGTAAATAAGAATAATTAATTAAATAATTTTCAATATACCTAATTTTTAAAACGAACCAAAAAACATAAAATAATTTTCCGTGAGCCCTTATACATTTTTGAGGGTGAATTTTTAGTGGCTATGGAGGTATTTGTAAGACTTGAAGAGAAAAACGTGGGGCGCAGGCAACCCATGATAATTAAGGAGGAGTAAAGGGACCAGGTGTCGTTGAGTAAACTCCCACAGTTAATACAATTTGCAATGCACTGAAATTGGTTGGGAATCATCCGGATTATCTATTTATATTATCAACTGCCTGCGCCCCACGTTTTTCTCTTCAAGTCTTACAAATATCTCCATAGCCACTAAAAATTCACCCTAAAAAATTTAGAAGAGCCCAGGGAAAATTATTTTATATTTTTTGGTCCGTTTTTAAATCGTAGTATATTAAAAAAAAGTTTTTATTATATTAATTATTTTTTGCTTTTTAGTCTTATGCCCGGGTGAGAGTTTCCAATCGATTTTATACATCTTGATGAGACTCTGACAGGGACACACAGATGTATTTCAGGGTAATCTATGTATTTCAGTTTCTGTTCAGCTGACAATGTGTGGAATTGAAATAGTCAATTAATCGTTAATTAATTACTTAATAGGGTAGTTTCCTTCATCAAAGAAAACAGAATTCATTTATTGCGACAGGTGGCCCAGCATAAACGTATTAATTACACGCAAATTATTTGGATTAAAAAGTCTTAGTTTCCATGAACATTGAACGTTAATTTTAAGTTCATTTGAAAAGGCTCGGAAATGGCGGGACAGCAGCAGCTTTTATGATGACGTAACAGGTAGATAGTCAACATTGCGAGGTATGTGGAATTATCATCGACTGTACTTACTACTGTATTTCAGAGTCCCTAAAATCTGGTGAACATGTATTAATATACCTCGATTAAAATGCTCAATGTTCGAAAAGTCTCCTCCATTGAGCATGCCATTAAAAGACGTTTTATAAGCTCCTACGCTCCCTGCTAGTACAGAGCTACCGCGAAGGAGTTCCTCGCGGCGAGCGTCGCATGCGCAGTGAAATGAATAACGAAACTGCGTATCTGTGACTTCGTGTTCAGTGGTGTTCCGGCTTGGTTGTTTACTTTTTGATCACTTTCGTTTTGACAAAGATTTCCTTTATCTCATCTTCTATTCCTCTCATTTACCATTCCTATCATTCATTATTCGATTAGTTACCTTTCGTTATCAGTTCCTTTTGCTGATATACGAAGCCACAAGGTTTCAGAAAAACTAGTTCAATGGCTTTACAAAATGGTTTTGTGAGAGGAAGTTCGGACAATCTACCGAAAGTGGATGTGGCCATGGTGGTGGAGTTTTTCAGAGAAGATGTTCGGTTTAGTGCAAGTGAAATCAGAGGAGTAAAGCAAGCAAGGTAAGTGTTTTGACCATTGAAATGAATTCGTTTATTATTGAAATTTTATGCAAGTAGATATTTATATGACGTACCTTAATTCACATATAAAGTGTGCTTATCGCGAAAGTGGCAAAGTTACTGCGTAAATTATAAGTGAAACAAATCTTTTGCTAAAAATACGAGTGAAACAACGAATCAGAAATAATATTTTGAGTATATATTTGTACCTATATACTTTACATAAGTATAGTTTTGTCGTTATTGCACGAAATTGCATTTAAATGTAGTTGTAATAGTGTCACTTGCATTAATTAATGATGATGATATGTTCTATATGTTATCTAATTTTTACTGGTTTAGAAAAACGATTAACAACAACGCATTGAAGGTCATGTTTTCCTGCGTCATTCAATGAACTCACTTTTACTGGATATGAGGACAAACTTTGAAATCTATTATGCCATTTCAGCGCTTCACGTGAGCAGTATGGAGATGCTGCCATTGGTTATGTCCAGCTCAAAAGGGAGCGATCTACGTGCGTGGTCAAGGCTCAAGTGTGCCCTGAGCACAGGGTCAGAGGGAAAGCATATGATGTTACTCTAATTGTTGAGGAAAGTAAGGAAAAAGTCGCTGTTCTTCAATGCCATGATTTTGCTAGTTCTGAAGGTAAGCAAATTCCATCGTGGAATACTTATTGTAAGGCTATCAGCACCGACGTATCACAAGATTAAAAGTAGTCTATCGTTGAGCATATGTTCATCATATTCATCATCTTTTCAATCCTTACTAAGTTGCGTAGACTACAACGAACAAGAGAGCGGTAACAGGAACGACAATTTTTCTTTTTTTTTTTGAGAAATAAGTCTACTGTTATGTCTCCACGTATAAACTGATAGCACATACCAAATGTAAATAAAATGAATTTTTACTTATTTGAATGCAAATGATTTCTTGTAAATCTATCAGTTCATTTCCTCATGCTAAAATCATTGCATGGTATTGGATATTGATACACGGTTACAGTACATCCAAATCACCTGTAATCATCTTCCAACATTGCTATCAAGTGAGTGGTGTAAGGACATTTTGCGATATGTGCTGTATTTTAGGGTGTTTCTGCAGGTCAGATATTTTGATATTGACATTGTGAAGCATCACCCTTTATATCTTTAGTGCCTGAGGACATGGTGGCTGAGTTATCCTTTGAAATATCAGCACTGAAATACATAACTTGGTGGAAAACCTGAGATTACTTTACATATACCATATGCTGGGATAGCACCAAATTCTTTAAAATGTGCTTCAATAAAAATCAACAGTACTATTTTAAAACTCCTGTAATGTATCTTTTTCATTCAAAGTAAGTTGTCAGGTAACTAGCGAATTTAAGTTCATTTTTATTGTTAACCTACAAGGTTATTATGATTGAATAGCTGCTTTATTCTTTCTCTATATGTAATCAGCATTGTCAAATAATGCTTGCATGCATCTAGATGACCAGATGATTTTCAGTAACTTAAAAGAATTTATTTGAAATTCTTAAAATGGCAAAATAATTGTGGAAATATTTTGTTGTTTTAATGCTTGCACTGCATATTCTGAGAGTTATAATTCAATAAGCACTATTCTCAAAATCCAACTTCCATTCAATCCATTTTCAGACTACATCAATTGTGGTCTAAAGAAATTTATAGAATGATTTGAAGGAGAATGTTATACCTTGTGTGTATACAAAAATCCAGAACCCATTTCTTCGAAAAGCAAATATATACAAAGAGAGAATAAGAAACTCATTGTATTTTTTATTTGATCTTTGTGTTTCAAGACTTAATGTAAATAAGAAGCTTCATGAATATTTTGGAATTGTTTATAATTAGGTACTCATAAAAACAACAGTTTATTATCATACTTCAACAGAAATGTAAAGTATGGGTATATATACATACAGCATAGCATAATTTGTTAACAAAATGCTTAACATTTTAAAATATTTTCAGGGGGTTGTAAGCATGCAATAGCCCTGCTAATGTGGGTCCACAGGCGGAGTGAGGAGCCATCCCCGACTGATGTAGCTTCTTATTGGGTAAAACCCAAACTTGGAGCTTGCGTTAGTGGAAAGGAGTATGTTACCACTGTGGAGCTAGGAGGATGTGAGCCAACTACTTCACAGCACCCTGATAATACCATGTTTTTGAGCAAGGTTCTTGAGGGATCGAAAGAAGAACACTCGCTACTAAAGAAAAATGTAGCTAAGAGACCACTTTTGAAGGAAGAGGAACTCTCACTTCATTATGCTGGAATACAATGGATGGAGAGGCACGGAAATGATAAAGTGAATGCTGACATTTTTTCAAACTTTGCTAAGCAGTTCATCACTAATGAATTAATCTGTAGTGCTTTTACCCAAAGTAAGGGTCAGGTGGAGTCTCCATTATGGAATGAACTTAGGTATGGGAGGATTACAGCTTCAATTCTGCATGAGGCATCTCGATGCAAAAAAGGTGTGTCCTTACTTAACAATATTCTTGGGGGAGGCTCTGCTCTTATTACTAGAGCAGTTGCCAGAGGCAAAGAGTTAGAGCCTCTTGTGCTAAGGGAAGTGGAAAGAAAAATTGGGGTGAAAATTGATAGTTGTGGGATTAAACTCTCTGCAGAGCATCCCCTCTTTGGTGCATCTCCAGATGGTGTAACTACAGACTTCATTGTGGAAGTTAAGTGTCCTTCTAAGGAAAGCACGAAAGTGCTCTATGTGAAAAATGGAAAAATTACCCCTAAATTAGAGGCTCAAGTTCAGCTACAAATGCATTTGATGCAAATAAATAAGGCATTGATATGCATAGCTGGACCAAATTTTGAATCAGAGAGAGGGGTGCAATTAATGTGGGCAGATTATAATCAGGCATTGACAAATTCTTTAATGTGCAATGCATTGAAATTTTGGGACAAGTTTGTTTTGCCTAAAATTATAACAAGTTGCCAATAAAGTGAATATTTATTGATCTTTATGGAGTTCACATTAATTAATTTATCTTTATGGAGTTGATATTAATTAATTTATGCTTCCATGAATCCATGCTTCCATTTTCAGTAAATTTGTGATCATGTTGTACTATAGATCAGGAAAGTTACTCCATGGAAAGATATTCAGTGTTGTTTGTGTAAGTAAACTAGTACTTCTAATTAGTTTAACCTGGCTGATGAGTGTTGTAAGAGTCCACTGGTATATATGTGTTGATTATTTTTTTAACAGTAATGGCTGTAAATTGATTAACCCGCTAGCTATAACAACTATTTGGTCCAACATTCCAACCAAAGTGTTGTCTATTGTTGAGTGTGGTGCTAGGAGCTTGTATTCCCTAAATCTCCGAATTAATCTTTCCACGTGAATCCGAAGTGCTGCAATTCTCTTTGTTTCTACAGCCAAAGCTCGAGACATTTTGGTTCCTGCAGCTACACTTGGAGGTCTTACAAGTTTGCAATCCTTCATTGATAGTAAAGGCTCAATATGCTTGAAACCTCTATCAGCCATGACATGACATTTAGAAGGAAGTGATTCCAAATACCCGCTTACTCTCACTATTTCTTGGTCTGAGATCCTACCTCCATATCCTTTTGAAATATAGTTTATGAATCCATGGGGCTCACACGAAACTAGATATTTAACCGTGTTACATTTCTTGTATTCCGACCATGTTAAAGCTTGATGAATGGGATTGGATGGCTTTTGTATTTGTATTTCAAAGCAGTCTATTATGGATCTAACCTTTGAAAAGTTTGCTCGGAAGGAAATGGGCAAGCAGAGTTTATTTGGTACTTCAGTGAAGAAAATGAGTGTTGATAGGAAGTGAGACAATAGTGGTACTGTTTTTCTAAATATTTTTGAAGAATATGACTTCTTAATTCCAAATTGATCTCCTAGGCGCTCAAATGAGTCATTTAACCTAATTTTCATTAAGCTTAAAAACAAGTTTCTTTGTGTAACGTTGGCTGACTTCATCAGTAAATTTGTGACAAAGAGATGACTTTCATTTAGCCCTAAGTATCGCAGGGGGGCTTTTAGGATGAGGGATTCAATAGTCCTGTCTGTGTTATTGTCAGACTTGTACGCAGAAGGAGAACTTAAAACTTTGACGATGCTATCATTTTCAGAACTCATTTCATCCATGCTGGTGTACTTCTCTGGGGAGTCTGATTGTGAAAATGAGATCCGACGCTTGATGTGACTTTTCCTCAATTTAAAAGGTGATGATGCTATTTCAGCTAACTTAACAGAACACTGTATTCCCTTTCTACGGTAATGTGGTATTATGTTAACTTGGATACTTTTGGAAATTTTCCCATTGCCTTCATCACAGAGTTCTTCATCACTGCTGTGCTCCTCGCTGAGGTAATTGACATCGTCATGGGAAGTTGATTGCTGTTCTTCCACTGTGACAGTTTTTTTTGGAGGGTACTTTTTAGGTGACTTAATATTTTTCCCTGGAGGCAATATTGGCTCCTGTATGGAAACATTTTGGAATTTAAAATTATTCTGCAAAATCACACCCAGATTGTTCACACCATGAGTACAAATATTAATGGTGGACTCACTTCTGATAATAAACATGTGGATGGTGGCACATCAATTGCGAGGGCATTTATCACTCCTGTAGGCCGCAATTGCTATAATATAATCATTAAACATTGTGTGAATAGGTTAAAGACATAGGTAACACCACGAAGTTACGAAAAATAAAGTAACAACATATGAAGTAATAAACTCACTTCTTCATTTCCTAGAGCAGTTTTTTTCTTCAATTGAAGGACTTCAGATATTATCTCTTTCCTTGTTCTTTTAAGCGCCAATGGACGAGGAACTTGTGCCTTTGCAAACCGTCTATCACTTTGGCAATCAAAAATATGGGGCACTATGTCTTCTTTAACATTTCATTTGCAACCAGTCATTTTATGTTCGATGTAATTTTTGAAATCATCTTCCAGCTGAAGTTCATATAAATAACATTTCACATGATTGCATTAACCAAGAAATACCTTGTATTTTCGTATAATTCAAATAAAGTAAATACTTTGTGAGCGAACACTAACTTTAAAATGGTCTGTGCAGCAGTAGAAGCGAGTGTTTTTGTTGCTGGGGTGGTACTCTCTTCTGACAGCTTTGAACCACAAAATCCTCCTCTTCCGGCTTAGTGGAACCGCGACGTAACCTTTTTTGACATCGCTAATTGTTGTTGTGTGACACTGCGGCACAAAACAATTTTTATAAACAAATGTTCTAGGAGGCATCTTACTGGTACTCCTTGGGGAATATGATGCTGATCAGCTGATGCAGTGAATCACGAGTTCCCATAAATGGTCTGTGATCACAGTGAGGGGTGATTTACGCATTTTAGTTGTTTTAGTATTTGCTCATACATAGTTTGCTTCGAGATTTTGCCATCCATTATGATATTGACCGTCGGCCTTTTTTGCTAATTTCATGTTCTGGCAATGACACCTCGACGAAGTGGATGAATTAAATTAATGTGTATTCGTATCATAGCTGCGGCGTAGCACCTGCTCTCCGTATAGTTATTAACTGACGATTTCGTGCTTGCTTCTCTCAATATTTTGCGTACCAATCTCATTATTTCCTATTTGTAGTGCATTTCATTTCCCACTGACGAAGCGGAAATAAGACTCATCATGTTACGGAATGGGTTTCAAGTTTGGGAAATATTTCAAAATTAATACGAACAAAATAGTTTATTTCATGCCTTCCATATTAACTTTACCTAAAAAATAGGAGCTAGCACCATTAGTTTTACAATATATTACCATAAGAGTTTCATTCCTCATACCGTAACTATAAATGTATTTCATTATTTGAAGAGGTTTCTCTATGCGACTAAAGCCCAAGCTAAATTAATAAATAAAGCTTATTTCCATTTTACACCAAGTTTACTTTGTGTATGGGTTTTTTTCACGTCAATAAGTTTATTGTTATATTAAAGCTTTCTCGGCGGACGTCGTCTGCAGATGAAGCAGCTTACGGTGAACCACCTAGCGGCAGCGGCAGGAGTAGTTGCGTACGTACCTCTGACGTCACACGTAGGATTAACCAGCATGCAATAGTTTGCCGTCGCGTTTTCGCGCCGTTGAATTTTTTCACTTTTTAATTAATAAGGAAAAATACTTAACGCCATTTTAAAATCGAACGGCTTCAAATACATACTCCAGGGGTTATAAACTTCAGATCTAGGCAATAAAAGAAAAATAGGAAACCACCCTATTGTTATAACATATAGCTACCATTGCCTTGTCATCCACTTCTGAGCTATGTTTAAAATTACAAGCCTCTACTAGCACATCAGGAAATATGTTAATTAATTAACTGTTAATTAATTAATCAATTAATTGGTATAATAGATAGCTAATATTGCATTTTCATCCACTTCTGAGCTATGGTTAAAATTTCCAGGCTCTAGCTGATCGGGAAGTTAGTTTAAACTCGGTTGCAATATTCCACCCAGACAGACAGACAAACATGACGGAAATCGAACTAATAAAAACGTGGTAAAATAAGACAAACATGTTACGAGAATATTTGAAAATTAAGTGTAGTTTGTAAATTTTTGTAGTTAGTTCCGTTAGTTGACGCAAGATGGCAGCACTTTCTAAATACCGGTAATTTTAGTATCTTTACCGTCGGTAGTGCCGATTTTAAATACTGGTCGGAACTGACGGATTAAAAAAAAAATTAATTGGTACTACCGAGTATGAACCGGTATTTTTTGTCCATCCATAAACCCTTCTTCCCTCCATACCTTTTGCAATTTTTTATGTAAGCAGAAGACATGTTGCTACGCATGCGTTCATCACGTTTATAAAGATAAATAAAGGGGAATTTTAGTGATAGTTTTAGGTGAATTTTTAACCGGCCCTTTAACTTTTAATTTGATAAGTAAGATTTTAAACCCGTCGCCAATCGGAACTGAAATTATTCCACTCAAGCAATTTTACGTATGCGCATTTATTTCGTCTCCAAATGACAAAACATTCGGTTGTGTGAAATGTGAAGAGCTCTCTGGTTTTTAACCGGGTTATGGTGTTAAACTGCACCGACGCTTCGATGGCGTAGTCTTCCATCGTATTCAGAGTGAATGATTTTCGCCAGAATCTGTCAGATATTTATATATATTAGGCTGTGATCCACCACTGCAGAACTTTCGGGATGGAAGAGCCTGATGCACCTTTCATGTCCCTTGGGGCGTGTTTATACGCGTGGTGGAGCACAGCCTGGAAAATGGCCACACAATTGACTTTGCCAGCACCAGAGTTCTGTGCAAACCAAGAGACTACTGGGACTGTGTGGTGAAGAAAGCTGTGGATATCCGGCTGGAAAAGAAAAACTTCTACAGGGGCAAAAGCTTCCAACTTAGCAATGCTTAGAAACCAGCTCCGAGAATGCTGATGAAAGGGCAGGAAAAATCTGACCGATCACAGTTAGCTTAACTAAAATGTGCACACATAAATGTCTGACTCCCCCAGAGAACAACCAAAGCCAAAGACTTTATAAGAACTATTGTAGTGCACATATTTATGCCCCATGTTAATCATTCAGAGTCTATCACTGTTATTATACATTTATTATGATTATTACTTGTTATGACATGACGACGATATTTTAGGGTTTCCCGTCGTCCTAAGGGCAAATGCCAGGTCAAAGCGTTCCCCACTCTTCTCTCACTTTTCCCACTGACACAACTCCAGGAGAAGGATATTTGTGCCCTGAAGAGGCCAACGCCAGCGTCCACATTTGCGTTGCTCTTTCTTCCTTTGTTATATTTGTTATGTTACGTTTTACGTCTTTCATTTCCTGTACCTTGCAAATGTTGGAATAAACACTTTTTGAATTGAATTGAAATGCAAAAATCATTCACCCAGAAGACGATGGCAGAGTACGACATCGAAAATTCGGTGCAGTTGAACACCATAACCCGGTTGGAATCCGATAAATCTTCATGTTAAGCATTCGCCGGGAAAGACTCAGATCCTACATTCGGTTGTGTTGTTTAACTAACGACGTCATTGTTACCAATTACTGGTTGATTAATTTTTCCTTGCGAATTCAAATACGGGCGAACTATGATTTCAGACGGGAATCGCTCGAGCACTCGCGGAATGAGGCATTTCCTGAGAGCTGGCCATGCACCGGCGGAAGAGCACACTTGCACACGCAGACGAGACAACTCGGGAACCGAGAGCGGTGACCTTGACTGAGCTGCTCAAAATAGTCCGGAACTTTGGGGGATAATGCGATTGGGTGCAATCGTGCTCCAATGACGTCCTCATCGCGAAAATTATTCCGTCCATCTAGAGCTGCGAATTTCCAACGTGAGTAGGCATAGCGATTTATTCAGCGGAGGGAAGAAAGCGCCATGATTCAAGGCTTTTTTGACCGTTTTCATCCTTACGTACAAAGGGAATGTAGTTGAAAATATCATGGAATAAATTGGAAAGGAAATGAGTTTAAAAAAATACCACGGAAAAAATGACATAGTGACATTTCAAGAAAAGTAATGGTGGTATGTTTTGATTGTTTTGCGAAGGCCTTTTATTTTTTCCCACCTACATTCATTCCAGTTTTTTTTTCAAATACGAGCGTCGACATTTAATAATCTCAGCAGTACAGAGGAGACAGATATTATCATCTCGAAATCGATCTCGAAATACCAAGAAAATCTCAATTTGGTGTTTAGTGGTGAGGTTGAAATAAAGAAACATAAATTGAGTTCTGATGTATTTACCAGTTATTCTACTGCAAAGGTTTGGAGTCTTTTTTCCCCTGAAAGATTTCCGGTGCTTGGAGTGTCACATTATTATTCGAAGCGGACGTGGGGGCGACTTATTTTACGCCATGGACATTGGCGGGCAATTTATGCGCAGGCAATAGAAAAAATTTACTAGCTGGCATGGTTTCAAGCATCCTACTCGGATCGCTTAGGTATAGGGATATAACTCGATTGGTATTGGACAGTAAACTGGATTACTCGCTTAAAGTTGTGACAAAAAACATCTTTCAATTGACTATGGGCCAAGGGACTCAGGTCTTCAGATAGTTTAGTCGCTCTTACAATTAGTAAGTGCCAGTCGCTCACTTTTGAGTTTGTTGTAGACGCGGAGGATATTTTAGTTGAGCTCGGAATGTCGTGGTGATCCAGCGAATGCATCGATTCGCATGTTCTTTCGTGTGACTACAATCTGGTGGACTTGAATCTTACCTATTTTATGAACGGTTAATTTAATCCCCGTTTAAGGTTCTTTAGCGGTAATCGTGGATCTGTGAGAGCATATTTTAATGATTTTTTAACTAAGTCGACAAACATTCTTGAACCACATTTCATTTGAGTGCATCGGTTTATGCGTTGGAATTTTCACCTTACAGGCAGTATTGGAAATTATGCAAGAATTACATTTTAATTTTCTTGCTTTAATGAGAGCATATAATGAATTGAGTTTTCGGCGTGGTATTCGGAATTTTGGCGAAATTATATTGAAATATTTTTTTTCTTTCGAATAGATACTGGACTCGTCGTGGCTCCATGATATTTATTAGAAACGATTGTAATGATAAGAAATATATTATTTCAGGTTTAGAAGAACATATGTGCATATATAATTGAATTATAGCGAAATATATTTTATGTTCTATTTACATATTTTGCGTGCCTGTCAAAAAAGCATTTAATTTCCAAAAAGCCAAACCACTATCATGCAATTTTTTCACCTCATTCTATAGATTGGAACTAATGAGAACTCGTATGCAAAGCTTCACGCAAATCCGTACATTCACCAAAATCGCTTCAACCAACTCAAAGAATACTAAACGTATTTATTTTCCCTTAAAGTCAGGATGTTACGTCACAATCTCTGCCTTACGGGCTAAGTTTACCACCGCGAAAGTGCTGGTTTGGGCAGCGCTTATTAGCCAGGTAATTCGGTGGTTCCAGTTATTCCAAACAATTATTATGTCTTGGATGGCAGTTGTGATTGGTCAAGTGTTTGAATTTTAGTGCTTGTGATAGTCATCTTGAAATATTCAAGTAAGGGAATTTTAAAATGTTCATTCGTTGCCCGATTAATTTCTCTTCAAGTGATTAATCTGCTACTCTCACATTTTCTCCGGAGCTTCTGAGATGACTGCCCCTGTAACCCCTACGTTTGACGTCCTCTTCCGAAGAAGTAACTGTTTTGCGATGCTTAGTCCCACCATAACCGTATTTAATCGTAGGCGTGTTTATGCGGGTCCAACATTGTCCAATGTTACCGGAAAAAATTAAGAACAAAGAAATATTTAGTCAATCTCTGAACACCTTAAACAATGGTTATTCATTCATGAAAGTTATTTAAGTGTATTTTAATTTCTCGTTGCGTAATTTGTTTTCATTTACGTACTAGTAAATGATATCCTCCATGTTATAGCTAACTGCTTATGAAATGGTGATCACTTATAAATTGCTTAAGAAATTTAATTTTTATTGCCTTTATTTTTTTTCTACTGTATTATCTCTCTGCTTTTAAGATTTCTTTTGTGACCAGGCGTCCTGTGAAATGATTGTGCCTCTAATAAAGACTAGCTTTATGGGCTACTTAAAACTCCTGGATATATTGACTACGTTAGATTTATATAGTCCCATTTCTCATGTTCCACTTTTCATCATTTGTGTTGAAATTGTGACGAAGTTTGCATGAAGCTTTATTTATTCCTATAGTATCAATATTAAAGCAGTAAGTATTTATTCATTCATTTTTCGAGCACATGTTAGTTCTTAGCGCTGGTCGTCCGATTGACTTATGGGCTAATTTCATCCCATATTTTAACATTTAGAATGTGTACAGAAAAGAGGATAACATTCAGTTCAAAAAGAAACCGACAATTCAGCAACAGATGCAAAATGACCTGGATAAACTGAAATATCTTTTATCTGCTAATAAACTTGTCTTAAGTGGAAAAACCATATTAATGCGTTTTAGTTTAAGAGACAGGAAGGACTATATTGATTACTTGTATTTTAAGTGCGTCAGCTGCCTTTCTTCCAAGGACAACCTGTGTAAAAATTGTCTCATAATAGAGCAAGTCAGTAACATCAAGTATTTAGGTCTTGCTATTGATGAGAACTTGAGTTGGAAGCCTCATTTGCCAAAACAAAAAAAAACTATATCAATATCGTGCTAAGGAAGTTCTATCATCGAAGACAAATATGTAATCTTCCCGTCCTAAAAATTGTGTATTATTCTATTATTGTACATTCTAAGCTGCAGTATGGGCTTAGCTGTTGGGGTGGAACCTACATCTCAAATATGTATCCTGTTATAGTGGCACAAAAAATAATTAGATTGGTAATGGGTGAAAAACGAAATGTTTCATCCTTTCCTTTATTTTAAACATTGGGTATACTACCCCTCATGCAATTATTTATTTTCAGAGTATTACGATTGTTTAATGTCAGAGGAGGGAATGTCACAGGTTGTGTGAATGTACCGTTTTATGGATTGAGGCCACGGAATAGAGTTAATGTTTCCAAAACTAATAATGAAGCCTTTAGGAGATTCTTTTGTTATTGTGCTCCCAACATATTTAACCGCCTACCAACTCACATTGCCTCATCTAAGTCGGTTAGAATATTTCTAAAATAATTAAAAACATGGCTGTTCTCCGTTACAAATATTGAAGATTATTTTTAACTTTAAGAATAATCTCTGTAACTATGGAATGTATTTGATCAATTAGTATTGTTTTATAACTTTATTTCCCGATGTTTCCTGGTATATGATTGTGTAAACACACTTTAAAATGCAATTAAATTTGTAATATGCTGACTCTACTGCAAAATGAATTGTAATATTTTTATGTTGTGGCCTCGCACCAGCCAATTATATTTGGTAAATTTAAATGATGGCAACCCCAACACAGGTTTTCTTTTACCTCAGGGGTGTCTGTTGTTCCACAAATCAATTGTAAACTTTTTTTTTGTTTTTGTATTTATAAATGGTGGAATTAATACTACCACTACTAAAAATATATACAAAATTCACTTTGAAACAATCATGGGAATTGACCGGGATACAAACCGGGATCTCCCAATCGTGTCTAAGGTGTTCTAACCAGTTACTTTACCAATCAACCTTGATTTCATGTGAAGTTCAGCGCGTGTTAGTACAAATAAGATATTCTCCTTTCCAGTCCACATTGTAGCACGGGGCACTGGTTCGTGCTTAATAAGCCACAGTCGTGGAGGATAAAACCTGCATTGTCACTTTAGAACGACCAACTTCTGACAATATCCAAACATTGGGAATGCACAACGTATTTGGTAGTCAGTCTCTCGCTCGGTTGCATAGATATACTCTAATCAGGGATGAAATTCGCCATGAAAAAAACATTTGACTTGACTGGGATTCGAACCCGGTTATCCTAACCGCCCATCTGTTGTGTTAGCCACTTACACCACCAAGTCATCTCACTTGCCATGACGGGAAATTTAGAATACACACGGACGGTGTAATTGTACTTGAACTCGGCGGACTAGGAGAGGAGTTGTATTTCGCGTAGTAACGTGTAATCTTTACCACCGCTCGGCTGGAACTTTCTCGAAGCATTTCAGGCCCACCCTCCCGACGGGACGGGATGCCTTCAAAGCACGTCAAAGCCGAGGGGAAGAGCACCTCGAGAGGTTTTCTGAGAATCCGACGGAGGTGAGCCCTTAGCAATTGACGGGCCGCACGAAAGTGCTTATGCATGCCGATGGAGTCGGCGGTGGACCGCTTCGAGCGCCAATAGAATTATTGTGGCGCAAATAAGGACGCGGGGCGCGGGGTACCCGGAGAGAGGGGGGCTGGGTTGGGTTGGGGAGGGGACGGCTTGAGGGTCCGTAGTTGGAGGTGGTTGGAGTGTTAGGGGGGCATCAAGGAGCGGGAGAGAGTGGGCGGTTCACTCCCCGGCAGTAATTCATGCAACCTCCATGCTACGAGAGGCGGGCCTGGAAAATAAGGGAGTTACGGCCAGCGGGTAACGTGTTATTTGACGGCGGGGAAGGGTGTATGAGATTCGTGGCTCGTATATATGTAATAAACACTCCCTGGGGGAGAAAAGAGGTGGAGGTGTGGGGAGGGGAGCGGGGACGGTTGGGGGGAGGTGGTAGGAGGAGGAGGTTTGGGTGTCTGCGGAGAGTGTGAAATATAAGTATTGACCGTTTCGATCTCACATCTCTCTCTCTCTCCCTCCCCACACCAAAAAATCCCCTTATCCTCCTCCTCCTCCTCCTCCCCCCCCCCCATCCACCCACCCACCCAACTTCATCTTTCACAGCCTTCATCTCCGGCGCCAAATCCATTCACCGTCATGATTGATAACTTGGCATCCTTTTGTGCTCACCCACTCTGCTTCTCCCCCTCTCCCTCTTACCACCCCCCTCCCCTTCTCCCCCTCCCACCTCAGCCTCTCCAAAAAGTTCCCCCAACCTCACTCAGAGCATATCACCTCACCCTCTTCAACCAGAACCCCCCCCTGCCCAACACCCTATGGCCCCGTCTCATTCCCAGCGCCGGCCCTGTAATGGGCGAGCTTTTCGCATCGGCGGATTTCGACGGGCTCCTTCTTCTAAGGCCAAGCAGAGAACTTCTTTTCCCGAGCGAACGGGAAGATTGGAGGCGGAACGCCCCGGCACCGTCGATTAGCAGAAAAGGGTCCACGTCACCTTGGTTCCTGGGCGCGGGGAAGGTTCCGGTGACGCCTGCCATGCGGTCCTCATTCAGGGGTTCCTTGGCAGGGCTCGTCTCGGCTCTGTCGCGTCGGTCCCGCTTTGTTCCCGAGCCTCCCCTGGTGGTCTTGGTCACCTTATGCTCCTCACCCTTGAAGGTAATAAAGGGGAAGAGTGCTTTACCTCCGCTCTCCGCTTTGGCTTAAATGCTTCCGAGGGGAAATTCGGATCATTGACGCGGCCTTTTTGGGTTTTTCTGGTCGCCACGTTAAAGAGGGTGATGAATTGACGGACCCCCTCCTCCTTCCGTTTCCTGGTAGTTTGCCGTCAGACTCATGTCCGTTGTTCAGGAAATAATGTGGTCAAATATGCCTCGATCGGAAGTTGTGCCACCACGTCAAATGATGATAATAAAGTGAAGGCGTTCCGGGCATAATACTGAGTTCATAGCGTCGGTGCTTATGGAATTGAGAGGTTGGGACGCCCCTAGTCTGGTTTTCGCCTCGATATTTTGGCGGCATGGACCATTACGAGGCTCGGGTCGTTACATTCAATGGTATCCAGTCGACAGCTGTGATCGCATGTGCCACGAAGGGCGGAAGTCCATCTGAAGTAAATGATCATTGGAGTTCAATTTGCTAATAATATTTCATCTGGCGAGATGCGTGTAGCTTTCGCAAAAGTTCCCGGGGCACCCTTTTTTCAGGTTTGGAATCGAATGAGTGCACGATCTATGTTTTTTTTGAGTAAATTCCAATATCGACAGATGAGGAGCTGTGAGTATGACTATAGAATTCAAATATTCAAAGTTGTTTCGCATTATGATTTTCTCGAATGCGTCGTTTCTACGATGAAAATAACAGAGCGTTTGCAATTATTAATAAATCTTAGCGCAAAATTAAAGGAATCAATAAATATATGTTAATTGAACGTAGGCACAACTTTCGTATAACATAATTATTTTGGCCTTATGTGTCCCTTGCCGGGCTTTGCAGCTTACCAGGGTTCTGTTATACTAAGGGTAATTATCTTTTCTCTGTAATATCTTATGTACCTTTTGGACAGTCGAGCAAAATTTCACAAGAACACCGCACTTAAATCATCTTGCGATGCTTGTAAACTTCTAGAAACACGTGAGCAACATGATTTCAACAAAACAAAATTCTGAGGAAATTTAAGTTCCGTGGTTTAGCGCGATAATCCCAGAAATTGCCCGTTTCCGGGGAACCCCTAAGAGAATTTTTTCCCCTGAACGAGACCCATAATAGAGCCACGGCCATCAAAAGCAAGACCCTCCTTAAAATCGGATCTATTTGAAGTTTTTCACATTTCTCTGACTCGACTGGGTTCTGATCACTTGTATCCGGAATGTAGCGTGACTACTCACACCATGACCATGGTTTCAGAGTTATTTTCAGCCTAAAATTACGGTTGAATTTATCTCAGTGAGGATATTTAACACTATTTATGCATTTTAATTTGGAAATGCACTTCTAAACTATGGACTCTTGAGGAAATTCGGACACTTTTGACTCTGAGAGGTTCATCATAACTAAGTTATAATGTTTTCAACTAATTGCTTGATTCTTAGAGGGATAGATGTCTCCTGAAAACACTAATTATATGTTCTTGTGCATGAAAACTAGATTTGTGGACGGGTGATATATTTATCATATCTTTATCCTATGATTTTACGTGAGAGTATCGTACTAAGCGTAAAGAGAGCGACAACGCTGTTCCGCTGGCCTAACTAGGATTTGGCACATTCCAGTCAGTAAAAAAATCCTCCGTTAACTACATTACCGTGATTAATAAGTGGTTTTGGAATGAAACTATTTTATCAGCGTTGCTACATGCATGCATCACAGATGATCTCCAAAATTCATCACGGGAAGGTAAAAGGTTTCAAGAACTATCTTTTAGCTTGTAGGTAATACCATCGTTGAGATAACACTGAAGGAATCTCAATCTAAAGCCTTTGTTTTGGGTAGAACAAGCAGCGCTTTTGAAGTGACCTCAGGGGTAAGACAAGGAGATGCTCTCTCAGCTGTGCTATTTAACTTGGTTTTGCACAAAACAATGAACGATTCAAAACTAAGGGGAACTATTGTTTATAAATCCAAACAAGGTTTTGCATAGGCTGAAAATATAGCTCTGATAGCAAGAAGTGTGAAGTATCTTAAAGAAATGTTTGCTATCATTGAAGATATTGGAAAAAGAATGGGCCTCAATTTAAATGAAGATAAGGCCAAATACTTGAAAATGTCTTCTTCACAGGACAAACGAGAGCTACAAAACCTATTACGATTTTGAGGGCGTCAGAAAATTTACTCATCTTGGAGTACTAGTAAATAATGAAAATAATATATCTGAGGAGATAAATCAAAGGGTAATGCAAGGAAACAAGGCCTATTTTGCAAATTTACCCCTCCAAAAATCAACTCTTCTGTCCAGGAAAACTAAATTGAAAATTTATAAAACATTGATAAGTTCAGTAATTACATATGGAGCTGAGATATGGGTTCTATCGAAACAAGATGAAGAAACATTAAGAAAATTTGATAGGAAAATAATAAGGAGAATCTATGGCGCAGAAAAAGAAGAAGAAACGTAGAGAATAGGAATGACCTATGAAATAAATGAAATATTGGAAGAGAAGGATATAGTTAGGTTCTCGAAGTCATTGCGACTGTCATGGTTGGGCCATGTTGATAGGAAGGAAGAGTAAAGAATGCCCAAATTGTTAATAAATAGCAAGATGGAAGGAAGTAGGAGGAGAGGAAGACCACGCAAAAGATGGCTGAAAGATGTTGAAGAGGACCTGAAGACAATGGAGATTGGAAGATGGAGAGAAAAAGCAAAAAGAAGAGCCGAATGGGGGAATATAGCTGAGGAAGCCAAGGCCCACACCGGGCTGTAGAGCTGTGGAAGAAGAAGAAGATAATACCATCGAAGAATCCTGGAAAGACTCGTGCACATAATGTCTTTTTATTAAGTATTGCAATCTCTTTGCTTTTAGAAACTTTGAAAAGCAAAGTGGAAACTGTATGCTTGTCATCGTTGGGTTAACATCACCGTAAGTCATTCTCCTGGCTTGAAGGTAGAGCTCAAGAATTTCAAGGACTGAGTATGTAAATACGGGCATACTCTGTAGGAGGGAGTTTTAAAGCATGTTGACACGAAGGTATTCTCCAAGTCTATGCTCTCACCAAACGTTGCACGCTCGTGTACACTAATTCAGAGGTAAAATGTAAAGAGACCGTCGAATTGAACTCGCCCTGTGACCACTTTATCTGCGAGTTTCCTCGAAATCTCTGCTTCAAATAACAGTAATTTCCGATGTTTCTTATGAGCAGCTATTGATTCACTTTTATTTTAAACCATTGGCAGTTTAAAACTTCACATATTTTAGAAAACACCGGTCCGGTATTCAGGGTACACCACTGGAAGAACAAGTTGAGAGGGAACTTGAGCGAAAAAAATCGAGCGATCGCAACTTCACTGGTGCACGATAAAATGACAAATAATCCAAATCTTTGATCTTTGTTTCCATAGCACTTACAAAGAAAATTTCAATGCAATTTGTGATGCATGCTCTAACAAAAGTTAAAACAATATTTATTTGCCAGTATATTTGCTTAATAATTATTTTCATCCTATGTTGCTCTTTAATTTGTATTTCAATAACATTAAATATTAAGTAAACATGTAGAATATATTTTTTTTTCAATTCAAGCACCTTATTTTCACTTGACTGAGATTAAGCGCCACAACGGCGCCGAGAATTCGTTTGCGTCACGAAGTTCAGGAATTCGTATGAGGATTAAATGTGAAAATTTCTCAGGCTTCCGACGGGATTAGGTTCTTCATCTCCACCGACGTGTGGATGGACACCGATATTGATCAACACCCCTTAAGACGATGTCTTCTAACGAAATGTCGGCGGATATGGAGAATCTAACCCGGTCGGAAGCCCGAGAAAATTTTACATCGATTATTAGCCGGGAAAACATCAAATCCTACGTTTATGTTTTGTGGCGACTGCTCTAATTTGGAGTCCCAAAATTGACAACGATTTCTCAGTAATTTGTGTTGCGAGTCAGAAATGAGAGCCATTACAGTTCTAACACAGCGGGTACTCAAATACAGGATAAGACAGGAAAAATAATTAAATTATGTACCCCTCGGAAGATTTTGTTAATGAGAGTCTAAAACCGAGAAAATTTTGTCAGCATTCATTGGTTCTTTGAGGGCGTGTATATCTTTAACCAAATTAATAACCTATACTCCTCACGATGAGAAAGCACCTAACCTGACTGCAAGGGTGATTAACTAAATTTTCCACAAATTCACGAGTTATCCAAAATGCTCTCCTCGTGAATACTATGCGTCGTGGCTCTCTTGAATTTCACAAATTTGTTTCCAGCTCTGGGAATTTGAAATTCATTCCAGTATATCGGAATTTTAAATCAGCGATTCAAGTAGACCTCAAATTCCAAGGTATCTAAAAATAGCTGCTTGTACTTGAATTATTACTTGACTTATTAGTTGAATTATTAGTTGAATTTATAACTGAATTATTGAAAATTTTGTTGAAAATGTTTTATATTTTTTTTAGGTCTGTTGTAGCAGTACAGTCGATTGTGGTTACAAATATTTTGTCTGAGGATCTACATGATTGAATCTTAATTTTAATCTCTTGGTGATATGAGGAATGGAATATTATTTTTTCAATCCTAAGAAAACTAGCATCTTTATTTAGACAAGCCAATTTTTTTTACAAATACAGAGTAATAATTTTAAAGAAGTATTATTAGAAAAAAATCTTCTTGGATTCGCTTATACACAACGTCGAGCCGATATGCGAGTCTTTAACGGAAACATTCCCTGTCATTATCGTCGAAAGCAAGTATAAACATAGCTGGAAGAAGGAAAATCATCAGAACTGCCCGCATTTACACTGCCCATCACATGACCTGAATATTTTGTTCCTTGTCGCGGTAGTGAAGGCTCACATTACGTTGATCAGCGTGTTTATGTTTCTCATAACTCTATAATCAGTGCAAATCACCCTCACGCTCACGAGGATAATTTTAGAGAAAATGACTCCACCAAACTATTGAAGTTATAGCTTTCGAAAACAACGTGTTTCTTCTTTCACTGCCCTCTAGGCTTTCAACACGGAATTCCCCCTCATTAACGCTGTCGCCCCCCCCCCCCCCCGGAGTCGTTTCTTGTCGCAAGCAAGCCGTTGTTCCTTCGTGTAGTTTTTCACCGCTGTTTCACCCGAGCATTTGATTACACGTCCTCGTTACTTTTTGTTCATCTCTTATTTTACTCACCACGCACTCTCAAAGTGAGTAATATTCGACATCGCAAAAAAACGCGTTTGTATTATCCTCACAGATAAAATACGGGTTGCATTGCCGGAAAGCTTTCTCCATGACCTCTATTTTTGATTCAACGCGAGTTAAACTCTATGCATTTTGGAGTTAATGGCTATGTGGAAGTGTACTCAATGGAATGGCATGATGATATAATGATACGTCTCAATGAACTGAAAGAGGATCTTTTTGATGACGCTCAAAACCTTTTTTTTCAATGTAGTTATAGATTAAATTTCTTCGCCATCCATTTTGAATGTAAAGTAATAATAGAGCATCATTGATTGTCCGGTGTACCTTTACATGGGAATATGCAACGGTATGTAATTTAAGTATGCATAGGTATTAGCATTAACGAGAGCGCTGGCAACGCGAGCAATATTTGAGAGTAAGGAAATACGGTTTACACCGTCTCCACTGTACATCCCATTTTCCGTTTTCATTGCAACGGTTTCCTGTTCAGAGCCACGAATGCTCTTTGCCGAGGGAAATGACAGTTTCGGATTAAGAAGATTACGTTGACGTTCTTCGTTCAGATTTTTCGGAGAACTAATGTTACATATCGTTATATACTCCAGAAATGGAAAAATTAACCACCACGAGTTAAAATAAGCTAGCCCAGGCAGGGAGTGAACGGATATTGGATATATCTTGAGTTTCATTTTCAATATTACCTCACATCACTTAGAATCTTTCAATCCCATAGCTGTTTGCTACCAAGGATTATTTTTTTATGATATTTCTACCGTAACTATACATACATTCTTCTTTACGTTAACTTGCTCGCTTAACACATTAATTAATTAAAGCTCTTCTAGCTTAACGTTTTCCATACCGTGTCGGCACAGGTAAGTGGCATATGTATTGTAACGAGAGTGCATTATGACAATGACATTTGTTGAACTTCATTACGTATTCTTATTTGGCATTCTCCACCTCTTGAGTCAGTAAAATCTTAAAGCTTATCCCCACGGATTATTCTTCTCATCGTAACGGCTTGATTGTTTTTAGTGTTGATTTGTTGACTTTAAGCAGGAAAAATCGTCATTTGTAGAAAATAAATATTTAAATAAATATTTAGTTTCTACAAAAACACGCTACAATAGTCATGCCTGAGCACCAGAAGGACGAAATTCAGACATGGGAATATCAATTGACCTGGGGTTCGAACCCGAATCTCCAAATGGCCCATCATGTGTGTAATCCCTGTTCCCCGACTTCACTTTTCTTATATCCTTCTTTTTTTAAATTACAATAGCCCTAATGGCCCCTGCCACATGGTTCGCGGGATAGTACTAAAATGTAGCTGTGTAAGTCTGTCGCTACAAATTGGCCGGAGGAAGAAAATAAACTCTCCGCTTCGTATGTCAACGGATTACCAAGAATCCACCCCCATTCCCGATTGATTCAATGATTCTCTCCTCGTCATTGGGGCCTTACAACTCCCCTCGCACCATTTCCACCCAGGCGACGCTGGAACCACCCGTGCTTTCCACAAACTCCTGTCTCAGATAATAGTGACAGTAAAATACCTGTATTAATATACAGAATTAGAAAACGGGAAAGACGTGTGATAATAGCAGTATTCTTCATTGTGGTTAAAAGGCATTCCTTTAGATTTTTAACATTAAAATCCTCCCATTAATGGATCGTGTAGGGGCACATTCATATGACCAATATCGGCTGAAGAGGTTTAAACATTTTGTCAGGCAGGTTTATTTTAGCGCTTTTAGGGCAGCTTTTATTAGGGAGGCATGATTTTATAAGGTCATCTGACAGTTGTAGAAATTCTATTATTTTAGTTAGTGGATTCACCGCTTTTATATTACCTAATTCAGATCTAAACTTTAAGAGTGTGCAACATAGTGAGTGTGAGGAAAGGCGTTTGAAATTATATATAGACGTGAAGGTGGAGGAAGAAAGGAGCCAGGCGCCGAAATCAGTATCTTCTCATCGAAAGGCCACCTAGAGGCATTTTAATTATGTTAGTTTTTGTTTTGTTTAACGTCTCTTCCGAAGAACTGGCTGCATTACACGTAAGCAGGTTACGGGTCACCATTGATAAGTCAGTACCACCGTCGCGATTTGCACCTGGGTCCTTCGCATCTGAAGCTTTTTCTATGTGCAACGCACTTATTTGACTTCCGAGACATCTGATGCTGGCAAAAAATTTACAAATTCCAACAAAGATCCGAAAATAATAGAAACGCCACGAAGGAAGCCTTGCGTTTCATTTGGAGATACGACTACAGCATGTTTAAGTGGAGCCATGGTTTTATCCAGAATATGTATACTTGGAGACATGGGTATGACGACATTCCAAATCAGATTGGGACAGCACTAGGCGCCGATGTAAAGGTGATAGATCGCTTGAGTGAATTTTTGAAATTAGCTAGCATTTTTTATTATATCTGACATGCTATGCATGCAATTTGCTAAAAATACTGGTTTCTAAAGATTTTACGAATGATTTATCATGAAAGAAACTGAGCTAAAGGAATTAAACTCTTTCCTTAACCCACAGAGAAGATATAACTTAGGACAGGCGCGAACAACTTGACTGTAATTGCGCCTCAAAAACCCTCCAACTACCTACCTATAACATCTACACCTACGAAGTACCGTGCAAGCCACCACTAGGGTGTGTGGCACGGGGTGATAGCACACCGGGCATGCAGCACTCGTCCCAGCACAAATTAAAAACTCGCTCGCTCCCCCGGACGCTAGGCGCAGGCGAAAAAGCAGTCAGGAGGACAGTGCGCAGTCCAACCAGAAACTGGGAGGGTGATACGTAAATGAACATGCAAACATGCAGGACAATGCTATAGAGACATCTATTGGTTTATATTATCTACTAATACTGTTAATTTATGAATGCTACGAGATGCTACTTCATGTAGAGAACAAAATAAAATAATGACGGACATATGAAGTGTGAAGTGTTAGTAATGATGTTATATTATTAAACACAAGTGAAAATACTACTCTACCTATTGAGGGTGGGTGTTTCATATGATTGATCTATCGCAACTATTATGATCCCTTATTGTACGGGGGAAAAATTACATTTTAAATCTATCGGTTCCGCAGTCAATTTCCTTTATCTTATTCCTGTGATCGCTTCTACCGTAGTACGTGGGCTCTAGCAATATACATATGTTGAACGTCCGGCAAATAACTGTCTGCTCCGAACTTGCACAAAAGATTTAACCTGTATTTCTCCCTTCGATCAGTTAGAGATTCCCACCCTAATTCCTTCAACAATTCGGTTACACTGCTAAGTTTATCGCAACAACTTTTCACAAATCTTGCTGCTCACCGTTGTATTCGATCTATTTCTGAGATTAGCCCTTCTTCGTAAGGGTCCTATATCCTAGCGGAAAACTCCAAGTGAGGTCTCACGAGTGAAAAATAACATCGTTCTTTAACCTTCTCGTCGCATTTTCCTAATATTCTTTTAATAAATCCCAATTTGCGACTAGCCTGTCCGCAGATTTCCCGGACGTGTTTCCCTAAGATAGGTCCTGAGTAAGGGTCACACCTAAGTATTTAAGTGACTCTACATTTGATAAGTTGGTTTGATTAATTGTGTACGTTTCGTTGACCGAGTTATTCTTTTTCCAAAAATTCATAACAACGCACTTTTTAAAATTCAATTCTAACTGCCAAGTATTGCACCATTCATTTACAGCATCTAGGTCTTTTTGTAACGCAATCTTGTCAGACTCATTGCCTGGATCCCTATACATGTTTGTAGAGAAAAAGTAAATCGCGCATGAAGTAGGATGTCGACATTTGGACAGCAGATGGATGGTTTTGTCGGACGGAGAACTGAATTTGAACTGCATTCCTCATTGTAGTCCACTCCATTAGGACCGGGTTGCCGGTGAAAATTTCCGCCACTGACCGGATTCGAGCCCGGAACCTTCGCGTGAGAATCCCGTATGTTCAGGGGATGCTTCGTCGGTGTGGTGCAGTCATGTGGGGCTGGGGGAGGGTGGGTGGGTGATGGGTGGGGGAGAAGGGGGGGAGAGTGGGTGGTGAGTGCGCTTGGAAATAAGAGAGAGGGACTAGTGGAGTCTTGCGTCGTAACTGAGGGGCCGCGCGGCCAAAGTGGTGGGTTTGCGGGGGTAATGGCTGCGTGGGGGGGAAAGCCTCCCCCCCCCAAACTCCTCCCCATGCATTAGTCAGCCCACCGTCATTAGGGGAGGTCGGTAAACACAGACCACGAGCGAGAGCGGCGCTGGGGAGGAGCGGCGCCCCACCGCGCTCGCGGGGGGGGGGAGGAGGGAAGAAGGAGGAGTTTGGGCGGTCTGGGGCAAGAGAGGAGGTGGACTTCGGGGGCGGAGGTAGGCACGGGAGGGGGTTGGACCCCCCACCTCACATTATGGTTTCGGTTCCATTGGCCTGGATGTCAGGGGAGACTCAAATGTTATGAGGCTAATTTTTAGAATAACAAGAACCCTGATTGGGTCCGTGTGGGGTCGGGAGTACCGTCCTCCTGTCATTAGAGCCTGGGTTTGATTCCAGGACGGGTTGTTAAATGCGTAAGAAGAATCCCAATACCTATTTCAGTAAAATGAGGTTGGCGTCTCAATTGACTTGGCAAATCCCTAGGTAGGCATAAAAAAATTTCCTGCCCAATTCAATGTGTCCATTCATTCCAATTGTGCAAACGTTTTACGGGGAATTCAGTTGATTCGGTAAAGGATTCGTATCCTAAGGGTCCATAGTTGGGAAAGTTACCAAAAATTAACTGATTAAAGTTAAATTTAATCTCTGCAAAAAGTAATTAGTTAAATTTAAAGTTTTAAAAAGTAAATTATACGTTCAAAGTAAATTTTACGTTAATAGTTACTTTCTACGTTAAAAGTTATTTTTTCAGTTACTTGTAAGAAAGTTTTAAAAAGCAACTTTTGAAAGCTATTTTTCGCATTTGTGATAAAATAAATACAAACTTCATATTCAAGAATAAATTATTTAACTTTTAGTAATAAGTCCTTTGACTTAAGTAACATTCTTATTTCAAAATTTGTATCGGATATTCCCCGGTCGACAAATTTTTGCGGTCACTCCGCTCAACCCCGCTGACGACGGTATGTCGCCGAGTAAGTTATGAGTAAACTGGTGCATTTTACAATACGTTACTTTGAATGAACCCGTCCCCCTTGTTACCCGTCATAAGGTTTTAGTGACCCCCTTCTTATGTTCAACTATGTAGTATTGATGACACGACGTTTGACCGTTTTATTTTCCCCTTTATCTGTTGGGCAAGCTTTTTGCCCAAATTTGAACAGGTCGATATTCGCCAAAAATTAACGAAAAAAAATTAACTCAAGTTAGTTTTGTATCAGTTAATGTATAATATGATTAGTTAAAAGTTAACTCTTCAGTAAAGTAACGGTTAATTGAAATAGTTAACTACTTTTTGATGATTAATTTTAATTGTTAATTTTTAAAATCGGTAATCCCAACTATGCAAGGGTCCCTGTTATAACCCCGGCAGTGACGAATATTTTTCGGTGAAATCCCATTCCCTACTTGAGTGCTATGAGGAGAGCGCTTCTAGTGCAGTTCTCTGTCCTTCGAAGGGACGTTAACACGAGGTCCCCTGGGCGTCTTTCGTTAAGAGTAGCCCAACGCTGACGCCAGATTTCTCTCCACCCTTCCTTCATTCCCCAAGTAAGGTTCTTGCCCCAAGTAATCCTCCCCAATTCAACCTGTTACCTTTTTTCAATGGTGCAATTGAACTAAATAGTCGATCGCCTCGTCAAATAAACAACCTACAAAAACCCACTGAGTCACAGAGTTATACATTAGTAGTAGAACTTATTGAAATTATGAAATCTTGATTTTTTGTGAGAATGTTCTTGGAAAAAACGCGGAGTGAAACTCGGTGTCAGAATTAGCCTACTCTTAACGAAATGCACCTAGGAGACAATGGTTTAACGTTCCATCCAACAGATTGTGTAGAGTACTGGAAGGGCTGAAAGCACATCACCCAAGTAGGACTCGGGATACCATAGAAAATATCTCTGCCACCTTTAGGATTTGAACCCGGACCCTCAAGATGGTAAACCAGTACTTCAGCTACCATACAAGCCCGGTCCCAAGTGTAGACAGATTTTTCGGGAATACAACCGGGTTATCAGGTCCATAACATAGGTTACGGCCACTTATACTGATGCTGTTCTCAGGATGATGAGTTGACGTTGAATGGAGTTGGCCGCAATATATGGTTGTCACGGCTGATCTGGTGTCACCTCTTTTTTCCGTGCTTTTTTCATATTTTCTTGCTCTTTCCGCGCTGGTTCCATTGATTTCAGAATTAGTATCCAGGTATTACTGGGGTGGAAAACGCTGTCCCGGCAGAGGTTTTTCTTCTCAAGTCTGACTTCAATAGCCTCCTCAGAAAGAGGCGCTATATATATACATAGCGGCCAATTCCAGTCAACGTCAACTCATCACCCTGAGGACGGTAGCAGTGTTGGTCTCATGGAACCAGTAACGTGGTTGGAATTCCGAGAAGCTTTTCTGCATATTGCTCACCGGGAAAGACTGAAATGTTCCATACCTTACGTTACCCACTGGCGTTACGGCCCAAGGAGAGCCTGTGCCTCCTAAATCACTCCTCTCTAATTCTCTCGCTCCAACGCATGAAGTCGCCACCTCCTTAGACCCATTTGCCGAAGGTTGCCCTCCACATTAACCGGCCACCTTTTGCGCGGTCGCCCCGGGAGTCTTCGACCCTCTGGCCTCACTCAGGCTGAACGTCCTCCGCACTGCCCTATGTGTTCCATCTAATGTTCCATCCGCTACCAAAATATAACGGGGCATGACGACGCTGGTAGGTCATGGGAGCAAATTCAGTCGTGGTAAGACGCTAGCAATGGAAACGATGCATGGGTATAGGGGTGAGGGTTGATAAAAGTTTTGCATGGGGGGAATTTAGAGGAGTCTGGGGGCGGGAAAGAGGTAGGCCGTGTAGTGGGAGGTGCCTTTGATAATGGTAGCCTCCATGGGTGGAACTGGAGAAAATGGTTATGGCATAACGGTGGTGCGTCAGAGTAAGGAGAGGGAGATGGGCGGGTTCTAGGGGGGCCGCGCGGCGTGGCGGTGGTGGATCCGTGAGGTGTGTGGGAAGCCAAGCGGTGTGCAGTGGGGTTCGGAAGAGAGCGGGGAGGGGGAGAGGAAGGAGGAGCGGCGGCGAGAAAACACAACATTGAAATCTATGGAGTCGAGAGAGAACGGGTGAGTGCGGGACGTGAGTACGAAGATGGAGATGAGTGTTGCGGAATAACGTATTCATGGGATACGGGATGAGGGGAGGCGCCAAAAACTCCTGGGTGCCGAAAGTGTTGCGTTCCCTGGGAGAAGACCATATTTTCTTCATTTTCTCTCTCTCTCTCTCTCTCTCCAGCAGCTTCCGTGGGAACTTGTAATTCCTGTATTTAAGTTTGGAAGCCGTTGTGATAATAGCTTCATATTTTGCCGTAGTTGTGTATTTCCATTTGGAGCCGAGCAGACACAGAATTGTGATGTGAAATGATTTCTCACTTTGAAAAATTCCACACTTTCTTTATTTTCGACGACCATTGTTTCTTATACATTCAATGGTTCGCGAGTTAACTTTGTTGAACGTGGAGTTCATTGTGAATTAAAATTTGTAACTTCCACAATGACTAATTGGTAACAACCCCAGACCGGGTTCAAAACCTTTGTGTAATTATTAAGAGGATGGTACAATCATCTGTATGAGAGTAGTACTATCCTCTTGATAGTGACAATAAAATGTTGAAACCGGTCGTGGATTGTTACCAATAAACCAGTGTGGAGGTTGCAAGTTAATTTCATTTCAAAATGGACCATGGTTTTGACGCATAATGTCATTAACTTGGAGTACATTGGTTACAATACCTTGATTATGACATTTCATTTCGAAACTACCGTCGGCGAAAATAAAAAAAAACTACGGAATTAACAAAAAGAAAAAGCATTATGTATGAAGCACTTCCACAGACTAAAGCCTGAAACAGAAGTCTCGTATAATTGTCATAGCTGAGCGGTGATAGAGAGGAGCGTAATTGATAAATTGAATCATTAACGCGGATGTATGACTCGTGACTCCTCGCAATTCGTTTCATGTGATGAATGCTTCAAGGCAGTTTGCGCTTAGCTGGTAGTTAAGTTTCCATTATCCTCATTCAAACGGCTATCTCCCGCATTGTGAATTACCTGGAGCACATATTATTTCAGTGCGGTATTGCGCGCTTTTTACCTTAGATATATCGCTGTTGTAAGAAAGTAGCGGAAATCATTCGTGTACTATCCCTATCGTATGGAAGAGCAAAACAGAGAAACCAGATGTGCTTTTATCTTTGCTCGTGGAATTGAAAGCATGCGAACCAATTTCATTGCACTCATAATTGGCGGAGATGAGTTTTGAAAGGTCTCCCATAATTTGACTCATATAATTGGATAATACAGCTTCTATCTATGTTGACCTTCATTTAAGGTGATATGTGATCAATTTTAAATGCTGCCAATGATCTTTCATTTTTTCCATCCTGCATGTACCTTCAACTTGCTCGTTCTTTGAAGATGTACACATATTTATTTAATAATTGCATCCCTTTATTATTATCGCTTCTTTATTCATTTACCATTAGTAAAACTATTTTTTCTGTGACCAAAAAGCGAAAATTTATTTTATATAGGTATTGATGGAAGGCACTCGTTGAAACTGTGACGGGAAGAAAATATTGACCATAATGTACAGGATACACGCAATAGGTAAAAATAATGAAATACTTGAGCCTCTTCAAAACACATTTAACGCTGACTTCCACGAAGTCTAAGTTAAGCTAGAATAAAGGAGAGAGTAAGAGTTAATAACATATCGCTTTGATAAATCAATATTTTGCTATTTATTAATTTCCAAGCAGACAAATTTCGATGAACTTCTATAAAGAGTTAATTAATTTGATTTTTCAGTTATTTTTAAGAAAATTTTAACAACAGATTTGTTTACAAAATAGTTATTTCCCAAACTAAACGCTAAACTGAGCAGAATTGTTGTCGAATATTGGATACCATACTAGAAAAGGCCGTCCACCACGTAGTACTTGAGTTAGCTACTAGTGGCGCACGCATTCGAAACGATTGATATTCTGCAAGCACTCAATACGATTACTTTTGATGAAAGTTTTAGTTTCTATTAATGTTATTGATGTCAGATTTAAAAACTTAAACATAAATATTCTATTCGACATTAGGAAGTCTTTAAAATAAATACTAACGTTATTTGGGTTTTGGAGTGTGGGGAAATTCTCTCCATTGAACACAAATTTTGAAACGCCGATAGTTTTATAGCACTCCTTAGTATGTAAGCTAGATTCATACAAAACTTCAGCTCAATCGGTGAAGTAGTTTTCAAGGAGAAGAGAAACAAACATGCTCAAAGAAAAAGTACTTATTAATTATGCTGCATCTTTTTTATTCCAGTCTTATCATCATTCCAAACCTCTGCTAAAATGCATTATAGAAACGTGAATATGAAAATATGAAGGATGAAAAATCCTTTCATTGATTAGCCCTAAATTTTCACATTCGCTATATGCAACAAAGCTGCAGTTTCCATGCTCATATACAGCCAACATTTCTTAACTGAGAATACATATGAAACACTCGTCCCCGATGGAAATAATCTAAAAACTACAAGGGGAAAATAGCTGTTTGTAATTTAAAAGAGACAATTGAGCTCCGTCTTTCAAAGCGAATGTAATGTATGTTTTACTCCAACAGGTGTGATCCACCGCAATTTCAATTATAAATCAAATAGGACTTCACGATGGAACAATGATTTTTGGAGGAGTCTTTCTTCCTTAGCAATAATATCATAGTCAGGAATCTTACTCCCACAAGTGCTCACATTTTGGTTTTACATCCACGGAAGAAGTGGTCAGCCGTTGTATAGAATTCCTTTAGAGGGTAATGGGTAAATAATGAGGTATGAGAACAACTCAACTTACCTTTAACTCCTGTAAGGGATCTCGTTGAAAATACAGCAGGCGTACTGACCCTTAAGATGCAACATGAATTCTGGATTTGAAAAAGTGCAGTGAAGTTCAGCGCGATGTGTGGAAAACTTGAATAAGTTTCTTCGAGGCCACAATGCTACCATAAGAACTGGAATGTCAATCACTATCAAACAATAGATTTGATAAAAAAATAGCGTTTCCAGCTATATTTGAAGCCGATGTATATATTGATAGTAATTTTCTCTTCCAAAAACGAAATAAATATGGAGATGATGCTTAACAAATTTGGCTAACTCCACTACGCTTTATTTGATTGGATCGTGACCATAAGATCTTAGAGATAGACTGACGAAAGTCAGGTTTAAAATATCCTCCTCTCTGGGCATAACACGGGATGAGAATAGCTCCCATTAATATCTGATATATTGGTCGGCAGATAGGGAACATAGTAGAATCTATGTAAAAATCACTTTATTATGCTAACCACTGCCAACAGTTCCTCTCTGTGCCATCCTTCACAATAAAGACACCGTATTTAATAGATTTGTACTGTATCTATTGACTATTAACTATTTTCCACTGCTTAATCAAGCAGCATGTTAGCTAGTACATTATTTGCGTGCAATTAACCCCTGCACTACACACTTCTAGTGTCTTGCAAAGGCTATAGACTCAAAGTGGATTTAAATGCTTCCAAGTCCACTGAACAATTGTCTACTACTTTTGGAATTATTCCGTCCTTTATTGTTGTACGTTACATTTTTATGGGCACACCAAGCCCATTCATCTGAATCGCTGGTAAATTTTAACTTTATTATCTTCATACCTATTCAAATATATTACGGCAGCTATTTGCCCAAAGGAAGTGCCCCTCTGCACAAACTCACTATTTTAATTTTCCAATCATCTCCGATATAACTTCAATATTAAGCATTATCTTTAGAAATTACTGACATAGTGGATTCAGACAAATTATGTGCTTTTTTCTTGCCGCCGTTATTTGAAAAGGCTATCATATTTTCGGCCGAGCTGTAAAGTGTGAGACCGATTTTTTTGGCTGTTTTACGTAAATAAATGGGAGGAAATTTTTCTATTTTCCATAAATCAGAGTACAGGCTTGCCGGACAATGTTTATTGACGTTTGATTTGAAAATATTAACGGCAGCATCATGCTCTTAATCAGGAAATAATATAAACGGATAATAATATTCTATCTTCATTATATTCTTTGATTTTGGCCTTTTTTATTGAAAGTTTTGGCATCCCGTATACTAAAGGAAGCCATTAGATGATACCTCTATTTGTAGTAATCAGCTATAAACTGTTTCAAGCGCTGACCAATACCGCTGACCAATGCCGCAATGCAACCAAAAGCGCTGAGCGTTCTGAGGTAAATTGGCAAATATCAAAGGTTTTTTAATGAAAAGAACTTTGGCAGAAACAGTGCCAGTCCGATTTCTTGGCAATACACTGCATACCTTATTGAATTTGTTTAGGAATTGGATTCTGGTAACAGAGACGGATTCAGACTTAACTTTGTGGAACCAAGTCATTTTTAATTTGAACGATTATTTAGTATCATCCAAAATATAATTTATTTTCTACAAACCATGGTTTAAACGATACGTTGCCATTTTCAAAGTACAGTTCAGGTAAATAAGCGTATACCTTGGGCAAGACGGGGGGAGGAAGAGTTGAAAACGTTGATATATTTTGGTGAAACTATGGTCGGTAGAAAATAAATTAAAGTGTGGATAGTACTAAGTCATCGTTTTTATTGCAAATATCGCTTCTTCCTTGCTGTATATTTTATGACTTCCTGACACGGACATTGAGGTGAAAGTTGCTAGGCAAATTTTTAGGAGCATATTAGAATTAGAAATCGTGGATTGATATTCCTCAATTTGAGGGGTCATCTCCATCTCCACTCAGGCCGATAAACGCTTCTCATTTGAACCTTTTTTTCCTGTTCCATTTGATCAGTTGCAGTAAATGATATTTGATCTGGATGTCAATTGCCATTGATGGCAGATGTCATTCAGGTCCAATCTAACAATAAGGCACGGAAAATCACCGAGTGACTAATCTTAAATAAACACTTTCGCTTTCAAACCTTTGGAAATTTTGAGAACTCCGTTGCGTGGCCAACGTTGGAAATGTAATATCGCGGCTACCGAATGGCGAGATGTATTTAGTTCCCAACTTCGACATTTGAGTTCTTTTATCTTACGCTTTTAATATGATTAAATTCTTTCTGCTGCTGAAATCACTATTTTCGTACTTCCAAATATATACATTTATACCGATGACATAATATATTTTGACGTGAACCAATACGTTCCGACATTAACGGCTTCTATGACAAAAAGGGGCAACCATTAACTGAACTTATACACTGCCTACCTTGTTCCCTTGCCCGATTAGCTTTTTAATTTATTCTGGCAAAAAATACAAGTCCAATGGCTTCCAATAGCTTATTATTATTGCATTACTTCAAATCGCGAATAACTTTCTGAAGTAGCCATGTTCCTCATAGTTACGTTCACATCCCTCAGGATAATTTCTCATGTTATTTGCGTCCGTCGCTTTTTTCGCATTCATTGGGAGCGTAAATTTTCAGGATAATCTAATGATGTTGCGAAATAACGTAATAATAATCCTTTGGAGGTCTCCAAGCAATTCACTCTCGTTTCATCTGACGCATTTTCACGTCAACTTTTACCGTAAAGTAATTACCAGTATGATCTTTGTTCGATTGATATAGTTGTAATAATTTGATGAAAACTTAGGATAATGCACTATTCTAGCATTTTCAATTGCATTCCTTTTTCAGAATGAAACATTTTTTTAAAACTGTAATTGAATCAGCAGTAGATAAATCATTATATATACACTCTTCATATACGAAGAATTGAAACAGATGAATGAAATCATTTGGCCTGACACTTCAGCTCCTTTTTTTTTTGGAAGCCAAATATTTCTCGGTAAATGTATGCAAACATTACTGATTGAAATGCATTACAATGTTTTGACCTCATGTTAGACGTCTTTAGTGGTACACTGTAGAACAATTGCTTTTGGTCTTCGTCATTTTATTACCAATACTGGAACTGTCATAATTATTAATGCTTAGGAAAGGAGTGAACTAATGAGACTAAGAAATGCCATTTAAATTGATTATGACATGTTTGATATAAATATTTTATAACCAATGTAATACGGTGTAACCAATATTTTCTATCCTTGTAAATAATTATGGATTTAAAATCGTGTCACCTATAAGGTAATTGTGATGCGCCATACGTATTTTATGAGAGGTAACTTGAGGCGTCACATTGTAAAAATTCTATTGTTCATGATGAACAGTTATAACTTTGTACTATTTTTACACTTTATTTTATTTACCAACAAGTTTTCAACTCTCATTAGTCTCAAGGCCGGACAAGGCCCTTGCCAATGAAACTGATGTGCTGAAACTGTTTTTAACAAATAATATGTGTGAAAATAGTAAAAAGTTATAATTGTTCATCATCAAGGATACATAGGTAAATGTAGGCATCGTTTTTATTTCTGGTTGGAGTAAGTACATTAAGACGTATCGGGTAGGCTTTCCTACTGCGAAATAATTAACACTAAAATTTTCCAAGGCACTCACTGCCTGGAGTCCATCTCTAACGAAATATCTCAGGGTCGTAGGTTTGCATATGCCGTGCAGAGGGCGAGGAAATATCCTGGGTCTAAAGTCGGAACCTTTTGCATGAAACCCGGACATAAAGTGGACTGCGAGCAGATTCCGAGTCAACCGAAGGCACGCCGGGAACGATCGCTGTCGTGGTCATCGTCTTTGGGATAACCCCCCCCCCCCTAACCCCACTCCCTCTACCACCTTCCCCTCCCCCCCTCGGGGTTGTTCAATCGTGTGATCTCCCACCATCACCCACCCATCACAACCCATCTGAACGCTCCGAAAGCCGCATTAATTTATTCGTCATGCATAATCCGATTGCCGGGAATTGTCCACGCACCCATGTCTCGCGGATTTTGATGAATCTCCCGCTACCCTTGACCCGAGTCGGCTAACATTTGTCCCCCCCCCCCCCTCCCCCCCCCCCCCCGTCCCCCGTCTTTTTGATCGATGACGCCTTGGGAGAACAGCTGAGGAGGAAGGTTTGCCTGTGTGCGTGTGTTTGCGTGAGTGTGTTTGTGTGGATAGGGATAGGGGGTGGTAAGAGAGGGAGAAGTTGGATGAGACGAGAGTCCGGATGCATGTTTTCCGCGGACATCTCTTCCCCAAGATCCATCTTTCTCCGCTCCTCCCTCTCCCCATCTTTGCCCGGGATTGCATGGGCGGAGGCGGCGCGCTCCGACGTCGCCTCAGCACCGCGGATGACAGCTGTGAAAAACCGCATATGACAACTGCGGGGGGGGGGAGGGGGGGTCGGGACGGAGGAGATGAATAATGTCGGCAGAGCTACCGGGGGTCCCAGGGACGGGTCTCGCAGAGTGTGTGTGGACTCGAGGAGGAGGTAAGGTGATAGCGGGGATGGGTAAGGGGTGGAGGGAGGGTAGGAATGCGAGGAAGGGGGGGGGGTTAAGGGCGGGTTAAGAGGGGGAGGGGTTGGGGTGGGTTTGGCTGTGGTGGCGGTGGTGTTGAATCTGTCGGCTGGATGAATGGATGCAGAGGGATGTGTCGGCGGCGTCGTTGCGCCGGAGCGGGGGTCCATTTAGGAACGAGCCCCGCGGAAGACCCCTTTCTCCCACCCCCCCAAAACCCTCCCTTATTCCTCGTTCCTTGGGTCACAAGCAACAGTGAATGTGTCAACGGTCCGCCAGCTGACGGCGAGGCGGCTAAACACTCGCCTCTGAGCGAATTTGTGGGGATAGTAATTACGTGACTCGAATTCAAAGAAGTGCGGAAATGACTGCGCAGCAAATTTAACGGAGTCACCCGACAGCGATCACACAATTTTGTGGAATTTACCGCTAAAAAAGCAATTCGACTGGATAGGGATACGAACTCGGTACCATCAATATCGCACCGATTGGTGTAACTAGCTAAGCTACCCAGGCGTCATCTTCCATTGTCAATTCCATGGCGGTTTTGATGATCGAGGAGCCCTTAAAGGTACCGCGTGTGTATGATGTCGTGATTCACCAGCGTTCGTGCGCTAAGCGCCACTGTCCACGAGGTAAAGCCCAACTTCAAACACAAAAGTGTTAGCTGAAGACAAATTGTAATAAATTTGACGGAGTAACCCGCTAGTGATCACACAACTGCGCGGAATTCACAGTGTAAAAGCCATTCTTATGGACTGGGATGCGAACCCAGTACAATCGATATCGCACCGAGTGCTGTAACTAGTTAAGCTACCCAGGCTTCCTCTTCAACTTTGAATTTCATGAAAGTTTTAATGAGCGAGGTGTTCTCACACGCACCTCGCATGTGGTTTCCTGATGCACATGTGTGCGTGCGCTAGGCGCCACTGTCACCGAGGTAAATCACATCTTTAAACACAATGGTGTTAGTTGGTTATTTTCATTGAGTAGAGTACTCGAGTATTAAACCTGAATGAAAGATATGTTTTTTCAGGTTTTATAACCAGAATGTATAATAGGTTTTCAAAAGTTTTTATATGTTCTCTCGTGAGTGCATTTGTGAGGACTTGGAGAGTTGGAGAATGAATCTAATGTGATTATTATTGCAGCGGCGCGGGAATTACTACTGCTTTTAGTAAAAACTTTCGCAGTTTCTAAAAAAAAAGTTTTTTCTCATTATGGACTACTACTATAATACTTAATTGTATATCAGTGAGGATTTTTAAAGTTGAGAAGCTAAAGTAAATGTCTGTGGTAATCTTTCCGTAAAGTGTTTTATTTAAGTTCAAATCTTTTCGGCATCACATCAATGCACGTAGTCAAATTTTTATTTATGTCTCGAATGGGAAGAAATAGCTGGAATGTGTTCCACCAAATAAACTAGCGCTCTTGTATAATTTATACCTATCACAATCTTTTTATTGGTAAGCAGCCAATTTTTTCTGTAGCCACAATTCACTGTTTGGATGATGGGTCGCTAGTAAAATAGTCACTGTTTTTATTTAATCAGTATTTTCATTTCTGTTGACACCTAGATAATCTGCTTGACTGAGTTTTTAACATTTTATGATAATTGAGGGATATGTTTTGAAAATTACCATATCTATCTTATTGTTCATTATTCATTCTCATTATCCAGTTCAGAGTGCAATAACACCGAGCACTCCAGGTGTGGACGAAATGAAATTGGCTAAGGTAATGAAACGACCGGGCAGATAATCACCTTTTTATTTAATGATAAATAAACAATCGGTGTCACATTCAAATGCTAATAAAAATACTGGATAAGTCGAAATATGAAACTGAAACGGCCGGGCAGATAGATGGCCATTCCAACTTGAAACGACCGGGCAGATAGATGGCCACTGCTCCGTGGCCTCCTCCTCAGGACTCCACTCGACCGACTGAGTCCGCCGCTTCGATTCCCGGCTCTCCTTCCTCGCGCCAATCGCGCATGTCGTGACTGCCCGGTGCTGTCTTCTCCACCGCCACGGTGAACCACGTGCTGAAAAGGCACATCCAGTTAGTCACCGTGACTGCCGGTGCTGCCTCCTCCATCGCCGCGGTGAACTACGTGCCGAAACGGCACAGTAATACAATTTATGCAATCTTATGGCTACAATTTCTCTATTTCAAATTACCGTGATAATAAATTATATATTATCCTCTTCTTCCACATCCATTGTTTAATAAAAAAATCATGTGAGTACCCCTAGTTAACTTCGTCGTCGAGTAGTTCAGTACACCAGAAATTATGTGAAGACATAAAAACTTCCAATCACCTTCGTGAGCTGGCTATAAGACAGTCAAACGCTTTCACCGAGATTGATTACTTCGGCGCTCGATATGCACGGCGTATTTATTGCATAGACATTACGCTTCCCATGACTTCCCATGATTTGTTTTTCAATTAAATTGAGCAAAGAATATATACAAATAAATTGTACTTCAGTTCTCTCGACTCTCTCTTTGCCATATACTCCATTATATTTTTGGAACTTCATGCAATCCCTTCCATCCGGGCAGCTGTTCAGTTAACAGGGACAAGTAGTACCAAATTTCCCCGACAGAGGGCAGTCTTCTGGTTCTTTTGCTCAGGTTATTTGTCGGTTATACCAAAAAATAACCGAATACTCGGTTCACTCAGGTTAACGTGCGCAGAAAAACAAGGGCAGCTGCTTGCAGTTGCTAGCAGCAGTAGCACATAGTACCAAGGTTCGCCGAGAGAGTGCATGTTTCCGGTTATTTCGTTTAAGGTTGTTTTTCGGTTATACCAAAAATAACCGATTATTCGGTATCCATAATAACCTGCGCTTAAGTTAATCTGTTTTTAACCTGTTAACCTGAGGGAAAAAACCGTTTATGGATATAACCGGTTATTTTTACCCTTCCCTACCCGTTAGTGATATCCACAATTGCGTTAAAATGAATCCCAGTCCAGACAAATGATTTTTTCGGATCCCTCGATTTCACGCCGAGTGATTTACCCAGTTTAGCTACCGAGAGGCGTCTTCCTCCCTAGTGGATTTTTGAAACAAGATGTTTAGAAATGGATGACGTCCCACCAATGCTATGTTTGCAGCAGAGTCATATGTTTGGAATGCTGGAAAACTGTATGCTTGGACTACAATTAAAAAGTAGTTTGATTCATGGGACAATGAGAATAAATTTTATAAAGTATTATTGAGTTAGTTTATTGGGCTTCATCGTTTATATTTTTTTACATAAACAATAACATTTCAAATGACTTTCTAGTGTAATTTTATAATGTCATGAAATATCTACTTTCAAGTCAAGATAAATAATGGGCTTTCCGAGAAAGAGAAAGACATTGTAATTTCAAATAAGATATTATGAAATGGTTTCGCGAGAAAAGTAAATAGCCTAACTTAAATAAAATTTTACAAGTTATCTTATCATATGTGCGTATAAGACGAAAAATATGCCAAATAAAGCCAAGCGGCCTGAGAGAAAACCATTATGTTCTGAATATTTTATTTACAAATAGTGAAATTGTGACACCAAACGTATGATCCTAAGTTGATAAAACAACTCGATATTATTGATGGCATAAGTGATCACAGAGTAATTTTTGCAACCTTAAAAATTGAAGTAGAGTCAGCTGTAAAACCGAAACGCAATATTTATTTATTTGATAAATGCAACTTCATAAAATTTGGCGAGATGCTTAATGATTCGTACACTGACTTCGTAGCTAAAACAGAGGACAAAAGCACTGATGCATCATGGAAATATTTCTTAAAAGTTCTACGCCAGGGAATCAACGAATATATTCCGCGAAAATTGAAATGTGATAGTAAAGAACCTTGCTGGTATAACAATGATGTGAGGAGGGACCTTAAGAGACAGAGAAAACTGTACAACTTATTCAAAAAGTCCATTACGTTAGGTGACAAATCGAAGGAACTTGAAGCAAAAGAAAGTTACGCTGCGCAACGCTCAAAAACCAAGAAATCAATGCGTACTGCATTGCGAAAATTCAAGAAAAAAGTACTTGGTAAATTACTCGAAGAAAATCCGAAATCTTTTTGGTCATATGCGAGAGAGCTTCAGGGAAAATCTTCAACCGTAGATTCGTTATTTGATAAAGATGGCAAACTTGTCACCGATAATATTGACAAAGCTAACACGTTAAATTCCCACTTCGAAAGTGTATACACTACAGACGATACTCCATGTAATTTTGACATTTCATTCACTAAGGAACCGATGAAAGAAATCACTATTTAATGTGATGGGATAACTAAACAGCTACAGTCGATCAAAAATAGTAAATCTCCGGGTCCGGAGGGAATACCCGCGCGTGTCCTCAAGGAATTAGCGCCACAGATCGCACCGTTCTTAGACATAATATTCAAGAAGTCATTGTCTGAAGGAAAGATACCAATAGACTGGAAAATTGCAAACGTTACACCGATATTCAAAAAGGGAAACAGACATGACCCAGGGAACTATCGACCAATTTCATTAACGTCGATTATAGGCAAGATACTCGAACATATCGTCGTTAGCAATATCATGACGTTCCTGGACAGTCGTAACGTCCTCCATGGCTGTCAGCACGGCTTCCAGAAAGGTAGAGCATGTGAAACACAACTCGCGCTCTTTCTTCCTGACGTTCGCAAATCTGGTGAATCGAAAAGACAAGTTGACGCATTATTTCTAGATTTTAAGAAAGCTTTCGACGCGGTACCTCATAACAAACTTTTATACAAATTACAGTCATGCGGCCTAAACGAAACAGTAGTAAACTGGATACGCGACTTTCTGAGTGATCGTAAGCAAAAAGTAGTTCTTGACGGAATTAGCTCTGATGTAGTTAAAGTGACATCAGGTGTCCCACAAGGAAGCGTGATCGGCCCCCTTTTGTTCATTATATACATAAATGATCTATGCTCTCGAATTAGCAGTAAAATACGTTTATTTGCCGACGACGCTGTCATCTATCGTGAAATTAATGATCACTCTGACTTTGAAACTCTATCATCGGGTTTAAACAACGTTCATGTGTGGAGCCAAGAGTGGGGACTCGAACTTAATCTGAGCAAATGCACGGCGGTACATTTCTTGCGGAGGTCGTCCAACTATTCCCATGTATATGCTGTGGATGGTTTTAACATAAAGGCAACAGATGAAGTGAAGTATCTAGGAGTTACGATAACTTCGGACCTATCGTGGGGAGCACATATAAGAAATCTTTGTGGCAGAGCTCTGAAGAAGCTAGGATTTGTCAAGCGCATTGTGGGAAGATTTTCGGATGAAAAAGTAAAAGAGAGGTACTATTTCGCACTCGTCCGGCCACACCTTGAATATACAGCGAGCATATGGGATCCGGTGCAGAAATACTTAGTCCGGGAACTTAATAAAATACAAAGGAAAGCTGCGCGATTCGTCAAAAACTGCTACGGGCGTACAGACAGCGTTACACAGATGTTAAACGAATTAGGCTGGGAGCCGCTAGAGACTCGGAGGCTGCGCGCTAGGCTTAGATTACTTGAGCAATTGAGAATAGATATCTCTCAGAGCGATACGGAAAACATCATATTAGAACCCCACTATATTTCCAGGTCCTTCAGAAACGATAAATTGAGAGAGTTATTTTGCCGAACGCAGAGGTATAGGAATTCGTTTTTCCCCCGAACAATAAGGGACTTTAATAAATGCAAGGCGTAATGTCATTAAAGCGTTTCGTTATTATATGTAAACGGCTGGTGTCCTAACACCCCCCGCCACACGTCTATTGAGGCGGCTTGCGGGGTAGTATGTAGATGTAGATGTAGATTAGATGATAATAGAAACAATATTATAAAATTATTCTCCTTTTATTTATCTGATCAGACCTTCATCTTCGTTTATAAATTATTATTTTCAATGAATCCCTTCTGTAATAATACTACAATGAAATTGACATGTACGTACAGCTCTCGCGAAAGCTTATGCGCGGAGTTTCTGTTGTCCGCGTTGAAAAGTGGGCATAGTACCTACCATAAAATGAAAAATAGAATTTTATTTATTTCTTATTTGCAAAGCCGTGGAAACTGTGTTCCTCAGGGATGGACCTTAAAAAAAGAAACTTATTTAAATATTTTCCGGATAATCGATTTCGCACCTGTGTTGAAATTAACCCGGCGTGAGAAAATAGTCGCTCACACGGCACGGTAGAGGCAACTATAGATAAAATCCTGCTGGCTAGTTTGTATACGTGGGGATATTCTCCCTTAACCTTCTTCAAGGCTTGTAGTGGATTGAGGTTGGACTTGCGGTCGACTGGAGGGCGGTTTACGAACTGGCGCAGCTCGACTGGCAAAATTCAAATGCTGTAGCAAGCTAAAAATCGAAAATCGATCGGCTGGAATCGATTTTGATCGATTATTCAAAACAAAAAGTCAACTTAGATTTAATCGAAAATCGTTGTGTGATAATCGATTTTCGATTAAAACCGAAATCGATTTTCCAATCCCTACCAGGAACATCCGATTTCCCAATAGGCAATATTTTCAATCGTTCTCCTAACAACGTAGTCCCCTTCAATCATTTTTGGAATCAATTACGTATAAGCTAAAGCTTATCAGCCAGCCGTACTAACACTCTTTCGTAACGTTCAACTTTAATTGATATATATATTTTATTTTTGGAGTGTAAACTTCTATAGGCGCACCACGCACAGAAAATTCTGCAGGCGGTAAATCGGGTTCTGGGCCTCTAGCTCTTTTTCTCACGTCACGCTTAGCATGCCGAATGTAAACTCAAGAGAACGCTCTCTCTGTAACATAGTAAGATGGCGTATTGGCTTGAGTCGTCGTCTCACGTACCGAAGGTCCCAAGATTGATTCCTAGTGGTAGTGTTTTTCTTTATATATATAATATTTATCAGAATATCGCCCTAGAAGTTTACACTTCTCCCGTGTGGTCTTAAGCACACCAATTCTTCTTTTGCCTTATATGGTAAGTGTCGTCAATTGTGCAGTATGAGGCTGAATGCGTTTCTTAGTTTCATTGTCACGCTTGAACTTGAAAATTGTTGAAACAGTCTTACGTCCCTGATAAAATTCTCAGTGACTGACTAATTTGCTGCCCTTCTTTTTTTCGCCGTAGCTTTAACCAAGGAGACTAGAAAACGGATACAGTACTCAACGCGACTGAGAAAGTCTCTCTCACTCGTTTGGGTCCCTCTCGGATAGGGGCAAGCCTAGGCCCTCTCGTTCCCGCTCGTCTCCAGTCTCGATGAGGCTCTTCTCTCCCTGGAGGGGTCTCGAGGGGGCCGCGAGTCTCCTCACGCGAGCCAGCGGGACTCCTCATTGTCAGTTCCGGTATATCGCCTGGCGCATCGGACTGATCCGATGGCACGCGGGCGAGGCGAGGCACATTCAACGGCGGTCAGTTGATTCCGTTTCGGCGCGTTGCTCGGGTTTGCGAGGAATGATTTTCATTTTACTGCTGCACACTTCTAGCTTTGCGTCCAAAATCAAAGTGGTACACGCGACTCCTCGCTTGGCTCGGGAGTGACGTAACTGCCTCGCTCCTGTCGTAAGCGGGCCCGTCTTGTGTTGATCCTGGCGAGCTCGGCCCACCAACCGAGTCTCACTCTGCTCCCAGTACTTCATGTCGCTATGACTGTCATTGCTCGGCAGTTCTTCGTCTGGTTGGGACCCCGCTGCCGTGCAGCTCGGGAGTCGAGCAGGAGGAAGCCGGGTTGTGCACACCTCTAGTCTTCGGTCATATCCTTCCTCCGACACCTACTGTCCGTTCGATTTCGCTAGTCGTGGCCAAACGTCTACTTCCTGCAGTGCAGATAAGGTACATGTGTATTTAGCCAGACTTCAATTTAATTAGAACACGGGCTTGTAGTTCCATGATTGTTTTAATTCACATTGATAATTATACTTTATCTTAATTTTTCATTTATATCTGGTTTTGGGAGATACAAAGTGTCATTGGGTCTATATGTGAGTGGATCAGTAATTGTGCCACCCTTTTCTTCCGTTAGTCGTGGCACCACCATGCACAGCTGAGTGACACACTTCAAAAATAAAGAAGAGCGCCATCCATCTCTGAGCCCTCACCATTACCAAACGCTAAGAAGATGACTTTATTACAGCCACTTCCCTGGCCATCTGAAGAGCTATTACTATAGCGAAATTTTTCTGAAATATTTTAACCAGGTATGTGAGGCATTTTCAGTTATTGCTTTTGAGAAAAAAATTTTTTTTGGGTTAGATTACCTAGAAGATTTCTTTCTACTATTTGATCCTTTCATATATTAGCATTTACGGTAGCACGATTAAAACAAAGAGTGACTGTAAAAATGTTAATTAGAAAAAAGAACCAAATCTATATTTGATAACACCTCTTTTGTACCTAATCAAAATATTCAAAGCAGTATCTACATATCATGACTGTTCCTCGGCTATGAATAAACTGCTTAACTTTGGCACAAAGTTTTCCGTCATTTGGTGGGGAAAAAATCGTGACATATAAACTATATAACAATGAATTGATCTTATGTGTGTATGTAAGAATGTAAGCTTCTGCCTGCTTAATATAATTCCACTTGAATTAAAGTCATGGGGAAAGACACATAGTTTCCTAAGTTCCAACGCAACTTTTTCTATTGCTGTTAGAGTTTTGGCTTCATTTGTTATGTAAAAATTAAGGCAGACCTTTTTTATACACATAAAACACCTTCCTTAAGTTTCATCTCTGAGGTTATCAGTGACCAAGTTATTTAATAAACCTCTAATAAACCCTTGAACAGTTGAAATGGGAACTCCTCCAGCGTATTTCCCCGGCTGTGGTTAGAGCCCTGCAAATCAAGCCGAAATGTCTGCCAAACTTGGCCTTTGCTTTACCCTGCTTTAGATTTTAACACATTCCATCTACAAGTTCATCAAGAACTTATTTTTTTTATCTTGCACACCTGCCGAAGTGCTCTTGTCTGCCGATATTACAGGGGCGACCTTGTGTCCAAGTCTAAAGCAGCAAGCGTCCATTAAGTTCGGTGTCCTACCGAGTCATCGATGACTATCATTTAATAACACTTCCCATTGCAACTGTTCAAGAGTTTAATAGCAGTAAGTATCGAAGTAGGCTCTACGCATGATTTTTATGACTGTTTCACTCTCCGTGAGATGTTTTCATTATTGTACAAATAATGTGCAAGATAATTGTCACACTAGGAGTGGAATAGGAAAATGCAATTTCCGCAACATTTCCGTATAAATTAGGCAGTTGGTGACTTTATTTGGAGCAATATCAATTTTAGTTTTTCCACACGAATAGTACTCGATATTACTGAATGTATATACTTTTTTATTTACTTGTGCTTTATAGTTTTATTTTTTTAAACTGGTGAATCAATCATCCAAAACATTTTAATCCATAATTCAGTTATCATTTTTACTGGACGATAGCTTTCACCAAATCGGAGAACAATGAAATGCAAAATGGCAAAGAATGATAGTGCTGCATAAATACTAAGAGCTATGCAATATTCAAATGATGGACTCGCTTATATGGCGCCATATTTTTATCACGGAGTAGTCAGTATTTTGTCACTAGAAACTGTGCGAAGACGAGTCACTACGCTCAAGCCAAGCAGCCGACGAGTATTCATATGCACGGCGGCTGACTATGGTCTCGGGACGAGTGAGCGGCCGAGTATATCCAGACTCGGTTGACTCTAAATACGAGTGCGTGCGTTCAATTGAGCCGGCAGCCGAGTGAAGGTGTGTATGGAGGCCATTTTGAAGAGTTCTAGCTTTGATAGATTTATTCTCTAAGATTCCATAGCGATATTGTTAACTATACTAATAAAGTAGATCCATTTCTGCGACGCCACAAATGCCGTCAATGCACCGGAAAGACTGATGGTAAAAGGCCACCACATAACTGGCAGTCCCCGGCCTTATAATCTTTATCGCGCCTTCATATCCACCCCAACACTCGTATTCACACATCGGAAGTCTCTGTCAATACAAGCGTCGACCCCCCAGTGCGCTCGTACACGATAGTGCCACATCAAAAAAATCCCCCTTGTTCCGTTTCCCTTTCGTTCCCCCCCCCCTTCCCGAAAGCAACTAGATCCAGTCAGATGCATGTCGGTTGGCAATTTGAGGAGGTTACCGGCAACTGGGGCATATACACCATGGGTGGGTGAGACAGTAAAGCAAAAGGAGTTGGGTAAACGAAGGAAATGTGGTGAGAAACTCGGCGACGACTCTGGCCTCCTCAGTACGACGTTTGACAATAAATCCACTGTTGAACTACCCATCAGGAGGAAAGAGTACAGTGTTTGTAGTTCTGACATCAATAACACCCAAGTTTCCAAGATCGTAATAGGAATCTCTGCCTCTCCTGAAATAAGATCCAGGGTATACAGGATGGGAAGCTTGTATTTGCCACCCTATCGACCCTATGCTCGCCTTCTTGGAAAAGTTGTGTTTCGGTGACGCGACCAAGTACTCGGTTCATTTACCCCATTAAGATAGGTGGGTTGGACGGTAATGGAAGGATTATTTTGGGACGAAGGAAGTATGTAGAGAAACCTGGCATCAAAAAAGCCTATTCGTTTCAAAAGGCTGCCAGTAGTGCTTATTTTAATACCTCAACCGACGGACGGACTGCTTTTGGAATTCTCTCTTCATGTGGCCGTCGCATGTTTAGGTATACCAATGAGAACTCTCTTACGCTACCGAGATGACTCGTTTTCGTGTAAAACCTTGTTATTGACTTATAAGCTCCGCGAATGGCTTCAAACATCTTATTTCGGAAGAGAGCTCCCACCCTTCAGCTGTTTTATGAAGCACGAGGAGGGCTCTCCACGGGTATGGTAGGAAGTATGGGTTAAGTCCGCTTCTCGCATTTCATTCTTTCTTGATGGTTCGCATAAGAGACTGGGTTCATGCTACTCTGTGGATTGCACCGAATGCTACTCAGCTTGACATACTCATGCATGTTCGTATCAGCATGCTCGTATCAGTTCACAGGCAGCGTTTTAATCCACCATGCGTCATATCTTAGATTTGGATGATGATCTGTGTTCACTGTAATGACATACGACAGCCGACATATCCTATGAAATTTGCTTAGTATTCAAGAATATTAGGCAATAAACTAATCTGGTCATTGACCTGATAAGACAAAGACCCGTGTTTCGATTTTAAGATCAGATAGGTAGTAAAACCGTTTTCCAGCATATGGCATCATTCACACTAGAGCTGAGGCTTCATCTGAGTCAGTGCAATAAGTAGTCTAACTGTTTACACGTTGCTAACTTGGGGTAAAAATGAAACCTTAGTGTTTACCTCGTTATGTTAAGCTCTACGATGGTAGGAATATAGTGCAGCCAGTAGCAAAACATGATAGGGAATATTGCACAGAACCATCATTATTAAGCAACAGAGCAGCCAGCCGCGCTTGGAACCTCTCAAGAGTGTGTGGCATGGCATTAATGTTAACAAAAATATGCTCTACACTGCGTGTGAAATGTGAATGCTTTGGAAACTATAAATTGATTATTCAAATACACACATGTATGAAGATTTGAAAAATCCGAAAGAAGAGTATTACGTGCAAGACGCGCTGTGAGTACTGGCTCTCAAGTTGGTCCTTTCAGAATTGATACTACCTCAAGTAGAAGAGTGAAGGTGGCCCTAGGGTACAGCTTAGGATTCTTTTGTGGCATTCTGATGAAAAGGTACCAAAACTGACCTATAAAGCGCCGTAGCCGATAGCAGGGAAAGCTGCTCGTGGTGCTGGTACTGCAAGGTACATTGCCTACAGTCTAAAAGCAGCCTCGGACGGCTGAAGTGACGATGACCGGCAGAAGCTGCACTAGGTTGGCTCATCAAGAAACGGACATTGCACATTAACACAATAGCACTATATAGGAAATTAACAATCCGGTACTACATCTATTTTTTATAGGTGGGAGCGATTGAATCGGTACTGTAGCACAGTGTATCAATCCGTGTGGAGCTGACCCAAAGGACCCCCCACCCCGCCGAGATGGTGTACGGGAAAAGAAGGGAAGCACTTTCGGTGCGGTCTAGGCCACTGCTCCCGACTCTCTCAACTCAAAGCGGCGAGGAGCAAACGAGAAATTCGGTTAATAAGAGCCTTCCTTTCATCGTCCTTTGATTGCTCTCCGATGCGGCTTTAAGGGTTTTCGGTAAGGGACCCGAGATCTCAGGGCTCCCTGCAGGGGTGGAGGGGAGGGGAAACGGGGTCGGGGGCGAGGGTGTGAGCGTGGGGGAAGCGTGGAGGATGTGTGGTGGGGGGTGTTCGCGCATGTGCGAGTGTGCTAGTGAGCGGGTCCACTCGGGTCGTTCATTACCATCCACCCACACGCAAACCACACCCTGCCCACACACGGAACGGTCTCCACCCCTCCCATAGACCACATGCCATCTCCCTTTCCACGTGGCGATAAATCTCCGCTGCTCTTCCCAACAATATGAATGGCCCGGAGCTGGCTTGGCTGAGAGGAAGGGCAGTTGCGTCGGTTTTTCGATCCTTATTCTACAGTCCTCCGCCTCTCCTCCCCATCCGTCCTACGCTACGCCTTCTCTTTGTAGAAGGGATGGGGTGGGTGGGTTGGTTGGGGGGGAGGGGGCAAGGAGAAGGGTTAAAGCAAAGGGAAGGCGACCGTAAAACTACCCGAGGAATTAACGCATTCAATTCATTGCCGGGGCATATCCGTGGCCGGCCGACGGGTCTAATATCCCCGGCCATATGTCGAGTGGTTTCCCAGGGTTTTGGGGGTTTACCCCTTAAGGTCCGCGGTGAGCCCTGCGGAAGGGTTCGAGGGGGGAGTCGTTTAGGGTGGGTGGGTGGCAAAGGCGGGAGCTCCCTGTTTTTGTGTGTGAATGTGTGCGGGGGTGGGGGGGGGGGAATAGGATGAGGAAGAGAATGGGGAAGGGTTAAGTTGCAGACGAGACCCGGATGATTACGGTGTGACACGGTGCGACTTACCTTGGCGATTTATATGCGCCGGTGCCTTTTCCACCCGCACCCACACCACCTCGATGGTTTAAGCGCATGCTTATCACACTTTCGCAGCGTGCGCGGTGGGGAAGAGGGAGGCGCACCGCTTAACTAACTGCTTTCGCACAGCCTCCCTGCGCGGCGCGCGGTCTCGAGGAAATCCTTAAATAAGAATATTGCTCGGCAGTGTCGTGTGTCGTCGTATTTCTCTGCCGGGGGATCCTCGATTACGAATCCGCCTCTGCGGTTCCAGCCCCTACTCCCGCCGTCCTTTCGGCCTTAAGTGGGTGTTTTATGCGCACGGCTAAAAATGTAACGTGGTGCAGTAAATAAAGGTCATTTTAGCTGTCGAAACGCGGTTTCTGGGTGCCACGGCGGCGCATTAATTTTGTTAAGGTGAGCGAACATCTGTGTTCCCCATAAAAAAACGCCGATATGCATTGTTTCATTCCTTTGAAAAAGTAACGACTGCCAGAGGGGCATATTTCTGCATAAATAACCGCACCGGATGGGAATAAATTAATGCGCTAGTTACCGTCTTGAAAATTGAAATGAAAAGAAAATTAAAGTCTGTGGTTGAGTTTAAACCTACTAATGGACAACCTACTTTTTATGTCTTTTAATTTCTCTTTTAAATTTCAGCGCCTTGAGTATTTGGAAGCAAACATTTGAAACCTTTGACTCTGACATCGGGTGCCAGGATTTAACGTTCATTAAGCTTAACGGACTTGGCTTACTTTGAAAATAACCGTGAAGCGGTTTCGAAATTAATTTGAACGACCGTTAACAAATCTTTCTGGCTAAACATGGGACGACAGGGAATTATTGAGCAGGATTTAGCAGAGGTGTATCTTTTTCGGAGTATGAAACTTTGATTATATCTTATAAATGAAAAGATTTATCACGGAATGCGAGCTACTATCCCACTGTTTAAAAAAAATGTTATCACCTTGGTGGCGTGTTACTATCATTGACCATAGTTAACTGGCTCCTTTTTCTTCTAGTTACAATTCTTCTCTGAGTCTTTCTTTGTACCGTGGGTAAGAAAACCTTGATTGGTTCCCGAGCATATTACCGTCATGAGTTCAGATAAGTAATTAGTAGCCTCAAGATAGTAAAGATCTAACCAGTATAATGATACTATTCGGTCTGGTAATTAGTCATTTTGTGCTCCTAAACTACAAGCTATCGCAACACAGCATCTATTTCCTCGGTTAACATTTTGAAACATAAAGATCGACTATCATTATTACGAAAACATTCGGTACCGCGGAAAAGTATTCACCCCAACAATTTGAGTAAGTGGTCTTAAATCACCCAATGCCCCTTTTCGGAGATGCATCTTGATCCACACCTGGCCCGGGGTCATCTTTCGTTAATGGTAGATTATGTTAAAGGTCACGCATGTTGAATAGCAGTCATAGAAAGATGATCGGCAAGATTACGGTCATTAAAAGAAGAGGTAAAAATTAACGATGCATGAAAGAAGTCGCCTGAAACGCTCCTTCATTCTTCTTACTATCTTTGTCCTCGGCGGGAAGGATATCAAATTGTGATCTCCGTGCCTGGTCGTACTTCCAATTATGCCCGTCAACAAAATGCTCTGGCATTCACCAAAGCATGATGACTCAGCGAGTGAAAAAAGTTTTTCATTATCATTTTGATTTCCTTCCCTTCGGAACAAAACAACACACCTGCCATTGTCACGATATATTTGGCGTGTGTACTTCGTCAACGTTTGCCTCAGTCGCTCGCAGCCACTATCTTGGAGCGGCTCTCAACGGTTGGATCCGTAACCACACGAACCTCTCTCTCTGCCATCCCTTGACTCATCAGCCGTCATGACGTTCTCTTGACAGGTACTGGAAGATAGTCATCCGTCACGCAGGAAAGACTCATCAAGTGCGCGCGGACGTGGAAGTGACGAGCCACGCCATCAGCGTCTAACCCGTTGAACCAGAACTGAGGAGTATGGGGGGACTTAGAAACGGTGGCCGTAAAAAAAACTGGATCTAAAATAAACGCATCCTAAACTGTCACTTCGCCGAAGGGGCGGGTAATTAACGCTTCGAGATGGTCGGGGAAGCTCAGAAGACAGCTGGAGTGGGGAGGGAGTCTTTTTTTAACCCGACGGCCACAAAGCGGAGAGACTCGGTTGCTTCCGAGGGGGGGTGAAGGTGTAGCGTAACACGGTGCTGGCACGATTGTGTGCTATGTTCGAACCCCGCCAAGGCCAGTGTGAAATGCTGTTGCGGAAGAATGCGGTGTTGCATATTTTGAACGGAGCTTGTGTTCTTGAAGTGTAGGGAAGTGTAACTAAAAGTGTATTAATTCTATATTGAAAGCGCGAGTGTATACGCTAGCACCAATAATATTATATTATGTATTTTATCGAAAAATCTTTGTTGAGTTTAGGTCACCATGTATTTAGATGGTGTCAAAATGAGATATTTTTACTTAGTTTTTGTAAACTTGCGCATTTATTTTTTGGGCTTCTGGTTATATTGCGGAGGATAAAATTATATATAATAATAATAATTTTATTCCTCATATAAATAAATGGAATATACATTAATAGTAGTTCATTTAATCGAGGAATATAGGTACCCCTTAGGAAACAAAGCTTCCTGCTTTGGGGTTACCGACTCTTGCACAGGTAAACATGGATTATCATACAAACTAATACATATAACATAAGTAGATCAAAAACACTCTACGTGCCATTTAAGTACACTGAATACATAATATGGTGACATTGCTGTATTTAAATATTCACATGTGCATGTACTTAGGAGTTTTTTTTAGCAATATTTTGTAATATTAATAAATACAATAGAAAAATGTATGCAAACCTTGTACTTATAATACATATAAAATTACACAATCTTTTTAATTGGGTATTCTACCTCTTTCTGACTGAACAACCAGGCCCTAACGCTTTTACAGAATTTAGCGTACTTTTTTATTTTTTATTATATATTTATACCTATTTTATAAATATTTAATGCTAGTTTATGAATCTTGAGATGTAATGCATTTTGTCGAAAAATATTATTTGAGTTTCGCTCACTTTTTGGCTGGCTGTCATTCATTGGTGACAATATGAGATATTTTAACGTTATTTTTGTACTCTTATGGATTTCATTTTTTGAGCTTCGGATAGCCTCCCGCTGGCTAATGTTATATGGCTTAACTGCGGTTATCCTCCTGGATTACGATTAGAACTTGATACATTTCAAATGGTATTATGTTCACTACAGCTGCTACTGATTGTAGGAAATAGAGTAATCTAGTAAATTCATTTATATTTATCTTTGTATATGTCAGCAAGCATTTTGTGTCAGAGATGAAGTATAGCATTCATCATATAATCGGACGTGATTATTACCTTTTGCTCCATAGAATTTCTCTTGATTATCTGGCTAATGTGATACATTTTCTATCACGTTGCACTTTTTAATTAATGAAATGCGTTATTTTGGCTCCGTATAAATTGAATTGAGCTGACATTCATTTTAGTATCCAATTTTTTTGCTAGTAGCTAATTTTCTTCCTTTTTTTACTTTTCTTATCGCTTGCAAAGAGAAGTAATGGTTTTCTTAATTGGCGTGGCAATGCAGAAAAAAATAAACTAACTATACAGGAGGATGCAGATAGATTAGATCATGAGAACTAAATAAGGGAAATAGGCTGCAGAACAGACAGTCATTTTTCCACGAACGATAAGAGACCATAACAGCTGCAAATGAGTATGTTAGCTAGGTAGTGTACCTAGTTAGTTGGTTTACTCCCTTATACTTGTATCCTTATCTACTACCTAGTACTAACGGTACGCCATGCATGTTTTCATTATAACTACTGTACCTCTGTCCATTTATGTAGCTGCAAAATTGCACATTAATATACTAACGGTCCCTCTAACGTTGCTAGCATGCCTATAGTGTAGTGCATGCTTGTGAGGCTTCGCTTCCTGACAAGCATTGGGGATTTATTTTAATGCATCAATAGTCGTAGTTACATAAACTTTAATAGGGTATTGTGTAATGGATGCTGGTGACTACTCATCCCCTGCCACTCACCCTTGAGGTGGTATTTTGTAGATGTTGATGTAAATTAACCTGTTTTGCTACTTCTGGAAATTCTTTAGCTTTACTTCAGTCTCACTAGTTAGTAGTAACTCATATAGTGATTTGCGCGTTAAACTGTTTTCTCATCGCTAAGCGGTCTCTGAACCTTTGCTAAAGAAAACTTGTTTAATGCTACCTTTACAACTTGGCTAATGCAGGTATGCTACCTTTGTATTTTACGTTATGATTCGAAATAAGTTTTATGCCAAATGAGAATAATTGCAATGGTATATTTAAAGCACTGCGAAAAACAAGTTAAACCTCTTTTATTAAAATACCAAAGCGTATCTTAAGATTACGTCGGGGTTCACGTGACTATCACTGTCTACCTTTTTCGAAATATCACGCATTTCCACATTCACGAGCTTGATCGAAAAGAAGCTAAGTATCGATGATTGTTTGAGCAATTGTTCATACTTGGTCGAAATTAGCTCACAAGTCCACGCATCACATTTTAGTCACCCGATAATGAGCGGAAGCAATGTCCGTCCTCTGGAGCGAGTGAGCACACCTGGGCACGCCATGCTCTCAGCAACAATTCCAAGCCAGTTTGAAGCTTGCATTATTTTCACGGGACTCTATTTTAATCCTCTCGTTAATTGTCTTTTCCATCCAGGCTAATCCGTAAGTTAGCCCTATCAGATTTGGATGGCATGATTGCTCTCTGGTGCACTAGAGTTTTGCATACAGCGGGCACCACCTCCTCCCCGTCTTTTTTTTTTAAAGCACAGAAAATCGCACGGCAACTCTATCGATTCCTCATAATTCTCCCGCCTTAATTACAGCGGCTCCGATGAGTTTTGTGCCGGAATCCCACACCACCCACTTTGAGGGACGTGCACGGAGCTGGGAACCAGGGGGGTGGGGCTGGTGGGGGGGGGGGGTGGGGTGGTGAGCACAGCCGTGCCAACACATGTAGGATTTACAAGGGTGAAGGATCGTTTAAATTTAATTAGCTTATCTTGATTGGGGCGGTGGAGAAGGAATGGTCTTGTGAGATACAGTACCCGGATACCGGAAGGCTGGTCTGGGACTCCACCGTCATTTATTCTCCGTTTTGGGAGATTCAAATGTGGTTGGGCGTCCATGTTGAGCTGGGAGACTAAGGGAGGTTGAGATAACGAAAACGAGTCAAATGAAAATAATCTAACTTATGTAGGTCGCCTATGTTTTCACTTAAAACTTGGATCCAGGTAGACAGATATCCCGGTTCGGTAGGAGTGGTAGAGGTAGTTTCTTGAGTTCGCACTTGAAGATTATTCCACATGCACGGTGAACCTAGAAGGTCATTTTGAGATGTGGTATTTAATGAGGTAGGAGGGTTTTTTCCCCTTTTTCCTCTAGAACTGAGCGGTGTGTGGTGATGAATTTTCTTAACGATGCTGAAGAAAGTAATTATGCTCTTCTGGCGTACCCTTTTATCGTAAAATCTCCCCGATGTTTTACTTGATCATGTCCCTTGCGTAATCCGTGGGTCAAAGGAGCGTTACTGGAACTAAATGACTTGCATGGAGCTCAAATTTTACTTTCAAGATTCAATTTTATTTTGCAGACAGATAATTCTTTAAAAAAAATATTTTTTGCTTTGCTTATTGCATGCAAATCGGAGTCATACTTTTTTTAATTGGCCCGCTAATGCAACGAGTAATAGTCAAACAATACAGGTTTACTACTTTAAGAAAGTTATAACTTAATGCTCACTGGTCGTCAGTGATATGCAAACGCATTTTGTGATTAGTTCATTCAAATGTTTTATTATCCTTAATCCGTCTCTCAGTCTTTACAAAATAGAAGTTGAGTGTAAGTTAAATTATTTCAGCCAGCTGTAACGCAACTGACGGACATAAGCTGTGAAATTTCACCGGGTGGCGTGGTATCGCATTGGGTAGAGCATTTGGTAAAATATCAAACGCACTCAGGTTGGAGTGAGAATGAAACCCGTGAGGGCATGAAACACGAGCGACTCTCTGGTTTACCAGACCTGCGGTTGCCGACAAAATTCTGTAACCAATATAAATGGAGAAGGAAGGGCCTTCATCATGTCCAAAATGTGAGAGAGACGCCTTTGGGTTCAAGATGAAGTGAGCCCTGCACTCGCTGATCAAGTGTCCTATTCGGGAAGGCTTCGGACTTTCAGAGCCTCAACGAATTAGCTTTTGTTGCTCGTTTGGTTATTTGTGGAGCCAACTAGCATAGCAAGTAATTTGCACCGTTGATAATAGACGGATGCGTTCGTATAGTAGTAGGGAAACATGATGCCAGTCGCCTGCGCGAAGTGCGACTTCGAGGAGGGGAATTTACTCGTGGTGGGGGATGGTAAAGGAGCGGAAGGGAGAGGACAGCGCATGGCTGGAAACGCAGCCACGATACATGCTTTTAACAAGGGCTGGTGAGTCCCAGCAGCTCGCTTCACGGCAGTGTTAACTATCCAAACGAAACTGCATGGAAGTACGTGGATATTGTTCGCAACCCGTCGGAGAAGCCTAAGCAAATGGATTAAGAGCCATAGAGAGCTGTCAGTTGAAGTTAAAAACAGACGAAGAATTGACACTTTCCCTTAAAAGGGCCTTTCACGCCCCTGCCTTGTTTCGCTTCCACTATATATTTCCGAGTCTCCGCTGTTCTGACAACTAAAAATTGTTTTAACGATTTATTTAGTAAACGCGTGTTTTCTCGGTGATGTAACTCTGAGACTAATTAGTAAAAAAAATATTTCTGTCATACTCGTAAAATTACATCAAGAATATTCGTGCTCTAAAAACATATCAAGAGTTTTTTCTAGCAAGGCTTTGTAAGCGTCTTGAATTAAAAGACTACAGCGGTGAACTTATTTTTTTTTAGCTTTGACTCTTCCATATAACCTTTTCAAAACCCCCTTCCCTGAAGAAAGGAAATAGAATCTGCAAGCTTAAAACTCCCAGGCCACAAAGCGTTTCCTCCATTCTTACTAAGTGGGTACTCATTAAAAACCTCGGTTGAATTACGCCCGCCTTTATTTCGCCACATTCCCGCGAATGTGCTTGGCATGTACGAGTGGACAGTTACGGACGGGGCGCGCGATATCCCACGGAACTGTAAAATGAGACTTAAGGACCTCATTACCCTCGAGTGGCTTGTTTGGCCGCCACGACGGGCTCATTTCGCGGATATCCACGAGGCAATTCCCGGCATGCTCAGGGAGGGCCACGGGGTACGCACAAAGAGGCGCGGGTTGCAGGTGTGGCGGCCATCTTCAGCCTCGGTGCATTCTTCCGGTGGAAGTGAATGGGGCCCCGGGCACGGGACGCACACAGCGAGCTCACCCGCCTCCTCCGTCGTTTAAAAAAAGATCGCGCAAGGGATCGACTTGCAAGGCCGCCAACGACCCCCGTCAGCAGACAAAGCGGTTTCACTTTTCTTCCTCCTTCACCCTCCTCCCGCACCCCACCTGCCAACCACCCCTTTGTCCTCGGCATTCTATCTCTCTCATATTCTCTCTCCCGAATACAAATTGCGAAGACGCTTTGAGCGTGAAAAATTAGTCGACAACCCCCCTCTCCTCTTCTTCAGCGCGTCTACCAAGAAATTTCCACGCAGGTAACTCTCTTCTCGACGCCTACCCACAGCGCATATTCGCCCACTTCGGCTCGCAGGGAAGACTCGTCCGTTGAAGTGAGGGGCACGTCTAAATAATACCCTGCAAGCTTCAAGGGTGTGTGCCATGGGGTGGGTTATCACCAGCGTGCACTGAACTATACCCCATTTAAGTTAATGAAACTACGGCTATTTTTGCATTAGCAAGAACCTGTTATTACTTGTCAGGAGGTGAAATTTCGCCAATATGCTCTACAATATAGGTATACTACCAGTGTTCGACTCAAATGGTTTCGATCGAAAAAGTTCAAACCCACGACTACCTCTCCAACCATCTCGAGCTTCCGACCTACCCACGAGAAAATAATGCTCTTATTTTCTTTTTGCAGCTTGTCATCATCCTTTTCTGCGGCTGATTTTTAGCTCACCCGTGGATGAAATCTCTCGATTGAATAGGAAAACGTACCTCCATCGTTCACAAATCTCACGTAATCACCAAAATACTCGGATGAAACATAGTAGTAATATGAATAGTAGGAATAGCATAATTCATAGTAGCAATTATCCACACTATTTTAATACACATCGAATATGGTTTCGACTCGTTGTGTAATTCTCAAGGTGGCAAATAAATAAAGTTCTCAATGGAAGACAAAAGTAACCTGAAGGAGGGGACGTTTATGAAAAAAAGAGCGGTGATTATTAAAACAGCGGAGATATTTACTACTTTTGCAACTACTAATTCACACAAAAGTTAAGGTATGTAGATTAAGCGATTTCCCCAAGTTCCACCTAAGACTCTCTCCTTCTTACATAATCATATGGACGCAATGAGTAAAATCTCTACATTACATTTCTAGACACTTAAGCCCATACCTTCCTCGACCCTAGGATAAATAAAGTAATGGGCGTTCATACGATAGGGCAAAAATATAGCAACAATATAGAGTAAACTCGTGTTACGGAGGCTAGAACGCTTGCCTCCCATCTGAGGACGTGGGTTTGAGTTTCGCCAGTGTTGGAGATTTTTCTTAGAAATGCAGCTCACTATTTATTGGATGATACATGTGAAGTGCACTTCCTGAGCAGTATCATCTTTCGTATGGGAACTTAAAATGTTGACTAATTGGCATAATTTGACAAGAACAGGGTAATGCATTATGTCAACATCGGGTTGCTTCCTACACTTCTCTTCATTCCAAAAATGATCAGTGCCTTGCCAAGCTTCCCTCTTATTCTCAATGGAGCAAACGACCTCTGTTTTAGGTCGCATCCCAAGTAATAGACTAGTATATACTGAGGAAGAATAAGAGGTAGGAGAGTATGCAAAAATGTACTCCATCCCAGTTCACATTGCATGGTAGCGAAACTTGGGTGTCAAGGTAAGCATAAAAGTAGGGTAAATGCAGTAGGTGCGGGGTATCTGAGAAGTATTTGCGGCAAAAGCAGAAGGGATAGGGTTAGGAATGAGAGACCACCTATTGAGGATGGAAGAGGATCGAATAAGTAAAGAGACTTATGAAAGGGAGATATTAGGGAAAGAATCATTGTAGGCTAAATGCAGTGGGAATGCGGGGTATCTGGGAAGCGTTTGCGTTGAACGCAGAAGATAGGGTCACTAATGAGTGGGTGATGAAAGTTAGTAGAATGGACGGTAATAGAAGTGTGTGTAAAGTGTGCGTTACGTTGGTTTGGCCACATCGAGAGAGTGGAAGAGAGTCGAATAAGTAGAAAGAGTTAAGATTAGAGAAGCGAACGGTGAAGAAGGGAAGAGTATACCAAGAAAGTCATGGGTGAATGTGGTATAAGATACTCTTTTGAGAATGGGTTTGACGAGTCAAAAGAACAGTGGGGCGTGCGCGAAGGAACGCAAGAGTGAAACTGAAAGCATAAGATGGAGTCTTCTCTCAGGAAACAACAACATTTGGTGTTTTTATTTTGAAACATTCTGAAGTTTACCTTTACTGCCTTAATTGTGCGAAACTGTTAAATATTATCGTAAGTTTTATCACGGCTCAGAAACAGGACAAAACTAGATAAGATATGCATTCGACCCTCGGCAGTTCTCATTCTAGAAGTTAATCTTGGGTTTTTGGTTTAAAGCACTCAAATGGTTTTAAATAATAATAATAACAATAATAACTACGTCTTAATTCTAGAGAATTTAGCAGTTTATAGTTATTTCATACTATTTTATCATAATATTTTACTTGAAAAAATCTATTGCATATAACAATACAAGCGCCTATTCCTTGGATAGTGAAAAGTCCGCCCAGGAAATATTCGAAGCCGCGACCACCGGATTGGCAGGTGAAGACGTTACTCCGTCTCTACCGAGGTCACTTTATAAATAGGAGAAGATATAAGTGGAGACATACGATGGAAGAAAAAGCAGAGACGCTAGCTAAAGAAGAAGGGGTGATGTTAACAAAAGTACTTCAATGAGGTGACATTGAGACTATAAAGTCCCTGATCTCATTCAACCCATCGTCAATGGACGCGCGAAGTAAAAAAAAGATAATTTTTTAGGCGTAAACAAAACAGGAATGCTGTACATTGCTGTTAGGCTGTACAGAGGAATATTTATACGTTCACAATATACAACGCAATTTTGGAAATGCGAAAAAATATCAGTTGAATTTGCAAAAAAGATATGTACACGCGTGTGGAAAAAATTAAGGATTATTAGGCTTATTACTTCTTGTCGAATGAACACACTTCAAGAAAATTCCCACTCAAGACAAGAGAATTAAAATTAAAGATTAATCCAAATTTTCAATAAAATCATAGGAATTTCAACTCGTGTGCATGCATGTGGGTCACCCAGCATACGAGAAATGCATATGCACACGAGTCTAAATTTCTTTTTATTTTATTGAAAGTTGGCTTTAATCTTGAATTTAAACGATGCAATGATGAGTGGGGAATATGGGATACGGGAGATAGGAAATATTACGAAAGAAAGACACGGATGAGATTGAGCAAGATTGTGAGAGGGAGGTGGGAGGGATCAGGAGAAATTGAAAGAGATAAGAATAGAATAAACCTTTATTATTCTCTGGGACAGGTCCCATAGAGCAACAATACAATACAATGATATAGCAGCGAGCTTAATGAAAAAGAAGAACAAAGACAAAAGCAACTCACTCGGTGAGAAATAACTGTGCAAGTGATTCAATTGAATTCAAAGATAGGTATGTGATAATCGAAAGGTAAAAATCCTCAAGATTAATCCTTAAGGTTAATCATTAATCCATACGTATGGGATATGAAAAAAAACGTTTCATGCAGTTAAAACAGAATACATTGATGGACCATGATAAAAAAAAATTTTTAAAGAAAAATATTAGTGATGAGAATTTAATACTGAACCGGCTAAGCTATTCAGGAATACATTCTTTAAATAAAATTCCATGCAGTTCAAAGAGATCGATAGAGGGAGAGCGAGGAAGAGGCGGGAGGGTTGGTGGCAGAGGGTGAGATATGGCGACTCGAGCGTCGAAGGCGTCCTCCCGTCGACCCGCCGCCTAATGGATACCGGAAGCAAATCCACCCATTCACCCTCCTCCCTCCACCCGCACACCCCCCACACTTTTCATGCAGCCCAGAGTGGGAAAGGAGGGAAGATGGAGTGCCCACACGCAACCCTCCCGCCTTCCAATGCAAGCCTCCACATCCACTGCCTTCGCGTTCCTCAGCCGGCGCCGACGACAATGAAGAGAGCCCGCCGATTTACTGCCGACCGTCGCGGGCAAATGTTTCTCGGGGTGCGCTTTTGTGGGTCGGCTCCTCTCACTCCCGAAAGAGGCGTGGAGGGAGACCCCGAGGGAGGTGTGACGCACGGGTCGGGGGAGGCGCCGGAGGGCCAGGGAGAGTCTATACTCTCTCCCCCTAGGGCGTTGCGTGACTCCGGTGCGCGCGCCTCGCACCAAATGGGGAGGCGACCCGGGGAGCGGTGATGGGTCGGAGGTAGTTTGAGCGAAAAATAAATTCACCTTGAATTTGACATCATTTTAAAGAAAAAACTCCCGTGTTTAAAATTATATCAAAATATTAACTCCTTGCCGAATTACTTTTCGAGCAATTTGCCTGAAAATTCAAGCTGTTTTACAAGGGATAGGTTACAGCTGTGCGCTCCAGTGGAGAATATTGAAAAAATTAGGAATTTTTTAAGACATAGATTTCGTCAAAAAACTAATAGTGTGCAGTTTGTCCGTTTTCTCAACAATATTAAAAAATCATCTATTACTCACCGCAGTAATGTTTACAGAATCGCAAAAAAAAAGATTCTATTGTGAAGGTTTTTTTTGCCGTACGGCGTGAAAAAATGAGTCAAGTTAAAAACTTAAGTCAATATATTTATTTAATTACTGAGAGTTTTTATCACATATAACAATATTTTTGCGCCATAAATACTGTAATATTTACTCCATGATTCTTACAGACGATGAAAAAAAAATAAAATTCGGATATGGTCTCCATTATGACAAGAGAAATATCACGCGCAAACCACCTGAAGATGGTTCCGCGACTGTACGAGTCTAAGCAAATAATAAATCCCACTTTTCCGTTTATTTCTTTTAATTCCTGCTTTCGCTGATGACATGCGTTGCATGTAGAAAACCAAAATTACGCAGATTATTCCAATTTTACTATGGATACTAAGTAATTCCACAAAGTAATGCCTGAAACCATGGAGTGAACACTATTTTCCTACCAGAGGAGCCAACTGTGGAGCCATTTCTGTAGACCTACCGCACTTTGACTTCAAATACGGCAGTAGTTTGCTGATAGTAAAAAAAAGTTCTAAGATTCCTATATTTTATTTTCATTCGATTTATCGAGAATTTTTCCTTCTTACAAACAGTTTTAATAAAAGCTTATGTATGCTTTTTCGTTGAAGTGGACGTTTTTCTGTTCTTATCTGAGCAATCTCCATAAGAGCCCATGTTAATCTCCACTATCAAGGATAAATTGCCAATAAGAGAAGAGGAAAGGAGAAGGAATTGGATGAGGACAGCGGAGATTAGTATGTTAACGTGTAGTGCCTTAGTGTCACGCTCTGTTTCTTTATCAGTCATCAATGATGCGTGGAAAGAAAGACTTATTGTTCCAATCAGCTCAGCAATGCATCTCTCATGCTTCAATCCGTTCCTTAGGCAAAGTTCGCGGTCAAATAATATTCTTCGTGTCACTGTAAAAATAACCTCATCTGATGTTTCTTACAATTTCAGCCTAGCGCGTAGCCTTCCAATTCTCCAGCATCTCCCAAACCCAGTCCCACCTCCAGCAGCTGCGTTCCAACAACGTTCGCCCAAAACATTTCTTGACGAAGTGTGCGGCTTTCATTTGAATTTTGTCTATTTACCGAATTATAGTATATATGAGTCACTTAATAAATTCTCACTTTTTATTTTACCACACCCTTTTAATGCACGACCATGTCTTCGACAGTAACTGTAATTATGATGGTGACACTTATAGCAAATGTCACCGTGACAATGATGATGAGGTGTTTGCAGGAAAAGGTGAATGAAAGTGGTGATAGACATAAGCGTAGACTGCTGGAATAAGTGGCTGGTACGTGACCTGTATGTGGCCATGACAGCGCAAGTTAGAACTGCCAGTGGAGGATGCAGGTGGGTTTTGAAATAAAATTGTACGAGAGGCCTTGGGAGTGTGGAGTAGGAATATAACTAGGATGTGAACAAATCTAGAGGTTTGAGTCTGCTAATGACCAAACGTTGCGTAGTCTGTCGGCAAAGGGGTCATTGTCGTTTTCAAACGCCCTCCAGAAATATTTTTTCCACACTGAATAAGCATAAGATTTAAGAAAACAATGGTAGAGAGATTAAGCAATGAAATCAAGTAAAAATTGAAGGCAAAAAGCGAGGGCTCAGGTTGTATAAGGTGCTACATTTTTTTTAACATAGGGAGCATATTGGACGAAAATCAACGTAGCACTACGGGTATTAGAAGGGAGGACATGGAGGAATTGGAGGTGTGGATGTGGATGTCGGGTTTAAATGGACCGAACGGATGACAAAAAAAAGACATAAATGCCTAGGCAGAGGAGTACAGAAAGTTGCTCAAGAAATTCAAGAGGAAGCAAAGGGTTCAGATGTAGCAAGAAAGAAAGGTGGATAGGATAAAGCAGGCCGACTTGGAGGGAAAAATATTGGGAAGGAGAGAAAAAGGCAGAGGAAAGATGTGCATCTTGAATGTGATGAAAAGACTTGACAGTGGCAGTCTTTACTTCATAGAAGTTCATTGTGTTTGTATTCATGAGTAATTAAAATACTAAGTACTTTTCTTCAAATATTTATTTGTACGACGCGTTTCACCAATTTACGGCATCATCAGTAACTATCTGTAACTTACGATGCCGTGAATCGGTGAAACGCGTCGTACAAATAAATATTTGTAGAAAAGTACTTAGTATTTTAAATAATCATGAGTAAAAACGTCATGATGAGAGATGAAACATATGGTGAACTCAATTCAGAGAGCACGTGATAATGTGATGCAACAAGAGAAATAGCTGTAAGAGAATTAGTAGAGAGCTGTAGTTATCCAACAAAACCTGCCCTGACCGGTAGAAAGCCAAATAGCATTGTAATATTGTTTTGGGATTCAGACTCTAGGATCCCATTACAAGACGAAAGTGTGCCCCTAATCACATGGGGATATAATATGCGCTAATCACAGAACTCTGTGGGACACCGAAGAGAAAGTGTCCCTCCGACCCTGAATTGGAGGGTTTCACACGTTTTGGGGTTAAAATGAGCTGCATTTCTCGAGGATTGCTATGTTCCAACAGGCATAATGTTAATAGTCAACTACTGAAGACTTCTTTATGGATTGACGGCATGTTGGTAAAAATCTAAGTGACCAAATCATCTCCCTTGGTCCCTTAATATATACCAGAGGTTTTACGGTAGTTTGAGCTTCGCACTTCCGGGGATCTTAGCGGCCGGTGTGGGAAATTCAATTTTTTCTTCTGGGACCCAGGAATTTTCAGGGTTCAAAGATGGCGTTAAATCTTGTAATTTATTTGCCGATACTGCCTAACCCTGTACTTGCCTCGTGGAAAATTCGTCCACAATTTTGAAATGGTTAGTATATCATGTTCACTCGGCTCAATTCCCAAATAAACCATCTTTATTGGTTCGAAGAGTATAGTAAAAATATTAAACACTTATTTACAGGTTCAATAAATAAAAATATATTAATGTAATAAAAAAATTGCTGTACCTACTGGTAACAAAATTGGGTTGTACAAACCCAAAACCCAAAGTAGTAGTTAAGTGAGCAAGTAATGCTCTAGTCAATTATTATATACATTTTGTCATTAGTGACGTGTTCCCTCCCCCGTTTTCCTCATATCTTAGTTTGCGATGGATCCTCGCGTCTTGAGCTCGATAGGTGAATCATGAATGACACTGAGTGATGCACCTCTATTTGTGCGTCCTCATAATGCAAACGTTATTACATGTGATAATCTTTTGAAATCATCATTGCTTTATCACTATACTCATTGCACAATCGTACTTAAGTGTCTGTTTCAATTAGATACCAGAAGTAGTGTAATGAAATTAAAAAAAAAAATATGACACCTCCGTGATATTCCCACAAGTATTCAAAAAAGGGTTCATTTTGTGGAGAAACTGCGTGATATATTTAGCTCATTACTCCTCTTCCACGCGTTTATTTAACAATGCATCAATTTTTCTGGATTTGACTATCATTATCAAGTTACGATCTGATTTTAAATTGCATTCGCACGTGTTTAATTCAGATTAGATGTGGAGGCGGTTATTTGACAAGATGCTGGAAGTGTCCGAAGTTGTTAACCGTGTCATGTTTGACAAGTGGCTGGGATCGGGATAAAATACCCGGGAGCTCGTGAAGTCCTTCTCGAGAGCCCTTCAGCGTCCAACATGCCGACCCGTCGTCCCCTCCCGTAGAGTGCAGGCGAACCATCCGTCTCTCGTCTCCACACTCAAAACGCCTCATGACAGTCCGTCGACGCCCCCTCTCGGAACCCAAAGGACTTGACAAGCTCACGGTGCGTGTGTGCGTGACTGCACGCGTTCGTAACCGCGAACCCCCGTCACCAGCGTGTGCTTGCCTCATCTTTGTGTTCTTCAGGTTCCTTCCTCATCCCCCGTAGGCCTTTGCGAAATTCAGAGAGTACCAGCATCGCGTCGCGACGGAAATATGTTCATCGCAAGACCCGCAATGTATCGGTTATAGTGTGACGTCGATATTCATATCGTATGCTGTCTACAATAGTAGGTTTAAATTACTTTAATGAAAGAGGAATACTATTTGAAATAGATAATAATCATCAGTAGCCATCAATCCAAAGATTAGTTTGCAGCACCTCCCCATTCTTCTCTCTGCCAACCGATTTATTCCTGCATAACTATTTTATTTGACGTCCTTCATGATTTTCTTAATGTATTCCATTTTTGGTCTTCCGATGTAATATTTTTTATACATTCTTCCTTCCAATATTGTTTTTAATAGGCATTTGTATTTCAAAATGTATCCAATAAGTTTATCTCTCTGTCTTCGCACATTTTTCATTATATTTCTTTTCTCTCCAACTCCTCGTAGGACTTCTAATATTTTAATGACGCAATATTTTTAAATTGACATATTATAACAAACAAAAACGCTGTATGATCTCAATCTAAAAATTTTTAGCTGAATAACGTGTAAAGAGTTTGCATTTATAGCAAAAATCCTTCGCAAAAGTTTCATTTTTCACACATTCATTTTTGTGTTTTTACATACACAACCCGTCTGCCGAGTATTTGTTCTCCAACGTCAGTCTATTCTAATATCTGCAATTTCCATCCATGTTAATATGTCCATCTGCGTTGACACAGAAGTATTCATGAATAGAACGAGTTTCTTCTCTTTATGGGATGTGGATTTTTGCCAACACGCTTCACACCTTACCGTATTCATTACCTCGATCTCTTCATGCCTAAAATTTGTATGCTCCCACACACCCTTGGTGGAATCTCGTGATCATCCTCCATCAGTTTTATTTTGCTTTTGGAAAGCGGGCAGTCGTTTCTTCTGCTCGAAGAGTTTCGCAGTATTCCTTCACAAGCATGTAGATCAGTATGTCGAGCGTCAGTTATATTTTGGTTTGCATGTGTAGACAACTTAACAATACAGATGTTTTTTCATAAACGGCTCAACAATTTGCTCGCGTATGTCTGCCAACAGCGCGTTAATACAGTTTATGTTTAAGGTAGCCGGGTAGTTGTGGGTTATGAAGTTTACATTTTAATAATTCTAAAAATAAGTAAAAACATTCGTAGACCACATTTCACTTACGTGCATCTGTTTATGGGTTGAAACTTACCATGCAGGCACTAATGAAAATTATAGAAGAATTATATTGTAAATATTTCCTTAATTAAAGCTTGTTATGACTAGAATGTTTGGCGTGCTATTCGAAATTTAGACGAAATTATATTAAAATATGTTTTTTAGAACACTAGACCCAGCGTTACAACTTGATATTTAACAATTATTCTAATATTATTCTAAACAATTATTCTAACAACAATTATTGTAATAAGAAATGTATTATTTCGCGTTTAGAAGAAAATCTGCAAATATGTAATCGAATTATTTCGAAATATATGACATGTGCCATAAAGCTGTGTTAAAATAGCATTGAATTTCCAAAAAACAAGATCAATATGATCCAGTTTTTTCTCTTTTATCTATCTTCACTGATTAACACGTATGCGAAGTTTCAAGAAAGGAAAAATCGCTCCAACCACCTAAAAGTATGTACAATTGTTTGGAATTCACTGAGCAAAATCATTCGCCTGGACTGATTCGAACCCAGAACTCTCGATTTCGCGGCGAGTGCTCGAACCAGTTACGCTACCCAGGCGTCCTTATTCACAGAAATGTTCCTGGAGGCTTTAAGGAGCGAGTTTTTTCCTTAAATCCTCCATGTCATTCGCAGTAGAAGAGTAGCCTGGTTAGCTCAACTAGTTAGAGCACTCGTCGTGAAATCGAGGGGTCTGAGTTCGAACCATAGTGTGATCATTGGCGGGTGACTCCGACGTTACTGCGCGGCCAGTTTCCCAGTTCTTTGAATTCAGAATTTAGCCTCATCATATATGAGAATAGCACATCCTTTCAAGGATGACAGAATATCTGCTACTTACCATTATGCTTCTCGAGATATTAGCCAAAAAAATACAAGCCGTTTTCTACTGGAAATGGTATTTAATGGACTTTATTTAAGGTTTTAGGAATTTCTTAAGCATAGATCTCGTAAGAAATTTAGGTCTGTAGTTTTTATATAAATTCTCAACAATTTTTCAAAATAAATCATTTACTCACGGCGATAATTTTTGCAGATTCGTTATAAAAATTTTTGGTTGTGATGACGTTTCAGCGTACGGCGTGAAGAAAATGAGTCAAGTTAAAGATGCATACTTAAAGATGGCACTTACAGAGACATATGATATACAGTCATATAAAACAACATTCGTGCGCCAGTTACATTACAAATTTTGCTTCTTAGAGCTGCTGAAATTGAATTGAGAAATGAAATTCGAACATGGTCTCTATTATGACTGAGGAAAAACTTCGCTCAAAAAAACCTTAATGCACCGTCGACCTTCCCTCCCGCGGCCGGCTTTTGTGGGCGACGATCGCTATTCTCCTTCTCCGTGTGCCGGGTGGCGTGAAAGGTAACACAACGACTCTCCAGTCCCGACGCGCTCGAACCATCCCCTTCGGCGGACGTACAATAGGTGCCTCTCTCTCTTGCAAGGTCGATGCCAAGCGAAACCATTGGTCAACGCCTCGGCGCGGATCCCTGTCAATAGATCCCCCGATAGCTTCATCGGTTAATTCGCCGCTGATAGAATGCGAAGAGCTCTCGCGGAACGTTGCCGACGAACGTTTACATGTGGCCACATTGAATTGGTTGGTTATTTTGGGAGACGCGACCGACTACTGAGGCCATTTTCACCGTCGAGGCTGGTCTATCGTTAAGGTGGTTGAAGCTATTTTAGTTTGCGTAGAGATTTTACGTGAAGCTTTGAATACGTTATTAGTGTTATCCAGTACAGATAAAAGTGGAAAAAATTGCATCGTACAGATTTGATTTCTTGGGAATTCAATGCTCTTTTATCACGTAACATTTTGAAACATGGTATGTACTTCCTGATAAATCCATCACATATGTGCATATTTTCTTCTAAACGCGAAATAATATATTTATTGTTATTGAAATTGTTGATACCAAATATCAAGGTTTCACGCCGTGTCCAATATTAGAAAAAAATACATTTCAATATAATTTCGTCTAAATACGACGCCGAAAAATCTCATCATAACGTTCTTTAATTATGAATAACTATTTAAATATAAATTATTAAAATGTGCACTCAATAACCCACTCCAAACACCTTAAAAGATAAATAATTTATGAGCGGTTTTATAATGTCTACCATGATCCATCATGATGGATCATTAGTGCAAGAAATGAGAAAAATAGTAATAATTATTGCAATTGATATATAGACAATATAATTAGTTATTTAAATGAAAAAATAAGTAATATCAAATGAACGCACCCAAACACTTCATGTGAACATCACCCACACGCAAAATATAAGTTTTACATACTCTTGACGGTATGTTTGTTCAGCACAAAATTTCTTCGATAAATACAGCAATTTTCTATCAATTATAGTTATCAATTTTTAGGGGGAGGATGAAGAATGGAGAGAAACCCGGCGTGAACATTCAAAATTGGCGTACTCCTAACAAAATGGACCCAAATGTCCTCTGTTTCAACGTCTCACCCCACCGATGGAGTACTACCCTTGAATTGCCCTCCATATTTCAAGTAGAGATCGGGATTCTACTGAAAAAAAAAAACAGATTCTCCGCCACTGTCGAGATTCAAACCCGGGCCATCACAAGATGGGGTACTTGTGTTCTAGCCGCCACACTTACCCCGTCCCCCACATTTTTTTAAAGTTCGATAGTTAATTCGAGTGCAGAACCGTAAAACTTACGAGGTGGAATTTATAACCACGACTATATTTTATTTTGAGTCTCAACATATGAAATTAAAAGTCTGGGAAGAGTTATTGTGGTTTTTAAAGCTTATAAGGTGGATATAAACTACAAAATAATATTTCGTCAATCAAAAAGGTACTTCGTACAGTTTAGCCTTTCTTCTTTCCATAATATGTTTTTCATAAATTATTGCCCTAAAATGAATACAAAAATAGTAGTCAACCGTCAATCAATATATGTATACCATGTCCACAATTAGGATAGTACATTAGATTATTTTTATTGCCATTACAAAACTGCGAAATAATTTCAATAGACGATTGATCGTTTTCGGTGTAAGTGCTAAGCAACAGGATATATCCACCCTAGTTTGCCTTCGGTTTTTAAACTGATTAAATCAAATGAATTTAGAGGATTCAGACGATTTTACGTGGAATATGAACATTATGGATGAATAAAAGGGTGCAAAATTTCCCTCAAATGAGAGCAGCTTTAATGACGATCCAGGTTTCGTTGCAGTAAGTTATCATCAGATGTTCGCTGTCATCATTTTTGTTCTCTTTTCGACCGCATGATGATAATGCAGGACATTGAATCCCAGGTCGTAGTTTATATCAATACTTTTTGTGGAAGATTGTGCATCTTTTTATTCATCCGTGATTTATTCACCTCGTTAACATTTTAACTTGGTGATATCCAAATATTGACTTGCTTTATTCATCGAAAACAAATAAATCTGATCACTCTTACTCTCTTTGCTCGTTTCATTCAATTAAGTAAGCGAAACGTAATGGTGTGTGCGTGGAAGCGGAGGAAAGTTCGAAATACGTGCTTATCAGCGTGGCCTGAACGAGTGTGACGTATTTTCCGTGTCTCTCTTTGTGATGTAGAGGGCAGTGGCATCGTCAGTTTTGATGGCAAGTAATGGGCTACTGAAAACTCTCCATTCGGTTAGTCATTCGCGTTAATACTTTTGTTTTAAAGGTTTCCGATCCCACCTTGGGAGGGTTCGTGTGAAACCCTTTGAGATGAAATCTCTTCTGTGAGCGAGAAAATGTTCAATGATTTTATTGCCTTCGATTTGTTTCCTGGATCTACTGTGATACGCTTTTAAGAATTGATCATGGTAGCAATTTTTATTTTCGCTGTTCTCAGGGATTACGCTCTTCTGTTCTTTGCGAAAAGGTGAAAAATTTTCTCTACATAAACTAAACATGGCTCTCTTTGACTAAACTCATTTCTTAATCGAGGAATATGGATCACAAAAGAGGTTTTTTTATGTTCATGTTTATGCGGAAATATTTTGAATACTAAATTCCCGAGGTTTTCCAGTAGAGATGCTGGATTATTGAAAATAATCGAATAATTGAGTGCAAGTAACCGGTTGTGCGATTAATCGATCGTTTTATTTCTTTAAAATATAAAGCGCAGTATGGGTCATGTTTTGGTGCATTCCTAGTGATTAATAATAATTACTCTTTTAATTCTTTACCGCTTTCCCATGACAGCCACCGTGCAGACTGTAGGCGCAAGTGCAGTTTCATGCGAGGTGAGGAAAAAACTTCTCGGATCATGGCTTCCTTTCCCGTCCCCGTGGATGAGTCCACGTCTCTTCTTCACCAACATACTCCACGTCTGTGCACGCTGAAGCCTTAATAGGAGTCCTGGCAGACACTTGTAGAGGTGAGCCTATGATTCTCTTTCTAAGTGCTACAGACTGCAGAATAACCGCCATTTAAAGGTGATCAACTGCCTTTCAATTACCAATGTAATATTTTTAACTAGCTTTTTACCCATTATTGTTATTCTTACCCGTTCTTCGTACGGGGAAGTAAACTTCTGAGTACGGTTCTTAGCGTTACCCGAGAAATACCACGAGACGGTGACCGTACTTAGCTTCTCATTATTTTTTAATTTATTTTACAAAACGTAACAAACATAACAACAAAAAACATAATAACAACATAATAAATATTTTTCAGTTTTGTAAACATCAGATAAACACAGTAACTTTCCATTAAATTTTTAAGGAGAGCAATCCACAATTTTTATCAAAATTAATAGTTTAAAAAATTGCCTGATATACATTACATATACAAAGCTACTCCCTCTGTAGTCCAAGTAAACTAATTATCTTGACTTTTCTAAAGAATTCATTAATTTTATTTTTCATTTATTTTTAAGAAAATATTAACGATAGCTTTGTTTACGTGATTTCCCAAACTAAACGCTAAACTGAGCAGAATTGAATTGTCGAAATTTGTCTACGGTACTGGAAATGGCCGTCCGCCATCTTAGTATTTGAGTTAACCGTTAGTGATGCAGTTAGCACGCATTCGAAACGGATGCTATTCTGCAAACACTCTTTATGATTACTTTTTATGAAAGTTTTTGTTTCAAATAATATTATTGGTGTTGGATTTAATAACGGAAATATGAATATTCCATTCGACATCAGGGTGTCTGTATAATAAATAGTGATATTATTTGGGCTTTTTTGGGGGGGGGGTGAGGTAATCTCCCCATTAGTTACGAATTCGGAAACGCCAATAATTCTATAGCACTCCTTACTATTTACGCTAGAATCATGTAAAATTTCAGACACATCGGTTTATTAGCTTTCGAGAAGAGTAACAAACATGCAGACAGAATGACCACTACATTGTATATATTAGTATAGAATAGTATACATATATTACAAGGAAGAGATAATCTATTGATACTCTGCTAGAATAGTCCGTCTAAATAATCGATTGTGAAAGTTATCGGTACGTGAATAATCAACTGAAAATTTAGATCAATCACCAAAGCAAAATAATCGGTTATCATTACAATGGTGATGGTGGTCGTGGATCTCTATTTTCTCATTAATCGTTCATTGTAAGGAATTTAGTGCTCCCGTAAACATGATATAGTTACATAACATATCACTGAAATTCAGTTGACTTTTGTACGTATGAGTAAGCATTTAACTTGTGAGAAGGTAAATATTATCTCGAGAAACATCAAACGTGAACTTGTTCCTATGGATAGGCTTCGTTCTGGATTGTATGATATATGATGACGTTCAGGGTGCTGCTTGGCCCTAATCGTTAGAAACATGCTTGGGTTCAATAAAAACCACCCTGCAACTACTCACTGAGGGCAAATTAATGACATTCGTTATTTGCATGTACCTGAATACTTAATGCCACTTAGTGTTGAAAATGAGGAATATGGAGAAATGTGGATCGATTTTGGTGTTATTTAAATACTTAACTCTATATTTTTCAAAATCAGAATATTCATGATGAACAGCATGCCTTTTTTCTGATTTGATATAAGTACGCGGCACTTCATTTTTGACATCAGTTTACAATACTTTCAGTGAAAAATAGTTAATGTAGGAAAATAAAGTGACTACATACGTGAAGAAACCTGGCCTAGTTAAGAACAACTCTTCAAATTTTTATTTAGACCTTAGTTTAATGGATGTAACGATAAAATATCGGAAGGTATTCCAACGGTACTTTCTGTTTCCATCGTGGATATTTAAAGTAAATGGAAATAAGCTACATAGAATGTTTTTACTCTCATGAATGATACCCATATCAGCCGGAACCCATAATGGCCTTACGCTAGTTCACCCTATGCTAGACTGAAGTGTTTTCATGCATATACTCTCCCGAATGGTGGTAATAAGTAATTGTGGATATCAATGTGGAAGCTGCTAATGAATATTAATTCATGAGAGCATTCTGAACTCGTAATATTTAGATCGCGGCAGTGAAATATTACTGAGGGATCCGTTTGTGCGTCTATGAGAGGGGGAATCATGCTTGAAATGTGCATTTTGAATATGTGTTCTTGGTAGTAATTATAAATGAAGTTTCCGGAGTGCAATCACCTTTTTCCACCGTTGCTTCTCAATCGCTGTCAAAAAACTTGGCATAACATGTTGGCTACTCACATACCTTCCAATTGTTTATCAATTATATGGGACTGTGAAAGAGTAAGACCATGCGTACACACATATCCATCACTCCATTCCCTTTCGAGACATGCAAAGTCATAGAACATAGTTATAGAGCGATTAATTATTTGTTAGACCTGGGAAGCTTGCTCTATTTTAATAATTTCCTCCAAAGTGTCCTATCCTTCCATATCTTTTTCACTTCCATTACATTCATACTCTGATTCATACACGCTCCTCTATTCTAAATACCTCTAATATCCCTCCTTTTCAGGGACTAATTTTCACCACATTCGCCCATGAATTTATTGTTCTACTCCTTCCTATCACACCATTCATACCACTAACATAAATCTGTTTCGTTACTCGACTCTCATCCGTTTTCACAACATGGCCAAACCAACCGCTATTTCTTTCTTCTAGGGCACTCTTAAAAATCTCAATATAGATGAGAACAAAATCGTAGGTAGCATAAATTTGTGTCAATGAGAATATAAGGGTATTAAAAAAGAAGAAGTCCCAATTCGTCAAAATAGCGTAACTGTAAAAATATTAGTTTGAAGTCGGTAACAAAGAATAGTCTGTACAGTTGCCTACGTGCCATGTAACGCTTCAGTTAAAATCTTGGTTAGAAGTTATGACCACGCTTGTATTGCCTTACCACCAGCGTTAAGATAGCCATATTTGAAAGAGTACAAGAGTTTCAAGTAATACTGCAGATGACGGATAATAAAAAAAAGGAAACCAAATATCTTCGCAAATGGAGAGTGACTCTTTCATTGGAAGCAATATTCCAATTCTCTAACACGAAACTCACCGAGCTTTTTCCAAACGTGTCGTTAAGGAAATTAATAATAAAACGAATTTATATTTAAACACTGCGTACGAGACTTGGAAAATCCTCACGAGTGTTGTAAATGTTTTGAAAATTTTTAGTAAGGACTGAGGAACTTGGAGGAAGAGAAATGTATTCTATTAACTGCACATTAACGAATTTTCAACTGGTTGAACGCGGAGTTTCTTTTCGGGTCATAAATGTCGTGACCAGCTGCGGTGAAAATAATGTATCTCTCTCTTTGTAGGATGGGCTCCACTGCGGCAAATGGTCGAGTCACGAAGAGTGGCGTAGTGGTACAAAGTTCTACCGCACGATAATCTGTTGTGTGATAGTATACATTTATGAAGAATCTACACAGTTTAACGTATCTTAAAGGTTGTTTAATCAAAGGCAACAGATCACTTGCCATCCTCAAAGAAATCTCAGCGTAGATGAGAAGAAAATCGAAGGTAACATAAATTTGTTTCAATAAAGATATGAGAAAAGGTGAAGTCATTATTCGTCAAATTGCCAGAAATTTAAAATTATTTCTTTGACGTTGGCAACAAAGAATACTCAGTACAGCTGGTTACAGACTATTTAATGCTTCGGTTTAAAACGCTGCCAGCAGTTATGACCACGCTTATATTGCCTTGCCACCAACGTCAACATTGCTGCTAATACCTCAGATATTCGTACGGTGATTTATTGTAGCTCGTGAAAAATACGTATGTGTACGAAGTTCTTTTCTGCTTTTTTGCTGTTGTTCCTTCATTAGAGTGTACTTGGGACGTTATTTGAATTATTTATGAATCGTGTTTTTAAAGATCTAGAAGCGTTTTGAATATTTGAACATTTTTGCTAAAATTAGGAGACGATTTGCTCATATCATCTCAGCGTTCTTTTACAGTGAAAATTGTTTTTGTGCTAAAAGTAGAAATGCCTTAATCTTCTTCGTTATAGGAAGAATACAAAACTGGAAGTATCTTACAGAATTCGGGAAGTATCATACAGAATTATGTAGAAATTAAACTACTGAGCATGCAAAGCAGGACCTGTTTTTTTAGAATAATTTTTTCTCTTTCCAACACATGTAGTTTGAGTTTGCTCTTAACTTTTTACGTTTTCCTGTCTTGATTATTTTTTGCAGTGCCAATTCATTTTCACTGGTTTTATTATTAGCGTTTTATACTCGATTATCTGTATTTATAGAAGAGACAATCAATATTCAGACTTTTTAGACATTCTATCTCAAGTATTTTTTTTATTTAGCTTATTGCATTTTCATATCCGGCCATCTTTGCATGTGGAAATAATTTTAATGCTTACTGCAGTGGACAACTGTTGCCATTACTTAAATGGTGTCAAAAAATTAAATTTATTAATAATAATGAGTATTTTTATCAAGTATAACGAAATTGTATATTCTATTCTATAATGTTTTTGATAGAACTTTTCAACGCAAGCATATTTTCAAACAGAAGAAATCCTCTTTAGCAACTACGCACTTGGCAAAAGTACATGTTTTACGAAGCAATTATGTCGAAGAAAATGAGGAGATAGTCTAAACAAGTAAGACATAGTTGTATACCACCTATGTAACGATAACTCTCAAAATAATTTAGTTGGAACTAGTTCCTCAGATAAACAGAAAGTTGTTCAAACATAGGTATAATATATGATGGACTTGTGTACCCTTCACCGGGTAATGTGATTTGGCGATGGTGATTTGGCTTCATGGATTTATTAAAATTCATCCACTTGATTAACTGATCTCATTCATCAATAATTTTGTATATTCGCTTAAGGGTTTTCGAGGACACCAAACCACAAGTGGATGGATCTTCGAAGGAGCTGCCCTGAGCTCAATTTTATATAAAACATTCCCTCAGCATAAGCATTTGGGTGGCCAACGAATATTATACACCAGGAAGGATATATTTCAAGGTTGCGTTCACCGAATTGATGGTTTCGCTTGCTAGGAAGAGCCTGTTTTCATTAAAATCGTTACGGGTAATTTTGAGGAGCACGTCTTATTTCCATAATTATCTGTTTAAAGTACCGACTCACCGATTAAGTAGCGATTTAAAATCTTGTAATGCCCCAGCTCTAAGGTGTCTGTGTGCAATTGTCAGCCGTATCGGAGGCTCGTTAAATTCCTCGTCATTTTTTTCCATTTCCCGGAGTTAAAACTACGAACTCAAACTTTTCGGAGGAAAACAGGTGTTCTCCTGTTAAACTGTATTGCGGTATATTTAAATTTTAAATTTCTTTGGCGTTTTTGGTAATTTGGCGGTAGATAGAGAGGCAATCTTCTGGAATGGCAGCTCGATTAAGCCTTCAAAATGAATGGAGAGGGAACCTTCTTCCCAAATTAGGGAAACTTTTATTCATGAACTGGAATACAACGTAGCCACATCAGCCCTTTGAGTGAGGTAATTATGATTCATAATTACTTTCCAGCTCAGTTGACAGTAACTTGTTGGCATTGGTTAGTAATATTATCGCTAATACCAGCAAATTGCATGCAAAAACATTGCGGGTTAGGTAAATGGGGCTGAATTAATCATTAATAATACGACGTTCTTTAATGGAGTCGTTTCCTGTCTCATTCTGGGCTTGAAAAGAGAATAAGTTACTAAGAGAGTATTCAGCCGCTTCATTTCACATTTAAACGATTATAAGGTTCTTGTGGTCAAGGTTGTAAGTTGTATGTAGCAAGGTGATATTTGATCATATGTGCTAGAACCTGTCTTCGTCACATAGAAATACTTCAACGTATTTCATAAAACATTGCGCGCCTGCTGGTTTTAAGTGGCCTTTTTCTATCGATTGTGAAAGTACAGCGCTTGATGGTGTAGATGATGTAATGTACGAAGGATTTTTTCGCATCTATTGCCCAGAGCTGCTTAGAGGAAGATAATTAATATTTTAATCCTTGTTCTTGTATAGTATACATATTTTGTAACCACTTCTTTATAGTTATCCATGTGAAATATCCATCTGCATGTGGAGAGTTGATTTTTTAAAACCTGTTTTTAAAAATTGTTTTCACACCTTATGTTTCATTTATCGGATAAAAATTTCACTTTCTCACAAATTTGTTGTAAGTTAGTTTTCGGATATACCTGGATCTCCGGGTATACTTTGGTATACCTAGATCATGATAAACTTCCAATGGGTGTTTGCAGATACTCGTCATTTCAATTTAATTAAACGGAATATTGAATTTGCTTATTTAAATGATGATTAATTTCTCCTGTGTTGCTTGAGAATGATACGCATATGATTTGTTGGTTTTATTAGTATATTAATAATTTTATTTCCGCAACATATTGTGCAACTTAACAAAATTGGCTGTGATTGGTTTCCAAATACAAAGGGCAGTTAGACATAAGGAGAAATTTAAATACTGTACTTAGAAAGGGCTCTGAGGGTTTTTTGTTCAAGAAACTGTAAGGAATTGAGATTTAAGCCAATCAAGTTTTAGTTTATTTTCCTCCCCTTATTGAATATTTTTCCGGATAATGTTTAGTTTTGAAATGAATAAAAAATTGAGAATAAGATATTTTTAATTTTATATTCACTTAATGTAGCGCATGCTGAGGCATTGCCCAAGTAAAGTATTTCAGCTTGCTATTCGAGTTTTTTGTGCTGGCACTTTATAAATTCGCAAAACTGAAGTCATACATTTATTTCGACCTCCTTGTGGTAGCGAATCAACTTTTCGTTATTATGATATTAGAGAGCTCTGCTTTTTTACTGGAGTAAGTCACAGACATTGTCGGTTTTAGGCGTGATATAGTGGAAGTTTATCTTTATAATCACTGGGTCTCAGTCGTAAATTATTAGATTTTATGTTAAATAAGTCAAAGATTTAATTATCAGGTTACATTTTTGTTTATCTACGGCCATTTTGTTTTAAAAAGGGCTGGAAGTTCAATTGATTCTCATGTTTTGTGAGCCATTATTTTCAATGCTGTTCTGATTAGAAGATGCGATTGCTTTCTTTTTCATATTCCAAAAAGAACCAACTGAAAGCATTGTTTCCTGCGAAGAGTACTAAGTGAAATATATTCGATGAAAGCACTGCGGAGCAGGAGCGAATCATTGCAGATATTCAACAAATAAAATAGGTTTTTGGCAGCTACAGGAGGTGAAATGGAAGGAGAAAAAAATGCAGTCTGGAATAAATAACGTTATGTTTGAAGCAGGCATTGAAATTTGGACAGGACGTTTTAGCATCTGCACGATAAGCATCTATATTATTCTAAAAAATTCGCTGCTGAGGCGTTTGGGACGAAAGAATTATGATGGACGGAAGGAGATAGTTGAAAAGGGAATGGAGTGATGAGTTACAGGGAACTCATCCCCGGATTGTGTATGGCAACGTTGAGGATCTCACATCTGGGAAATGTACGGTAGCGCCAAAGAAAAACTGAGATTTATAAAGTGCATACTATGTCGGGGAGTGAAACTACGAGGGAAAAAGGGATATCATTGGGAGTGCTCCTATTGAGTGATAAAATTGGGAATAGCTTTGCCCGCGATCTAAACTTAGCTTAGCTATGAACAAAATTATTGTAGAACTTCGGCAACTGAACTCTAAGCAACAACGCGTATACTTAGCACCTTAACAGTGACACTAAATTTAGAATGAAATAACGAAATATTGGTGAAGGCAAGACTTGCATTCGTGAAAACGAAGGGTCCTAACTTAGGATCTTCAGCCCAAACCGTGGAGTCATAACTTGGAACGCCTAGATGATTCACATCAATCATGAATGAATGTTTGTAAAATAGGGCATGTTTGTAAAACTAGTGGTCAAATTATTGCTCACAACTTGTTCCGCACCGTTGGAGCAATGTAAAAACGAATTTGGTTTCTAGCAAATGCCTTTTGTCCTCACTCTTAATAATTGAACTTATTACACTTTCACTTTCTTATACATTCTCCTTACGCTTATTCTTATCGCAATACTTCCTCGGAGTCCTAGTTGACCATCACTGCGCTCATTGCTGACGGCTGGAGTGGTCGGAAAAATCTCTGAATCGGAGTAAAATTAATTTCCTTACATATTCTTGCTTGAAAACTGTCGAGTGCTTTTGGTGAGGTTGTGCACTCATCATTCTTCTTGGGAGAACTCACAGAAATTAGAAGCCACTTTTCAGAAGAAAAAATCAATATCCTAACCGAGAAATTGGCACTGATAATGTGATGCATTAGCGAGGATAATTTTTTCTCTGACGAATTTGCAGATAACTATTTGCAGTTGACTATATGACGTTGAAATGTGTCTTCCACTAATCCTGTTTGTCTAGTTAAATTTTGTGGATGTGCTTACGCTGTTCCATATAGTCATTTTGTGTTTCGCGTTTGTCTGGAATTCATTTTTCTCCATGTAATTTAGTATGTACACAGTACAGAATTAAGCACCAAAACATGTCATCCGCCAGCTCGCGCAGATGGGAAGCGTGAACTGTAAGGCCACTAATGTGAATTCTTTATTTGGAATGGTTATCGTTTTAGGGAAACTGGTGCTCTTCAGAAAAAACTCACTGCTTTGTTTAATTGAAATCAATCGATCCGTCATTAGTTCTTTGAAGTTTTAGCAATAACAGGTCAAAGCTAATCAATAAAAGTGTCCATGATTAAACGGGCACTTTTACAGATTCCCTTTTTCTCTTACCATTCTTTTGTGCAAAGATATTTGTTTATCTTTCCCCTTCCTTGGTAAAAGCGGAAAAACCTCTTCTAAATATTATTTCCCATCGCCATTCCCCATCCTACTTCCCCTACTCAGGGGCCATGACTCATGAAAAAAGAATTCCACTCTCTTACACCTACTGGTAAACGGCATTGCGCTGATTAAACTTTCCCATTACACCCTATTCAGTGCCTTCTCAATATCGGCGGAGCAATAAGTGCATAGTAATGTCCCATACGCCCTTCTTTAAGTTTCTAATTGCTATACAGACGTCACGAGTTCCCCTTGCATATAAATCTTAGATCAAGATCTGTATTCATAAATTCATCATAATGTTTATCCTGCAGGCAGTGTTGTTACAGCGATTTCCGAGATTATAGCCTATGTACCGAGTAATTGTATACCTATGGCGTCTGGTTGTCCTGCCTCAATCTTTGGCGTCGTATTCCGGCGTCGTCAATCCACCTGCGAAATTGTTCAATACAAAAAAAGCATATGTTCCTTGTTTATAGCATTTTTCTTAGGGAAATCCAGTCCTAAGTTAACAAATTTTCGTTTATTTATTGGCAGTATCCGTATAATATTTCATGATTAAATAACGGTATCAGCTCTATTATGTATTTATGCGTTTCCACTGTGATAACCTGTATGGTGAAAGGAAAATCTTGATTGCGATAAACCCCATCAAAATAGGCCGCACTTATGTGTGACTGGGTAATGGTATGTAACCGTCAAAGAATTCAATCATTCCCCACATATTATTCCAGTTATTTCACCTCAGTTAGCTTGAAGATACATGCTTAAAACTTTATTTCTCTTGCATTAGGATTCATCTGAATGAATATTTCCATGGACGGGTTATCACGAGTATTAAGCGTATCTCTCAATTTCACGAATCCATCGTTGCAAATCTTTCTGAGTATCAAGTACGATCATATCATCGTATATGTAAGGCCTATCTACAAGCAAGTGTAAATGTAGTAGTGTAGCATGCATAAATATTTTTATGGATCTGGATTTTAAACCTGTAGGAAAAAGAATATTGAAGATCTGTTAGGATTAAATTGTAGCATATCGGTAAAACTTTTGCGTTACACGCATTCCACGGAGAAATTTTTAGAATTTTTACCATACGTGGAAATGAGCATTGTACATTTTCACTCATATTCTTCGAAGTAATACCTCTAGCCGCGAAAGTTACTTTAACGGGAGACTCGCTGAGGATATACCTACACCTTCATTGGTCTTTCAGTCCTAAGATTATTTCCCGTTCAGTCCTAAGACTGCAGCCCTCCATCCATCCCTATCTAATGCTAGATCCCATACTCCCTGTTAGTCCTTCTTATGTACTTGTATCTTTGTTTGGTCTATGTACTTAACCCATGGCTTTCCTCTTTGGATTTTTCTTAATATTTTTTCTACAATCATATTCCTTACAAACCCATTGTGCCCGCAGAGTATACTTCCAAACCCATTGTGCAGCATTCCTGAAACATCGCTCACAAGAATCTTTTTCCAAGTAAATGATTGCTTAGGTACACATGCATAAATTAGGGCTAAACGTCGGTCCTGTTAGGATATTAACTATATGTATATCACTAGCAGTCTGTAAAATTGTCAAGGACGGGAAATGAACCTAGCTCGCGAAGGCGCGAGGGGGGCGCAGGGAATGATGGAAGCAGGACGGGGAATCAGCTGACTGCGGCCCGCGCGCACCCGGCGCGGCGTTATGTGTGGGGCGCTCGGCAGTAGCATCCGCAAAAATATTTTATTTGTGGAAAACAGTTGCACATACGTAAAAATGGAGTGAATTTGGCCCCTAAAGAGTTGTAACTTGGTGCGTTACTCCTAGAAATTATGTTTCCTCTCTCCAATCGGGAAAATTGAACGTCACCACATTTATGCCTCTTGAGTGACCTCTAAATGTTAACTAATCGAGCCGAAATTTTTAGGATATCCTTTCTTTGCCCCATAGCATAATTTGAGAGGTTGAAATTGAATATCCAAGAAAAAAATAAAAATAAGCCAAACCCTAGTGCCTTTTATTTTTAACAGCTTTCCTACCACAGCGTTGCTTTAAGCGCTGGCTGTTGGCTGTTTCCAAGCTGTCACTGCCAATTTTCTTCTAGTAAAGTGATTTATTTAAGTAAATTATTAAGTTGGCTTTTATGGTGTACCTATTTTGTGCTCGCTGGCTATTCTTATTTACCATTATATTAATGTTACTGCTATGATTGATTGAATTGGCACTATTTTTGGAATGTGAATCCTATATTTTTTGATAAACGGAATTACGGCGACTCAGTATAATGGCATAAAGCGCTTAATGACCATCGTTCCTCGATGTTTTCTTCTATGGAAGCATTTCTGTGTTTTTTATTGTTACTCCGAATTTACTCACTGTATTCGCCTGAAATTACTGCCGCAATTATGTTAATATATAATGCTGCACAAGGGCTATCGCCCGGGCACCTACTTCATGCATGGCACAAGACAACCTTTCCTTCTTCGAATATGTCCTTATTTCGAGAAACTTTATTTGGGGAGCGTGAGTAATGATGAAAACATATAATCGTAAACAATATTCATCACATTTTCTCTATGCATCGCCTTAAAACCTGAGAGAATCCTGTACTACCATAGGCAACATATTGCTGAGGATGGACTTCTGGACTGGTGGCGCCTCTATCGGCCAAAGGCAACCTCAGAAAAGGAACCTGCCCAACGGCTGAGTTTCCAGGGGCTGGTGTTGGCAGAATAATATATATTCGCCGAAGTACGATGGTAATTTCAGTGGCGACGCAAGATTTTTCATTATTTTTCTCCTGTATTTCCTATAAGCGTGCGCATCAAGAGAAGGTGCGCACGGGTGATGCAAACCACAAGATCCTCCCTGGCCGATCTCACAGCCTCAGCAGCCTCGAGACCAAAAGAATGGCGCAACTGGCTTCACATTTCGGCACTCTGTCGCCTGGTGGCGCTGGGATCCAGGAGCCTCGCGTTCGTGGATGCACGCACGCGTCACGGCCGAGGGTCACGGCGACGCACGAAGCGCTCCCGCCATCGGACGCTCCGGCACCGCTCACGGCCAACGCACACCGCGACACACGAGTTCGGGGAAATTATTCCCAATCGGAGACAAGGCGCCTAATTGATGGGTTTGGACTCCACTAAGGGATGGGGGAACCGCCTCGAAAACGGCCCTCCCCACACCAATCACGGGAAATCACACTGTTCCGAGCGAGGAAACTCCCCTTTCGGCGGGATATGGGGAGAAAAATGGAGACGCATCGGTGAACTATTTGTAAATCTCGCCCTTATTTGAGATCTTTATTAATGGTATCCTTGTACGGATGCTTGTTTGAGGGGGACGGATGTCTGATGGGCCCCGCTGAAATAATGGCAAGAGGTGGGTGGGCTGTTCTCTCCCGGAGAGAGATGTATGGGGGAAGGGGGTGGGTGGGTTGGAGCAGGGGATTGAAAAGGGGGAGAAGGGCGCTTAACTTTTCAAAAGCGAGCATTTTGTGAGAGGGGGGGGGGATCGAAGGAGGTTGATGGGTACATGAGGAAGGGGGGAGTGGGTGTGGAGGGGGCGGGAGGGAGAGGAAAAGGGAAAGGTGAGACGTGACAAACCGACGGATTCCACCCTTTCTCCAGTGCCGACCGTCTGGGGAGATGGATAGAGGGCATGACGTTATAAACATGTAACCTTCGAGCATGTACACAATGGAGATCCTTGCAGTGCATTGTTAGTGGGGACAGAGCTAGCTGGTACATGTGATGTCAGGCAAGGTAACTGATTCATTGGTTTATATGATCGAGGATAGAGACCGCGTGAAAAACTGAAATAAATCGTTCTCGTGATTGAAAGTTTGTGGTTTTTTATTTGATTTACGAAATACTGTTTAGCTTTTCTGAATTTTGCTGCTCAGGAAAAGGGAAGAAAAACGGTTTGTCATATAAAATCGCAAGTTACTCATTTTCCCAGAGTGATTCTCTTTTTATGAACTAGGACATTTGTTTTCAATCTCGATTTCGCATCAATAACGCTGGTGACAAGATTTATTTCATAACCAAAATGCCTTTTTACCATCTTGTAGCATAGACCTTCTAGCAAAGTATTATTGGCAGCCTCACAATGGATGACGTTACACATCCGAGACTGCTTCCCTCCCCTTAGCGTGTCTACACGCTTGAAGCAAGCAACCACTACCCACCGTGTTGATTATACTCGTTCCTTATAACCGTAGATTTAAAAAAAACATGGTTAGATGGAACCAAACTGTACGATAGCAGTCGTTTTCGATCAATTCAACGTGCTATTTTGGACAAAGTCCGAATAGAGGCACACTACCTAAAGATTGTCAAGCGATAACTACGGAAGTATAATTTTAAAGCTGTTGAGAATACCTTTAAAATATTTAATTATATGCCTTGTTCCTTTTAACATGCTTTAGGTAAATTATTCATGTACTCATAGTGTATTTTACGTACTTTACTACAATAGTAAAAATACGATTAAGATAAAATGCGGCTAGTTACTTATTGTGAATAATTAAAAAATATGTTTACTTTTCTCGTGGAGCTAAAATATAAAAATATGTGGTTTACTGAGCACTTGGTACGGGAATTTGAGCATTAGGGTGGAAAAGATCCATTTTTGAATTAATGGTAAGAGAGAGTTTGTTAGTTAATACGCGGAATTTTTAAGTGAATAACCGTCAATTTTATCCACAGCCATTGCAGCGGAGTGGCACGTAAATCAATGCTACAGGCATAAAAGTACATACCTATCACGCCATTCCTTTAGGGGTTGCTAAGTCAAAAAGTAACAGTTATGAGCGCAATTTCTATAAAAATGGATACCTTATTATAATTTTCTCCATTGTGCCAAATACTTGCATCTTTTTCGCTTCTCTTACACTCATGCATTGCTTCATACACGCTTTCCTATCCCTATGACTCCTAATATTCCTCCACTTTAGAGTCTCTTCCGCCACATTCACCCATGAATTTCGCGCTCCACATCTTCCTCCCACACCATTCACTCTACTATCGTATACCTGTTTCGATATTCGACTATCCTCCATTCTCTTCCATATTCTTCCACTCGACATGGAAAAATCAACAAAGCACACTCCTTTCAAACGTGTCCAATACTGGAGCATCCAAACCACATTATTTCATCACCCACTCATTCCTAAACCCATATCCATCCTAATTTTGCCGCAAACACTTTTCAGCCATTTTTTTCACCCATTCCCAATGCTTTGAGCCTACTCTTATGCTTTTCCTGACATAAGCAGGTTTCGCTGCCATATGATCACGTCGCGTCGGGGGGAGAACACTTTTGCACTCTGCGATTTTCGCTCCGCAGACAAGCATTCGTAGATATGCTCCACGAACTACATTCGGCTATTGTACTGACATTCGAACCTCTTATAACCTCTTCATCTATCCTTCCTTCTTTCGAAAACATATGGCCAAGATGCACAAAATCGTCCACTTGTTCAATTACTTCACCGTTTACCCTCATGATACCACTCTCCCTATCAAGAACTATTATTCGGTCTTTGTCGCATTTATCCTCAGGTCCATTCTCCTTGTCGCTTCATAGAAGTAACCCTGGAGCCCCAGTGATTCTTGTGGACTCTCAGGCAGCAGCACTGCATCATCTGCCAACAATAGAACTCTTATATTTATACCTCCAACCATTAAACCAACGTTATCCCAACACGCATCTCTCAAACAGTATTCCATAAAAGTATTGAACAGACACGGTGACATTAAGCATCCCTGCTTTATGCCTTGTTTTATTTTAATGCAGTCATTCAAGGCCCAATAAACTCTCACGCTTGCCTTACTATTGTCATACGTCGCCTTCATGAAATTCAATAACTGCTCATTCACACCATAGTCCATTACCATACCACATGCCTTTTCTAAATCCATGAGTGCCCAATATGATGTGCATGTATTTTTTTTAGTGTTTGCTGGTGTACAAAAGGCTGATCACTACATCCCCTCCCAGGCAAAAACCCACAACTGGTCACCCAAGACTCGGTCAATAATAATCTTCCTCACTCATACGATGAATGTTTTACTGAACACTTTTCCAGGAATACTATTTCGGTTTTCCCACCTTCCCCTGTGTCCAATGGAACAATCAACACATTCTTAGAATCCGTTGGAACAATAGAAGCTTTTAAGCGTATATTATACAATTCACACAGGCGAATTATGAGTAATTTACACCCACGCTTAAGCATTTCACTGAACATATAATCTACACCGGCCTTCTAAGCCTTCTCATTTATCAATATTCTCATAGCCGTAACGACCTCATTCTCACTTATTACCTTTTCCATACTGACATTATTGCATATAAATTCGCTTAGCCTCATCGCCTGCATCAATATTGTACCATTATTCAAAACACTCCCTTCAACGATCCCTGACGTTCTTTTATCCCACATGATCTCGCCACTTATGTTCTCTATTGCATCCATTCCTCTGCTCTCACTTTGCTTCGCCCTTTTTTTACCCATTTCAAAAACAAATTTTTATTCCCTTCAAAATCACTCCGCACATTCCTAGTTTCATCTACATGCATTCTTACCTTGCTCTCTTCCGCAAAGGTTTTGCATTCCCTCCATTTCTATCTCTATTCATCTCATGCCTTCTTTCGCTCTTCCTCAGATGCAATCAATCTTTTGGACGCCTCAATTTTTCACTCACTGCGATCTTCACTCCTTCATTTCACCATTCATCGCCTTTCATCTTCCCTATCTTTCCTTTTCTACATACACTGTCTGCACATTGTACAATTTTTAATTTCAAGCTCACCGTCGCATCAGTCACTCTTCATTCCCGACAAATTCGTCCCATTATCTCTGCTTCAAGCAGCATATATATAGCATATCCTCAGGCATGCATCCATACCGTACTCTCACTTCGTTGTCCAAGAACCTCTACACTTTTACTCTCATTTGCTTACGTGCACCTCTCTTCCTCTGAGCACTCTTTCTACCCAGATCTACTTCAAAGATTTCCAAATAGTTGTCTGTTCCACATTCGGAACCCCTCATCACTCGTATCTATGGCTAACTCTCGCAATCTCTCATTATGCACAGAGGAATCTCCCATTCTCTTAAATCATCCCTTCGCTATAAAATTTAGGACTTTTCATGTATTTAAACCGTGTGTTCGAGACCAACAATTCTTTTTCCAGACAAAAGCTTTCAAAGTTGTTACCAATATCATTCACTCTTAGATGCCCCAGACCCCGTCTTACACCAACCCGGTCATTCATGTCGCCTAGTAGAATTATATCCTCTCCAGGGTCACATTCAATCAAAAACTTTCTTAAATTTCCCCAAAAATCATCTTTTACGCTTACATTTTCTCTATCCAATGGTGCATAACATGTCACAATCAAAACTCTTCGATTACCTACTTTCATGCGAACCGAGAGAAATCTAGGGGTTACCAACTTGCATTTGTTACTAGCTTTAATTCTCTCATTGAGGATCAAGTCAACACTTTGACTGCCACACATGCTATCTTCAGCTCCTGGCTACAATGCTAACCCACCGCCATCAGATGTAACAACGTCCCACCCCTTGCCCTTGCTTACACAACACACACCGCTCTTCTCATTTTCATTTCGTTCTTCAAATCGTTCTCTTTTTTTACAGACCTCTCACATCCCAAGCACCGATTGTCCTGTTATTTTTCCACGTCCGTCTCAATGAGCCAACCTTATGCAGCTTCCACCGCCCATTTGTGCCTCAGCCGTCCGAGGTTATTCTTTGACTATTAGCTGTAAATTTGAATAGAGTATTCCAGACTTTGCATTACCCGCACCATGTGAAGCTTTCCCTGCTTACGGCATTCAACCGGTCAGTTTTTGCACATTTTCGCCAGTATGCCACAAAAGAGACCCAAGTGATGCCCTACTATGGGCCTGCTTTCACTCTTCTCCTCGAGTTAGATTCCCTTCTAAAAGGAATCTGATTATTTATTCATATTCAAATTTACATTGTAAGTAGGCAAATGCCTGGTGGCAATAAAAGGAGACATGAACATAAAATAATCTGATCACATGATTACATGAAGAAAAAGGTAAAACACATAATAAGCATGGATTAACATAAGTTACACTATAAAAATTAATTTGGTCTGAAATATTCTATACATTTACTCCTAAATGATTTTAAAGTTTTGGATAATGGCTAAAAAAGTGCATCAGGCAGCCGGTTCCAATGGACTATCTTCAGTGCCAGAATATCGTCACCCGTGACCCACAAGTAGGAGGTATATGCGGCGTACTGACACACCGGAACGTGTAAATCAATGTTAATATTGAAAAAAGGTCTTCCCCACACAGAGCCGGATTATCAACAAGGCAAAGTAGGCAGTTCCCTATGGGCACCTGGGCAGTTTCCCTATGGGCCCTGAGAATAGTTTTCCCCTTTCTCCTCTCGTGACTTATTTATTAACGTGGGCGTTGCTTGTACTGACTACAGGCCTCCAAGTGTCTTAATCCGTCACAGTCCTCATGTATACCTACTGTATGGTTAAACGAGGATCACCAATATGGTGGACGGCGCATGCCCAAGTTACAGGTTCGTGAATAATCCACCATAGGTAGTGCCCTTTCTATCTACCGTTTTAGTCCCGTCCATTCCTTTAACAACCTAACTTACCCTCTAGGTCAGAGAATTAGTACGCGCCGGAACCCTGCGCATGAAACGGAAGGAGGTTGGGAGAGAAAAGACAGGCGAGCAAGCGAGGAGACCCCGTGGTAGAGATGTGCGACTTTTCTGTTCAGATAACTCGACGAAATAAGAACTTTGCGTTACTAAACACGCAATATATGGTGAATTGAAAGATGTCGCATGATGTTGCTTAATATCGTATAATATTGCACAATCATCATCACCATTAACAGTCATCAATCTGACGATTGGTTTGCAGCAGCTCTCCACTCCACTCTCCTCTTCACAATCAGCTTCATTCATGCATAATTATTCACTTGGACGTCCTTCGTGATGTCTGATTTGTTCCATTCTTGGCCTTTCTCTGTAATTCTTCCAAATCATTTCACCTACCATTATAATTTCAAATTCGCTGTTGCGAAGTGAAATGTGTCTAATAAGTTTTTCTCCGCTTTTTCGCAGAGTTTTCATCACGCTTATTTTCTCTCTAACTCTTCGTTGGACTTCTTCGTTAATGACCCTCTCCACCCATTTACTCATCAATGAAATCGCATACAATGGCATAAATGCTTGTTTTTGCGTGATATCGCGCAATATCGTTTATCCAATTATATTGTGTGGTATCGGCTTTCGCAATTATTGAGTGAATTCATTCAAGCAATCAAGTGATTGTGGTAACAGTAATGCGAAATAAAGATTAGTCTGCGACAAGAGGTCATGGTACACATGAAGGAAAATAGAGTTAGTAGGATAATTTAGAATAGTTTTTTATTTACATTGAAAAGTAGAGTACCTGCGAAAATGATTAGTTTTTTGCCTTCACTAATTGGTGCTAGCAAAATAAATTGTTTCCAAGGGAGATTAAAGCGTTAAGAAAATGTGCTGAGGAAAAGGCATTTCACAGCTTCAGCAAGGAGCGCATCGTTATGAAGCCAGGGGAAGACAATAGGATGCAGTGGAAATTGTTTATATTTGAAATTTTGAAAGATGCAAACAAAACAAAGAGAGCAAATCGGACGAAAATGTATGAGACAGATCTGAGAATGATAGGACGTTGCTGGATGGAGATCGGAATGACGCGGCTGAAATCAAACACAACATCCACGAAATCCTGTGTAGTTATGACATAAACGTAGCCACCTGGCAATGTAAATTAAAGGCGTCGCGTTTGCCTATTCGAAACTCTTTTTCTTTAGACCTTAACATATTTTTTGAGCAACCGATAACTACAACTGAAAACACGATTAATATTGTGGGAAATTAACATTCTTAAAAGCACCATAGAAAACTAAAACGTTCGAAGCTTAAATTAAACCGTATTTGAAATATTGGTGTGAAGCAATATATGAGGCAAAAAAATATCACCCTATTCAATATCTTTATTAATGTATTGATGTAATTAGTTTTGTAAACATTTTTGGGATTGAAATTCCTGGATTTCTGGTTTCATTTAGTGGTAATAATATAGGATGTCTGTATGACTCAGCCATAGTGTAGGAGAACTGTGTGACTCGGCCTTTCGTCCCAAACTGCCTAGTTCAGCGTTGTTCAAACACACTAAAAAAACATACCGGATATTCAAGTCAGGGTCTCCCCACTAATTTAAGAGGCTACTTTGGATCTCGCAATGGGACCAGATGTCCTTAATATTGAAATAATAAACAGAGGATTTTTTTAACTGTATCTGATTAGTGTGATGGGAATGTGCATCAAGTTTTATATAGATGATCTGTTGGCAGTAAAGTTAGAATGTCAGTGTTTGAGAATGAAAGTGCTCCGATAAAAGTAATGTGTTCTCGAAAAACAAGTGTTTTCAACTCCCCAGTAATGCATCCAGGAAATAAGGGTCGTATAATGGACTTTCATAAAATATTCGGGACTGCTGCTGGCAAAATTCGTCAACAGTTCAATAATAAAATCCTATGTATTCCCGGAGCATTCCCCGCTACTATCCATTGCAATCACCACCAATACCGGCCTCGGTGTCGGCGGGGTAACGTCCTCGCCTGCTATCCCAAAGGCCGGGGGTTTCGAGTCCCGCCTGGGGAGGATTTGTCACCTCCCAGGGCATGGTTGTGTGTGCTCTTCCATTGTTGAATGTTGTTAATACCCCGATATATAGGCCAATGTGAGCTGTTTTCGGTGGTAAATAAATAATGAAATAAATAAATAATGCAGGGAGTGCTGTCATTTGAAAAACAACCTTTGTAATATTGACCTTGTTTATCTTTGTACCCTCCTCTTCCTAACCCATATATATTCACCTTGCAGCATGGGTGTATGTGTATTACTTACGTCATATTTGTGCATTGAAATTTATAGTCACTAGTTGAAAAAATTGTTGAAACCTTTTAGAATAAAATAATGTGGAATGTATAAGTTTTTTTGGCTTCCTTATGAGGCGTTCCCACTAAATGAAGCCGAACCGTCAGTCAAGACACCAGAAGAATAGAATTTACTTGAAATTTACTGAAATAATACAATCTAAGAGTAATATTTATACTTATGGAATGAATTTGCAAATAGCGTGTGCTTACGAACTCCATAATTTTAAGCAGGAAGTAATGTAGGAACAGAGCAGATTCCCCCTTTTTCTTTGTAGTTTGTTTCAAGGAAATTGCAAACGAAACTACACAAAATATTTCTCGTCGTTCGTACTGCAAAATACTCGGTGAGATTGCATTTGACTACTGTGTGCAGGCGGATGGGAACGTAGTAGAAGATCGGACACCCTCCCAACTCTTGCATTCAAACGGTGAATCTAGTAGTTTACATTCATGGGGTGAATTGAAACTCTCTGTTGATAGCCCGCGCAGGCTGAGGCCTCGGTTGTAACCCAAGGTTTCATATGCTCAGCTGTACTCCATTCTATTTTAAAATTTCCACGCTTCCGTGTCCCACTAATTTCCCCGTATTTTCTCTGTGAGATCGTTAAACTATGCGTCTAACTGCTATACGTGAAATGTCAAGCCATACTACGTTTGTAACTTGGAGGAATTGACACCTACTGCAATACTGCTACATGATTCACATGCTCTAAAATTTGGGTTCTGCCGGAAAAGCAGCTCTAGTCCAAAATACAACCTCCACCGAATTGTCTCGTTCCATTTCGAACCTACTCGCTTGCAATTTATGCCATAGGTAGTATTCTAAAACCAAGTATGATTTTACGGGCACTCCATAAAACCAACTTCTGCACGGATCGCTTTCATAGGATTAGGTTTCTAGCTTTACTTTGTGGAACTGATTCGCGTGAAATGATCTGTCAAATTGTATTTTTTCCACTTCATGATTCTCGCCAACCATGGTTTCGGCATATATAATGTTTTCAATATTTTATTATTACCTTGATAATGACATTATAAATGCTGAAAAAATGGCTGGAAAGAATAAAAAGTGTGAAATGTACAAAGTGGATCGACTTTTTTACGGTTTTACGCAAGTTTCAATGCAAAGGATGTAGGGATCTGATCCCGGCTACACTGTTACTATGGACTCATCTAATCTTTTTGCCAAAGATTAAGTAGAAATTGTTGATGAGTATCATGCCATGTAAGCCCTCGTCAATGTACACATGAGTTTTAAAAAAATAAATGTTTTAGGCGTAAACAGAATAGAAACCTAGGATAAATTTAACTGTTTCAGGTATGACTTGGTGAAATTTGTCGGTATTCATTATGAATAGGAACCTAGGAATTGTTCAGCTTTCACGATTTAACACAAATATTTTTACATGACTTAATGTCACCAAAAACCGTAAAGCATAAGTGTACTTATGTAAAAAAAACTCCAGGACACTCAAAACATTCCCTGTTAATAAAACTATAAAAGGAAAACGCTCCTTATAAGGAGTGGATTGTGAAAAACCTGCGAAAACCTACTGATCTACTAAGCTTATGATTTGCTACATAAATACCAACATTTTTCGGGTTGCGCCCGCATATGTTGTTTAGAAGTACAACAGTGTCGACAGCTATCCTCCTGTCGTCCTCAGGTGAAGGAAGTCCAGAAGGATTTTGCCACTCTTATAAATACCTGGCTGGCTAGTTTATAAGGGTGACAAAAATCCTTACTGTCATCCTTCACCAGAGGACGTCAGCAGGGTAACTGGTGATACTATTGTGCTTCTAAACCACATACGCGGACGCAGCCCGAAAAACGTTCATATCATACCTATCATCAACCGCGAGCCACGGAAACCTGCAGACGAACGATTTGCTACACTGAAAAAAACAACGAAACACAGAAAAAAAGAATGTAAATACGATAAAACAGGATGAAGCATAGCATGGTGAAAGTTATTATTAAGTGAAAAATGTCGGAAAACAATTTGTTGGAAATGAAAAGTCAACCATTGGCGTCACTTTGTGAGGATTTTCGTAAATAAATTGAGCGCATGAAAATCAATGTGATACTTTCGCTCTGCATTAGACTAATTATTTTTTCATCTCGCTTCAACCATCTGTCGGTATATTTACCCTCATTCCTACATATAATATTTCTGTGCGTAACTGAGGGTGAATGAAAACTGATTTCAAAGCTGTCAGTGTCACTTTTAATTTATAAGTCAATTGAAAATATCTAATGCCGTTTTATGTCAAACATTACCTCCTAACTGTTTCCAATTTTCAACTATGAAGTACTATTCAAATATATTTTAGGATTATCCAGCCATTTGTTAATCTGATTGAGGTTTCGGTCCCTCTGTGGACGGATTAGAGGAAGTCTACTGCATACTTAAAAACTTGACCAACCATAATTTTGACAACTTGTGACCGTGATAATCACGCAGTTTTATCACTATTTGTTTAAATTCATAGTGCTTATATTTATCCTGTCATTAGATTCGAGTTTAGAAATGAAGCGTATATGACATACACTCATGTAGAAAAATAAGAACTGCTTAGATTTTTTAAATATGGATGACTATTGTGTATGCAATTTAATTTTGATTTTCCGGTTTCCGGGGTTCCTCTGTGTTCCATCTTGATGGTGGCATCCTGGAAAAATAAAGCCTTTAGTTTCAGCCTAACTGATGAAGGATGATAGTGAGTTTTCATATTCTTAGCTTTTGATCTGCGAGAAAATTAGAGATTTATTATGTGCCATAGGTAATGTTACACAAATAAAATACCACAAGGACAGGTCTCGATCCTGCTGTATTTATTTGAGTACTTTAAGGGCTGAATATGGCATTAATGTCTACTTTTATGGGGCAAAATATGCCTCCTCTTCAGCATAAAAAAATTCATAACTCAATGTTAAGAGACTGCAAACAGCTGACATGCTCTTCGGCTCCATCGCCCTTTCCCAATTCCCTCGACTATCACCCGAAGCTGTTGGAGGAATCAGTGAATGGCCCTGTTCAAAGCGAAGACTTGAATGCAAACTCGATTTGCTCCGACCCACCATTACTGTCAAAGACACTGAAAGAGTGCGAAGTGTATGCTCCCGTGTGGCCGTGAAAAGCATGAACTATGGGCGACCGGTTAGGTATTCCCCAGCAATCTCGCGCAAATCTCTTTTAGTTCGGCGCATGGATGACCACCACTGTTTTGCTTTCAATGGCACTGACAATATTCCGAGTGGACGTTTACGACTTCCCCCAGCGTAAATGGGATTCCACAGTGTTGGGGAACAAGGGAAGAAAAACATGAAAATTACAAACTTGCCTTTGAAATTCTCGCTTTAAAAAATTCATGGGTTCAACTTTACGACCAACCGAAATTTACGCAAATTGAGCGTGTTATTTGAGCCGTTCAAATGCTGTGGATTCGAGGTAATTGCATCCAAGAGAAGGATACCACGTTTTTCAACACATAAGCTATTATGTTTTCCAAAGTCAAATGGACTATGAAATATTTAAAATATGTTTCCCTAAAAAGAATATAAATCCAAGATATATATTTTAATATTCTCGACTCAGGAAAAACAATTTAAGAATTCTTTCTCTTTTCAGAGCGCATATGTTCATCTATTTGCTCAAAGCATGAGACAGCAACAGTAAAATACATAATTCAGCTAAATTATTCAGCCAATGGGGAAGAATGAGGTTTAACAACTTAAAACATCTGATATCTTTTAGATATTTCCGGTGTGGCTACATTAATTTGCGTTGTAGCCAAGTCATTGCTGTAGCGGATTTCGCGACGTGTTGCGCATAAATGTGGAAATCTTTGATGATTCATACTTGGCATAAACATTTTCTTATCGTAGATTTTGTGAAATTGTGTTTTTACAACACCTGCATATAATATGTTCTTTTCCAGTCCAAGTATTTTTTTCTGTTGACATTGTTTGAATTGTATGAACAAAAATTAGGATTCGTCATTCAAGAACAGAGGTCATCATAAGGTCATAAATCTTGAGAAAATAAATGTGCTCATATATATATTTTTTATCTCCTTTCACTAACGTGCTCGTTATAATTTCTGTGCTATCATTAGTTGTCTTACTGGAAGTCTTCTTTATGACTAGCATAGTCAGTAACGTGATGTCGATCTTACTAACCTCCTGGGTTAAACTTGCTATTACCGTAAGGAATAGATATTCATGACACACTCTTATATGTGTGCTTTTGCATTTAATAAAATGATTGAAAATTATTTAAATACATTTTGCTTACCAGTAAACAGTTGGGCTCAAGGAAAAATTTGTAAGAAATGTTTACATGTTCGGCGCAATAAAGGTAAACTGCGATGCAATGGAAATAATTTCTGAATGGAGGATATAAATTATGATAGCATGATGATATATGGTAACATTTCGTGTGTAAGTGCTATTTTATTCAGCATGCTAGTGAATGACCATGTAGTGAATTCATCAGTTTTCGGAAGTGGTAGATATCTGTATTATGCCATATTCATTTTTTTGTTTTGGAAAAAATTACTGCTGACTGCATGTTTATTAGAGTCTACAGGGTTAACTATTCTGGGACAAATAAAAAATGATTTTGAATTCAATTCGGATACCACCTCGATAGTGAATATGTTGTGTCCGTCGTAGTATTGAGGTCCTATTTAAGACGGTGCATTACAACGGTTTGAGTGCCAAAAAAACCAAAGTCTGTGTCGACTCCTTCGAATCTTGGATTTTCAGTTCCGACGCGTCGATAACGGAAACAGGAAACAGGGCCCGGGCTCTCACGGGGAAAGGCGGGAATCGTTAAGTCCCGGGGCCGGTGATCAAAACTCGATCCCGGGCTCGAGATCGCGCAGTATATAAGTGACCGCCGCATTATGGCGCCAAGGAACCACTTAAGCAAACCATCTGACGACTGCATTCTTCGAAAAGACATGAAACCCATACCATTACCTCTCCCAACTGGAATTATCTTAATGGAGCCCCTTGATTCCTACTCATTATGTTCCCTCCCCAACTTTTCATCATTTACTCCACTCTCCATTTCCCCCGTTCACACCACCCTCCCCCCATCCCCCACAGCAGGCCCCCGCCGCCTCCGCCCCCCACGGCCCCACAGCCGCCGCCTCTCACCTCGGCCGTCCCCCAAGGGGAACACAATCACGTACGGGCTAAACCACAATCCACGCTCGGCACGACTGCGGGGAGTACTTAAAGAGGGGAGAGCGACCGTGTTATCAAGGCGAGGAAAATGACATGTGATGAGGGGAACGAGGCCTAAGCAAAGGGTGGGATTAAATAAGTGAAAAAGGCAGAGGCGGGATGGGTTGGGTGGCGATGGAGGGGGGTGGAGGGGGGCGGGAGGGAAGGGGGGGAAGGTGTAGGGGGGAACGGATGGGTGGGCGGCCGGGTGGGTTTCGTGGGACGTGAAAGGTAGTGTTTCTCATTTCCCGGCTTTTGCTTATCCCGGGATTCCGGGATGAAAATGATTCCCGATGACCTTCCCGAGATTTCGGGAAGTCACGGAATGCACTTCGTTCTATTTGTGTAATCCGAAGATTCGCCCGAAATTGAGTGGAATTTGACTAGCATGATGAAATAAAATAACACTGCAAATTTCCGTAACATATCATTATACCGTGGAACATTGCATGCTTTTTTATTTCATCATTATTTTAATTGAAATTCATAAAAATATTCGCCTATTAAATAGTGAGAAAGAAAAAAAAGAGTAAGTATTCCTTTTTTTGTTAAGTCTTCTGATGATTTCATTAATCGCCATAGTGAACAAAATAAAATAATATTTCTGTGATAATACATAATAACACCAGTACCCCAGAATTTTCTTCACACTTTCTGACACCTTACAACCCATAAATCAGTCAGTTTGATTACTCTAGAGTTTCCATTTATGATGTCCTTTTGTGATAAAGTTTCAGTCATTGCATTATTTATTAATGTAAAGGCTTTTCACTACGATTTATTCATTTTATACATTCTGTAACGCAGTAATACTCCATAGCCTTTTGCCTAAACAATCTAGGAAAGCAGAAATTTGGGTAAAATTTTATTATTTCCTCTTATTTTTTACATAATGCAAAGTAAAAGCAGTCCATTCACTACAGAAGAGTAATGGGGAAGCGGGAGAGAACGGCTAAAATACTACTTTGATTGTGTATTATATCTGCATATTTGTGACGTTTCAATGCATTCCCGAAGATCAGGAGAGCCATCGCACTGAGTAATAGCCCTGCAATACAAAAAGGCAGTAAAAATGAATGCCAACGGGTTTTAGTGCGGAGAAGATCATTTTGACCCAAAGATGACAGCAGAAACGCCGCAAATACCTTCAATCCAAGGAACAGGAAAGCATTGCAGCTGCGAACGCTTGTTTTACTACACAAAATCCCTGAGCTCTTCACCCCCAATAGCCTTTTTTTAAGGTGACCACCGATAATACTATCGTGCAGGAATATGGTTTATGTTAATATTGTATAAAAATGCCGTTTCACGTTAATTTATTGAGTAAAGCAATGCTAAACACTCCCCTTGATGAACGTAGACGCTACATAGCACAGTCCGTGGGACGGTTTGTAAGAGACACGACTAATTTAGTGTGTGTTCTTCAACTATTGTCATACCTCAGCACTAGGGGTTTCTCATGTCCGCGCTTTTGCTTATCCCGGGACTCTCTCCTTCTCTATTCTCTTCCCGGGATCCAGGGTAATCCCTGAATATACCATACATCGAACTACCTTAGCAAAGATTGGGAAAGTGAAAAAAGAGTAATTATTGCTTATTTTTTCCAGTCCTTTGATAAGTTCTGATATATCCATAATAATCGAACTACATAAATCTTAATGTGGAAATAAATATTTAAAAAAGACGCATTATACCGAATGTTCACAAATCAAAAAATTGCTCCGTTTCATTAAAATCTGATAAATACAACGAAAACAAATCTTTAAAATGTAGAGAATAATAAATTACCTTTAAATAAAGGTAATCAATATATTATACGAAACTTTTTTCACCATGAGTTTTTATCGTACTATTTCCAAAAGCAAAGACGGTCAAGACATCAATTACTCAATCCAGTTCTCATTCTAACCACGAAAATTCCTGCGGCAGAGAATAGTTACCCATTCTGATTCAATAAACATGGGTGGAATCATCTATGCATGATACATTTAAGAGAAGCGCGATCTGCTGCGTTTTGCATTGGTAAAACAATTCCAGTTCAACGCCACATAATCAAAACACAATTGAAAGAGATGCGTCATTCCCGGATTACCCGGTAAATTTAAATTTGCTAGTTTCTCCCGGGATCCCAGGATCCCGGAATCCCGGGACTGGAGGTAGGGTTGGTTTCCCTCCCCTCCGGAACCGGTGGGAAGGAGTGGGTGGGTTGGTCGGGTGGAAAAAGCGAGGAGGAAAAAAAATAAACATGGGAAGTGGGTCTATAATGAATGTAAAGTGGTGGTGGGGTCGGGAGGGAAATGATAGTGTTCCCGCCGTGATGCGAAGTATGGAGTGCATTAAGACTGGTGATTTCCCGGCCCCGCCGCGGGGCGGGCGCCTTCGGGCTCCGTTGAAGACGCCGGCCACACCACTGCTTATTTCTCATCGTGTTCCCCGCTCTAACGACCGTGCTGTTTTTCTCGAGTTTTAGAGAATGGAGAGAGGGGTAACCTCAGAGGGTAACCTCAGTTCCAGCGCCTCCTCTCGGTAGAATTTTCAACTACGGGTAACTTCAGAGGGTAACCTTAATTCCAGCGCCTCCTATCGGTAGAATTTTCAACTACGGGTAACCTTAAAGGATAACCGTCTTTTCAGCGCCTCCTATCGGAAATATTTCTTACTATTCGCCTAGGACGCTTTTCGCCTTTCCTTTTACGCAGTTCCCGCCTTCTACTGCGTCGGTACGGTTGTAGTGATTGCTGTAGTGGTTGCTGTTACCTGCGCTTAGCTTCGCTTCTGCCTCATTGAAGAGCTGACTCTGGTGAGTGATTAATTCTATTGTGACTTCTTTGAATGTAAGCTGCCCAGGGAAAATAAAGTTTAGGTTAAAAAAAGGTTTTATCCTTTCTTATTTCAGGTTCGCTGTCCCATTGCCTTCGTTGAGTGCATTTTTATATTCCTGCTTGTTTGTATTGACCGCGGCGTGTAAGTTAACTCATTTATTATACCTAAATCATGCTAGAAAGTGAATAAATCTCGTTTACACTTTCCGGTAAATGTGATCCTGCCTAGATGTTCATGGGTAATGTTCTTTTTCCAGGTTCGCTGCCCCATTGTCTTTTCGTCCCGTTTTTTATTTTTATATTCCTGCTTGTTTGTATTGACCGCGGCGTGTAAGTTAACTCATATATTATTCCTAAATCATGCTAGAAAGTGAATATATTTTTACTTTCCGGTAAATGTGCTCATGCGTTATGTTTTCTCTTTCCAGGTTCGCTGCCCCATTGTCTTTTCGTCCAGTTTTTTCTATTCTCGTTAGTAACAAACCGATCTCTATTGTTCATTTTTTATTGGTAAGTAAACTCGACTGTATATTTTACACCGTCGTAGACACGAATGTAAGTTTATCTACGATTCCATGCCTGCTTTGTTCATGAATGATCTATTGTTACTAGTTTTGGTAAGCATTTCCACCATGTACCTAAGTATTACGCATTACTCTTTATTAACATATTTCCTTTCTTTCCAATCCTTTCCCAAGTTCCTTCATCGTAACTTCGTTTCTCTTCAGCTTCAAGTCTACTCAACTCTAACAATAGAAACGTAATAGTTATACTTTGTTTTTCTTGGTAAGTAGACACACAGCGTATTGAGTGCATCATTTCTTCGTGCTGCTACTTAAGTGACTTAATTATTTGCTTTATCTTCCAGACACTTGTTTTTTCGGCGTCCTACCTTCATTTCATTTATTTATAACTAGGTGGTGAATTAATTTTTCTGGGTAAGTTCGCTGCATATTTTTCTGTTGATTAGTTTATCTTTTCCATTGTTTCATTAATTGCTATAAGTATTTTTGTCACCCTTTCATTTAATCTGCTTTGCTGCTTCATTAGCATTTTTAGTTTTCTCTCCATACCTTATTGGGATAAACTATAGGTACCTAAAAAGTCACTGTCCAAGTATACCATTGCCACTGAGTTACTTAGATTTATTAAGTTTGGCTTAAATCCTATTTATTCTCTTTTATTATGTAGTGTTACTCTAATCAAAATTCATTCTTCGCTGCAGTTTGACCATGGCTGCTCCTGGTTTATTTGTAATTGGTGATTCCCAATGGAAGTATGCCCTTGCCCATGTTAGGAAATTTAGAGGGTTTGATGTAAGTATCTCATCCGTGTCTGGGATGAGAGTTGACGAAGTGGATTCGGCAATGTTGCTGGCCACTGAATTTTTCAACGATGTGGTGATACATTTGGGTACAAATAATTTAACATGTGGTGAGTACAATTTAAGCATTAATTGCTTTAGGAGGTGTTAACAGGTTGAAATCATTCAGATATTAACAAGCCTATTTACAGGAGAGTCCCCAGAAGAAGTCATTCTGCACCAGGAGAGAGTCCTGAAAAGCATCCGCAAAAGAAATCCGAATGTGCGGCTCTATCTTTCAAGTGTTTTAAAGAGGAGAATCACCTTGTTTGAAGATAAATTGTGGCAGGATAAGGAAATGATAAAGATAATAAATTTGAAAATTGAGCGACTCAATATACTCATGAAGGGCTTGTGTAAAAGGTAATTTGATGATATTTGTAATGTTGTTTTCTTTCACTGAAATTGATGGTTAATTACTTGCTGTAACACCTTACATTTCTGAATTCCTCTTTTGCAGGATGCATGCTGTATATATAGATAACTGGAGTGCATTCGAGGCCCGGAGTGAGGATCCCTGTCGTCACCTCTTGTCCCGAGATGGCCTGCACCTGACATCTCGTGGTGTGAACTGCTTAGCAGGTAATGTATATCGTGTTTGCCTTGAGACAAGGAGGAATTTTTTTAATTCGCTCTTCTCTCCCTGCCCTCAACAACCGTTTCCCTCCACCAGAACCCAACCACCATACCATAATACTTCTCATTGCACCCAACCGCAATATTCCTCTCCCAGCACCCGGCAACCGTTTCCCTCTACCTCCACCAGAACCCACCCACAATACCAAACTACCTCTCCTACCACCCAACCGCAATCTTCCTCTCCCAGCACCCGGCAACCGTTTCCCTCTACCTCCACCAGAACCCACCCACAATACCAAACTACCTCTCCTACCACCCAACCGCAATCTTCCTCTCCCAGCACCCGGCAACCGTTTCCCTCTATCTCCACCAGAACCCACCCACAATACCAAACTACCTCTCCTACCACCCAACCGCAATCTTCCTCTCCCAGCAGCCGGCAACAGTTTCCCTCTACCTCCACCAGAACCCAACCACCATACCATAATACTTCTCATTGCACCCAACCGCAATATTCCTCTCCCAGCACCCGGCAACCGTTTCCCTCTACCTCCACCAGAACCAACCCACAATACCAAACTACCTCTCCTACCACCCAACCGCAATCTTCCTCTCCCAGCACCCGGCAACCGTTTCCCTCTACCTCCACCAGAACCCACCCACAATACCAAACTACCTCTCCTACCACCCAACCGCAATCTTCCTCTCCCAGCACCCGGCAACCGTTTCCCTCTATCTCCACCAGAACCCACCCACAATACCATAATACTTCTCATTGCACCCAACCGCAATATTCCTCTCCCAGCACCCGGCAACCGTTTCCCTCTACCTCCACCAGAACCAACCCACAATACCAAACTACCTCTCCTACCACCCAACCGCAATCTTCCTCTCCCAGCACCCGGCAACCGTTTCCCTCTACCTCCACCAGAACCCACCCACAATACCAAACTACCTCTCCTACCACCCAACCGCAATCTTCCTCTCCCAGCACCCGGCAACCGTTTCCCTCTATCTCCACCAGAACCCACCCACAATACCAAACTACCTCTCCTACCACCCAACCGCAATCTTCCTCTCCCAGCAGCCGGCAACAGTTTCCCTCTACCTCCACCAGAACCCACCCACAATACCAAACTACCTCTCCTACCACCCAACCGCAATCTTCCTCTCCCAGCACCCGGCAACAGTTTCCCTCTACCTCCACCAGAACCCACTCACAATACCATTCTACCTCTCCTACCACCCAACCGCAATCTTCCTCTCCCAGCACCCGGCAACCGTTTCCCTCTACCTCCACCAGAACCCACCCACAATACCAAACTACCTCTCCTACCACCCAACCGCAATCTTCCTCTCCCAGCACCCGGCAACCGTTTCCCTCTACCTCCACCAGAACCCACCCACAATACCAAACTACCTCTCCTACCACCCAACCGCAATCTTCCTCTCCCAGCACCCGGCAACCGTTTCCCTCTACCTCCACCAGAACCCACTCACAATACCATTCTACCTCTCCTACCACCCAACCGCAATCTTCCTCTCCCAGCACCCGGCAACCGTTTCCCTCTACCTCCACCAGAACCCACCCACAATACCATTCTACCTCTCCTAGTACCAACCAACCAACTCCTTTCCTATCATTTCCCTTCCAACAACTATCACATCCCCCTTCCTCTTCTGATGGTGCTGGCATGAATGGTTCCCTTCAAAGTTTTCCTTCTACACTTCCACAACTGGCCAGTGACTCTTCTCTTCCCTCAGTTTTTCCATACCGTGATGCCCTTCTTTCAAACCTATACTTTTATTCTCCTGATATACAAAATTCAAATCCTCTGCCTTCCACTAGTCTTCATTCTCCTGTCTTGAATGAAGCTAATGGTATATCAGTTTTAACTTATCAGAATCCTAAAAGTGTATCATCTGCATCTTTCCCCGATCACTCTTCTTCCCCTGATCACTCATCTTCCCCCAGTGACTTTCTCACTGTGGTAAGTAGAGGCAAGCGCCGCTGCCAAAAGAATCCTAAAGTTTCAATGAGTATGGATGCATCTTTCCACATTCCTCTTTCTAATCGGATGTCTGCTCTGTCCTCTTTGAATGGATCTGATGAAAAGCCTTCTCACATTCTTCAAGGATCAAAATTCAATAACAAAATCTCGTATACCAAGATATTCAATGCTACAACATTTTCTCCTTCCCTGAAAACTTTTTCTGCACCATCAGGTTGCAAATCAAAGCTCCAAAAAGAGAAAGATGACGAACGTCAGCATAGACTGAGAGCAGACCCACCTTTATATGCTGTAATACCCCATCCTAGCACTAAGAAGTGCCAACTATCTTCTACATTCTGCCTCCCGTCACCACTGCCCGTCAAACCTTACGTACCTACCACCTACAGGGATAAAATTACTTGTCCAACTGCCAAAGAATGTGTGCAGGTAGATTCAAGGGTACGCAGCTCTCTGTCTTTGGGCAAGTTAGCTGCTAAATTTCAGAATGGTGGTTCATTAGAGGAAGTTGCTATAAAGCAGTCTATTTATCCTCGAAAGTGTGACACCTGCAATAATGTTTATGCCACTAAATCTTCCTTTTGTCGCCATAAAGTAAGTTGTGCAAAGATTGAAAACAAAGATGTTATATCGTATCCAAGAGTGTGCCCCATATGCCAGGTGTCGTATTCAAATAAACACACTTACAGCAGGCATAGGAGAAATTGCAATGCAACAAGCCAGTATGTATTATGCCCCCACCACCACTGCAGTATTAAATTTCAAAGCCACTCGGTTATGATCAGTCATTTGCAAAGTTCACATCATGAGGATATTTGTGTGGAAGAATATGAGTTCAAAGATGTGTCTGAATTCAATGCTTGGAAGAGTAATCACTGTCGGCTTAATAACATGTCCTTGGTAAAACACAATGGTGAGCGTGTAATTCGTGGTAGTAAATTCCTTTACTACATCTGTAAATTTAACAACCACCACAAGAATGCCAAAGTTGTCAATAAAACTAATAGAAGGAGGAAATTTGGTCGCATGCCTAACAGTGACTGCATAGCTCGGATGTTGGTCAAAGTTAATGAAGCTGGTGTATCAGTTAAGTATGTGAATTCACACAACCATGAGCATGCGTTTAAGAATGTCAAATTTTATCGCTGGGACAGTAGTACTAAATTTCAAATTAATTCCCTTTTAGAGAAAAATGTACCAGCACATAAAATTCAAGAGTGTTTTCAACCTGATAATCTCAATTTTAGTGATGTGCTACCCCTTAAAGAACATTTCATAACTTCCACACAAATAAACAAAATGAAGTATGAACTAAGCTTAAAAAAGCACTTTAGTGATGATGATGCCATTGCTGTTCATTTAATAGTAAATGGAATGCTAGCTGAATCCAAGGATTCTATTTTGGTTTATAAACCCCTGGGTTCAGGAACGGTTGTTGGTGATAAAGGTCTAGATGATTTGCCCCATGCAACTGATCTTTTTGTTTTGGGTATTCAGCAGAGGCTTCAGTTAGAAGAAATGGTAGTAGGCTGTGGCAGGATATTATGCATTGACTCCACTCATGGCACTAACCAATACAAGTTTCATTTGTTGAACCTTATAGTCCCAGATGAGTATGGTGTTGGGTACCCTGTAGCTCATTTTATAACAAGTCATTTAGATGAGGAGACACTAACTTACTTATTGCAAAGCATCATGAGAAGGTCTCCTGATTTGCATGTAAATGCTGTCATGACAGATGGTGATGAAGCTCTTGGTAATGCTGTGAGAAATGTGTTTGGTGATAAAACTAAGCATTTACTTTGTTTGTGGCATGTAAAAAGGAACTGGCATAAAAATCTACAGCAGAAAATTAAAAACAAGGACCTTATAATAGAAATTAATGAAGGTTTGGAAACTTTAATTGAGGAAAAAAATGATAATACCTTTAATGTCATGCTAACATCATTCTTGGCCAAATATACGGATTCAGCTAGTGCATTCATAAAATATTTCAAAGATTATTACTGCAACAAGAAAGAGAAGTGGGCTATGTGCTATCGAAATTTTCCCCATGCCAATACTGACACTAATATGTTTGTTGAGACATATCATAATAAATTGAAGAGCCATTATCTAAATAGGAAAGTGAATCGGCGTCTAGATGATTTAATTCAGGTGCTGCTTACAATTCATAAGACTATTCATTTGGGACTAACATACAAAAGAATGACTAAGATGCCACCATTGGGATTTCAAGGTCGCCATACCAGTGACCATATAAAAGGGCTTAGAATCTCTGATAAAGATATTGTACCCACATCTGAAGAAAATGTTTGGCATGTTAGATCACAATCAGACCCATCTGCAGCTTACATAGTAACAAATATATCGCAAGAGTGCCTCCTCCCTCATTTGTGTTTTATAAAGTGTAATGAGTTATCTTGTTGGGACCTTTGTTGCCATATGTATAAGTGCTCTTGTCCTAACAACTACACTCTTTGCAAGCATGTCCACAAGGTCCATTCATTTGTTGTCCAAAAGCGGCCAACACCTGTGCCTACTCCCGAGTCAAACCAAAATGTTTCTCCCAAGAAACTGTTTAGGTGTGCCGCTACATCCGAGGATTGCCATGTCGAACAGTCTAATGTGCAAAAAATTCATTTAATTACTCAGCTTCTGGATAAATTAAAGATCTTAAGCCAGCAGTGCTCACCTGTATTACATCCATATCTGTACAAATCGTTAAAGCTACTTGCTGAGAAGTGTGAAGGTGCAATTGAATATAACAAAGGCAACTTCATTCCAACAGCAATGAAAGCAGAAGATATACCTCCTAATGCAAAGTTCAGCCCTCAAATACAATTAAAGCCCCTGAGTAAAACCCGACGACTGGCAAATAATATCTTTAAAATACCAGGCACTGCCAGAAGAAGAGAAATCAGGATGGCACTTTTAGCCAAAGAAGAGGGCTGTTTCACTGCCCAGATGGCATATGATGGAAATCCGCGCATGGAAGTTTGCAAGGCTGGCTCATTCTCGCTAAAAGCTTTTGAACTAAAATCCTTGGATTTTAATATACCACAGGAGGAAGTTCGTAGAATAAAGGCAGTCATTCCAGATTTTCAAAGAGGTTGGCTGTATGACACTGTCATTGCAGCTTTTTTATGGAGGATTTCAGTCTGTGTTCCCTCAGTTGTAACAGTAGATCCAGTGATTTCCCAATATGTGACAGGGACAATTCCTCTTGATAGGCCAATGACTATCTTTGACAGGGTAGACTCTTGTGTAACAAAGGTTATTATTCCTTTGAATATCTCCAATTCCCACTGGATGCTTATTGTTGCGTGGCCACACGATAGAAAAGTATATTTCTATGACCCTGCAGCAGATGCTATAAATCCCAGCAAATCTTATGCAATACATAGATGGATTACAGTGTTAAAGGCCAAATTTGGAGGTAATGAAAATGATTGGAAAGTCTTACGACCAGAGCATTCAAAGCAACAAGATGGTCATAATTGTGGAGTGTTTGTTTCTTGGTATGCTGAAAGAGTAATATTAGGGCAGTCGACGGCAGAGTCATTTGATCCAAACAGATATAGGAAGTATATGTATGACATGATCACAGGATTTAAGTAGTTAACACAATGATTGTCTTTATTTCATGATGTCTTGTTATATTGACTGTCTTAATTTCTTCTTCTTCCCTGTTGTTTTCTTCTCATTTTTTGTAAATACTTTCTTTTCATTGCTGATTTTTCATGTTTATTGTTATAATGTTGTTTTATTTTAAATATATTTACTTGTTGTTAAGTTTATCGATTTTATAGAATTTCTATTTTTAAAAATGTTCCTTGTTGATTTCACTCTTTTTGTTATACTTATTATTTTGTCTTGATCTCCTCTTCTGCACTTTCTCTTGCTATTTACAATTTCTTGTAAAGTATACCTTAATTCCCACACTATTTGTTCATATTTATTGTTGTTTTCATGAGTATTGCTATTCTATACATGTGTTTATATAAGTTGTTAATTTTATCAATTTTATAAAAATGCTATTTATAACAATTTTCCTTGTAACTGTTTACTACACCATTGTCACTTCTTCTTAGTTCTTCTGGTTTTTTCTTTCTCTGAGCACACTATAGCACACTATCTGGATGGTGCTGCAATTATTATCTTGGCTGTGTATTTATTTAATTTGTGCATATTTCTTCTAAGCAGTTAGATATGTAACTATTTCCAAAAATGAAAATTCTAAAAGCTGGTATCATATACCTAAACAAATTTAACTGTCATCTTTAAATTGAGTTTATTGAATATTGATCGAATAATTGATATACCATGAGAAGTGTGTACTTTCACCAAATTTCTGTATTTCAGGGCTTTTAAGATGTGATAGCAGCATCAACATTGCCGTAATGTACCAGCATCAACATTGACAAAGCCACTGTTGTGGCTACTCTTTTTCTTCATTGCTACCATTACAGGAAAGAAAGTGGTGGTGTTTGTAAGAAATTTTATAGCCACAGCAACTTCATCATTGCTGGCATTTCATCAGAAGAAACTGAGGGGCATATCTTAATCCCATGACAATAGATGTAACTGTGTTTGTAAATAACATTTAAAATGAAGACATACCAATTTATTAATATACATTTATACATTGAAAATCCCTCTTTAAGTGTAAATCCATTACTCCACAGAAATGTCTTTTGATCAATAAATTAAGGGTAAATCTAAATACATGTCTCTCATTTTTACACCGACCCTTTCAGCCTGCAAGAATTTCTCCATATGTTATATAAAAAGTTTCTTTGAAGGTATTGTGGTCTGTATGAGTATGGTACATACATTAGGGGCTAAGGAATTTTTCAAAACTTTTTCTATTGGGTCAATCCATGTCAAATCAACCAGGCCTTGACACCCACAAACTAGGTATAATATGCAATTCCCTCATTATGACAGCTGATGAAATCTCCTCATACAAAATAAAGGGTATTAATGTCTACTCCTCATTAAGAGAAGGCAGAAGAGGTGGAGTACATAAAACTATAATACTACTATACATAAAACAAGAGTTTAAGTTCACCGTTGAAAACTTGAAGATGTTGAAACCTGAACCAATTGTAGGGAACTTAAATATAAAAGGTAAAACTATAGGAATAATTGCTATGTATAGGCCTCCTGACCAAGAAGTTCAGTGTACTAGTACTACTAGGTGACATAAACCTTAAAAATAAGCACTGTAGAAATACTTTAAAATATAAAGAACTTCTGTTGGCACATGGGTACATGTCATTAATTAATACATATATAAGAGAAGAAATCAAAGAAGGATATGTGATTCAATCATGTATACATCATATACTTTTTAATGGTCATTGTAACTTAGTTCATGGTTTTATTATAAAACATCAATTATCAGATCACTACTTAATTGGAGTGTCCTTCTGAGACCGAAAGAGAAAAACAAGTTATGGCCAAACAGCTGATTCAAAAAATAATAGTAACGGGGGAATTGAGTAAACGGGGACAATAGTAAGGTGGATCTGTTTATAAATGGAGCACTGTAGTAGAGAAAAATGATCCTAACACTAAGTTTGTAAAACTTTGTTTAATACTCATAATGATATTTATGACAAATCAAAATTAATCTTCAAACCTAAAGGTCAAAAGAAAGTAAGTGGATGAATAAATATATCTATAAATTAATATTAGAAAGAGACAAGGCCTTTAAAAAGTGGAAAAGTAACCCCAGAAATTATTCTCTCAAACCGAATTACAAAACCATGAGAAATAAAACAGTGAAACATATTAGGAATAAAGAAAGTTACTATTTTAGTTCCAAGATATCAAAAATACAGGATAATAGGACGATAAGATAAGAGGTGCTAAAGATGCACTTGAAAATTTTGCCAACATAATAAATACCAACCTTGATATGAACAATAAAGTAGTTGTCACATGTGATGAAAAATGGCATATTTTTCAAGAGACACGCAATGCAAATTAAATTACATGACATAGAAGGGAGAAAATAATCTATTTATGTGATGAAAGCAATATTTTAGCATGCATCTTCACACCATAATCAGGTAATGGCTAGCAGAGAAGCATGCCCATCAGCATAATTATGTGAATGTGCACCCACCCTCTTACTGTTAATTTTATGCCATCAAGCATATTTGAGCTGAAGGAGTTTTCAGTCCTAAATGACAATTACATGAAATAGGGAACATTATTATGCAGTAAACTGTAGTATATATAGGGCCATAGTCTCATTTTGTTGCATTCAGAGATCAGATCTTAGCAATATCCTGCATCTCCAAATACTCTGCAAAGATAAATTACCCACTTTTAATGGACAACACAAAATTGAAATGCTGGCATAAGGTCCTTCGATACAGACTGGGTTACCACTGACTTAGGATTACTTGATGTGGCTTTATAAACATATGTCTCCGTGTTCTTCTCCTGATGGACAGAATTTCAAATTGAACCATCGTTGATTGAGTTCATCATGTATGAAGTGATATTTTATTTGGATATGATGACTGTACGTTGACTACTGTCCAGATTTTATCAACTTGGTGGCGCTCAGATTGATGACACTAAGGTCAACTCTAATATTGTTGTTTAAGGTCTTGTCTTGCATGATGCATACTTAAAAGTCTTCCCATTCATTACTTTACCATGGGGATAATCTTTGTCTCTTTGGATTACAGTATCTTTTTTGATACCTAAGGCTATCGGAGTGTCTTTAAACTTCATATCTCCAGTGTAGAATTCAAAAATACTTTATTTATGTAGTTTGACTGCTTAACTGAATAACCTTCTTTAGCTTTCTTGATCTCCATTAATATAGGTATAGCTAGTATTATGGATTTTCATGTATAGTTACTTCCATGCTGCTCAGTAAAATTTTAATTTCTTCTCTAGCTTTAACTTCTTGCTATAAACATCATCGATATAATTATATTTAATTAATGGTCATAATTGTGGAGTGTTATAGTTTCATGGTATGCTGAAATACTAATGCAGGGGCAATCTATAGATTACTGCTGCAGTATACTGCTAAGTCCTTTGATCCAGACAGATATAGGGAGTATATATGTATAAGTAAATGATCACAGGATATGATAAAGGGAAAAAATTAAAAGTAAATTCAGAAATTCTATGTTCGTATTGTGAAAAATATAAAATTAATGTACTCAGAACACTCTGTTAAGAATTCAATATGAAATAACACAATATTTTGTTTACATTGCGAATAATAAAAATTTCGAAACTGAGGTTGTCCTATAGGTTACCCTATGTTGAATTGGAATAATGATAGGAAATGTTCCAAATTTTGTGCTTGTATTGTAAATTATATAAACATAATAACCTTAAGATACTCTATTAAGCATGCAATATGAAATAACACAATATTTTGTTTACATTGCGAATAATAAAAATTTCGAAACTGAGGTTGTCCTATAGGTTACCCTATGTTGAATTAGAATAATTATAGGAAATGTTCCAAATTTTGTGCTTGTATTGTAAATTATATAAACATAATAACCTTAAGATACTCCCTAAAGCATGTAATGTGAAATAACACAATATTTTGTTTACATTGCGAATAACAAAAATTTCGAAACTGAGGTTGTCCTATAGGTTACCCTATGTTGAATTGGAATAATTATAGGAAATGTTCCAAATTTTGTGCTCGTATTGTGAATTATATAAACATAATAACCTTAAGATACTCCCTAAAGCAGGCATGTGAAATAACATAATGTTTTGTTTACATCCCGAATAATAAAAATTTCGAAACTGAGGTTGTCCTATAGGTTACCCTATGTTGAATTGGAATAATTATAGGAAATGTTCCAAATTTTATGCTCGTATTGTGAATTATATAAACATAATAACCTTACGATACTCCCTAAAGCATGCAATGTGAAATAACACAATATTTTGTTTACATTGCGAATAACAAAAATTTCGAAACTGAGGTTGTCCTATAGGTTACCCTATGTTGAATTGGAATAATTATAGGAAATGTTCCAAATTTTGTGCTCGTATTGTGAATTATATAAACATAATAACCTTAAGATACTCCCTAAAGCATGCATGTGAAATAACATAATGTTTTGTTTACATCCCGAATAATAAAAATTTCGAGACTGAGGTTGTCCTATAGGTTGACCTATGTTGAATTGGAATAATTATAGGAAATGTTCCAAATTTTATGCTCGTATTGTGAATTATATAAACATAATAACCTTAAGATACTCCCTAAAGCATGTAATGTGAAATAACACAATATTTTGTTTACATTGCGAATAACAAAAATTTCGAAACTGAGGTTGTCCTATAGGTTACCCTATGTTGAATTGGAATAATTATAGGAAATGTTCCAAATTTTGTGCTCGTATTGTGAATTATATAAACATAATAACCTTAAGATACTCCCTAAAGCAGGCATGTGAAATAACATAATGTTTTGTTTACATCCCGAATAATAAAAATTTCGAAACTGAGGTTGTCCTATAGGTTACCCTATGTTGAATTGGAATAATTATAGGAAATGTTCCAAATTTTATGCTCGTATTGTGAATTATATAAACATAATAACCTTAAGATACTCCCTAAAGCATGCAATGTGAAATAACACAATGTTTTGTTTACATTGCGAATAACAAAAATTTCGAAACTGAGGTTGTCCTATAGGTTACCCTATGTTGAATTGGAATAATTATAGGAAATGTTCCAAATTTTATGCTCGTATTGTGAATTATATAAACATAATAACCTTAAGATACTCCCTAAAGCAGGCATGTGAAATAACATAATGTTTTGTTTACATCCCGAATAATAAAAATTTCGAAACTGAGGTTGTCCTATAGGTTACCCTATGTTGAATTGGAATAATTATAGGAAATGTTCCAAATTTTATGCTCGTATTGTGAATTATATAAACATAATAACCTTACGATACTCCCTAAAGCATGCAATGTGAAATAACACAATATTTTGTTTACATTGCGAATAACAAAAATTTCGAAACTGAGGTTGTCCTATAGGTTACCCTATGTTGAATTGGAATAATTATAGGAAATGTTCCAAATTTTGTGCTCGTATTGTGAATTATATAAACATAATAACCTTAAGATACTCCCTAAAGCATGCATGTGAAATAACATAATGTTTTGTTTACATCCCGAATAATAAAAATTTCGAAACTGAGGTTGTCCTATAGGTTACCCTATGTTGAATTGGAATAATTATAGGAAATGTTCCAAATTTTATGCTCGTATTGTGAATTATATAAACATAATAACCTTAAGATACTCCCTAAAGCATGCAATGTGAAATAACACAATGTTTTGTTTACATTGCGAATAACAAAAATTTCGAAACTGAGGTTGTCCTATAGGTTACCCTATGTTGAATTGGAATAATTATAGGAAATGTTCCAAATTTTGTGCTCGTATTGTGAATTATATAAACATAATAACCTTAAGATACTCCCTAAAGCATGCATGTGAAATAACATAATGTTTTGTTTACATCCCGAATAATAAAAATTTCGAGACTGAGGTTGTCCTATAGGTTGACCTATGTTGAATTGGAATAATTATAGGAAATGTTCCAAATTTTATGCTCGTATTGTGAATTATATAAACATAATAACCTTAAGATACTCCCTAAAGCATGCATGTGAAATAACATAATGTTTTGTTTACATCCCGAATAATAAAAATTTCGAAACTGAGGTTGTCCTATAGGTTACCCTATGTTGAATTGGAATAATTATAGGAAATGTTCCAAATTTTGTGCTCGTATTGTGAATTATATAAACATAATAACCTTAAGATACTCCCTAAAGCATGCATGTGAAATAACATAATGTTTTGTTTACATCCCGAATAATAAAAATTTCGAAACTGAGGTTGTCCTATAGGTTACCCTATGTTGAATTGGAATAATTATAGGAAATGTTCCAAATTTTATGCTCGTATTGTGAATTATATAAACATAATAACCTTAAGATACTCTATTAAGCATGCAATATGAAATAACACAATATTTTGTTTACATTGCGAATAACAAAAATTTCGAAACTGAGGTTGTCCTATAGGTTACCCTATGTTGAATTGGAATAATTATAGGAAATGTTCCAAATTTTGTGCTCGTATTGTGAATTATATAAACATAATAACCTTAAGATACTCCCTAAAGCATGCAATGTGAAATAACACAATGTTTTGTTTACATTGCGAATAACAAAAATTTCGAAACTGAGGTTGTCCTATAGGTTACCCTATGTTGAATTGGAATAATTATAGGAAATGTTCCAAATTTTATGCTCGTATTGTGAATTATATAAACATAATAACCTTAAGATACTCTATTAAGCATGCAATATGAAATAACACAATATTTTGTTTACATTGCGAATAACAAAAATTTCGAAACTGAGGTTGTCCTATAGGTTACCCTATGTTGAATTGGAATAATTATAGGAAATGTTCCAAATTTTGTGCTCGTATTGTGAATTATATAAACATAATAACCTTAAGATACTCCCTAAAGCATGCATGTGAAATAACATAATGTTTTGTTTACATCCCGAATAATAAAAATTTCGAGACTGAGGTTGTCCTATAGGTTGACCTATGTTGAATTGGAATAATTATAGGAAATGTTCCAAATTTTATGCTCGTATTGTGAATTATATAAACATAATAACCTTAAGATACTCCCTAAAGCATGCATGTGAAATAACATAATGTTTTGTTTACATCCCGAATAATAAAAATTTCGAAACTGAGGTTGTCCTATAGGTTACCCTATGTTGAATTGGAATAATTATAGGAAATGTTCCAAATTTTGTGCTCGTATTGTGAATTATATAAACATAATAACCTTAAGATACTCCCTAAAGCATGCATGTGAAATAACATAATGTTTTGTTTACATCCCGAATAATAAAAATTTCGAAACTGAGGTTGTCCTATAGGTTACCCTATGTTGAATTGGAATAATTATAGGAAATGTTCCAAATTTTATGCTCGTATTGTGAATTATATAAACATAATAACCTTAAGATACTCTATTAAGCATGCAATATGAAATAACACAATATTTTGTTTACATTGCGAATAACAAAAATTTCGAAACTGAGGTTGTCCTATAGGTTACCCTATGTTGAATTGGAATAATTATAGGAAATGTTCCAAATTTTGTGCTCGTATTGTGAATTATATAAACATAATAACCTTAAGATACTCCCTAAAGCATGCAATGTGAAATAACACAATGTTTTGTTTACATTGCGAATAACAAAAATTTCGAAACTGAGGTTGTCCTATAGGTTACCCTATGTTGAATTGGAATAATTATAGGAAATGTTCCAAATTTTATGCTCGTATTGTGAATTATATAAACATAATAACCTTAAGATACTCTATTAAGCATGCAATATGAAATAACACAATATTTTGTTTACATTGCGAATAACAAAAATTTCGAAACTGAGGTTGTCCTATAGGTTACCCTATGTTGAATTGGAATAATTATAGGAAATGTTCCAAATTTTGTGCTCGTATTGTGAATTATATAAACATAATAACCTTAAGATACTCCCTAAAGCATGCATGTGAAATAACATAATGTTTTGTTTACATTGCGAATAACAAAAATTTCGAAACTGAGGTTGTCCTATAGGTTACCCTATGTTGAATTGGAATAATTATAGGAAATGTTCCAAATTTTATGCTCGTATTGTGAATTATATAAACATAATAACCTTAAGATACTCCCTAAAGCATGCAATGTGAAATAACACAATGTTTTGTTTACATTGCGAATAACAAAAATTTCGAAACTGAGGTTGTCCTATAGGTTACCCTATGTTGAATTGGAATAATTATAGGAAATGTTCCAAATTTTGTGCTCGTATTGTGAATTATATAAACATAATAACCTTAAGATACTCCCTAAAGCATGCATGTGAAATAACATAATGTTTTGTTTACATCCCGAATAATAAAAATTTCGAGACTGAGGTTGTCCTATAGGTTGACCTATGTTGAATTGGAATAATTATAGGAAATGTTCCAAATTTTATGCTCGTATTGTGAATTATATAAACATAATAACCTTAAGATACTCCCTAAAGCATGCATGTGAAATAACATAATGTTTTGTTTACATCCCGAATAATAAAAATTTCGAAACTGAGGTTGTCCTATAGGTTACCCTATGTTGAATTGGAATAATTATAGGAAATGTTCCAAATTTTGTGCTCGTATTGTGAATTATATAAACATAATAACCTTAAGATACTCCCTAAAGCATGCATGTGAAATAACATAATGTTTTGTTTACATCCCGAATAATAAAAATTTCGAAACTGAGGTTGTCCTATAGGTTACCCTATGTTGAATTGGAATAATTATAGGAAATGTTCCAAATTTTATGCTCGTATTGTGAATTATATAAACATAATAACCTTAAGATACTCTATTAAGCATGCAATATGAAATAACACAATGTTTTGTTTACATCCCGAATGATAAAAATTTCGAGACTGAGGTTGTCCTATAGGTTACCCTATGTTGAATTGGAATAATTATAGGAAATGTTCCAATTTTTGTGCTCGTATTGTGAATTATATAAACATAATAACCTTAAGATACTCTATTAAGCATGCAATATGAAATAACACAATGTTTTGTTTACATCCCGAATAATAAAAATTTCGAAACTGAGGTTGTCCTATAGGTTACCCTATGTTGAATTGGAATAATTATAGGAAATGTTCCAAATTTTGTGCTTGTATTGTAAATTATATAAACATAATAACCTTAAGATACTCTATTAAGCATGCAATATGAAATAACACAATATTTTGTTTACATTGCGAATAATAAAAATTTCGAAACTGAGGTTGTCCTATAGGTTACCCTATGTTGAATTAGAATAATTATAGGAAATGTTCCAAATTTTGTGCTCGTATTGTGAATTATATAAACATAATAACCTTAAGATACTCCCTAAAGCATGCATGTGAAATAACATAATGTTTTGTATACATCCCGAATAATAAAAATTTCGAAACTGAGGTTGTCCTATAGGTTACCCTATGTTGAATTGGAATAATTATAGGAAATGTTCCAAATTTTATGCTCGTATTGTGAATTATATAAACATAATAACCTTAAGATACTCCCTAAAGCATGCAATGTGAAATAACACAATGTTTTGTTTACATCCCGAATGATAAAAATTTCGAGACTGAGGTTGTCCTATAGGTTACCCTATGTTGAATTAGAATAATTATAGGAAATGTTCCAAATTTTGTGCTCGTATTGTGAATTATATAAACATAATAACCTTAAGATACTCCCTAAAGCATGCAATGTGAAATAACACAATGTTTTGTTTACATCCCGAATGATAAAAATTTCGAGACTGAGGTTGTCCTATAGGTTACCCTATGTTGAATTAGAATAATTATAGGAAATGTTTCAAATTTTATGCTCGTATTGTGAATTATATAAACATAATAACCTTAGGATACTCTATTAAGCATGCAATATGAAATAACACAATGTTTTGTTTACATCCCGATTATAATAAAAATTTCGAAACTGAGGTTGTCCTATAGGTTACCCTATGTTGAATTATAATAATTAAAGGAAATGTTCCAAATTTTATGCTCGTATTGTGAATTATATAAACATAATAACCTTAGGTTTCTCTATTAAACATGCAATATGAAATAACATAATGGTTTCTTTACATTCCTAATGATAAAAATTTCGAAATTGAGGTTGTCCTATAGGTTACCCTATGTTGAATTGGAATTATTATAGGAAATGTTCCAAATTTTATGCTCGTATTGTGAATTATATAAACATAATAACCTTAGGATACTCTATTAAGCATGCAATATGAAATTACACAATGTTTTGTTTACATCCCGAATGATAAAAATTTCGAAACTGAGGTTGTCCTCTAGGTTACCCTATATTGCATTGGAGTAATTATAGAAAAAATTCTTACTAAACATAATGACCTTAGGTTATTACGTTTATATAGTTATTATGTTTATATGTATTGATGTTTTTTTATATGGATGGATAACAAAGTCGCCTTCGAGGTCTCTTTTTGAACGCTTTTAACATTTGTATGATTAATGAATACTATTTTCGACGCACATCATCATTATTACCTTACGTTACTTATGTATTTCAACCCTGTGGAATAATTAATTGCAATTTAACTCATTTTACAATTGTTTCAATATTTTTATACACTTCTGAATGTAAAATTATGCAAATTGTTCAGTAATATTTCATATCCTTTTCTATTCGCGCCTAGTGTTGCGCATTTCGCCATGACAGGTTGCCTTTGAGGTTACCCCTCTCTCCATTCGGAACGACTCGTTTTTCTCCGTCCACCTCCCCCCTTAACCAATCCCTCTCATCTCCCCGGAGCGAATACCCTTCGGGGTACCGTCCTCCCCCCCCCCTGTCTCCCGCCCCCTCCCTCTCATTTCCTTCAGCCAGACCAACAAGCCTCAACTAGGGCCTCGTTTTCTCGTGCTCAAAAACCGCCCACCAAAAAATGGTGGGGATGAGGAGGAGAGCTTAGAAAGCACGTATGGATTGCGTTTTCACCACCATTATTAGTGGGTAGCACTAGGGAAGGAGTCGGGGCTTCACGGAATACCTAGAAGGGTTTATAAGGAGACCGGGGCTACAAGAGGGCTTTCTCCTAACCCCCACTTTCCCTCCCTCCATTCCACCGTCTCCCTTTACTCTCCACTACTCTTCCGCGGGGCCTTATTCTCGATCATCATGGAGCCCAGATAGCGCGCGGGAGAGGCGTTAAGATTTGGGAGTTATGTGCTCTTCGGATGCCCGCGAGGAGGTTTCTCTCGGCTTGTTTCCGTGGCGTGCATGCATCATCTCGTGATGGCCGTGAGTAAAACTTGCTGCGAGGAAAAACGATCAAATTCTAGGCTTCCAAAATGTCTCCTGAGATGGCTCTAGGCGTTCAAGGGTAACTTCTCTTGAAAGGCTAATTTAAATGTCTCTTGGCTGACTCATGTGACGTGCTCCAGCTGTGCTTCGAACAGTGATGTGTATGTCACGTGTTCATCGTCGTAATCAATCAACATGTGCCACACCGAGGATGGGTGCCGTTGTAAAGCCACTCGAAATTCAAGCACTGAAGATATGTACACAGCAGATAAAAAACTGTAAAATTTCAAAACTTTTTCAAATGAGACCACCAGTTTTATTAAACAGTGAAAATCATCAGATGCGGTGCATGAGGTCGAAATTAAAGCACGGGAGATTTATGCAAAGTAGATTTTAAAAACTTCCTAAAATTTCAATACTTTTTAAAATAAGACCACCGGTTTTATCCAACACAAAACATAATCATGTGCGATGTTATAAAGTGTAAGCTTAAGCTTATCTTAGTAATTACTTGCCTAATTTACACCGGACTAATATCACATTATTTCCCCATATTATTCTGTGCCCCAACAAAATCTGGAACTATCAAGTGCGAAATGACCTTAGCCGTCGAAGCACGTAAAACAAAAATATTACCCAAACTATCAAGTAATACCCAAATTGTGTCAAAATCAAGAACAACTCCCGCGTATGAAGTCCTAGGTGATTCCACCGGATGATGTCCACTGTTGAATGAAACCGGTCACATGATGCCCGATTTAAACCGGAGTTGTTTCAATTGATTTCCATGTCATTACTTCATGCCCCAACCAAATCCATGAAAATCAAGAAATAACCAAATTATGTCAAAATGAAGAAAACCTCCCGTATTTTACAAGGTGATTCCACCTCATGATGTCCACTGTTCGATGAAAGCGGTCATCTTATTAAAAAGTGAGTGAAATTTTGAAAAGGTTTTATCTTTTTTGTACCGACGAGATTTCACCAAGTTGAGTCTTACCCTTTCGAGTTCACTGGAGATATATTTTTTTTCTCGGCTCATTGCCGTTACAAGTTGCTTCCAGGTTGATGGAAGGTCAACCTTTTGCTTCGGGGGCATTTGTATTCGTGGAATGCTGGAACTGCCCAGCCTTTGTGCCAGCGTTGGCCGTGTGGTTTATCGGCACGGCGCATACCATCTGACTTTATGCGGTCCCCCTGCCAGGACAAATCCGCAAATGCTCCCTCGGGTAAAGTTAAAAATAACCGTATCTTGGTTTTCGAGTATTCCTTGACCTCACGTGTAACTGAATGCCATTGGATTTGATTCTTCCGAAAGATCTGTCTACATTTCTTTAGACTTTTGAGACTCAGTATATTCATAGATCACGGAATGAGATTCATTTTGAAAACTTAGTACAACTATTGTTTTTTAAAGTTCAAGTCCATGATGTGCTGTTCTATCATTTCTCGCCTGATACGTCTACTCCTATCACTTCCTGCACATTAAATGAAAGAGGACGTTGTACATAGGGATTCTTCCACTCCTATTTCACTTGATATGGATGAACTCGTCAGATGTTCCCTCTCCCTCTGTATTCTTACCGTTTCAGGACATTTCTAAATGCCCAAAAATAGATATTATGTAGAAATTGAAGTGTGAAATGTGGTTCAAATCTCACGTTGAGAATATGTGGAGCAAGCTGTACTTAAGATTAGCGAAATAAATTGATTATTGTCACGGAATATTTAGGAGGAAAGCGAGGACTGGGAGAAGTCTCGAGGCGGTTCTTTCCCTCCCCGTGATTTGCATTCTAAAGAGAAAGATTAAGGTCAAAATTGCGTTTCAAGTTCCTGAATGGGCAACGGGGAAACCCATAGGCATAACGTAATGGCTGTTTCACGATGAGGAGATGATATTATCATGTCATTAAAGTAACACCAAGTAACAAGAGTTGCCGATGGAGAATAATTCACGTACGGAACGTGAGGAATAATTGAGAGGCGGTTGTGCATCGCATGGCTTCGTGAGTTTGATGGGTCCTAGATCATATAGATCACCTTCATCATCCAGAAAATATATCTTTCATTGATTTTTACCTGTGAGGTTATTCGTTCATGGGTTTTTTTAATAAAGTAGCAGCTACAGATACTGTAGTCAGATGGTTCCGGCGGGTTTGAGATAAATATAAAAAATGTGTTAATCATTTTAGATTATGATAATAAAATTCAAGGAAATCATATTTTAGAAGAGGAGAATTATTTATTATTTCCAGGGATAATACCAAATTCATGCATAATTTTTCTTGAGCGCTCAAGCATTGGATGCCTACATAGGTAATGAGAAGGTACATACCACTCTCAAAATCTTTTACCCCCGAATGTAAAGTTGAAATTGATTCCACCGATTTTCAATCGGATAAAAAATAACTACTCTTCAAGGGAATTTTTCATTTTTTTATTGTAATAATCAGTACAAGTACCAGTACCCTAGAGCATCACTAAAATGATTTATCATTTTTTTCCTTGTTTAAATTACTCTTAACCTACTATTCCATAAATAGAAATTCCAGTAATATCTTTTTTCTGAATCATTATAAACAATAATTACGCACCAACGCTTATTTTGGGGGAAATTGTACCCTCATCGTCTCCAACAACGGTGAAAATGCGCTCATCTTTGCATTTACGGTGAACTCACTGACGAAATAAATTAATTCTGTAATCGTCAGTTTTACTCTGTCCAATTTTGTTGCTGAATTCCCGATATCCAGATTTTCATTCGATAACTTTCTATACTCGTGTTCATCAACTATCCATTTGTTGAATACAGAAGGCACACCAAAGAATTTTCAATTTCGAAAACATGATTAACGGCAACCCTACTAGTGTCAATTCTTGAGCATCATTAAAGAGCGCGTTCGTCATAAAGTATCGACGTTAATTTCGCCTCATAGTATGAGAGGAGGATTTTATGGGATAATCTTGCCAAAATCCTCATAAAATCATCGGAAACGTTTTCTCGAGCCTATAAGTATCGGTAAAAAATAGCTTCCATGACGCAGGAGACTGCTGTTAAACGTGACAATGGGATAGAAGATTAAATCACTATGTACCCCGACGGAATATCCTGCCTTCTTTCCACATAAGCAAAAGCCTTGGCCTCAAACTCGAATAAATTAATGCTCGTCCTCCATGAACAAACGTAAACTCTAGCATAAAACCCGTAGTCACTGAGCATGAACCACTCAAGGCATCGTGGGATTATGATATCTCAGAGCAATGCACCCATATCCGCTCTACAATAAAACTCACCCCAACCCATTTACTCTTTCCCACCCTATACCCACACTCCGTGAAATTACATTTCTCTTAGCCGCGCCGTGACCAAATACCGTGATCAATAAATTTACCTGATACGACGGTTAAAGAAAAGCTATAGATAGCCTCCGAGCTGGGAACGGCGTTAAATGACAAAACTCCTGGGTTATCTTGTTTTATTGTCATTTCCATCTTGTCTTGTCGTGTCATTTGGTTGTTGACCCTGTGACAGAACACCAAAAGGAACCATACTCTAGACCAGGGGATGGCCCTCGCAAGGGAGAAGTTAGAGAAAGAAGCCAATGCTTGCAAAGAGAATCCTATGCTATCACTTATAGTAATAAGTACGCACACTGAAGGTACTTTTATCTGCCGTTAATTAAGGTCACATAATGCGTACAAATTTCCTATTCATGTGAGAAAGTTTTTTCTTTCTCGTGGCATTGTACTTTGACGAATTAAATTGCCGTCGTTCACGCGATGAGGTAAAAACGCGGCGAAGGGGACTTCAGTGACCACGTATTTTGGGAAACAGGAATTTTTTGGGAAACAGAGGAATAGATGGATAAAAATCCGACGTCGGCATTAGCCTGCTCTTAAAAACATACGCCCATCTAGCATCTACACCAACCGAACTTGGTCCTACGCACCTCCCTCTGCTTTGAGGATCCGCTCAACTTTCTTAGTACAAAAGGTTATATAGCGGTAGCGAAACATGTTGGCAGTTGCATGCACGTAGCATGACTTTGAGGACGGGAATGCTTGTGTGGAAAGGGTCGGCTAAGGAGCGGAGGGGATAAGACGGAAAATAATATACGGAAATAATATATAAGACGGAAAAAGCTAAAATAACTGCAATTGACTCGAGAGGGTGGGGAAGAGTCAGCGGAACGTTTCCTGATAATTTTTACAATCGAACATTGCTGGATGTTATTGCTCTCATCCCATCGGAGGAGCACATATAAACGAATATATTAAGATTATTAGATAACTAGAAGGTTGATATGAGTAACAGATTGAGCAAAGGTGACAAAGGCAAAGGTCTGAGACTCAATATAGTTTGAGCGAGTTATCATTTCAAATAGCATTCAATGAATTGTACCTCATTATAAAGAAAAATATTTCACCTTTTCAAAGATATCAAAATATCAGCGACTTACTGCGCTACTTTACGACATGTTTGACAAAAAGTAGAAGCTGTTTTCCATGGAAAATGGTACCCGTTTGTTCCCTAGAGAGAGATTATTTCAAAATAAATGAGGAATTTTTAATGAATTAACCTCGTCAGAAATTTAACAATGGGTAGTCAGCATGTTTTTCAACTGTTTTAAACAATAAATCAATTACTCACCGCAGTAACTTTTACAGAATTAAAATAAACGTCTGTTTTGAAGGCGTTTTCACCGCACGGCGTGAAAAAAATAAGTCAAGTGAAGGACTTGTAGAGGTATATTTAATCAATTAGTGAAAATTTTTGGCATGAAAAGCAATATTTTGCGCCATCAGTATCACAATGTTTACCTCAGTCTTCTTACAGCTGCTGTAATTAAAAAATGAAATTAGAATATGGTTTCTTTAATGACTAGGGAAAAAAGTTGCTCAAATTACCTTAACTAGGTGGAATCCCTTCATGATGTAGGTGAAAGAAACACCTCAGTTCTACAAAACCTAATGATGACGCTCAGGATTGAAACTATGGACGGACGAGACCGAATAATTCTGTAGCATTGCAGTGTTTTAATGAAGCCCGTATTACACGGTCCAATTTATTGGCCAAGAAATCTGCAAAACCAGGCGGAAAAATATCTAGTAGAAAATTGGGCAATATGTTCCGCATTACAAACATAAATATTGGGATCAATATTTGGCATAAGAATGCTCAAATATCCCGCATGAGCACACCACATTACTCTGACTGACGAGACACTGGTTTATTAACAAAGAGATAGAGATAAGAGGTTGATAAAAATATTATTTATTATTATAATTTACATCTTTTGTCTACATTTTTCAATAGCTGGTGGTCGGTTCAAAATCACACGATGATGATCCACTCGTATGTTTTGCAAAGAGCTTCGTGTTTTGGTCACTTGGGCACGACAAAGTCAACTTCTGATTGGAGATTGGCTAGTGAAAAATAGAACTTGCTATAATTGTCATATTGGGTTAGAAATTGACGGTGAGATTGTGGGACTGAAATTGGCTGGGAATTGAAATGTTTCATGCAGGCCACAATCCAATATACAATGGATTGGCCAATAAATTGGACCGTACCATACGGGCTTAGCCCTCAACAGATTGAGCGTTTCGAATTTGGCAATGGAGGTTTCCGAACTTGGTAGTCAAACACGAAGACTACTTTACTGCCAGTTGCGGATACAGTTCGAAGGGAATGGGCTGCTTCAGTTAAAAGAGCCTTCTGCACGCCTGCCACCACGTTTCACCACCGCTATACCCATGAAACCGACTGCCCCGTGTGCGACTCGGCGGCCGAAAATCTTGCACCGCCCGCGGTCTGTCTTGAGCGGTTCATTTTCGCACACGCGGGCTGAAACAAGACTCCTTGTCCTCCTCCTGCCGGTTCGAGATACTCATCGCCCCGAGTCATTTCCACCGGAAAATTTTCATCAATTTCCAATTACCAGCCGCTCAAAAACTCAACGCGCCATTAAGGGTCCCAGATGTGCATTCAAGCATTATAAAAACGAACGTGGGAGATTGGACGGGGTGGAGGAGGGAGAGGTATGCGGTGGGAGGCAGGCATTGCGGTCGGGCGTGACTTGGAAACGGACAGGGAAAAGCCTTTATAGAATACAAACTCCAATAGGTACTTTTTCCCCCGCAACATTAATGAGTCAATTTTTCTCTCCCGCTCGTTAAGGGCGGCTCGAATGAAAAATGGCGAGAAATTTCCTTCATCACGGAGAACCTCACCTTAGCTTCGCGAGGCAACTCGTTAAACTCACAGCAGCCTTTCATCACCTGTAGTCGCCGGCACTGCGGTTCGCTCCCCCCTTTCATAAATTTTATCGATTTTCTGTCTTCGTTAAGAAACGGGGCCTTCATCAATAATGAGGTTTTGGGGGCCGGAGGAGGACATTCCTCTTGCGTGGTGTCACCCGAGCGATATTCCAACCCTCAATTAAACCGAAAAATTCCGCCCAATGGGAGCGGCCCAATGGGAGCGGCCCAATGGTGGCCCGGAGGGTGACCGTGTCCGGAAGGGGTTTCCGCAAGTCAGTAGCGAGATGCATATCAATGCCATTAGCGAAGAATGTATAACGACCCTTTTCTTTTTCCGGGGGACCCTTTTCAGGTTTGATGGCTAATATTTCGTCCTGGCCAGGATATCGGTCAACCAAAATCACGAGTTCGAATCGATTTCTCCATAAACCGGTCCACGAAGGTAGTGGTTTACATTTCTGAGAAGCCAGGTTCAGCTTCCGTGTAACAGGGCAGTGAATAATAATGCCTCAGGTGTGTGATATGGTGTAAAAGTCATGCTCCTCCCAATTCATTTACTATTTATTGTTCGCCGAACATGAAAAAATAATACCAGGGTGGACTCTGAACATTTACAATTACAATGAACATCAGTTAAAGCTGGTTAAAACAACTCATAAAATTACCATAAATTACTTGGCACATTGCACGCTCAGAGAATTTAATGTTAATTTTTACATGATAACTTTAAATTATCCTATAATGGATTCCACAAAGTTATACAAGCTCTTGTTTTACATAGTAAGCTTTCGAGTTTAAAATTTTCCGCCACTTCTTTACGATAAGGCTCATGAACCTCCAGCAAATTTAGTTATTTACGAGTTGTTTTAAGTTATACAGCTTCTGTTTATGGGTGAATTTTTGCAATAGAGGCTCTCAGCAATCCTTTCACAAAGAGTCCAGTTATGCCCTCCCTTATTAGTTGGGACTATTATGTTCAACTTCCTTAACAATGCCTCACTCTCACCTTTGTGAATGACATCTTGTAAAAATAGCAAATCATTCAACACTCACCCAGTGTTTTAAGTTTAAAAATTTATAATTATACTTTACATTTCTTATTTTCAAATATGAGATACCAGACATGGTAGTGAACGTAATACAAATTCTTCAAAAAACTTTTTTGGACTCGCTCAATCATTTCAGCATACTTTTTTAATGAGGGCTCCAAATCACAGTGCAATTTTCTGATTTACTTCTAGCCAATCCAAAGCAAGCTTACCTGCTTACTATTATTTTTGATAAATGTGCTAGTGCTATGAAAAATCCGGAAAAATGAATCAGTTAAGGAGTGCATATTTTGCTCATACGGTTGCTGAGATCTTCATTGTTCAACATGCATCACAGTTCGGTGCATTGATAACTCCAAGTTAAAATATCCTACGTTTAATAGGGATACTAATATTTTAATGCAATAATCGCATACGATCATGTGATAAGGTCTGTTGTGGTGGCCCTCTCTTTACCTCTTTCAAACATCATGCACTCTCAGAAATCACTATCATTTTTCTCTTGTTTTTCCCCAAACATATTTCCCAAACGGAAATATGAAAGCATGTCATGTTGTCGTAGTCGTCATTCTCAAGCTTCATGTTATAGTTAGTTATAATTTAGAGTAAATGAATTTTGTTGTTGTTCACGTTTGATCCAAGCCGTAAATTATCTATAATTAATCCGTGAACTAAATTTAATTACCTAAAACGGAGAGGTGGATCTCGGAGCTGATCTGACATCCACCTTCACAAAAACGTTCCTTACTTCCTCAAGATAGATGAGTGAATGGAGGAAACATTCATAATTATACCACGGCGACGTTTATTTCGGAGAATTACTTTTGAGCAATTCACTTCGTCGTACACGGAGAGAATTGCGAGTCACGGTAGAGAAATTGCTTATTACCCGGCTCTTGCGCCAATTACGGAAATATAAATTTAAGACTTGACTCGGAGAATAATTACATGCACCACCTATCTGAGCAGAGCGGCATTATGTCAGTTTTTTTAAATACTGGAATTCTAATTCATGTGCCCATTAGGGTTGGCGCAACACTCCTAGACGCTCTTCATCGCTTGTAACTTGACTGTTGGAAGTAAGCCATCTTTCTAATCGCTAGATTCTGATAAACTTGATGAATTCAGGCTTCACTTTGTGAAAATCCATTCTAATGAATTAAAAAAAGATGTGGTACTTTTTTCACAGATTTTTATTTCAAGTCGACCGGTTTCGTCGCATAGGCGACATCATCAGGTCGATGATGATGACGCCTATGCGACGAAACCGGTCGACTTGAAATAAAAATCTGTGAAAAAAGTACCACATCTTTTTTTAAGTAACTAGATTCTGGTGTACATGGAGAAGTAGCATAAGTGCGCTAAAGAGTGTTGGACAGAATTTCACTCCTATTGCTATAAACATTGAATATACATGCATAGTATAATCAAGCACAAACTTAATTCAAGAAGAGAGCAATTGACACCTATATTTAATTTAAAGATTAATCCAAATTTTCAATGAAAGCACAGGAATTTTGACTCCATTTCGGTCATCCAGGTGAACAACGACAGGGAGAGTTGAAAATATCGTAAAGTGTGCATGGAATTATGCTAAAATAAGTTTGTGCTATTTAACTAAAGATTAATCCAAATAGTCAATGAAAGTAAGCTATAGACCGTCACCGGAATGACCAAAATGCATGCATAGAAGACGAAATATTGTAACCCAACGTCCATAAACTAATAGCGATATAAGTAGTGCTTTCGAGGGAGTAACATTGCTAAATTGGGGATGCATAAGTATTTAACGATGTAGATGGCGAAGACTAGGAGAGGACGGAAATAAATTAACAAAGTGATAGATAGAGTTAGAAGGGAGAGAAGAAAGCGATAAACGCGGAAAGACGGACGAAAAAAAAAAACGAAATAAGAAAAATACGACGTAGAGGGAGAGAGAAAAGTAAAAGGTGTTCCGGAAAAGAAAAATCCGACGCATCGGGTTACAGTATCTTTGCTTTCATTGACAATTTGAGTTGATCTTTGATTTAAAGAGCACAAACTTATTCTATCGAATAGAAATGTAAAACATCATGCAAGTAATGTCGATAAAATATTTTTTTTCCATTTTAACATCTTAAATGAAAGGCTTGGTTTTATTTCACGCTTTAAATTTCCAAAAAAAGGCCACGGGTTTGGCACATTTATGCCAATATAAAGGGCATACTTTGATAATGGCCTATGTGCACCAAAACCATGTTCGGTATTTAGAAATTAAAACTGTGGAATAGAGCAAATGTTTTTGAAGCGAAAGTATTCCTCATAGTGACGCTTGTGGAATCCTCTCATTCCATTTCGTTTTTAACTGTCATCACTCCCATAGTGTTTACGAATGTTATCACAGTAAGTCAGTTGCTTAAAAACCGTTAAATTTTCTCAGAATTCTTGCAATAAATGTCCTTTACGAGCCTAGTATATGCGTGTTCAAAGAGAAGTCCTGATGATATTTATCGATGCAATGAAAAAACATGTACCCAGTGTGGATGGCTCTAGGTACATATGTCCTGTTTGCATCCAGAATGATGAGGGAAAAAATAGCAGCGATGAAAACTTTGCTGAAAAGATTGGAATCCCGACCGAAAAGGTTCTGAGTGGGATCCTTACGGCGATTCGCGCACGCTAGTACCTGATGATTATTTTATGTTGAAGATTATTAGAGTAGCTATTTTTAAAATAATAATTTTGTTGGATAAAACACACAGTTGAAATATTTCGTGAATGTAGTTCCCGCTCCAGAAATTGGGCCTACTTCTGTTTCTGAGTACTCTCATTATTGTAAATCGATCGCTTATTTCCAACCCACCCGAAAAAAAACGTGCGAAAAGGAACGTTAAGCATCGGAAACCAAATCATAATCCAGCGCTATTTCAACTCGGATATTTTTGGGTTAATTTGAGAATGATCTTTGAAATTTGCCGTGAAAACAATATATATATATACGCCCCTGGAGAAAAAAACACTGTCGAAATTTTTTGTCGAACACTGGGATATGAAGTGGCTCACCCGTTGGAAATTTGCCCAACCATTCTAGCCCAATCGCCTAGTGGCTGCCATCGTGTTATACCTTCCCTCCCGTCGAGACGGGAGCGTATCTATACATTCTCCGCTTTGGATGCGAAGGGGGACTCGTTGCACGCCTGCCCGGCCGATCATCCACGCTGTCATTACGCCTTTCCCAGACATGACATTGGATCGACACATAAATTCCCCGCATAACGTATTTATTGACATCAATCTGACGGGAAAATCACCGGGATGGAGGTCGGTCTCGTGGAACCAAACCACCACCTGGACGTGTATAGCCTCCAGACCCCCACCTTCATTTTCACGACTCGGGACATAATCGCAAAGGAAACGTTTTCAATCACGATGCAAAAGACGATAACGTCCGCGGTTATCCTCAATTGCTTGGGAAAAGCACCTCCCCCGAAACGGTGCACGTGATGGCCGACATCAAAAGGTAACGAGAAACGAGTATCCAATTTCAATTCACACCCCTCTCTCTCTCTCTCTCTTTAGATGCTTTCGGGGAATGGGAGGGGAGGGTGGTTAAAGGAATGGTGGAAAGGAAGGAAAAAACGTTTTTTTTCTTATTTTCGCTTGAAAATTGTGGGTTGCGCACTAAACCTGGTTTCCTTCATGAATGGGAATTACGCTCCAGGTTGAGTGGGCCAGATTGTCGGTTAGAGACGGAGGTATGGGGAGTTGGTGGGTGGATAGGGGGGGGTAGGAAGGACACGGGAGGTAAGAAGGGGGGTGGAAGGACCTTTTTCCGAAGGCAGGGAGGTGCGTCGTAGGACGAAGAACACAGGCACCGCGCCCTCTCATCTAATGACCTTAAGATGGGATCTGTAATGGCAGAAAGATTGAGGGTGGCAAAAGGTAAAAAAAAGAACTTGTCTTTTCTTGTGCGTGTGTGGTGTAAGGGGGGGGCGATAGGGTGGGGGGTGGGCGAAGGGGATGGGGCTAGCGGGGCCTGCGGCTCGCTCACCACCCTATCCCTAGGGTATTTGGGGGAGAGACCCCCGTCGGCAATTACGCGTCCCTTGTGCGCCAATCGTGGCCGAGATAAACAGAGCCGTGTTGTGTTTTACAAAGATAATAAAATGAGAAAGAGGGGGGTGGGAGCGGGTTGGGGTGGGTGCGGGTTGGGGTTGGAGCGGGTTGGGGTTGGAGCGGGTTGTGGTTGGAGCCGGCGAAATTTTCGGATCGTTTATTCAATCAGCGAACGTCAATATCAATTTGAGGAGACACTCGCCACTTGCTTCATTCCTCCAGCTCGTGCATTATCGATAAAAACGGATGGCATTTAGTAATCCCGGGAACTCTCGAGACCGCATTGGAACTGGACCATGAGGCTGGGATGAATGGTATTTTGTATTCAGGTTTTTTTTAAGTTCTGGGGGTAACGTAAGTAAATAACCTTTTGTGAATATAGGAATGAAAGTTGAATTTAAAAAAACTGCAGTGTCCACTAAGTATGTTATTGTCCACGACAACGGTGTCGTGGCAAAACAATGCCATCATGTGAGTTAGGCAGCAGTGGTGGATATATATACATATAAATTTACAATTTAGAAAATTTATAACAATGCGCATGCATAATGACTATAATTTAAGTGTTAATGTTCAGGTTATATTAGGTTCGTCATCAGTAATCATCAATCCGAAGATTGGCTTGCAGCAGCTTTCCACTCCACTCTCCTTTCTTCCTACCGATTCATTTCTACATAATTACTTACTTTAACGTCCTTCGTGCTTGATGTATTCTATTTTTGGTCTTTCTCCATTAAACTTACCATTTATTTTTCCTTCCAATATCGTGTTCAATAGGATTTTTTGTCACAAATGTGTCCAATAAGTTTGTCTCTCCTTCTTCGCAGAGTTTTCATTACACTCCTTTTGTCTCTCGTGCTCTTCGTGGGACTTACTCGTAAGTGATTCTCACCGTCCATTTAATCTTCATCATTCATCGACAACACCACATCTCCATTGCTTTCAATCTCCCGTGTTCTACAACTGTTATCGTCTAGGTTTCACGGTCATTTGTAGGAGCATGTTCGAAGTTATACGTTTTAGAAAACTCCTTCCTTACTCCTACAATGATGATGCTAAAAATAACATTAGTTTTAAATTATTCGGCAAATCAAATGTAAAATATAATTCTAAATCTTAGATGTGTATTTCGGGGGCTCCACCGGGTTGAAGGCTTCCACTCCTTCTGCCTCGCTCACCTGATGATGTTTCTTTGCAAAATAATCGTGGTCGAGTACAATGAAATACATCGTGGACGTAGCAGTTATATATTCTCATTTCATTCCTACAATTACATTACTACATTACAATTACAATTACATTCCTACCCATTTGTCCTGAGATTACTTTAGGAATGTAATTTCACTTAAATAATCCATAGATTTTGCTGATTTATTTATATGCTTATCAATCGCAAGGCATTTCTTTTTTCAAATTTTATGCATGATATCAGCATATTCTCCTATTTCATAATGTCATACGTTCTGTGATTATTAGTGAATACCTTGAACAATGAAGTTAATGTTGTTGTAAATTTGATTGCCATCTTATGGTGAAGCCATAAAGTTTAAAAAATCAGCTTGGCTAAGAAAAAATAATGAATGCTGGCTAGATTCTGCATGCAATTGATGAGTCATCGTGCCTGATCATCGTGCCAAGTTGAAATCAGCATTTAACGTAGAGGTTGTTCGACATACCGTCACGACGTGTTGTATTATGGCACGGTTGCTTTGTCTTGATCTCTTACGGTCCGTATGGTATGGTCGTTACACTACACGCAACCGTTAGCTGTCATCTCAGTAGGGTTATTGGCTCTGGTTTATACCCACAGATTTATTAATTTTCAACTAATAATGTTAAACGTTGGTGGATCATTCAGCAATAAAGACAGCCAGGGTCATCTATAATATTTTCTGCAAACTTAAATCAGAGAATATAAACATTTCACCGCAATACGATTTTAATTACTGTTTTACAGGCTGATGCCTTAATATGTTTGAATCAAATATAATATATGAACGGTAAAACGGTCAAATTAGCGCAGTTAATTTTGTGGAGGGCCCGGGTTCTAATGCCGCTAGATATTCTTTATTGGCAATCCGACTCTTACTTGGGTGCAAGAAAAGCACTTCATATGCAGTGCTCCTTTCGTTGGATGGTACATTTATCCGTGCATCCCAGGGTGTCTTTTGCTTAGAACAAGCTGATCCCTCTCTTTTTTTTTCTTTTCACAGCATACCCTTATTAAAAAATTACGGTGAATTAAGTGAGAGGTTTGAAAACAAATCTTTCCCTCTTCTACGAAGAGTGCTGCAACCACCACAGAAGACATTCCACCTTTTTCCTTGGAATACATTATTATTAATTTAAAAAATAGCCTCATAATAACAAAGGTTTTATTATACTCCCTTTATTTTCATATGCATTACGTCACGTTTTAATGTCTCATATTCTCATTGCCTTTTATTATATTTTTTTCATTGTTTTATGGTATATTTGCCATTAAATATTGTATTTTCATATTGCTAATAAATTTAATTTGTGAAAGGAAATAATTCTATCTTCACTGATATGTCAAATTATTCAGGCATTCGACAACCAAAAGGAACATTAGTAATTCGATATGACATTTATATTCATTGTTGAACATTCAATAGCGATAATCACAGTTGTTGGTTCGCCACGGTCCATCTCCCACAACGTCCAAGGGCTATGGGCTTTGATCGCCGTCATTAATGAATAATTAGTGAGTAAAATATTGAAAAAAAAAGTTTAGAGGGTAATGTGATGATGAAAACAAAATTTCTAAAGATTAAGTGAAATCGGCTATGAAAAAAATAAGAAACATAATTTACCCAGAAGGGAATCGAACACCACCCCTTCCTCCGTTCCACAGTCGTCTATCTTACCCCTGGGCTACCGGTTGCTGGCAAGGTGAGGCAGTTAACGGGCCTTAAATGCTCTTTCATTTTCATACAAGTAAATTTTAATATAATTATGTCAGTGTGTATATTTATGTGAGTGTGTGGGTTTGTTAAATTGAATCGTTGGTCACAAGGAGTCTATGAACCAAATTTCAGATCCATTGGATGAAAGGGGAAATGGGTTTGTACGAACATAGACAAGCAGACAGACAGTGTGAGCTAATACAAAGGGAGTACAGTAATACCTCGATTTACGTCGTTCCGATTAACGTCTGATTCGATGTTACGTCAATGCTAGCAAGAGCCATGGACATTTTTTTCGGGGAAATTGAGAAAAATATAGCTAATTTAAATATATATATAAACAAAAAAATGCTTCGTTATGTCATGATCATCTCTTCAGTAGCGTGAAAATCAGTAAATAATATCGTTCTTTGATTTATATAGATTAATCCTGCTACAAGTTAACCCCCTTGTAAAATATTTACCCGTTCCGCATTACTGACGAGCGACGCTACGTGCGTGCTTTCAAGCGAGTGACATGCGTCTTCTGTTGGGCACTTTACCTGATGTACCAGTGTTTCTTTTCTGTATGCTACATAGTTTAAAGTGGTGACAGAAAATACATAGTATGGGCTTGAGGTGGAGAGTGATATTGAGAGAGAGTGAGAGTGATATTTGAGCCAACAAACATCCCGTGTGCTCCCCTCCCTCCTTGGCCTGCAAGAAAAGGATCCATCATCATAAAATAACTACAATGAACATTTCGTTGGTCATCGTTCCGTAGCTATTACTGAATATATTCTTGAGGCAAGAATTGAGTCAGTCGGGTTTCTCTCGCAATCGTTTGTGTACTACACAAAATCCTTCGTCCTCGTAGCAAAGTTCAGGTGAGACATAAAATTTGATTTTAAAATCCATTAGATTTTTGGCTATCCATAAATATGGATGATAAACCTACAGGAAGTGCGTTAACAAAGAGTCCTCGCAAAGAAATCAATTTAGATACAAAATCCGAGGTTCTCCGCCGTTTTGAAAGCGAAGAACGAGGTGCCGATATTGCACGCACGTTGAACTTTCCACCTACCACTGAGCGAAAAATTCATGTAAATTCACAAAATATGAAAATCTCTGTATTAAGTGTAATGCCAAGGAGTTCATTACGCAATACAACGCGCAAACAATGAAGATATGGGATAAACTTATGGAAGATATGCAGGCCCTTCTCATGATACGGATCGAAGACAAAATCAGCGATCTATTCCAATTAATGGTGATTCCGGAAAAGGTAAAATCAATATGGAAGGACTTACGAGAAAAAGCAAGTGTATATAAAGGAGAAGTGAGGAAGGAGGAGGAAACGAGTGAGTACACATTCAAAGCAAGTCGCGGGTGGTTTGCACGTTTTAAGCGGCGAAAGACTCCACATACTATCAAATCTACCGGTGATGCAGCGAGTGAAAACACTGCAGCAGCAGAACCATTCCTAGAAAAACCACACGGAATAATAGAAATAGGTAGTTATACCAGTTATAACACACTGCAAGTATTTCATGTTGGAAAAACCCGTCTATACTGGAAGAGAATGGACGCACAAACATACGTTGTGAAAGAGGAGAGGGCCGCACCTGCGCTCCTGGCTCCAAAGGGTCCAAGGATTGCCTCACACTCCTCTTAGGTGCAAATTTTGAGAGTGACATAATATTAAATTCCTTTGTAATACACCATACAGAAATTCCATTGCTTCAAGAAAGCGATCAAAGACTGACCATCCTGTGATATGGAAGAAATCTCGCAAAGCTTGGATGACGACAACAGCTTTTCAGAAATGGGCTCACTCACATTTTTCACCTTAGGTGAAAGCTGTGACTGAACCAATTACTGAAAAAGTACTGCGAAAGTAATACACCTTTGTTGAAAAATTACTGAAAAGAAGATAATCTCACAAATAAGGCTTTATTATTTAATATAATATAATAGCCCCGAGTCATCCAGTGAATGTTGATGATTGCGCGGACAATATTGAAACGGTATTCCTTCCAGCAAACTTCGCTGATCCAACAAATGGACCGGTGCCGATGACACCGTTGCTCTTGAGGGACCACCCGAGAAAGAGTTGACGCCAAAACGCTTGTCCGATTCCTACAGCCCAATTTAAGCAGGAGTAAACATTTTGACAGAGGATGATTCCAGTTTGGGGAGACTCAGAAAATGCTCCAAACAGGTCAAAGACGCATTGGGCTTCTACAGAAAAATGTACCGCGCAAAAATAATTAAGCCTATTAAATTTACCATTAGTTATTTTTTCACAACACAACAAAAGATAGGTGCCGAGCAGATGAGCGCCAAGAGTAGCATATCTTTTTACCGTGAAGATGCATCAGGATATCTCATGACTATTTTTCCTTCGGACATAATTTAATTAGATTTCTTCCCTAAAAAGATATTGGTCAATGATTTGACGCACATCCCAGAACTATTGACGGCGATATAAATCCCCATCTTTATGAAATTGCATAAGTTTAAGAGCAAATAAATATATTTATCTTATGTGTAATCATGATTTATTGTTACAAAAATATTTTACTACCATCAGCAGGGCATTATTTTCTCTAGTGATATCGTCAATAAATATTACTTTCCACCTTTACACTGTTAATCGTGACTTTTACTTTATACATTATGCATTTTTGTGGCAAACCAGCGCTCGAGAAGTTCGTGGCTGTATTCGGCGGAGTGAACGAGACGACGGCAGAGGGGAAAATTGACAGCAAAGGATGTGCACCGTAATTTAGTAATGGCTCATGCGAGTCTTAAATCAACGAATTATCTGTTCCTTCTCCCTAAGTTCCCTCCAGTGCTCAAATTCACGCATTTATCCCCATTTACAAACACTGCAACCTTTGGGCAGCCTCGTTTCAAGGACAGTCCTCTTCCAACTTTCTAGATTCTCTCGTTCTACTATACTCTGCCACCGCAAAGATTACCAAGTGCCACCGTAAATTTTGTGCGTAGCCACGGTAACCACCATAGGCATTTGTTGTAATGTGCAGCCCCCTTTCAAGGTTGTGGTCGAAATTTGTTTGCTTATGCCTGTTGCTCAGGGTAAAATGTTCGGTAAAACGTTTTATAAAACCGACAAATTTTATAAAAATGAGCTTGCTAATGCCTGTTGCTCACGGTAAAATTTTAGGTAAAACGTTTTATAAAACCGACAAATTTTATAAAAATGATCTTGCTAACGATAAAACCGTTTTATAAAACTGAGTTTTATAAAACGTTTTACGGAATAGGACAGGTGCTATTTCCATAAAACCGTTTTATGCAACAACCAATGAGATGTTCCGCTCATCGCGAAGGTGAGCTTTCGTCTCGCACTTGTTTTCGCGATTTTCACCAACTGTAAACAGAGATATCGGAACCAAATTCACCTCACTTATTATGCAAACTTTGTAAATTTGTTTAACACTTTCAACACAACAATGCATCAACTACTTTAGAAATGGGAAACTTTCAAACCTGAGAAGTGCGATTTTTCCTCTCCGCCATCTTGTGAAAAAAGGCCGTTTCCTCTTATCCACTGTACGTGGCGCAGCGATCGAGCAGTTGCTTTTCTAGCATACACACACCTCTCCTACACACTCTCTTCCATAGAGCTTACTGGAGGGGGCGCCCCCTATGCTCCGTACTGGCGGGGAGTGAAGCCAAGGGGGCGTGGCATAATTGCGCATTTAGCCATATTGTCCAGCCCAGCTATAACACAGATTCTTACGGGGCAACGATCAATTTTTGCTCTTTACTCTTAAAGTAACGCCTTTGGGGATTTTTTGCGGCTGGTGCGCTGAAAGTAACTAGTAATACATGCCCAAATTAATTAATTGCTAGTGGATTAGAGACGTTGTGTCCCGCAGGAATGGGATTATTAACGGAGAAAGCGATGTTTTGTCAAACATAATTGACTCAATATTACTCGTAAAATAACAGCTGTCAATTCGAAAATTGCATTAATTTCAACTTTCTGGATCCTATTCCTGAAATAAAAGATGGATTGGAGATTGGATATGCAACCAACGTTTCTTCTGCGAACGTAATTTATCACCATTAAACTCGCCAAGAACTGCTACTGTACGATATAATTATTGACCAAATCCCAAGATAAAATAATTTTATCAATGGCACAATACCGAATCACCCTAAGACTATATTTTCTACTTATATTATTCCATTTTCACTGTCAAACCTTGGAAAAGAGTCGTACTACCTCTCGTAATGCACGTTTGTACTCAACTCGACAAAATGCGTATGACATATTACCGAATTACCTTTAAACTATATTTCCTATTTATATTATTACATTTTCACTATCAAAGCCCCTGGAAAAGAGCCGTGCTACCTCACGTAATGCACATTTGTACTCGAGTGAACTCGAGTTAATGCGTGTTTCTAAATTTAACTTCACAAGAAGGGCGAAACATTTTGTTGGTCATTGAAAAAAAATTTCAAGCATAAACATTTAATTAAAGTGGCAAGTTACAAAAACATTAATTTACGATACAATTCAATTTTAAGATTGTTCAAGTACAAGATTTTCCTTTGGCCGGTCAACATCAAATGTAAACATTTACAATGCATGAGTGAGGTCAAAAATGCAATACCGAAGCAATGCGATTGCAATTCACAACTGTTCCAGTCAGTAACTGCAACACCTTATGCTTTATGTCAGGAAAGTAAATGTCAGGAAAGTAAATGTCAAATGGTTTCCGGAAATTGCTTAATTAAAGGCCCAGCAAACTTGTAAGGATATCCTGAAAAATGAATAAAGAAAGGTTGCGTGACAAATAACAGGTACTTGTACAGAAAAAACAACATATTTCCTAACAGATAAATATTATTTTTGGAAATATACCAATACAAAAAAAAATGTTGCAATTGCTTAGGGAAACACATCAAGATATGACAATTTCTTACCACAATGAACCACTTTCTTTCCCTTCAAGTAGATATTCTAGGAACATCAATGAAATAATGACCCGAGGTGTCTATCAAGAACATATCATAAACTCCAAATTTGATTCCAATACCACCGGATTAAAGGTCATCTATAACCTGAAAAAATAACATGCATTACCAAGTAGAAGAAAAATAGAAGAACATTCACATAATTCTACTTCTCCAATTTTAAAAATTACTAGAATCCGAAATTCGAGGAAAGAAGTAATATATGATATCCAAACATGCCATGATATAAAAAATACCTAGGGTATACTTGTGAACACAAAAGAATGACCAAAGAGCCTGAGGATATGATAATTTAACCCAAACGTAAACCACATAGAGAAATATCAAAGATAACACAAAGGAATTCAGCTCCAACAAGATAATGGAACCAAATACAATTGATTGCACTCAAGTAAGCAGCATACACATCTCATTTTTCAACATCAACACCCAGCTTCAACATCAATACCCAGCATCAACAATCTCTCTGTCAAGTTCATGATGAAACATGGAAAATTACATTCAACACTCTAAGGTTGATAATTTAAGACTGTTGACAGTGTCAGCAATTACATAGTGGAAGTAATGTGCAAAGAGTAAATAAAAATTAACTCAGCAATTAAATATCAGTTCCAATACCAATGCGCTATATGTGGACCATAGAAATATTGCTTAGAACGAGACTGGCTTGATCCATATTTAATTCATCAGATCCTCGTTATATGCTCTAACAATAAATAAGAAAACACACCCATCAAGTTCAAAATGGATTCACGAATAAGCATTTTAGGCATTCATAAATAGGCAATTCATAAAATCTTGCCATAATGGATCTTCTGACATAGATTTGGACATGGACCTTCTGACGTGAAGGCCACACTGTGGTAGGAAAGTAATAGGTCATTTTCTCTCTCACCTCTGACACTAAAAGAGTTGCTTTAAGACAGCCTTCACGACCATGCACTATTATTATCGAGAGGAAGTCACAAATACTTCCAGTCAATACACCTTCCACAATATAACATACACACTAACACATTCGTGCATGGAAAAGTTAAACCGGCCGGATTAATTTTCTCGATGTTAGTGTGCATCCATCTGTGATCGAAAGTAATTCCTTATGTCTTTTGAAATACACTGTCACACACAACACAACAGCTTACTGATAACCTAGCACTCAAAACTAAAGCTTACACCTGCAAGAAATACAATGTGCACTTAACATCATTTCAGCATTTCCACCCCTGATTGTCTATGCATTGTATACTTTCCTTTACTTCTTTGATTTAATACATAAAACTTATAAAATCTAAAGAAAATCTAATGTCAGCATCTTATTGAAGAAGATCGTTTCGAATTAAAAATGACTAATTCACTTCACCGATAACTTACTACACGGCATATTAATAAACGTAAAGCGAGAAGTGATGAGCATTCACTCTCGCTATTCTCGCCTAATTCATAACAAAATACAAGGGTCGGTAATAACGGTTAATTGACCAGCTAAAGTTGATTTTATATATTACAAAATGAACTCACTTCCCTGCAAATATTTCTATACCAAGAACGTGATTCACAAACTTAGAATAACAAATCCCTCGTTGTCAAACTTTCTTTATCTCCGTTTTAAGCATAGAGTACCGATGATACCAAAGGCACGTGAAGGCCACACTTTCCTAAGTTCTTTCCCTCTAATTGAAATAAATACTATTCCACACTTCTAACTCATCATAAAGTCTATATTTTCTTTAGGATTATTACTGTGAAATAGTGTAACATCATGCTTGGTTCCGCATAACATCTGCGTAATACCCTGCAAGCCATCATAAAGGTTTGTGGTAGGGCAAACATTTCAGTCGCATTATTTCCTACCGGTAATATTATACTCACATAACAAATTAGCTGAACATGCTACTAACTATGATAAAATAACATAATTGCTGCGGTTTACTGGCAAAATATTATCAACTACTCACTTAATAATGCACCCGAAACACATGCAACATCGTAGGCAACAAATTCAATATTTATCTGTTGTAGCGTCCATTTCATACAATATTGCATTGGTATGACTATTTTATGAAGTTTTTTAACTTACCGGTGGAAGGTAAGACCAGTTATTCTTCTATCTGTGCGATTACTGCACCCGTAAGCAGAGCAGAAAACCATCTACGAATGCAAAGTTAACATAGCATATATCTGCCTGACGGCATGTTTTGGGATATAGATAATAATTTTCAGAAAAATACAAACACTATTAAGTATTTACGTACCTTTATATGACCTCTGTAGCCACTGGTTTCAGAAAAACTTAATATTTTCTTAGCACGTAGGCTTATGGCAAATCCACGAAGCTGGGCTGGACACTATGGCTAAATGCGCAAGAATACCGTTACGCCTGGCTTCACCCCTGAGAGCTTATGCCCCCTCCAGTAAGCTCTATGCTCTCTTCCCTCCTTCCACTCAGACTCGCCCCGCAACAGCCATTTAACACAAAGATTTTAAGACTAGAAATGCTTGGCCTCCCACGCGGTTGCAGCCCCTCTAGCGGCCGAAGTTGAAACTTAATTTCTTTCGCGGCCGTTGATAACACGATCGAAGTAGGAGATAAACGTCCTCATATAAGGTTCTTGAGTTTTACCGTGAGCAAGCTAGTACGTTTTACGTACGATTCATAAAGCTTTCAATAAAAAATTTTATAAAACTGTTTTATGGAAAATTTTACCGTGAGCAACAGGCATTAGCATGGAATCGTAATATCATCAACAGTTATGGACGATCTTCTTTGATACAAAGTGGTTTCTGTTAATCATGCGAAATCATAAATTTATAAAACAACGCTCGCAAAAGTTTGTAAATTAAGTAAGAGCAGTTACTTTCATGGAATAGAATGCCGCGTACATTGCTATCCAACTGTCAGCGTCCAGATTAGAAGCATATAAGTACGTATTGGAGAAAAATGGAATGTGCATTCAAAATTTCATTACTGACCAGAGGGCTTCATCAAACCTTTAATCTTTCTTCCAAACTAAGAGTATATTAGTCCTATATTTATAGCCATAAAAATTAAATCGTTTTAAAAATTTGTTTTCGGCTGATGGCGAGAAAAAGACGATACCGTGTTTCGGCGACGTAAACATTCTGTACCTGACGATGTCGTAAATCGGCGAGACTCATCGTACAACATAATTAAATATTTTAGAAAAGTACAAAGTATATTACTTTATCGCGAGTATTAAAAACTTATAGCAGGAGAAGCATGCCACAGTCAAGTTTTGCCTTGTTAAATAATTGAATTCAAGTGGTCACGGTCCGTTTTACGTCGTATCGATATACGTTGCACTTCTTCAGCACTTATCCCCGACGTAAACCGAGGACTTACTGTAAAAATAAATTAGCACGGATAACAAAGTTGTCGCTACACTCAAGTAACCTGTTTTAACTCTCTTAGTTAAAGGAGTTTTTTTCAATTAATGCCTCTTACATGAGAAATTCTGTAAGCAATCAAGTATACGAATATTTTTTATTCAATGAAGGAACTCCCGAATATAGTTTTACGCCAGCAGACTGCACAGCGAGAAGTCAAGTTGATCAGGGTATTCACACAAATATTCAGAGGATGTCAGTTGCTTGGCTTAAAGGCTGGTTAAATAGCACCGCCAGATTTTGGAAAATCATTGGTGGTATATCCAAGAGACAGTAATTCTACAATTGGTGAGTGGGGAGAAAACTCAATAACTAAATATCTAAATAGAATAGACACCTGCTCTTAGCATTTGACGTTGGTTTAACTGTTCCCTCACCTAAATGAACTTGAGAGCTATTGAGTGTACCGGGTAAAATTAGCGATATGCGATGAAAACCGTTTATACTTATTTGTATTCGTTCAAGTTTTAATAGTTCAAATGTCTACCACGATGTATAGCAAAAAGTATTGAAGTTAATAACATAAAATGATCAACTGAATGAGTTCGAAACTCTTATTATTCCTACAAGTTTTAGAAGGCGGCGTATAAGAATTTCCGTAATTCCTCATACATGCAATCTCTGAATCACGTCATCATTGCCATCCAGAGGCGATTGGTATAAATAAGTATTCGGCTGCTTAGTCTAAGGTTAGAAACCAACTGCGGTGGGAATGAGCCAAACGAAGATATGAATCGGATATAGGGAGAAAGCCCGCCGTATAAATAATACCTTTCAGCGAATTACGCCGTGTTCCGAGATAAGTTTAGCGTGAATAACATTCGTTTCACTAAACCTAGATGTAAAAATGTATTGCGCCGCATATCAATTGGTAATAACAACCTTTATATTATATTAAAAAAATAATTTCATCGACATCTGTTCAAGTAATATTGAAATTGTGTCTCCTTAAGCCATCTTTTATGATAAGAGTTTTTATTCCGCTAAGACCTTTTCGTAGAGAGGTTTGACATCATTATGCGACTATTTTCAGTCTGAGATGGTAATTAAAAAACGAGCATACTTTATAAAAAATTAATAACACTTTATGTAAATAGCACTTTTATACAGTGAAGATGAATGATTCTCTGATACTATTGGGCTCTAATTATGTTTAAAATATTATTCAATGAGCGCCAGTTTGTACCCTTAAATGTTGTGCCTGTTATAACCTGTTATAAGGGTACAATAATTATAACAAAGAATTATATTCATGATACACTGCCAGTAATGACAGATACTAATGAGTTACTTAAAAGTCTCAAGTTTAAATATAATAGTGTATGTATTTTATTATAATCGGTCTTTTGCTATTGTTGAACAATGTGTGTGTGCACCATGTAATTCAGTTCATTTTTTTACTTGATGTATTTATAATTTTCAATTAGTCATACTTAGACTATTTTTTTATTATAGACTTCTAAATAAGTGACCCCAGAATATTTCACAGAAAAAGACTCAATTTGCTAAAACTAGTGAGCTCTAGTACTTTGTGAAATAGACATGTGTTTACGACCTTGCCATTAAGTTAAATGATTAAACCGTTTTCATTATGCGTGTAATTAAATGAAAGAATTAGATTTGCTGCCTTGTATTAATTATAGCTGCTGCCAGCAAATTTCAATGAAAAGACATTGTATCTAGTTGGAAGATAGCAATAAAAACGTAATGAACAAATAAGAAAAAAAAACTTCACGGCGTATTTATCATGGAATTTACGTGACAGCATGAAAACCAAGGATAATGAGGTCATGGAAAAGACTAAGTAATTCTGGTAATAACGCTTCATGAGCATGACAAGCATTTGATCCATTAGCGTTTTGCCGTCTAACTAGATAACTACGCCGCAAAGTTAATTCATGTGCGCAAAGCCATTATATTTTATAATTAATCGTACTGAGACCTGCAAAGTGATTATTTTGATATCAGTAAGCTAACGGAATAAAGCACTGTTTTCCTTTCATTTCGTTGGCATAGTGGTTATGATCATTTCTATTGCCATATCCTACTCATGGGTGTGATACGTTTATGAGGCAGTCGCTGCATGATTGATGGAAAGTGCTTCCAAGAGCCGCACATTGACAGAATGATGAGTTAGTGTGGCAGAGATAAATGCGCAAGTGATTTACAGGTCTCTGATATGGAGGTGAGGCGGCTTTAAATCAGTTAATCCTGCTTGTCATGAAGTAATCCCTACTCTTACAGGAAAGCTGGCAAACGTCATAAGGGTAATGCTTCATTTCCAGGACTAATAAAAGAACTAACTTTTGTAACGTTGCCATCATAGATTGCTTCCTTATTTTGTCACGCATTGTTAATTTGATTTCATCTAGTAGCTCTGCTGGAACGAATTCACAGCAGGCCAAATGATTTTCCGAATACGAGTAAATAGTGCTTTTACGATCACCAATGATGGCTATAGTTCATGTGTCAAGTATTTAGCTAACTTCTTGGATTATAATATCCCCCATAAACATTTCAAAATACTTTTTATTTACTCCGTCTAAGATTTCGAATTTACACAGTCATTTTCAAGTTATAAATAAAAAGTATTGTGGAACTTTTTCAAAGTGAAATTATTTTCAAATTGCGATGTGCTTCCACCAAGTCAAAACTGATAATTTGATAAATCTTCTTAGATAAATTGGCGTAAATATGTCAGTTTTGTAGATTCAGTTTACCGTCGATCGTATTTTGTCTACTTTTCATTATACTGTTACGATTTCTTTCCCAGCAAAGATTTCCTTTCCCTGCTGTGCCATTAACGATCAAATTTCAAGCTCGCATTTTTATCATGATGGAAAGTCTAACTGAAAATCAAATGATGACTTATAGATCAACATAAAATCTGTATTCAGTTTCCTGGGAGATGGCTTGCTCATATTTGATTTAATTTCACGTTGAGCTGAAATAGCAATCGCATTTGTACTTTAAACATGGCAGCAGGCAGAAATCGTCACACCGGGAGTCCGGCGTTCGACAAGAGAGAAATGTCTGCCGCATCATTTATAGAACAGCAGCGTTGATACGTATAATACGAGTTATCCCCGTACTAACTGATAAAATACCTCCTGCAAAGATAATATCGGGTGATGTGCTTAGATATTAGAAGATTGAACGTTAACCAGGGGTCACATTATACTCTTGAACATTTCTCCGGTGAGAAAAATATTGGCTAAGCTCCAATGAAGGGAGGTCTCTGAAGTAGATGTGAGAATAGGTGACAGCCAGAAGGACGAGAGTCGTGTTTAGATCACCTTGGGGTTGATCCTTATCTCCGTGGATCACTATTGGCAATTATTTCACCACATACTGTAATATCATTTAAATGCTCGAGTTTTTTCCTGTTGACAATTACTTAGGTTTTTGCTAGGGCTGCTTATTATCTCTTTCAACCTCGTTGTGATTGTTAGAAACAAGCTTTTGAATCATCGTTGATAATGCTTGTCTGTTTTCTAATTATTTGTTAGTTTCCCCGTAAGCTATTTTGCAACGCATATCACGTCTTCATGATAAGATGACTGGGCAGAAACAAAATACAGTTTTTAAGGATAGCTTTTAGGACGGCGTGGTATCACCATAGATCGAAGGTTGGGCCCCTGACCGGATGTAACGAATCCATATCATGTGGGCGGCCCTAATTTATTCGCCTATGTTGAAGCAAAATATTTTATTTTAGATTTATGTTTGCGTAACTTTAAGGGCTGTATGGTAGTAGCCACTGTATATAGAGCGTATTTCTGCTGACTTGAGCGCTAGAATACAAGATCTGATAAGGACTGATCACATAGACGAAATCTGCACGATTTCTTGATGGAGAAAAGAGGAGTAAGTTATCGTACTTAGCATAATCGATTAAACCTAACTACAGGTTGACGATTTGTAGATTGTTATAGCCTTAGACGTGGAGTTTTGCGCTCAAATTCGGATGGAGGACTTCGACTTACTTAAATCCACTATTTACAGCTGGAGTAAAATATATGGGTAATGTTTAGCACTGTAAATACGACTATGATGAGGGTTCATTACGGTAAATACATAGGTCAGTACAGGGGAACGTGGTGGCCTGGGTAGAGCGCTTGGCTACTGATCGAAGGGTCCCGAGTTCAAATCCGGGTGAAGCCTTTGGGCGCACCTGAACAAAACAAAATCCTCGGAGTGCGAGGTGGCCCAGGGAAAGGAACTGGCCCCCCTACCCTGAATGTGTGAAATTCACACGCCTGTAGCTTATTCCAGGGTGAGTTCTACCCTCAACTATCCAAACCAACCTTCGGGTTGAATCATTGAGTGATAGGTCAGTACATAGGAATATAGCACATAGGAACCCTTTGTTTACTAATATGTGTAGTAGTGTTTAGTAGTGCAGAGAGGAGAGGATATCGCAAATATATTAAGTCACATGATATGTTTACGCATGAAAAGAGGTGAAATAATAATTACAAACAATTGTACGGTTCCATACTTCCATTGATGTACTGCTTGGAAATGTTCGTATATCAAACAGATTTAATTAAAATGACCACCACCCTCTAGAGCTGTATTTCGTCTGACAGGTCAGTTCATCTCTAAACACTGTCTGGGCTTGTAACTGTAAAGTGGAACACATTAGTCTCAAGAAAAAATAAAGGAAAAAGTAAAGCACTTTCAGTGAAATCACACATGAACATTTAATGCCATCGCCGGTGGAGCATCATGCAAGCTATATGTATTATGGTTACATAATTTTCAATGACGGATGGATTTGATTTGAGTTGCATGCATTGCATTTGTGCTGCATGGGAATATACGAATAGGTTTTCTACAGACTTATGTGTATTTTATCTGCTTGACACGATTACTTTTTAAAGTACTATTTTCCGTATTATCCTCAATTTTTAGCGAAAGTCAATCAAAAGCGACCCCTTGGCTGGATATACGTTTGGTTTTTGTTTGATGAGGCCTCACACTTTCTTTATATCTCTTGTTAACTCCCTGAGGCAAACTTTACTCCGTTACTTACTTTGCTACTTTCTAAATATGACCTGAAAACCTTTCCTTCTTGAAATTAACTCTATCACTTTATAATTTTCCTATCACTGCGATTGCGCAGATGACGTGGTGCACGCAGTCACGCGCACGGGTGCGAAGATATACACCAAAGACGGTGAAATTCACCGTGAAGAAAATCATTTGACTTGACCGGGATTCGAACCCGGATCTCCCGATGAAATTCGCCTTGAATTAAGATGGCTTGGTGGTGTAACTGGCTAAAACACCTGACAGGCAATTGGGAGATCCGGGTTCGAATCCCGGTCAAGTCAATTGATTATTTCATGGCGAATTTCACCGTCTTTGGTGCATATCGATCACTTTCATTATTAGTTCTAGTCATGGTAGACAGTATGCATGTATGGATTTAATCTGGGGTGACCATAAACATTCTTCAAGCCACACGGCTATAATTACGTTCGCACGTCTTAAAATGTGTTATTCGTCACATCGGCATGCTCTTTCTACGTTCTCTAACGTTATCAACAATCTCATTCACGCTTTCATTCTGCCATATTTTCCCTGCAGCCTTCAACTTTTTATTCTCGTTTCATAGTTCCGCGATTAATTCTTAACCAACCGCAACTAGCTATTTTTTAATTTTTATTTCCCTAGCTGCGAGGGAAAATTTCTTGAACTCCTTGATATCATGAGGCGAGAGAGTTTAATTAGCACGCGTGGTGTTATTACACATTTGGATTTAATTTGTTGTGAGAGAAATACGTACGAAAATAGGCAAAGGTCATGTGGCGTTCTTTATGATTTTAACCGAACGGTATATCGCCAAGTTTTCATGCAAGATAATCTAATTATTCGCAAACTTGCGGAAGTTGAGATAGAGCTCATAGCCGGGATAGACGTTATTAAGTTCTGATGGGAATAATATATTTCTTTTATACGCCGGTGCCCATCGCTAACGAGGAACCATTTCTATTTATGAGCTTTATGACCTGTGAATTGCTTCAACTGGAAGGAATTTCCCGTCTCGACAGAGAGCCGTTGCGTTTGAAAACATAAAACCGCACAATAGAAACGCGCCACGCTCAATAAAATCCCGCGATCACAAAGTTGAAAGTCTTAAATTCGAAAGAGGGGTGCGGGATGGCCATTAAATTATAGCTCCCCGAGTTTACGGTCTCGCGAAAGCCGCACGAAGAAAAAAAGAACCAGAATGAAAGAATTTGCTTTTCAGAAATCAGATATGCTTCCGTGATAGGAATCAGCATTGTTGGAGGACATCCACTAACCATGAAGTCTTCCACGCCCGTATGAAGCCATTAATTAAGCGGGTGGTCAGGAGGGGAAAAAAGTGCAGAAAACCAACACGCGAAGGAGGAAGAAATCCGGGCGGTGCCCTTAGGCGCAGAGCAGGGGGTGTGAGTGAGATGGAAGAAAAACTGGTGACGAGCAAAAAAAATCCGAAAGTACCCATTCTACTCTTCCAATCCCGTGTGGAACACATCCTCCTCACCCATACGATTCCTTTGCCAACCTTTCGTCCCTTGTTATCTCCCTCGCATGCCTATGGGGTGAGTGGCACCGGTCGGTCACGGAAGGGAAAAAGACTGCCATCTGGACGGCCACTCACGAAACCAACGGCATCCCACATGCGGCGGCTACGTGATGGGAATGGCATCGATGTTTGTGTGTGAGTGGGGAGAGGTGAGGGAAGGGCCGCAGGCGGCGGGCCGCCGTACTTTGTGAGAGAGGCCCTACACCCTCTGCCATCATCCATCCCTCAGATGTTGGCTCCAGATACTTTCGTGGGCGGGGGAGGGCGGAGGGAGCAGAGCAGTAATGTCGCCCCGATGGCATCCACCGTGCAGCACGCTCGTTCGTCCTGCTCCCCCACCCTACCCCCCGAATCCAACGGCCCCCCGTACGATCCGAACATTATTCCACGAAAGAGATGAAAATCGCCCGAGTCGTCCGACGAGGCCATCTTCTCCGCCTCCCCCCGCGCCCGAGTCGTGTCTCCTCGGTCTTTTTTCCAAGAAGGTGGGATTATGGGGTCAGTTCTGGTTGCCATTGTCGTGGAATGTCATGGTATTCAATGACTTGCTACTACGTGGGCCCGGGTTCGTATTTCGTATCGCCCGGCGGACGTGGATCAGTGAAATCCCGGGGATATTAGTCAAAAACGTAATGACGTCCTTATTTTTAGTGAATCTAGGACTCTGCAGTCCTTTCTTAGGCTCGGTTCGTATCACTAGGTTTTAACCACGGTAATCCACAGTAAGGGTAAGAATTAGTGAAGTCCCGTTCGCCTTACCAGCTTTTAATCATGGTAATCCATTTTATAAGTAAGAATTAGCAAAGCCGAACGTGACATTACTAGATTACTAGATTTTTGTAGATATTTTACTAGATAGAAAGCATTACTAGATTTTCACCATGGTTATCCATTACAAGGGTAATACTTAGTAGAGCCACGTTCGCATTATTAGCTTTTTACCATGTCAATCCATAACAAGGGTAAGAATTATTAAATCCCCATTTGAATTACAAGTATTTTCATGGTAATCCATTGCAAGAATAAGAGTTAATATACCCCTGTTCGCATTACTAGCTTTTTACTATGGTATTCCATTAAAATGATAAGAGCTGGTGATGCCCCGTTCGCATTCCTGGATTTTTACCATGATAATCCAGTAAAAGGTTTACCACCAATTATTATAGCCCCGCTCTCGTGACTAGCTTTTTTACCATTGTAATCCAATACAGGGGTAAGAATTTGTGATGCGAACGCCCGGTTGGCGCCGACCACCGTAGCATTACGTACATGGGTAAAATATTACTGTTTATCTAGAGTCGTTGTTTTCTGACATCTGCTTGAACGGTAATCAAAATGGTCAAGTAATTAATGGATATCATCGTCAAGTGACCGGTAGGTGATGAGAAACAAATGTGGTTCACGTCAAAGATAGTGAATACCAGTTGTATCATAGTGATTGTAGACCGGTGCGAATGCGGGCAGAAAATTCCAACGTTCTGTAAATTGGTAAGAAGCTAGTAATGCGAACGGGGTATTACGTTTGACTCGCTCAGATCACATTATCACCCAATGCCCTGAGTGGAAGAAATTCCATCAAGGCGGGGCCCGAAACCGCGACCTTCGGGTAAGGTGCAGTCTCAACCCCGCCACAACAGTAGATTAAAGATGAGAGCAGATTGCATCTTGACTCGCGGAAGTGAAGCCCACATTTCGCGAAGAATGATCCACCTAAAATGGCTCTCTCGCGCAATTTGTCCAAAATATTATGAATAATGTAGTGATTTTTTTTGTACACAATGAGCTTTCCATTGAAGGTGTTGAAGTTACCGCAGATCGGAATCGTAACACATCGGCCCATCTCAGTGCATACGAGCGGCGTTGAATGGAACTATGAGCGTTGGCGGAACGTTTACTTTAGAGCTGGGCTGTTTTCCAATATATTGGTTCCAAAATATATATTTTTAAATTTTGGGATTCCAAAATCACAATTTTTGAACGACCAATACCAATATTCTGTATTGGATATTGGTGGTAGGAAAAACCAATATTTGTAAGTGGAATACTGTATTATGAAGAAACAAAATTTCCTACTGGAATATTGAATATTGGATTACCAATGTTACCAATTCAAGTATTGAATATTGGAACCCGGCGTGTAGGGTGGTCGGAGAGCGCCCTAATCTTTGAAAACAGACGGCGCGCGTGGCACTCAGTGCAGGACTTCCTTTTCCTCCATTATTCATAGTAATTACTGGGGAAAAGAAGCTAACATTGATTTTCTATTTTTTAACAGACCTTCGCATAGTTAAAACAGGAAGCATTTGCAAACCATTGTAAACAAGATAATTTTCCCTTTTAATATTGCTGTGTTCAATATTTGACAATATACCAACATTTAATTTTCTCATTAATTCCAACATTACTATATTTCCAATATTCCAATATGCCAATATTTTTCAATATTCAATAGTCCAATACAGGTTGATATTGGTCCATTTTCAATATTTGAAGATATTGGGTATTGAAATTGGGACTCGAATACCGCCCAGCTCTAGTTCGGTACCCTGCCAGTAGGAAGCTATCTTTAACGCGGAAGTAACTAAAAAAAGTACGGCGTAAAAATCCACTAGAGAATAACCTCAAGTGGAACTTTACATTGTTTTTTATTCGCTACTACCGTGATGGAGAAATTTCGCATAGTAAATCCAGAGACCGTGCATTTCGTTAAGGATGCAGCATTCATTTGGTTCACAACAGTTACGACCGGACGTTCTGTGCATAGTTATCCAATTCGCTCAAAATACTTGACCAAAAATGAAGGCCTCCTGCCTCAGAGTACGGAAAAACTTTACATTGCCCATGCAATTGACCCTTTTCCCCCTGCCACACACCATTGAGGTGGCTTGCTGGGTATTTGTAGATGAAATTGGTCGTAATTTCATATAAAGACTGAGGAAAATATTCGAGCGTTTATACGATCACAGCCAGATAAACCTCATCTTGCAAAACTCCGTATCGACGCGGGGCACAGGAGTGATTTCAATTCCACACCTATCACGTTTAGAATGCTGGGGCAGAAAAATGGATGCCTTGGAGCAATTAGGAATGCTTCTCTATCAAGATTCTTTCAACTTTACTAACTAAAACATCTTCCTCTCGCACTCACCCATCCTGGACGTCCCACTGCGCTTTCGCCCCACCCCCATTCCTTTCTTAACCCTAGAGTAAACTTGGCCAACACCTGAGGTGAATCACCACCACACAGTACCACTTTATGTACCTCAACGTGACTTTCTATTCCTCCCCTCGTCTTCTATTTCTCCCACAACACACCCCAAATATACCTGAGTTGCGCAGACATACATGTTCCCAGATGAGAAACATTTTTTTGTGCCTGGTGATGCCCAAATAGGCCAACCATTATTGCATTTGGACGTGGCAATATTGTGTACAGGTTGGTGATAGATGAATCGAATAAAAGACAAAGTTTTGATGAAATTAATAAAAAAAAGCCGTACTATTTTCTTATTTGGTCGTAAATTTTATTCAAAGATACCAACTAGCGATTTTCGGAGTTTCTACAGAGAACTATAGATCACATCTGGGTACTTCAATAAAATTAAAAGTAAAGAATCAAAATACCTACAAAATGAGCCGTCGTACGATAATATTTGCTAACTCGTTTCTCCGAAAAATGCAAAAACCACCGAAAATTGCTATCTTTGCAAGTAATAATTATGTAGCAATTCAAATGTGTTTGTAATTATGTTATGTTGTGGACTGTATTTTATGCAGAACAAAATGCGTTCAGTCTGTGGTTTGTAGGTGCAATACTCATCATTAGCGATTAATGCCGATGTATCATTAATCGTAGATACACTAACTTTGGGGTTTAGTGTAATGCATATTGGTGACCCCAGCCACACACCCTTGAGGTGGGATGTACAGTTTGCGCTATTACAATTCGTTTATAAAACGATGCATGGTTTAAATTAAATTAAATCTCGTATATACATGGTAATGGTAAATCTGTAATTTGGAGCACGGTTTTGGAAACCAAAAGAGTTGTACTACAAGTCTTCTATTAGGAACATTTCGATTACCTGCTGTGAACTACCTTAAAAATAATATTGCCATATATGGGAGTAAGAAAGCACTTCACTAAAATATACCATTTGGAACATGCTCTTACAAATGGCAGTGAAGTCCGAGCGATAACAGCTGCAGAACAAAAGAGATTGGAGGCAATGGAGATGTGGTGTTACCGAAGAAAGATGAAGATTAAATGGACGGAAAGAATTACCAACGAAGAAGTCCTACGAAGTGCTGGAGAGAAAAGGAGTATAATGATAACTGCGAAGAAGGCGAGACAAACTTATTGGACATATTTTGCGACATAACAGCCTAAAGAAAACGATATTGGAAAGAGAAATGAACGTGGAGTATTATGGAGGAAGACCAAAAATAGAATACATCAAGCATGAAGGACGTCAAAGTAAGTATGTAATGATGATTGATCGGTTCCTTTATTTATCATCATTCAATACTCTGGGGAGAAATGCATCTTATTAACAGTTATGTGCAAATGTGGTATTTATATTATTATTATTACAATAGTTACAAGTCGACCATTTGGTCGGGTGGTAACATAAATGATTGTGAACCAAAATATGAAAATTTTATGAATAAAAAGAACAAGCTAACAAGAAATATAGACATACATCATGATCTAAAACTATCAGTAATTTATTTTAAAACTCTAAATCTAAAAACTATCTAATTCCAGATCTAAAAAATACCATAATTCAATTTTTTTTCAACTTAGTCATCAACATTTGAATACTATTTGGCATGGGCTCTCGCATTTTCTCGGGTAGACTATTCCCATCCCCTGTATCCCTTTGCAGGAAGAAATATTTTATTGTATTGTATAGCTGTCTTGGAGGCTCAACTTTGTAACTATGGCCTTGATATATAACAAGGGCTTTTCAATCTTACGGATATGTCAATCCACGCGTGATCACCAATGTAGGCTTTATATACGCACTTGAGTCGTGCATTCCTCCTCCTCGATTCAAGTGATATCCAACCTAGACTACCAATATTAGGTAGAAGAATACTATTTTTCCATGTTTTACCCATTCTCGCTTTTAACATCGTGTGATTTCAAGTCCAATTAGCGGAAAAAATTGCGTGGAGAGGGAGGCGATGTTTTGTTCATATCAAGGTAAGGATATGTTTTTCTATTTGCAGATATTAGATGGATGAATTGATATTTGAGTCATTTTACAGTGGAACCACCTTTTAAATAAGATTGTGAAATTGAACAGAATCGCACTTTTCCAGAAAAATTTATACATTCTTCAAAACGCGTTTCAGCTCATAGGGTCATGATCAGTTACAAGTCAACTTGAAAGTAGGAAGACACCATATTTATATACTGTATTATTTTTATATACTGTATAACTGATAATGACTCAGTGGATTGAGACGCGTTATGTATTGCGTATAAAATGTTATGGGAAAGTGCGATATTGCTCGATTTCACAATCACGAACTTCCATTACATCAAGCCTGAGTGCTGAAATTATAAGTAATTTGAATGCTGACTGCGGTACTCTCTTTACCCCTCTTCCATTCCCCAAATGATCCTTTCATTGCCTTTTTAACACACCTGTCCACATTAGTGTAAATGATTTCTGTTATTGGTCATCTTTCATCGTCATCAGTCTTTCAGTTCTGAAGTTATGCATGTCACTTTAGGGAAAGATATGTGCTTGGTGGAAGGCTTCTAGATGTGCAGATAGTATACTGCTTCGAACTATGTTAAAATTTCTTCTGTTATTGGCAACATAACAGCTCCGGTCTTATGGAAATTTACATGGGTAGGTAGCTGATGCCCATAAGAGCTCATACTTTAAACTGTATTTGGTACGCCCTAAGTGAACAACGACAGCATTTCCAAAAAGGTTTCTCGATTAATAAACCATCTATCTTCTATCCTATTAATGGTTGCTCGTTCTCCAATTAGTCCACTCGTTCTTATGTGCCATATGATGAGCACTTAAAGTTCAGTACTCCGTCCGTTATTGTGTCGTTAAACTTCGGACTACTTGCTGTGTGACGCAACGAGTAGGCTAACGCCAAAACCGGGTTTTTCACCAACCTTCCTCCAATCCCCAAGCAATCTTTCTCCCAGTCACCCAACCTCATATGCTTGATGGAGAAAATTATCTCAATTGTCAGTCGCTTCCTTGCGTTCACCCATAAGTAAAATTGATATTTGAAATCGCTTAGCCACGGAAACAGTCCATTGATTTAATGGATAAATGAAGCTTGATCACAAAAAAATATCCTAATTCGGTGACAACAAAACATTGTCCTTTCTACTCTGAATATTCTTCAGATAAAAAATGTGTCTCTGCCTTCCAGTATGCCCTGAAGTATTCGGCGATGCGCCATTTACCAAGGATATATACGTATAAGGAAACCTAAGTTATTACCAAAACACATATTAATTGAATGTCCTCATGCGTTGCTCTGTGTGGCTGCATTCGTGCACAGATAGTAAAATAACTAAGTGAATTCCACCGGAATGTTTGCTGTACCAATCCAGGGCTTCGTGATTCCCTGGGGAAATTTTAATGAAATAGAAGTTACCCCGGTAGCTAGGCAAGACAAGAATACCTGAGTGATTCACAATGTTATTTCGTTATTCATGCAAGCCTTTTTCGGGGAAGTGTGTTAGATAGATTAAACTTAGTGGTGGGCTGCCCCTATGGGATTTCCAAGGCACTTAGACCTGTCGGTCCATTATACCATCCACAATATCGCCTCATCTCCCATAGAGTCTTATGACCTTGCTGAAGGCTATAATGTCTCTAATGGGGATGTCCGTGATTTCTCTGGGATCCATAAATGCAGTCCCAAGGTGCCACATACAAGTCCTGGAAATTGAAGGGCATTCGCAGAGAATGTGTGATGTAGTTTCATCCGCTTCTTCGCACCATCGGCATCTGGGTAAATCAATTATTCCCATGAGGTTGAGGTGCCTATTGACTCGGTAATGACCTCTCAGTAGTCAAACTATCGTCCTAAGTTGGTTTCTGTCCAAGATTAAAAGTATCCTCGTCATACTAGGCCTTGGTCCCGCAATGTGGAGTTTGGCTTGCCTGAGTCCCTGTGTGGAGTTCCAGATCTCCAAGTGCTGGTTGGATATCCACCCTCTGATCTTCGAGCTCCCTATAGCAGGGGTGATTGGTAGGATTGGTTCCGGACCGGATAGGTCACGGTTTGTGCCTGCCTTAGCTAGATCATCTGCCTTTTCATTCCCAGGTACCCCTCTATGTCCAAATACCCAGAGAAGCCTGATTTTACAATGCCTAGCAAGCTCTAATAGTGCCCTCCGACTCTCCTGCACTAGGCCTGAATGTGTCAACGGTCTGCGAATTTGGGAAAGATGGTATATTACTATTAGAGACCTAGAAAAATTGGAGACACAATGATTGGAGAGGTAGGATTTGGTTCTTGCCCAGCGTATTAGTTGAGTGAGTTCTTCTCGGGTCTTCCACCAGGTCAGGTTGTCGACGGTTCGACAGCTGACTCCTCCATCGTAACCCTGAAGACGATAGCGGAGGCAACAATCGAAACGTCAGTAACCAAATGCCGGACCAGGTGGATGACCCGAGAAAACTTCCTTAATGCCATAGAGGATTTACTAAGAATGAATAATACTGACCTGAAGGATCTTGCAAAAGATGAAAGAAGGTGGACGCTACGTGTTGAACAAGTCAAACACTTTTACGGCTGTAGCGCCCAAGGAAGAAGAAGTAATGATGTGACCCAGCATGCAAAACGGACATAGGATTTGTTTAGTGGCTCGTGTATTGGCTTCCGATGCTGCTGGTCTGGGTTCAAATCCTGGCGGTGGTGTTGATTTCCGGTGGAATCCCTAATTTGGTGTTTTGCAGAGTAAATTGCCATGATGGCATTCCGTCCTTTGAACTGAGGATCAATTGAGATTAGGCTGATGCCGATGACGGGTGGTCAGACGCCGAAAAAGACTACAAAGACTTTGATAGTGACGCGCGGACACGCAGACACCCTTCGAAAGGATCGAGTGGTGCCGGGTTTCTATCCTTTGATGACGAGAAACGAAAAATCACACCAAAAGTTTAGGAGGAAAATGAAAATATTTATTCAACTGATTTATTGAAAAAATTGACATGTACGTCTAGAATAGCCGAATAAGAATATTACAGTGCCTCGGGAAGGAGATAAATTGCTGGAGAAGGGACGGATGCATGGCGCTGCGGCTTTGCGTGCACGGGCCGCGTGGCCGGTGCTTCGACTCCAGCTACGGCTACGTGACTGACTGATCTTTTGCGCTTCTAACGGTAACATTTTGTAGGAGGGCCAAAATGAAGATGTTTTCGACAAGGTGACAATGGATGAGGTGGTGGAAACAAGAAGGTATGGACGTCAACGAAAGCGAAAATAAGAAAGGCTCCGAGGCGTAGTTCCCCTTGGCCATTCTGAGCTCTTCCTGATAAATACACGGAAATATATTATGAAAAACAAGTAAATGCATATAGAAGAATAGAGGAAAACAACACAATCTTTCTAAAAGAGATGGGAACTCGACCATCAATGTCCGGTCACAACATTGTACCCCTGCGCACTGTTCTGAGCTCTTCCCAATAACTGTACGGAAATAAGTGTTGAAAACAAGAAAATGCGTATAGAATAATATAGGAAAACAACACAGTCCATCTAAAAGAGGAAACTCGACCGTCAATGTCTGGATCACAACACTGTTCCCCAAATAAACATCCTCTCGCCAACCTTTGGGATCCTTACGAGGTATGCTTAGAAAAAGGTTAGAACGCGTGCAGAGAAGATCGGCAAGATACGTTAAAGGCCGATATAATAACATCGTTAGTGTTACTGACTTTTTGCACCAACTGGAATGGGAATCGCTTTCAGACCGACGAATTAAATTTAGACTTATTCTATTGTGTAAGCTTCAAACCGATTTATTCTCTGACGACGTTGATAATATTTTACGAAATCCGACATACTACGATAGATCAGATCATGAGAATAAAATTAGGGAACTAGACTGTAGAACGGACAGATTGAAAATGTCATTTATCCCGTGAACGATAAGGGAAGATAACAGCTGCCAATGAGACTTTTAACTAGGTTTGTCGATAGGTTGTGTAGCTCTTAGTAGTAGTAGTACTTCCTAATACTTGTGTCCATATCTGCTACCTAGTACTTACAGCATACCGTGCATTTTTTCAGCATGACTCTTGAATCTCTGTCCGTTTGTGTAGTTGCAAAATACATAAATACTAACGGTCCCTCTAACATTGGTAGGATATCTATAGTGTAGTGTGTGATTTTGAGGCTTTGCCTCGTGGCAAGCATTAGCGATTTATGCTAATGCATCAATAGTCGTAGTTACACTAACTTTATGGCATAATGTAGTGCATGTTGGCGACTACTCACTCCCTGCCACAAACCCTTGAGGTGGCTTGCAGGGTATTTTGTAGATGTAAGTGAATGAACCTGTTTTCAATGACGCGAGTGATCTCAGCTGCCGGTCGCCTCCCCTGAAAACAATGGCATGTTCACCGGGACGGAGTGTCGATTCTAATGCCTTGGTGACCTCCCTCCTTCGCCTCTTCCCCGTTTCGTTCTTGAGCCTTCTTCGCTCGGGAGAGGAGCGTGGGTTTCTGACGGCGCAGGCTCGTGCGTGGGTGTCGCACCGCCCCCCGGTGCGACGGAGATATTAATTCAGTTAAGCGGTTGACACGTTTCCGTCGGGAATTCCCCTCGCGCGTGCGACGGGGGAGTTAAGGTGCTTTGCATCAATGACGGATGCTAATTGCCGGCTCCTCGACTGCTGCAGCGGTGGTGGTGGCGTCGGAGAACGCCTTCGCCGCTCGTGAGTGACAACAATTTAAGCCCCCGAGTGATGATGAGGGGTGTCAGCAAGGCAATGGAAGGATGGATGAATGGAAGGAATCGATGCTTAAATGGGCGGGAAAATGGATAATTTACCAATCTGTGTGATTTTACTCATGTGATTGTTCGACGAGAACATAGCTGAGGTCCCCTGTACCCATTAAATGTGCATAGTTTCTATATCCTTGCCGAGAGATGAATTTTAGTAGTAGTAGTAGTACGTTTAACAATCGCGTGAGTAAAATCTGTGTTATTTTACTCACTTGATTGTTTGACGAGAGCATAGCCGAAGTCCCTCCCACCAGAAAATGTGTATAGTTTTCATGTCCTTGCCGAGTGATGAATTTTCCTTGCCATAAATATGTACAACTTGAAGAGAAATGCAAAGAAAATCAAAATAATTGATTGTGTAGGTACGGAATAAGGAAGACAATTACTCCGTCGTTCATAGATATAACTGATACTAATGAAAGAACATATATATGTAGGAAGGAATCACCAGAGATGGAAAACGAGAGTGAAATTTAGGTAGCCGAAACTAAGAAAATATTCCTGTCAGAGAGTCTGCTAACTGCTAGCAATACAAAGGAAGTACTTTATTGAATATTTTATTGAAATATTACCTTAAACAGCATTGAAGCTTGGGCAAAAACAGGATCAGATTAGGTAAGATTTGAAGAAATATAAGTGGTACCATAAACAATGTATGAATATCAAATGGAAGGAGGGAATCGGTAACTAAGAAGTCCTGTGAAGGGTTAGGGGAAAAAGATTTTCAATAATAATTCTTCAAAGTGGACGAGAAAGACTTGTTGGAATCTTTTTGTGGCCTGACGGCCTTCTGAAAATAATAATATAAGGAGAACTAAATGGATAGAGTTGACTAGGAAAACCAAGAATGGAATGCATCAAACAACTAATGTTTCTAATAAGTTAAAATAACAGGCAGGAATGAAGAAATTAGCGAAGAAGAGATTGGAATTGAGAGCAGCATCAAACCAATTTTCAGATTGATGACTGTTCATGCTGACGATGCCAAGGTTTGGCTCATCTATGGCTGCCTAACTGGCATTTGAAAATTTTGTCTCGGTGTCAAGTGTTATTCCATAGGTCACGGGATTCCTAGTTGCCATCCAGAGCTCTCCGTTTCACTTTGATCTCCCTGATAATTAGGATGCGGCGATGTCACCTCAATAAACATTTCTTCAGTTAACAATTATGCGAAATGCCTGAAAATCTACTAAAGCGTAATGTTTATTTCTTAAGTCTTGGATTACAATTGGGGATTCTCCTTATACCATCGTGGAAAGCTGAGCATAATGATTGGATGGTCCATTTCCACTTGTAAGTGCTATCGCGGTTTCTATTGAGATGTCAGTGTAATCACTAGAAAATATCGTATTCTATACTATGCCAAACATGACTTTTTCTGAAAAGTCCTTTTTTCTGAAAAGTGCTACCACCGTTGAGGTTTTCGAAAGCTTCTATTCTTCAATTTTAGTGTGGAATTTATACTTCATTTTCTGAAAACTAGATTAACGGCGGCTGGTCACTTGTTGCACGGAGCCGCCAAACTATTTGATGCAATTGGTGAGAGACCCTGACTGCACTGCTAGCTAAATCCTTTTCTATTCTATTTTACGGTGGGCATTTTGAGTTTCAAAAATTTCCCGTTGAATGTCCCGGAATGAAAAAGATTGTTGACGTTTTTATAGGTTTTAGATGAATGAACAACGACAAAAGAGGCCAAAGTAAACCCGGCCTTGACCTGTGCTGCTACGTTGCCTTTGCGCCGCACTATGAAAGGCAGTATATCACGGACACACACGAGCGCATTAAAACGCATGAACTGCCGTCAAAGTTTTTGAAATACCCATTTTTTCCCCCGTGCCTTGCGTGATTTTTCCGTTGGAAAATTGCTAAACATAAAACCCCGAGCCGTGAAACACGTTTCTAAGGAAATGCATTTTGCCGGAGTCGGGAGTTACCGTTGAAGAGGGCTGACGTGGACTCCCGAGGTCCCCTCACCGACCCATCATTGAGATCTCAGGGAACGTTGCTTTTTACAACCCTTTTTCACGCTTCCTATTGTTTCTCTCGAGAGGCAGCGTGGCCGAAATTAATTTTGTGGTTAGGCTACATATGGCAAAAGGCCATTTCATGATGATGGTGCGTCGTAAGGGAGATATACTTGAACTTACGACTCCAAGGCCTCTTGGTAAGCGCAATAAATCATCTGCTTGCTTGTTAAACGTAATAATCGACTCTCTTCCTTGAAACCTCTTTGCACAAAAACTTATTCTTTTCTCCACTGATGGGAAGTGAGCCTATATAATACCGAAATACGTTGGACATCAACGTTGCATAATGTTGGTCTGCGCTTCGCTCTATATCGGGACTTTCCTGCGGTTACTGCTGTGGCGATATCGATCAGATGATTCATGTCGCGGAAAGGAGAGCGCAACGACATATATCATTCCTTAACTGTTCTCTTTCTGGTCTCCCCCTTTTGAATATCCAACTCCCGGGATGGAAATGGCAGTCCACTATCCGTTGGCGGCTGGACACGTATGCAGGCTCATATCTTTGTGTACATGATGTAGTAATAAACATATCGGTCGTGAGACTCGGACAAAATGATGCACGCTCCCGACGTATTTGCTACACGCAGGCATTCGGTGATCACGCGAATATGTTGTTAGCTTGCATTCCTTTCTAGACTGATGATGCATTTCTTTTATTGCTATTCTTTTTCGTTTTATTAAACCTTTGATTTTTATCTATGGTGTTAAACACCCAGAGTAATTTAGAATTGTAATGTTTTTCACCTCGTCTTCTCTGGTGTATCAAACTCGACAGTAGCTGAGTTTTTAGGTATAGAAAGTATATTGAAAGTAAATTTAGCATCATTTATTTTTTCTGTGGTGAGAAAAATATTTTTTGAAGCTCTGGGTGTAGGACACCCACCCACCGACCGTACTCATGTGAGAAACACATTTGACATCCTTCTGAGAATTGATACGCAATAAGAATGCCGCCGCATGTTATGACTGAAGTTGAGAGATAAAAAGACCCTCGAAACGTATGCTCTTCGACATCAAAATAAAGTATGAACTAACGTTGGAGATTTTCCAAATGCCAATGTGTTGATAAGTCCAGGAAGAAAATGAGCAAACAAAGTTGAGATCTGTGGCAGATGGTTTACTTTCAAGCAATAAGGCTGTCATTCGATGTACTGCGACATGTATACATTGTATCTGTTTTTCGTTTATACGATCCCCATTTCCTCTCCTTCGGTAGACTTAGTAAAGAATTTTCGGGAAACCTTTCTCAGTCATTGAGTTGCCTTCACGCTAGCGTGTCACCTTTTTGCTGTTTCTTTCTGTGTGTCACTGTGTAAGTTAGAGCTGGTTTCAGGATCTGATTGTGATACTACACCTGTTCCTTGTTTTACATGAAACGCTGTGAAGATCTCAAAGACGGGTCATAAGGTTTATAAAGCCCGTCTAGACTAGATTATTTTTCCAATTTTTTGCTGCATACGCCATACTAAACTCTGTAGGCTCGATAGAAAGTCCTTTCACATAAAAATCAAGGTCCATAGGATATATTTTATAGTTTTTCAAACCAGTTCCGCCGTACTGTAGCATCTTTAGGACGCTAAACGAAACATCGTGTAGCAAAATTTGTTGAAATAAAAGTATCTTCATTGGGATCGCTATATTTAAAAAAAAGTTATTTTAAATTTCAAAACGGAATCCACAAAGTTTGAACCTCAACTATCACTCAGTCTTTTAAATGCTCAATTATACGTACGTTCATGACTGTTTTCCGACTGATTCATCTTATGCGATTTGGAAAATTATGAAGTGATTGCAAATATATTCGGTCAATAAATGATTTGCGAGAATTATTATTATCATTTATTAATTTTAACTTATATGATCTCTCGTTTAAACTACATGGTTACTGATTGGAGTTGAACGCAGTTTTTTTTCGAAAGTCGTAAATCATTGCATCGAGTGATCATTTAGGATTGTAAACGTCCTGATTTCTCAGTAAATGCGTAAATATGCAGGCATTTCAAAAAATGTGACGAAAAATGAAAGAGCGAATGAAGATGTGTGTAAATATTTGAATTGCAATTTCGTTGCGTCGCAAATTAAATTCATTTTCACCACCTAATCCCCCTTTGATGTTTGGATAGATTTCATTGCGCGGAAGAACATGATTGAAACAAACACAATTCGAGTGGGATATTTTGGCGAATTAGCCTCAGATTAGATTAGAGCCCAAAGATAATTATGGTCACAATCCGGCGTTACAATCACGGCCGTTCTCTGATTTTAAGGTCTTGCAGCTGAAAAACGAACGTATCAATATCAATTCAACTGAATGAGTACGAGGAAGAACTCTAAAACTCAAATGGTGTGCCAAATATCGCTTTGCAGTTATATTCTGCGAGCATTATGGCCAAATACAGGCTGGAATTCATTCGGGTTTGACCTTTGATCGTTCGCAGTCTTATGAATTGCAGATTTTTGGATCTGGATAAAGGATTCCATTTTCCAGGATTCCATTTGAAATTGCTTAAGTGGCATTGATATAATTCCTCAATTGGGTGATTTTATCTTCAATCATATCTTCCAGTTAAGGGAGTTGAAAAATATGAAAAAAGTGCGTTATATACTTGCATAAAAGTATGTAAACAAATTCATAGTCTTCGTTTAACCAATCATCCCACTGTGGGTTGTGTGTTTAAACGAAATCATTATTAAATAAATGTTTTATTTCAGAAAAAAATATTAGGCCTATCGAATGTTTACGCGCAGGAATTCAAGATATGAAATTCATACCTGCGTGTTCATTCAATATGAAATCGGGTTTCATTATATCTTGCATTTAGGTTTCAACCGCGATAAATTTGCTTCGCATGGAAACATTTTATATCGTATTTATTTTATTTATTTGCTCCTCGTATAAGCTCATACATAAAATGTTATAAAAATTCAAAACGATGTTCCCCTTAGGATAATATCCTCTCTGGGGTTAACCGACTCTTCTTTGTGTTACAAAATTACACCAATGTAGAAAACAACATAAATCAGTCACTGTGCCACATAGTGGATACATAAATAAAAACAATAAGAAAACGAAATAAAAACATTCATAATGCCGGAACACACAGCAGAACCCGATTAGAATCACTGCAATTTTCAAAGATAGTTATAGTTTTATATAATTGTGATACATAAATAATGTAAGATGAGACTTTTTGCAGGAAAAGAATCTAAAGCGAATTTAATACAAGCAAGCATGTCATGAACAATAGAAAATAAAATAACGCAAATATCGTCACTCCATCCATACAAAAGACCTTTACTCATTCCTTTTAAACAAATATTACACCTCCTTGTTCCTGAGTAACCATTCCTTAACAAGTTTTTAAAAAAGTTCCTTCTTTGTCAACACCAGTTATATTCAAAGGTAGGGAATCAAAAAACTTAGGGCCAAGATAAAGAAATGATTGGCAAAAAATTTCATTTATTGGTTTACGTATAGAAATATTATAATTTGCTCTTATATACTAGAGTATAGAATGCATTTTTTATGTTCTCCACCACGGTCTCCATTTTCGTTCCTATCACTCGTTCAATCAATACTCTACCAGTTAATTGTTGGCCTCGTTGGCGGCTGGGTGAAGTCATTTGCCTACTAATTCAGGACCTCGGGTTCGAGTCCAGCCAGGGTGGATTTTTCACCTCCCATGGCATTGTTCTGAGTGTTCAACCATCATTATATGCTTCACTTCTCGATGTAGAATTCCTATTGTACTGTTTTCGAGGACATTGAAAATAATTGCCGGCCCCGGTGGCGGCAGGTTAAAGTCCTCGCCTGCTATTCCGAGGGTCGCGGGTTCGAGTCCCGCCTGGGTCGGTTTTTCGAATGCCCAGAGCTTGGGTGTTTCTGTTAAGTCGTGGTTGTTCGGCTCCTGAGAAACCTGATCACAAGCCAATGGCTTAGCGGGATTGCAGGGGCATACGAGGAGGGGAGAGTAAAAAACCTACGAAAGTCTACTCATAGATAGAGCTAATGTACTAAAAAAAGGGAATGCAAGAAGCAGATAAAAAGAAAGAAAATTGGAGCTGATATGCAAAAACTAATGTTAAATAAAATATTTATAAAATAAAAAATCAATAATTAAAAAAGTAGTCATGATTAATAAGAATAGGAAAAATGATTAAATACGGATAGAAGAGGAAAGGACCAGATGAAACACTTCACAGAAAATAAGAACCAGATGGCACACACTGAGCGAGTAGAGGGAAAAGTCACAAAAGGCTAAGGGACAAATGCATAGAACAAATGAAGAGGAAAGTGCGAAGGAAGAAACATCAGTGAGTAAGGGAACTAGCATTAGATATGGACGGATGGACGGTTGTAGTGGCCACGATGGAATCACCGGTTCCCGATCAGTCACCGAAGTTAAGCATCGTTGGGCTCGGCTCGAATTTGGAGGGGTGATCCTTCGATTCGTCCGAGTGCTGTTGCCCCTGTCTGCACGTGGCAGACAGTATGTGCGAAATGACCTTAGCCGTCGAAGAACGTTAAACAAAAATACTACTACTACTACGGCTGTAGTCAACCAATATTAGGACTGAACGGCAAATGATGGTGATAGTATATAGTGATTTCAGTCCTGACTCGTGTCGTACATAATGACCTTTAGACACACTCTTAACCTACAATTCACTTTCATTATCCTCTTCCAATTTCCTTTCCCTATTCTCCCCATTTTCACGGCTGGTGTCGAAACACCCCCTGCCGCACGCCTCTGTTTCAGCTCGCAGGCTAGTACGTATATATCCCTGAAATTAAATTTCTCCCACTTCTTGGAAAACTTTAGTGGGTGATACTCCGGGAAAGTTTTTTAGGTGGCCGGAACCTCTCAAATATTTGAAAAGAATTGTAAGAATCAGTCACGACGACGAAATTATTTTTAGACGCAATTTTATAAATATCCTTTTTTTAATTAATGATAAAATGGCTCATGTTTTGACTTTCAAAACTTGTGGTAATGAAAGAAAAGCGTAATGAAATAAACGAAAATCATGTCATGATTTTACTACTAATATACATTTTAAAAATACACTTTTATTACCTCTATACTTTGCATGAGTAATAGCATATAGCATGGTGTACTTCTTTCATAATGGTGGTACTATTCTGTGTTTTACAGTGCCCCGGATAGGGCGATGGGGAGAATATAGCACTAATTTAATGTAACCGTTTCTTATTTTATCTTGGACATGTTTATTCTAATTCCATTCTAAGGTCAATTTTGGTCCATTAGTTTCCATAGACTTCTTTCGCATATTGGGTTCTCATTAGACCAAAATCACTACATTTTTAGAAGACGTTCGTAAAAATACTCTTTGTCACTTATGAAATTGGATTTACGTGTCCATTGAAAGGCATTCATTTTCTTGCACGTTACTTTAAGAGCTGATTCAGGAAAATTAAAATGGAAGTTTCCAATTTCGAGGTACATATTTCCTTATTGTACCTATTTCCCCCTGCATCAATTGCTTCCTGAAGCGCTTCGAAAATAATTTTCATCTATCCATTCTTAGCTTACGATGCTTGTGGAGGTAATTGAATCTTCGCCTGAGGTACGTATAAATTCTTTCATTTGAGATCTGGAACGCATTCACCTGTGATTGGTAATTCCTGCCGTAGGTTACAAACACAAGTTTAAATTTCATGGGTATATTTATGCTTTCAAAAACCTTTCGATATATGTATTAATTTATCAACTATTTTGTGTAGTGGCCGAGTTTTTGTGACTACATTTTGTGGAAAAACTAGTGGCCGAGTTTTTGTGACTACATTTTGTGGAAAAACTGGCCCTATTTAGTCGATTGTGTACCGAAGGGCTGATAAGTTTTCGGGAGCAAATTATAAAATTGTTTTGGCTAATATTTTTCTTTGCACTTTCAGCTTCTCAGGTGGAAACTTTAGAAATCCATTTACACTTTGGCATTATTGTTTTTTATAAGATACAGTAAAGCAAGAAACTCTAAGGTTTGTTCAATATTCACAGAAAATTGTCTATTTTTTTATCTAGTGGTGAGAGAACGGTAACCAAGAAATAATGTTGCCTATTTTTAAGCTGAATTGCCTGAATTCATTTACATATCCCTCTTAGCCCTCCACTTTAGCATTTTCCGACCTTATCAGTGCACCAGCGGAAACATGACAGATATCAGTATTCGCCTAACATGAATCATTGCGCCGTGTAAATTTAACTCGTATCACGTACGCTACTTAATTTAGCATAAAAATATCCTGAAGAAAATAGCTAATAATATGTATAGTATAATAGTAGTATATAATATGTATAATAATAGTATGACAATATGTTTCACGATTATTGCATGCCTGGTATGGATTCGCGCCATGTCATACACCCTTGAGGAGGGTTGCAGGGTACCAAGTAGATACCATTCCCTTTTCAGATAACCAGTTTATGCCTTCATAATTCCTCAATTTGACATTTATCATGGTTTTTTTCATGCATTCCATCCATGCTATACCTCGGTAACTCTTCTCATACGTTGCTCCTTTCTTTATAATTTTCATGAGGATGTTATGCCTCAGCGTATTGCCAATACCTTTGTCTCTTCTGTATAGAAAACTTTCATCAATGATCTAATTTCCCCGAATTTTCAAGGTAATTCCTTCATTTGTATATCTCGGCCTGTTTATTCTTCACCAATATTCGATGATTTCACATGCAATAGCATTTCTTCTACTTGTGTCGTCATCCAAGATTCAATGCCAAGTACGGGCAAGCTCCATTCATATATTTTTTTGAACTGTTTCCTTACTCCCCAACTGGTTGTAGTGTACTCTTCTACTAATAGAATTCCTTCTTTGCCTGTAGTACTCGGCTGGCAACATCTATTTTCCTTGTGAAGTCTTTTCACATCAACCCAAAACGGCAATGAAAATACTTAAAAATTTCCTTAGGAAAACATCTACCCGGACTAGGAATTGAACCACTGGCCCTCCGAACATAAAGCTCCCTAAAATCCTTCCCAAAATTGTATAAGAAGCAGGAAGCCTGGTAGCGCAGTGGTCTGATTATTGGGCTGGAAAGCCAAAGATCCGTCGTACGATATGCGGTTCAGACCGAACTTTTCCTAAGGCAATTCCTCCGTCTATTTATCTTCTTCCATAACTAATAATATAGCTTTCCAAACAGCATAATTCATCCACTTCCTCCAGTTTTGCTAATTTATTTACATTTGAGTGAGAAATAGTGACCTTCAGAACGTGTACTGGTGAGGAAGTTGTATTTTCATTCGTACCATTGTGCATGTCTGGTATGATTTTCGATTAAATAATCAAGGGAAACAACCAACCAAAAAACTGTCCGACGATTCATTGCTGATTTCACAGCCAGAGGGTTAGTAATAACCACGAGGTAGTATGACACGCGCTGGTTTCAGCCAGTGAAGATAGCTAATAGGGGTGACTGTAATAGCTAAAGTAACTGGTCGAGAGCTACCAGGTCATACTGATGGCGAGTGGCATACTAGTAGGTATCGTATTAATTATGAAATTAAGTAGATCACCAGATACGACAGATATTATGCTTGACAGCTAGCATAAAAGCTCAGTATCACACGATGCTGTAGAGATATCACGCTCGCGAGCATCATCTAGACTTGTACTGGATCACGTATAGCGTGACGATGCGGGGTTTAGGAACCGCTCCCCTGGAATGTGTTCCAGTCCTCAAATCATTTAGCTCAGCAGATATGACAGCTGCCATGCCCTGCCAGCTAGCATAAATGCTCACTGTCACACGATACTGGAAAGATATCACGCTAGCGAGCATCATCTAACTTCTACTGTATCACGTATAGTGTGATGATGCGGGGTTTAGGTACCACTCCCCTGGAATGTGTTCCTCCGGTGCTCACGGGATCTCAACTCTTTTCTGGGATCCGAACCCGAGACCGGCTCGGATTTAAAATCCGCCGCTCCTCGCCGGACGAGAGAAAGAGCATCCATCCTGACGGGGAGGGACATGGAGTGAAAGGGAACCGGGATGATGCATGTACGAGGCGAGGGTGGATGCAGGGAAGAGGAGGTTGGCGGGGGGCGGGAAGTCGTATGCGCTCCGGGGGGATGGGATTAGAGTGATGGAGGAGGACGCTTGAGGTGTGTGGCGGGAGGTGTGTGGCGGGGGCTGAGGGGGACGGACGGAGGTCTGCCGCGAGCACACTCACGGAGCACATCTTCGCTTTTCCTATCGAGTCACACGTCGACATGGGCGCCGTTTCTTCCCCACTCCACGCTCCTCGTCTCGCACAACTCCATCCTCCCAACCCCCCACCCCCCTCCCACCCGGTCGTTTCCGGTCTCAGGTTCGGTCACTAGCTGCTCGGAGGAAGAGCAGTGTCGTTCCGGGGCGCCCCTTTCCTCCCTCGACCCGACCCTTAATCTCGCCTTCCACCCTTGGGCACCCCCCTCCGCTTATCTCTCCCCGCACTCGGACTCCCCTTTATGGCTCAGGCAGGCGGCCACCATGCCCCCCCTCCCCTATCCTCCCTCCCCTCCACGCCCCCAACCCCCCAAGACCCCCCCCCCCCAGTCCACCACTCCGCCGCCCTGCCGGAGATGTACGGGCAAGGCACATTGCACCCGATGGAACGCAATATGTCTGCAGGGAGAGGCAATAACCATTAGGTTCGGAAAACTGCCCATTCCGATGACACGGCCAGCGCAAGGCGAATATCAGGAAATTTATATTGTAGACTTGAGGCAGGGATTAGGGTATGGGGCAGGGGGGGATTTTGGTGTGGGGAGCAAGCGGATTTCTCTCCCTCTGGGTGTTTGTGAGGGGGTCGCGTATGGGTGCGGGGAATGCTGGGAAAAGGCCTCGTGCAGGGGGTGGAGCGTGTGTGTGAGGGAGTGGCGGAGAGGTCTGGGAAGGGGCATCCGGAGAATATGAAGAACCCCCTGACCGCCCCATTGCCCACCCATCCATCTTGACCAGTGGGGAGAATGGGGGAGGGCCTCATCGATTTGTATGCAAGCTAACCTCGGGGGGGTCGCGTGGATCAATTTAGGTCGCAACCCCGCCACTTGTACGTACTGGCCTCCGGGGGTGGCCCGCCCACAGTCTCTCCAACGCCTCCGCCGCCTCAAGACACCACCCGCCTTTTGTTAACCGCCCACCCTCCCCACCGCGGGCCGTAGGGGGCGGCGCTGATGGAGGCGGGGGCATGCGACACCTTTCTGCCCCCGCCGCGGCCTCTCCGACCGTCTCCGTGCCCTTTTCCGGGATGGGCTTTAAAAAGAACCCATCTCACCCCACCCCGTCCCGGAGACCCTTCGCCGGAGAGCTCCTCCGGTGAAAGGCCCATCCGGCAAAAAACCCATCCCATCCCTCGCGATTTTCCCGGCGATCCGGAATCAGGAAAGATGAGTGTCGTGGGGGAGAAGGAGATCTCTGGTATTGGGACGGGGTCAGAGGGAAGGTTGCACGGGAGATGTGACCCTCCTCCACCTCCCTCGACCTCCCCACCCGCTGCCCAAAGAAGATAGCATTAGTTACACCGCAAAACGGCTCGTGGGGAGGATAGAAGGAGAGTGCCGTTCGGAATCCCAATGCGAACTGCCCGGCTGGCCGCTGGCCGCTGGCCGCCAATTTGGCCGCGATCGCCGCCTCGGTCCCGCTATGTATTTATAATATATGTGGATCCGTCTCCATTAGGTGGCGGCGGAATCTCACGGATATTAAACTTTAGGAGGACGATTACTCGGGACGCTTACCCCACTCTTTCCACACATCAGCTCCCCCCATCAAGTCTCCCCAAACCTTTTTGCTTCTTCTTCTCTCTCACCATCCTTCCTTTTTTTCCCTACGGACAGTAGATTCGGATTTGCAGCATCGGCCATCAATTCCATTACAGGATAGGGAGTTCGGATGGGTGGGGATGAGATGGCCCTTGCCCGTTCCCTCGCAGACGTGCAGTATGGCCCCGCACCCACCTCCCCCTCCTCACTCCGATCCACTGGGCTATTATCCGCCACGACCCCCACGAGAGAGAGAGAGTCCCTCCTCACTTCGTAACCCCTGCGACCCCTCCCGCCCGCCTCTCCCCCCATCTCATAGGGAGCCGGGCAATCACGGCACATGCCTCCCCGCTCACACACGCTATAGAAGTCGGACTCCTCCAGCAGGGATACCACGGTTGCGGATTTGACCGGGCCTTTCCAGATCCACACCTTTCATTGCTTTTCCCGGTGTGTCCTTCTTCTAGGTTTCCCTCCCCGGGTTGGGTGTGGAGAAATTGTTGGGTGAGTGGGCTTGCCGATAAGCTTACTATGTGTAATGATTAGGGTGAAATTAGAGTATGCTTTTACGTGTTATTGTGTTGTTTGAATATCAATCGAATGGCAATTTACACCATCTACAGTATTACTACTTGGTCGCTCAGTAAAGTATGACTTTTTTTAATTGGGGAGGAAAGAGATTGTAAAGATTATATTTATCTTACGTATCGGTACTTTTACGCCGGTGAATATATCACAGCCATTTTTTTTATTATATATAACCACCGAAAACAGCACATATTGGCCTTTACATCGGGGTATATTAACAATCAACAACGGACAAGCACAATCAACCATGTCTTGGGAAATGAAAAATTCTCCCCAGGCGGGATTCGAACCCGCGACCTTTGGGTTAGCAGGCGAGGACGTTACCCCGCCGCCACCGAGGCCAACTAGACTTTTCTACATGTCATTGCGTATTTCACTCTGATTAATTGATTCCTGAAAACTACTTCGCATCACGTTGCGACTTATTGTATTTATGTGCCCAACATATCCGATGTGTAATTATCAGGGTAAAATTAGCGAGTGGAATCAGAGGAAAATACCTACTCTACACAGTATTTATGAAAAAATATCGCAACGGATGCGATGCAAATGGTGTGTTCCGTCTCTCACGCCTGAGTAATCTAAATCTGGTCTTTGATTGGCTGCCTTCATGCATATATTTTTGCGTTCTCACATCTGGACGACTATCACTTCTACATGCTCACCGTATTTGATTTATGCTTTTGAATCATTAACAACTGCGCCTTGCGAGGTTGAATTAACGAAAACCTTCAAGACGCGGGTATCTGCTACAGAACAGTAGAGAAATGTATGGTTTTAAAGAAGAAATGTTCAACAAGGATGACCATGCTAAAAAGAAAAAGAAAAAAACCTATTGGGAGAAATACAAAAGGTAGAAAAATACAGGGGCAAAACAGAGACGCTAGACTTAGACCCCCCGAAGCAAATTTCTGACTACGTGCCTGGGGCAAATGGAAAGTAAAGGAAGGACAGCATCGAGGTAGAACATATTGAGGAACGATTGCGACAACCGACGCCAAGAGTAGTTTGAGTCAGTGGGGGCTGTTTATGCGAAGTGACGCTATCCTTGGGCGTCAAAAGCTTAAAGAAAAATGTCACATTCAATTGTGGAAAGCCTGACGTATTTTGTGGTGAGTCCTGATGATAACAGAACGTTGTATTGAATGCATAACCTAATATTGGCACCAACGGCTCGCGGTTTATTTTTATTTTTATTGTGTACCAGCAACCTGAAAACAGCCTCTTTGGCCGTTATATCGGGCGTCTTATAACCAACAACATCGAACATGCACAAACAATCATGTCCTGGGTGTTGAATAACCCACCCAGGTAGGGATGCCACCCACCTCAAACCCGCGACCCTAAGGATGGCAGGCGTGGACCTCACCGCTAGCTGGATCGAGATCGTCCTTTTCATCAAGGTCCCCAACCTTTTTTAACAACTTTTGCAATTTTGACAGTAAACAAATTTTTTAAAAACAAAATACATTTTAAGAATAAATTCAGCTTTCACGTTTCAAAATTGCAAGTTCAAAGAGTGAAAACAAATTGAACACCAAACTTTTAAACATGAGCGATCAGTTCTTATGCGCCAAACACCGTGACTTTTTGCAAGTAAATTTAAGTAAAAGTACATTTACGGTGGCAAAATTTATTTATGCATTTCAACAAACGTAGGAATAAAGAAGCTTTCTGGTGCATTTCAATACTTTAAATTCCGTGTCATTGTTTAGAAGATAGAGCATCACAAACTCGGGTATCCCCACTTGTCACATAGTGAAAACAACCTTTTCTCCGAGGAATATCTGTTTGCTTCGGATAATATAATTTTTGAATTTTATATAGGACGTTTGAATAGCGTTGCAAGCTTACAATCGTGGACGATTTTCATCACACTACCGATATCCATCGCCTTCAAACTTGCGAGGATCCTGTGCTATCTGCCAACGTAATGTGCTAGGCTCATGGACTAGTGACGTCTCTACTGTCGAGAGGTATGAAATGGTATCAAAATAGAAACATGTCCAAAGGAAGAGTTATCGGGGGCTGGTCTCAAACTGCTCAGAATTGGTAGACAACAATGGACAAGTAATCCTTCCCGAGAATACCAAACCTGTGAGTTATGACCGGGCTGCTACACTTGTGGATTTGAATAAAGGGCCTTTCCGGAACCCCGCCCTTCATTGCTTTCCTTTTCTAGGTTTCCTCCCCTGTATTTTGGCGTGGAGAGGTGGGTGGGTGTGGCAATAAATCCTCCGGCCTCGTGAGGAATAAACGCGGTCTCGGTCCCTGGTTATCAGTCGTTATCGGGTTATAATTTTAATGACTCATTCTGTTCCCGAGATGAATGTTTTTCGATAAAAAAAATGTTTCCTTCGTTGAGGAGCGACATCAAACATTTTATTTCCTGGAGCGATAAATTTACATGCTTTCGTGATAATTTATTGCTTCTTTAAGGAAATAATAAGCGATCGCCAGAGATTTTTCTCGGTTTGATTCATTAAGTTGTACTTGAATACATTGGTTAACCATTGACATCCGCTCGTATTGCAGAATGTTATAACGAGGGGAATGCCTCAGGGAATAGGCTTTATTGAGCTTAAGTGTCAAGTGGTCAGTTTTCAATATTTGACCAATTCTTTATATTATAATTTCCGAAGCACGTGCATTAATTTAAAGAGAATTTCACTTGACTAAAACTTCTTAACTTGGGAATAAATTTGGTAGAAACTTGCCGGAGTAAACTGCTCCTTTGAAAAGTATTTTGTATTTGCTGATGAGCTCTTCTCGGGTTTCCCACTAGGTTAGGCTTTCTATGATTACCGACATTTCGGCAGGAGACTTTCCTACCATTTTCAAGGCTCTGGGTTAGTCATCCAGGGCCTTGAAAATGACAGCAAAGTCTCTTGCCGAAACGTCGGTAATCATGGAAAGCCTAACCCAGTGGGAAACCCGAGAACAACTCACATCAGCATCATTCGCCGGGAAAGCCTGAAAACATTGTTTGTATCTATTTATTTTTCAGATATCAATGAGGTTTCAGATGATACTCACTGCTGTGATCATTAATTTACTGTAGCCAAAATAGCTCCTCTGTTCGATCACTCAGAAACTTCACCTATTATACCCCTAAAGTGGTTGCATATTAAGAGAATGTGGGGGGTACGTTTTGAGAAATAAAGAGTAAATTTCGTCTTATCTTATTGCGCAAAGCCTTACTTAGGTTAAACATTTCACATCAACAGAGTCTATAATTTTGTCGCAATGCATGTGGAAGAAAACATAAATAAGTGTTTTATTCCACCTGGAAGCGCCAATTTTTTATTAACCTATTCTTTTTCCACCCAAGTGTGTACAAATGAATGATTACTTCAGAGATTGTCGTTCTATTCCGTGACTAGTGCTCATTTTTGTGCCGCGTAAAAGATCATTCGGAAAAATATGCGTCGCTCAGAAAATCCACGGTCCAGGAGCGGGTAAACCCGTCCGATTTTACTTTCCGCATCGTCTTCTTATTTCGGGAGTAAATATACTTGGCGCCTCTTCGGGGGTTTTGGGGAGGGAGGTGAGTTTGGGGGAGTGTTAGACGCGGGTCGGCAGTCCCTCGGATCCACACGCGACATAATCCCCCGCGGAGTGATTCGCCGGGGGGAGATAGGCGCGGTGCGCGGATAAGGCAACTTGCGCGCAGACGGGCGGTGACGCTTCCTTCGAAGCCCCCCCTGGGGTGCGCAAAGTGACTTCGCCCGCACCACCGCGGGGAGATCGGCGGCCCCTGCAATCGAGGGGGACGGCGGGGGGAATTGGGGGGGGGGGGGTCCTTCCTGCCGAAAGCTGGCTTGCTTCCCTCTCCCACAGGTTTTTCACACACCCCTCCTTGCGTGCTTCGGTATTTTCCTGCCAAGGGTTTTTTTCATCTAGGATGTCAAGCTACATTCAAAGCCGTATTCAAAGTTTAAACACGTAAATATCTTTTTCACGCTTATCTTATGATGTCCGCAGATTATTTGAATATCTTCGATCGAGCACAAAAACAGGACTTTGCCTGATATTCATTTGATAAAAATGATTGGGTGCGTGCGATTCATCAAGTTTATGTTTTTTTGCGGATCTGGTTGCGCATTGCATTGTTGTTATGATTCAGCTAATCAGTACGGGTTCAGGCAATATATAAAACAGTAGCCGTTAATCCAGCCAATGAATCACAATTTTTGGAATAGTAAATGGAAACAAAGTACTTTATTAAAGTGCAGCGTAGCTTTCGCACTCGATATGAATGATCTACTATTTCATAAGCACATAAAATTATAGTTGTAGGTCTATAAATAACATTTTGTTTTGAGTTCCAAGTTACTCAGATAATTAACAGGCATACTGTTCATTGATGCATATATGTGTTCGTGGAGATATTATTCAATACGAAGAGTTAATAATAGTAATCTTCTTTCTGTCTATGATACAGGTGGTCCTCATCATTTTTGCAGCATATACGTTTGGTCTGCTGCATCATTTGCCTGCTTTTCTTCTGGACAAAGTAGAAAAGCGTTATGAATTTACTTACGTTTTTATGTTACAATTTTGTGAAACATATGTTGAAAAAGGTCGCGCAGTTATTATATAAATATGATCTGACGCAATTACTTTGCTATAATTATTTTGACGAGGGGCTTGGTTGGATGAGGTTACTAGGTCTCAATCTCTCGCCGATGGAGACGATTATCTACCCATCTAGCTCTACTCTGCTTTCCTCCACATTTCCCTAACATCTCCACCGTCGCCAGCCTCATTTCGTCACCCCGCACCAACTCCACATCCACCGCGCTCTTCTCCCACCAGCCACCGCCCACCCCTCGAGACTCCCGCCACCGAACCCCCGCCCTCCCTTCAAAGTCACCCCCTCGCCCCCGCTTTTATCCTACCATTATCTCCTCGACGTCATTATCCCCCGCCTTAACATCTTCCCCGCAGCCATTGCTAAACGCTTCATCTCTCCTTTAACGTCTCTGCCCCCTTACGTTTTATACGTCCACCCCGCAACAACATCGACTTCCATCCGACATCCCCCTGTCTCATCGCCTCCTCCGCACTCTCCTTATATCCTTCACCCTCCCGCCTGCTTTTATCTTTATGTTTCAGCGCTTCTACGCCCCCCCCCACCCACCCAGGGGGGCACCCCCATCTTTCCTCCTCAACACGCAGCTCCAATGTCCTCCTCCCGCTCTCGGCAAGCTGATAACTTTCTCCACGGCTTTCTCGCAACATTGCTTTCTCCCCTCCCCTCTCACTCCCCATTTCCTCCCTCGCGTCTGTCTCACATATTTATGTCTAATATCTTCCTCCATAATTCTCGCCACCGCACCAACCCTCCCCTAAAAACGTTCCCGAACCGCCCACATAAGAATTTAATCCTCTCCTCTCCCCCTCCCTCTCAGATTTATCCCGTCCTTTTATTTATCATTTCCCTTCCGAAAAATCTTTTATTTTTCCCACTTCCCTCCTCCCCGTCCTTCTCCTCGTCCTCCAGATGTTGCAGACTTATCAGTTCTCCGACCGTCGTCAAAGCTTTCTCTCCTCAAACGCCTCCTGCCACCCTCCCCCCCCCCACCACTCTGCACGCGCTCTTCGGAAAAAGAAAAACCACGCCCGTGCACGACTCCACGTCTCTCTCTCTCTCGCGCTTTCCCCGTGCTGCTCCTCCTCCCCATCTAATTCTGCACCCCACCCCCTGGCCCTAGTGTCGCATCACACCCCACCACCCACCCAACCCAACCTCTAGAGTTTTCCCTCTATCCTTCCTCAGACCTTTTTCGGTCAAGGGTCACAAGGCCCTTGCATGCTGCCACCCAGTTGCCTACGTTATCCTCTTCATTCGCGGTCACCGTTCAATCCTTCTCCATTCTCCCTTCCTTTGGTGTGCAAACGTGTTAAATGCACATCGTCTGCATCTACATGCTACGTGTTCGTGAAATTCCTCTGACAGTTATTGGCAGGATTTTGCTACTGATTTCACAGTCGTAATTTCCTTATGAGTAAAGGTAGACACCAGGGGGAAGAAGTTTTCCATGAAAAAGTCATTTGAATTGACCGGGATTCAAACACAGATCTTCCCATTTCCGGTCAGGTGCATTAGGTAGTCACTCCACCTAAGGATAACTGTAAATAAAATATAAGTGCACCAAGAGGTCAATTACTTTTTTACAAGAGGCCAATTACTTCACACTGACATTTCAACTTCAATTGAGAAATTGGCGAAATCCACTGGGAAAAACGGTAGCCTTGCATAGGGCTGGGCAAAATTTCAATATATTGAGTATAACTCAATATTTTTTTAATATTGAGTCTCAATAAATATGATATTGATGTGGGTCAACATTCTGTTCCTCAATATCTCAATATTCTTTATTGAGGTTTGAGCTCAATATTCTTTATATATTGAATTTTGAGTTCGTTTTTATATTGACGTTTTCCATCTTTCCGTGGGTGCCAATCGAGCAGTTAACGAGCGCGGCGTTCCCTCCCTTCTCTCGTCCAAGCCAAGCCTCGGCCACCACCGAAACAGTTAATAAGTTCCTAACTATACGCTACTCCACGCCCCCGCAGAGGACAACAATGGCAGTCGCATTGGGTGTTGGAGTGGTAGGGGGCGTTCAGCAGTGCTCGGGAGTTGGCTCGTGAAACGGCCGGAGACCTGGGGTGTCATTCTGTAATTCGTCGGTTCCGTACCTATCGGTTGGGCTGCCTAACCAACCGACCGGTTGAGATTCCGTACCGACTTGGGCTCAGCCACCGACGGAGCCTATTTCAGCGATTCTGTATGCAAGTCGGTGCCATTCCAGTCGGTTGGGTAACTCCTCCCACTCAATGCTCCCCCCTCCTCCCAATTTTCCGAGTGTTTCCGAAGCTGAGGGTCACATGCTGTATTCCCACCAATGGAAGACGATAGAAGAAACAAATGACTATCGGAAGCCGCCTAGTGCTCTCGGGGTTGAAAACAACAACAGAAATCAACGATGTCGAAAGGAGAATGATCGTATATTAATTTATGTAAATTTTGAGCGCTACAATGTGTATTTGACAGTTAAAATAAGTGAATTATACTTAAAGCACATATCTAGTATCGTACGTGAGAATATGAAGTGTTAACAAAAGACGTTGAGTGCTACGAGATTAAATGAAGTGTGCGAAGTGAGAATGAATCAGCTGTGATCGTTTGAATCCAGAAATAACTTTCAAAATTTCAATTTAACCTGTATATTGATTGATTCTATTTATTAACTCGTGTGATTGAGATCCGACGTTTAACAGCGTTTTGCATTTGGAATTTCTAGTTGCAGTAAAGGCATTACGTGTACTACCTATATAGTATTTAATCTTCCAAAGATTGATAGAATTGTACGTTGAAATAAATTGAACAGTGGCGTGATATCGAAAATAGAAAATCCGTGTATGTATTATATATTGTAGGTATGGTATTGAAATATTCTTGTAGGTATATTATTCTATATTCGCGGTTTTAGGACTGTGAAATTGCTGCGCGCTCGTGCCATGAAACATTTATTATGTAATTTCGTGGAGCAAAGTTGAATGTAAAATGAATTTAATGAGTGATAAATAAATACATATGGTGAATGAAATTTAAGTTGAGTGTAGAAGTAAGTACATTTGCTATTACCACTCTTGGTTATTGTACGTGTACCTATTTGTAATTATAGTGTTGTCACCACACCATGGTGTTGTCCAACACATTGTTTCAACATTATTTGGTGAATAATCTGAAATTTATTATGATAGAGTGATGATTAACAGTTCAATGCAAAAAGATTCATAAAATATATCTCCTCAACTACGAAAATAGAGGCCGGAAGCGAACAAACATCAGTATAAATACGAACTTTCGTTACCCTGGCCCAAAATCGGGGGATAACATAGGTAACGCAAATGTGCGAAATCGCCTATTTCCTGAAATCAGAAGCTACTTTAGTACGTAATCTAGTTAAGTAAGTGACTGCATACACAATGTAAGATTATTATATGAAAACTTTCAACGGGAATCATCCATTTAAGAATATCCAAACCGCAATAATAGGCATTCACCGCGGACAATTTTTGGCAATTGTTATGATAAATATTCCGGAATGCTGAATAGCCTAAATATGGTGAAAATTACGTATAATTTTTAGTGCCAAATTGTAAAACATTTTTAACAGCCAAGAGAATACAATGCAATACTACGGAATTCTAGTTGTGTAGAAGTTTCTCATATAGATCATCTCCTTTATGACCTTAAATTCATCGACTTTTGCGTTTGCTCTCTTAAAAACAAATTACGTCGCTATTACATCCATGAATATATGTTTAATCATTATTACAAGTATCAAATATCCCATTTCAGGCTAAAAATCCAAATTAATTATCGATTTGCTTCGGTGTTTCTCAAGCAAACCGACTGATTCTCTACCGCACCGACAGCTTTTAGGTGTCGGTGCGATCCACCGATTCACACCGACTGGAGCTCGCCGGCGCACCGATCAGGTGCGTACAGAATCGCACGGGTGCTCTCTCTCGTCGGTGTGACGTCACATCCGACGAAAAGCCTACCGTACCGATCGGTTTGGAGTTACAGAATGACAACCCCTGAACACTGCCGAGCATAAAGATAGGAACTGTCGCGGCGTTGGTGCAGGGCTCAGCTCTGGCTTCATCCCACAACACCGCTTGCTGGTGGAGCACGTTGTTCGTTCAGTCCATGTGTTCAAGTTAGTTTCAAAGCGTTTCATCATGTTCGTCGCTAAGCGTACAGCAGTAATATGGCGATATTTTAAAGATACTGACCCGCCTAATCGCGAAAAGGCGAAATTCACTTTGTGCCAGAAGATACTGCCATGAAACAACAGTGGCACATCGAATGCTGTGAGTCACTTAAAGTCGAGGCACCCACTGACCCATTCCGCATGGCTACAAGCTAAGTTACAACAACAGAGGAGAGTAAATCAGGAATCTCAAAATGAAGACGATCCTGATCATGGAATTCCGAAGCTGTCACGGTTCGCCCGAAAGTACCTAGTGATTTCTGCATCTAGTGTTCCCTCAGAAAGATTGTTCAGCACCGGAGGAAACATTATTACAGATACAAGAACTTCATTAACTGGACACAACCCCGAAATGCTCATTTTTATCTCCAAAAACATTGAGCACTGCCCTATCCCAATGTAAATACAGCTCAGATATTGTGCTATATCGGCACAACTATTTTTGTTATTGAATTCACACTATTTTTAATTTGTATTTTAGTGATGCATTTAAATCGTGACATCTCAACATGCACAAATGCTATGTGTTTTTTTCGCTTTTTCAATGTCAATATTCAGTTATTGACCTCAATATTTCAATATTGATATTGTGATATTGACCTCAATATCTCAATATTGATTTTGAAATACCGACCTCAATATTTATATTGAGATATTGAAGTATTGATTGCTCAATATCTCAACATCAACGTCAATAATTGACGACTCAATTACCAATATTGACATTGAGGTCAATCTCAATACTTTTGAGTATTGAGTATTGATATTGAGTTTGGTTTAACCGCCCAGGCCTATCCTTGCATGCGGAGAGTTACTGCTATCGTACCCACGTCATGCCGCGAGCGACTCTTACTGACACCCCAGACCGCCAACTGGCGTGGAAGCATTCTTCCCGTAAACTATCACAGGAGGGTTTTCTGGTTGAGAGGCTGGGGTTGGTCTCTGCTGTGGAAGTCCCGTCCCGGCAAACCAACACAGCAAGGTGTTCTTTGACGAGTGGTGCCAATTGTTTACGGCTATTGGAGACTCCCTTTAATTTTTGTATAGTTTTAGGGGCTGTTGAATGTTATGAGGTTTTCCCGGCGAATATTTTGGATAAAGTTTTCTTGCTTTTCCCACCGGCTGATGATGCTGATCTGCACCGAAGTTTCGATGACGTATTCTGCCATCTTGTTCAGGTTGAATAAGGCAAGGCAGATGAACACAATCACCCAATGGGAAACGCATGAACTCTTCATCCTATTTCGATACTGTCAGACGTTGAAACTTTTCACGCTTGATTTTCTTTTCCAACCCACCATGAATTGTGAATGAGGTGAAAATTCTAAAAAAAAATATTAATTCTGTTTGTTTTAAATTTTTAAGCCCGTTTTCAAATTTATGTTTTACAACTAATGCAGTCGGTGCTGTAGGCGTTAGTGTTTAAGTACCAAATAATGTGTGTGATGGAATAAAGTGCATCAAGAATTTCTTAAAGTAATATTTACTTCATCTCATATATCAGCGTGTAAAAAGAGTGGCAGGCATTTTTGAAAACTCATTTTTCCATCGGTTTTACAATTAATGAAGTCAGTGCCGTAGACTTTAAGTCTTAAGTCACCAATTTGAATGTTCAATGGAATGAAGAATGTCGGTAATTTCAAAATGTAATACGTATTTACACTTCAGCATGTGGCGTTTTGGAAAGTCACTCTTTATCAAGATATATGCCCTCGCAAGGAAAGTTTTAAAAGCATTTCTTACATTTTATCTGAAGGGAATTCCTTTGAATATAATTCGAACTCTTCTATTATTTTATTTGTTCATCGTCAACGTGAGCGTGAGCTTAGGACGTAGTTTTATCGGAATTATTGAAATTTTCCCATCGGTCTAACTGTGACGGCAATATTGGTCATATTTTGTTTAGAAAATATCATTTTTAGAAAACACGCAAGACGTCGAAATTAATGGGTACCAACCTGAGAAATGGCTTGCAATCTTGATTAATTTTGGACAGCCGATTAATTACTGCCTCTCACCGTTTGCTCTTTCTACCCTCCAGCATCTACCGCACGCTGCCACAGCACAAATGATCCATCAATATCCACCGTTTGATATGCGTAAGTAATTCACGTACATTTTAGTTATTTATCACCATTTTTTATATTTAGATTGACAGGCTATAATTCCCCTCCCTCAGACTTTCCCCAACATTTCAAAATGTCTCCCTATTCGTCAATATTACACTGTGATTTATTTGGACTTGTTGGAATATTTTCTTTTTCAATGATGAATTATCGAGTGGATCTAATCCTGTCAGCTTTTTTTGCTATCTCGAATCTTTTGTTCTCTCTCCATCCATTATTTTTCTCACTTGTAGCCTGGAGGCTTTGCTCAATCGCCAGCTAAGTTAAGGGGCAAGGGATGAAATCCCGAGCCAGCGTTAGATGTTCTCCTGCTTAGCATTGCATTTTCTTCGTATTCGGCTAAATAATTTTACTCAAAATGTCCCAACACCAACAATGAGATTAAAATGGTAGCGTAAGATGTAAAATAGAGGGTAGGTGTCACAATCAGATCTATTACATTCTATTCTGTGGCTGGAATATATCAGTTGAACGTCGGCTTTCCTAGTCCACAATAATTTGACTCGGTTTTTCCGATAACATTCGACTTTCATTTGAAAAATTTGGTTGCAATAAACTGCAAAACTTATTTTTACCTATCATCATGGGTACTTTTGCGTTAGCAGAAATTTTCTAATCACTGCTCTAGAGTTTGTGCGCGTTTCACTGCGATAAAATACTGCCTGAAACGAAAAAAGCACATGCTTCTCATTACGTCGTGACTTAATCATATTTTTATGCCCGTCATCTCCGATGTGCATTAATTGGGGTAAAATTATCATGTAAACATATTCTTGATGGTATTTATGAAAAAATGCCTCAGTGAATGCGCGGCAAATGATGTGTTCCATCACTCAATCGAGAGTTATCTAAACCTGTTCCTTGATTGGCTGGCTCCGTGCATACACATCTGTGTTCTCATTGTTTAACGAGATTGATCACTTCATTTTCCCTGCATTTTATCAAGTCTATTGCGCTGTTTTCAAGCTTTCTTTGGGAAGTTGTATAAACGGAAAGTTTCAATAAACGAATTTTGAATTAATAATATTATCTTAGGACTAATGTGGTGTGTCTTAATGCATGAGGAAAGAAGAGCTCTAGTTAGGTTTTCATTAAAGAACGTTTGGGCAATTAATTTTAAGTTTTGTACATCATTAACAAGGCTTGACAGAGCTTGGAAATGTTTTAAAACAACGAAACCGGTCGCAATAAATATATCTCAGTCGAAAACTGTTAATAGTTCTACTTTCGGAAACAAATTTGGGTTACAAAGAGGTAGATTATTTTCCAATCATGAAGCAGAGGAGGCCTACAGGCATTATTTTGGTATAACATTAAAGGGAAGTTTATTGAGAGACATATGAAATGTATAAGATAGCGATGGCTAAGGGAAATTCCCGGGAGGACAACATGGAGAAAGAACATGCTGAGGAAAGTTGTGACAATCAATGCAAACAGTCGATTACGGCTACGGAGGACGATTGTATATGTAATGACGCCACGCGAGAGTGGAAAGAGCTAAAGAAAGAAGTTACATTCACTCATGTAGAACCTGAAACATGGTGAAATAGTTTGAATACTGGTGATAAAATAATATAAAGCTATGACATTTTCAGGCATAACCCTATACATATTGGCATCAAGGGCTCGTAGTTTAGCGTTACTTCATTTGGGTTACCGACTAAAGCAATTGAGGAGGCACTTGGTAGAAACCATTGTAAAACTAAATCAGTCTAAGAAAATAAAAAATCCGAGTTAAGAGTGGGTGTAAAATATTAGATGATGAACATTATTTTTCGGGTAAAAGGGTGAAAAACACATGCCCGTCAATATTTTCACTATCTGTTCCACAGGCATTTTGTCTCTCTGACAACTTATACTCACCCATTTTAGGTCTGAATATTGGAAATAGAGCAATATATTTTGTCACCCCTTTTAAAGTCATTTACATTGTGGGGATACATAGTTTTCTCCGCAAAGCCATGCAAAGTGGTCTCTCATTCTTAAACCTTCAACTTGGGTATGTTCCTGGGATGTGTGACATTAGGCAAGTAGGCATTTTTACTTTAGATGAATAATTCACATGTATTGCAAGTATGCTGCACTAACCGTTGCCTGGCCGTGGGTGTTCAGCAAAAACCTTAATGCACTACTCCATTCCCCCCAGAGGACGCGCGAGGCAGTCGGATCTGGAGACGTATAAACGCGAAGTCGTCGACAAGTAATCCCAGCATCGAGGCTCCGCGCAACGCAAATTCAAGTACTCCTACCGGCCCGAGGAGCTTATAACTCTTTACTTCCTCACTGTTTAACATTTTCACCAACCGTCTTCCAACCCCGACTTCCCTTCTGTTTTCATTAGATTTAATTAAGTAAGTGGCCCTCAGGACGAGAAAGGTCGTGCGCTCCCTATATTAATGCCCTAAATCTGCCCGGGACTCGCCCGCTCTCTCTCTCCCATTCCTATTTCCCTGGCCCCCATTAACTCCGACCCATCTCGGGAGTCCTCTCCCCCTCCTCCCCAGAAACACCACTCTCCCCACCCACCGCCCCTTCCCACCACCCCCCCATCCTCCGAAACTAACCCACTCCTTCTCATTCCGCGAGACGTTATGTGTCTTAAACATGCCAAACATTTTCGGATCCCTCAGGAAACCTTACGGTGGGTGGGAGGGAGGGATTGGAGGTGGAGAGAGGGAGAGTGGTAGGTTTAACCTCTGTCGCCCCCGGGGGCAATCCAAGCCTCTTTGCTCTCTCCTCCTTCATTCTCACCCTTGCCACCTACTCACCCTCTCTTTGGCCCTGGCGGTGAGGAGAGCATTAGTTCCACGGCATGGCCGGGTGCGAAAATGGGAGAGTGGTGAGAATGTGTCGAGGGATGAGCGGGAGGGATGTGAGCGGGAGGGATGTGAGGGGAGGGAAGTGAGGGGGAGAGATGTGAGGGGGAGGGATGTGAGGGGGAGGGATGTGAGGGGGAGGGATGTCAGGGGGAGGGATGTCAGGGGGAGGGATGTCAGGGGGAGGGATGTCAGGGGGAGGAGCCAAACTTGGGATCTCTTGACCCTGTTCCTCCTCCCTCCTCCTACCTCCTACCTCCTCCTACCTCCTCCTCCCTCCTCCTATCTCCTCCCACCTCCTACCTCCTCCCACCTCCTACCTCCTCCTCCCTCCTCCACCCTCCTCCTCCCTCCTCCTCCCTCATCTCTCCTCCTATCTCCTACCTCCTCCCTCATCCCTCCTCCTAACTCCTCCTTCCTCTTCCTACCTCCTCCTACCTCCTCCCTCCTCCCTCCTCCCTCCTCATCCTCCTACCTCCTCCTCCCTCATCCTACCTCCTCCCCCCTCCTACCTCCTCCCCCCTCCTCCCGCCTCCTACATCCTCCTACCTCCTCCAACCTCCTCCCTCCTCCTACCTCCTCCTCCCTCCTCCCTCCTCATCCTCCTACCCCCTCCTCCCTCCTCATCTCTCCTCCTACCACCTCCTCCCTCCTCCTACCTCCTCCCTCCTCCTACCTCCTCCCTCCACCTACCTCCTCCTCCCTCCTCCTACCTCCTTCTTCCTCCCTCCTCCTACCTCCTCCTCCCTCCTCCTTCCTGCTCCTACCTCCTCCCTCCTCCTAACTCCTCCACCCTCCTCCTACCTCCTCCTCCCTCCTCCTACCTCCTCCTACCTCCCCCTACCTCCTGCTATATCCTCCCTCCTCCTACCTCCTTCTTCCTCCCTCCTCCTACCTCAACCTCCCTCCTCCTACCTCCTCCTCCTCCTCCTACCTCCTCAACCCCCCTCCTACCTCCTCCTCCCTACTCCCTCCTCCTACCTCCATCTACCTCCTTCCTCCTCCCTCCTACCTCCTCAACCCTCCTCCTACCTCCTCCTCCGTCCTGCCTCCTCCCTCCTTCCTCCTCCCTCCTACCTCATCCTCCCTCCTCCCTCCTCCCTCCTCCTACCTCCTCCCTCCCCCTCCTCCTACCTCCTCCTCCTCCCTCCTCCTACCTCCTATCTCCTCCCTTCTCCCTCCCCTCCTCCTTCTCCCTCCTCATCCTCCTACCTCCTCCTCCCCTCCTCCTCTCTCCTCCTACCTCCTCCTCCCTCCTCCTACCTCCTCCTCCCCCGTCCTCAATCCTCCTACCTCCTCCTCCTCCTCCTATCTCCTCCTTCCTCCTCCTACCTCCTCCTACCTCTACCCTCCTTCCTCCTCCTCCCTCCTCCCCTCCTCATCCTCCTACCTCCTCCTCCCTCCTCCTACCTCCTCCTTCCTCCTACTCACTCCTCCCTCCTATTTCCACCTCCTACCTCCTCATCCCGCCTCCTATCTCCTCCCTCCTCCTACCTCCTCCCTCCTCCTACCTCCTCTTACCTCCTCCTCCCTCCTCCTCCCTCCTCCCTCCTCCTACTTCCTCCCTCCTCCTTCCTCCCTCCTCCCTCCTCCTCCCCTCCTCCCTCCTAATCTTTCTACCTCCTCATCTCTCCTCCTCTCTCCTCCTACCTCCTCCTCCCTCCTCCTACCTCCTCCATCCTCTTCCTACCTCCTCCTACCTCCTCCCTCCTCCCTCCTCCTCCCTCCTCATCCTCATACCTCCTCCTCCCTCCTCCTACCTACTCTTCCCTCTTCCCTCCTCCTACCTCCCCCTCCCTCCTCCTACCTCCTCCTACCTCCTCCTCCCTCCTCCTACCTCCTCCCTTCTCCTACCTCCTCCACCCTCCTCCTACCTCATCCTCCCTCCTCCTACCTCCTCCTCCCTCCCCCTACCTCCTGCTACCTCCTCCCTCTCCTCCTCCTCCCTCCTCCTACCTCCTTCTTCCTCCCTCTTCCTACCTCCTCCTCCCTCATCCTACCTCCTCCCCCCTCCTCCCTCCTCCTACCTCCTCCACCCCCCTCCTACCTCCTCCTCCTCCCTCCTACCTCCTCATCCTCCTCCTATCTCCTCCTACCTCCTCCTCCCTCCACCTACCTCCTTCTTCCTCCCTCCTCCTACCTCCTCCTTCCTCCTCCTACCTCCTCCTCCTTCCTCCCTCCTCTTACCTCACGCACACACACTGAAGCCTTTTAACTCTCGGTAGTGTGCGAGCGCGTTGATGTGGGGGGCACTGTCGGATTTTTTGGGTTTTGTGGGGGATGGGTGGGTAGTGCTGCGTCGAGGTGTGTGCTAGAGGCGGAGGATTGGGATGTTATAAAAGGTCGGCAATGGCTCGGGGTTTCGGAGGGGGGGAGAGAGATGGGGTGAGGAGGATCGTAAAGGGATGAAAGCCTGACGCGGAATCGCGACCCCTCGTGCCCCCGCTCCCCCTGCTTCGCCCCACAAACATGTCACAACTTCACCTCCCCGAGGTCGTCAGGATCATAAATCAAGTGTTATCCCTGGGAACCTCTCCTCTTCCACCCTCCCGCCAGGCTGTCCAACCCCCCTCCTCCGCCCCTCTCCCCCACCGGAGCTTTCTATCAATCTCTACCCTACGTTCCCTCCCCCCCACGAGTCTCCTTAAGGGGTTCTGCCACTCCGCGTACATTGCAAGTAGAGCGGTCGACGCGCTGCTTCCTCCCGATCGCATGCCAGCCACCATCCTCACTCCCGTGCCACAATGTGGCCCTCCTTCAGGGCTCGCCCGCACTTGTGAAGCTGTCGCACCGCGGTTTCACTCGAACCCCGCCGCCTACGAGCAACAGTCTCTCTTCCCGTCTACTTCGCCGGTTGGGACGTCACTCTTTCGTTGCATTCCTTTAGCAGTATCGCTCGCCCCTTTTCAGAGTACCCTGTCGCTTAGTGCCGATGCATCTTGTCCAGGAATTTGTGTCAGATAAGGGGAAAGAAAGTAACAAAATTACACAAAAAATACGTTTAATCTCTTCCGACCTATTCACTAAGAAATGTTCGCCATTTGGCCACAATTATAAATAAAAACCTACAGGAGATGAGGAAATGAGACGAGAAAAAAGATCTGTTCTTACTGAACGTTTCGGACCGGTTGGTCTTTCCTCAGGGTTAGAATTCTACTAAATACACTAAAATTCCACACAAATAAATATGTATTCTATTCAGACCATTGTTTCAATGCTGTGCATCATAATCAGGTGAATATACATAGAATGAAGGTCTAACTGTTTACCTATATATGAGTCGTTGAGGGCAAACGTGGTGTAAGTCAGTATGTTCCATCTTTTTTTTAGGTGCACAGAAGCATTCCCATACATGTACATGTTTTGTTCATAGGTGGGGTGAGTATAGCTTCTGAGTTTTTCCACTATTAACTTTAGGTAATTGAGGTTCATTTTTGAATTGATTCTACTTTAAACCTTATTTTCCAAAGATGTGATATTTTTTAAGTGCACCATACTTGAACGCAACGGCGCATAGGAGGAATGTAGGTCCAATAGTTAACCTATATATATATATATATATATATATATATATATATATATATATATATATATATATATATATATATATATATATATATATATATAAGGCAATTCCATTTTATGGGTAATAGCAACAGTTGAAACACCGGTTCCCGATCGGTCACCGAACGGTCGAATTCGCCGTGTCTACGAGTGTCAGACAGTACGTGGGAAATGACGTCTACTTACTTACTAATGGATTTAGGGGAAGCAGTTGTATTTTAGTTTGACGTGCTTTGTCGGTTGGGGTCATTTCGCACGTACTGTCACTCGTATACACGGCCAATAGCACTCGGATGAATAGGAGAACCACCCCTACGAATTCAACCCGAAACCAACGATGCTTAACATCGGTGACCGATGGGGAACCGGTATTTCCATTGTGGCTATTACCTATAAAATGTATTTCCTTATATATAGGTTAACTATCGAACCTCCATTACTTACAAGCGCCTTTGAGAATAAAAATGGTGTACTTAATAAATATAACTTTTTGGAAAATAAGGTTTAAAGTAGAATCAAAACAAAAATTGACCTCAATTGCCTAAAGCTAATAGTGGAAAAACTTAGAAGCTAGACTCACACCACTCATTCACAACACAGAGTACATGCATTGGAATGCTTCTGCTCACCTAAACAGAAGATGGAAAAAACAAACCTACACAACGCTTGCTCTCAATGGCTCAAATATAGGTTAAAAAATAGGCTTCCATTTAATGCATATTCACCTGATTATGATGCACAGCATTGAAACCATGGTCGGAAAAGAATAAATATTTTTTATGGAATATCATTGTTTTATTCACCTTCAACATGAAGGAATTCCACCTATTAAGCCTGACACTGTCACCTTTGCCTCGGAACTCGATTTGGGGCTCGAAATGTTTCCAGGATTCAGGTGATGCGCCTTTTAAGGGGGATGAATATTACACCAGAATAGTTATCTTCAGACTGGTGGGGTTAACATCACCACAGTTGCATGATAGTAGATGAAAAAACCTTGTTCCACCATTCAGTGATCTAGAAATGGAGCAATAGAGAAACGCTTGTTTTTTAAACTGATACTAATGACATTGGAAAGGAAAAATCGCAAACTTCGCTAAGCGTGAGCTTACGCTGGCAAGTTACTTACTCAAGTTTCTTCTGCTAGAGCTTGTGGGTAGTTTTACTCGGACGAAAACTTTTCAAACGCCAGTGCAGAGACAGATTGGTTGTTATTTACATTGGCAACCATTAACTTCCGCAAACGACTTGCCGAAACCTTGTGTAGGTTAGGAAGTTTTGTAAGAGGACTTGCAGAGCAGTCTACACGTGGAATTTACGTCAAAAATCGCTTGCTGCAAGTTACTTGCGCAATAAACTTGCGAGTGTATATAAAAATAGAACATTTTCATTGAATCAGTACTCAACTCGACTTCCAACGCAGATGCACTTAAGTAACGTCGATACAGGCATTATTGGAAATTATACAATAATTTTATTTTATATTTTAGTTCTTTATATAAAACATAATACGACTAGAGTATGCAGCGTGGCTTGCGGAAGTTATTCCGGCAGCTATATTATAGAAGTCGTCCGACGAAATTATACGGAAATATGTTGTTTCTATATGAATGATGGACTCGGCGTGACAGTTTGACATCTGTTAGCAACAATTGTAATAATAAGAAACGTATTATTTCGCGTTTATAAGAAAATTTGTTCATATTTAATGGAATTATTACGAAATATATGTCATGTTCCATGAGACTAAAAATATCATTGAATTGCCAAAAATAAATAAATCCGTATGATTTTTCACTTTTATATACTGATATCACCAATGAGAACACGTATACCAAGGTTCACGTAAATCTCTGCATAAACAAATATCGCTCCAACCACCTTAATTACCTCTTCTTCGCCATCTTAGCTACTTCTTCACGGAATCCTTTTTCATTTGGGCGATTTTCCACTTCCATTCTCAAGAAGTACCTTTTCTCCGAATAATTTTTTTTCCGAAGCGGGAAAAATCCTATACATCCGTAATAATTGCGAAACGCACCTAAACACGTAATGATCACAGAAAGTACTGTTACGGGTAAGGGTTACGGATCAATTTCCATAGTAAATATTATTAACGTTGCTTATGAGTTCATAGTTTTTATATCTCATAAGCTAGATCGAAACCTGATATTCTGTTTTGACGAGGAAGATTCCCGAAGCCCCAAAAGTAGGAGAAGTGAGATTGATGTGTTTTGAAAGCAAGTTATGAGCTTCATGTGTTTGGTATTTGGATCCATTTCCATGTCAATCAATCCTAACTTTTACTTAATGGTTCACAATTTCGAATTCGTAGAAGGAATGGTAAGCCGAAGGTTTATGACGCCATTTAGAGGAAAAAAAGAGAACCCAAAACACTTCCCAGTGGTGGAGGTTAGCGCTAGATATACGTGCATAAGTTGGTTTAGTGATGTTGGCTGCGGGACTCGAGTCTCAGCTATCATGCAGCTACAATAATCCAGGTTCATATATACCTCCTTTGCTTGAGAGGCCATGGGTAATGAATGAATTTTAAATTACGATAATAACGTTAACTCTTTGTCTCTAGAGTGGGGACTAGAACTTAAGCATAATTAATGCACTGCAATACATTTCTAACGAAATTCCTATCACACGGATGAAGACTCGAGAAGAATTTATCCGAGTCAGATGAAGTCAAATACCTGGGAATCACCTTGGCTGCAGAATTAGCGTGGGGGAAACACATGCAAAACATTTGCGGTGCAGAATTAAAGAAATTAGGACTTATCTAGTGAATACTAGGATGATTCCCCAATGAAAAAGGGAAAGAAAGACGCTTATTTCCTCTACTTGGGCAACATCTCCAAAACGCCGTCATTATATAAATTAGTTTTCCACCTCGTGCCTGAAGTCTTAGTTGGGAATTCAGACTGTGTCCAACGTGTGAGAAGTTTGAATAAAACATCCTCAAAAATAGGCATCATCGAAGGCCACGATGTTTTTTAAGGAGGTTCCTCCGCGACTGTGTGAGTCAAAACAAATACTAAATTCCACATTTTTGACATTTTGTCAAAAAAATCCTGCTTTCACTGATCTAATGCATTACCTATAGAAACCCAAAAGTATGGTACAAAATATGCAGATTATTCCACGAATGTATTTTAAATGAGCACTTTTTTCCAGCCATAGGAGTCGACTGCAGCGCCATTTCCTACGAATTACAGCATTTTGACTTCAATTACTGCATTAATTCTTCAATTACTAGAAAAATAAGGTGGTAAGATGCCTGTGTTTTATTTTTATTCAATTTCTCTGGATTATTTTCTTCTTAGAGACAGTTTTCCACGAAAATGGCATTTGTATTTTATGGAAAAATACTATTTTTCCCCGTGTTTCTCTCATTCCCCCATTGAACACCATGTTATTTCAAGTTCAATTATAGAATAAAATAGCGTGGAAAGGTATCATTTTGTTGTTCATATCAGATAGAGGACAATTTTTTCTACAAGTAGACAGAATATGAATAAAATGGCATTTAAGTCATTTTACGGTGGAACCACCTTAAGTCTATTATCTTCGGTTAGTTTTCCCATAACCTGTTACAAGTGATTAATTAATTGATAAACCAATCACTTTGTGACATATCATTCCCTTTGCTTATCAACCGACGACAATGTGAATTTCCTATACCCTATACCATTTGGCGAAGCTTTTTACTCTGCTCTCAGAGTTTTGAAAACAAATGATTCCATTGATTGATTGATTACTCTTATCTGAATCCATTGTTCATTTTTCATCGAGCACATTATCTTGACAAGATTTCAAGTCGATGACAGCCTCAAAGAAATCCTTAAATGAGAGCGATAGTTCAGATGTTTCTTGCTTAACATGTAGAGATGCCGTCAAGAAGTGTCAATTGATATTCCCTCTTACGTTCCTTTCCTCTCTTCGAGATAGCAGTCTCCATTGTTTTTACTCCACGTGGTTTTCTTCGAAGTAGTAATCTTGTAATCAACAAATCACTTACTTGAAAGTGGTATGCGTATCATCGGTGCTCTTCTATCCATACCCTCGATGGCATTGGCCTGTTCTTCGATTGACATTTTTACGACTCAAGTGATATGTTAATTAGAATAAAGTTTCGTTCTTAATCACGTTGTAACTTATCAGCTTTATTGAAGGGCATTATCATCAAGCTACGATAATCTTCAGAAGTGACAAGGAAACGTCATTTCTATCTTGAACTGAATCATAATATTTCTAAAATTTTCAATTTCATCATCAAAATGATTAATGCAGAGAAGATAACTTTAGCAAAATACATTCTTCGTGTTGGCCCCTGTTATGTTGCTGGGGGAGTGCTAAGGATATTGAGTCAAACTTTTTCATTTGTGGGCGTTGAGGGGGTTGGCCATGAACAAGATAATATATACTTCATTTTCCATTCCATTAGGATCTTTTAAAGTGTGACGGAATGATACTGTACCGTCCTCTGCATTTTTATAGTCATATTTCCCGAATTTTCTTATTTCCAGAGACCACTGTTTCATCAGGAGCTTTTGTCCTTCAATTAATTAGCTATGTGACTAAAAATTGTATTCCCCACAAACCACTTTCATGCGCTTGTTTGTCCATTATGAAAGGAGTCTACTTACATAAACTAAGGAATAAAAGAATATTTTTTATGATCATTACGTAATGCACTTGTGTATTTCTTAATTTATTTTTATGACACCATAACTTATTCTTTCAATAAATTTTCCATGCCATGAAATGCACATACTAGAGTATATAGGTGCTTCACTATCGGATTGCCGTATGGATGCAAAATGGGAAAGTCTAAGATGGACAAGTAAACGGTGACTTAAATGAACTATATTAAATTTTTTCATGGTTTTGGATTTTCGTTCCAAGCAGAGCATGTACATTTAAAACAATTTAGGCTCAATGAAATACAAAGACTGATTAGAATGATATTAGAAATTTTGCTTTCACCAGCATATCGAAAAATTGGCATTTAGAAAGCAAGCGAAATCGCAGGCATTATTACCTTTGTGGTGTAGAAGATGGCCTGTAATTATCATTATAGGTGTACGATTATTTTATCTGTATTTTCAAGCATATTCTTATTAAGGAAGGCAGTAATTGATTAAAATAGCCTGTCATTAAACTACCAATTTGAAAGTATACATACTAAGGACTGCGAGATGGAATACGAACATATCTGTTAATTAATAAATATAAGGGCGATATAAATATAGAGCGCGATGGGATAATTTAACAAGTACGCGCGATCAATTGTAACAAGTCCCGTGGTCCAGAAGGGATACCGTCGAACGTGCTCTAGGAGTTGGCTCCATCCATGGAGTAGATCTTGCGCAACCCATCTTGGACTCTTCCTCCAACATATTCTAAAATCATGTGAAGCAAAACGGAAATTGTTGCGTTATTCCTAGATTTCAAAAAAGCACTTGACCAGGTTCCTCACACAAAAAAAATAATATACAAATTACAGTCATGTAGGGTAGACGAAGAAATAGTGAATTGGACACGTACATTTCTAACCGACCGCAAACAAGGTAGTTGTCATCAACGGTATTAGTTCCAACATGCTTAGAGTGAGATCCAGCGTCCCACAAGGAAGCGCAATCGGTCCCCTGGTATTCCTCATTTACATTAACGACATTAACTATAGTGCAAGTAGTGACATTTTGATGTTTGCATACGATGCTGTCATCTACCGAGAAATACTAATGCTATGTTAGAAGGTCTCTCATCGGATTTCACCAGCATTAACTCATGATGTCATGAGTGAGGGCTCGAAATTAACCTCAATAAATGCACTGCAGTACTCTTCTTACGAAAAAAAAGCAAACCAACTCTTTATTTATAGAGTGCGAGGGATTAATATAAAGGAGCTAGATAAAGTTAAACACCTGGGAATCACCTTGACATCAGATCTAACGCGGAGGAAACAAATGCGAAAGATTTGCGGAGCCGCATCAAAGAAACTATGATTTATCAAGCGAATAGTAGGGATAGTTCTCCGATGGAAAGATGAAAGCGGGAGATGCCACTTTGCTCTAGTTTGGCCACATCTTGAATACGCAGCGAGCATTTGGGACCCTGCAATGAACGATTTAATTCGCGAAGTAAATAAAATACCAATAAAAGCCAAACGCTTCGTTAAAAACTGAGGCGAACGAACAGTGTGTGTGGCTAAGCTGATGGAAGGACTAGTTTGTGAGCCAATAGAGACTCTTTGAGGCTACAGGCAACGATTAGATTATTTGAAAGTCTCAGTACGACGCAGAGGATATTATTTTGACACCTTGCATTATCTCTAGAACTGATAAAAGCCACAAAATAAGAGACTGCCGAACTGATAGGCATACAAATTTCTTCTTTCCTCGCACCATTGGAGATTACAAGAAAAGAATTTTGACGCTGATATTGAATACATCGTTAACAGACATTTTACCTGTCCTCTCTCCCCTCCTTTTCCCTCTTCTCTCCCCCTTTCCATGGCTGGCGTCCTAACACCCCCTGCCACACGCCTCTGCGGAACCTCACACGGTAGTACGCAGACGTAGATATTTATTATAGATTTACCCTATGGTTACCTCCTGTTTAAGTAATACCAATGTGCCATTCACGGAATGAATGTGATTTTGAAATAGAATTAAGTCACTACTCGCTTTGAAAGGTACAATATTGTGCAATCAACACTCTGGCATATGGAAGCACGTCAATGAATGTATTCCTTTATGATAGTTGAATCAACGAGATTCAGATTTTATTCTTCTTCTATAAAACCAGCGAGAATACTACCCGCTGATATGGGCTAGGTTGACTCATCGTTGTTTATCTCTCTGCTGAAAATTGTAATGTACTTTATTTCGCGGGGAAAGTTTGTTTTCTGGCCCTTCAAATGGTAAATCCCGAAGACACGTTATTTCGCCGCTTCGAAGGGCACCACGTGGGCATGGATGTAGTAAATAGAAACTCAGAATTAATATTCTTTTGTATCACACTTTTCTAAGAAATGGATACACTGTCGATATCTTACTTGTGGCTGAAGACATCATTTCAGTTTTTAAGTTATTAGACAGCCTTTTCATGATACCTAATGTTTTACAGCGTCACAGCAGAACTTTGGCTGAATCAAACGTTTTAAAAATGTAATTTCCTTCTTTCTATTCCACTTGGTCATAGCCATGCTCTTCATTCTTGATCTTGGAAAGCTAGAAAGCCCCAATAGTAAGTAAAATGAAAAATAATGAGAAAAAAATCTTCAACTTTGCTTCAACAATTCTCAACTAGTACGTTATCACAAACTAGACCCCTGTTGTAATTCAATCATTAATTGGACGTTCAATCCTGAGATTTGTTGATTCCATCCTTCCCTATTCAATGCTAGTTCCCAATGGTAGTTCTTCGCATGTACATTTTCCCCGTTATATGTATTCATCCCTTGGCCTTCCTCTTGAGACATTACTCTATTTGTCCTTAAATTGTATACGTTACGAACCCATTGTGCCTCAGAATGTGCCCGATCAGTACATATTTTTTACATGGCGTTCCACATGGTCCTTTCCTCTTCTACTCTACTGTATACTTCTTTATTTCTTATTTTGTCCATAAATTTGATCATCGAAAGCTCCTAAACTTTTCTGTTCTGCATTCTGTTCAATGATTCCTGTATGAAATCAAGTTTTCTCAATTTTTAATTAACTTTATTATTGTTACATCTAAATAATGGATACTGTTAACGTTTTTACTAGCTAAAAATAGCTTTAAATTAGCTTTAAACTAGCCAAGATTTTCGAAATCCATTACATTCCTGCTTGAATGGAGAAATATTCTAATGAAACTGTATTCATCGTAAGAAAAATAAAAAAATGGCATCTCCGCCGACCTCAAGTCTTTCCCTTTTCCATTTTACTTGCCCATTCCACCTCCAGGTTTATGTAACTTGAATTGGTAAATGATAGTAAAATCATCATCCCTTCTCTTCATCATTTTTATTTCTCGTCTAAATTCATTTCCCAGCTTCGGAGGGGGAAGTGAGGAATGGATTGATTCAGAGAACCGCGACGCCATACCTCACGGCTAACATTACGAAGCTGAACGGTGGTGTTAACCCCAAATTTCGCTCCAATTTCCCCCCTCCCTCTCCTTCCTCAAATGAGCCGTTTCGAACTTAAAGAAACAAGAGTTAAGAGCTCCCGGCCCGACGCTCACCGTACGCTATTTCCGACGGTACAACATTTCGTTCCCAGCTGTAACTTCCGACCCTAGCCTCCATTTCCCCATCTCGTACCGCCACCGCTCATTTCCGACCCTAGTTTCGTCCCCCGCTACGATTTCCGAGTGCATTTTTCCACCCCTCCCCCCGGTAGCACATTCACTCAAAAAAGGGTTCTTTTAAGACGAAGTCTTTTTAATGTGATGAAAGTTTTGTATAACTCATACATGGAGCTACTTGCATGGGGATACATGCATACTTAGTGCATTTCCACGAGGCGATAGACTGATAGAAATTATGTATTTCATGGCAAAATTGTGAGAGAGATGCTGAAATAATGGACGTCATTACACTCTTGTCCTCTAAAGTGCTAATATATTACTCCAAAAAGGGTGATATTTTCCATGAAAAAAATCGTTCAACTAGGGCATTATTTTGGAAAAATTGCCAATATGTTACTTAACCGTGGAGGAGCAACCTTAATATTTTTCATAATGACTCGATAAAATAGTAAATGATCCATGCTTAACGTCAACATCTTAGCCTTCACTTTGATATCAGATATAGACGAAAATTCATTTGAGCAATTTGGCAGGCTATTGACAATTTTAGATTAAACATAGCACATACCGCTTCCGTTAGCTGGCATATAATTTAAGTTTTACGATTCATTTCTCAATGATATATTCTGTACAAAGTCTATTGCACGTATTGTTAAAGTTGTTTTCCAAAAATGGTCGTATAAAATAGCTAATGGATATCATGAAGATCATTCATTTTTCTCATTGGTGGAACAAAATAAGCAAGGAGAGAATTGAGGCATGGGAACCAACATTCGTCGTGAGTATGGAGAGAGGTATTAACGTCACACGTCACCCTAATTCTCTAGATCTTCCCATTTTTGGTACATTTGCGGTTAGGCATATGCTTAAGGTGTTTGGAGCGATTTTTGTTTGTGTAGAGATTTCCGTGAAACATTGCATACGCATTCTCATAAAAGTTAACTATACGTGAAGGCGAAAAAAATTGCACCATACTGATTTGGTTTTCTCGCAATTAAATGCTGTTTGAACTCGTTGCCTTATGTCACATGACATATATTTCGTAATAATTCGACTACATATGGATTGGTTTTCTTCTAAAGGTGAAATAATACATTTATAAGTATTCTAAATGCTACTAACAAATACCAATGTGTCACGCCGAGTCCAATGATCGAAAAAAATATTTCAATATAATTTCGTTAAAATTTCGAATACCTCGCCTAAGTCTCTAGTCATAAAATGCTTTACTTTAACAAAGAAAATATAAATCTTGTATAATTTCCATTACTGCCTTTATAGATAGTTCCAACAGATAAACAGATGCACTTAAATGAAATGTGGTCTAAGAACTTTTTTCGACTTAAAAAAATATTTAAATGTTCACTCAATGACCCACGATTACCGCTCCAGCACGCTAAAATAGGCCAAATCAGCAGCACGACCAGAGACTCAGAACGGCGCACAGTGGTCCAGGTACCCGGAAAAGTTGTCCATAAACAATAAATAAAAGAAGTTGTATAGGATTTATTGAATGGTGGGTGTCGTAGACAAGTGACCTTCACGTCCGAAAATGACACTAGTGGGTAAGTAGATGTTGACCTGTCGCTCAAGGGCAGTACGAAAGTTACCGCGGCCGAGGTTGCTGGTGCTTAGTACGAGGGCAGCATTAAGAACGTGGAGTTCAAAAGCCGATTAAACCGGACCTGTTAAACCATTTTCGTTTGAAGAAGTGGATACAGTAGGAGAAAGTTAGTAGCTTTGATACGTATGCATCACTATAGCGCAAAAGTACCGGGTTTGCGATTTTTTTGCGTTATTGTGGGTGCAGTAAATATGGAATGTGCGGCCGGAAAAGTTAGCTTAAGTTAAGTTTTTTACATATTTGGGTGACCGCACCTATTCCAGCACGTAGACAAAAGGTTCTCCTACGAAATGAAAACAGAATCACGGTCATCATAGGTCATCCGCGGAAGTAATGAAAGAAAATCGAGTGCGAGAAGGTGGCGTGCTTCATATATACGGGCACGCTAACATGCAGATACGATGGCAGCGGTAGTAGGAAGAGCTATTGTTGCCGGTCCCAATTGGAACTCGGTAAAATATAAAGATAGGTTTTGCGAAGATAAAGGAAGTTGCATTTTTGCAACTTCCTTTATCTTCGCAAATGCATTATCTTTGAAAATGCATTAATGCTATATGCTCGCACGCACACGCAGTTGTAAAATACTTTTATATATCTAAATGGACTATTTCTCGTTAGTCTCGTATATTAATGTACTGTTCACTATTTGTCATAATTTTACGTAATAATGATTGGAATAATATAATCAAACAATCGAAATATAACTTTTGTCGAAACACTTTTCGTATGATCAATAATTTTCGAGTTATTAGAGAAAATCTATGCATTTTCACAAAATTATGCTAATAAAATATTTTCATATGGTTTTAAGACCATAGAATAGCATTTTAATAGTGTAGCTTATTTAAGGAATTAAATGAAATCGAAAAACATCAAATCAAAATGTTTTTATAATTCCTTTGAAAGTCGCTCAAATATTCATAATCCTATTTGTTTTTTACAAATTTAGACTCAAGATTCCAAATCAGCAACCCATAAAATCTATATGCAGATAATTAGGTTTCGATTGGATGATATTTTTTAATCATGGCCAACTTTTCAGGGTACCTGGACCTCTGTGCGGCGTTCATTTCCGACGTTTCGTTTCTTTCCCAGCCGCAATTTTCTCTCTGCGTTTCTGATTTACCCACCTCGCACCGTCACCGTTCATAACCAAAGCTGATTTTTCCCAGCTACCGACTACTAATGAATTCTTTCTCTCCCAACCCGAATGATCCCTCAAACAACCTAATTTATTGAAACCATCTCCATCGTTTATACTTTTCATCCGTGACTTAAAACATCGTTGTCCTTGTTGTGAAATTACGATGTTGTAATATCGCGAATGCCCTCCTTACCCTGATGACAACCATAACGAAAATTAAACAATGTAGCCAAAAGTATTTTCTGAGAATTGCAGTAATAGGATCGGGTTGGTTTAGTGGTATTCACCACATCACGGTACCGCAATTTCATAACGAAGACATATGTTTTGAAATTTTTATGATTTGCATATCCAATTGAAAAATAGCAGGCTTAACAAAATTGTTTCTCTTAATGATACAATACACAAAGACGTAACCGGGGGGGGGGATAGGGGTTAGGAGCGATCGCCCCCCCCCCCCCCCCAGGGATGGAGAAAAGATCAATTTTAATATCCTACATTCAAATTTTGTTAAATGCAAATCAAGCGCGCGTAATCGGTTTGGGTCAAGTCCATATTAAAAATACGTTTTCCAATGAAGAACTGCGGCGATCATCACTGGTATGAGTGGCCGAGGGGAGGGAGGCAAATAATATTCCCCCCCCCCCCCACCCACCAAGAGCTTTCCCCGGTACAATACGTGTGTAACAATATTCTGATCCATGTGCAACATTTAGGTGTACCTGAGACGTAAATATACTCAGTTTTCAAACCGATCATTGTTCTCTGAACACAACACCATTTTTATTTTGGGGTTGGAAAGAGTATTGCCACATTTACCTACAATAACTGCGATATTCATATTCCATTGGTTCAAGGTACGACTCATGTAACACATTCGGCTTCGCGAACTTGGAAATAAGTGCTTAGATATGATAATAATAATTGTTTGAATGAAATTTAAATTAATTTCATACTAGCTTATCTAAAAACTTCAGAACGTTGGCCGATTCAAAAAACACAATCTGAACGCATTTTTCATATGCCAAGTTCAGGATAATCCCCTTAATTAGGACGTATGGCAACCCTACTCTCCGTGTATTTGCTCAAACTTAATTTTCAATGTCATCTAATATTTTTTAATATTTCTTATCGGTGGACAAACAAGGATGACATTATAGTGTGGCGTTACTTTGTGGAAATTCACAACGCTAAGCACGACGGAGAAAAACACATTTCGACACCGAAATCCATCGGGGAAATAAACAAGGGTGAAATTGTACTGAGTGTTTTTGTCCATCATGCTTAAAACTCCATGTGGGAGTTTGGAGACGACTGAATGAGAGAACAGTTTGCGAGTCATGCGTCACGGAAAACGTCACGACGCCGGGCGTCGTCGGTATTAACCTCAGGTTTAACTCCCGTTCCACCGACCGACCCCTCCCTCCGTCCTTGCAAATAAGCGATTTCGGAGCGCCGGGATTGTCGGGGCACAAGGGGTGGCGCGGTGGCGAGGAAAGGGGGGGCGGGGGCAGTGCGAAGGGAGGAGATGGACCCGTACGTAATGTGGTTCGTGGGACGAGAGGCGGCGGCGGGGGGGGGGGGGGGCGAAGGGAAATACCGATATCTCTGCGGTGGCAATCCCCTTTCTTCCGAGTCGGTCCCACCAAACTCGCTCCTTCCCCTGTTCCCATACTCGGCTCCCCCCCACAAACTGGCCTGTGTGTCTTCCTGCCCCTCTCTCCACCTCCAAACCCCTCACAAGCCAGACGCACAATCCCACCGAGCATGTCCACCGCATCGTCGCCATCCGGGGACCATAAAAGGAATTGTGGGGGATGTAGGGAAGGCCAGTATTGCAGTGCGGTGTGTTCCGCAGCCGTTAGTGAGGGAGGTGGGGGGATGTCCCTCCTCGTACCACTACCGCTCTTTACCGCCCCACTCCCCACCTTGCACACCCCACTCCCCGTTCCCACTTCTTCTGACTCCTTTGGATTTTATTTTTTTATCGATATTTTTGCTCCGAGATCGCAAACCGACCGTAGAAGAGTCTTATCCTTCGCGGCCACAAAGCCTTCCTCTCACACGCCCTCCCATGAGTAAGGCTCTCTCGCTGCACCAATCCCTTCCTTTTAACCCCCCCCCGCCCCCGACCAAGCTTCCCAACTCTTCCCAATATCCCTTTACGTACTCCTCCATCCTACTTACGCCCCACCCTTCCTCACTCCGCCCCCCCCTTAAACTTCTTCCATTCTCGAACCCCGCTCCCCACCCACCTCCTCCCTGCACTTTCTTTCGCTCCCCTCCCCCTTGCCGCAGCTTCCCCAACCCCCTCCCCTGCCGCAGTGTCAACGGTATTGCAAGCTGTCCACACTCAACTCTCCACTCGGGCTAAAGACTCACCCCTCCCGTCAAACACCTTCCTTTCACCAGTTCCTGGGTGTTTCTTTTTTTAGGCTCGATGTAATAGTTTTGTAACTCGTATGATTTTTTCAATACAATTTCCGCATATATGTATTTTTTAAAATTACCTCTAGTTTTCCAATTAATAGCTTGGCTCGGCTCAAATTTCTGAATCGGATTCTGATGTATTTTATTTATATTCCTCGAACTTGCTTCTCCAAGCGAAGCTCTAACCGGTCAAACGCGAGTGAAATTGACTCATCAGTGTATTTTTTCCATGATGAAATTGGCTGAGGGCATCTATATTGTTGCATTTCTGTTTCCAAGCGTTCTAGAAAAATTACCAACCTCTGAAAATCCTTCTTTTGAATTAACTTTTCTTTTAGGGATGAGGATTAAGATACCACATCAAATGATTTGCAATGGCTTCAATATGGCTAAATTCATTAACTATCCGTTATTTTTAATTGAACTTTTTTAAACCACTTTCAAAAGTATGACTATAAGTATAAAAATTCATTGATTATGCTAATTTTACGAGACTTAAGCATTCGAAATATTATCCTCGTAGACATAGGAAAATGCTAATTGTTTTCGGGCTAAACGTTTTTCAAAGTGTGGTATTTTGGGTAAATTTTGTAAAAAATTGGGAACAAAACGCTCGACTGCGCGACTAAAAATAAGGAAGGCACTATATCTAGTATGTGTATGTATATAAAATCGAATTTATCATAATAGGAGTAATTTCACCATCGCACAGATTTCGCCATTACTAATACGTACCTATCTTTTATTTTTACAACTTGATAGCAATAATACCATTTACCGTTTGATGATTTCCTCAGTTTACTTTGCAATATCCTTCATTGCGAAATAAATGCACACAGTTATAGGCTATCTCCTTCGATGAATAGTCTATTTTACTGCTAGTAATTGCTTATTTCATCAGAGTGCGTGCTCCACTTTTCCACTTAATTGTGAAAAACTGGATAGGTTGGAATTATAATTTTATGTTTATGCAAGGTATTTCCGGCAAAAATAAGGAAACATTCTTTGATCATTTTTCTCGTCAGAGCTCCAGATAAATAGTAATACAGTTGGTGTACCTTCGTTGAGAAATGGGTGGCAGCGTCGAGTTGATGATTACCCCTGATTTAATAGAAAAGTCCAAATACTGAAAAAGAGGTTCATGTGCTATAATCGGGTTTTAAAATATATTGTTTCCGTTTTGTAGCGTAAGATATGTCTGTTATCAGCTAAACTAAATTTTAATAATTAACAATCACTGTCGTGATGAAATTTAAGTCTTTTCGTTTTGACTGGTGTGTTGCACTTAACGCTTTTTTGAATTGCTTTTATGCTAGATTTCATACTGGAATTTAGAGAAACAGAACACCGATTGGCCCATAAAAGTACTTGGCACAAGGTTAAAGAAGATCAAAACGGTACAGGATCAATCAAAGAAAGAATGAAAGTTATCAGAAAAGGAACTATTAGAGCATCGGAAGAGATAGCAGGGATACAAAAGTATAGAGGTGACCTTCTTTCACATTTTTTTATTCCAACATATTTTCACAGATGACTTCTATTTCTTTGTACTCCATCATAGGCATTTAGACTTGTACAGCTATTGTGTCTGTGAGATTAGTTGCTATCTAACAATGGCTATCCTTTTTTACTGGAGGAAGCATTTAACATGCATTCTAGTGCTCTTCTCAAGCATAATTCCTACCCCTACATGTTAAATGATCCAGTATGTGTGATCCTGTTGCTTCCTCTACAAAAATAGGAATTACTGGAACTAAAAGAGGAAAAATAAAACAATTCGAATACATTGGAAGGACAGCAGCTGTATAAAAGATGAGGAATATAATTAGTCGACATTCAAGAAAGACCAGGTATGAATGGACGAACGACATGGGTAAAAAAAGTACAAAAATGAAAAAGATGGAGCTCCTTTCAGAGATGTGAAAAGTTATTTTTATTTTATTTTATTTTTATAAAGTGGTACACATACAGCAAGACTGCCAATTTATAGTGCACTTATAACAAATGCACAGTTACTTATGAAACAGCTTTCTATTGAAGGTCTTTTCATCCGGAGAGAAGCAAACTGTTTTCATTAAATATACAAATAGAGCGAAGAGTTGGAAAGAGTACCCAGAGAACATTTACAGTGGTAGTCTGTTGAATAGCAGTATCCTGGAGGATGAAGACATTGAGGATGGGGATGAAAAAGGATACCCATACTAACATCAGAATTTGATGCTGCGTTAATTGAGAGAAAGTAGGGCATCAATAATTGATGGAACTGCTGATCAAAGGAGTATGCAGGGGTGAAACCCTGCATATTCTTAACAAATAAATTTGTAAAATTTATTTAACTGATCTAATTCCATAGTACCTAAAAAATAATGTAATTATCCCTATTCTTATAAGGAAAAGAGTTGAGAGATACGAAGACTTAAGAACAATAGCCTTACTTCACATTCATTGAACGTTTTGACAAGGATTACCTACGAGAGAATGGAACAGAAAATGTAAGAATTGCTGAAGAGATGGAAAGTTTAAATACCAGTATCGTTTCAGGCAGAGTAGGGCAAAAATTTAAGCCATTTTAGCCCTGAGGCTCATCATGAAGAAGAGGATTGAGAAAGATCAGACCACTTTTATTTACTTCGACGGCGTAGAGAACGCATTTGACAATGTGGATTTGAAGAAAATGTTTACTGCAGAGAAGAGATTTGGAGCGTCCTTAAATGGCATTAGAGCAGTGCGCAGGCTGTTTGAAAATTAGCTGTCAGTGATGAAATGCGTCGGTAATGAGGTAATGAGTGAAAGTAAAATACTGAGTATAGCAAGGTGATGGTTTATCGCAGTGATTTTCAATGTTTCCATATAAAAATCAATGACTGAAATAAAGGAATAATTTAAACAGGAATACAACTGCATGAAAAAATTACCTGACACTGCATTTCCTATGAAATAGAATTTCTGGCAGAGAAGGGAGAAGATATAGCAAGATTGCTTAACTGTACAGACAATACCATGCATGAATACAGCTTGAAGATTAATATGAATAAAATAAAATCATGGTTTGAGGAGGAAACTATGATGACAGTCGCAATGTGGCTTGGGCAGCAAAGACTGAGAAAAGTTGAAGAATTTTTCCACCTGGTATGTGATGATGAGGCAAGAAAGACCAGTAATGCTAGGGATAAGAAATATATAGCAAGAAGATTAGCACGAACAAAGGAAACATACAAGAAGATTCTTCTAATGGCTAGCAATATAAGCATCGACTGAAGAAAGCAGATCAAAAAAATCCAACATACTTCTCAATAGCAATGAAGCTTGGATAATGACAGCTAAATCATTTGTAGATTTTCTCCATCCAAAGAAGATTCTATAGAAGACAACAATCTCGCACCCCCATACTTGTTCTCCCAAGGAAAGAAAATACCAATTTCTTCATCTTGTAACATTCGCTTGACTGTAAAACAGCTTGTGCTAAATATTATGGCACATGTGACAAATGTGAAATGCCTGCGGGCATGAGCTACATTTTAGGGAACAATACATGAAGTGTACAATAACACTGTTTTTTTCCGAGTGACAGTAACATCATTATTCAGATATATGTATCTAAGTTTTAGGTTGTAAATATGAATTGCCGTACGTAATTAAACATCAAATAGGAAGAAACTTTCTCTCAAAAATATTAATAACATGTTTTTTTAGTGACATTGTGCAAGTAAAAAAGTCTAATAATATTGCTCAAGAGTTGCTTAATGACCCAGAGGCTGCTGAATGCAAAAAACTGAATTATTCTATTGGAGGAATCTATTATAATTGGAGGAATCTATTATAATTGGAGGAAATTAAAATGTAGTGCTGTTGAGGAATTGCAAGGGAGAAAATATGTTCAGTGGAAATTGTCATGAAGAAAAGGAGACAAACTTGTTAGACACAATTTGCAACACAAACACCTCATTAAAACGATAACGGGAGGAGAAATGACGGAAAAAATATAATAAAGAAGGTCACTGGTAAAACAAATCAGGTAATTTATGAAGGAGGTAAAAATGAAGGTGTGTGGTGGAAGAAAGCGATTAACAGATAAAAGGTTGGAGTGGAGAGAAGCATCAAACCGATCTCAGCCTTCATATCCTTATTGAAAGAGCAAACGTTTTAGCACACGTAACAAACAAGCTATTATCACACGCGCGTGTCGCCACGTTGCCATAGTCACGTGTATTTGAAAGGCTAGTTGGGTGGGAATACGATACATAGGCATGGTTATAGACGAGATGAGGGGTGGGGTTGATGGCCTGGCATTGATGACTGCTAACGATGATTGTTCTGTTATTTACAGCCAAGTGACGCATGAGATCGTTTTAAATTTACATTTAACTACTACTTCATTGCTAGCCATTCCTTCTCCTTTGGAAATGTCATCTCTTTGATCTGAAGCGCGCACGTTTGATGAATCCGCGACTTGCTGCAATTCCCTCTCTCCGTGGTCGCTGCCCACATAACGCCCTTTCTATTCTTGGGGCCAGCCTGTTTTTCATGTATCCCACTCGGCACAACCAGGCCTGAGCGAACGTGGAATTTTCATAGCTTTTTAATGTAAATTTTACTGCTATGCCATGTGAATTTGACTTGATGTAATTTGAGGTGCATCACAATGGCTTTGATTTCCTTCTTAACCACGTTCATTGTAACACATTCCTTTCCCTCCTATTGTTGAAAAACGTGCGGAATTGCATCAGCACCGAAGAAATTTATTTTCATTGCCCATTGCGCTCAAATCACACTTGAATTATGAATGAAATATTTGATAAGCTGCGATTATGGAAAGGAAACTAACTTCATTTAATTTCCAAGCATTCGTGTCACACATCACAAAAAATTACATTGATCGCATCCTAAAAAGACACATACTATTTTTCCATGATTTATAACACATTTGACTTAATATCGCGAATATAACTTTAAATCATTACACAGATATTAGGGCTTAGAATAAAAAAATGGATGTCATTAAATTGCAGTAAATATCAATTGAATGATAATATTTTATAACTGAATTCATAAAACTATTTATCACAAGACATAAGATTAAAATGAGCCATTAAATCATTACTTTACTTTTGAACTTTCTCTAAATATATGTTAGAGAAAATTCTGCACTACTGAAAAACAGCCGTTATTTGGCTGTAGGCGAAGAAACGTCAAAGTTATAGTTATATGTTGATACAAGGCAATTGAAATATATACCCCTGTTTTTATTAAAATTTGGTTTATCAATGAACATCTTGATTCCAAATAATATGGAATGAATCTCATATGTCTTCAATAGTAATATGTAAAATTTAAGGATCCCCCGGTGAATGCTTACAATGTAGATTTCTCGAGTTTCCAGCCGGGTGGTGTTGTTGAGTTGCACCGACGTTTCAACGGCGTAGTCTGCCATCGTCCTCAGCGTAAAAGGAAGGTGGCAGACTACGCCGTCGAAACGCCGGTGTAAATCACCGACATCACACGAATGGGAAACCTAGCATTCAACTCTGCATTCAACAGATAATCTGCCGATGTTCAGCAATACCTTCTCGAATTATGTATTAACGAATGCTCATCAGGCTTATTTGAATTCTATGAATAAACTTCCTATAATACGTATGTTATGTAAAATTATCCTAGAAGTATCTCCTTTCGCCTTCCTGCGCCGATAAAAATGCCAACGATGCTGCTGACAATGAGTGCTCTCCGAAATTTCACTTCACAACAGCGCCCACTGAACGCCTAGCCAACTTACAACTCTTTGGGAGTGCTGCAGGTGTCACCACTACCCAAGGTAATCGACTCCGTTTTTGTGCGTAGCAACATAATTTCTAATATTTATAGAGGTACTCTATCTGTTAGTTGTAGGTAGGGTCTAAAACTTAGTCGTGCTACAGTTAAAGGTATTTTGCGAACATATTCGGAAGAGCGCTTGAAGATCTAATGAAGATGGCTCAAACCATAAAATCATTCAAAGGGAATAAAAAACATGATTTGTGAGATGAGGCAGGAATTAAAAAGTTTGATGAAAGAGAACGGAAAGAGCTGCAGATGAGTTGACACTTAAAAAAAACTTTTGTGCACATATGCTGCAAACTTTGTACCGTGCAAAAGACGTAAAGCATAAACAGCTTGTGGACCGAATTATAAAATATAAATAGTTTTTGGGCTGAATTGAACGTAACGACATTTTTATTAATTGAAGTACCCTAAGGAGATGCTTAAAGGCATTGATATTAATTATATTTTTTTAAACTTTTATTGGAAAATCGTTTTTTCCATTCATTTTATTCACATTGGCGTAGAAGATTAAAACTTTGTAAAATTTTACAGAATTTTCAAAAGATGACCGGTTTCATCCTACACTAATTATGATAATGCACTTTATACAGAACAGTTTTCTCTTACATATGCATAGTTGAGGTGAGAGGGGGACGGGTCTACGCAAGGTTAAATGTTTAACATTCTATGACACAACACAGCAACAATTCATTCAACCCTGCGTTAATCCTCACCGCCATCCCCTTTCAAACTACCCCAGTCTCTCACCTTGACTCAGCATATGCATAAGAGAGAACTTTTCTGTGTGAATTGCCTGATGATGTCCACCGTTTGATGGAACCGGTCGTCTTGTTATGGTGGCTAGAGCGAGATGCCACATCCATTAAAATTCTACGATTTTGTCCTTGTTACAAAGAAAAAAAGCTCAACCATTCCCATGGAAACAAAATATCTGCCACCTACCATATTACTTTTCGAGATATTTGCCAAAACATACCAGCTATTTACCATTAGAATTGTTGCGAATATGTACTCTAAGGGCTCTTTATTTTTAAAAAGTTGGTAAATGATAACGCATAGGTTTCGTTAGACATTTAAGTTTTCAGTTTGTATGGTTCATCAAATATTTTTAAAATTAAATTAATTACTCACCTTATTGAGTTTTATAGAATTGCCCAAAAAGTCACCGGTTATGAAGGGCTTTCAGCGTAAGGTGTGAAAATATGAGTCAAGTTAAAACCTTACATATGCACATTTATTTTTTTACATTTATTTTCAGCAATTTAAAACTGATTTCGAACACCGCGCCTAACATGTTTTAGTTAAGGAAATAATATATTTTTATTACGGAAAAAATATAATTCTCGTATCGTTTCCATTGTTCCCTGTACGTTGCGTTACAATGATCTTAAAACAAATAAGGTCCCAGAATGTTGTACGACCTACTTAAAAGATTGTCAAAGTGTTCAACCAATGACCCACAACTACCGCTCCAGCCACCATAAGGGTTGGAGAATGCTATACAGGAGCAATAGAGTGGGACACATCAAAGACATATGACATGCACCGCATCCAGTTATCTCTCCATCCACTCTCCATCTTTCCCTAATCCTCAGCGATGAATTCACTCGAGTCTTTGGGTAGCAGTGTTCTAGAGGGGACCCCGGGGATTAAAAAGAAGCCCCTGGCGGCGAGAGAAACCCGATTGTGGGCAAGAAGTGAAGTTATCCCTCGGTCCTTCGAATCCCTCGCGTAAGAGGAAGGGGAGCGTGTGGTCTTATGGGAATGCTCAAGCGGACGACACAAGGATGACCTCGAATCCTTGACCTGTACAATCTAAGATCTACAACAATGTATATTTTTTCCCAGCCCAATTTTTCTCTGCTCAAATGCTCATTAATCTATATAGGGCTAAAATTATTTCTTAGATCATCAGATGATATAAGAAGTACAATTAGTTTAACATCATTTTTGAACAGATTAAAAAGATGGTTATTTGATGTAGATAATCCAGATGTGTTTTTTCGTTAATAGCATTATGATAGCACTCACTATAAACTGAATGAACGACAGGTTGATACTAAACAAAAAATTGTTACATTTTTCATTCATATTATGTTACGTATCTGGTCTCAGTTCATCATTCTTTTTTAATTATTCGCAATGTGAATTGTGTTGAGGTATCCCAAGTACAGGCAATGCCTAAAAGGGATTTCTAATTTATCCTATTTTTATATAAAATGTAAAGATCATGGCTTCATGCAATGGATCATGACCAAGTAATGGCTTGTAATGTTGATTCAATGTATAAATCAATATTATTATTATTATAAAAAATGAAATCAGAGAAGCAAAATCCATCCAAAAAATGCCATCCCCAAAACGGTCGACCTCTGCGTTCACCCTCAAAAAGGCAACACCATGAATACCAGAGGACAGGGATAAGAGGTACGTGCGATATTTGGTGCATTGATTGCGGTGTTTCGATATGCTGCAGATTCATCATCGCAACATTCATTGGCGGTGATGCACGATAAAATGCGTTTTGCGATATAATGCTATGTTTATTTATCATTTAAAGAAAACAGCATAATAGCTAGTTACATTGGTAAAAAAATAACAAGGTTTATATATAATGTTCCAGACTTCTTCTGTAACATCATATGTCCGGAAGTCCTGAAAAAATTATTCCTTTAAAGCTCTAAACAATCCACATGGGAGTAGAACGCCCCTTAGGTAGATTAACTGGCTAAAGCACTAGGCGCGGTATCGAGGGATCCGAGTTCGAGTCTCGGGAAAGAGTTCAAAGGAAAATTCATTCGGCCAAGGCGAATGATATTTCTTATTTGGAATTTTGAATTTAACTGCAAATTCAAAGTACCATCGAAGATCACGTAAAAGTGTCCGAGTACAAGTCATAACTTTTAAGTTCACGTTCACGACACACGTTCGACCCCAGCTCATGCGCAGTGTGTGGCTTAAATATAGTCAATCATTCGTCAGCCTTGTTTTCCTGATTCTCTCGCATTTCCACGGCGAGTAGGCTAATTGTAAGTTTCCGATATTCTTATATTGTTGATCAAAGTCGCGTAATTATTACCGTCCACAATTCTGCATGCACTTTAATCGTAATCCACGAAAATATGTGTAATGTCTTTATCAGAGATCAATCAACAGAGCAACCAGCAATGCGATATTGAACAGATAGTTTTCATTCCATAAAAGTGATCGTCTGTCTAATAGAAAAGGCATTGAAGGGAGTCAACTGTTAAGGGGGTCTGATCTATTCAAGGAAGGAATCAAGGAAGAAGGGGGGTACTAATGAAGGTATCAGATACGTCACGGTCAAATTCTACGGTGACCTCTCCGCAGGTAGCGTCGCCTGGTTATAGTAATATTTCATCGGTGTCATCGGTCTTTTTTTGGTCGACGTCATCCTGGCCTGGGAAAGAATAGTCTCGTTTCCGGGATAACGTGTCACCGTCAGAATGGTTTTGACCGCAAGTGAACTCAGTGACATTGAAGTGAGATTTGAGGAGGATTCCACATCGAACAATGCAAAATATTCGTGATCTCTTCTGGTTATGCAACCGCATTACGCGCTGTCAATAACGCTAACGCAGTCAAGGGCAGTAACTCACTTCCTCTTTCACAAGCGCAAGCCACGTATTATTTCATAGTGGTGTCCTTACGCCAAAATTGGTATTTCTTTATTGACGAATGTGCTTTGAATATATAATGTGGTCATTCCACAAGCTCCATCAAGACAGTTATGGCTATAGTGCCATAACACCATCTGATAGGGGTCTTGAAGGTCGATGCTGCCGTTAAGTGAGCTCAACTCGCGTTATTGCAGTAAGCAAAGGATATAATATCAGTATTACGCACCCCATGGAATTGGCCCATCATATCCCGTGGTCTATGAAACAAGAATTTAAATGAAAACATTATCTACAATAATAGAGGAGAATATTGAAGGTATTAAAATGCGCAATCAACTCTATAGAATGGATCAGTTGTGACGTTAGTTGACCGGAAACATCTATAACAACAACTAGTGTAAGCTCATGGCGAGTCATTATTTTTGTATGTCCCATTAAACTTTTGACGCCTTCAGTTATTTTGGAATTATTTTTATGCGTCATGTATGATAAGCTTAGTTACATCAACGTTTTATCAACTAAACCATCATTAACCCGAACCTTTTTGAAGACAAACTAATTTTAATATGTAATAAAGACGCTTTAAGCCGATGTATTTTGATGACAAGCTGATATTTTTACTATCTACGCTGAAATAATTTTGTAAAATATAAAATTAAACATCTTGCAATTTTTGAAGCAGTACCGCTGTGTATAGTAGCTTCATTGGCGATATTCTAATCATCATCTTTTTAATGCCAGTTTTTCAATATTAAATGAAATGATTTCCCCAAAAATGTAAACTGAAACATGGTGAAACTTGTTCTCAGTTGCTAGCAGGGGCGGATCCAGGGAGCAATCTTAGGGGGGGAAATTTGGAAAATTTTTATGAGAAAATGGGTCTGTAAGTACACGCGCATTCCTGCGCCGGCGTGCTTATATGAATCGTACGTCTTACATCTTATGTCTATTAAAAACTATGCCTATGTATTATTAATATTCCAATTAGCGATTTATTTAACATTATTAACTATGGATTTGTTAACTCCTCTCCGCAAATTCTATCCGCGATCTGGTGATGCCTGTATATGGTCGAGGGAACGCCAGAATGGAAAGGAAGTGGCATTCAAGGAATTATCTGTCAGTGTATGCATTTCTTCATTCTCACATACCCGTCACCCACTTGTACTCAAGCCAATTACTAGGGTCCCTACTCTAAGATAACTATCCTTGCCTGCATCCTCCTTTCAAAATATTGTAACGGGCAATAGAATCGCTACGGGCTGGTGGGCTAAGTTACTTTTACATCAGACCTAGGATAATGTGGAAAAGTACACACAATGGGTTCATGACCACTGATTCACTAGTGGTCAAAGTATACGAAGATGAAATAAGAGATATGCTATACCGGTTAATGGAGAAGTTAATTCTGTTTTACGATGTAGTTAAAAAGTATAAAAAGGTTCCTTGAAAATCATGTTGTACTGCTAAAATCCAATGAGTGTCATCTCTCCCTATTTCGCTAGGGAAACCATGAAATTCTTACCTGAAAAAAAATTTTTTGCACTTTAAATAAAAACAAGTTAAAACACTTGATGAATTAGCACTAATAAAAATAAGTGCAATAAAAAATAAAATTCAGTTTTTACGGGAGACATACCAAGAGTATGTTTTAAAAGTGTGTGGTAGAGGTGAAATATCTATCAAATGGAAGATATTTGCTTTACAACCTTGCAAAAAATACATACCTACCAACTTGAATGAGATAAATTTAAACGAAATGATAGGTCTCGAAAAATGTGACGACTTTTCATCTCTGGAATCCGTAAATACTACTGTAGTCGGTGCCTCATGCAGTTGCACGATGTGCGTAGGCATTATTCAGTGCAATATGAAATTGTAGTTTCATGGTGGCAAGCTGAATAGGATTTTGTGGAAGGAATAACTAGCATTCTTTAAATCCTAAAGATACTGAAGGGCGATACTTGTAGGAGAAAATGTCTCGCAAATGGGTTCTAGAGGCGTGTTGCGTTTGACATTGTGCGCAGTAGAAGAATCATGAATAATAACCACAGTCATTGCTGAGAACTTGAAGGGCAGCGTTTGAATGCAATGGCATAGATAAAGTAGACTAGTGCAGCCTAAATACTGTTGTAATGACATTATTCTTCTAATGAAACTGTTCTGGATATTCTGTTTGTTATTAGCTCAACATCAGCCTACAGAATTCTAATGATATGTGAGTGGTGTTTTCTGTCACAGATATAAGCTCACCGTCTCCCAAGCCTAGGATGCCGCGAAACTTAAGACGTAAAAAGCGTGTATGTGAACGTATAAAAACTAATTTCTCCCTTAAGAGAAAAAATAACCATCACACAACTTGAAGGATGAAGAGCTAAGATATTTATCAAATATAAAAAAGAGCAAGATTGAAAGGATTGCAGAGAAACGCGTTTGAAATTTTAAAAATAAAAATTGATGCTCTAAGTTGCAAAAACTTTAAATAGTGGCATCATAATAGCATTTGTGACATAAGTAGTATGATACTTATATCCGGAGATATCGAGGACAACTCTAACATAAATTTACAAGCTCAATTTTTATACTACCGTAACTAAGGCAACGGATGCACATATTGCAAACCCATTGGACATGACGAAAAATGTGGTAAAACGAAATAAGTCGAAATCAAAGCAATACCACCCTTCTTTGGTCGCTTGACATGTAATTACCCAACAGGGAAATTAATAAACTGCCAAGAAAGAACTTCCTTCAATCCGTCGGAAAGAACCGACGTACTTGTCATGAATATGACGAAATGTAATCAAATTTACGAAGGTCAAAAATACACCAAACACATCAAATCCATATTGAAAAATCACTTAGTAAATTCCACACTTTATTTACGAATAAACCGACCCAGGTTTCGGCAACTCAGTGCCATTTTCAAGGTATCTGATTGTGTGGTGGCCGAGTATATATACGTTATAGGGTGGAGGGGGAGGGATGTAAAAGGAGTGGGAGGGGTTGCAAGGCCGGGAGTGGGGGGAGGGGGAAATTGGAAAGAAAGAAGCGTGAGGGATGAGTCAATCTGGGGTTCTTTTTGTGGAGGAGTGAGAACAACAGGGTGAAGGACGATTGTTGGTGACTACGAGGGTAGGAGGTTGTGGGAAGGGGGGGGTACTGATTTTTAGGAGAGGAGAATGGGTGGAGAACATATGGTCATTACATAAAATACTTTGGCAGTTAACAATTTCAAATTAAAAAAAAAACAGCTTATAGCCTTTGTCAACTGTAGGTAAAATTTCATAATCAAAATTACTAAAATGGATGTTAAAAATTAAATGTTCTGCAAAGTTTGAATTACCATTCCCATTTATAAAACAGTTTCTGTGTTCTTCCACTCGGTCTTTGCATTTGCATCCAGTTTGACCAATATAACAGATGTCACACTCCTCGCACTTCAGTTTATACACTCCACTTTTGTCTGTTCTCACATATTTGTCTTTGGAGTTAAAAAGCATTTTCTCCACAGTACCTGAGTTGTAAAATGATACTCCATGTGTTTCGTCCAATACAAGTGACTCAAGTTTATATGCCGCACCTTGGAAAAATGGCAATGGGTATCTCTTTTTTAAACTGTGATCAGGGGGATGGACGGTTAAAAATTGTATAGCTTTTGATTTTTCAACCTTTTTTATCACGTTATCAACACAAGCCTGGGTATAACCGTTTCTGGTGGCGATCATGTTAAATATGGACCGTTCTTTGTTGTAATTACACCGAGACATGGGTATATTTAACAGTCTATGAGCCATTGCCCTCAAAGAAGCTAGCTTGTGCCTATGGTGATGATGAGAATCACTTAGAATTATCACGTCAGTAAAGCTGGGCTTACGATAGATAGAAAATTCGTGGTAGCCTTTTGTAACATTAATGGTTAAGTCTAAAAAGTTGATCTCACTGCCACCAAATTCCATGGTAAAATTAATATTTTTATGTAAAGAATTCAATACAACCAAAAAAGCGTTTAACTGTCGTTTCGTGCCCGTCCACATACAAATAATATCACCCACGTATCTAAACCAATAATTTACGTTTTTAGTCAGAGGATGTGAGGATTCGAGCAGTTGCATTTCTAAATAGTTGATAAAGATTTCAGCCAGGATTGGTGATATCGGTAACCCCATACCGAGGCCAGTCGAATGCTTGTAAAAACGTCCGTTAAAAAGAAAATAATTTTGGAATAACATAAATCTAAAAGGGCTTTGAGTTCATTGGTAATTTCCGGGTCATTGGTAGTCTTATTAACCAATTCAAGGGCAATGTTGGAAGCCTCAGGGGGAGGGACAGAGGTGAAGAGATTCGTTACATCATAAGGTACCAGTTTTCCATTGAGTGGGGGTTTCATAGTAGACAGTTTATTAGCCAGTTCTACTGCGTTTCTTACTGAGTATTTGGCAGAGAATGCAGAATAATTCCTCACCAACATATTCACTTTTACGGAAACTTTGTGGCAAGGTGCTGTGACATGCGAGATAACGGGTCGGATGGGTATGTTACATTTGTGGGTCTTAGGAAGACCATAAAATCTGGGTGGTAATGGGTTCATATGAAGTAGGAGCCAAATATCAGTTTCACTAATCACCGTTTTACATTTCACCAGAGTGGTTTTAAGTTGCTTTGGAAAGTTTGACGTAGGGTCTCGTTGTAATGTCACTAAATCCTGAGTATTTAAAAAATCCTCACACTTTTTAATGTAATCACTTTTATTTAAGACCCATATACTGCTTCGCTTTCGTAAACACTAGGTGCGATTCAGCTGCTGCCTCTTTCACGCTGCGGATTGCACGCTGGATCGAAGCATTCCGATGGCGGTGGGGTTTTTTTAGCTGCGTTGAATACGATGTCCGCGGCTATTTGCTTCTTCCCAAGAGATTTCTTACGAAGGGAAGCGTCACATTCTGCTGCAAGGGTAACCGCCGAACGACGAGAAAGGGGCACAAAGGGGGGCAAACTTGTAACCCTTTTCAAGCGACCTCATGTCCTCATTTGAAAACGAATGATTTGACAGGTTAATCACTCTTGGGCTAAAGTCGTTGTCACATTTTACTGTTGAGGGTCGAGTAGGGGGGGATTTTTGGAAGGCACAGAGAGCTTGGAGCTTCTTCTTCAATTTGTTGAGTTTCTGGAACACGATCACACTCACCTTCTCTTTAACACGCTCTTCCAACTTCCCCCAATCGTTCCAATCCAAAGCATAGGTCTACGTGAAGAAAGTAGACGTAATGAGAAATTGCGTCACGAATATTGAACCAGCACTTAGGTTCTTTCTGGACCCAGATCTTCTTCGCTATGGCCAAGGCTTCGATGGCTGGCTTCGACGTTGAAGTACTGAGTTGTCGAAACCTGGGTCGGTTTATTCGTAACTAAAGTGTGGAATTTACTAAGTAATTTTTTCAAAATGCATATTAAACATTTCCACCAAGTTACGCCTGAAACGTTTTCTCACATCAAATCCAGTCTATTTTTAATAAAAGTAATTTTATAACTATAAAAATAAGGAGCATGAGAGAAAAATACCTGTTTTCAGATGGCACACAGACAAAATTATTTGCAGAATTTATCCTAATAAATCATGTTATTGACTCAGGTTGATAGTTCAACAATATACGTATTCCAAGAGAAGCTATGTTAAAGTCAAGCCGAGGATCAGAACTCAATTTTTTTAGGGGATAGGTTGGTTGACGAACATGTTTAGGAGCCTGTTAAAATCAACAACCCACGGCATGTTAACCCACGGCAACTACGAGGAAAATGAGCCCTTACTTTTTAAGGGGTCAGGGGTGGCTGTTTGAAACAAAGTGGCCGACACACGCCAGGGATCCCTTTGATTTTAGGCGACGAGGGAAGCAGCTTTGCAAGACGTGTAGGCAAGACGGAAGTGGGATAGATGAAGCCTCAACTGTGACTCATCTCCTCTCGGTTGGATTCTGGTCTTGCGCTGCCCAACTTGAAATGACCGAAACAACTCGCTACCGAGAAACACAATTCATGCTTGTTGGAGAGAGAGACACGTTTTTTCTACCGTATCAATGCTATTAAGCTGTTGTAGATTGAAGTTTACAATCAAATCGCATGATTTTTCTTTTGCTCGTCTGACTTCTTTGCGGGGGGATCCGCCACTGGTTGCTAGGAATAAATGGAGAAACAAATTGAATTTCCACGCTTGTCCCTTTTTTCATTAACTCGATTCTTTTTCATTTTGAGCATACTTCTTATGTCTGCTTTGTAATCCTGCCATTACGGGCCGAATGCCCTGGGCTCAAACAAGGAAAATATTTACACTCTTATATACGAAAATAATATTCAGGTTCAAGGTAATTTTGACCATCATGATTGGTTAATAATAATCGATAAACTTAGTGTAGGCATATAGCATGTTGCTAATGCGTTTTAACACTAGAATGCCGGATAGCAGTAAATTGACCATTTTGTTATTTTGCTCGGCTCTAACTCGAAAACTAATTTTCGTATGAGATTGATAAAATGACTGACTTATAACATTTTATGGTCTTAAATCACCCTGTAAAGTAATACAAAATAAATTACGTTGGTTTTTTAGAGTATCGGGCGAGTCTTCCTAAAAGGTCGGCGAGCGGTCAATTGACCGCTATTGCGTCTTCAGCCTTTTTGTAAAAGTTAGTGATATTTAAGATTTTATTTTGGCCTGTGTCGTCCGTGAAATAGTATTTAACTGTCATATTGACCTAATCCCCATTAATGGATTTCAATTTTTAGTTACTGACGCACTCCTTTTCAATCTCATAATTTTACGGAGTATAGACAATGATTTCTCCTTGATCACTTTACCTTTGTATGGAGAATCGCTGTGCTTGAACACTATAATTGAGCGTGTGTTGTGTCATCTTAGCATTCTTTCAAATATCTGAATGAGTTTTCCCCACTCCACTGATCGCTGGCAACGCTGGCGAAGAACCGTGGAATGTTGTTTCGCTACCTGGAAGGGCAAACATTGGTGGTAAGGAAACAGCCAAAGATAACACTGTTTGGACTCGTATTGCGCCTGGCGATCATGCTGGTAGACGTGGTGCAATAAACATACTCAATGAATCATGGGGACCCACCGGCTTCTCTGAGCACCACTTAGAGAAAGATTTTTACAGTAGCGCCTTGAAGATGTTTTTGACTATACCAACGATAAGACTTATAAAACTTGATACTGAAAAGGAGGCTCGTAAAGTGTTGCGCGATGAGTCGCGGTCACTGTCGCTAGAAGAGCTACTTTTTTTAGTGGACGTATTCATTTCTATCGTGCATGCACGTGGGGTTTGTGTAGCTCAATCAACCCATGTAAATGATCTGTGGTACAAGCAATGGGGCCAACAATTTTTTTCAATAACAATAAGTAGAGATCGGTTCAAGGAAATCTTGAGATTTTTATGTTAAAATAACAAAGACAGTCGTCCTCACCGTAAACAAAACCGATAAATGTTGCTTGGTTTCAGAAGTTTGGAATAAGTTTGCTGACAATTGTTTAGCATTTTATTAACCTGGCGAAAGTATTACCGTTGATGAGCAGCTGTACCCGACGAAATGCAGGTGCCCCTTTTTACAATAGATATATGGCGTATAAACCGGACAAGTTTGGGATTAAATTTTGGATTGCTACCGACGCGAAAATCAGATACGTGGTCAATGCTATTCCATGCCTATGCAAAGATGAGGGAATGGCAAGTTTAGAAAGCGTTGACGAAGAGATTTTCAAACATCTTGTACAGTCTTACCTAATCAAGGGTAGAAACGTACCTCCTTGAATCATGCGCAAGACCTCAGGAAGAGCAAAACTACCCTTGTAGGTACGCTAAATCGAAATAGGAGTGAATTACCGTCTTCTTTGAAAAAACCTAAAGATGCTCGTTTTAGCACTGTTATCTAGAAGCACGAAGTTTTCACCCTTAGAGGCTATCAAGCGAAATGTAACAAAAATGTCCTTATACTTAGTAGTATGCACCCTGGTGTTCTAAGCGACACAGAGACCGAAAATAAACCGGAGAGTGTACTTTATTACAATAAGAACAAATGTGGTGTAGACAGTGTTGACCAAATGACTCGTAAATACAGTGTGCGAGCTGGCACACGGCGATGGCCTGTGCATGCTTTCTAAATCTAGCTATAATCAATGGTCATCCATAACAAAAATTAGTCTTTAACTGAAATATCTCACGTAAATACTTAATTTTGAAATTTGTGTAAGAAACGTCTAAACCATACGTGGACCGTAGGATTGCGCCGCATGTCGCAGAAGTCGTTCCTTCTGACGTAGTTGGTCGCAAACAATGTCAAATTGGACTCTGTAAACAAAAAAAACAAGGAAATTATGTCACAAATGCCTAAGACGTATGCGTGATAAATGTCAAGGTGAAATAAGGGTTTGCAGTGTGAGTAAACCGTAAAGTAAAAGATTTTACAAAAATCCAGATTTTGCGCATATTTTTTGTAGAACATATTAATTTACTATTTGTGTCATTTTAGTGCTTCAGTTATGCCTTTATACCGTCCAAGTTACATCATAATTATGTCTTTTAGGTCTGGTTTTTGTTAAAAAAATATTTTGGCAAACCACATCAAGCAAGTTATCGCAAGGAGATAGAGAAGGAAATGCTTGTTTTCTGTACACGATTCATTTATCTTTTCTCACCAAAAAAAGGCACAGTAATACATTTCAATGTAATTATTTTTTGTAACAAAAAACAACACATGACAATGAATGTAAGTTGATAGCGTAATACGTCCCGTAAAAGGTGATTTTTGCACTCACCCGCAAATTTGACTTGTTTTTCAGGACAACCAAATTTTCACCATAAAGTGTTTTGTCAGCAGATTATTCTTTCTTCATAAAATATTTTTCTTTCTTGTAAAACACTGTTTTAAATTGTTTAATTTCATTGTGTTCAGCAAACCAGTTTTATGTACCTTTACGGTGATAAAGTTTTTTAAAGACTGATACTGAGATGTTATTACTTACGTCTTTTACTACCTTGAAAAACTGAAAACTCGTCACAAGTAAGACCATATTCACTTTGAAAAACCGTCAAGTGTCAAACTGAAGAGTGATAAACACTCATAATATTAAAAAATATTAATATGCGACATTTAAATGCATAGAGATCAACACTAACCCCTAAAAAAGGCCAAGCGGTCAATTGACCACTCGCCGGCCTTTTCGGTAGGCAACCAACTCCCGAATTCCTAGTGTTAAGAAAGTCATTCATTAAGTAATCACCTAGTACCTTGTAAGTAATAAGTGATTACAAATTTAGAGATTTCCAGCAATTTCTCATAATTCAGGCGTAAGACCATTTCTTATAATTTTACGTAGTTCCACGTGTGACAGAATACTATTTGAGATCGTAGATAGAGAGCTACCCAAAATGACTATGATACATGAAACATTTTATGAGCCAGTTTCAGTTTGAAGAAGTAGGTACATGGATAACCAGAGAATTCTGCAATGTTTATTTTCGCAATTAACAAAAGGTTCTCAGAGCAATGCCGTTAGTATGTATGTATTCACAGCAGCTGCCGGAAAGGTCGTCGTGCACTCTATATGCGCGTGAAATTCTCGCAACTTGCTAGGCATTTCATCGAAGGCGCTCTGTTTGATTGCGGTATTCGCACCATCGCTACATTAAATCCCTGTCTTTTGATTGAATTCATTTCGTGCAAAGAGAATTGGCGTCTTTTTGACTGTGGGAGGTCTGGCTCCCTTTGCAAGCGGTAGTGGACCCGAGCAGAGGTCTCAAAATCCCTTCGGGGGCTCGAAACTGGCTGATAATATGCGACCCTGTCAACCGGGATTATTGCCGTGAAACTCTCCCCCCCCCCCCACTACCCTTCGGCCCCACGCCCCAGGAGGCTGCGAGGGACGAACTCACAAGTAGGTACACAACAATGAGAGTTCGGACCTTGTCATCGCTCCCCCCCTCTCCTCGAACTCCCCACACATCTTACCCCCTTGGTCCCCAATTAGATTTTAATTAAGACGCTATCCCCGCTGACCAGACCAGACTATCCCGTTCATCGCTTACACCACCCCTTCTCCCCCCAAGAGAACCTTCCCCTCCTCCTCACAACCTCAAGACCCTCTTAAACACCCTCTCTCTCCCTCCCACCTCTCCCCCTTCTTATCCCTTGCCTAGGGAACCGCTCGCCCTTTTCCCGGGCAGTAGGCGGCATCTCTGTCGTCCCATGGCACATTTATAATCTAATTAAGATGAACCAATTAAATTAAATCGCCACCGCTCACTTGTGATTCTGCGGCAAACTTGGTGGTGGTCGACCTCTCTCCTCCTCAACCTCCCCCGACCCCTGTCTCCACCCCCTTCCCGTTGACCTCCTACCCTCCCACTACCCCCCCCCCCACCGCCCCAACCGCCTTTGACCGCCGTCCTCTGCCACTGCGGGCCGAATCTAATTGAGGCTATCCCGCTAAACAAGGGACGAGCCGGGCGGGGCGTGCACTTGAGAAGCGCCTGGCCACTGATAACTCCGCAGGGAAATTAGGACCCCCTTTAATTGCGTCAAGCGACCCCCCCCCCCCCTCGGTCTAATGAAGGGAATTCAAAGTTCTGGTAACGTGCGGGAGGGCAGGGGTGTTCGTGGTGTGGTACGGATCTGATTTGACGGAGCGCTGTGGGACCTCTGATTAGGGTCGTTCCTATTGATTTCCTCGGGCACTTAGCTTGGGCCGTACACCATTTTCACATTCTGCATGTTTCCACTCAATGATTCCAGCTTTCAGGGAGTGGATAAGGACTTATTAACTGCCTGTTAAAAGAGTCGTTGTTTCGTCATCCATGAGCACGATCAACTGGAAAGATGGTGCTCGGAATCCTGATATCAATATTATTCTTTCAATAATTGACACTGGTCATACATGAAGTTTCCTCTGCGAATCAAGTCAACTCTTTAATCAGACGGAAGGTGGTGCTTTAAAACGCTCTCATACTTTTTATTCTTAATACTGATTAATCTAGATTAACATGAGAATGAGCGAGGAAACGAAAAATATTGCAAACATTCTCCTCTTCTACTGCAAGGATCCTTTTTTCTAATGCTGGTCATTCTTGGTTGGTAATTTTTTTCTGATCAAGGCAAAATTCGTCAGACGGCCGAAGATTATGGGTCTTTATTTAAGCGCAATTGTAGTTGAAACATTAGTTTTAAAGTCATGAGTTAAGAGCCCCTAGAATATTGGTTGAACTAGTTCCTAGCCCTTGGAATTCTTTCATGTGAATATCCTAACCTATTTGATTGCATGAGACAGGTCAATTTGTCTGCCTACATATAAATAACCTGATGTCTGCACATAAATAACCTGAGTTACTTTTAATCACAAAGATTTGGCAATATCAGCAGATCAACAAAGAATTTCGGGACCAAAGGAAACTATGGCGTTATTTATGAATGATGAAAGAAAAGGAAGGGATGAATCATCCATGAAGGATTCCTGTAAGCATAAGTGAAGAAAATAATATTCTATAGTAACTCTTTGAATTGGAAGAGACGAATAGGCTCTACACTTTCTAAATCATAGTTTCCTTTTTAAAAGAAAAACGAAAGACACCAAAGTATGAACGGCTGGGAAAAATTATCAAGGAAGACCAAGAATGGAACACGTCAGTCAAATAATAATGGATGCTAAAATTAAGACACGTGAAAGATTTTTGCGGTTAGCTTACAGAAAAAATTTAGTGAAAATATTCAGAAATCTAGTCTTCGAATCGATAAGTACTGATCAAGTTCGGTACATGTCATCTTCATTGCATTAATTTCAACTCCTCGCAATCGATGTGCCGTGTATTGAAACGGAATTTGAGGAAAGTCTGTGATGCTCCTCGAATGAAAAACGTGCATTGGCCCGAATAGTCTTCGCACCACGCCCCACTAAAAAAAATGTTACATACGAATCCAACCTCACGGCTCTCTCCAAAATCAACTAATTTAATCACGTGTGGCGGGGAAATTTATGACCTCACCGTCCCAAGTAATTCTCTCCCCCTTTTGAGTCTTTGCTTTTCGCCATTCCGTGCGTTTATATTTGTCTTTTTTTTTCGTACTCGATTCAGTCCGGCGAGCCGATTGTTCTCGTGGGCGTGGAAGGGATGGAGAGACTTCTCCTTTTGGCCTCATTTTCATCGATTCCCATTCCTGACACATTTCCACCTCGGAATGCATCTTCACTCCACCTCGCTCCCTATCCAACCGACCGCACGCATTCATTTGCCATTATCCGCCCCGCAGACGGCGGCCGTTCCCCCGCCCGGGCGATTGTCTCGCGTTTGACGGGCATACATATCACATTTTTATGCTCGGCGGCATTCCTTCGGGATCGGAAGCGGCAAGAGGGTACGAATGTGTTCATTGCCGTTAATTATAGGCTGGTGCCTTGCGCTTGAAAAGATCTCCTCCCTTTCGACAACTTCATCATTTCATATGTCAGTTCCCCACGATTGAGATTCGTGGTGTGTAGAACGGATCCCTCTGAAAACTTGGGGCTTTTTGAAAATTCCTCAATTTGCCCATATTTTTTTATATTACGCTGAAATTTAATTTGGTCCTGAAAATATCTTGAGGAGTTTTTGAATGCTTTGACCAAGCTTCCTGGGGAAACTTGTGTCATGCCTATGAAAACTTCCGGATACTCGAAAAAACTCGAGTGAACTTTTCCGGAGATTCACAAAGAGGTCGAATATCGTCCTGCTCAAAGAAATATGCGCACACCTATCTCTTTTCTAGCATCACAAATTAAGTGTGAAAATACCTATTTCTAGTGATGTTCTTGGGACTTCCTTTGAGAAAAGTAAAAGATTCGAACAGCACCCGAGAAAAATAATATTTTTTTAATTTTCTACTTCTAAGAAGTCTTATACTTTAATTTTATACCATGTCTGAGGAAAGCTGCATATGCCAAACAAGAAACCTCAGGTAACATTATTCTTGCAGGGAAAGTCGCAAAGGGGCTTAATCTTCTCTTGACACGAAGCCAAATTAAAACTGCTCAAATAAATATGAGCATTATTTGCTATATTTCAAGAATCGCAATGTTTGGGTACAAATACTTAATAGTTGTGTGGTGCTCTTGGGATTATGAATTCGTTAAATGCAAGAACAAAAAAGACCAAAAAAATAGTGTACATATTTTGATTTATTGATCCTAAGAAGTCTTGTAATTTACCCAAAATTTTTCGTCCGAGTTCTGAAAGCTTTTCTTTCATAAATTTCACTTGATATTTTCTCACGAAAACTGTCGTTTCATTTAGTCTCCGGGTTGTTACTGGTACTCGCATTGAAATTCAGTTTATCTGCCAATAATTTCTGGTACCTGTCCTGCGATTGCCTTTAACTGATGGATTCTGGGCTAATATTTCCCTCTTCGGTGAAGTACCTTTTTCGAATTCGGCTATATCCTCATCTTTCCATGAACGTTTTTAATGTTCGGCCAATTTTGTGACGAAGTCTATGATATTTCCAGCTGTCATATTTAAGAGTCAGAATGAAATAGAAAACGCAGCATCAGGTACGCGGTGATGCATTTTCTAATGCTGTGCTACTCCTAAGTATGAAAATACACCTGTCCTTTTATTGGTCAAACACGATCCCCGTTTCCCATCACTGTTTGAACACCTAGTATTATATTCATATTACCCTCCAATTTGAATTTTCTTTCTTAATAAATGGCCAAAGTGATGTACCTGATTTTAGCGATGCTGCTCGTATCCAGCACTCATTATTTTTCACCTTACATCGTACTTAAGCCATGATAATTGGTAATTTTAATGACGCGCTACGTACAAAGAGATTCAAATCGCGAAAGAAAATCCTTGATACGTTTCAAAATTTTATTATTTAATTGTATGCAACTATTCAACGACTTTTTGAGGTAGGTGATTTTCTTTTTTTGCCGATGTGGAAGTTTAAACCGTAATTTGTAGCCAAAATGCTGTAGATAAGGATCAAAATAGACCATTTGAATGAACTACAAATGTTTGAACCTGTCTTCAGCCAGTTTTGACTTTCCTCCTCGAAAATTATTACTCCCTAATTTGACATAGTCTAAATTGATATAGGTGGTGAATAATTATTGAATTGTTTACTCTCTTCTAAACACCATATTTGGAAAATCCACCAGCACTGTCATCATAGTTCGACCAAGACAATGCATCTGGCAGTAAAAGCGCAATTCCGTGGTATATTTTTTCCATTTAAATTTCCCAACGTGTGTGTTTTCGCTAAACGAGAGGAGTCCCCAGCGATATAATTTGAGGGTATTTAAATGTCATGCTTTTTTACAAAACTATTTACCAGATGATAATGCACAAGCGTTGAGGGTTAGCCAGAAAAAAATGTGGAAAGCTAATACCTAGATCTCTTGTTCTACGAAAGTCTCCGGCATTGCTTCGAAATTGTATTTGCTTATTAAAAGGCTTAGTATAGGGGGCCAAAAAATGATGAATTTTGGTGGACATCGAAAAACGAATTCTAAATTTTAGCAAATGAAATTGGCTGCTCCTGACAGTGACCAAACCGCCTCACGAAAGCGTTTCCTAACCTGAATATACACTCAGAATTCGTTGCAAGAATTTGGCGCGTGCTTGCAATGTCAGAACCTGCCCTTGTCCCTTTAAATTTTCTCTCCTTGCGCATACAGTAGCGTAGGTGAAGTACACGTAACTGATGGACTGCATCTGCTTGATCTCTCGTCGTGCTCATGACGTATGCATAAATGTCATATAATACAATCTCCGCCGAAAAAGTGTCGAGGGTACGCGTTAAACCTCTTTTGAGCTCAACTCGGCAATTTCGTCGGTCGGCGCAGGGAGCGTTTGAGTTAGCACGGCACCGAACTAAAACGATACCTCATGGTGATGCAACGGCGTTAATTTAAAAAAAAAGTTCTCGGGGAATTTGTTGTACCGAGACGATAAACGGCGTTTGCTATAGACCGGCAGTGGACGTGGAGAAAGAATGAATGCCTTTGTAATGGGTGGAGGGAGCACTCCTGAATCGGGTGGGTATGATGTGCAATTACGCCCGAAAAAAAACGGTGCGCGCATCCCTAGTCCACGCGCGAGTCCCAGTCCCCCGCTTCACGATTTAAATAAATAAAAAAACAAAGTTTTCGTTTTGCTGCATTAAAATGTGCATGCAGTTTGCCGTGTTGCTTCTCCGCTCATCACGGGACGAGCAGTGTGCGGGGCCAAAAGTGCTAAAGTCCCGTGCTGAAAGTCGTAAACTGGCTTAATTGTGAGCGGCACGGGAAAGGTCGGGACGTGCACGTGTTTTATGCCGCGTTGCATACGCGCACGCCACGCGCTCTCTCCGAAACACCGATCCTTCATCATCCGCACTTCCCCGCACTCAACAATCGTCGGAAACAATGAGGTGGATGTGGGCCGTCTAGTTTTAAAACGCGGTCAAATTTCTCTTCCCCCACGTCATTTTTTTAAGCCGCGCCACTTGTTTTGAAAGCGCTTTTGAGCGTTGCGGAGCTCCGTCACAGTTAATATCCGTACATTACTTTCTTACTGTCCTATCTGTGTTGTAGCACGTGGCTTCTTCATTCTTTTTATGCCGCCGTGCACTCGTGGCGGGAGCGGTTATTATCCGAGAATCGCTACGCGAGCTAATGCAACGTCATATGTAAATACATTAAAGGGTTATATGTATATTTTTCCCCCTCTGTTTATGCCCTCACAGAACTACGACCGTGGGAAATTAATTCATGAAATCCGCATGGAAGCCAAAGAGTTGCAAGCCGTGCAATCCGAATACATGAGGGTCCCTTTTCATTCACGTGTGTCCTTTGTAATTTGTCATAGTGGTGCAAAAAATAAGTCTACTTACCCCGCGCTACAGCGACATGTAATTTTGTTTATTATCTCTCATAGTGGATTAGTGTGTGTTCTAGTGAAGCGACTGACTTATGAGCTAAACGTTGAGGAAAAAAACGCGGCGGACATGTAACATGTTTATTTGTACATTCGTGGACTCCTTCCACTTCTTCCAACGAAATATTTATTTTTCTTTCTCACCCGAATATCCATCCCGTGTGCAAAATTATTATTATGACCCATATGACATATGCACTGGCTAAAGAGAGACCTTATTTTGACCTTATTTAGCGCATTGTTGGTATTATATGAACTTAGTAGCTTTACAGTCCTGGCAGCTGCAGTTTTATGCAATTTAAAGTGGAAGTCAAAGTCAGAATTCATACTTATTTTTGTTAGTCTCGCTTTTAATGGATTACAAATTGTATTTTTCGAAGGTACATTAAAGAGGCTTTTCTTACTAAGAGACTCACTCGCGGTTTTCACTTAGGTTCAGATAAGTACCCCTTGAGATTATTCTGCCGTGTGAAATATATTTTCACTTTTTCCACGATCGATAAAATATTCGGTTAATTTTTATTTTCCGTAACAATGGTAGGCGAAAGAAAAACGCATCCATCATCGCTTTGATCACAGACAGAGTCAAGATAAAAGTAAATTTTGATCGTGAATCGCTTTATTCTTTCGTTCCAAACTGATATGAGTCTGTGGGCAGCATAAGTTCCAAAGCGACTGAGATTTCCGATACCATTTCTTCAGTTGTATCTCGGGGGCAGCGATTTCACTTTTCTCCAAGATGGCGATGATTGCTGTTGACGTATGAAAATGAATCTTAACGGTCACCTCATTAAATATCAGATATTACTGTGGCACACAAGGCACGATTATACGCGAATGATAAATGAGCGATTGTTAAGAAATGTAAAGTTGTTATTTTTTTAATCTAACGGAGCGTAATTTACGAGTTTAGAACACGCTACGCAAATTGCTCAGGGTTGAATTAATGGTTGAAATTGTTAAAAAAAACATGTCTGTCTTCCCACGAAACATTTAAATGGCCGAAGATGTGCGTTCTGTCTTGTTCAAGTCTCAATAGCTTAAGGTGGTTTGAGCGAGATAGTTCCCTAGTCATAATGGAAACCATATTCAAATTTTATTTTTTGAATTCTGCGTCTGTAAGAAGTATGAAATAAATATTGTAACATTAATGGCGTAAAGATATAGTTATATATGATCAAAATTCGCAGTAATTAAATAAATAAAGCTACATAAGTCTCTAACTTGACTTATTTTTTCCCGCCGTACAGCTGAAACCCCTTCAAAACAGCAGGTTTGTGTGCGATTCTGTCAAAATTACAGTGGTGAGTAATATATTATTTTTTATAAATAGTTGAGAAAACATACAATCTAAACACCGTTAGTTTTTTGGCAAAATCTAGGTGCTAGAAGTTCCTAATTTGTTTAATATTGTCCCTCGGGAGCGCACAGCCGTAATCTATATCCCATGTAAAACAGTTAATATTTTCAGGAAAATAGCTCGAAAAGTAGTTCGGCAACGGGTTGATATTTTGATATCATTGGAAAGATTAGAGTTTTTTTATTTAAAATGAGGCCATGTTCATCAAATTCTAGGTGAAGTGGTTGTTTGCTAAAAAAACACCTTAATAGGTCACATGTGTCCAGCGTTGAATAAGCAATTGTTAACTCATCCTAAACAATTACTCAGTAGGAGCGGACTCATGATATATCAAAGTCGCAATTAATTGTTTCAAGCTTTCCCATCGGGTGATACATTACTCCCTCGTTTCATTTTTTTTCTGCTGCACAAAGCAAATTAATCGAAGTTGTGACTAAATAACAAAATTTATATCGCCTTTAAAAAAACTATCCCTATTGTATTTTGATGCCAATCCTTTGTCTGGTCCGTTTTATGACGGAGATGCTGATACCACCTGTCATATTCCGAAAAAAATGAGCAAGTGCTTGTATCGGGAGAGCGTTTTGCGTCGAAACTGTCAATCATGACATTGAACGTGAATAAATCCTGTCAGATTGCGTGAAAAGTTCTCGAAAACTTGTGACGGGAACGACTTCATTCTCGCTTCACGGCTAAGCGGAAGCAAGATTTTTCTCCCCATTGGACTAATAAATAGACCATTTTGTAGGTTTTACACAAGCAAAAGTTCTTTTCGACTTTGAGGTGGTTCCATAGCAGCATGACTAAAAAAACTCAACTCATTCTTATTTTGGTTATTTTAAGGACAATATGTCCTCTGTTTGAATGATCAACAAAAGTCTACCTCTCTACGATAATTATTTCGCAAATTAAGGTGTTCGGAGCGATTTTCGTTTATGTACCGATTTGCGTGAAATTTTGTATACTTGTTCTTATAAGTAATATCTATAGATAGAAGTGGAAAAATTGCATCATACCGGTTTGATGTTTTCGCAATTCATTGTTATTTTGACACGTTGCCTTATGGAACATGGTATACACCTATTTCGTTATAATTTAGTTACCTATGTACAGATTTTCTTCGAAAAGTGAAGTAAGTGTATTATTGATTGTTGTTATAATTTTTGCCAACAAATATCTCGGTGTCAAACCGGGGCCAGTATTCGAAAAAAAATTGCTGTATAATTTCGGCTAAATTTCGAATACTGCGCCGAAAACTGCAGTCATAACATGCATTAATTCAGGAAAAAATAAAATATAATTCTTGCATCATTTTCATTACTGCGTAAGTCGTGCGTTCCTACGCATAAACAAATGCAATTTAGTGAAATGTGGTCCAAGAACTTTTTTCGGACTTACTTAAAAATGATTGAACTGTGAATGAAATGACTCACAATTAGAGCTGCCACCTTAAACTGGAAGTTACATTTTGTTGAATACGAGAAACCAGGTGAAACCAGGGGAAAATGTTTTTTTTTTCTTTCTGCCTGTTTAAAGAGTGTTGATAGGGTTAAGGGTATTGCCGACGCTAGTTTTCTTTCCACTCTCTCTCTCATTCCCCATGCATTTCTTTCCTTGCCAACCGACCCATCTGTCCATACGGCGCAATTAGTGAACGATCACCTAACCAAATGATCAACCAACCTGCCTAGGTTGGGATAGTGTTTTCCCTTCCGGAAGGCCCATATTAGATTCCCCACAACGTCCGAGAGATGTTTCAACCAAATTCATACTTAGGTGCTATATCTGAGTGAGCCGCCGTCAAATGATTTTATAAATATTTTATTCATATTCCGGCTACTTGTGGAAATATGGGGACTTTTTCGATATGATCGACGAAATCTTAACGTTTCATGGAATTGTTTGCAGATGAACTTTACTGAACTTTATGAACTTTACTGAACTCTTCAAGTTATATGGTGCGTAGGTTGTAGGCGATAATGGGAGAAATAGTGGAAAAAGGATATTTCTCTTACTAACATCGTGGATATTTTCGCGAAAAACTATCAATACGCATGACGCAAATTCTCTTCGAAAATTGGTTTGCAATTACAAGGTATTTTAATTCCCATTATATGTTTGGAGTTCTCAGCACATTACCGCAATAATTAGTCAAAATGCGTTAGTTCAAAAGAAATGGCGCTGCAGTCGGCTACTATGGTTGGAAAAAGTGATCATTAAAAATAAATTAGCCGGATAATCTGCATATTTTTGGAATTATTTGTTTATTTTTTCAATTCATCATCAGGGAATGCAGTATATTTTGCCGTCAAAGCGAAAAATGGAATAAAGTGTTCGTTTTGACTCATTGAGTCGCGGTTGAACCTCCCGAAAAACTAATTTTGTCATGTTTGTGTGCATGAAAGCAGTGTGACAGCGGTCCCCAATCAATGCGTAAGTTAGGATCATGCCGAATTTGAGCCAAATGTTCGTGCTAGAGTTAAGGCTGATATCATTTCAATATTTCTGGCATGTGATGTCCATTCAGAAAATCGTTGTACATACTCATGAGGGGACATATGTATGTACTTTCTCCGCGGAAACATGCAGAGCCGCTTAGAGAACGCCAGTTTCTTCCTAAACGAAGACCTGCCAATCGTGGATATATCAATTGCTATATGTTCTTCGAAAGCATTCTTATGCTTTGACAAATTAAAGGATTACTGAAATTTGGAAGTAGATCCCAGTACATAAGTATCTGTTGCTCATTTTCATTTAATAAATCTCGTCATTTTCTGATACCCGTGATAACAGATGCTTTTCAGCACTTGGTGGTAGTTTGTATTATTTTCAATTGCTCGTCATAACGCCGTGTTTTTTTTAGCGCTCATGGTCTTGGGGAAGTCAAAAACAAAAGGGCCTAGTGGTCCTCCTTAAAGCTGTATTCACTTCCAGGCCTTGGGTTAAGAACAGCAAATTTTAAAATTTCATCGTGCTCATGCTTCCACCAACCTAGCTTTGCTTGCTGCATCGCCAGCATAAATTACATATTTATTTCAATGAAATTAAGAGCGCAGATTACTTCAGATTGTTTCAAAACTTTGGATTTTTCTCAACTGCCCCCTCCATGACACGTAAAAGCCTAACTCAGGAAAAAAACTGTCCAGAAACACCAACTTCTCTTTTAGCGTAGAAGGTCATCGGAATTAGTGACTTTTATAAGCGTGAAATTAAATAGAGTAGCCTTTGAATTTTGAACCGTTATATCTAGTTACAGCAAACCGTGTTACTATAGAGCACAGGCAGTCCTTATTTCGCCAGTCATCGCCGTTCAGCTCTATTGAAAAAACTATATGTAATTTCAAGTATTTAATGAGGTGGTGGTGAGATATTGCTGTATTTCATCAATAACTTTTGTTAGAATGTAGCATTATTATAATGCATGAACTTATATTCCAACAATGTAAAAGGAAAATGTACCATAGAGTTTCGGACGATATCGTGAGTTCCTGGATGGCTTAAGTACTTAAGTGTGACCGCAATCCATCCACTCAATGGGAAACGATCCGTAGTTATATTCGATAGTTTTATAATAAGATTCCCTATGAAGAGTATGGGAAAAAGTAACTTTGATTAAAACACAGCAAGGTAAAAAAGAGGACGCACTATGAGACACGATGGTCTCTTGAATCATTTATGGAGGGAGATGTGAAATGGAAGGATTACTTAGGATGGCCAAGAAATAGGAACATGAGGTTAATTATTTATCATGTTAAAAAGAAGCCTTATGGTATAATAAAGCGCTTTGCAAGGAGAATTAAACGTAGAGCAACAGTAAGCCAAACTTCGGATTGATAACAGATTATGATAATTGATGTCTAAGTTGTAAGAGATGATCAAATCTGATCGAATTACTTTTGTGGTTTTAAAGCTTTAAATAAAAGCGAGAGACTTGTGTAAAGAATTCATCCATTGATCACGTAGATGAAAAAATTATTATTACTGCATTTCTCAGCCTATAAAACACTGGAATTTGAAGTAATTCATATAGAGCTCAAATTAAAGAACTTTATGATGGTAAACTCTTCTTCAGGTTTCTTTTTTATTATGTCGAGACTCGCCTGAACTTTCTGGATATACTTTACAGCAATTAATGAAAACCCATATCCTGTTATGGTAATATGATCAATGTAATTGTTAAATGATGCTGATGTTATTGTGTCCTGGTATTTAATTGCATCCGAATTGACTGCAAATTTGTATTTATTGTACGCGAAAGTATATGTTCGTCAGACTTGATTAATAATGTTATAAACTCTTCTAAGATCACTAATCTTTTCGCAAAATAGGTATTTTATTGTGTAAAAAGTTTTCAAAATTTTGAAAAATCAATTGAAAATTCTGCTCGATGGTAAAATTATTTTCATTAGTTGCAATGTTAGTAATTCATTATTTTTCGTAACTAATGCTTCAGCAAAATAAAAAGAGAACATTAGGCCCCAGAATTTACAAACTTATTTATGAGAGATTTTCTTTGCTCACTTATTTTCACAGTTTTATCCCTTTCTAAGTTACATTGCGCTATAGATTACGGCTTGATTGATATTCCTGGCAAATATTCACCAACAAAGTCGAAGACTTAAAAAAGAGCAGAAATAACTCGAGGAAATCTTTCGCAGCGGTCAGGACTCAATTTTATCTCTTAAAAGCAGCTCAAGATAGCGTGATAGTATATAATTAGTGGCGCCGCAATGAATGTTAGCGCTGAAATATCACCCAACCGAGTTGCACGTGCACGTGTCTGAGTGTCAAGAAAATTACGTGGAATAAATCGCGCGTCACATTTTCGTGCCTGACGCCCACGTGCTAATGTCTCTTGTCTTCGGGGCCAAACGTGCTCGACGGAAAAGTGGGTACTCATCTACTTAACTGCATACTATCCTGCCAGCCGCCGAGAAGGCAAGTGGTGGGGCATGTAAGGATGCCAGTCTTTAGAAGTAAGTGATTAGGAAAATTGGGATTAGGGAGGGACACAAAGTGACATGTTTTCATCATGGATTAACGAAGAGAAAAGATCGATAAATACGGTACGAGAGCACAGGGGAATGTTGAAGCCATTAAAGTGCGCAATCGGCTCTATTGAATGGATCAGTCGTGCAGTTAACGCGCTGAACACGTTGGTATCGGTATTAGTGGTAGCAGTGTCGCGGTACCGTGATGAGTTATCTATAAAACTGCGGAATGGAAATTATTTCCAAAAGAGCATTGCATTATTAATAAAATATATGCACATATTGCATACGATTGCCACGTAAGGTGGATCATTTTTCATAAAAATACAGACTACACTTTCGTGTGAGAAGACTCCATCTAATCTCTTCTTATATCTACGGTTTTGATAGCTAAGTGTCTCGCTCTGATTATTTCCATGATCTTTTCCCGATCTGTTCGACAGTGTCTCTCTTTTTATTTTGTGTAGATTCTTTTGCAATAGGATTACTGCCTAGATTTAAAAAATGTTAATTCTAATCCTCCAATCATGTTGCCAGGAATGAACGCTGTCAACTTTTATAAATCGACATGTGGGCAGTTTATTTTCTTCTTTTAATTCCTAGCTTCAATCGAAATTACCTGGGGTCAAATTTCGGAATCGTCATCCCCCAACATGTTCTGTCCAATGACATGTCCTCTCGATCACCGCACTCCATCATGTCCTTCTCCACACAGTCTAATTATAATTTCCGTGGCCTTCCTTCGTTCTCTTTTCCCTACACATGCGGGTTCATCACTATTTTTCCTCCATGGTTATTGTCCCGTTTTCAAACTTGAACATACCACCTCAGCAATCTCTTTCACCTTTGCCATTCCTGGTACGATTTGTAAACTGCCTCTAACCTAGCCATTCCTAATTCTGTCCGATCTACTAACAACACTAATCCCTCTCATCATGCGAATAACAATTGCGTGTGATACTTTGCAGTGAGTTGCTTTAGCATCCCAGCTAGAGGTGGAATAAAGTGTTGTCGGAGCGAAACGGCTGCAGATGCAACTGTTTTGGTCAGAAAACTGTTTCAAATAACTGTTGCAAACAACAGGTTAGTTCCGTGATCGTGTCGCAGCCTTAACGCTATATGAGCGTGTTGCACTATATGCTGTGCAGCTGACTGTTTCGTCTTCTATTCTTTCCAGTTGCACTGCACTTGTGGCTGCGTTGTGGTTATAAGCCACACAATTTTTTGGCTTTGAATCTGTTGCAGGTGGTTGCTGGTTTATTCAGCCAACCCATGTCAGCCCATCTTGGCAGATAGAATAAGAACTGTTAAGTATCTTTCATGAATCCAAATGAAATCGCACATGATTATGCCACAGTGTGGTGAAACGCGTCGTGCCAAAGAAATAAATCTGTGGAAGATTACCAAGTGTTTTTATTCATTATGAAATCGTTACTTTATTTAAGTGAAATATTTCTTATTACATACAATAAAGAACTACCAGCCATGTTCTAACAGCGCCGATCGATCGCCTGATGTTTGGTGTGCCTCTTGCTGTTGTCCGCAACAGGGTGTAACGCTGAACTGTTTCGTTTTGAGACGGATTCGGTTGTGAAACAGTTGCAATGAAACTGCTGTGTTCTTTTAGTGCAACCACTAATCCCAGCTTATAGTGCCATATAGCACCGTTGGTATAATGATGGATATGTAAACCCTGCCCTTCAGTCTGGGCGACATCCTGCTAATGGTAAGGCCCGACACCATTCTCCTTTTGCACCAGGCTGAGGACACCCGGTTCGAAATATCTCTGAAGAGACCTTCATTCTTATCCATTACAACCCCAAGGTATTTGAAAGAATCCGCTTAGCAATTAGTGTCCCCATGATGTTGACTTTGCCAACTGGTCATATTCCAACAAACACACCAAATACCTATTCACTTTTTTGCTACTCAGTCTGAGCCCAAACTATGCAGAGTATTGGTCGAGAACACCAGTCTTACTCGTGTATCACCGTTGGTTTTTATAATGTGGAAAGGGCGGTATATCTTAGTCTATGGTCGCATTTTAACTATCTCTACTAAGTATACAGTTATAAATAGTACATTTTTGATCAACAACTATGTCCCCATATTCTTTTCAATGGTTACTTAGGCGATTCTCTGTCGCCGTCCTCAATAGTGCTGTTTACGGTGTACCAATCCTTAAGAGAGGTCCTCACAGGGGTCAGACGCCTATCTACAGCCCCCTCATATGACTACCTTTCGTGTGGTAATTACGCCTCGACATACCTATCTATCACGAATACCACCTCCCAATGATTTCCGACAGAATTAGATTGATATACACTCAGACCATTGAGGTGGAGAGCTGGGGAGGAACTGTTTAGGAATGTACCATTATTGGTGGTATATCTACGACAATGGCTCCAGCCCCCGGAAAAGATTTATATCTAGGTGCCCCACTATAGTATAAGGTATATTCTGGATGGACGCATAGCTCCGCCTGAAATTCTCGGTACCGAGCTCGACTCGTCTATTAGCCACGATCCACCAGGGCCAGTTTAACTTATACTCGTTATCAAGCAATAGTTATGCTTTATGGTTAAGTTAAAGAAATAGTTAGTTGTAAGGCCGATTTTATAATGTATGTTTAACGCCAACAGACAGGTTACTCAGTTTTTATGCTACTATGATGTTTGCTGAGAGGTCTGTCTGGAAAGTACTCCAGACAAATTTAACCATCGGGATTTTGGATGTGAGCTTTATCGATTAGAAAGTAGGTATCTAGATTGGGTATTATAGCGAGTAAATGTTGAACAAGACTCTGTGAAACCAGGTCTCAGAGTTAATCGTGTGTCAAACTTATCTTGTATCATAAGTTAGACTGAGACCTAGCTTGATCGTTGCCCCCGTTGACGTTAACCGCAATATGCTGTAGGCTTTTCGTTAACTTGGTGAGAGGTGAGAATTCGGGCATTGTAAATCCCATCAAACCGTCAGTGAATTGACTTGATCCGCATCCTTGAGAAAATGTCTCAACTTCCGTTTTCGAAGAATGGATGTAATCAGGCAGCAGTTATGTTAGAAGGTCATGGTGGTTTGTGGTGCTTCATTTCTTTAAAGTAAAATGATGAGAAACTCGCGTTATTCGCAACAGAGTATGCTTAAATTCTCCGAACCAGGTATTGACTAACAAATTCATTTGAAAGACTTTGAATAAATGAACTCGTAAGCCGAAGTATTTGTCGACGAGCTTCATAAAATTTAATTGTTAAACTCATTTTATAAATTCGGTTGCCTAGCCGAAAAATTATTTACCCAGAGAAAATCGTGCCGTGGAGTTTATCGTAAAACTTTGTCTACTATCTCGAAGTTAACTATCCTTGTGAAACATTTTGGGTAATAAAACTTTGTACTTTTCCACACTTAATTTGAATAAATGAAGTGTGGAAAAGTACTAAATTTTATTATTCAAAATGGGTGTCTTCTACTTCATCAAAGTCAAGCCTGAAACAATCAAATCTATCCTTGTAAAGTAAACTATCGGGAACCATGAAACCAATGCACATCTACCCGTGAAAAAACTGCACCCTTGCAACTACCCCGGATAGACGCGCAACTCCGCGAGGGATTCGCGACAAGCCCCGCCGCGATACGTTTACATCCTCGGCGCGCGCGACGTTTAATTTCATCTCACTCGGCATAACTCTTGCTCCCCGGGAAATATGGACGGTGCGTGCTCCGCTCTCTGGGCCCATCCCCTTCCTCCCACCAGCGATCAATCTTCGACTCCCAAAACCCCTCCATCCACCCCCCATCACACCCACGCCCCCCCGGAATGATTTATTCGACTTCGGAGACTGTGAAGTGTTGCCCACCTTCCCTCTCCTCCCCCCACCCCACTCTTTCCGCTGCCCCACCCTCCGTACATCACCCCTCTCTTCCGCCCCTCCCCGCCGCAATTTGCGTCCGTATCGATGCATTGATGAAAGGGCCCCTCCGCGACCGCCAATCATCGTCGCGAATTACGTGTTCGGCGGGGGTTTAGCGCGCGGGAAAGTTCCCCTCCCTCACAGCCCTGTCGACGACGCCCTGGGTCTGGGGTTGACACCGCGGGGCGCTGCGTTCAGGCGTGGTTGGTTCGGTGCGGTGGATACGGTGCTGGTCTGGGTCCGAGTCCAGGCCGGGGTGGAAATTGTTTGGTGGATTCGCTCGCCCGTCTTACCCATGAGGCACAGTGCTTAGGGCTTACGAAATTAAACATAACGCTTTTTTTAAATTTGTCTGTTTTGTATTTTTTACAGTCGCAGATTTAAGTTTATCACAGGGTAAACACGGTGAGGCTAGACCGCTCCTTATATTCAGGCAGAAGTCTAAAATGGGGTGGGAACCGATCACCCATATTCCTCCCCCTCACTCACGCCCCTGACACCCTCTGCCACGCTCTTTTGCCCCCCACTCTTTCCGGCCTACCCTCCCCCACGTCCGCCCCCTCCCACTTTGAATCTCCCCTCCCTCCCAATCCCTCCGGCCACACCTCCCAAGGGGTGAGGTTTCTGCTGAGGGAGGAGGGAAGCATAGTCAGGGAAATGAATTTCTCTCCTTACGTCACCGGGAAATTTGAACGCTGTGTATTTTCCCCCTTTCCTCTCTCTCTATCCTTTTACATCTCTCCCGGCGTTCCAAGCGCTTTCATGGTTTTGACAGCTTCTTCGGCGGTCTTATAACTAGGGTTTTTCTTGATTTCCCGTTGACCCTGCTTAGAAAATATAACGGACTATTGAATAAATTTGACGTTGTACCGCGTCACCTACTGTTTAATGTGAGCCGACTAAGTGAAAGATCATAGTGCAAAAATTATTTTAACACTCGTTTTGTATTTTCGGAGATGAATATTATATTTTTTATATGAGCTGATTCGTGAGTCACATCTTGGTGTTATTTTATTGATGACAGACGAGCTGAGAGTAATGGTGGTGTTTCGATTGAGGAGGCTAAGAAGTGGATTTTATTGAATATAGTTATCTATTTTGGACATTGACAACTGAAGAGCATTTTTGAGAACTCTTGCATTACCGGCCATGGTTTTGGCATCATTGCCCGGCATTTATAATCTCTGGTTAAGTATTTTTTCGGCATGGAGGCAGAAGTTAATACTTCCCCCAATATATTACACTCACGTCCACTAACCGGCAGTTTTGAGGTAATATTTTTAACCCGAACTCTCAGTTAACATCAAGTTAACGCTTCTAGACTCGCGTCAACTTTTGGAACTAATATTCTCGCGTGGCGTCTGTCAGACGCCAATTGTGTAAATTATAAAAAAATAAGTAATATTTAAAAAAAATGATATACAACGGTCCAACGATTTATATATAATAATAATAATAATGGTTTTTATTCCAGATTAGATAAATACAATTATTATTTATACAATGATTTGTCTGGAATATAGGTGCCCCATTGGACAGTATCGCCGTTTTGGGGTCACCGACTCGACCATCACAGATGAAATACAAAGACAAAAACATAGAATAAGTGTGTTGCAACTACAATCACATAGATGCTATCATTGGTGCTGGATAATTTAGTAAATAACCCATGGTTTGACATGTGAAGTAAAAACAAAGCATTAAGATACAATCGATTAAAGGCTTGTTTGAGCTAACAGAGAATTTTGAGCTTTTTATAACACAAACACCTTTGGCCGTAGTCTGCAGTAGTTATTTTTTTACACTTCTATGTTAGTTAACACTGCGAAAAGAATACAATTTAATATAAAAGGAACAGTGAAAACATGAATTAATCATTATAGCTTTTTGAATTTAATTATTAAACATTCTTCAAAAATAAGTACTTAACAACACTAACAACAATTAAACTGTTATTTACATAGTCATTATAAAAAGGTACAACAAAAAATGTATAAGACATTTGCTTTTGTTGTTATTGACATACACTCATTTTGAATTGCTTACAAGAAAAATTATATAATCGATTAATAAAAACATCTAGGGATGTATTCTGCACCAGTTTCTTATAATTTTTATGTTTGTTAACTAGTTGTACAAATAGAATAAATTTTAATCGATAGAAAAGTAGAAATCTTTTTTAATTTTGCACATAAACATTTAAAATAATAATTCTTAGATAACTTTTGCAAGTAAGTGCTTAACATCTTTAAATCCAAATAACCATTTCCTTAAGCGTAGTGCAAACCCCTTTTCATTTTTAATTTTAACTATTTCTTCAGGCAGAGATGAAAAAATTTTAGGCCCTAGATATAGATAACTCTGTCTAAACAGTTCATTTTTAGGTCTTGGTACATGTACACCAGGGTTTCCTCTTAAGTCATAACCTCTCGGTTTTTCTCTTTCACCTCCTCGATTATAAAAAATTCTTAAGACCATAAAAATAAAAAGATGTCTAAGAGGTAGGATGTTCATCCTTATAAACAGTGGATAGGAGTGTGCGGTTCCTGGTGCTCGTACCATTGCCCGTATTATCTTTTTTTGAGCTACCAAAAGAGGTTGCAAATTAGTTAAATATGCTCCTCCCCAACACACAATACCATATTCCAATCTTGAATTCACTAATGCATAATATACCATTCTAAGAACAGAAGCTGGGCAGAAAAATTGTAACAGGTAAAATTTTCTTATCACGTAAAGTAACTCCGATTTTAGTTTGTTAATGTGTTGTTTCCAGTTGCAATGTTCGTCGATACAAATTCCCAGATATTTAATGCAACTCACTCTGTCAATCAATATACACTGATTACAAAACAAGGCATTATCCTTAATACAATTCATACATCTATAATATAACACACTGTTGACTGGTGTAGTTACATTTTTTAGATTAAATAATATATATTTTGTTTTACTACTTAGTACCATCGAGTTAATGGAAAACCAATACTTAAGTTTGTCTAAATCACTTTGCATATGCGTTTGTAATTCATGCATACAGCTGTCGGAGTAGCAAAGAGCAGTGTCATCGGCAAATGAAGTAAGTTTACCATGAAACTTTCCGTTACACAAATTATTTACAAAAACTAGAAAGAGTATTGGTCCCAAAATTGAGCCTTGTGGGACCCCACGTGTAATATGTATCTTATTACTACTACAATTTTTAATATGCACATATTGACATCCATCGTTAAGATAACTCCGGAACCAATTAAGTGCGATACCCCTGACACCAGCTTGTTGTAGTCTTTCCAGTAAAATTTTATGATCGACAGTATCAAAAGCTTTTGTTATATCAATAAATAGTCCTGCTACTCTATTGCCTTTGTTAAGTCCCTCATAAAGATTTGAGCAAAAATTAAGTAGGGCATCTTCCGAGCATTTTCCTTTTAAAAAACCAAATTGATGGTTACTGAAGAACCCATGGCTATTTAAAAAACTTAACAACCTGGTTTTGACAATCTTTTCCAAACTTTTTGAGAATACAGGTAGTAGGGATATTGGTCTGTAGTTATTTAAGTCTAGTTTGTCTCCTTTCTTGTGAATAGGTACTACAATAGCCGTTTTGAACTGCTCCGGAAAAATTCCTGTTTCCATGCTTAAATTTGCTATATATGCAAATACGGGAGAAACTTCCTCTCCGACTTTTTTAACTGTAATAGCGGCTACTTCATCTATCCCTTTAGACCTCTTAGGTTGAAGACCTTTTATTATACTATTTACTTCTCTCTTATCCACAGGAGATAGAAAGAAAGACTCTCTAGTATAAATCTTAGGAAACCAATCTTCCTGCTCAGCTGGATCATAATTAAAGTTGGTGGAATTCCTAGGAGAATCAGTTACCCTACCAAAGTGTGAATTGAATTCATTGGCAATTGATTGCATTTCCGTCAAGACTGTTCCATCATGAGATCTTATTTTTTCAACACTCCCCCCTGTTTGTTTCCCTCCTGTGATGGTGTCTAAAATGCGCCACTTTTTAGCCGTGTTATTATCATTACTATTGAATTCTTGTAAGTAGTAATTTTCTTTACGCTCTCGGATAATGTTATCTAGCCGTTCTTGATAAGATTTATAATATCGTGCTAATTTATCATTGTTTGGTTGTATTCTCATTTTTTTGTACAGTATGTTTCGCTTAGAGATTTTGTATGATAATGATTTGGTCATCCATGGCTTAATTAGGCGATTTTTTTGGCTATTTCTTCCGAGAAAACTTGCCTGACTAATGCAGGATTTTAATTTTCCGAGGAAAATACCATATGCTTTAGTGACATTACTCTCGGAATAGACATCTTCCCATTCACAGTGCGCTAGAAGGTCCTTCAAATGGCCGAAATCAACCTTATAAATGGATCTTACTGGTCTGGGGATTTTTTCTATAAGGTTAGATTTGACAATACATAAAACCATATGATGATCAGTCAAGCCAAGATCATAAGACATACCCTCATAGTTTAAGTTGTCCCTACTTCTACAAAAGACGTGATCAATACAAGTTCTGCTGTATTTTGTAATTCTGGTGGGAGAACGTATGTACTCTTCAAACCCTTGGCTTGCCATAATGGTTTTGTACACGTAAGAAATATCATTGTCTTGTAAGGTGCACACATTTATATCTCCTATTAATATCAAATTGCTCTCTCGTGAACTATCGAGAATTCTTTCAAGCTCGCGAAAAAATAGTTCAGTCGGTAGGAAATGGTACCTGTACGCTCCAATGACCGAAATTGATACAGAGGCATGGAGGTCAATAGTCACCTTAATCATATCGGCAGATTGTAAGTCATAAGTATCATCAAATTTACATGAATACATGTTTGAGACATACATAATTACACCTCCCGCTCTTTTTAAATTATTGCATTTGGCGTAACAGTTGTATCCGTCAATTTGATAAGCAATCACTTCGAAGTCGCTAATCCAAATTTCGGACAGTACTATTAGTTGAGGTTTTTCGTGTATTTCATTCAAATGTGTATATATATACTCTTTTAAAACTTTTAAAATTGTAAATTCATTATATAATAACTTATATCAAACATTTTAATCATCTATAAATAACCAACCTTAATTTTAATACATTCAACAAAATTAAATCACATCACAACATTAATTAAACATTTTTAACCTTGCAAAATACGCAAACACATTGCAAATGTTGTAAACAGATATAATGTTCGCATAATATTCACCTATATTTTGTCATTCGATTTTCTTTCGGTCGCAAATGTAACATCTCTTTCTATTTTTCTCTTTTCCCTCCGTTTCCCTACGAATTCTTTTGGAAGTGGCAGGTCTTGACTCATTATATCCTGTTTATTTATCGTTCTCACTAATGGTTAAAGTTCTTTTTCTCAATTCCCTGGGTAAATTCACCACGTGACTACGCTTTTGCAGTTGTTCTTTGGTTAGGTCTTGCGCAAGGGCTTTGACAAAATGCCTTCTTCCCAGAATTTCATGGGAACTCTGTTTGTTGTTCTCACGGAAATTTACCTGAGCAGTTTTTGCACCCACATTGAGAATGGCATAACATATAGTCATCTTTTGTTGTTTCTTGCTAGGTACCGAGTATGTCACACATACACGTATCTACTACTCGCATCGCATCTACTACATGAACGCCAGATTTAGTAGCGTTGTAGAATGTCACGATCTCTGGTTTTCGCATTCCCTGTTGTTTCATCGATTGTAGAATCCTGATGCATAAACTACATTAAAATTATATTTTTTACTGGCTTTGGTATGTATGATACCTATGTGTAATGCTTTTCAAAGCCAAAACAAGTTGTAAATGCTTTTCGGCCGCGAGGGATTGCAAAACTGGGCGGAGGCTGGTGTTTATTTTTCCTTGCTGATTTTACATTCGTAAGGGTAGCTTTTAGAAGATCTAAAACTAACTTGTAATTGGTAAACCAATTATCGATTGTTATGTTACGACCGCTGCTACTAATCGGTCTAACCAACCTTTTTACAACATCATTGGCACTGTTACTTATGTGAAATGAGCCTTTCGGCTGATTCCTAAGTTCCCCGGGTAAAATGTTTAGAATCTGCGAGAGAAAATATCTTAATTTCATATTTTACGGGTTTACGCGGGATATATTGCCTTTGTTCACAACTTCCCCTGAATTTTGATAGCATCTCATTAATAGTTACGCATTCTCCCAAAAAATAACTTTCATTGCTATTTTGAACAAATATATCATAAACCTCTCTGTCAGGTGCAAGTTTATTTAATACCTTCCTGTCGATTCTAGTGTCTTTGACATCAAACCAAAGGCTTTGTAAAATAAAGTGGACGCGTTGACGAGACATCACCAATAGAAAAAATTCAACACCAGTTCAATCAGTAGACCACAAATCACTTGTATCCAGTTTACTATTTCTAAGGATACCTGTTATATACGGTAATCCAAAGAAAGCTTTCAGTTCACTCATATCCGTTAATTTGCAATCTCTTTCCATTCCACAGCCATCTTTTTGAGAATCAGTGAATTTATTAGTGTTTTCCAAAATAATGGCAAGCAGATTGTCACTAAAAAATCATTTACAATACTCGAGTACAGTCTTAGCGGTTGTAGCACCTTTTTTCATCAGAATTTAGGGCTACAATGTTATGACGATGAGTCCTTACAGCATCCACTGGTTTTTGCAGTAACCACTTCATAGTTTTGCCTTTCCCGAAAACAATTTTTTTTCCAGATTCTTCATCGTCTTGGTCACTATCTTCCTCACTAGTAATTTCTTGCTCCGTATCCGTGTTTTGCAATCATTCCTCAAGGGAATCTTCTTCATTTTCGCTCTCATAATTTACTGCAGACAATTATGAATCTGTTGATTCCATCAAAAGATGCTGCAAATAGCTACGGTCTTCCTCCCGCATTAGGCTTAACTGTTCTTTTTTCTCCACCTAAGGGACAGAAGTAAATCCAGAAGAGAGACATCATAATAGGGAACGAAGATCTACAACGTTATAAATTTCGTAAATATATACGTGGAAAATTAAATGAAAATAAAACTTACACTTTTGAATAATGAATCACGCTCAAGAGTTGCTCGTTGTTCTACACCGCTCTGGACTTACTCGCAAGTTTTACTGATGGTGAGAATATTCAGATGCTTCTCGCAGTCACAAGTTCCGCTCGGATACACCAACGGACAGAGAATGAGAGGCCGATAGCGCAAGACTAGGATAATTATACGGAGGAACTTCGAGAGTTGCACATTTGTGTCTCGAAAAGAAAACCAATTAGCGCGATATCTGGGGAACCTACTTGGTATCTCTCCGGTTGCGATAAATAGAAATTAAAAAGTTGAATTACCGTATGCGTGTCGGAGCGTTTCACTAACGTTGCAGATTGAAAAGAAAACAAAGTAGTCGCCGATATGGTTTTCCGACGTGATATCCATCCGGCTGTGCCAAATTGACATGGATAAGTTGTGATTAAGACGTCGATGAAGGCACAAGCGTTGCACATACACAGATAGAAAACTAAGTAGCCGAAACGACATGCCGAGGCGTGGCACTTCCCAAGTTGCAATCAATTGAAATGAAACTAAGTTGCACATAAAAACACATAATAGATGGGTGGCTGAAATAATAACTTCAAATGAAGATCTCCAGTGACATTGAGAGCAGTAATTTCTCGATATATTTCCCGAGAAAACTAAAAACAAAAATTTCAAGCCGTAAACCGCGTAAATGAAATTGGAGAAAAAATAGCAATTTTATAAACAACATAGCACAGATAATCACAATTTGTAATAAAATGAAATAAAAAACAGATTAAGACAAATGAGCATTTATTGAAAGAATAATATATTTATTAAAAGTGTAAGACATCTAGTCGCGTGGCGTCTGTCAGACTCATTAGCATTTCAAAAACCTTTGCATGACCCCCTGCTACAAATTTATGTGAAATGAGTTAACTGACTGGTAGAAAAGTCGAAATGAGTAAGGTAACTGGAATGAGAAACAATTATACGCACATATCTGCCGAAGAAACGCAAAACAATATTGCCTGGAGACGCCACGCGAGTAGCGGAGGGTTAACGAAAGGCTTCATTGGAAAGATGAGAGTTGTTTCTATATGTTGAGGCCAAATTGATTGAACTTTATGTGAAATGATATATTGATCTAACTGCCTTAAAACTTCAAAGTAAATAATAATATATAATAATTTATTGCCTCCCTTTAGTACAGTATTTTTTTCAAGCATTTTAAACAATAGATGGAAGCTAGGTTAACCCAAAGATAAGTACCTGTGTGGGTGTAACCAAAAGTTACCGTGCAAAATATAAAATTAATAAACAAATATATGTACCAGGTTTACATCATTGCGACACTACATAATACACATACATAATACATAACAGTACACATTCGAGCTGTTTATGGTTAAAGAACAATTTCATGAGAACCTTTGAAAATTATTTCAATATCATCCAATTTGAGGAGCAATATTTTGACTTGTCTTAAAAACAACGTAATCATTTTTTTCCATTTTAACATTCTGTGGAAGAAGGTTAAAGATTTATGGAGCTAAATAAACAAAACTTCTCTGGAATGTGGTAATATATGGCCTCGGGGGTAAAACATTGGATTGAACCCATCTACAAAGTCTTTGGTGACCGCCCCTTCCAAAGTGAAGATCCTTTACTTTTCTTTTTTAACTTACCTTATGCTTCTAACACCCTTGAGCTACCCAAAAGAGAAGGTATTCTGTTATTTTTTGCACGAAATTGTTGAGCCTTTTCCCAAGATTAGTATGTTTTCTTTATAACTAAATTTAAGTTAAAATTTGATTCTTAAATTTGGTGGGCGGTTATTTTTCGTATTCGCGCCAATCTTTGTTTTCCTCTATGGCCACAAGAGGGCAATGCATGTCATGACCGCGTATCGTGGAGTTTTTTCTTTTGTTTTTGGTGTGTGTTTGTGCATGCTTGTGAGTGCGCGTGCAGTTCCGATCAGATTGCCGTCGACATACCATCAGACTTCGAGACACCTCACCGCACCTGCAGTTTTTTTTCAACGTTCTATTCGGTAAGTCATGCATTGCTTTTGGCCATAGAAATTCACTCTGATTATGCATGATTTTTTAACTTCCGCCATTGGAAAAATTATATCAAGTGCACCTAAATATTTTTCCGGGCTATAATTCATTTTCCATTTCTCATGGAAACTTGCTGGTATTTTATGGAAAATATCTGGATAAGTGGTTCTGTAAGTGGCTGATGTTTTGGTGTCTTTGGAAAGATGTGATATTTCTCTTTATAATGATTCCAAATTCCTCGAATTTGGAAGTATCGAAATAATATCTCCCTCAAACTACCTAAAGCCAAAAACCTTCGGTTGTACAGGAAAAAGGCCGTTTTTAAACTTGATATTCGCGTATATAAACTTGATTTAACTTATCATACGTTATCTTGATTTCCTGGCAGAATATGTGGCATCATCATTTCTCCCTTTCGAAGGGCTCCACTCGTTGAGCGTAGAATGACGTCGCGACGTAAGAGCAAACATCATGCGGCCCTCATTTTGATAAACATGCGAGAATCAACATTGCCATTCATAAATTTGGTAGAAAATAGTCAAGCACATCTCTAAAATGTTTCCCATCCTCCAACTACAATTCAGAAAATAATATTGTTTGCAAATGCTTTTGGATGATGATGATGAAATGATTCATAAAAAATGATTGTGCTGATTACAAATGCGACACATCTATCTCATTTACAGTACACTTATATGTCAATCATTTCTACAGTAATTACATCTTCATTATTGGAAATCCTCGAAAATGAGACGTGTTGAGCATATATTCTAAAAATATTGTCCAAAAAATCGCATTTTCTTTCATTCCATCCGCTCCCTCTACATGAATAAATTATAAAACTTCCGGCCAAGTAATGACGTGATTTTTACATCATCTCCGCTCAACATACTCTATCGGTAGGAAGCAGATATTTTACAGTGTGATAATGTCGAAAATAGCCTTAGTCGTGCTTAATAAATCACTTCAGCTAGAGAACATCATTTTACTCGTGCACCTGATTGCCTATCATATCTTTTGTATACTTTTCGCTCTGATGTAGGTTTCCATGGGACTTAGATTAAGGAATGATGTAACCTCATTGAAACAGGTCGCGCATTAAAAAGTAGTTTAAAAAAGTGGCAAATTGCAAAGAATTCTTTCTATCACTTAGATGAAGGGAAGATCTTCCAGTTTCCGGGTATCCTCTCTCGACGTTCCGTCTTCGGGACCATATTTCACCGGCTATCCTGCATGGTCCTTCAGCCCCGTAGATTTCTAGTCGTCTAGATGTAGAATGGACATAAAATGGACCTGGCGACTCCTGCGGGATAGTCGAAAGAAAAATTGTTCTCGAGATGGAACGATGCGGTATAATATTTTTTGGTATAATTTTTTTTTGAGCGCCGTATGGTGACTTTTAGAGGGTTTATTTTAATCCAAGGATTGACAACGGACGATTGAAAAGTGAATTTAAAATAAAGGTTATTCTAAATTTTCAATAAAAACAAATGAATTTTGAATCCTATGGACGCATTTTGGTCATCCAGGTGACCATCGGCAGGGAGAATCCAAGTCTCGTGGACTCGTGTGAGCTATCCGAGGTTCCAAGTCCGAGTGTAGCTCACTCTTGCACCCGGCAAAATTCTTTCGCTTTCCTTGTTGGTTTCTAACTATCATGTCATCACGCTCGCGAAGGGGAGTGATGCGATTCGTACCCCTGTGTGCCCGTGTGTCCGGGTGCATTTTTCACTCCCTCCCTGGTGCCCTGTCTGACAAGGGGACGGTTTTCTTAACCCTTCGTCATTCGTGCGACTTTCGGCGCATTGGTACCCGCACGGAGTGCCTACATATGCCCTCCACTCATTTTTTTTAATGGAAGATATTTCATATCTTCCGAAACCAGCGAAGAAAATGCAAGTGCATAGAAAATTTCATGGGGAAAAATTCCACATGGGCCGAGAATCGAACCGCGGACTTACGACTTGACGGGAAAATGCGTAGACCACCACGCTACCAAAGATTCATCGGAGTGTAAGAGAACTAGATGTTCAGCCCCTACGGTCGATCAAGGGTCGCACTCGAATGCGGTCTTCCAAGAATAAATATTGCAACATCACTCACTTCTGCTGTGAATATCTACTTCGGAAGATATTTCTTTCTTACGATGTACGTGGTACGACTCCCAGTCAAGGTAGATGTTTTCCCAAGGCAACTTCTACTCATTTTTTAATGCCTATATTTTAATTTTAGATTTAATCCGACAAATTATTATTATTTGCACTTTAAAATGCTAGGTAGTGACCATGGAATGAACAAATTATGAAGGACCTCAGGGTGAAGAATTATGTAAAAATGAAGTGGTCGGTGGAGAGGGGAGTTGAGGGAAGAGCTGCAGAAAACCAATTTTTGGTTTGATGCCTACTAATGGCGATGAAATTAGGATATATATCATCCTGATGAAATGAAAATTAGGGATAGCCAAGAACCTATAATTGCATATAGATTTAAACAAGTATTCCTCTTTCTATTACTACATATTTCCCCGCACCACAAAATTCGTCTGCTAGCACTCGCGATATCGCAGACGAACTACAGTGAAGATGTGTTTCAGTCTGCTTAGGGCAGATGGCATCACAAATGTCACTGGAATAAAGCTCTAGATTAGAAAAGTACGGACAACGTTTGTACTCGACCGATGCCGAAAATCGAGGCAATTGGTGAAAATGTGAGGCATTAGAACATTGTATTATCATACAAAACATCACAAATGATGACATCACGTGGCTCAAACTCGATAAAATACTTGGAAATAATTTTTTTCTCGTAGAAACGTAGTGTTTATTCGCCATCTTCCCCATGCACTGGATAGATCGGTTTTGGTTTCGCTGTCCATAATTTTCCAATCTGGAGCTTTAAAATGAAGCAATAAACATAATAAAACGGTTAAGCGCAGATACGTGATTGTAGTGTACCCAGTTTGGTGTGAATGCGTATCTGGCACGCTACGCTGGCACGCACGAAGGTTGTCCGAGCCGGGCACGAGAGTCCCGCGAACGGGATGGCCGAGGATGACCACGGGTGTGTGACGTGGCAACAAGACGGACCACCCCACCATGCCTCCCCCCCACGCCTTCCCGCCTCTTCACCGTACCAACCTCCCTCCACCTCACTCCACCGCATCCTCTCCCGTCCCCGACGTTGCACTCGACAAAGAAAAGCTTTTCCCCTCCCTGCCCCCGCACCCTCTTTCGCATCGAAAGGCAATTTAAAAAGTGCGCCCCCGACTTTTTCCATTACGTCTCCATTTTAAATAACCTCGCGGCGGTCGGTCGTACATTTCCCCGCCTTCCATACCTCGTACTTCAACGCACCTATTTTTCCTTCTCCTCCGCTTGGCTCCTTCTCCTCCCCTCTTCCCTCTCTCCTCCCCTCTCCGCCCGCTCACCCTCTTTAAAAAAATAAAAGAGAAATCCCCCCCCCGCCTTCATATTTCTTCCTTCCGAGACCCCACCCCACGAAACTCATCCTCCCCTGCCATACCCCCTGCCACATCCCGCGTGCACCCACACATACTCACGGCGGCCATTTTTTTCCACCTCCTCCTCCTCCCCCTCCTACCTCCCCCTCCTGCCACCACCCTTCCACTCCATCTTTTCCTCGAGGGAAGAAAAACGCGGCCATTCTTCTCCAACATCATCTTCAATTTCTTTCCCGTCACAAAAGTTTTATCGCCGGAGGAGGAACCTTCTTCTCCTCCTCCCGCCACCCCCCCCCCGGCTCCTCCCAACTTCACCCCTCCCTCCCATAAAACTCCTGCCTTGCCTTCCCCTCTGAGAAATCCTTCCACGAATCCCCCCTGCCATATACCCTTGTACCTCTGCACCTCGCACCCCGTGGCCGACCCGCGTGCCCTGTGAGGAGTCCCGAGGTTTCTTTCCCCCCCCCCCCCCCCGGGTGCAAAGGGAGAGTGGAGGCTTGTGCCGCTCCTGCAACGCTCGACGGCTCGTCCTTCTAAGCCGTCGACACTGGCGGGAGTTTGAGCAAGGTACTTCCCTAGTCATAATTGAGACCACGCTCGAATTTTATTTATCAATTTAAGCAACAGTGAGAAGTATTAAGTACATACTGTAACATTAATGACGCGAAACCTTGTTTTAAATTGCTGAATACTCGGTGGTTAACTAAATATGCACGTATTTCGTTAACTTGACTAATTTTTTCCCGCCGCACGCTAATAATACCTTGAACCTCGGAGACTTTTTTTTGCGATTCCATAAAAATGACTGCGGTAGTTGGTTTACTTTTGAAAATAGTTGAGAAAGCATAAAAACTACACACTTTTAAATTTCCTACGACATCTAATCGTCAGAATTTCCTTGATGTTTTAAAAATTAAGTCTCTCTGGAGTGCATATTCTTTCCCTTGCAAAATGGTTGGAACAATTTGGAAAATATCTCGAAAATTATAATGGTAAGTGGATAATATTCTGGCATCGTTAGAAAAATGAAATCTATTACTTTATAATAATATTAGGCCAAAGTCATCGAATTTCATGTGAAGTGAAATCTCGCCCTAACTACCACGTGAGTCTTGACCAGTTTACCACGTGAGTCAGAACAAACCCTAAATTCCATCGATTAGTGTGTATTGTTTAAAAATAGTGCTTTCACTGATGAACTCCATTAGCTATTAGGAAACAAGGTTTTTCTCCAAAATATGGAGATTTTTGTACAATTTTATTTTAGTTACTTATCACTTTTTCTGGCCGTTCTAGCCAACCGCAGCGCCGTTTCCGTTGAAATCACGCATTTCGACTGCTGTTGCTGTAGTTGTTCGCTAATAACTCAAAGTATAATATAAATTGGCACCTTATTTTCATCACTACTCACTTTCCTGTTAGACTTTGCTTCTTACTATCAGTTTATTTGACGAAAATGCCATTTATGTGACATAGAGAAATATTATTTTTATCTGTGTGTCAACCTTTTTAACAGCAGGTACCACACTGTTTCAAGTTCAATTTGCGAAAAAATAGCGTGGAAAGGTAGAATTTGAAAAGGGCACGATTTTCTATGAGTAGCCAGGATATGAACAAAAGGACATATAAATTATTTTTCGATTAAACCATGCTGACAATGAAAAGGATGCCAATGTGGCCGTATGAGTCACTACAGCAAACACTAAATTGCACCTTTTCGTATGTATTCTTTAAAAGAGAAACATACTGTTATAATTGATGGCAAGTCTGAACTACTAGAAAAAAGAATTAAGCCATGTGCAGATTATTACGCGAAAAGATTATTCAATTAACTTTCTTTCCAGGCACAAGAGTGCAATTCAGTGCCATTCTTCTGAATTAACGCAGTTTGGTTGGTCTACGTTTCATAATTATTTGCTGAGAACTCATAAAATGATATTATTTGGTGCCTTAATTTTACCACCATTCAAAAATCTGGAAAAATGCAACTGTAATAAGTGTTTCTCCATGTTTGACCGTGAATATGTTGTGTTTTCCCATGTTTTACGCATTATTGGGTTGATTTACAAGTAATTTCAACTTCAATTGGAAAAAAATGTGATTGGTTTTCCGGGCTGGTAATAGTGTTCATGAAATATTTGTACTTTGAGTGAACTGTAGCTTTATTTGCTTTTTTGTAGCAGCAAACCTAGTACCTTTATCTGCATTTATGTAGCTGCAAAACACTTAAATACTCATACTTTCTACAACATTGGAGGCATTCCTAGAGTATAGTTCACGTTGGTAAAACTTCATCCCCTTACAAGTATTCGAGGGTTTTTGCCAATACGTCATTAGTCGTAGTTTCTTTAATTTTGTAGGATATAATGTGGTGCATCTTGGTGAAAGCTCACCCCCTGCCACAAACCCATGAGGTGGCTTGCAGGATATTATGTAGATGTATCTATTGATTTGCAGTAGCATATGCATACCATCAGATAAAGCATTGTTTTCTAAAGACGCGGAAGAAACAGGTGGAATTTATCGTGTGTTGTGACTCACGCAGTCACACAGTCCTTGAGGAATAGTTGTCGCCGTGGACGTAAATGCTTTGCTTTGCTCGCGCCTTGAAGGAGATGTTGCGAAGAGACCCGCGAATTATTTCTTGTCAGTGGCCACACACATTTCTTCCTCTCTCAAGAGGCTTTCGCAGTGAATAGATCTCAATGAAGGGTACCCCAGCATGACCCACGGACTCTTTTTATTCAAATACGCGCCGTACTGACGGCTATCCATTGCTGTAAGTTGCGAGTGTTTGGGTTGAGTAATCAATAAAAATTTTGGAATTTGGGTCGGATGTGGAGGGAAAAAAAACACCGCGAGAAGCGCATGGAAGGTTGAGGTAATGAGGGATGATTGCTTGCATGTTCATTTTTATTTCGTTGAAGTAATTTAAGGTGATGTGAGGACGGAATCAGGAAACCCGCGGACTCGGCGAATCGTTGTAAATTGAGATCTTCAAAATGTGCTCGCGAAAAAAGATTCTTTTCGAGTTGTACACTGATTTAAGCTAATAAAATCTTTTCACTTTGAGTGAAGCTGTTGATAAATACTATTTGATATAATTTTAACCACATTATCCATTGTAAAATCCACGCGAAAGAGTTGATTGTCAGAGTTGATGGAGTCATCATGAGGTCTTAAGGTGGTTTGAGCGTGAATTTTCCTTAGTCATAATCGAGATCATATTGTAATTTTGTTATTATTCAACAGCTGTAAGTAACATGAAGTAAATACTGAAACATTGATGGCCCAAAAATATTGTTTTATATGGCTAAAATTCTCGGACATCAACAAAGTATGCATGCATAAGTTTTTAACATTACTAATTATTAACAATTGCGCTAAAAATGCCATAACAACCGAAGATTTTCTCCTATTCTGTGAAATATACTGCGGTGAATAATTGATTTATTTTTAAAAGTAGTTGAGCAGTAATACAATCTACACACTGCTAAAATTCTGATGACCTATAAGCGTTTGAAATTCCTCTTTTTTAAGATAGTTCCCCTGGGGTTACCCCTACCATTTCCCATGGAAAACTGCTAGTAATTCTTGACAAATATCTCGTAAAGTATTGCGGTAGTGACTGATATTTTTTTCATTGAAAAGAAGACATTTTTTTATTTGATAAGGAGTCTAATGATAAGGAGGATAATGTATTGAACTTTATGTGAAATTATATCTCGCTCAAACTACCTTAAGAGTAAATTCACTCTGATTATGCATGGTGTTTTGACTTCCACCGTTATAAAAAAATATAAATTTCAGCTATATATTTTTAAAACCCCCTTTAATTGATTTTTTGGGCTATTTTTCCTTTCCCAATTCCATTTCCATTTCCCATGGAAAGTTACTGGTATTTTACACAACAACTGAAGTTTCCTGAAAATGGTTGACGGTAGATCAGGCTTGTTTCTTGAAGATTCCATAGGGTAGCGGAAATTGTTGAAATAAAAAAAAATATACTATGGAACTTCTCTTAATTTTGCAACGGCATTCCACCGAGTTTAGGCCTCAACCGTCGTTCACACTTAAACTTTTTATTTGTATTTCACATGCGATTTTTCACTGTCACTCTTTCCTTTCATCTTCCATGCTGTCATTGCCTTGTGCAAGATGTTTTGTTTTCTGTGCTTTCTTCTTCTTCAAAGTGTTTTTCGACATCCTTTTTTTTCATTAACGACTTCACAAAACTTCTTTAGGGAATATTCTCTCTCCCTGTATTCGGTCTCCATCCTATCTCGAAAATTCAATTCAATGTTGGGGTGATGTCGATTTCAGGGGGACTGCATGGCGGATAGACCCAGGTAGTCTGCAGAACACCCTCATTAGGAAGGCCCTAATCCGGATCCTCTCTCGAGGTTGGGGACGGACGAGGGTCGCCCTTCCCGGCAGGTAGAAAGTGACTCCGTGCAGTACAATGATAATGTTTATAAATTTTGCAATTTTGTAACTTTTTCGCATCGCCATCGAATCCCTTGTCTCAAAACGTTCACGAGCGTCTTTTGATTGACTCTCTAGGATGAAAATTAAGGATTTTAGTGTCAGCATAGAAAATGCGCCTATGACACCTGGCAACCCAACCCAACCAAACCAAACCCAACCCATCCCAACCAAACCAAACCAAACCAAACCAAACCAAACCAAACCCAACCCAACCCAACCAAACCCAACCCAACCCAACCAAACCAAACCAAACCCAACCCAACCAAACCAAACCAAACCAAACCAAACCCAACCCAACCCAACCAAACCCAACCCAACCAAACCAAACCAAACCCAACCAAACCAAACCAAACCCAACCCAACCAAACCCAACCCAACCAAACCAAACCAAACCCAACCAAAGCCAACCCAACCCAACGCCGCATTTTCTATGCTGACACTAAAATCCTTAATTTTCATCCTAGAGAGTCAATCAAAAGACGCTCGTAAACGTATTGAGACAAGGGATTCGATGGCGATGCGAAAAAGTTACAAAATTGCAAAATTTATAAACTTTATCATTGTACTGCACGGGGTCACTTTCTACCTGCCGGGAAGGGCTACCCTCGTGCGTCCCCAACCTCGAGAGAGGATCCGGATTAGCTCGAAAGCGAGCGAGGGCCTTCCTAATGAGGGTGTTCTGGAGACTACCTGAGTCCATCCGCCATGCAGTCCCCCTGAAATCGACACTACCCAAGTATTTTTCTGACTTCTCGTTTTTTTATGGAAAATAATATGAAAAAACGTTCAATAGTTCACAAAAGGTATAATTTTGAGCGTCATAAGATTCGATTCATGCCTATCCCGATGCGTATGCCATCAGATTCGCTGCTGGTTTGACGCATTTCTTGCTAATTTAGAAGACTTATTCCTGAGTATAGAGTTTTATTCCCAATAGGATGGATATCGTTTACATCGTTATTACATTACTGATGGATAACATTTATGGGCATTTAAAACGGTATCCTCCCTCTTGGGAAAAACATAACTTCAAAATAAGTGTTCTAAGTTAACAAGAAAGTCATCGAAAAGGCCTTGATATTTCTTTGATCTGGCTATGTTTCCACGGCAAAATCATGATGAAAATGGGCACTTTGGTAAGTAGATAACTACAAAAATGGACACTTTTACCATAAAAATGAATATGACTTCATTTTTTTCGATTGTAAATAAGAATCTTACTGTGAAGACTACGCACTATTTAAAAGAATGTAATACCGCTAGCATAAGAGAAGTATACAGTTATATTTACAGAGTGCAGTTTGCAGTAATGTTTTGGATCCATCTAAGAATAGTATGTTTTTGAGCATTTTAAAGAAAAATACAATTTCTGTAACAAGCATTGGGAAAATTCCATCCGTAGCAAACATCCGTAGCTTTTTCAAGTCGCCAATCAATGAAATTTTTGAAAGACGATAAAACGGGCATTATTGTTGATGGCGTCACACCGAGTCTCCCACAATGAGAGAAAGCGAGGAAATTCCTCCTCGCTGGACATTTTTTCTGCCAACTGGCAGTTACCAATAAACATTTACACTAAATATATTAATAATCAACGCTTGCTAATGAGGCTAGGCTATGAAGGTATCTGAAGACTTCTTTTAAGGTGGCTAGAGCGGTATTCGTGGTTCATTGAGTGCACATTTAAATATATTTTTAGTAAGTTGAAAAACATCCTTTGAACACATTTCATTTCAGTGCACCTGTTTATGAATTGGAGCGCACCATACAGCCAGTAATGTAAATGGCACAATAATTATACGCTATATTATTTTCCTTGATTTATGTATGTTATGACTAGAGTTTTCGGCGCGGTAATACAATTATACCCTAAATAAGATTGAAATATGTTTTTTCGATTATTGTACCCATCATGGCAGCTTAATATTTGTTATAATCAATTATTTTTATAGGAAATATATTACGCATGTCAACGAATTATTACGAAATACACCTATGACATATACCATGAGGCAACGTGTTGAAATAGCATTGTACAAACCTAATCGGTTTGATGCAATGTTTTACACTTTTCTGGAAGGGGTAATGACGAGTTGGTGTTTGCTGATGGCCGTGATAGAGGGAAGTATGCTGGGCAAGCGGGGCAGGGGGAGAAAGGGAATAGGTTTATGTACGGGATGAGGAAAGGTGGGACTTACGCTGAGATGAAGAAAGAAAAACTAGGGGTAGATAGGGCACTGTACGTATAAGAGTCTGTTAGATTATCTCTGACATTCATCATAGCCTACCTTTATCCGTTAGATAACTCAGATTATGATGATGTGTAGGTATCACTAATGAGAACATGTATGCATAACTTCAAAATCGCTCCAAACACCTAAAGTGCTTCTTCTATGAATAGGTTTTTTTTCGCAACATGCGATCGGAAATAAATAAATGAAAATCGTTTCGTGGACTAGTTTTTGTTCTGTCAAGCTGCCTACCACCACCAGGTGGCGGGGGGGGGGGGAAGGGGGTTGCGCCACGCGGCTTTCACCCACAACTCCCTCCCACCCCAAAACCTCCCCCTCCCCACACTCCTTCCGTCAAACCGTCAAAGGGGGTGGGAAGGTTGAGCGCCCGGATAATGGAGCAACGGGGATGTGGAAAGTTTTGGCAGGGTCCCGTGCCATTGTTACATCCGCGCGTATAATTCAACCCCCCCGCGTGCCTCCGCCCGCGGATGTGGAAAGGATACAAAGGGCCAAAGGGGGGGGGGGACGACGCTCGGCGGCTAAAAATACAGGTGCCGTCCGTGTGTTTGTCGGGAAGCGTGGAATGCCGTTCCACGCGGACGGCATCGATGCCCGCGGGGTTAAGTGCCCTCCGCTCTCTCGTGACTCACCGGGACGCCTGCTCATGAGTCGCACAGGGGCGCCGAGAGCCATCGCCTCGACCTTCCTCCGTACAAATTCACACGCCTACCGTCAACTCACGCAAAACAGTTGATGTGCTCATGTTCTAAACGATTCCTCGCGATAGGCAATGAATCAACATCAACAAAATTATTCGCAAAACGAAAAGCAAGTCATACGCCCATTTACACATAGCTTTAAAGACATACTATGATACTTTAAACGGAGTTTCGTTTGAAAAACTGCGCGGTATTTGACGTAAAAACAAAGGAAGTGCCACGCTAAATTCTGAGCTCAACGCAGAGTGCTAAGTAGTGTGTACTACGAATCTTCCTTGAACTACATTTTAAACAGTTCAACGTGAGTACTAGCATTTAAAGGGGGTAGGCATAAGTAGAATGTTCGGAGAGCAGAAATAGACATTATACATTTTATATTAAAATTAATATTCATTCAGAGCTATTTCGTAAATATGATTCTGCCTTCGTTGTGTGGCAGCAGTAAGCAACAGTTGCTATGTTGCTTTAAAATGATGAAGAATTTGCAATCCAACACATTAAAACCAGAACAATTGTGCACTATTCATCGGTGAATAAACATATTCTCTGAGATCCCGGTCAAGTCAATTGATTTTGTGTACGCAGATATTTATCCATTTGGAGTATACCTTTGGGGAATTTTTAAACTAACAAGGTGCATGGATGTACTACTAGGGTTTTTTGATCACAAAAATGACTTGTACGAAAAAAATATATACCTATATGTCACTTAAGTCATTCAGACGCCACGCCGAGCTGGCACTGAAGGGTTAATGACGAAGAACGCAGTTTTTTTGGTCCATCACTGGTGCCTACCCCATCGTCATCCTTTCATTCCCTCCAATAGACACCGCGCCGACTGCCGCGCTACTATCGCAACCATACGTCCCTCTCGCCCACGGCCAACTGAAGCCACCCCTTCCTCGTACATATCACCTTTTTGCCTCTCTACCCTGTCCCCATCATCATGTTTCACACTCTGCCGTGGATTAAGAGACCAATAAAATTCGATTGCCACTTGGAGTTGTAGGGGGAATGGGGTTGTTTACGGCGAATGGTTAAGAACCCCCGTCGGACAGGTTTCCCGTAGAACAAAGAACCATTATGTGGTTTTGTGACAGCCTTTTTGAAGCGCATTTTTCCGAGAAGAAAAGGAGTCATTAAGACACCCTTTAGCACGCGGATGCTTCCGGGATCGTATGGTGCTTTTTTTCTCTCAAATATTATTCTTGCTCTCTTCTTCTCCGAGAAGGATAAGTGGCTTCTCAGGTGATTTATATCGGCGATAAAGTCGTTACCTTTCCCTCCATCCCTGGGGAGTGGTGTGGGAATTGATTGAAAGGGAGGCGATTCGTTTGGAAGAGCGCCAGAGTTCTCTTCGAGAAAACTGAGCTATGCCCGGCGGAGGAATGTCTCGACGTGGCATTTTCAGTAGAACGCCCGTCACATCGGACCTTTTCGTCGTCGACTTTCAATCTGATACATTATTTTCAGAAATGATCCTTGCCCTGGTTGAGCTATGTTGCTCCCACACGTGGAAAGGTGATCGTTGCCGCATTGACCAACGTTGTTCTTCATCGAACATCGGAATGGCAACAGTTTGGCAGAAGAAATTTATTTTTGACAAGTTTTCTTCCTTTTCCTGATTTTGGATTCTATTGGGGGGAGAGGAATAGGATTCCATTAATTTTTTTTACCCTCCAAATTGTTAGCTGTGCATTAATCATCCGATTTCTCAGGCACATAATCCCCTTCTTTAGGTGAATTCTCCGTAAAATAGCTAAATGGTCTTTTTATTCACATTTTATTCATAGTCTGCTTGTTGAAAAACTTGTACTCCATCTGATATGAACAATTAAATGCTACCTTTCCACGCCACTTTATTCTCTAATTGAACTTGAAATTACGTCGTGTTTAATGGGAGGATGAGAGAAACATGGAAAAATAGTATTTTTCCAAAACATATGAATACCACTTTCGCTAAAGTCTGTGATATGGAAAACAATCCCGACAAATTGAATAAAAATAATATATGGGCATGTGATCACCATATTTTTTGTGTTGTTAGCAAGTTACTACGATATCTGAAGAAAAACTGCTTTTGTAGTTCACACACCTGTGTGAAATTCTCAGTGAAAAAATCATTCGCCTGGACTGGGATTCGAACCCAGACCCTCTGATTTCGCGCCGAGTGCTCTACCAGTTAAGCTACCCAGGTGTCATCTCTCACTGTGAATTTCATGGATTGTATGTCCATCAGCGGGTGACTCCGTTAAGGTTACTACGCGGCCAGTTCCGCAGTTCTTTGATTTTGATTTTGTAGGTGAATGATGAAGACAAAATGGACGACGAGAAACGATGAAGTGTACGATTAGGAAGAAATATGAAGTTCGTGGAGTAAAATATGTGGAGTAATAAAAAATATATGGAGTAAAAGAGGAGAACGGTGGGTGGAAGTCATGATCAAACGACAAATATACTGTGAGCACATTAGGAGGTAAATGAACCAAAACAGGAGTAAAAATCTAATGAAAAAGACCAAGGAAAGGTACTAAGGTGAAATAAGAAACATGAATAGAAGGAGAATGATATAATCCTAATACGAAATGGGTTGTAGGTACGATATGCCGCTGTTAACCAATCATAGTATTTAACCGCTAGCACTCATTACTTTTCCAAGAAATATAGTTGTATTATTATTTTTGACGCACGTGTGGAGCACCCTAATGACAAGGCATAGTATACCTATGCCACAGCTTGTCACAGGTGCTATAATGAAGTTTCTAAGCGTTTATCAGTCACGAGGGAGGCCAAAGTACATTATAAAATGAAAAATGTTACATAAGGTAATAATTTTTGTGATGCATACTTTCTTTTATCATGAATTCACATCATTCACACAGGTTCTGAAATCATTCATGCGCTTATATTTTTACTCGACTACACGAGTTTCGTGAGGATAGCGCGGTCGTATCAATCAATCGATTGATTCGTAATATAATAATCCTACACCATTGAACTGGGATATACTACAGTAATGATGTGTGTTTGGGTGACACATCCTCACCGGGAACCCCGATTGCCATCATTGAGTTTAATTCATGGATCCCGGCTTAAATAACCTAGTTACCGGAGGGCGCTTTAAATAACTTTTAACTGATTTACGGGTTTGGTAATTATTTCATATTGATCAGAAATTTGCATTTGTTTTTTTACGTCGAGCCATCTAATTAATGAAAATTCATGTGCACTCCGACGGAGAACTTTATTAAGCTTATTGAATTGGTATTCATTTCGCGGGATTTATCGATTGCTCCGCTCGAGTGGATACGGGTTATCCCATTTTAGCGGCTCATGAATCTCTCATTTTAAACCGCAGCCGTTACGATCGCCATAATCAAACGACATTTTATTATGTCAGCCATGAAATCATATACCATGAGTAGTTATGTATTTAAAGAAATCGGTGAATATATGGATGCATTTCATAGTAGTAGAAGTGTAATTGCTAATAATTAGATGCTATTGTCTAGCTCTACATTGCATTTGTTATGTACCTGTCCCTACACTGAAAAAACACTGGCATTGCAGCTATAATTCTAGCTGTACAGCCAGAAAAAAATTAGCAGGGTACGGGATAGCTAGATTCTAGCTGCGGAGCCCTAAAGGTCCACCAGAGTCATCTATCTACCCAAATAATTCTTTCTAGGAAGGCAGCAATTCCGTATAGCTATCTAGCCAGATGGCGTTGCTAACCACTTTAATTTGGGGTCAAATGACCCCTAGCCGTCCTTCTAGGTAGCGCGAAACGCCCGTCCTTCTAGTGTTAATAAGCGAGAATATCTTTTCTGAGCCTCGCTAAGTGCACAATAGTATACCCGGAAGTATTAAATAACTGTTGCATAGTGACATACATATTTCAAACAAATCTCCTGACTCCAGCGGCCAGTCACACCATTTTGACACATGAATCTGTAACTTTTTATAAGGATCTGAAAGATACTTATATTTAATGCAATCAATTTCAGCCAAAAAATATGCTATTTACTAAATAGAACTTCCATGATCGAGGTAAAAATAAGCGTGTAACATAACCCTGATAGTTTTAAAGCGATTACATATGATACTTGACAGCTAATGCACCTACTTAATTACTAAAGAATTTATAACAAAAGTATAAATTGCGAAATCAGGGCTAAGAAAAAATACTGCATCCAAAAGAGGTCATATCACTGCTACTAATTACCAGTTTCAAGCGGGTTCCAAGCTGAATAATAGCTCTAAAAGAAAAACAATGTTTCATTCATGAAATTTTAATGGTCTTTATTGCTAAGAGTATTATAAATGGTGACGGACAGTTGCAAACATTTTGATTTCCAAAACATCATCACCAACTGGGTGATAGTCAATGAGTTTGTCAAATGAAATGCAATGATATATTTTGCCCTTACATATGGCATAGGCATGAATATGGTCTTCAATGTATTCGACCTCCAGCACTTTGCAAACTAGGCAAATTTCTTCTGCATCATTCGTAAAAATATGCTTAATCAAACCAAAAACAGAAAGACCACCTTGATTATTAAAACCTATCCAAGATATAAATCCAATGAGTACTGAGTACATTCAAATAAAACATCACTATTAAAACGGACAAACACAATTGTATTTCAAATAACCCTCTAAATAAGTTTCCAACTCTCTAAAATCTGAACAATCCTGAATCCTCCCTTTTCATTCAGGACCAATTTTCACATTCATTTGCAAACTTTCATTCTGGATACATTTATTAGCTGATTTTACCTGTTGTTTTTACCAGTGTTTTTGGCATGTTACGTCTTGACTTCATTGCGCAAGCACTGGATTAGGACTCATAACACCAAAGTTTAAATAATTAATTAAATAAAAAAAATAATATACCACGTTTTTAAATCGGACTAAAAAGTATAAAATAATTTTCCCTCGGCCCTTTTAAATTTTTGAGGATGAATTTTTAATGGCTATGGAGATATTTGTAAGACTAGAAGAGAAAAACGTGGGGCGCAGGCAACCCATGATAATTAAGGAGGAGTAAAGGGACCAGGTGCCGTTGAGCAAACTCCCACAATTAATACAATTTGCAGTGCAGTGAAATTGGTTGTGAATTCATCCGGATTATCTATTTCTATTATTTACTGCCTGCGCCTCACGTTTTTCTCTTCAAGTCTTACAAATATCTCCATGGCAACTAAAAATTCACCCTCAAAAATTTAGAAGGGCCAAGGGAAAATTATTTTATACTTTTTAGTCCGTTTTAAAAACGTGGTATATTAAAATATTTTAAAAAGTAATTATTTTCTGCTTTTTAGTCTTATACCCGGGTGAAAGTTTCCAATCGATATTATGCATCTTCGCAATAACACAGACATAATTTTCAGGATGCTTACAGTTAAAAAAGTCATAAAACCTTCCTGCACCTCTGCTCTAGATAGCCTCCAACCAGGTTATTTTTTTACAAGTTTTCCTGACTGTTACTGGCGAAACCAGTGCAGAAATCTTCATCAGCACGGCAGCTGGTTGTAGTTCACCTGTAATAGTTAATTGAGAAAATTAAGTGAAGATATACTATTTTATGCTGCCACTGGTGAGAGTGGACAAGGTACTTTATGGCAATCAAAGTTACATTATTGCTATCACACAACCATTTAAAAAATAAGATCCAGCTGTAATGCTCATAATGTTGATTGCTCCTCGATACTCGGGAACTTCAGCAAACCCACAATAGACTGACAAGTATAGATTCATACCTCTTGCAGCGAGTGTTACCTGTAGTGATTGAAGACACTTCTTGTCATTACTGCTCAGAGCTTAAGGTAGAACCTGCGCTTCGAAGTACTGCTTTCATTACATATATAAAATCGACAGAAATAATATAAAATGGCTCAAAATGTTATTAATAATAATTGAAAATAATTTTCAATCAATCAACATGGCTGTACAGTACATGAGTTTTCTTCAAAATAATGTAATCCTGTCATATGAAGAATGGCTTTTATATTGACGCCATGTCTCAGAGGAATTTCAAAACTTTCTCTGGAACCGCAGTAAAGCTGCATGATTATAAAGTTCGGGATGAATTAAAACAACAGAACTAGTGAGTGCTTTTGCTTTTTTAATGTAAACATAATTAAAACAAATGTATTATATATATAATTCCTGACGATGAACTCGACAACACTGTGTAGCTGGTCAACATATCATAGTTTCACTCCGGTCCGGCACCTTTGTTTGTTTGCATAGTTTCACTCCAATGTTTTTGTTTACTCCTCGAACATAATTGCCAAGTCTGTTTCAATATGGCGGCTACGGAACGAAAACAAGACTCTTCATCGCTTTTCAAACATAAATATCTGCCGATAAGTAACCTGAAAAAGATTCATTGTATCCGTTGATTATTTAATCACCATATGGTCGTTTTTAAGGTTGCCTAGTCGAGGAAAATCTCGAGAAATAAAATGTTAAAGTGAGGGAAGACACCATTTCGCCATAAGAGCAATGTAATTTGAGGCTGAAAATGACGATTTTCAAATCCTGTTATCAGCGCTAAATGGCCGGTTACCCCAAATTATTTTTTCACAGATCGACTAAGACATAATTTCTCTGCTATACATAAAAATATCAGGGCATGCTATCAAAGGTGCTTGTAGTAGAGGTTCTACCTTAAGCAGTTCAAAAGTTCTGCAAAATTTCGGATACAAACTGTGACCAGGTGGCAATGTGTTTGAACTATTTCCCTGGATATAGGGTGTGGAAATCCTTGTATAGTTTCAAGTATGAAGTAAAATAATGATGGTCACAGTTTCATCGCATTTATTTCCAAAAAGTTGGCATATAAAAATGTATCTTTAAGTTGGGACTCACAGTAAATAATTTAATTATTATATTTAATATATAATAATGTTATAAATCAATAACCAAATAAATTTTATATTACTGAATCAATTTTTTGGTCAACTAATTACGCACAACAATCACATGTAATAATTATATTGTAATTTTTGTGTAGGAACGCATGTTTATAAAGCTTAATGCTAATTATTTTGTTTTTTGTGGGCTGCGATGAGCACAACAGTTCACAGGGTACAGAAGCATTATCTCAGGTTAAATTGTATGAACTACATCAAAAATGCCAACAAGAAACAGTATTGGGCCCAATATAGAACATTGGGATACCCAGTATGTTTACACTCCTATAAGTAAGATTACTCTCTATTTTGGCAGGTATATTTCCCTTCCTTAGATTGAAAATGTTTATGCAGCAGTCTTGAAATTCCTAGTACAGTAAAACCTTTATGTAAAAAACCTTGTTAGAACTTATCCCTTGTTATAACCAATGAAACAATGTTCCCAGTGGCGGGGATATAAATGTTAAATGACCTTGTTATAAAAAAAACATTGATATCACAAATAGGATGCTCTGGTCAAGAGTCTTTATATCAAGGTTTTACTGTATTTCTAATTTAAATGGTGGAATTTTATAATCCACTACGCAAATATTTTGAAAAATTATAAATTAAAAAATAACAATATGAAAATTTTATTAAACCTTTGGCTAAACAACTCTGGGAATCTTAAAATAGCTTCTATTGTGCCCCCCATCGACAAAAACGAAATTGGTGGTTTGAGATTCAATAATTAAAAGATAAAGTTCGAAAGGTTCACCAATGTATCCTTATTTTTCTCTATATAATATGTTTTGATTAATATCTGTGAACACAATATTGATAAGAGACCTGAACGTAATTGCCATTTTTTTAGTCTTCTTCAATGCTTCCCATTCATTTCGCAACCCATTGTTGTTTAAAATAGGCTATTTTGTCACAAAATCTGCCTATTAAGTTAGCCTCTTCTTCCTCCCAGAATTTTCATTATGGCTTGTACAATATTTCTTGTTTGTGGGTCTTTTTCGTTGGTGATTCACTCCACGCATTAGGTCACTATGATTCTTTGATAGCACCTTACCTTCAATTCCTCCAATATATCTTTTTCTGAAAAGGATATTGCCCAGGCTTCACTGCCATATTAGGGCATCCCCTAAATATATGTTTCAATTAAGTGATTCCCTGACTTCTAGGCCTATGCTAACAGCTGTTTACAGACTCCTCTTCTTGCGGAATAGCTTATTAGATTGGACTATTTTAATCACAGTGTTTTTCTTGCATCTTCGATTATTAGTGATCCTGCTTCCCAAGTAGCTGAATTCTTCCAATTGTGTAAAATTTGTTGTTAAGGGTATTTGCAGTCAAAATGAAATACCTGCCCGAGAGTTTTGGGCACATTCCTCCATTACAATGCAGGGTAGGATTGATTTCCATAATTTTGGTAGATCTGATAGGAAAAAGGGAAGGAGCTTAATGGTTAGAATTTCTTTTTAAATTATGGTAGGATTGAATAGAATATTGCTGCATTCATTGCCATTAATACCAAGAGATAGGAAGCAATGATCCATCAAAGAACGAGGAGTAAGAACTAACGAGATACCGGTTATGACTGAGAGAACATCAAAGTTGTGATGTATGAAAGTAATAACTCTGATGCAACGATGAATGGTATAATAGATAGCTTGTAGGTGATAATGCGTGTTGTAAAACAAGGATGCTTCGTACCTTTGCAGCTATTAACATTTTATGTGAGAATTTGGGAGGAATGGATAAATGGATTTTGCTACTGCAGTTATAACCGTGTTAATGTGCACGTGCTTCAATAAACCATAGCAGTAAAACTTGCAGGAAGCACCTCGTTGAACAAGAACTCCAGAATATCTTTTGTATGCTTACAGAGGCATTATTTGAGTATCATCGTTTAAAACCAAAATATTTATGTATTAAATGAATATCATCGTGTAATTGAGGAGAGGATGTCTAAACGCTGTAAAATCATCAGTGAAAATGATGAAAAAAAAATTTCAGGGCAAAAAATGGAAAGCCTAACATTAAACTACTACTGGAAAAAAATTACTGAGCAAGTAATGTCAAGTATTAGAGAATCGATCCCTACGAAATTTCATGAGAAACATGAAACAAATAAAATTAATAGATATATTTTGTTGTCCGAACCCTTCTGATAGCTTGTATGCTCCTGGGATCATGATAAGCTACTAGCTCGTCATTAAGTTTACAGTTACCAAAATCCAGCAACATAGTAAATAATAACGACCATACCCTGGATAATGAGAACTGTACCGATGCTAGAAGCGACTTCGTAACCTAAGGTTTAGCTCATGAGGACTTTTCATCCACCAAGACGTGTGTTTTTAAATAAAACATTTTCATTAACTATCATTAGCTTGTTTCTCTAGGGGAAATAGGTAGGCTAGCAAAAACCTTAGAGAAGAGTGCATAAAGGTTCTATCATAGAATAACCATATAACACATGCAGAGTAACCATACACAAAGTGTTACCACATATCGTTCATGCTTACGGTATGGTCGTATCAAAGAAATAATTTGTAAAAGATTTCGGAAATTGTGGTAGATAATTGGTTAAATTTTATTTCAAATTGCTTCAAAAATATAATAATATTGGGGGGATTTCGTACAGCTATGTTGATTTAGGTACAACTGGGCCCCGTTAACCGTAAAAGTAACTAGAAAAATACATTTAAAAAGGCAAAAAAATAGTTGCCCCGGTTTAAATGGCACTTACTCTGAATCCTTAAGCTAACTGACTGTGAAACTATGTCATCAGATAGGTTAGTGAAGGAGGGGAAATAATACATATGCTAATTCAAGTAAATTTCTTTTCTTCAGCAAAAACATGGCAACCAGAACTGGACAAAGGCTATTACTTCCATCATTTTTCATAGCTCATGATTGAACGTGGTCTTCCTTAGAAGTAAACCTCACAACACAACAGCACAATGCAAACCTGATCACAGGTATGTCTAAATAAAGAATCTGAATGCCAGGAATAACCCAAGTAGGATCCTAAATGTTTCCCATAGAAGACGGCTTGTTGCATTTAGCAATTCTAGAATTTTCCTATCGAATACTTTTTAGGCGTAAATCTATATCACAAAAAGAACCAATTTTGACAGCAAGGTTCACACTTCTTGTTTCCAGTTCATCAATATAGGTGTAGATTCCAGAGAAAAACTACTCTATGAAGTAAATTAGTTTTCATCACTTTGAAATATTAATTAAATAACTACCTCGTTTAGATTGCGTAATGGTACATTATCAATCTAGGAATATCCTACAGACAGGATTCCGGTGAGATTTCCTTTCCTCCTCCCGAGGTCCCGACCACATGCCATGAAGACAGTTAATATGTTACCAGTCAAATCTCAGCGCTGTCCTTTTCCTTTCTCGGAACAATCGACCCGAGTGAGTGACAGGCACTGTTGACTGCGGCGGGGGGAACCCCTTTCAACACGCTTCCGGCGGCATTTGACGCATTCGTTTCGGCAACACACTTGAGAGCCACCGACGCCGCTTACACCCCTTTCACCCCTTTCTTCAATCCAACGCTCCTTCTCCCCCCCCATTGCCCCCTGTGGGTTTAAATTACCCCCCCCCTCACTTTGTGCCCAACGTCTCCTCCACCTCCCATGCCTCCGCCTCCCCACGGATCCTGGCACCCCTGGCGTGAGGCCTCCACTGTCATGACGGGTGATTAGGCGTTTGGTCATCCCACCCACGGAGCCCACACAACACCCCTCGCGCGAAAACCCTTTCGCCGCCCCCCCTCCCCCCGTAAAGCGTTGGGCATGAATTACGAGCCATGGGGGTTACGGGCATAGGGGGGGGTTTGAAGGCTGAGAAGAGGTTTATAAGTGGGCCGCTCGCCAGTCAACTGGGCCGCGTCCTTCTCCACTGGGCCTTCGCGACTGGACCGGGGGGGGATGGTAATGCCGGGCGACCAAACCACCCGCGGTTTTTCTCAAGTCCCAGCGTGCTCCCCGCGTGCCGCTCCCATAATACAATGCTCAGCCCCCCCCCCACCACCCCCATTTCAGAGGAGGAATACGACTGGAGTGCTCCAGCTGGGAGAGACGATGGTGACCAGAAGATTAGAGAGTCGGAGGGTGGCCTGTAGGGTTTTGGTCCTCACAAATCTCCCTGGGGCCAAGACGTATTATGGCGGCGACAAGGGTAATGCTGAGAGGCTATGTAAAATATATGCGGGGGAGAGTGATGGGTAGAAGTGGTGGAGGTTTCTTTTGCTCTCCGGCGGTCTCCATTTCACGTTCGAACGGGTGGAAGGGAGTGTGGCAGGGGGGGGGATATAAAAAAATGGAATGGGGTTTTTGAAGGGTGTTGCAGACGTAGCGACAGGAGGTCGTGCTTAATGAAAGCCGCGCTGGCGATGTTGGCGGAATGCGCGTCGAGCTGGATTAGTAGGCCGAGAGTTTGCCGTTTGAGTCTGCGTTTGCCTGTCTCGTCTCCGGGGGTGCAAGGGGGGCGCCAGCCAGCTCTAGGGTTTTGCACACCCTACTTGCGGGGGGGATTGTGAGTCCCCTCGTCTCTACCCCCAAATCGAGGATCCAATCCTCCCCTTCTGCACCCACGTCCGCTTTCCTAAGGCCGGATTCTTGCGAGGCCACTCAGCAGCCCTTCTAAGTGATTGGTTAGCAGGGCACGACAGGTAGCACCACTCACGAGCTTCTCTTTCGTTGTTGTATCTGATTCTCGGCAACAGCGCTCCTTACGCGTGTGCTATGGAGCTAGGAGTTAAGTTCCATGTGTGATGATGAGCGGAGGGATACCTATCGGTTCGTCAGCTGTTGTGTTCGTCCGCTTGGGACGTATAACCGCGAAGGACTAATTGACGCCTGTTCATGTATACAAGACTTTCTTGCGATATCGCCACAGCAGGCAATGGTGACCAGGCAATTTCGCTTTTCTCTGTTGAATAAATAAGTCTTCCTGAGAATATTGTACATACCTGTATAATCTTCATTAAACTCAACGCTACGAGGCCGCGATTCCTCTGACATTAGGAATAACCTAGAAGCTTCTTTGAAATCGGATACAGTACCTCATAACTTACTTATTCAACCACAGTAATCTTAGGGGCAGCGGCGCAACAACCTCCTGAATCGGGAAACTCCTTAAAAAATCTGTATAAGCTAGCTAAGCGGGGAGGGGGGCGGGAGAGATTTTTCAAATCGGGCAGTGTCTATTAAAATGTGAACCACGTCCTCTGATTTCTGGGAAGGGGGGTAAGCCGCCCACAATCTTGCTTGGGGGGGGGGGGGGGCAATGCCCCCCTGCCCCCCACGTTGTTGATCCCCTGCCTTGGGGTGATGTAAAATATTTTGGACTGGAAAATAAGTCGAGCAGGACGATGCAGCGAAAGCATTATTTCACCTCAGAGTTACTTAATATAGGATTAACAAAAATCTTCGGTCGTGAGCAATTATGTTCAATTTTCTGTCATTATAAGATAATTTACATGAAAAATAAATTGATAGATGCAAGGTAGCCCTGCTATATGCCTTAGGTATATAAGTCTTCTCGAGTTACTACTACTACTAGGTACTAATTCATGCGTAAAATATCATGCAGTGCATTTCTTGTGGGATGAGATGTTAGCAATATTAATGATTAGTCATTAAAAACAAGTACGAAGTATAGTCTACTTAGTGCAATTCAGCCTCGTCTTCATACCTCGGCAGCCTTGCTGATATGCAAAACTTACAACAAAAATGGAGACACCTGAAAAAAATTAATCAGCATCCAGTGCTGGCATTTAAAACTGAAAAAAGAGCTAAAATAACAAAGCTACTTATGACAGAATCAATACAAACTTTGTAAATTTTACAATGGATTTTATTCAATACGACCTGTTTCATCGCATAATCAACATCTTCAGGTGGTCGCTTATGCGATGAAACCGGTCGTTAGAAATAAAATCCATTGTACAATTTACAAAGTTTGTATTGATTCTGTCAGTATGGAATTTTACAAAGTAACGCCTGAGAATATCGAGTTCATCAAAGCTACTTATCGTTACCACTGACATTAGTTTAGGCTTTCAGTATCAGCCACTGTAGTCCATACTCGTGCGCGGAGTAAATATTATTCTTAACCTGTCAGTCATGTAATATAGCTCACTAATTTTTGACATGTTATTATATTATTTTATGTTTCATTCAGCGGCGCCTCTAGGCTTCTAGGTTATTCCTAATCGTTCACTAATTTTGCGACAAACTTACCTTAAATTATAAATGATTGCTAGATTTACTGACTGATATACACTACCAATATGATTACATCTCTTTATTAGTGTGTGGTGACTGTGGAGGTTGTGGGACATGAATCCGTTTTCCGGAATGGACACTAGTACCTATCACTTCGAAGTGATTTATTCCGTCATAATGCAAATATATTTTTAAAGTATTAACCTTAGTATTTTACAACGCTTATGCTTTAATCCCGCTCCATACCATTTATCGGACATAATGAGATTTATAGTTGAAAATCCTTTATTTATTTTTGCGCTGGGTACATCGAAAAATACGAAGTTAGAGGCTGTTCACAGGAAATGGGGACATCTTAGAAATTCAGCCTCCGGTTCGATTTCAGGGTGGAAATAAACTCTTCTTTGCCCTAGAGAGCAGTGAATATTCAAAGGAATTGATTTGCAAGATGGGATTAAATCATCGGTTTCTTCGTTTTAGTTACCTAGCGGTTGAATATTAGTATTATAATTACTGTGGTAATTCTCTCAATGGAAGACAGTGAGCCATTAACAGTATTTTAGCTGATGGTGCAGGCCTCTAAATTTTGAAAGAAGTCAGAAAAAAAGGACCATAATTGTTTAGAAAATATTTACCTTGACGTTTGTGGAATGTGGATCTAACAGTACAATTTTTCAATGCCTGTATTATCGATAACTATAACGTAATAAAATCACCAAAAAAGCGATAATCTTTGAGTCATAAGAGCTATTGTACTGCCTCGGGTAAAAAACGTGGATTTTATATTATGTGAAGCGTCAGCTGAAACGAAATTTTCCGTATTTTTTATGAATAATTTTTTTACATTGCATTCAAGAATTCAGCCACTCTATTGGAATTTTAAATTAGTAAACTTTCAATTTTCACGTTCGGGCTGCTTGCGAAAATTAAGTGTACGTATGTATATGTACAGGCAAAGAGTGAAATGATTACTCTGTGGTACACGCAATCGATTTTTTGGTGAAACCAAAAGGATCGTTCTTTAATTCAACGCCTGAAGCATGCCGTTTCCTTTTTTTATGTAATCAAAGAGGTTATGTGTATAATTCATGATCAATTAAAGTCTAAGAGCAGATTGGAATGGAACAACGTGATCAACAAGTTTCCACTTAAATGTATTCACCAAATGAGTCTTTAACCACCTGACGAAGTTCATCGAGTAATTTGACAAAGCTTTTCGGTGTAAAAACAGAAATTCAATTACTTTATTTTTAGAATTAGATTATAATACAGATTGAATAATGTCGTAATTTACTCAGTTTTGACAAATAGCGAGAGCTTGCTGATCAATGTGTAAGGAAAACTTGCGATTGTTTTAGACTTAGAAGTAGATCATACAATATCCTTACAAGAAACTTTACTGCGGGCCATGAAATTCTCTACAAAATGTTAGCCCACTATTTCACGCTAGGGTACGTACCTACTCAAAGAGTAATTCAAAGAAAAAACACTTGCAATCACTCAATCCTCCACATTTAGGTTTCACTTGGTTACTACATGCGTTGCAATTTCATATATTTGCTGTATTTTCTTCAATTGTACACGATTTTCAATCGATGGAATGTTTATCAGTGAGTAAAAATGGGACGTGAATTGTTTTGTATTCCGGTATATGACATATTTCTTATTTTGTCCATTTCTTGAAAACCTGAACTCCCAGAACAATGCGTCAGTGCTAAAATCCTGCGAACCAGCAGTGGGTATCCATACATGCCTTCGGCTAACCATCAATGGCCCTCTTTTTATAATACCGGTCGGAGTGTCATCTCGAACACTCATCCACATTTCAAACGCTTCCATTTCCCGCCTTTCTTCCTTGCCCAGGGTCGACGTTTGCTGCCATACAGACAGACGTGTCAAGCCAGGCTCCTCACTAACCTTCGTCATAATAGCATTCTTACTCTGGGCCCCTGCCAATAGCTCTTTTTACTAACAAATTAATGCCTATGATTTTATGTTTTGGACTTTGTTTTTCAACTTTTGGGCGTTTTGAGTTCATATTTGTTTGTTGAGCACTACATACAAGCGAAGTTTTAACTTATATTTTTAACAATTTTAATTGATATATATTAATAAAAATTTCAAAATAAAATAGGACTGTGAGATTTCGCTGCATTCGTGATTCATATAATCATTTTAAAAAACAAGATGTTTTCTTCTGGCTGCTTTCATTTTAAATTTTTTTAACCAGTTTAAAACAACACTTCGCTTTAGAATTTATTTATACTGGAATGGAACGAGATTAAATTTTTTAGGGCACCCAATAATGTCGCACATATTTCCAATGATTCATTTCTTCGAATGGAATTCATACTAACATTATACATGAAACCAAACCTTATATTTTTACATCCTTATATTGTTCTTTTGATGACATTTCGCATATCGCCATTGAGGTATATGCTCCTCGGCATAATCAACCAATCGGTTGCTGGAATTCGTTTGGACACCGCTCGTCTAGTCGGATTTTGTAGATTTATTTACTATAGAGTCCACAGTAGGCATTCACAATATCTCTCTCCTAAACTCACCGAATGAAAAGTCTTCTTCAGTATATTCTGTGAATACATTCCATTACAATCCGTCAGTCTCTACATTGATGTTACCGGCTCCCCTCGTTTTCTAATAATCGTCAACGACAACCTGTACTTCCCGGTGAGCAAGTCAAAGCTTATCGAACTTAGCAATAGCCACTCACCGGCAGTGAACTACATTTTTCCGAGTGTTTACTAATAAATAGGCTTACGATGGTGTGTATTCCTAGTCATACAAAAACGATGAAACCGATATCATTTCTGTTTATTGGGCCTAAAATATTCAATTTACTGCCTAAAATAATAAAAAGATGCAAATATGGTTAAAAAATTTTGAAAATATCAAAGAATGACTTCTATCTTCCGAAAATGTTGATTTTTTTCTGATTTTGTTTTTATTATACATATATATATATTAAGTAGGGGAGCGTGGTTGCCTAGTGAGTAGAGAGCTTGGCTACTGATCGAAGGGTCCCGGCAATCGCATCAAGGGTTCAAATCCGGGTTCAAATCCGGACGCCCCCGAACAAAAAAATCCTCCGAGTGCGAGGTGGCCCAGGGAAAGGAACTGCCCCACTCCTACCCTGAATGTGTGAAATTCACACGCCTGTGGCTTAGTCCGGGATGAGCTCTACCCTCAACCATCCAAACCAACCATCGGGTTGAATCACTGAGTGAGAGTGAGTGATATATTAAGTTGTGTTTGCTTATATTGCCCTTGCACTCCAGGGGCCATGAGGAAATTCTAATAAATAGATATCATCAGTAAATTAATAGTGTGTAGTGTGTGTTAATTCTAAAGTATTTTCAATATATGAATTACTTACCGCAGTAATATTTATAGAAACATAATAAAAAAACTCTTTGGTTTTAAGCGTACGGCGTTAAAAAAAGGAGTCAATTTAAAAACTTTAATACTTTGTTGCCTACTGCGAATTTCAGCAAGTAATTTAAAACAATTTTTTTATCGTCATAAATATTACAATATTTACTTCACACTTCATAGAGTTGCTTAAATTAAAATAATAAAATTTGCAGATGGTTAATATGCTTATTCGTAGGATTTATGAGGATGGAGTGTGGCCGGAAGACTTCGCGAAGACTGTACTTATTCCTATACCGAAAAAGAGTAAGGCAAAAACTTGCGAAGACTATAGGACAATAAGCTTAATATCCCACGCGGCCAAAGTAGTTCTGAGGATTCTAAACAGAAGGCTAGAGAAGAAGGCAAATGAATACCTGGGTGACGACCAGTTCGGGTTTAGGAGAGGGACGGGAACGCGAGACGCTATAGCGGTGATGAGGACGCTAGTAGAAAGAAACCTAGAGTATGGGCAGGATGTTTTTGCATGCTTCGTAGATTTCGAGAAGGCGTTTGATCGGGTGGAATGGAGGAAATTAATGGCAGTGTTGAAGAAATTAGGAGTCGATTGGAGGGACAGGCGTCTGATTCGGAATTTGTATATGAACCAGACGGCGCAGGTTAGGGTAGACAATGGAGAACCGGGATGGGCCACGATAGGACGGGGAGTGCGGCAAGGGTGCCCACTATCGCCGTTGCTTTTTAACGTGTATTCAGAGGAAATGTTAAGGGAGGCATGGGGGGAGGAGGAAGTAGGAATAAAGGTAGGAGGGGAGCTGATAAAATCAGTGAGATTTGCAGATGATCAAGCATTAGTTAGTCAGTCGGCCAAGAGGTTACAGTCAATGGTGAATGCATTAGAGGTGCAGTGCGAAAAGTATGGGATGAAGATCAATCACAAGAAAACGAAAGTAATGAGATTTTGTAGAAGTAAGAAGGCGGGGCTGAATATAAGGGTGGGAGGGCAGAAGATAGAGCAGGTCGAGCAGTTTACGTATCTGGGTAGTATTTTGGAGGCGAATGGGTTTAGTGGTAAGGACATCAGATGCAGAATTGCGCTCGCTAAAGAAGCATTTTCGAAGAGAAGGGAATTGATGAGGGGGGGGTCTGAGAAGAGACGTCAAGAAGAGGCTGGTGAAAACTTTAATATGGAGCGTGGCGCTATATGGGTCGGAAACGTGGTCATTGCGAAGGGAGGATGTGCGTAGACTTGAGGCGTTTGAGATGTGGGTTTGGAGAAGGATGGAGAAGGTTAGCTTGATGGCGAGAAAGGCGAACGAGGAGGTATTGGATATGGTCGGAGAGGAGAGGAAGCTTGTGGCAGAGGTTCGGAGAAGGCAGAAGAGATGGATGGAGGAGGTTTTGAGAGGAGAGAGCATGCTGAAGAGAGTGATAGAGGGGAGAACACTGGGGAAACGTGGGAGAGGAAGGAAGAGGATAGGAATTCTGGACGAAATAAGAGGAGGTAGAAGATATGAAGATTTGAAGAGGGATCTAATAACTTAGGAGGGAAAGCGAGACAATTTCTATTAGGTTGGGATACAAAATGGGGACTGTCCAAGAACCTACCAATCAGCTGGTAGAATACTTGAATGAAATATTAAGACCAGGGAAAGGTCTCGCTCAAACTACCTTAAGGTGGGAAGTACGATTTTTATAACTGTTATATTTATGCACGGATTTCGGTGAAACTGTGCATACTGTTCTCATTAATGATATCTATGAATAAAAGTTTTTAAAAAAATGCATCACACTGATTTAGTTTTATGACAATGCCGTTTTAATACGTAGCCATATAGCTCATGACATTTATTTCGTAATAATTCAAATGCATATGTACAGCTTTTCTTCCTAACGCGAAATAATACATTTCTTATTATTATATTTCTTGCTAGCAAATATCAAGGTTCTACGCCAAGTTCAAAACTTGAAAACAGTATATTTCAATATAATTTCGTCTAAATATCAAATCTCGTGCCGAAAGCTCTAGTCATAACATGCTTTTTAATTAAAAATAAATATAAAATATAATTTTTGTATTGTTATGAGAGACAAGGAAAAGTACTGGCAAGGCTCATTAATTATTTTATTTGACAAATTATGTCACAAAAATTATTTTATCTAGCCAAATTAAATAATAGTTAAACCTTGTCAGTGCTTTTCCTTGTGAATCATCATGAAGGAGTTCCGTCATTTTTCGCCTGATACCATTGAATTTATGTTGTATCATTTCCATTACTGTCCGTATGTTGAGTTCCAACGCATAAACAGGTGCACTTAAGGTAGGAAGTTTGAGCGAAAAATCACTTCACCTAGAATTTGATGAATTTGGCCTCATTTTAAATTAAAAAACTCCCAGTTTTCCTTTGATATTCCTATTTTTTACTTTTCTAGCAATTTACCTGAAAATAAAAGCCGTTTCACAAGGGATAGATTACGGCTGTGCGTACCGAAGGGAGAACATTGAAAATATTAGGAATTTGTAACACCTACATTTCCTCAAAAAAACTAACGGTGTGTAGATAGTATGTTTTCTCAACTGTTAATTAAAATCAATCATTACTCACCGCAGTAATTTTTACAGAATCGCAAACAAAACCTGCTGTTTTGAAGGCTTTTTAGCCGTACGGCGTGAAAAAATGAGTCGAGCTAGAGACTTAAGTTTATTTAATTACTGAGAATGTGTGCCATATAACTCTATGTTTGCGCCATTAATGTTATAATATTTATTTCATACTTCTCACAGACGCTGAAATTATAAAATAAAATTAGAATATGGTCTCATGCATGACAATGGAAATATCTTGCTCTACCTTAAATGGAATGTGGTTCAAGAATATTTTTTTCGACTTGCTTAAAAATTATTAAAATTAGCAGTTAAAAGACCCATGATTCCCGCTCCAGCCACCACCAGGGAACAGGATTCAAATGAAAGAAATCTCGTCCATCGCCGGGATTCAAACCTATGCCCTCGGGATGGGAAGCCAATACTCTTCTAACCTTGTCGCCACTACGATCTCCACCCAAGAACCGCCCGTCTGCGTGGCGAAGGAGGAAGCCGTGGCGGGCCGTCATTCAAAACCTGGAGCCAACCAATTCCTCCTGCCGCACCTACCGTTTCACGCCTCGACCTTATTACTTACCGCCGCGTCCCCCGATCCCGCCGATTCATCTCACCCGGCGATCCCTCCTCCCTTCGCCGCCAAAACCCCCGCCTGCCATCCCCCTCGGCCATTCTTCAACCACCACCCCACAACAATCTCCCCCGCCTCTGGATCCCCTCCCACCGCTCCTTCGGGAGTCTCCGAGAACAGCCCCTGGGGGGGGGGCGGTTTTCTTCCCTTCACCTTTCCCCTCACCGCACCTCCTCCTTGTGCCTCCCACCCCATTGTCATCGAACACAACAATGGGTCGGCGCCGCCGGTCGCTTCCCTCTACGCCATACCCTTGCCTCCCAGCACGCCCGAACTAATTGCCAGCTTGCCGTTCGCGTCTTTCGTCGGCGTGGTGGGCAGGGGAGAAGAGGATGTGGGCCTGCCTGAGTTGAATGAGATGGGGGCGGGAGGGGGGTTGGGATTGGAGCGTGGGTCCGGGCGAAATTGAGACCGTCTTGAGACTTCGCTTTGCTTCACTCCACTGCTCGCCACGTCAGAGGGAATAAGTATCATCTACATAACACCCTGCAAGCCGCCTCAAGAGTGTGTGGCTGGGGCTGAGTAATCACCGTCAGGTACTACACTGTTCCCCGTTAAAATTAATGAAGTCACCACTGTTGGTGAATTGAAAAAAGGTGAAAATTCCAATCAGGAGGTGACATTTCACCAACATGTATTGCGCTATAGACATGCCAACAAGTACAGAGAATTTATTTGCATTAAAGTATTTTCAAGTACTTTAACGGACAGAGATGCAAGGGCTAATGATATCTTAAAAAGAGGGACGATTAAATGTTCAGGGAAAAATTCACTGGTAATATTGAAAATAATAAGCGATGTGTATTAATGTCTACCGTTCCTACTACTCGTTTCCACACTATTTTAAAACGCGTATTTCAATAGCCAATAGCCAATTTCTATAGCCAATTTCTATCGCCCAAACTGGCAAAGCTAGGGTTTGCGATAGATGTGCCTCCATTTACGTATTTTGGCATTTGTTGCCCTTATTTACAATCATTTCAACCAATAACAGTGCCCCCTTTTCAATTACAATGAGTTGCCCTTGTTTGCAATTAATTATAATGCCATGCTTGATTCGGTTGCGTGAGACTTGTGGACGGTGAGGATGAGAGATGCCAATAAATATGTTCTTGCTTCAAGTTCAACCTCGTGCTGATTATTAAATTTTATCAATCTATTTTTATGGGAATATATTGCTTCCAATTCAAACACCGTTTGCTTTCGTTTTATATAAAGATTAATCCTCGTGTTTCGATACATTTTTTCTTTTTTTTGTTATTCCGTGGGAATGTTACTTATCATGCAAAAACGGAATAATGGGTGAGAGAATATTTTGCATAAATTTCGCTGCACAAACTTTGGAAATATATTTTCATGGAATAGTGATATCATTTCCAGTAACATTTTTTCATGAAAACGAAGATTAGATATTATTCCGTTTTTACAAGAATTGCCAAGCTTCGGAAGTCAACAGAATAGTTTTTTTTTATTTTGGCTCCTCTTACGGCACTTAGTTAAAGTTATTTAGGCATCATTGAGTCATGTCGAGTTAATATAATCATGCGTCTGAGAATGCCTTCATTTATATACCTACATTCATTATATGTTTGCGCTCACACTAGAGAGATAAATGAATCCCGTGAGTTTTTGCCATCACATAATACACTTTACGAGTCGCATCAAAAGATTTTACTAGTGATGTGATCCTTTACTGACCTGTGATTAACTATATTAGTGATGTGATAATTACTAACTTATTCAGTGGAACCAAAGCGTTCGTTTTCTGTGTATTATTATTTAAATTTGAGACATGGACCATCAGAAAAGCAACAATAATCAAGCTTGGGGATTTGGAACTGTGAACCTGGAAGAATCTGACTAAAATAAGCTGGTTAGACTGAATAAGCAATTAAGAAGTTTTAGAAGAAGACAAAGAAATTATATTACTTTTTAAAAATATAGGACAAAGACGCACAAAACATTGTATATATGCCAATATCTATGCTAAATTAGTCTCTATAAAATATGTTTGAAGATAAAGCGATAGAAAAGGAACTAAAGACCTCCGTTCCTCAAAAACATGGAGCAAGAGATGAATTTCACGTCGTATGCTAACTTGGGGGAAGCTGCGATGAACAGAGAGGCCTTCATCGACATGGCATGGCCTTAAGGTGTTGCTGATGATTGATGATTGAGTGAAAGCTATACCTAATCGTAATATGTTCAACCAAATATAAGATTACCATTATACTTACATTTAACTACAGGTTTTTCCTTTGGAATAGAGGATTGCGTGAAAGACAACAAAAAGCCGTTGTGCATGTAGATCACTCGTTTTGGTAATTTTATTCCCCATGTTATACTAAAAAATTAGATTCGATGACTTATTTGTTTTGAGCTATTATCATCTAGAAATAATCATTTATCGTAGGATTAATATGGCTACATGACTCAGTCTCATTTTTGGTCACTATTTATGGAGACTTAGAGTGGCTTAAACAGTGGTTATTTGCGGTATTTACTTTTATTTCATATTCATCAGGAGGTATCATCTCAGTAGCACTGTTTCTTAAGAACGATATTTGCTTGCTCAAAATGCCTCAACCTATCTATTTATTTTATTGCAAAAAAGCACTGTACCCTCAATAACAAAATTCTTGTAACCAAACAAAAATTACATTTGTATTAATACTCCCATTTGATGAAAAAAGTTATTTTGAACTTTTGCAATACCATATTTTCCAATAATGATGACACATTTGATTACTACTTTTCTTTCCATTTCTTTACTATTTAACTGTTACATATCACTACGGAATGTCATCACTGTCTAAGAGCAATTAATTCTGTGTGGTAGTTTTCGTATTGCTCCTGGTTTCCTCTGAAAGTGTAATTCTAAAGAGACTGTGCAGCTTGACACTTGGCACAGGGGAAGAGAAAAACTAAATGACGCCCGTCGCGGAGTAATTAATTTTATTGCTTGACGAAAAACCGTTGTGCATTTACTTCTTGAACCCTTCTCGTGCTCCGTGGCGTCAAATTGTGTTAACGTCTAACGCTAGCGCGAGCGTCCTTTGCCAATTTCGCCGTGAGTCCTCCCCTCTGCACGCTTGGGGTGAATGGACATTGACTTAACGTCGGGTGGGCACGTGGATGTTGAACACAATAATAATAATTTCTCATTATTCTTACAATTAGTCGATAATCGAGGTCATTTTAATCTTGAGTAGATTCATTAGAAAACCAGTGCTGGAAATACGGAATGAATATAAATCATTTAAAAATTAGGTAACGATATTCTCTACGACAAAGAAAGTGAGGCTGGTTAATAAGGTAGTAGGGCGCAAACGAGGCCAAGATTTGGTGAATCTGAAATTGAAGAAATCTATAATTTGATGAATTTGACCTCATTTTTGAATAAGAAGCTCTCTTTCCATTTATATTAAAATATAAACCCCTTACCAAACTGCGTTTCGAGCAATATGCCTGAAAATGCATGCTGATTTACATGGGATAGATTACGGCTGTGCGCTCCAGAAGGAAAATATTAAAATAATTAGGAATTTAGAACGCCTAGATTTTGACAAAAACTGTGTGTAATTTGCATATTTTCTCAACAATTTATAAAAATTCATTTATTACTCACCACAGAAATGTTAAAAATAGCAAAAAACCTGCTGTTTTGAAGGCTTTTTAGGCATACGGCGTGAGAAAATGAGTCAAGTTAGAGACTTAAGTCGGTATATTTATTAAATTACTGAGATGTTTTGTCTTATATATATTGTAACAGGTAAAGTGCGCCTTTTCAGGCCCCACTTGTTTTGGGGCTGGCGCACGGCCTCGCCGAGAGAGGTCACCTCGGGGAAGAGGAGAGGATTGCGGAGGAAGAGAGTGGGTCGTCAGGCAGTCGCGGCAGTCGGGACTGAGCTCGGGTGGAGAGCAGAGAAGGCTGACTCGGCAGATTTCCGTGGAGTTTACGGTGTCTACGGAGCTGGAAGTGTGTTATCACCCTGTTCGGTGTATCAGAAATTCTTTTGTGACAATAAATGAAGTTTACGTTACAATATATATATATATATATATATATATATATATATATATATATATATATATACCCAATAAGGAGTCACAGGCGTGACAAGTAAAAACATAGTGACACAAACAAAAGATCTGCATCCAGTACTCTCTCCAGTTCGGAAGAAGACAGTTGATTGCTGTCGAAAATTAAACAACCATTCGTGTGAGTTTCTTTTGTTTGTGTCACTATGTTTTTACTTGTCACGCCTGTGACTCCTTATTGGGTATATTTTCACCACGTGTGAACTTCGTCGATTGAATATATATATATATATATATTATTTATTTATTTATTTTAATGTCAAAATATTTACTTCTTACAGATGCTGCAAGTAAAAAATGAAATTCGAATATGGTCTCCATTATGACTAGGGAAATATCTCGCTCAAACCACCTTAGTTACTTGGGTAGTACGCTGGAAGAAAATGGGCATTGTAGCCAAGACATAAGGAGAAGAATAGTGTTAGCGAAGGAAGCGTTCAGTAATAAAAGGGTACTGATGACGGGGACCTTGTGTAGGGATATGAAGAAGAGTTTGGTGAGGAGCTTGATGCGCAGTGTAGCGTTGTATGGGGTAGAAACGTGGACTATGTGAAAGGAGGACGAGAGTAGGCTGCAGGCGTTCGAGATGTGAGTGAGGAAGAGGTAGGAGAAAGCGCGGAGGACGGAAAGTTAGACTAACGAGGAAGTGGTGAGCATAGTGAGTGAGGAGGAGAAACTTCTGGAGGAGATTAGGGAGAGGTAGAGTAGGTGGTTGGAAGAGGTATTGAGGGATGAAGGGAAGCTGAAGGCCGTGATAGAGGGGAAGAAAGAGAATAGGTTTTATGGACGGGATGAAGGGGGGTAGGACGTATACTGAGGTGAAGGAAGAATTAGTGCTCTTAAACCAACTTTTATCAATTAACAGGTAGATTTCCTTAATAATAGCTGATTTTTCTCAGGCAATCCACCAAATAATAAATACAGAGTATACAGAAGATTACATCGCCGATAGTAAGACAAAGCAAACTAATAGCAATTTTATATATGTAAATAGTGTTGTGAATTTGATGAAACTTTCAAGTTTTTTGCATCTTCATTATTTAGATTTACCTCTAAAATGCTACAGGGAATTTTAGCCCTGTTAACATCTTCAGCCCCTAAATAACCATATTAAAAAAAAATAATTATGTATACATAAATGAACATTATAATCAGGGAGTTAAATTAGATGGAATGACTATAATTCAAAGCAAGAGAGAATAGTTGTGAAATAAACTGAACAATTTGAAGTGTTGGGAGAGTTTGGGATTTTATTCAAAGATGGTGGAACGCCATCCTGTGTAGTACATCATCCATATGGTGGACAGGATGCCTTCTTAACACATTAGGATTGAATTAACTTGTCTACATAACCGTTATTAAATATTGTTTAAAATTGAAATGGGATACACGGGTTCATGTGGATTTTTTTCATATCAGCAGAAAATACTTTTCGTTTTTGCTATAACCATGTGGAGTTAGACGAAATCAATCCAGTTTCCCCCTCTTCTATCTCAGTGTTAGTTTTCATTGTGTACATTTTCTGTTTGACCATAATGTATTTTTAAAGTTACAGCAGTTTTTGTTGAGCAATCATATATTGAACTAAAAAATATAACTAATGTTTTGATAACGAAATTTTGAAAGCACATGAATTGCGATTGGTATATATTAGGAATATTGCACTTTTTATTCCGTTCATTGAGGTTTCTATATTAATTTATCTTTGTTTAAATAAAATTTTTCAGGGTTTAAGATTAATATCAATTAGTAGTACTGATGGAAAAATGTTTAAACCTTGGACATAATACCTCGGCTTGGCTTAGGCTTTCAACCGTTTCCACATGGTTACGCTATTCCATTGAGTTATACAACTCCAAGTAAATGCACAGAATACTTTCGGGGATCGTGATAACGTGGCTTGAATGCCTTCCTAAGGCTCCGGGTTGGAATCCTGGCGGTGATGGAAAGTTTTTAGTGGATACTCGATCCTTATACTTGGCGCAATTTGGAGAGAACTCAAGAGTGCAGTGCTCCGTCCGTCTGCTAGGACGTTAAACTGTCTACATCTACGAAATACTGTGCAAGCCACCTACAGGGTGAGTGGCTCGGGGTGATTCCACACCAGGAATGCAATACACGTCCCAGTTCAAATTAGAACCTCGAACGCTACTCCGGCCGACAGGCCAAGTCCAGAAATCATTCAGGAGAGCAGTTCAAGGCCAAACAAGAAACCAATGGAGTGTTAGGCTAAAAAAATTGCTAACATGCAGTACCCGGTTAACCCCCTACTACTGATTAGAATAACTAATTCTTTTTATTCGTTTTCACTCATTATTAGTAGTCATTAATCCGAAGATTGGGTTGCAACAGCTCTATCCATTCCACTCAACTCTCTGCCATCCGCTTCATTCTACATAATTGTTTACTTTGACGTCCCTTATGATTTGCGTAATGTATTCCTCTATAGTCCTTTCCATTTATTTCTCCATCTAAAACTATTTTCATTCGGCTATTGTACCACAAAATGTGTCCTATAAGTATGTCTCGTAGTCTTCGCTGAGTTTATATTACGCGTCTTTTCTCTCCTGCTCTTAGTTGGACTTGTTCGTTAGGGATTCTCTCCGTCCATTTAATCTTCATCATACATCGGTAACACCACATCTACAATGCTTCCAATCTCCTTTGCTCTGCTGCTGTCATTGTCCAGGCATCACTGCCATATAACAGCATGCTCCAAATGTCTATTTTTACTAGATATTAATTCGTGCGGAAATTAAGTCGTGCGGAACTTTTCAAGCGAGATGAGGTGGTAGAAATAATAGGTAATTCAAGTTATTAGGTGACAATAAGTAAGTTATTTCACAAAAAGTTCATAATCAACTCCATCTAGCAACATTTAGTCTCGTCTTCATGCCTTGACAGTGATGTTGACAAAAAAAATTATTACAAAACTACAGATACGCAAAATTAATTAGTATACTATGCGGACATTAGAAGTTGAAAAAATAAATACGCACTTACACACCCATCACGCCCATCCCTTTCGGGGAAGGCAATGTCAAGGAACTTATTTATTGCCGATAGACCTAGAAAACTGGCTCCCTTTTAGTAATTTCCTCCATAACGTTCTATCCTTGCAAACGTCTTTTTTCTCTTCTCTTACACTAATTCATGGCTTCACACACTCTTACCAACTGTTACTCGGTTGTAAATAGTGATTTTTTAACCTCTCCTTCGGGAAGGAGAGGTTAAACGACAAGATAGGGATCTTGGGCCAGGATTTAGCTGTATTATCAGAATATGAGGACAGAGTTGAAATAGATTCTAAGGCTCGCTGTCTTCAATTCCTCTCAAGAATGTTATCAATCACAACTTTTTTTATAACCATTTCAAACTGCAATTAATTTAATTATTGATAACTCTCTTTCAAAATTGATTTTGGACATGGAAATGGAGAACATGTGGTGTATTAATGAGTTCAATATCGACATTTTTTGTTAGTGATGGTGACAAGAATCATTTGGAATTAAGGTATCGGAAAGATTGAGTACTCGTGTATCCCAAAGGAAATATAAGTTGTCAAATTCAGGAAATTTAAAACAGTGCCCAAAACTACGACAGTGAAATGAATGGATTCATGAAGACTATTCAAAGAGGCAATAAAATTTTCAAACTGTCGATAGCTACTCATCCACAGGAATAAAATGTCTTCTACATAACGCTAACAAATACAAATATTTCTTAACAGCATATTTTTTTATTTAAAAAGTTTTTCTTCAGGAAAGTACATAAAAATATCGGCTAACATTGGTGATATTGGTGATCCCAAAGCCAAATCATGGATTTTTTGTAAAATTTGGTGTCAACTGCAAAAGAATTTTGTGAAACACTGATTTAATAGCATATTCAATTCCACAGATATTCTTGATTCACCAAAGAAACTTTAACCAAATTCATTTCAATACTTGTGGCTTCAGTTGCTGTCACGTATGTGAATAAATAAGTTACGTCGAAATATGCTAGTTTTGCATTAGGAGCAACTACTGAACTAGACATTTTTTGAGCAAGGTCAACTGAGTTCTCCATTTCGACTTAATCCGGGGAAGTCTCTGAGGAGAGTATTTAGTTTTATGGCGAGTTGATGAATGGGGAAAATGAAATGCGAAACAATAGGTCGCATGGGCACATTTTCTTTGCGATTTATAGGTAAACCACACAATCTGGGAGGTAACAGGTTTATATTGACTAACCTCCACATCTCTGATGCACTAACCAGGCCACAGAACTGTGAGAGCGTTTCTCTAACTTTATTCTGAAACTTGATCGTCGGATCACTATGTACAAGAATTATTAAATTATTATTATTAATTATTATTAAATTATTGTTATTCAGAAATGAATCAACTTTATCACATAGTTGGTTCTGGATAAAATGAAAGTGCTATTACCTTGTCAGCCAAGTTAAAATGAGGTTTGCCTCATTGAGAGTCCTTTGTAATTGATTTACTGGCTTCTGGTGTTGAGAAGGCCCGGGTCGACACTCAAATGGTCTGCAGACGAATGAGGAAACACAATCGGCCGCACGATGATTACCCCCGTTCTTTTCTTTCTGCAAGGTGACGTCTTAGTTCGCAATCAGCGTCTTCTGATGAAGAGAGCGAAATGGTGCGAATTAAAAACCTTTCTTAAGGAGATTTAACTGTGACTCGGACAAGAGGTGATCTAAGAGATTTACCACTCTCGGGTGAACAGGTAGCGCACTGGGATCCCTAAACGATCACATCACACACTCTATGCGATTAGTCACTGGTGGTCGGCGATATCGCTGACTGTTGAGTGGATCGGAGTCAATCCAGTATTTTTATATATCACACCATCCGCTTTCTTGTAAGCAACAGCACTAGCAAAGCAATCCAATCTATCTTGAAAATAGGACCACTCAACCCATTACTGATAATTCACTAAATCTAAGTGAAGAAAAGGCATATACTCATTTCCACAAGTTGTTGTCTTATACTTATACTTTATTAGACTTATAAGTAACTTATCCCCACAGTTCACCATTTCACCGAATATACCATCTACGCCCGCAGCCTTCCCATTTTTCAATTTTCTCACTGCCGCCGCTAGATCTATTCCGTTCGATTCAATGTTGCGGAATTGTTAAAACGGTAGAGAGGTTTTGAGGAATAAATGATTGGTGTACCGAATGGTTTTGCAGCAACGAGAGAAACTTTCTGACCGGCCCTCCTCACTGAACAATGTTTCTCCCCGATTTCGCAGGATTTTTAAAGTTCCGTAGCACACATCCCACAACCGTCCAATGCGCAGTGACAGGAACTTTGGCGAGGGCTATACTTCTCGCAGTTATGCTGTTGACAGTTCTCATTAAAATATACCATTTTGATTTCATGTGAGAAAGGATAATTTTGGTGAGTTTTTAAGCCTCGCCTCTCCTCGCATTCCGGGCCACTGTTCATCCCAACCCGGGCAAGGATCCGGTGGAGGGGAAGGGGGACGGCTTATTCTTCATCCTCCACGCCGACACCCACCGTACACAAACAAGGCAGTCAGCCGGCTTTGAGTACCTTGGGAGTCCGCGAGGCACAACAAAGGGATTCCCGCCTCTTTTCTCTTCCACAGCCCACCTCCCTCTTGTACCTCCTTCTCCATCTCCTTTGGGGCAAGCCGACGAGGAGCGGCCGAGTGAGAAGGCACAAATAAGATTATTTCCCCCCCCCCCATTTGCTTTTTCGTCCGGTTGAAGGGTGGCTCGCCCTATTCTTCGGTCTCATCCCATGCTACTCCTTTGACGGCCTTCAAAAAAGAATCCCGTGGACGCCTCGGCTTTTGAGCGTGAAAGAGCGCGAGCCTCCCGGCTTCCGTGTTACATAAACCTCCCTTCTTTCCCCCCCGGTGTGAGTGGAGGGAGGTGAAGAAGGGTGAACTCTTTTGCTCGCTCTGTCGGCTATTTGTGGAGGCGAGCGACAACTCGGGTCATTTACGCCATCAGGGATAGGTGGATAGGTTTGGTCAGGAGAGGAGTATTCGAGAGTAAAAATTTAAAGAAAATGCGCTCGAGTATATAACCGTGCCATTTTTTTTTCATTTTTGCATCGTTTACGTAAAGAATCGTTGTACTATGTACTGTAAATTATATAGTATGTACTGTAGTAGTGCTGTAAATTATTTTTTTCACCGCATAATTTTCAATATTTCTCACATTTCTTCAACTGAGAGCACCCGGGAACGTCATTGAACATTTAAGCGTAAACTTGGATGCAAAACTAATTTGCTTGGAGATGGAATCGTTTTTAGAAAATGACAGATTATTTAACTTTTCCAAAGCTTAATTTGCAACGATCCGGAAGGTTTTTTTTGGATAAAATTCACTGAATGATAAAACATTTCTTTAATAAAAGCACAGGGGTTTACGCATGAGTTGAAGGAGAAGTCCATGCCAACAATTATTCCTCACAATTATGTTGAGGGCAAATGTTAAAATTAGATCGAAAGAGTTTTTAAAATTGTCTACATAAACGCGATGTAAGAGAGAGTGATGAGGAAGCGTAGTGAAATAAATCGCCGTCGGAACTTGCCTAATGCCTACTCCCAACCTATTATTTCAAAATATAGTAAATTCTTCTTTTCTTTTATATTTTCGATATCCAACTTTTTCGCTTGCTTATTTTACAATAATTCGCCTTTCTTCCTGGGGGCGTCTTCAGGTAAAGAATTTTCGTTTGAATTTTGGTCGCTATGTATAGTAGTTGGTTGCTAAGGCACATTATCAACGGCTGCTGTAGTTTTGAATTCAAACTGAGCGTCCTGATTGGACGGAGTTATTACTCTCTTCCACGTCGTCGTGAGGGTGTAACCGTCTTCCAGGTTGTGAAGTTCTCCGTGTTCTTCATAATTTCCACGCCTTTTCTGATACCTTAGTCTCGAAACAATATCGGTTCTCTCTTGCCAGCACTTCGCGTTCGAAGTTAATTTTGTGCCCAGATTCTGACCAGGAATGTTCTGCAGTGGTGGAAAGACGGAAGTTTTTCTTTTCCGTGGCTCTCATGGTGTTCCTATGGCTCTGCCTTTTGAATACCCTTCCTGCCTGGCCAATGTAAAATTGCCGGCATGTGCACATAATTTTATAAACTCCTTCGTGCATGGCATCGGGAATCCTGTCCACAGGCTTAGAGATTACATGGCCTATTTTTTTAGCTGTAGAGAATCTCATTATCACATTGTTCTTCCGGAGTAATTTGCCTAACTTTTCTGCCGTTCCTGATACGTATGGAATCATGGGTTATGCAGCTGGCTTTTCCTTAAATTAAACTTCCATTAATTTTAATTCAAACTAAAATCTTTACCTGACGTCGCCCTCAGAAAGAGAGGCGAAGCGTTGTATAATGAGCAACCAAACGCGATGGATAACAAAAAAAATCAAAATAAAATTATAAAAAATTGCGGAAACCTGAAGAATAATTTCATTTGATCCTATTAAATTCCCTGGTTGTCATGTGTGTTTTTATACACGTTGATTTTAATGTGTTACCTTGTGAACCGGGCTGAAACTCTGAAAACGTTTTTGCTGCTAAATTTAAATGTTGTAGAGTGTTATAAAAACTTGCCAACATTGAAGAAATTCACGATTTCATGTAAAATATAATTTTTTTTTAGTCTCACTGTCGACTGTGATGTGATTTTCTGGAAACTCGGTATTTTTCTTTTGTTATTTTGAATGGAATCACAGAACACTAAACAGTCACTATTATTAATTTTCAAGAGAGGGGTTCCACATCTCATTCAACGGACGGGGCATTTTTCTTGGACGTCTGTACTCACAGCACCCAAGAAGGTTGGTTGTTTTTTTTGGGAGGTTATTTGCGCCATTACGGACATTTTGGTAGTTTTTTGGGGAAGGCTTTAGGGGAAAGGGGGAAGGGCGGAGAGAAACCTGGTGTCTTTGTTAGCTCGTACTTTTAACGAAAGACACCAAAGGGGTTTACCGTCCCTTCCGACAGACGAAGTATTACACTTGAATTTCTCTTCACATGGCACTCAGGAAGGGATCGGAATCACATTAATAAATATCCAACATCTATCTCCAGAATTCGAACTAAGGCCCTCGAGTTGGGTAACCAAAACTCTACCCTGCACACACATTCAACTTTCTCTCCTTTATTCCAACATGCAACGTTTTCCCTACAATCCCTTTCCCGCTTATGTGATGCTATGCAATATAAAAAGACATGTTCTGAAGCAGAAAAAGATACTAGATTTAGTGGTGTGAATAATTAATCGATTTAGTTTAAAATAAATGTTATAAAAATATTTCCTTGAATTTCCGTTAGTAACGGAGCGCTACTGATTTCATCTTCCTCACCCATTTGCAGACAAATGGTTCACAGTATGACGTTAAAACTTATACATAAGGTTTTTCATACATTTTCCTCCATAACAGTCAGCTTTAATTTGTTTTTAACTGCGTTTTATTGTTGTTGTATTCATCTAAATATCTTTTGGACAAAATATTTTGAATTTTGCAATGTAAAAAGCGAACGCCTACTAACTTTCGTATCTCACGATATAGATCAATACATGCTGCGTATGAAATTTAGAAAAATTAATTTGTTTTTGGTGAAAGAATTGCAACTCTATTTCGATTACATAGGGAGTTATGAATTCTTGATTTGGCCAGTTATTTTCGACGCGCCATAACTCCGCCGCTCGCTCTGTCCTGCCAGCTAACCTATCGCGTGGAAGGGAGATTCTCGGTCGGAGAATGAGCTTGATACTTTAATTACTCTTGCTTCTTTGCTGTCAACGATATCGTGTTTTGTATGACATTTAGTTTAGTCAGTAGTGATATATTTAATAAGAATATACTAGTTTCAAGAACATGACTGATGAAAATACATTCACACTGAAGCATTCAGCAAAAATATTTGACAGCCAAGAAAGAAGTGATAAACGTCTTACGTGCCTTTCGGCAGAATATGCGAATGAATTCCTACGAGGGATATTCTTACCCAGTGAATGGCCTTTGACTGAGTGTATATTGGGTATTTCTAGATGTTCCGTTGAGAAGGTGCCACAAAGCATCTGCTTGAGAAGCGATCCTTCGGTGTAAGAGACGGGAAAGAATGGGCGAAGGCGTTTATTTTCACATCACATATCAATGCGTGAACAAGTGGTGTGTGGTGTGCAGAATAGTTCAACAGCACTGTGCAGTATCTTCCAGATCAATTTATTTCCAAAAGTGTGCTATCGCCGTGTCCGAAACTAAAATGAGAAGGAAAGGGGAGAAGGTGAGAAGCCGTGAGAGAGAGATGGTGTTTTATGTGTTCAAATATTTAACAAATCGCTGTCTCTTATTGTCGCTGAACCCAGCAAAGATACTTCGAAAGACACTGGGTTCTCACAGTCTATTATCTACAGGGTAAGAAAGGAAGCACCCCGCGGTGCATTTGTTACTCCTTCGAAAACAAAAAAAATAAACAACCGTATAAGAATGCGAGATCAGCGATGTATGATGATTTCGTAAGATCGGGAGTTTGCAGGAAAGTTCATAATTCATTCATGAAAAACATTCCTTCAACTCTAAAAACCATTCTTAGCTCCGTAGATATACAAAAGAATCTTCCTAATTTCAATAGGACCACGTAATACCATCTTCTTGCTGTCGTAGGCTTCGCATACAAACGCAGGGGCAGACGAAGCATGCTTATTGAAAGAGACGATATTATTCGTTGGCTTCATAATTATTTAAGACTGTTGAAAAAATATATTTGAGTGTACCGTGAGTGAAGGGAGAATGTGTACACATCCTAGACGTGGATTAATGTTGGACAGACGTTAAACTTGGCTTGGCGCGATAAAGAAATAAAAACACCTAATTAATACATTTATTGCTTAGTCACTGAATCAAAATAATAAATAAGTTTGTTAGTAAATCACTGAATCGAATGACAATTACAATTGGTAATAGGTAATTGAGCTAACCCAAAAATGTTTCATACAGTAATAATTTGAGGAATGGAATTTCGGAGGTGGGTTGTGGGATATTTTGCCATTTCCTAGTTCGTTTGGATCACTTGGCGTCTTATCCTACTTCCCAGAATTATGGCATCCTCAACTGTATGGGAGGGAGTTTGGGTCTGGGGTAGCCTACGGGGATTAAAGTTGTGCTCCTGGTCACCCGCAGCGTCTATTCTCCCGTATTTAAATTAAACTGAAGTAGTTGTACTGTCCAGTAATATTTAATGTACAATAATACACAATAGTTTCAACGCATAGGGCGTCATCATCAGGTATGATGACATACCTGATGATGACGCCCTAAGCGTTGAATCATGCGTCGTGTATTATTGTACATTAAATATTAGTGCCCAGTACAAATGCTGCAGTTTAATTTAATAGCTGAAATTCTGTTCCACCACGTAACGCCAGATACGGTCGAATCCATTCCTCCGATTCCCGTCTCAGGCTCTAAAAGAAGGGAGGGTTTAGCCTAAGGCAAGGTAAGTAAAAGAACCTTGGCAAATGGCGTCAGGCCCGGGTACTCGTGGGACAATGAACGGTGGAGACGGGGCTCAAGATGCTTATGGGGGGCGCAAACAGAAGGGGAGCTTTGAAAGGAGGAGGGAGAGACTGCGTCCAGTGATCCAGTCTGTATAAACCATGAAGTGTGGTTCGGACATAGCGGTCGTGGCAAGGGAACTGGAAGTTTGCGGGGTGTGGTATATTTTATCATCACATTAAAATTTATGATAAGAAGAAAACAGGAAAAAAGATTTGCTCAAATGAGAAGTTCGAAATAACTCTACAAAATATGATGAACAAGCCGCAAAATGAGATAACTATTTTTTATTTCCCTTACACAAGGGCCCCAGAAGCGCTGGCCCTTGAAGTCCCCCACCATGACCCCTTCCCACTATTTATTGCCTCAAGCAAAAAGGGGAGAGTCGACACCACTGGTGACCTTTGACATAAGTTTTTCTCACCCACAAATCTCTCCTGGCATTATCGGAAAGTTTTTCTTTATTCAGGCATGGCAATGCCCCACATTTCCTCAGCATTCTCGAAAGAAATCGATCCCTAACCCTCGTATTTACGTAAACATCTGTACTTTCAAAAGCCATGGTATTAATAATTCTGTAAATTATCGACACGCGAGGTATATGAAACTTATAATGAAGCCTTAAGAATTTAAAAAATTCCATTTCATTATTCAGCTTATATACGTAACTTACATTTAAAAAATACGGGATTTTGAAAACAAAATGTTTACTTTATATTCCGGTAATTCATGTAACCTTTACATATCAAAATTTCATCTCCATGAGTATTATTATTTGCAAAATTAAACACATCTTTGAAACAAAATAATTTTGGCGCGGAGTTATAAGTGATTGCTTATGTTGTCTGGATGTTGCCCATGGAGCGGAAGCTTGGCAACAGTGTTCTCCATAAGCCCCATACTGTCAACTAAATGTGGAACGCGCTATAGTATATCTATTCGTCCCTAACTCTCTGCTTACAATATTAAATGCACTCTAGCATGTGTCCATACCCTACTCTCACCTCGTTTTCTAACAACCTATCCACTTTTAATCTTATTTGCTTACGCGCACTTGTCTTCCTCGGAACCCGCTTTCTACCCATATTTACTTTGGATATTTACAAATATTGGTCTGTTCCGCATTCGGAACCCCTTATCACTCGTATCCATGGCTAACTCACGCAATCTATCATTACTTTTGTTTTTGCTCTCCGACGATTCTGGTAGACCGTATGCCCCTGCGATCCTGCGATATGCTATTCGCTTGTCATCAGGTTTCTCAGGGGTCGAAACACCAGAACTATAGAGATACACATTGAAATCACTCATGCTCTCACAATCTTCCCTTCGCCATGAATACTTATGACCTTTCTTATATTTAAACCGTGTATTCAAGACCAACAATCCCTTTTCCAGAAAAATGCTCTCAAAGTTTTCACCAATATCATACATTTTCCACCAAGAGGCCATACCACTCCGACGCATCCCGTCTTTCGTCACCAACCCAGTCATTCATGTTGCCTAGTACAATTACTCTCTCACCAGGGTCACATTCAGTCAAAACCTTTCTTAAATTTCTCCAAAACAAATCCTTTACATTTTAACTTTCTCCATTCACTGGTTAATAACATGTCATTATCACAACTCTTCGAATACCCACTTACACACGAACCCAGAGCAATCTAGGGAACACTAACTCGTATTTCCTCTCTAGCATCTTAACTCTCTTACCGAGGATCGAGCCTACACCTTCACTTCCATGCATACTATCTTCAATTCCTGAGAACATCAGTTGCAACAACGTCCCTCCCCTTGCTCTTCGTTTTACAAAACAAAAAACATCCACTCGTCTCATTTTCATTTCATTCGTCAACTCATTTTTTCCGCCACACCTCTCATATTTAACCATATTATTCCGCCATACCTCTCATATTCAACGTACCGATTGTCCAGTTTGTATTGCGATGTCCGTCCCTTGATCGGCCAAACTTATGCAGCTGCTGCCGCTTATCGCGGCTTCGGTTTTCCAAGGCTTTTCTTTACGGTTACGGCGCTGTGTTTGTCGGTATTGGCCAATTTTTGTCAGTATTTCACATGAGAAACTAATACCTAGCAATACCCTAGGTCAACCTCTTATACTCGACTTAAGATCCCTTCTGATAGGACAACCTAGAAAGCCAGCAAACCGTTGCCCGAGACCCACCTATTTTATATCTTTCTCCGCTACAAGCATTCATTCTACTATATCCACTCAAATTATTTCATATATATGTTTTTGATTTTCAAAATTATGCAACAGATTGACTAGTTGAACTTTCAATCCGTTATAATACGTCTTTAAGGTGGTTCTATACCGGGGCTAAGATGCTTGTTTCAGACATCTCTCTCTAACTCTGTAACGGCTTTGCCGTGACAGCTAGAGATTTGCAATGTTTGTCTTCTGTAGATGAAGAGTCATTTGTTGAAAAAGTGGAGTAACTTTATCATGAAGTGGTTGTGTTTTTTTATACAAAATAGCAAAACTTTGTTTTACGAAATTATTTGGTGATATACCGGGGCACGTTGCGAAGGCTAGATTCCGAAATGAGAATTTTCAGCCCACTTAAATCAAAGAATCGTCTTTCATGTTCACAAAAAATTAACAATCATTGATGCTGTTTTCGTATTAAGGCTATAGCAATGCTAAACATTCAACCCTGCATTGACAACGGAGTAGACCTTTTCCATCCCCACCCAAGGATAATCGTTCCCCTCTCCATTTTTGTCATCGCCGCCTTCACAGTTTCCCGTTGGGCTTCTACCACCATACCAGTAGGCGACCACAGGCGGCGACCGTCAAATTGAAGCGGCTTGGGAGTATAAAGCCTCGTTCACAACAACTTAACTCGGCGTAACTTGGCTTGACTCGGCGCAACGCCAGAGATGAGACATTGAGCGGTGTAACTTTACTTGGCGTAGCCTGGAGTTCAGCCCAGCTCAACTTTCTCTTATTTCCAGCCAATAGCACGGCATACTCTACTATCGGTAGTCGGGCAGCAATCGATTGCTACACTCGCTATCTCCTCGGGCAGCCATATTGAAAAAGTGATTTTTTGTTGTGAAGCCGCATGTGAATACGTTTAAGCGAAAATGGATGCGGATAAGTTGACCGAGTCAGTGCAAAATAACCCTCACAGGTTCAAAAAAATCTTCCATTTTAATACTTCTTTTGTTCAACTCACTATTTAAAAATGATAGGTACTTCACCTCATCCCAGCTGTTTCGGAGTAGCTGAATGCAACTCTCGAAACTCAATCTATCGATAGGCCTCATCAATCAATTGTAAAATCGAATTTGGCAGTGAAAGACCCCATAAAAACAATGGACCAAAGTGGCATTTACAGGCTAGAGTGCGCCGATTGCAAGGCGTCATACTTCGGGCAGACTGAAAAGCCTGAGGACCCGAGCACAAGAAGGACTACGAGAAGAAGGAGAAGTCGCAGTTCGCGGCTCACCTCCTCGCTGAAGGACATCAGGCTGACTTCATCCCGGAAATGACACATAAGGAGAGCAAGGGGACCAGAATGGATATTTTGGAACAATTGTACATCATATCGGCCGTGAGGAGAAAGGAACGCATCACTAATGACCACGTTTTTTCCCCTCCATTCCCCACTCCTCGACCTCCCGCAGTTAATCCCAAACAAACCCTCCCATCACCTTCGGTCGGTCATCCTCTCCCCCACCCCCTCCTCTCCTCAGACCCACGCTCACCCCAAAACCCCCACCCTCACCCCCTCCTCCAACTCTCTCCTTCCCACTTGCACACCCAAGTTTCATACAACGCCGTCTTCCTCCACCCCCACCCTCCTTACCATTCCTTCCTCCCTCCCCATGTGATTATATACTCAGAATTGATTACCTTGTATTCAGTCCTGATGATGCTGCAGTGCAGTGAAACATTTTGACTCAATAAATCAAATTTCTTCAGTGGAATAGTGCAAAGTATTTTAACCTTTTCCAACAGTCGTTATAACACCATACCTTAGAATTAAATGCTTTTAATTGGCATTTTAACGTTATTTCTAAAGTATGGATGATAAACATTTCATATAGAACATCGATATCATATTTTATAATGAAGTAGTACTGAAAACAAACATTCATTAGATTCTTTTTATTGTGTTACTATGTTGTTTGCAACTAGAAGTTATGTCAAATTTGGCGCAGAAGGGATCACCATAGCAGTATTTGAACATGATCAAAGTTATCCAGCCGCACTTTGAAGCCCAGCACGAAAGCACCAATCACAAAACCAATCCCACGATTCTCCGCCTCGCAAGATGGCTTGGAGCGCAATGAGAAGGGGCCGCAAGTGTGCATGGGCTAGCGCCCTTCGCTCCGACCCACCTCCCAAGGGCCATTCGCGCGGCCCCTAACCTCATCGAGCATCCTTCTCCATTCCGTCATCTCCAGAAACATCAAGTTATTCTCATCCCTCCATTCCGTGGTTCACGCTTTGCTTCACATAAACACCAGGATCCATGAAAAACGTTTCACTAATATTTTCTTTGAGGTGATCGTAGAGGTGCTCAATCTTTTTACTCAGTATTCCTAGTGGTCTGATTCCTAAAGGAAGTTATTTTCCTCGTTGCCAATTTGAATAACTACTTCAACTATACTTCTCATGTATAATGTGAACGTTTATACATATTGATTGTTTACGCACCACTATCTTTCACTCGCTGGGGTAATGACATTCAGAAAACTAAGTATATCTCCTGTTTCAAAAACGTCCGCTAGATGGCAGGAGAAGCGCTCAAATATTTCTGAGCGTTCTCGTTCATAAAGTGATAGTTTCATAGTTAGAAACGGATAGTTTCCTAAAACTCTATTTGTGTATTCGGGGAAAATGAAGGCTCCTCCTCTTTGTGGGCATTCTTATCTATAAATTAGGAGACTTATTGCCGAAATATTTGTAGCACGCGTTCCTCTCTGTATATATGTGTATAATGGTTGAAGGTTCAGAATGTACCCGAACATGCTTTACTAAGGTTAAATCGATCGCAGTTCCAAATATAGTATAAAGAAGTTTATTATTCGAAATGAATTTGACCAGCGTCACTGCCGTATAATTGCATGCTCCATCTTTTTTTGAAATGAAGCATCTCCACTGTGCTAATGTTGGCTGTTGCTAGCTGTTTGCTGCCTCCTGCTCAAATCGAGTGTCTTATTTTCTTGGGGTACTCTGGAAAAAAAAAACATTTCTTGGATTCTTAAGGGTTTTCGAAGGAAGATGTCGAGATTTCGAAGGAAGATGAATTTGGGAGATTTAAATTAGGGTATGATATTCCGAACAAAATTAGATTGTCATTTATCGTCTGAAATATTTCCCTCCTTCGCGGTCTCGAGTATCATTTTGGTTTTGAAGATATTTTATTTACCATGAAGATACTGTCATTATGTTAGGAATTATTTGTATAACTACCAAATATTCTAAAATATAATTTTACATACCTGGATATTACATAAAATTAAAATAACATGCCATATATTTTCCGAAAGTTAGAGAAAATATATTAAAACATCTGGGTAAATACAGTGTAGGAAGACAGGATATCAGTAATAGTCCTGACATGCTGACTCTGCTTTAATAATTTCCTCCTTACTGCCCTCTCCTTACATACCCCTTTAGGTCAGTTAGAATCATGCCTTCATTCATAAGTAGTCTCCTGTGCTTTATAATTATAATTTTCTTTCTCATCAGAGAACCTACCATCCTCTTCTACGAAGTTGGACTATCCCTTCTACTCACACGATTCAATCCTCTAACCTGTGTCTGCTCTGTATTCTAATGTTTTACATTCCCCTCGCCGCATCTGAACCCACGATAAACGCTCCTTACATATACATGTCTATTTGAGTGACATGCATTTCATATTGTTTCTTCGCGCTTTCCCTCGTAACTCGTAAGTATCTTTTAATTCAAGCACATGATAGATATCACATACAAACTATTTTTACCCTAATCTCATGCATAGTCAAGCATAAGTACTCAGTTTTAGCTACCATGCACTATAATTGCAATGAGTACACCCCTGAATACTTTAGTGAAAAGTTATATTTGCGTCTTTTGGTCATTTTTTAATAAAATATCAGATTATATTTATCGGTTAAAAATATATGTTGAATCAAAGTGTCTTTGTATCCGGCAATATCTAGAGAACACATTTAGTTTACAACACTACTTTAACGAAGTACAAAGTTATTATTCCCTGTAGATCAAATGAATGAATATTTAAACATATATTTTTCATGTAATACGTGATCGTTTAGAAATTTTTATTGTTGACGCACCACTATCATTCACTCAGTGACGAATTGCCGTTCAGAAACGAAGTCTATCTACTATTTCTAAAACGTCCGCTAGGTGGCAGGATGTGCGTTACTCCTTTATTCTGAGCTTTTTCGTTCATGAGTGTTTCATGAGAACATTGTACTTATCCATTCAATAAAAGTTATTAATATAATTTATGGCGATGGTTTTCTATCACTCATAGAGAACAATTAGTGTACAACTAAAGACACATAACGTGTTATTAGAGTTAATCAATCCCAGTGAATTTATTTTGCAAAAGGGTAGTTAATAGGTAAATCTAAGTGTGTTTCTTTACAGGAGCAGCCGCAAAGCAATGATTATTTGAATGCCATGGGTCCACCATTAACCAATCATGAATACCGAATGGCACTTATAATCTTTTCTTTGCTGCTGCTTTTGTCTAAAAAAATGAAAATATATAATGTCCAAGGGTGTTCTTTCATTTTAGCTGTTGGCATTAATCACACAGGCTAGTAAGGATGCATAACATATGCATCCTTACTTGCCTGTGTGATTAATGCCAACAGCCCAAAATGAAAGATTTCCTACTGCTGTATTGTTGCCGAAAGCATTCATGCATCCAAGCATCGCCTTTCACGCCCGAATTTTCTCCAGGTGCCGATTCGAGTAGTGGTATGCCTTCGTAACTCCTTCGTCGTAACCAATTTGACGTTATTTTAACGAAAAAAGGAAATTTGCCATTTTAGCTCATAGTTTTACCTAAAAAGTTCATCTCATGCATTTAAATAGAACCGATGCTTAAGACGTTGGGCACTTTGCAAAAATGCACATGCAAATATTAAAATGAAACGGTTTTAAAAGTGCGATTAATAATGTTCAAATTGCTCAAGTAATTTTCACATTTCTGATTAATATCGTGTAGATGATAAACACTTTTATATAAAAAATGTGAAAGTTATGAATTTTATACAAATAATTTGGGTTCGTTTATTTTTGTCTTTTATCTCGGAAACAAATGGACCAATCTAAATCAGTAAAGCCCCTTGTTAAATGTTTCATGTATTTCGAGAAGTTAATTGGTTGTTTCTCAATAGATCAATACTTTTTATTGTACAAGGAATAAATAAATATGGTTTTGCCATTATTTTCGCTGTTTTTATTGTTGAAACAATTCACTAGCGTTGCTTATAATCACATACCTTTTCAAATTCGAATTTCTCTTTCATACCTGGCACTGTTTGTTTGCGTAAAGTATAAGTTGACGTGAAAAATGTTGATTGGCCTATTAATGCCAAAATCTCTTTTAAGGCTCAAGGTGTCCAATTTTTCTTGCCTTGAAAAATGCAATGAATTTCTGAAAGCATGGCGATTAATTAATTACCAGAGTGTAATAATTCTAATAATTCCTAGCTTTCGTAGTTATAATCCTTGTAACTAATTGCAGTTGATTTTATCAGAACTAATCATTCTAGATTAACTGTGTCAGAATGCTATAATATATGTGTTATATTGTTTACATAGCATTCCAATCAATCTTCAGTAAACCTCTTACACTATTCCATTACCACGATTCCTCGATTATAGTTCCCACATTTCCTCCGAAGATTATCTTGGTAGGATTCAGCTATACCACCGATATTCCCTTGAAATACTCAACTCACCTGCTGGCCTGTGATTGGTTGTTGTACTAAAAAATTGGATGGTTAATAAGAATGTAGCCCATTTCCTTTTTCATTGCTAATACTCGAATTCGATTTTTTCCATCAGAGAAGATGACACCCTTCACTTGGTACGATTTTAAAGCACAATGAATTCAGTTCGATTTGTAACACGGAAGTAAGAGTCGTGCTAGTTTTTTTTTAAGGTATTGCATGGATTGCGAATGCTCCCTCTATTGTACAGATGCTCGTAGAAATAGTGGCGAAACAGTTGAGTCACGTAGAGAGTTTGGTATATCAATTGGAGCTCAAAAGAGAAACGTTGTTTTGAAGTTTTTAATCTCCTTGCACGATTTATAGCTGTGTGATGGACTACGTTGAGAGTGGAACGTACATTAATTGACATGATGATGGTACAGATGATTCAACTTCATTTTGATTCAGGATTGGCGGGAAGTCGTGCGCATTTCAATTTCCTTCTTCCGTTCTATTTTTTTGTTGACTGCATGGAATACTGGTATTAGGAACGTCACGATATGAGTGACGTAATTAGAATTACCGTTTCTCACGTTACATTCCTGGGGACAACTCTGAATAGCACTTACCACGCCGACGGCACCTCTGTTGTATACTTACTCGAAGCATAATTCTTTCTTACTAGGATTTCAATGTGCGAACGACTTGCGTTTCCGCTACAAAAATGTTACCAAGGTAGACGAGTTACCTGGTTCACTCAACTCCTGTAAAGTGATCGACTATGGTAAGCGTTTTCGAGCGTTCCTTTAATAGCTTTCGCAAAAGTTCTTGGCGTAGAACTGCACGGAAAGGTGGGAAGGTACCAACGGAGGGGGTGAAGGGAAAGGACGGAGGGGATGAGAGGGAGGCAGCGAAACCAAACTGCTTCGCGAAAAAGGCACGTGGCACACACACTAAAGGATAATAGGCAAGTGGTTGAAATCACCCATCGCAATGATTTCCATGGCGTTCCTACCTTGAGATCTCATCGTGAGACGAGTCGAAACAGGACGGTAGGTAGTGGTACTCATCCAAATTCTCAAAGTGCTCGTTTTGGCAGCAATAAGAAAGGTTTTCTGACTTACCCTCTACTCTAAACAACCTTTCTCTCCAACTTCTCCAACCTTTGAAAGTTCCGTAGTTTCCAAAGCAGGTTCCAAAATCGTGCTCTGCGCAGCTCCGAGTATTTTTGCAAAAGGTAAGCTAGCATTACGCGGGTGGAGAGTTACCATCGCTGGATGGCAGTGATGGAAACGAGGCATGAGCGTGTGATTCTTCCGTAGGGGTGTCGCCTTGGATGTGCGGGTGTAAGTAAAGAGGACACATGGTTGTGTGTTGGGGAAGAGTTGGACTTTCGGTGCGAAATATATGACTGCTTTACGGCTCTCGGCAGACAGTGGGGTCTAATCTTGGTTAAATCACGGAAAGAAGGAACAGCCATCTCGGGACGTGGGTCGTATCTCCAAACCACTCTCTTCCGCTCACCACTCACCGCTGCCACAAACCACACTCTTCCTCCCGCTCCTCCCACCAAAGCCCACCCCCTTACCCTTGCCCCTCCTGCCCAGGGTCCACAAGATTCTGGGGGTGCGAGTAATACTAGTTTTAGGGCCGGTTTCATGATTTCTGGTTAAAATATTCTCGGCATGCAAACCAAACTTAATGCACTATCTATTGGTAATGTTCTCATCAACCAACATATAGTCTGATATCATGTACAGAACCCCAACTTTCAGTTAACATCAAATTAAGGGAAAGGCTTCTTCATCTTACGGCTAACGCGGAGGGGAGAGTAAAAGCAGTCTTATAGATTGAACTTAAAACCAAAATCATCAAATAATTGTATATAATAACAATAATTAAAAAGATACAATTCATATTTTGTTTAAATTTTGTCTTTTCTGGACGCTCCACTATGAAGTTATCAGAAGCCAAAGTTACGCATGGTGCCGTGGCATCTTATATTCTAACGCTTATGGCAGGTCCATAATTTTTAAAAATTCTTCTCATGGATAAAATAAAGAATAAAATTATCTGATAATGGGCATTACGTTTAAATTCAGTGAGATATCTCGGAGCAATTGAGGTATAAACTTGATTCTACTAAACTTTACCGCGGGCTGTGTTGCGGTGAGTACCTGGGAAAAGGCTTGGAGTTGGTTAGGATGGGAGGCACTTCTGGCTGGAGATTGAAGTCGGGAGTACGACACAGAGGTGCGGCTAAGTGTACAGAGGATTCCTTGAAGGTGGAGGCGCAAGTAAGGGTGGGGAATTTTGCTTTCGCGGCTCGGGATCAGTTTTGCAAAGCAAGCGATTTTTACAAGCCTTCTGTGTCAAAATATAAATTTTAGTGCCTAGCTACAACCCTTACTGCCTTTCAGCAAATATGTTTATTTGATTACAAAACATATGACTGAAGGACTTTTTTTTAATCTTTGATTTTGCAATAAACATCATTGCTACTATGAAACGTTGCTAATATGGAACTCGGAAGGGATTCCCCATTTCTCTCCGCACTTGTGGCACAGCGAGAGGAAGAAGGAGTGAGAATTCCCTTTTTTCAACACTTTGAGCTGATTTTCTAAATTTGGACTTTTCCAAAACCCTTAAAAGATTTAAAAGGGTTCGTAAAAATACATATAAAATTTTGTTATCATATGTTATTGGAAAGCTAAACAAAAAATCATAAAAAATAATAACTCAAAATCATTAAAATGTCAATGGCATAACTTGTAGAAAGCGATAGCACTAAAGGCTTGCTGCGGATGAGTTCAAGATTAGCCATTAATGTGTGAAGTGCGTTTTATGGATTTCCATGTTGCGACATAACTAGCGGCTTCTATAATTTTTAATCAAGCAACAAACTATTTACATTTTACTCCAAGTTAGCGACTGAGTCCGATTAGAAGTAGTGAATACTGATACGGATGGGATGAACTGCTTGCAGTTGAAATATATACGTTCCTCGGAATTCTTCCCATTTTGTCTCCATGAATCCTACATCATTCTGACACCGCCTCAATTTCTCACCACCCCTGGTGTCCTCGTAACACTTGGAGCAACTCCCGCACCCTTATTAAAACTCGCCAAAGTTGAAATCGCAAATGGCAGAGAGTTACTGAGATACGTCGGCTTCATTCGGTAATTAACGCCCTCCTCGGGCCATGAAGGCATTCTATCGCACCTGAGTCAATTCGCAGGAGACGCTGGTGAGAATACTTTTAGCCAACTCTACAGATAAGTCTTGCAAGCAATGATGGGCCTCGCGAAAATGCCTTAAAAGGGTCGAATCAGTCTTCAGCTCAAAATTTGTTTCCGTCGCCATCTTGTGAATGACTCAAATACATAAAGCCTTTGTTTTTTTAATTCTAATTTTCTGATCACAAAACAAAGCATTCGCGCGCAATTTGTCCATTAAATTTATGAATGCTGCAGTACTTTTTTGTAAATTATTACCATTTGGTATTTCTATAGGTAAATCATCACGGTACCACAACAATTCTGTTACTATTAAATTATAGATAAATCCAAGTTGTCAATTAGAGAAAAGATTTTGATATTTATGTATGCCTTTAGGTCTTCCAGGTGACGATCAACAAGGGGGGTTAAAATCGTAAACGCAAACTTGTTCGCACACACGTACGTTCCGATGGTCACCTGGATGACTTAAAAAAAGCAAAGATGCCAAAATTCCTTTGCTTTCATTGACGATTTGGATCAATCCTTAATTTTAATTTATGTTTTTGTCAATTGATCTCTTATTTAATTAAACGGCGGTGTTTTCTCCATTTAAATACAAAACTGACCCATTGAATATGGTGGATTGTGCATTTCAATGGCTTTATTCTCCATCACTAACGTACTGTACGGTTCCCTTTACTCTCTCTTTTAACCTTAGGGAATGTGGAACCAACCGAGAGATTTGATACATCAAAGGTAAATGCGAATGTTAAATCGGACACTGTATCATGGTTAGTGAACGAGGGGTCTTCTCCAGGATGCTCCGCCCGATCGGGCAATCGTTGCAGATTTTTCCTACAAGGTTAATTCCTCGTTTTCCTCCTCTCACATAAATACTATCATGTGCCCCGCCGTGACGGTTTTACGCTCATTAAACCCTCTGATCTACCCCTGGGCGAGATTTCGATGGCGAATTGATGGCATTAATTAAGTCGTGACGAAGTTACGAGAATGCTATTTGGCTGTCGAAGGCATAAAAAAGTGCCAGAATTCGCCGATCTCGTTCGCCGACTGAACCCACAAGTTCCTCAGCTTCACCCAGTCATGACCGCACTACCCTCCTGCTCTCATTCAGCCCACCACTCCCATCCCCACAGGAACCAGGTAACTCCCGGACTCCGAACTAAATCCTTTAATTCACTCCCTTTAGCCCATTTTCCTTTAAGCTCATTATTGCCTCAACCACGTAGCCTGATGTTTCCCATTCGTATGTCGTAGAACTCTCTCGTGGCCACGCCTTCTTTCAATGACTTCTACCCACGCACCATTGCTCATGGCTTTTGACGAAACGAAGCTTCGTTTTCCTCATTTACCGGGCAAAGTGACCTAATTTTGTCCGGAAAATGCAGGTAGTGAGAGCGATGTGAAATATACCGATGGAATTTCCAGTTATCGTCGCCGACGTTGAAACCAGCTTACCCTTTTACCTCCTGCTGGCTTAACCGATTTTTTTTTACAGAAAAGCCGATTTCTGCACCCAGAAATATGATTGTCCTCCGTAAATTACGTTTCCTTTCATCTATTTTCCCTTGCCCCAAAATATCTACACACGTGAGGAAGGAAGAGTAAAGTAGGTAAATGGAATGGTTGATACCAGGGAGGTCTGGACATTTGGGGTGACCGATTGACACGACGGTAGCGACGCCCCGGGCTGTCAAGAAATTTAACTTAAGTAATTCAAGCAAAAGAATTCTCTACTTCATATTTCCTACTTATAAAATTGAAATCTTACTGGTTAGAAAATGACGTAATTGCTTGGATCAGAGAATGATCGCGCTCAACGGGTTGCTTTGGATAGCGCTAGTTTTCCCTGTACACAACTTGATATAGGACTCGATTTTGTCTAATCCTTCGTATGGAAATTCAGGACAGAATGAGTCGCGATTGTTGTTGACGAGTTCGTGGCTGTATATCTGGAGGAGGTAGGGACCCTAACGATTGCTGCTGTTGGCGAGTTCGTGTGCGGGTGTATGCCTGGAACAGGTAGAGTTGTCGAGTTCGTGTAGACCTGTCCAGCAAAGTTAAACGGTGAAACGGTGATCTCTTTACGTCTATGCTCCACCCCACGCCGGAAGTAAATCCGTCTTTGTTCCGAGATTCATCCTTCCAACGGTCGTTTTTCGTACACTGCCGGTTCCACCAGTATTACGTTCAATTTTAAACAATTTCACGCAAGTTAAATCGGCACTGGGAGGGATTTGATAGTAAAAGAGTTTTCTCGTAAGCGCGTGATTGATTTTGTTTTGATTTGTCACTTAATAATGAGATGTACGAGTGTTGAGTTTAATTATACTGGAATACGGAAGGCTGTGGAAAGATGTGGTTGTGTGCAGCGGAGGATAGTCGTAGCATGGGATGGAGTAACTACTACTATTCATCATATATTTTTGTTCTTTTGCAAAAAAATGGAGTTCTTGTGTACTATGGGCGATTAATCATTCCCTCAGGGGAAGTGTTTTAACCTTGAGTCTTTACGTTGAGGTGGGGTACTACTATTGGTACTATGACTTGTTTTTCGCATATGATATTTGTATTACATACTTTCAGTGAAGACAGCGTTTCTAAATGCACCTAAAGTGAAATAAGTTGGCGTCACCCAACAATATTTCGAACGTGTTAGGTGGTAAATGAATGTTTTAACCCCTGACTCAACGCTTATCCACTTCATCTCATTATAAAATTGTGATATATGATAAATAAAGTATAATTTAAATACGTTACGTAGCAATAATATAGTGCGGAGGAGGAATGCCGGTTGTATTTCAACGGAAGTGACATCTCTTTATCAAACCGCGATACTATCTGTCTTGGTGGGTGAACGGCGAACCGTTCGGCTGTCAAGTAAAAACTCCCTGGGAACATACGCAAGCGCGAAAACACGGGAGTCTTCTTCGGCTCGTGGATGCTTTTGTAGTATCCATGGACACCATGTTTGGGGCTAGCATCAACAAAAATAATAAATTTCCTTTGCTTAGAAGATTACTGGGAGCCAAGGGATGGCCTTGCTCTCCTATTTTTTGATTTTCCTTCATTTTTGAAGTCATATTTCAGAGGTATGAGAAAAGTCGAAGAACAAACATTCTATGGGTCGGGTGTCATAACAACCTCCTCAAGGACTGTGCTCTATGCGAAGTCTTTGTTCATCAAGAGCAGTTTTTATTTTTGTTTTGTTTTATAAATTAAAGTACAGTAGCAGTCACTGTGTAATAATAACATAAAGCCGATGCCCGCACCATAGTTTTAGCTGTAGGAAGCACAAAAACCTCTTAGGTGTGAACAAATGTTATAGCGGTGTGAGAAAAGTCAAAGAACAAGAACTTTATGAGTTTGGTCTCTAACTAATTATCGCAAGGACTGTGCTACTTAACGTTATATGTTCATCAAGAGCAGTGCTTTTTCATCTTAATTTTCAATTTTGGCCTGCTGTGGACCGCGGGAAAAACCACTAATTTTTTTGGTTGTCTTTTCTTTCCCTACAAAAATGCCTTCATTCCTTCACCCTGGTTCCTTCTCCTTTAAACTGACCAGGTGTTTTGGCCTTTTTACTTTGTTTTCCTGGAACCCCTTAAATTCGTACCTTCCTTCTAAATCTCTACTTCCTCCTTATCCTGTTTTTATTTGCTCAACCCATTTTGCTGTCGTCTTTAATTTGGCGATGCAGCAGAATACTTTCTTTGTCAAATTGAAATCACTCATTTTGGAGTTGTATCCATAAATTTTCAGTCTTCTCTATCGCGTTGTATCTGTGATCTTATCCATTGTTACTAGATATTTCTTTTTCCTCTTCCTCCAAGCACTCTTCTCTGTTACTATCTGGCCAAGGATCTTCCTTAAGATTTTACTTTTTTCTTCTCGAATTCTTCTTTTTCCCTTTTTTTGTTCAGTATAAGTCATTCTGAACTATGAAATCCTTCTGAATTTACAACTGTGCTGTGGTGTCTTATATTTGCGTACCAGGAAAATGCTCTCTTATTATATATTTTTCCCTCGCCGACCTATACGCCAATTCCCTCTTTCTGGCTCATCCTTCATTTACTTGTATTAAACTCGTCATTTATTTGCAGTGTTTATAATTGCTTTGCTCTAAGAAATTAACGTAGGAGTTTTCATAAAATAATAGCATAAACAGGGGCAATAAAAACCTAATGGAGGAGAAGAGTTCAGTGATATGACATGATAAAACTAGCACTTTCAGCTGGATCTAAGGTATTCCTGGCATTTCAGCTGAGGTGCTACGGCTTTCAGGCGGTCCTCCACGTCGTGGTGTGTATTGGCCACTGCAGTTTCTCCAGTCAGCCTGCTAGCATCTTTTGTTCCGAATGGTCTTCTTTCCTGATCGTTTTCCAACATAAATTGACCATTTAATTAAACTAGGTACATATACAATTTTCTCAACTCAGCAGCAGTTGGCTAAACCGTTGTACTCGAGGGTTGAAACTATAACCACCTATTCACAGATGCTTGCTAATGGAGTGGACAAATCAAGATCATTCTAAGGATTTGAACAAAACTTATAATAGCATAAAATATTTACAATTGGTTTTCATTTATTTTTGTGGATGAATAGAATTTGGTGTTTAATAATTGATGTAAAGGCGTGCGAATGTCGGGAGGATAGTCGTATGTAGTAAGTAAAGCATATCAAGGAAGGTATGTGGAGTAAATCAAGGAGTATCTGTACAGGGAAGCGAAAATCAAAGTGTTCAAAAGTGATCTCCTTATTCTATTACTATATGGTGGCGAAACTTAGATATTACAGGAAAGGCATAAGAGTAGGCTAATTTAATCGGGAATGAGGTACCTGCGGCAAAAACACGATTGATAAAGTTAAGAATTATGAGCCTTAAAAAATATGGGTTGAATGCTCAAGTAATGGGCGTAGTATATGAAAAGATTGTACTTCGTTGGTTTGACCACGTTGAGAGAATAGATGATAGCAAAAAAACCAAAGAAGTCAAATAATGAAACAGATATAAATATAGTGTAGTAAATGGTGTTAGAGGAAGGGGTAGACCAAGAAAGTCATGGGTGAATGTGGCGGAGTATACTCTAATGAGGAGAGCATTAGGAGTCTTAAGAATAGTATAGCGTGTATGAAGCGAAACATGAGTGTAATGTAAGCGAAAGAGCTATGCAAGGATTAATTATGGATCAAATTATTAAAACCTAGACCTATCAGAAACAATTAATTTACTTGACTTTGCCTAGCACGAAAGGAAATGCCGTGATGAGTGTGTATGTATGGAATATATAAAATATCCCGATCTATTAAAAAAAATATCCCGTGATATTCCTTGCGTGAATATAGCATTTTTCTGAAAAATATTCTGTCACTTTTCAGCTACTTAATTTTGAGTGTGCGCCGTTAGAAGCCTCTTTATTCCGGCAGAGGTAAGAAATGGAGATGATATAGATGGCGGTTGAGGCAGAACTGAACCCAATCAATCAGAAATAATTTATTTTATAAAAGGTTGCCTCAAATTTTGACTGTCATAATTTTTTCTCATTTTTACTAAAGTTTTCAGGTATAAGCGATATAAGAAATTTGCGTGTTTTTATGCGTGTTGTTCCAGTCTTCTCATATGCTTGAAAAGTCTTTTCGAATTTGAATTCATAAATAAGTTGTTTCTGTGTTGATCAGCTCACTCTTATGGTAGTAAATAAGTATTTCATCATGCATTCGAACTCATTGTTCGTAGGTCAAACTGCTTAAAGCTGATATAAATTTAATATGACTCTCAGGCATTTTCTAAGAATTCAATACTCCTATAAACGGGTGCAGTTAATTAATTTACATCTAAGTTTTCTGTCCTGTAACAGTTTTACCCTTTACATACAGCACTAGAAAAGAACAAACGTAATAATTGCATGCCTGAATGAGAATGGAGTACCCGCAAGTTTTTCCTCATTCCAGTACTCCATTAATCTGCCAGTAATTAGGAAGCCTTTAAGTACAAAGCATCCATAGATCAAGGCGGGATTTGAAGTTTTTTCAGTGTTCACTTTTCTTGTTGCCTTTTCTTACAAAGAAATATTTCACCCCACGTATCAGAGCACAATATTTTTTCAGATCGATACATTATCCTTTTATAATTTGATGCGTGAATATATTTTATTTGAACTCTAATGCGAAAAAAATAATTTTAACTTCATTTGGCTGTCACCGTCTGAGCCAGTCAGTTTTCTCTTCTTACTTCGGTAACTCATGTTTTATTGATCCCTCGTTTTTATTCTACTCGAAATTGGACATATTTATTGGTAACGAAATGGTGTCACGCTCGAATTTATTTAACCATTTTTTCACTCTACCGTGATGTTTTAAATGTTATTTTTGCTCGCGATTCTGACCGCCATAATAAGAACCAAACGTTCTTTTTTTTAACTTTAAACTTACTATAAGATTTTTTACTCTTCATTCTTCATTGCTTAATTTCCATAAATGTTCATAATTCTGTAAAAATAGTCGAAGCAGTAAACTGTATTCTATTTCATATATTTCACTTGATCATACTTAAAAAAATATCAATCATGCATCGAGATGTTAATCAGCATAGCTACCAATGCATACCAAAACCCAATTCTATCTACGGACCTATCATTTATTTGGTAGAAAATCTATAATAATTATACGTGAGAATTACCGTAAGAAAAAAATCTTCATGGATCAAAAAACGATCGTTTGGCTCGCCAGTTCCATACGTAGACCATCGCACTACCCAGGGTTTCTAATTCTCGCGGAATTTTGGAGAATTCAAGGAAATAGGATGTATTGCCCTTGCGGTCCATCAAAGGCGGCAACGCAAGAGAGGATAGGTCTTCAAAAAGAGTCACCACCCGTGAGGTTGAATCCTATACCTGTACTCCAGCCGTGCTTAGCTGCATGCATGAAGATTTTTCACACTGCCGACGAAAAAAAAACAGCGAAAAAATGCGCAAACTTTCCTGCGAGAAAAAAAATTAACGCTGTTTTTTCAATGTCTAATTTTTGCGAATATCTTTAGGCATTTATTTAACATTAATTTCACTGAACTGATTACACTTGAGATTTTCAACAGTGAAATTAGGCAACCAAGAAGAAAAAATCTTTTAAATTTTCCCTTGATTTTTATGGTAGATTTGGGCATAGGAATTTAACGAATACAAACACAGAATTTGGAAAATTTACATTACATTATTCTAAAGATTAACCCTTTGTTACTCGCGTCGGGTCAATTTGACCCATACCTTTTCTTTTACATGAAATATTTTCATTTTCTCAGAGTCTTTTGAAATAATTTCTGAACCTAATCTCTTACTTCATTTTATTGATTCGTCTGAACATATTTTACGACAGTTTAAACAGTTAGCGAATTGATAGCTAGCCTTTTGACCCGACGCGAGTGTTGGCGTTCGAAATTTGTAAGCATTTTGACCCGACGCGAGCGTTAGTGTTCCTAATTTGTAATCACTTTTGACCCGACGCGAGTGGTTATGTTACAATGCATTCTTACGAGGGTGACAGCGTCAAAGACGATATCATTCCTCATTCTGCATTTGGTCACTGCAGTGAGAGGTTTTTCTTTAGCAATCGCAGACACCAAGTGTTCCCTTCTCCGGGAACTTCATTATCCGGCTTTGGAGTTTTATTCACATCAAGATAAGGGATTGCAATTCCTCTCGTTCACGCATGTAAGTCATACAACTATGCACTCAGCACTTGAATTTGATGAAACATTTGAGATTTCTATTTATCTGTATTAGTAATATTTTGTCATTTCTCTTTACACTAGATCAACATGGAAAACAAATTCATAAATAACAGCGAAATACTTGCAGAGTTGGTGAGGGAGGAGGAAGAAAGTAATGGTTGAAATTCTGAAGATGAAGAGGATATAATCCAATAGAATGAACATGATTCGGATTCTCTCCTTTCAGAGTCTTCTGATGATGAGAAACTGAAATCAGGTGAAGTAGTGGACACATTTGAGTGCAGGGATAAAACAACGAAGTGGAGGTCTGAGCCCGTAAACAGTATTGGAAGAACAGGAAAACACAACATTATTTCACATCTTCCGGGAGTACGCGGAGAGGCTAGAAGTGCAAAAACAGAAGAGGATGCATTTTTTTTACTTTTTCAATAAGGAGTTGTCTGCAACTTTAGTGAAATATACCAATTTGTATATTTCAAATGTGAGGGCAAATTTTGTGAGAGAGATCGTGACGCTTTGGATACTGATGAAAAAGAAATGAAGGCATTAGTGGGGCTACTGTTTTTGAGTGGAGTCTATAGGGCAGGACATTTGAATTTTAGAGACTTATGGGACAAGGATGGTCCACCAGTTTTCTCAGTTACAATGTCATGCAACCGATTTTTATTTTTGCTTCGCTGCTTACGTTTCGATGATGTCAATGATCGGGAAGTAAGAAAGAAAACAGACCGTTTAGCCCCAGTGCGTCAGCTGATCACTAAACTTGGAGTTAAATATTTAGAAGCATATACTCCATTAGAGTACTTAACAATTGACGAACAAATGGTGTCATTTAGGGGAGATGTGTTTTTCGTCAATACTTGCCGAACAAGCCGAAAAGGTATGGTATGAAAATATTTGCGTTGGTCGATGCGAGGTCATTTTATGTCCTAAAGCTTGAAGTATATGCAGGTACTCAACCTGAAGACCCTTATCATCTATCAAATAAGCCTCATGATGTAGTACTGCACCTTGTGACTCCAGTGAAGGGTAGTTGCAGAAATATTACCATGGACAATTGGTACACGAGTGTTCCCCTGGCCAAAACGTTGCTAGCAGAGAATAAATTGACCTTGGTAGGGACTCTACGCAAGAACAAACCAGAAATACCTCCAGAATTTCTACCTTCTAGGAAAAGAGAAGTTATTTCTAGCATATTCGGCTTCACAAAAGATATAACGATAGTTTCTTATGTGCCCAAGCGGTCGAAGGCTGTGATATTGATCTCAACAATGCATAATGACAAAAAAATTGACCAGGATACAGGTGACTGGCAAAAGCCTGAAGTTGTAACTTTGTATAATTTGACTAAAGGAGGAGTCGATTCCTGTGATCAGCTTTGCTCTAGTTATGGCGTGGGAAGGAAAACAAGAAGATGGTCTTTGGCTGTATTCTATCATCTTTTTAATGTTACTGCCGTTAATTCGTGCATAATTTTCAAAACTAACACTGACGGCAAACTTAGGAGGAGGATTTTTTTGAAAGACTTAGGCCATAGTCTAGTCATGCCTATTATACTAGATCGTGCAAACAATCTCAAATTGCCGCGTCTGTTAAGACAAAAAATTAATTTATTTTTGCATGAACATGGTGTTGAAACGACTAAGGTCAACCAAAAACATGTGGATAAAAATGTATCCAAAAAAAGGAAAATATGTCACTTGTGCCCGAGTACGAATGACAACAAATATTCGCAAATGTGCAATGACTGTGGTGAGATAATTTGTAAGGCACACACTGCAATTATTTGCAGAGGATGTGATGACATGTTGTATACATAGTAGATCTCTATAATTTATAACTAAATTGTTATCAATTTGTAAAATTAACATTGATACGGTTTCGTTTTCACTTGTAATTTGGTACCAATAAATTAAGAGGCATATTTTCTCTTGAACAATTCACATCTCACATTTTATTTAACTTTTTTCATAAAACTCTTCTCTGTATAGAGTAAGGAATTAAATGTATGTCAATATTTTTAGTTGGGATCGGCATTTTAGATTCTAAAATTGTACATTTTTAGTTTTATAAATTAGCCTTTATGAATTGCATGAATATATTCAGTGGCATTGCAATAGATCTTGTACAAGATATCAATTAAATAAGAAGAAATCAAAATTTTCTATCCGCTAAGTAGGCGATTGTAAAAGAATGAATAGTTTGCGAAAAGAGAATTCATGAAGTAAAAGTATGAGATTATCTCTGTGTTTTAACTACTAATTAATATAAGACCCAGGTTTCACTGGCAAAATTTATTCTGAAGTTAAGATTCACCAACAAAATACTTATAAAAAACGAATGTGCTATTCTGGTTCAGAATGACCCGACGCGAGTATTTACGGAATTTTCATCCACGCGGGTAACAAAGGGTTAAATGTAGGTTTTATTGAAAGTCAGAGAAATCTCTCCAGATTTTCGCTCGTGTATGCCCTATCTACCTCTGGTATTTCTTTCTTCAACTCCACGCACGTCCTACCCTTCTTCATTCCGTCTATAAAACCTATTCTCTTTCTTATCTTTCCCCGCTTGTCCAACATTATTCCCTCTATCACGGCCTTGAGCAACCCATCGTCCCTCATATACCTCTTCCAACTACCTACCCTGCCTCCCTCTAATCTCATCCAGAAGTGTCCTCTCCTCAACAGCCATGTCAAGCAATTCCTCATTTGCTTTCCTTTCCGCCCATTGCAATTTCTCCATCCTCCTCCACACTCGCATCTCGAACGCCTGCAACCTATTCTCGTCCTCCTTTCTCAAATCCACACTTCTGCCCCATGCATCGTTACACTCCATATCAAGTTCCTCACCAGCCTCTTATTTACATCCCTACTTAAGGTCCCCGTCATCAGCTCGCTTCTGCTGCTAAACGGTTCCTTTACATATTCCATTCTACTCCAAATATCTTTGATACTATGTCAAATTTTTCAAGCGCACTACCCAAGTAATTAAAATTCTCTACAAGGTCCAGTTTGTGCCCTCCTAATTTTATGACCAGCCCCGCTTTCTTTGACCAGGAGAAACTCACAACTCTTGTTTTCTTATGATTTATCTCCATTCCGTATGTACTTCACTGAAATTCTAATTCATATATTAAAGATTGTAATCCCTGCAAAGATCGACAAATCAATGCCTTGTCCTACGCGAATCTAACCGACTTTATCTGCTGGCCTCCTACTTTGATTCCCAGATCTAGCTCTTCCCATGCCTCTCTTACCGTTTCTTCAGCATAGATGTTAAACAGCAAAGGCGACAACGGGCACCCTTGGCTTATTCCATGACCTATAACTGCCCCCCGCGATTCACCGTCAGCCACCCTATGCCCCCTGGGTCATAATTAAGTTTCGGATAAGCCTCCTATCTTGCCAATCTATTCCTATTTTCCCGAGTATCTGAATTAGTTTTTCCCAATTTACTCCGTCAAAAGCCATTACAAAATCCTCAACGCAAGAAAAAATATCCTGATTATACTCTACTAGGAGGGGGTGCCTGTTGGATTTCAACGGGCAGAGAAATCATGAATTTGATGTATAGGATTGAAAAACATCCTGTCAATGTGACATTTTAAATGCAATCATGTTGACCATTATGTCTATTTAAATAAGTTTATCACTCTTACCTTGCTTTCAAAATGTCATTTTGCAATCGCTATTCATACGATTTTAAAAGACTAATCGTCAGTAAACATGTACGTTGCATGAACAAAATTTTTGTTGCTACAACAGTAGCTCCAACGTGTATAAACTATTAAGTAACGACAAATTATAAGACAAATCAATATCATCATCCCTTTTTTCATCACCACTTCATTATTTATTTATGTATTATTCATAATTGATATAGATATGTGTAAAAATGTATTTATTACTTATTCAGTTCAGAGTAAATGGAACTATACGGAATCTAGAATACAACTACCAATATGGTCGTTATGGCGATGCTACCCCACGTTGACTCTCATCTCCCCCACTGTAGATTACCTTGTAACTATCAAACCAGTAGTCCCCGCTATCCCTCCATCTCACCTTACCCAGACTCAGAGCATCTATTTCATCTTTCTCCATTTCCTGTTTCATATTTTTTGCCTGCTTCCCGGCCCTAGTCACCCTGCCCTTGTGTTCCGTGTTCCTATTTCTACCGCCGCTTTCCTCCTCCTCTTGTTGTTTTCCTTCTTCCTCTCTCTCCCGTCAATATTGTCCTCCTGATGACGATGTTGTGCAATGATTTTGAGTGTTGACGACCGCGCTACTACGGGCGGTATGAAACGTTATTATGCTTAATAACAATATTAGGTATAAATTGCCACAAGAAAAAAAATTCTCCGAAATTGCCACCGGAATTAGGAAACCTGGGTAGCGTAGTGATCTGCGCATTTTCCTCGGCAAGCAAAATGTCCGTGGTTCGATTCTCGGTCCAGGCCGAGTTTTTCTTGTGGCAATTTCTCCGTTATTTCCTCGCCGTATTTGCCGCAGGCATGAATATCTTCATTTATGACGATGACGCACAAGTCTTTTCCCTTTTCTCACCTCTCCTCCCCAATTATCTTCCTATCTCCTCCCCGTCTATTCATCCATTCTCGCCTCCCATCCTCATCCTCCCTTTCAGTCCCCACCCACGCCTTCTCCGTGTCTCTCCTTCATCCCCGGCTGCGTCCCCCCCCCTCATTCAAACGGCATCATCCGACCCGTCGCTTGCCGCCCATCACTCCACCCAGCCACTCCTCTCACACGCCGACAAGACCTTCCGCTAACCCCCACCTCTCCCGGAGTCCACCCCCTCCTCCTCCACCCACCACTCAAGAGAGCTGTTTGACCCTCTCCAGCCGACGGCGTAACCCTGGCCCGCCTCCGGGCCACATAGCCGACAGAACCAGGCTTCTCAATTTCTGCCTCCAAATTGGATGCGAACTTGACAATGCACAAGGGAAATATCCCCATTTTGGCCGTCGAGTCGGCCGACGGGATATCGGGCGGGGGACGTGGAGGCTGGGATCGTGGATTGATTATCTTGGCTCTCTCGGTTGAGTGCCTTTCGCGAGGCTGGTGGCGGTGTTCAGGGGGGGGGGGGCGGAGGGTTAGTAGATGCTGGGGAGGGGATTCTGTAGGAGAGATGGCAGTGAAGAAGGCATCCCGGGATGGACAGTTGAGTCAAAGAGGTGAGTTTTGGTGTAGATTGGAGAGAGAGAGAGATAAGGAGAGCTCGGGAGTTGTGAAGGACAACCGTGTGGGAGAGGGGGAGCTGTGGCAGAGGGTTGTTGATGACGGGGCAAGGCCTTGCCTACGACGTGTTTTAATTTCGCCACCAACGTGTTATTAGCGATAATTTATCTTACACCGGTGACTCAGCATTAAACACTACCGAGAAATGAGTGTGCTCCGTTTCTTTGAATCTGACAAACACGTTCGTGGACTTGATAATTACAGTGTTGAACCTCTGCCTCGTCGTCTCGAAAGGAAAGCATCGTATTATTGGGAATAAATGTGTCCACAGTTTTACTACAAGAGATATTTTTTATGTATTGCTTCTTTTACGTTTTATATTTTTTCTTCACAAGTATGCCTAAAACTACTGCTGATCTCTTTCCAAAAATATAGTTCACTTTTTAATGTTACTTATTTATTATTTTGCATTGTGCTTAGCGCATAAATGGGTTTGAATTGTACATTTTCAGTGCTTTAATAAATAAGCCAAGGTGAAATACTTTCGAGCATTATTGTAATTTGATTGATTTGATCGGATTAGCTGTTTTTACTCTAAAAATTAATGTAAATATTCTTTTTTAAATTTCAGATGCTGCAAGCTAAGTGGATCTTTTTCACTCAAAATCTCTAAAAATGTCCAGTTTTTGGCACCGTGCTTCGGTTCGCTACCCTTGGACATCGGTATCTTTCAACTTAAAAATATGCTGCGGATACTTGAGGAGGAGGAGATGGAATCTAAGGTGTGTAACACTCTTAATTCATTGACTTTTTCGGAAAATCAGAATAAATAGTACTCATATAGGATTGGTGATCTAAACTTACGCTTGCCTTTTTAATTCACCTCGTATTGCAGAGTACGTTTCCAATTGTCTTATGATACTTAAGCTACTTAATTGAAGTTCCTGTATTAAAAACTACGAAATGGCGATATTATTTTTTTAAAATTGAAAATTATTTGTTTTTTTTATGCATGAATTTATTTTGGTTACATTTAATTCTTGTGATCCCCTCATGCATGTAGCTCATTCAGCTAAAGGTCTCCAATGCAATACACTCATATTCAGCAGTGACAACATCGAAGATTGATTAAAAGTTGCCCTCCTCATCAGCTTTTCTTCCTACTTGACTTTTATTTCCTATGTAATTGCAAAATTACATAGGAAATAAAAGCGTCACGTCAGAAATAATAATATTATTATTATTTCTGACGTGATTTACTTGAAGCTCTCCATCCTTGGAGATGTATGGGATTTTTTCTTACAAATGCTCCTTTCATTATCTATTTCAGTGTTATTTTATGTCCCAGAATGTTTCTAACAAGTTTAAGCATCACATTTGCTTCAGTTATGTTCTACCCTTATGCTGATATCATCCAAACTCATCAATTAGCTATAAGCACTGAATGCATATTGAAATTAAAAAAAGTATAAATCTTCGGTGTGTTCGTGATTTTTCCGTGGTGGATTTACGTTTACACGCCAGATGGTCGAATTGATGAGAGATCGGGTTGTTGTTGGGGCAAGGGTACTGGCCTCCCACCCACACTGCTCGGGATCGAATCCTGTCAGTGACGGAGATTTGTGAGATAAATGAGGAAATCCGTTATTAATTAACACGCTAGATTAAACATCTTGGTATCAGCAAAACTAACTGTCAGTTTTTAAATACCTATATACCTAGTAGTCTCGAATATCTGAGTCCCAATTTTCCGAGGTACCGTACAAGGTGCATGTTCTGGCAATATCAAGTCAGTTAAGCGATTGCAAACTATCACCAGCACTCGGAAATGAGTGTGTCTTAAAGTTAAAGCCAATTTTCTGAAAAATATTTTCCCAAAAAGGTATAGAAGTACGGCAAAGCATAGAAAAATCTCATTTTTGTCACAATCATTCTCGCACATTAGCCTTCCGTATTATCCGAGTTTATGAATATCCGAGGTGACCTCAGTCCACATTAACTCGAATACCGAGACTTCACTGTATTTGCCTACGAGTCGCCACGAGGACACGTGGCAGAGGTAGCTATACCCTATTTCCCAACTCATGGTGGATTGACGTCACAGAGCGAGTAGCCAATGAAAGACAATTCTCATTCCACCTCAGATTCTGGCTCCCGGCGGCCAAACAGCGCAGTCAGTTCTTGCGACTAAATGCAAGTTGGGCGGCAAGGAGTCGCGTTAATCACTGAATTTCAGCCTGAACCGACGAAGTCTAACTGGCACCCAGCACATTTGGAAACAGACGATACGAGACCGAAATGAACCTCACGGCAGTCGTAGAGAGATTGAGTTCCCTCCCCAATGGCTTCATTGCCACTATTCTGTGATTGGCTGGAAAAGTGAAAGGTACACTAGCGCATTAAAGGTGAGCCGCCATGAGCAGGGAAAAGGGTATTGGAGATGAAAAAGAGGAGACATCAGGGAAAAGGAATAGGAAGTAGGAAAGGACAAGATTGGATTGTATACGCTAAGTATACTTGGGTGAGCTGTGCAGAGCACTGTTAACGACAGCAGTCCTTTGTCGGGTGGGACGTTGAACAGTGGAACTCATGGCGTATTTCGCTAAAATTAGGCCAATGCCGATGCCGGGAATCACTCCACACCTCCTCTATCCCGAATCCAATGATCCATCCTTGTACCACGGGTCCTCAGTGGCGCAAATGATTTTCGCTGTCGGCCTCCTCCCACATATAACTAACTGTCATCTTTCTCCCACGTCTTGGCAGCTGACCTTGAATTAGCTCGTGTACCTTTCACTTTCCTAGCCAATCACAAAGAGTGGCAAGGAAGGAATTGGGGTGGGATGTGGGATCTAACAATAAGTCTCCCTCCGACTGCCGTGAGGTTCTATTCCGTCTCGTATTATCTGTGTTGCCAAATTTACTGTGTGCGCGGTAATCCTTGCTGGTTAGGGCTCAAAATCAGTGGGTTACGCAACTCCTCGTCGCCCAACGTGTATTTATTCTCAAGAACTGACGGCGCTGTTCGGCCACCGGGAGCCAGAAACTGAGGTGGAAGGGGAAACACATTTAATTGGCTACTAACTCTGTGATGTCCACCCGCATTACTTGGGAAATAGGGTATAGCCATTGAGATTGGGTTGGTGTGGTGGAACTATGGATGGTACTATGGCTTCCCATACCAAGGGTCTGGCTTCGAATCGCGAGGGGTGGTAGACATTTTTTTTCAGTGGAATCCTGATCACTTCTTGGTTACTGAGTGGAAAGCGTATTAAACTTAGTACTCAGGCCGTCAGATAGGACGTGAAACTGTGATTCCCAAGGTGCCTATTACGAGCAGGCTAATGCCGACGCCGGGTTTCTCTCCTCTTTTCCTCCTTTACGCAAATAAACCTTCCCAAATTCCCTCCATCATGCTCGTTTTAAGAAATTTCTTTGTTTTTGGGTAGCGCAGTGGGCTTCACGCAATCACGGAAAGCCTAATGTACGTGGTTCGATTCCTGGTCTTTTTTCCTGGTGGATTTTTTTCTGGTAGACCTTTTCTCCTGATAATTTTTAGCGTACTCATTCCCCATAATTTTCGACAAAAGCCAACATCTTCCACAGCCAATGACTTGTAAATCCGTCCATCATGCACGTCGTGAGATTTGTGATCCCTACGCGACTGCATCAGCTAGAGCATCACTCAGATGAAATCTTCGAATGCGCTCTGGAGGAACCACTCCGTGGAGGGGCATGCCAATCTAATCATTGATTTGCAGCAACCAGCGGAGTAGTGGGGGTGTGTGAGTCGAAGCATTTCAATTTGCCGACGGGTGGCGACGCGAGTAATTATTACTTACGCGCGTGGCTTGAGTGCGGAGAACGTGTGTGAGGGATGATTTGAAGGCCTAACCCTCTCTCTCTCCATCCCAGAGTCGATGAAATCTCTCTCTCTCTCTCGAGGCCCGTCTCCTGGGACAGCAAGTCACTTCCACCGCGAAATGCCGCCGAGTTGCCGCGTAGGACGCCCTTAGGAATCCATCGACGGAGTAATTCGGGGTGGTGGGTTTTGGGGAGCGAGTTGGGGACTAGGTGTACAGGGGTGAATGGGTGCAAAGGGGGGGCACGTCGGGTAAGTCTCGGATTTAGGTGTTGATCGGAGTAGGGTGTTCGGTAGGGTAGGGGGGGTGGGTTGTGCGACGCCTCAAATGGATTCCATGATTAGGACTGGGTCCGCCGAGCCGCGAAACGTTTAGCAAGACACTCAGCCACTGGGGGGAGATGAAAGCCCAACGGCGACTTACTGAATAAATTAAATGAAACTTGGTGCAGTCCACTTAAACGTTTTAAGCTGGCAGAACCAAGTTTATTCCATTTATTCATTGATATTCTCTAGGCATGAGATTTTATGGTGTTTTCACCACGGCTGGCTGTGCTAGCCAATACTAATACTAAATTACATATTTTCGTTTCAATTGTTTCAAAATACTGGTTTCTCTGATTGATTGCTTAAGCTATCGAAAGACTATGCTCACAAAATTTTCTCATAAATCGCCAAATTTATTTTTGATAAACACTTTATCCAACTATGGGAGCCTACTGCTGTGCAGTTTGCATTGAGTTAACCCCTTTGTGACTTCAGTTAATTGCAGTAGTAGTACAAGTTAATCAGAGCTGCTATTGTTGCTCTTCGCACTCATCTCAACTCAGAAGTCTTAAAATTGTTTTATGCCAGAAGTGGCAATATGCCGAGTGTATCTGATAAATGTAAATATAATTTAAGGAATGAGTCAAACATTGTATCAAACAGACCAAGATTAACTTTATATAAACGTTACTTTCCTTATATGGGGCCAAAGATATTTAATTTACTGCCCGCTGAAATTAAAAAAATTAAATTCTCAAACAAAATGTTAAAACTTGCCAAAGACTGGCTTCTTTCTCAAGTAAATGTTGAACATTTATTTTGATGGTATTTTCATAGTAACAATACTTATGTAACAGTTACTGCATTTATTTGTATGGCATATATTTTTGTAGTTTGCTGGTGGCTCAATTCTGGTTTTATAACCTTGGAGACCAAATAAAGCTCCCGCTCCTTTGATGTTACCAGTTTGTTCAACAAAAATGTTTGGGCGTAAATAAATTATTATTGCTAGAATAAAATTCTTCGATCCCTTCGGTGAAACCTCACATGAAAGGAATGCAACTCTTGGCATTATATTCGGTGAAATTATGCCACCTACTGGATTAAATAAAATCACTTGGCATACAAATTATACATGGATTTCAAGGAATAAATATTTGGACTCTTATTTTGAGAGAGAATCAAAATCTCTTGAAATGAGACATGAATCTGTAATATTCAACGGAATTGGCCTGGCCTAGGCACACGTGGTATGCACTCTCCGTGTACAGGTGGCATGAACATTTAACTTACGACTGCGCATGACATCTGTTCCTTCTCGAAAAACTCTGGGACCACCTGGTTATCCCTCCGCTAAAATCCCAGCTGGGGCTAAATTGAGGCCTGTCTCTAGGGATATAAATTCAACAGAAACGACGGACATTTCTTTCGAATAAGGGTTTTATGTATTTACTCGCGGCAATTTATTTTTGCGGCGAATTTTACTGTCACAGAATTTGGATCAGTAGTGGAAGAGGCACGGAAAATGTTTCCCAGCAAGCAAAGGAGTCGTACCGTCAGAATAATATTAAAATAAATGCTAGTGACACAAGATTGGAAATAAGGAAGGAATCATGACTTATGTGCTTTCTCTTTTTATGCCAGTGAAGTTTTAGCAAAGACATACGTATAAGAGAGGATTTAAAGTGTGTGTGAGTTTGGAGTTTAAGTATAATAATGATGATCAAATGGACGTAGGTAAACACCACTGAAAGTGCTCACGGTAAGCTCAGGGAAAACAGTTTTTGATGCAAAGTTTACGGTTTGAAAGAGAGAACATCATACTGAAAATGGTGTGAGGCATAAGAGCATCCTGAAACAGCAATGGAAATAATTGAACTGAAGATATACCGGGCAATGCTAACGATGAGGTGAACCAGGGAAAATAGATGGAGAGAGGAGGAGTCAAATCATAAAGCGGTTACTTAGAAAAATGGTCTCACCAAGTGGATAGTCACAGCAGTCCAATCTTCGCAAAAATAACTAACTGTCGATGACTGTTATTTTAATGTGGTTTTTCATTCGTTCATATTATATTACAAAAAGAAATTGGCAATACTTTGAAGCCAAGTTGTGGCGTGTTAGTCGGTCTTGTATTAGATTTTAGGGCTTGAACGCTATCATGTCCACAGAACATTCGGTCATCACTTCTTTGAGTCAGGTTAGGCTATAATCACCTCAGGAAATGGTGTTCACATCTTTGGATTGATGAAAAAACTGACCATCAAAGCTACAGTTAGTAATAGTGTATCTTTCAGTTATTACATATGATAAACCAGAAGTCGGAATATAATATATATAATCTTTTATTTCGTTTTTATTAGTTATTACCTCTCGTTACATGTAAATATATGTAATATGTCTGTCAAATCATTAAAAAATTTAAATTACTCAATATCAGCCACCATTTTTTTATTGCATGTAGCTACACGCTCACTCGAAGGTAGCTCAAAATAAGTGCTCATTTCCGGATTTCATTTGAAAGGCACAAGTTGGTCACCATCAGTCTAAATCATCAAGGTGAGACGAATTTTCAGATGCATTTATATTGAGATTGTCCATTGCCATATGTATTGATGACTGTTTAAGTCTATGCAAAAAGAAAATATCCTGTGTATCAGTTTAACAGGAGGAATTACAGCATAACTAATTGTTATTAAAAGATCTATAGTTAAATTAAAATTATAATTTTAAAATATATTTAGACCAAGTGCAAAAGGGTTGGAAAAGGAAATGCAACTTCATGGGAATACCTTTGAAAGAAAGTACCATATACACCTTAAGCTATGAAGACAACCAAGTTATTCTATCACAAGATTATGAAGATTTAGAATATATGACCAGAAAAATAATAGAAGAATACAAAAATTGGGGTCTTGATATCAGTATCGACAAAACAAAATATGTGTATGGGAGGAATGCAACAGAATCTTATTTTAGAAGGTGGGCAACAAATAGGACACTGTAAAGAGTATAAATATCTAGGGATGCAAATTGCAGAAAGTAAAACAATGGAGGTAGCCATTAGGGATAGATGCAATAAAGGCAAAAAAGCAATAACACTATTAAATAGCTTATTGTGGGACAATACAATATCCAATGAAAACAAAAAGAGAATTTATAATACCATAGTAAAGAGCATAGTAACCTACAGCTGTGAAGTATGGCCACTAACGGAGAAATCAGAAAAACTGTTACTGACGACTGAAATGGACTTCTGGCGAAGAGCAGCCGGTAAATCAAAAAGAGAAAGAGTAAGGAATGAAAGAATTAGAGAAATAATGAATGTTAATGATACGATAATAAATGAAATAATAACGCAGCAGTTGAGGTGGTATGGACACGTAAAACGAATGGGAAATGAAAGACTCCCGAAACAAATGCTGCTGTGGAACCCGGAAGGAAGACGGAGGAGAGGCAGACCGAGGAAAAGTTGGATACAAGGGATAGAGAAAGAAATGAGAGAAAGAGGATTAGATGAAGAACTCTGGAATGATCGTGAGGCATGGAAATTGGGAATCGGAAGACGTAGAACGTCGTAAACCGATATATATATATATATATATATAAAAATTCAAACTTACAGGAGGTAGGAGAAATTACCTCCTGTAAGTTTGAATTTATATATTTGTGGCCAATTGGCGAAAACTTCCAAAGATTATATATATATATATATAATTAAATTAATTTTTTAGAGTTGCCAGCTAAAGACTTCGGTAAGTCTCGGAGTGATAATTGGCAGCAAATGGGGACGCAGAAGTTAGTAACGTTACGTATCTCTTTCATCCACTACTGAATTTGAAAGAATATAACCTGTTCCTTTTTCCCTGATAATTCACATGATTTATTTGAAAGGTTTATTCGTTCTTTTTGGACATGGCATAAAATAGCTTCTCGAGACTTCGAGCAGCAACTCAGTAGCCATCTGCTGTCATAAAAAAATTGGTAAATTCTTGTATTTTTGTCATATTTCCTCCACTCATACTCCGTTACTCTATCCATGGAACTAAGGCTGCTTCAATAAGTGGAGGTTAGGCTTGGGTTTTACCGATATCTGCTGTTGAAATCTGAAGAAAAATAGCCTCATCTTCGCGTGTAAATGGTGGAACTTAAGGTTCCCCCGAGGGTGGATTTGGAGAATCGCGAACACGAGGTAACTGCCCCTGATGCGATTCCACACTCTCAGATCTTTACCCTCTCTTTCGGATGGACGTACCTAAGCCCAAGGAAATGACTCTCCTTAAGCTTGTTGAGCGCACTATCCGACTGCGAAGTCCAATGCAATTTCCTAGGATTCCTCAAAGCAGAAATCCCAGTTCTCATCCAAATTCCGTTTTCCCGGATTGAGGAAGTAGCACCTTTTTTTTTGGTCTGCGCCCTTTTAAGCTCGACTTGGCCGTCGGCCATGGATGAGGTGAATCCAATCCATGCATTTAGTTCTCCCGAAAACGGGATGCCCCGTCAAGTTTGGTAACTCGGGCGTAATTGCAGTGTGCAAGTTCGATGACAGGTTGAGAAAGAAATTGGGCCACCATGGGCTGGTTACGTCATAAACGAAAAAGTGCGTTGGAATGTGGAAAAATGCCTTGGGAAATATTTTCTGCTCATTTTTCCGTTGAATTTAGGTAGTCTAAATGCACCTTCTAGAAGGAACCGTTAAATATTGGATTGACGGTTATAGACGGGAAGGAGTAACATTCTTCATCACTCAATTTTAAGAGTTATTTTTGAGCATATATATTACAACCATTTAATATGTTCTGGAATCATGAATTCAGACTGCCTTTTTTATAAATCTCTCATTCTTTCATGTTTGGAGCTGAAATTATTTACTGATCTGTTTTCGATTTTGAATAGGGGCGGGCGATTATTAAAAAAATAATCGATATTTTGTAAATCGGTTAATTGCAAGCAGCCTATTAATTGCGTCCAATTAATTGCTTTTATTAATCGATACAACAACTAAATGATTCAATTATGACAACATACAAAACATAGCTTGCGAGGTTATGGTCCATCCATAAACAAAGCAAAATAATTTCTTTTTTTATTTTATAAGGTCAATGTTATCATGAGTACAAACTGTAAAAACTAGATGAACTTCGAGGAGGCGTGTCAGAGGGAGCAGAAGGAGGGAAGTGATTTATTAATTTCATTTAAATTTGGACGATTATCAAATGTTTACAGGAACTGAAGCGAAAAATTGCAATTTTGATAAGTGGTAACTGGTAATGCGGCTTCTCAGATCAGATTGAAATAGTCTCATCTCGAAAAAGAGTCAATCTGATGGAACTGATGTTGCTACTCCTGGCAGGTACTTCCTGGCTACCTGATAGAAGTAAGGGTATTCAGTTGACTCCTACACTGAAAAAGGATTCAAATGGCGGTCATTGACGGGGCGGTTGAGGAATTCCCGTAACTCAAATAGTGTCCCACTGGCGACATCTTCACAATACACGGTTCTATGTGATGCTGCTTCAGTGTCATGTAAGCTCCAGAGGTCATCTGATGGTGCTGCATCACGCTCAGTGTGAAAACATCTGCAGGACGTTTCTCTGATCCTCCCCGCGAAACATCTCAGCCATCACAGCGATGACGGTGCTCATGGCATTGGCTACAGCGATCGGGCTCTTGAAGTGCAGTTGGTTGAACCTTGGGTCCAGCATCGTGGCGATTGCATTGTGCTTTCTGGACTCAATAGGATCAAACCGACGGTCCAGCTCCAGCAGAATGAGCTTCTTCACCCGTTCCCCTAGCCAGTCTTTTTGCGGAAGTTGTATCAGATTGATGCATTGAAATTGAAAACCGAAGTAAATGTCAGAGCAATGAAATAACATAGTAAGTATATCAAGAGAGGAATCAATGATCACGTTAACTTCACCTGTTTAAGCAAAGCCACGAGGGGAATGACCTTGCTGACTGTAGTAACTTTGTCCGCACACATTTCCGTAGTCACTTTTGCAAATAGTTTCAGCACGGATATGAAGACACGGACGGCGCTCAGCTCCGCACCGCTCAGCATCGTCACGTCCCCATAGTCGAGCAGCACCTTGGCTACTACGGGTGACATCCCAATGAATCGAGAAAGCATCTCGTAGTTTGAGGACCAGCGGGTAGCGTTCGACTGGATGAGGTGTAGGACGGTACCCTCTGTCTTCCCTTGAGAGTACTGAATGCGTTTCAAAGCATCACTTGCAGTGAAACTGAAGTGAAAAAAAGTAACAATATCCTTAACTTTTTTATTGTATATAGGGCTCCAGGAACATACTCCTCGTTAGTATTTTTATGGATTGATTATTTTTATTTATTATCAAAATAACCAGCGCAAATAACACAGGTATGCCTGGAGAAGCAACATCTGGCACATGACACGTGAGTGGTCAGCAAAAGGTGGTGCCGTGTAGAGTTACGTCATGCGCATTCTACTTTAATACCTCTATGACGTCGTCGCAAAGAGTTTAGCCACAGTCGAATTTTCGATCTGAAGACCAACGTGAGCCACCCTAGCCATAACAGTTCACCAGACACCAAACTCCGAAATAATCGATAATTGGTCAAATTAATCGGGTATACATAATTGATATCGGCTGTTGCATTAATCGATTCCAAATTTTCGATTAATCAACAAAAATAATCGATTAATCGATATTGTAATCGTCCATCACTATTTTTGATAACGCAGAATGGAATTAAAATTTCATTGAGAGATATAAGCCGGAAAATACTCAGTGGTACATTGGTGGTGATTGTTGCTAGTTTGGTGTTGAAAATAATTTTAACTCAGGTAACTACCGATTTAAACGAATCGGCGCCGGTGAAAAAGCATTACTATTTTTTTTCCTTTTCATCGGGTAACTAAATACCACTTTACGTTGAAGTATTTTCGGTAATTCAAGAAGAGGCTACTCATACCTTCTGCTTAATTTATAAAAGAAACTCGGAATATCGTTTTTATTATTGCATGGAAAATGTCTCGGTCCAAAAAACCTTGAAAGAATAATTTCCCATATTTGTACCCATTTCAGACATATATTTTCCATGGCTAAGTTCCCCTTGTGCTCATTCTGCAGTCTTTGCGTAGAGGTATTGCAGCAGCTTCCATACGTTTCTTGCAACCAACACCATTATATAGATCGCTACGATTAATCCGCAGTTCCGAAAAGGTTCTCGTATCATTGGAACGCACGACTGGAGTTACAGTACGAGAAATTCTTAGCGATATACTTATGCTGAGAAAATATCAGAAGAACATATTCCCTAGTATACTGCCGAAAACTTATGCTGGAGTTATCACAAGCTTGGGTTACTTAGGTTTTTGATGAAATAGAAAATATTTATTATACTCTGGCATCACTCTTGGAGTTAATGCTATTAAAAACTAAAATTTGGCTTAAAAATGGCTTAATACAATAAGATAACAAAAATTCATACACAAGATACAAATAGAGATAGAGATGTAAACAAATCCGTGTTAACAGGCTGTAAATTGGTAAGTACATTCAACAAAGTTACGCTACTCTGCATTGTGTAGGTTCATATATGCTTTATTTTTAAATATATCAATGGAATTCGTGTATTTCAAGTTTTCGGACATTGGGTTCAAAAATTAGGAGGCAGAGATTAAGAACGACGTCTAGTGAATATTAGTCCTGGGAATCGGGTAGTGATGAAAACTGCGGTACAATTAATTGGAATAATTAATGATAGTAATTAGTTTCAGGTAACTGACTGGTGTCGAGATATGTATTGAACGATCACAAATAACTACACTGATCTATACTGATGGCATATTTCGGGAATGAAATTTTACAATTTCTTGATAAGATCTTCAATCATTGAACAGTGGTGGTCTTTTATGAACAGCAAATTTTCAAGGGTGATAAAAGGGCTATGAATGATGAAGTTGTCTCTTGATCCAATGAAACGTTTCCATATCTGACTACCCGGAAAACTATGAAAAATATCCTGCGCTAAAAATGCCATTATTTTGATTCTATGTCAATTAAATTCCACTTTTTTCTGCGAAACAACTTTAATGACCTGGTATTGAATTTTTTTCACGTTTTTGATCAATTTGAATTAATCGATCTCCTTGATAAAATATGACGTGAAACGCTACTACTATGATGTGGTTGCACTAATCGTAATTAAAACGTGTTCGTGCTGTGCTTATAAGTTTATATCCGAATAATGTGCATATGCAGAAGTGTAAAGAACATGTTTTATCATTTCCGACATTGTTAGACATTGATGGTATTGCCATGGGGATTGAGTCATAAAGATATTAAAGTAGATGGAAGTGTTATCTCCCCCGTATTCTCTCAGAATGAATCCCTTATCTAATGCTAATGCCAATGAGTTCATAAGCTAATGGTGAAATATACTTTTTTTCCATATTTCCTCTGCTATTTAATCTTTTGCAAGCATCATTTCACCCTTTTCTACATTTTAATAATACAATCTATCCGTGGGTAGTCTGACGAAGAAAGTTAATTATCCGATTCCGCACTCTTTGTATTTAACCTAATTTACCGAACTTTTTATCGTTGGCTCTGTCTTAATAAAGTCACCCAGGAAATTAATTGGATGAGACCGCGTTATTTTACTTTATCAAACAGGCTAAGTCTTTGCGATTAAATAAAAATTGCTTTAAACTGCTCCAATCTTTGAGAATTTTCACATATCAAAGGCAGATTTCCTATCTTAAATCCAGACCCTCTTTATTAACTTGGGAACAATTTCACGGCTTAAACTCGGAGGCTGATACTCACCTCTTCACTTGAGCTTTATTGATTTTTAAATTCAATCTATAACTGTGGAAATATACTCGCAAAGTTTTTAGCAGGTTGTTTAATCCTCTTACTGTTCATTACTAAGCCAAGATAATCTTGGCCGTGCCTCCTTCCTTCAACGGAGGATTAGTTACTTTGACCCCTGATGGTATTATGCCACGTGAAAGGTTTTTTTTAAGCCCTCTTAAATCTTAATATTATGTATCATATTGTGATTTGGTTTAAGTTCTGACGAACTCAATGGATATATGATTTAAAATTAAATTTTTACGTGAGTAGGCAAACATTGTAAACGTTTTCATTTTATTAATGGTTATAACCGCAGTTTTTTATGTTTCCTCAACCATTATTAATACAGCTTCAATGTTTTAAAAGGTCATCTAGTTTTAGGGTTTAATACTATGGAAAAACAGAGTGAACCAAAACAAAAGCCAAGACGATGGGGTAACGACTCGAGCAGACTTGAGGCTTAGGGAATTATGACTGATAAAGTTTATGCTTCTTAACACACTGAGCCCAAAAGTCACAAAGTGGGACTTGAGCTCTCTCTCAGCCTCTGATTATAGGGTGCGCACCCACTCAATGTTCAATATTGACATGAATACTCCTTTAGGGTAAAAAAATTAAAGTGAGAATAACTTTGAGCAGTATTTCCTTGTATTATTTTATAGATATACATACACACACACACACACACACACACACACACATATATATATATATATATATATATATATATGATTCTCCTGGAAGTTTTATATATATATATATATATATATATATATATATATATATATATATATATATATATATATATATATATATATATATATATACACACACACACACACACACACGCAAATATAAATATACTTTGAAAACACAGACACACGAAAATTAAAAGGACACAGAATAATTTACGGGACGTTTCGACGGGCAAGCCGTCATCGTCAGCGACAAGAGACTAAGGGCCGGTTTCACCAACCTCTCGTTAATCGACGATCAGTTGATCGGCATCAATTTACTGTTCGGAGATCAAATCCCGCATCCGTTTCACCAACACTTGTTCGTCGATCAAGATCGGCAATCACATGATCGGCAATTACGTAACGTAAACGTTCTCATAGATTTATAAGAAGAATTCCTATTGGCGGTCACCGTCACGTGATCACTGTAACGTGTCGGTGCATGACGATCGTGATTTTGAATGCATTGTGCGCGACGTAATAGTTTTTTCAAATTGGAAAATTCTCTGTTGCTTGATCTGGTGGGAGACGTAATAAATATGTTGGAAAATAAATAAACACGACGTAGTATCATGTGAGGATAAAAGGATAGCTTGGGAAGAGGTTGCAGTGTCATTTAATGCCACCCAAACTAACTCCGTAAGAACTTGGAAGTAATTGAAAACTTCTTGTGAACAAATGAAAACATCGGGCTAAGAAGAACGCCAATAATTAAAAAGTCTAATAATTTGGCAACTCGATAAAATTAATGAAAAGCAATAATTTATAATGCAAATACTGAAAAATACTGAATCTATAGGTATTTATAAACCACGAAATATAAAATGAAATTATAAAGGCTACTCGAGTAAAACTCAGGAAGAATTTAAGCTAATAATTGTCGCATCTGTGTCTTTTAATTCAAATTCTCTTTGAAATCCCCGCTAGAGGTAACAAAACCTATAAATGACAAGTTTAGTAGAACATGTCTAATTTCTTATGTAAAACGTTTCTGCCTACCCTACTTGCTTTAGGGCCGTGAATCTACGTTAGATGCTCTACTGAATGATGCATTTTTAAATTTATTTTTGAAATAAATTGGTTACCTAGTGAGTAATATTCACCATTTATATATTTAAGAAAAAGTAAATACATCACAATGTGAGTGAGTTGAGGATTGAGTATATCTGATCTATGAAAGCGTTGAGGATTCACATAAATATTCTCTAGATGCTTCTCATCTTTAAACAATAATGCTATGTTATGCAAAACTGGGGCCATGATGATAATGAGAGCTGTGTCTGTTTGACTCGAAGCCCGAGGAATGAACATGGATCCCTCCTCTTCATTACCCCAATACAATATCCCATTGAATTTCTAGTTCAAATGTGAGAAATGTTGTAATGTCTCTCTCTTCTGCTAGTAGGGTTAAACTAGGGAGTAAGGAGATAATCCCGGCAAGGATTACCTTGGTCACCAAATTAAAAATCCATTTGGAATCTGCCTATTTACAAGTTTACATTTTTTTTTAATTGTTACTAAATATTGCCTTGTCATGCATTGAACCTGGCCATCTACCTATCAAATTAGTCAGCCTTAGGCTTGGGGAGCTAATTGCTTGAACATTGTTGGAAAAAGAGGAATTTTTATTCATGAATAACTCTGCATTTTTCCCTCCTGGTGAGGTGATTGTAATGTCATCACATCTAAAGATCCAAGTACACAGGGGAATTTAGCAATTTCAAAAAAAATCTTCCTTTATATTGTCTAGGTCCATTCTTCCAGTAAGAATAATCATTATTTCTTTAGACATCATCTCTGTGTACCTTGAAACTCTCTTGATTATCCTGTAGAAGCTTGGTTTTGATACAGCTTGTATATCAACCAATAAAAAATATTTTAAATAAAAATCAGATCCACTACATGGAGCTCTAGAGAGTCACGCTGACACTCTACTTACATCAAGGAGTTTACACGAGACAGTTTTAATAATTATAGCATTGTAAGAACATGTTTCCTTGATAAGATAAAAAAACATTCTAAAAAAACCACCTGTATGCAATTATATATAACTACCCCTTTATATATAGATATTTTTTTTTCTTTTTCAGGATATTGAACTGCAAAACATATGATTTGATTAAATCTGCACACACCACAATATTTCATTTAATAGTCATCAGAGGAATCTGTTACAAAATCTTAATGAATGACTTGATGCACATTAAGCCAGCAAGCATTTCCTTATATTCTCTTTCATCAACATATAGACATTTTTTTAAATACCCACATCCTAACTATGTTTAATAAACTATGAGATATAGCATAGAGGCAAATAGCCAAAATTTATTAAGTGGGAGTTGCCATTAGTGTGATTACAGGGCGATCTGTATAAAGCCTCATCAATATTTCTAATAATGACCTAAATAAATGAATCTACCTTCAAACATACTAATACTTTGATATTCATAAATAACAAGTACATTATAAAATAAAGATACATATATTCTGAAAATTCTGAAGTGGACAATACATAAATAATTTCCGCGATAAAAGTATTGGGGTCAGATTTTGTTTTTCCTACTTGCTGAGGCTTACTAAAACTTAGCAATTACATACTACTGGCCTATGCAAGAGCACAATCTCCAGCAAGATATATGATGAGATAAGTGTCGACCAAGTGCATAAAAATCACTATCATCAGCTAATTACAATATTGTACAGCTCTGGATCCATACAAATTGATTTTTTCACTATCAGAATTTACATTCTAATTTCCACTGTTCTGTTATATCCTGTTATTAAAAAGGTGCCCAACACCAATTAATACTCTACTATAATGGTTACACATGTGATGAAAACATTGAAAAACACCATTGCAGTAGCACCTTTACAACCCATGGTATGCTAAAAAACACCAGTATACACCAGTAAAACATTATATATATATATATATATATATATATATATATATATATATATATATATATATATATATATATATATATATATATATATTCAATCGACGAAGTTCACACGTGGTGAAAATATACCCAATAAGGAGTCACAGGCGTGACAAGTAAAAACATAGTGACACAAACAAAAGAAACTCACACGGAGTTTCTTTTGTTTGTGTCACTATGTTTTTACTTGTCACGCCTGTGACTCCTTATTGGGTATATATATATATATATATATATATATATATATATATATATATATATATATATATATATATATATATATATATATATATACGAGTTCGTGGAAAATCACACACGCGATAATTTAAATAAAAATAAACTTTGCCACAGGTGGGGCGGAAATAAATATAGAAACACAAAAAAGAAGAACACTCACACACTATAAGTTCTGATATTTCGGCAGCCGAGCTGCCTTTCTCACAGAATGAAGGATACAGAATGATGGATAGGCATGGGACAAGGGGTAGAGTGAGGTAGGAGGAGAGGGAGGAGAAAGGGGTAAGAAAGGGGAGAAGAGGGGGGGGCGGGAGGGGGTCAGAAGAGGAGAGGGGGGGGAGAATAGGGGAAGAGGCGGGAGAGGGTCGGAGAAGAAGGAAGGGATGTGGGAGGGAGGAAAGGGGAGGGGCGGGAGGGGATAAAAGGAGGAGAAAGGGGAGAGGAGAAGGGGCGGTAGGGGTCAGTGAGCCCGATTTAATCCGGGGGGATTATAGGCAGAATAAAGCCAGATACAAGCCAATTCTAATGTACGTAATTGAAGGGGAGAGGCAGAGGGAGGGAGGGAAGACAATATGCCTGCTCGGAAACATTTGTCAAAACTGACATTGTGGGAGGAAGCATGGACCGGGACGGGGAAGGAGGCATTGGGCGAGGACGGCTTACAACTGGCTCGGTGGCCGGTCAATCTAACACTTAAGGCGTTAGTGGTGAGACCAATGTAATAGGAATCGCAAAGGTTGCAAAGGAGGATGTACACAATGTTGTGGGAAGTGCATGACCGAGAGGGGACGGAAGGAAGTGGGTGGGAGAGGAATTTAGCGGGGAGGGGGTCGGTAGTAAGAATAGGGCACGTTTTGCATCTCGCGCGATGGCAGGGGTTGGGTGGGGTTTTAGAGCTAATATAGGGTTTAGTCAGCGGTTTGGTGGTTTTTAGGATGCTGGAGAGGTTAGGGGGACGCCTGAAGGTGAGAGAGGGACATTTGGGGAATGTGTTTTTGGTGGTGAGATTATCAGAGAGGAGTGGGAAAAGGTTTTTAATGATTTTTTTGAGGGCATGGACGCCTGGGAAGTAGGTGGTACAGAGGGAGAGGTTGTAATTCTCCTTATTTTGGGTTGGTTTAGGAGGAAAGTGTTTTTTGAGAATTCGTTTATTGAGAAGAGTCTCAGGATATCCTCGTCGGAGAAGGGATTGGTGCAAAGAGGAAAGGAATTTATCAAGGGAATCGGGGTTATTACATATGCGAAAACCTCGTGTAGAAAGAGAGTAGGGGAGGGATCTTTTAGTATGGGAGGGATGGCAGCTGTTATAGTGAAGATATTGCTGCTTATTGGTGGGTTTGATGTGGACTGAGGTGTTGAAATGGTGGTTGGAGAGAGTGATATCTACATCAAGGAAGGTGACATGGGAAGAAGAGAAATGAGAGGTGAAGGAGAGAGAAGAGAAATCGTTGAGAGCGGAAATAAATGAATTAAAAGAATCGACGTCATGGGGCCAGAGAAGGAAAATGTCGTCGATGTATCGAAGCCAGAGTAAGGGTTTCAGGGGTTGTGAGGATAGGAAGGACTATGACCTGTCCCACTTCATCTTGACTCACAACTCCTTCTCCTTTAATGACCGCTTCTACCTTCAAACCAAAGGCTGCGCCATGGGCAGCAGATTCAGCCCTTCCTATGCCAACTTTTTCCTCGGCCTTGTCGAAGAGTCCTTCCTATCCTCACAACCCCTGAAACCCTTACTCTGGCTTCGATACATCGACGACATTTTCCTTCTCTGGCCCCATGACGTCGATTATTTTAATTCATTTATTTCCGCTCTCAACGATTTCTCTTCTCTCTCCTTCACCTCTCATTTCTCTTCTTCCCATGTCACCTTCCTTGATGTAGATATCACTCTCTCCAACCACCATTTCAACACCTCAGTCCACATCAAACCCACCAATAAGCAGCAATATCTTCACTATAACAGCTGCCATCCCTCCCATACTAAAAGATCCCTCCCCTACTCTCTTTCTACACGAGGTTTTCGCATATGTAATAACCCCGATTCCCTTGATAAATTCCTTTCCTCTTTGCACCAATCCCTTCTCCGACGAGGATATCCTGAGACTCTTCTCAATAAACGAATTCTCAAAAAACCCTTTCCTCCTACACCAACCCAAAATAAGGAGAATTACAACCTCTCCCTCTGTACCACCTACTTCCCAGGCGTCCATGCCCTCAAAAAAATCATTAAAAACCTTTTCCCACTCCTCTCTGATAATCTCACCACCAAAAACACATTCCCCAAATGTCCCTCTCTCACCTTCAGGCGTCCCCCTAACCTCTCCAGCATCCTAAAAACCACCAAACCGCTGACTAAACCCTATATTAGCTCTAAAACCCCACCCAACCCTTGCCATCGCGCGAGATGCAAAACGTGCCCTATTCTTACTACCGACCCCCTCCCCGCTAAATTCCTCTCCCACCCACTTCCTTCCGTCCCCTCTCGGTCATGCACTTCCCACAACATTGTGTACATCCTCCTTTGCAACCTTTGCGATTCCTATTACATTGGTCTCACCACTAACGCCTTAAGTGTTAGATTGACCGGCCACCGAGCCAGTTGTAAGCCGTCCTCGCCCAATGCCTCCTTCCCCGTCCCGGTCCATGCTTCCTCCCACAATGTCAGTTTTGACAAATGTTTCCGAGCAGGCATATTGTCTTCCCTCCCTCCCTCTGCCTCTCCCCTTCAATTACGTACATTAGAATTGGCTTGTATCTGGCTTTATTCTGCCTATAATCCCCCCGGATTAAATCGGGCTCACTGACCCCTACCGCCCCTTCTCCTCTCCCCTTTCTCCTCCTTTTATCCCCTCCCGCCCCTCCCCTTTCCTCCCTCCCACATCCCTTCCTTCTTCTCCGACCCTCTCCCGCCTCTTCCCCTATTCTCCCCCCCCTCTCCTCTTCTGACCCCCTCCCGCCCCCCCCCTCTTCTCCCCTTTCTTACCCCTTTCTCCTCCCTCTCCTCCTACCTCACTCTACCCCTTGTCCCATGCCTATCCATCATTCTGTATCCTTCATTCTGTGAGAAAGGCAGCTCGGCTGCCGAAATATCAGAACTTATAGTGTGTGAGTGTTCTTCTTTTTTGTGTTTCTATATTTATTTCCGCCCCACCTGTGGCAAAGTTTATTTTTATTTAAATTATCGCGTGTGTGATTTTCCACGAACTCGTATATATATATATATATATATATATATATATATATATATATATATATATATATTATGCCAAGAGGGTGGCCGATAAAAATATAGAAACTAAAAAAAAGGACACTCACAAATTGAAACCTCCAATATTCCGGTGTGATCGTCAACCACCTTTCTCAGGGTAGAGAGTAGGAATACTCTCTACCCTGAGAAAGGTGGTTGACGATCCCACCGAAATATCGGAAGTTTCAATTTGTGAGTGTCCTTTTTTTCGTTTCTATATTTTTATCGGCCACCCTCTTGGCATATTAATTATTTATCACCCAAATGATTCTCCAAGAAGTTTTATACATATAAGTCCTGAATGTCAGTAGAAATCACAACGGTTTACCGCAGCGTGCACGCTTATAAATTGTGCTATGTACTGGCACTACATCATATAAACATGATGAGCATTGTAATTACCTATATTGATAATAATGTAGACTTCGCCTAAATGCAGTGAAGTTTATATAAGGAATTTGGATCACCAATTGAAGAATAATGAAAATGTTTTGCAAATTCGATTGTTCTGAACATGACAATAAAGCTGGTTTTTCCTGCTCAATGTTTTGGCTGGCTGTATCATTTTAATATTCCGGGCGAAACTACGACAACATTAATTTTGGGGTTGGTTAAATTACTTGCTCCTGGAAATAATGCTCCAGCTTCTCCTGCATCAAAATTGTTACTGCGTCTCTTTAAATTGGCAGAAATGCTGTATTTGAGCAATTAAATTAATAAATAAAAACGAAGCCGATTGAACGAGGGGAGCAAGTGGGTAGTATATATCACAGGCTATTGAAACATTGGAAAAATAACTTATTTTTCCAATTCCACAAGTTGGTTACATGTCTATCGGTGTTTACGAAGTAAAAACATAACGCACACTTAGCAGGTGATAAAAAATTGTTTGAAAATGTAATTAAATAACAAGATGTTATTTACCAGAAAGAATTGGGCTTTACATGTTTTACAAAAAGACCAAGATACCTACTTTCATTTGAAGGAATGAATTTATTCCACGAGCCTTCTGTTGCTCATAAATCCAATATACGTTGTGCACAGTATTGATAGATATTCAACACACAGCTTTATGGCTTCCTGGAAACAATTTGGCTATTTTTAAATGACTTTGTCGTAAAATTACTTCTAAAAATAAAATTTATTTTTAATTTACGCTAATTTACTATGACTTGGTTGAATAGTTAAAGACTTCCTTAAATCTTAAAAGAGAATATACTTCGTAAGTGGGGGAAACAGAACACTTTTCAAAGAGGGTCACGGGAGGTTGAATTTCCGGAATCCTCATGAATGCCGTAATCATGCCATAATGCCGCGCGACGTGGTTTGATGGTCGCCGCTTGCTTCATATTCTCCATCATTTAAACCACCGCATTTGTTGGAGTCGCGAGCGCCGTTACCCTTATCGATTCCGCCCCGCTAAACACTTCATCTACTCCCGGCGTTACGTCGCCAAAACTCACCGCGGAGTGGTTTTCGGGGAGGCGGGAAGGGGGTGTTATGTTTTAAGGCTCCCTCGCGACACGAATGCGTCGTGCCTACCCTTCCCTCCTCGCCCCGCCACCCACACGGCAGAACCACCTCCCTCCTCCTCTTGGTCCTCATTTCGCATGAGGCGCGGGGACCCCTGGGAAGTGGCACGGGGTGTCGGAGTCCATCCTCCCGACCCTCCTCCCCCCCAGTCAGCGAATTGTAACAATAGTCGGCGACGTGAAGGCTGAAGTGTTATCCCCATAATCCTCCCATCCTCTCCCATACGGAGCCCATTTCCACGTCTCCGCTCGGCAGAAGAGGGTTTTCGATTGGGCTCGTGAGGTGGGAGGAGGCGGTGGGGGGGAGGAGAGGGTGAGGAGGAGGAGGTGTGTGGCAGGGGGAGACGATTCTCCCTGGTCCGAAAAGCTCCTCCCCACTCCACGGGGCGGAGTAGGTGTTTGGAGGCTCGTATTACGTCGGCGGCCGCAGAAGTAGGTGAGAAGGGGCTTGAGGTGGGGAGGCAGGGAGCGGTAGGGAGAGGATCTCCCGCGCCTGGGGTGTGGGCGTGTGGGAGCAGGGCGTTGGGGAGTGGGAGGTTGGGGGGGACTTCTGATGCCGGGGCTACCTGCCTCCCCTTCCGCCCACCAAGCCCCCTCCGCTCCGTCGTCACACCCTAGGTTTTAATTACATCAAATGAAGGGAGACTTTAACGCGGTATTAACCCGACAGCGCCTAGAGCTTCGTAAATACGACACGAGGCTGCGCTCCCCACTCACGTCATTAAGCAGGGATTTAGTGTGCTCAAAAGAGGTGCCCACGCTCCTATATCCACTTCCTCTCTCCATCTCCCCCCTCTCACTCCCTCTCTCCATCTCCCCCCTCTCACTCCCTCTCTCCCTCTCTCTCTCTACCCATCTTCGTCTCTCCCCACTCACCTATCTTTCTCATCTGCCTCCACTGCTCTACTGGTCTATTTAATACCGGTATAAATGAAAGTCCAATAAATTTCTTAAAATATTTTATGATAACCCATTATTATTATCAGATTGATCTACCGGTTATCATAGGTTTGAAGATGTTAACCATTGGGATAAAATTGAAAGAAAAAAATCATTTGACTTGACCAGCTAGTTTACGTCAAATTTCAGCGAACTTTATATGAACTAGTGGACTAATTCCAACGTATGAAAGACGCTCGTATGAAAGACTCTTGAATTCTCTTTGAACTAGGATGCCTTGGGGTGTAACTGGTTAACACACCTGACCGACAATCTGGAAATCCAGCTTTTGAATCACCATAAAGTAAAATGATTCTTCACGTCGTAGTGCATCCATTTGGTGTTTATCTTGGCACCCTTAGGCGTCACTTCGTACCATTTCATTTACAAATGCCGCAGTGATTTGAAATGCCGTTGACTTTTACAGGCGCAAGCTTCTATCTCCTTACAGGATTTCATTCTTTCTCTCGGCAGACGTCCTACCTCTCTTCGTCCGGTCCATAAAGCCTATTATCTTTTTACCTTTCCCCGCTAACTCTACATCCTCCTCTCTGTGACAGCTTTCAGCATCCCTTCACCCCTAATTACCTGTTCTAACTACCAAATCTACCTCGCCCATTCACCTCCAAAAGTCCTCCTCCTCCTCCCCACCCACCATACCAAACACTTCTTAGTTCGTCTTCCTTTATCGCATTCTCCCCATTCTCATCTACTCACACATCTCATACGCCTTCTGCCTATTTTAATCCTCTTTTCTCAAAGTCCAGGCTTCTGCACCGTATAAAGCTTCACTCTATGTTAATCTTGTCATCAGCTTCATTCTATCTGCATGTTTCTTTCAGTAGCTCAATTCTCCCTCTCTAATATCTCTGTTACTGTGCCCATTTTCATCAATACAGTCCACCCAAGAAGTTTATTTGCTCCACCTGATCCATTTTGTACCTTTCTACCTTTTTTACTATCTTAGCTTTTCTTGTTTCTTAGCAAATGTAATCTCTTAAGATTTATAATGAATTATCTTCATTTCTTATTTCTCCCACTGGATTTTTGATTCATCTTCCAATGCCTGCAACCCCTTGGATGGACGGATAACCATCGTGTTTTCGTCAGCGAACCCATCCGAATTCAATGGATGTCTTACTTTATTCCTACATTTTACTCCTCCCATGACTCTATTACTATTTCCGTCACATAAAGTCGATGTCCCGCAGTCCAATTTGGGTATAGTTTTTGTATTCAATTTGATTACAACAGAACGGCATTGTGTCCCATGGTGGAATTGGCTTTTTCTAATATCCAAATGGCTTTTGGTCCAATGATTTGTATAGAATTGCTTTTGGTCCAAATTAATAGAACGTGCTCAATTTTCCATCCAAATGTATGAAATCAAGCAATGTGGTTAGGATTTAGACTACTGGGCGTAAGATGACCGACATGAGAGCTCCGTATGGAAACCATTCGTATTTTATGTTACATATTAATAGAATTATAATAGTTTAACATTACCAATACACTTCTCAACATCTCAGTGCCACTTTGCTTTTAATTGAGAAATGTGTACGTAAGCTGCTGGAGGTATTTTATGGTCTAAATCAGCGATGATATATTTCTAGCGATAAAAGAAAAGCGAAGACCTTTACTTCGTATTTTCTATTAACTTTCAGTAGGATATTTTGGCGTACATTGGTTGCATTCCATTAAATCATCGATACCGTACTGGATATTTATTTATTGTTGACACAAGAATAAATTAATGAGAAAATAAACCTCACAGACTAACCAGGTGGGAAATACGGTTTATACGTTTTTCGTAATCTACGATTTCTGCTCAACCTTCCGCTCAAAACATGAAACCTGACTGGATGTATGTAAATAATGATTATTCATGCAAATGAATAAGACCCTGAAGAAAAATAATAAGCATTATTTTCGTTAAAAACAACTCGGACTGGAGACTATCATCAAGAGCTTAGGTTAAAGCCAAAAGATGAGATTGAAGAGAAAAAGATATGAGATGAGACATAAGAGAGAGTGAGAGAACGCACTTCTTTACTTAAATAGTGTCCGAGGGTCTTACCAAGAATGTATTTCTATCTCTAGTTTCGGACCTTTTTAGGGCAAACCTTGTAGCGGTGACTGTAGGTGAATGATTCGGGATCCCTCGTCTGTAGTTAAAGATGGAACTGAGATTTATTCGCCAAATGCCTTCATCATTGCCATTGCCCGTTCCAAATCCAGCGACGATTTCTTATTGGAGCCTCCAAGTCAACCATTGACTTCTCTTGCATATTCACCATCTTTTGTCTTAATACACTTACTAATCCCGAAAATCGACATTAAACCTTACCTTGTATCACAATTGTGATAATCGTCGTCTCGTTAATGACAACACGCATTGTCGTTTGACGAAAGTATTTTGTAAGCGTGAGTCGGTATGCATTTAGTTGAGGTTCTGAAAAGTAAAACAAACAGCGGCTGCAACTGGGCCTGGGTTCACTCATTGCAAAAATGCTTGCCATCGGGAGATGACTCCCTTCTGCCTGGGGCAGAAAAATGAAAAATCCAATGATATATTTTACGCGGTGAGCAATTATCCAACAATATCACATGGCATATTCTTAGCATGTTCCGATTGTATGTTATTTCGGCACTAGAAAAATACTGCAATAAATAACTTTTGATTGTTTAAAATGTTTTCAAGGACCCTGCGATCGCCAGTGGCATAAGTTGATCTGCGCTCTCGTCCGGCCTGTCGGACGAATCGTACTCCGACGATCTGCCATGCAAGTGTGCGCCAGCTACCATCCGAATCTCAGGCGTTAAAAAAACACGCGGCAAGTATTTCCAATGTACACTGTCTCGGCTTTCTCTGGATGAGCGTAATGCGCCGCGATCATGAATGTTAACCACTTACTGCTAGGCTAAAACAGAAGTAGGTTTATGCAAAATTGACGCAATGCCAGTCTGGGATTAAGATAGCACTCGTTAGCATTATATGCGATATAATACTAACGAGTGTTACTTAGGAGAAAAAACCAGGTGTCGGTGTCAAAGTGAGAAAACCAGGTGCCTTCAATTAAATAACTGTTGTCTAACAATTGCTGTAATAAATTAGCTATTAAGAGATACCATTAATGGTGAGCAGACTAACAGGTCTTCCAAATTCAAACCATTAGTGAATGAATGAGTGAACATACAAACATGCAGTACATGCATTACAATGAAGATATCCAATGGCTCATGTCTTTGCTCCTTTTGTTGAAATTACACGTGATTCGCTGCACAAAGGAATGTACGATATTTCCGATGAATCTTATTTCGCTATCAATTTTCTTATGTTCATCATTCTCTTTGCTCCATTTTCTGAAATTATTTCATCGTCAGCCGGCCTATAATATTGCACGCGAATAGTTTGCTCTCGCCCTATTAATATAAATATGAACGAATCACGTTATCCAGTGGTCTGTCGGAGAAATATTTCCTTCTGTTGACTCAATACTGTAATATCCTCGTTTTGATATGCCTGAATTTAGAAATGATATCGGGAAATCTTCACCACCAGAGACTTCAGTAGATAACCTTCTTTCTGTCCATACGAATGCAACTACGTCAGTGGTTTTGTTGAATTGGTGATATGCACTACAGTGGTTTAATACAACCACAGAAATGGTTTTTGTCTTGTCACATTCACTTTACAATTTCATTTGAATAGGATAGTTGTATGAGTATAAAGATATTTTGGCTTTTATTATACTAAATTTAGCAGAAAATTCAGAAGGTTGATAATGTAATGGTGGTGTTTCATACTACGCCACCCATAGCGCTCTTTTACTTTCTGGTTTGTCGCTCCATTGTGCTCCTGACTTTTTTGGTCTGCGCCTACAGTCCTGGGAGTAAATCACCTAATGAGATACACTACCTATCGACAAATCTAGTCAATCCAGGATCGATCGTGGAACCCTGGCTTGGATCGCAGTGGAAGTCATAAACCAGGGCCTCCGTAGGTTCTGTCAGACATCGGAGCGTTGATGTTGACCCTCGGCCGGCGAACCGATCTTATCGGAAACCACTGAACCGTTCTGGATTTCATAACATGGCCTACAGTGGGTCAGAGTGCCGGTTTAGCCCGCCAAAAGTCGGAATTCAAATGTAGAGCTATTGTGAGGCAGTGTTTGTTGAGAAATGAAGTGATAACATTTCCATGAGTACTTTTTACGTTATAATATTAACATTGCAATGTTTTATCATCACCAGTCTCCAATCCGAAGATTGGTTTGCTGAGGATCTCTGCTTCACTCACCTCTCAGCTTACACTTTCATTCCCATTTAAGTTTTCACTGTGACTTTCTTCTCAACTTTCCTAATACATTACACCCTATATCTCCCCTGGTCATTCCCTCTCATCGTTTTTCCTTCCATTTCTCAGGGGCTAATTGGTCGCTAAATGTTTTCAATAAGTTTGTCTCTCTTCAGAGTTTTTATCTTCTCTCTCCAACTCTTCGTTGAGCTCCTTCATTGGTGATTCAGTCTGGCTGTATTATCTTTAATCCTTTTCCTGACGCCTTTTTATTTACACCAATTAACTACTTTGAAATAATAGATTCGTATATCATTGCGATCTAAGTAAATTTTCTTCATTTTCAATCATTGATTAAAGGAAGTAATTTCTTTCAGTTCTCTTAGTAGCTTCAACCTTTCCCTGGGAGAGACGGTCTTTCAACTCGATACATAATTTTTTCATCCTATCTTAGCAGGCCTTCCTTGCTTGATGGCCGATTGTATTTCTAATAATTTTAAACAGCTACGGCGATTTTGTATTATAGTATTTTTTTACCATATTCTATCGTATATTAAATTCAGAATTTCTGTATTTCTTTAAATATGTTTAACCAATTCAAAATTCAGCATCCCTTGAATCCCAATCGAATTCCTGCTCTGATAGATATATATTAGTTTACTACAGATCTATTAATCACATCTACTTCCTTTACCGGAAGCTTACGTAAGGATGTAATTACAGGGTCGGAGGATATTAGGCATATACTGTATGCAGCAAATCCTCATTACAATATCTTCGAGATATTTTCCTGGTGCTAATTGTACTAATATATTTGCAGTCTTTGTGCCGTGCTTCCTGCGCATCTTTAGATAGCATACCTATAGGGAGGGGCGAAGCTTCAATGATGTCAGCACCATGAATTAGAATCATGTGCACTGTGGGGGCATGGTGTAACAAGGGTAAATTTGTATGCACTTTTGAGCTGTTTCCAGTGTATTTTCCCTAAAATATTCAACATTTATCTCAAAGTTGCTGGCCAAAGCGTTGAGTATTGCTGAGAAACGTTTGATTATACCTTCATCGAGACCTGTAATTAATTAGATAAGGCTGAAAAATGAGCGGGTAGTGCTGCCATCATTCGAAGAACCGTAACCCTGCTTTGGCATATCCACAATCAGCCCAAGTTTCTCTTTAAGATCCGTCCGAATCCTTATTTTTCTTACATTTCCTCTCTACTTTTCCGTTATATTCTTACATTGTCATTTTGCGACTCATAATTTGTAAGAAACATGAAGAAGGTATTCAAAACTTAGAATCCATCCATGCAAAATAGAGAGTCCGTATTTTTAATTCTCTTCCTTTGCCACCAATTGTAGGACCAAACCCAAGTCGTTCATTTGCGATGGTTTAGCACCGCACACATAGCAGCTCTGAGTCAACTTATTATCCATTATTTCGTTGCAAAGTTTCCGTCTACCATTGTCATGTGTAAATCATGCTCTACGGATACACGATGCCCAGAGAATATACTTACAGAAGGAATCAAATCGGAAATTTCTCTCCTCACACGACTTTTTTCCCAAGTCAAGTTTGTTCCCTTTCACGACTTGTTTGTATGCACATCGTCTCTAACCTTATAGGGTGACAGTATCTTGGTGACGATGTTCTCGGATTTTGCCAAACAATCAGCTTTTGACTATTTTCATTTGAAGTGAACATCTGCAAAAGAACTAAAGAGGTGACCTACAGACTCCAGTCATCCCATTGTGGATTAAGACCTTTCTTCTCGTACATAGTATAGCCACTGCTTCTGTCAGAACTCCATTTAGAAATGAGAATTAAATTATTCAAATGATCAGGTTACAAGGTATGAAGGACTGGTTCCACAACTTTTAGCAGGTGATCCACGGTCAAATCGTGAAGTGACTGCAAGGTGATCTCCGCGGTTGATTCAGAGATAGTACGTAACAGATGCCTCAGGTGGGTTGCATCTCCTCTTGGCTAGCTTTATAGCCGAATAAGGGGGGTACACATTGACCGCGTTATGTGACGATGCACTTTCTCTGATAAGCAAATACTGCTGCTTCGTCAGCATTGCCTGCACGATCAAATTCAGAGCTTCTTTGGGTGTCTCGCACCGTGAGATAAATCTCCAACCCTTTCATTTTGCTTCTTTGATGTTCAAACGTTAGCTAGAAATTTCCTCAACTTCAAAATGTAAAAGTTTGTACCTACTGAAAACTGAAGGCACCAATTTAAATTTCACTTATGGGCTTCCGAGGGAAAATGAACTTTAGGAGCTTGCGCTTCAATTATATCCAAATGTTCTTTCGCTGGGTTGACAATTGACATAAAAAACAGTTGCCACAACTACAATATTATATGTAGCAACGCTGATATTGCCTTTGTACCACGGTCAACAACGCAGCGCCACCCTTGGTGTAATCGCGCACTAATTTCAGTGTAGAAATTTATTAATCTTCATATAAAATGTAAGTTCGCGGCTAGTCGCGGCTAAATTTTTTGGCGCTAAGTCAGGTAGCAATATAGTACCAATTGCAAGTAACCAAAAAGCTGTGTCACACTGGTATTTTTGTAGCTCATATTTTTTGGCGTATTTAGATGATGGAGGGGTGTGTGTAAATATTTGGTCATAGCTCTCCAAATATATTGTCTATTAGGAAGAAATTTGCTTAAATGTGAATAATATAATCCCTAATATACAGTGAGAAACATTTCAAATTATTAAATTGCTTTTGGGATGAGAAGTGAAAAAGCATTAAAGCAGGTGCAACTTCATTCGAAAAATGATCGCAGGCTTTCCCGGCGTATAGAATTGTGGAAGGTTACTCGGGATTTCCACCGGGTCAGGTTCTCCAACTCCATCTCGGCCGACGTTTCCATGAACGAGTTGTCCATCGTCATCAGGGCATGTCGAATCTTGAAAGTGGTCCGGAGACGGAGAAAAACCAAAGGATTCCCTTCCTTGACATCCTCATCCACCGCAAGGAAGATGGTACGTTGGGCCACAGCGTTTACAGGAAGCCGACGCACACGGACCTATACCTAAACGGACGAAGCCATCATCACCCTTCACAGAAAGCTGCGGTCTTGTCAACCCTACTACATCGTGCCAAAACCATTTCCGACGCGGAGAGTCTTCCCAATGAGCTTCGTCATCTAAAGAAGACTTTTCTGCAAAACGGTTATAGCGGCAACGACATATCTAAGGCCCTGAAAACGGCCTTTACAACACAAAACGTAACGACTGGGGAAGAACGCCAGAAGCCGATTGCCAGGGCCAGGGCAGGAACGGAATGCCGAAGCATTCCGTTCATATCCACCGTTTCAGGAAAAATCGCCAGAATCCTCAAGAGGCATGGAATTGAAGCCTATTTTCGCCCGCCGCCTAAACTAAGAGGCCAACTCGTGACGGCCAAGGACCCTTGTGGACTTCAGACTCCGGGTATCTACCAGATACCATGCACATGCGGCCTGGTGTACGTGGGAGAGACAGGGAGGACCATCGAAACAAGATTAAAAGAACACCAAAGACATTTCAGACTCGGGCAGCCTGAAAAATCGGCCGTGGCCGACCACAGCATTTCCTCCGACCACGCCATCTGTTGGGAGAAGACCAAGGTCCTTTGTCGGATAGACAAATTTTGGGAAAGACTGGCAAGGGAGGCCATTGAAATTCGTCTCAACACCACCATGAACCGTGACACTAAGCGCCTCATGGAAACCGGTGCTGAGGAGCATTCGTGAGGAACGAGGAAAATTTCTCGACCAATCACATAACTCCTGCCCCGGGTGATACCGCCGTCATCCGTATATAATGAGGACCACTTTCAAGATTCGACATGCCCTGATGACGATGGACAACTCGTTCATCGAAACGTCGGCCGAGATGGAGTTGGAGAACCTTACCCGGTGGAAATCCCGAGTAACCTTCCACAATTCATTCGAAAAACTGATAAGGAAATCCGCCAAAACACAAGTGTCATAATTGTGTTAAATCGGTATTTTGGTCTCAAAATCGTACTTCATATTTCAGTGGGGACCCTTTCCTTTGCATTAACTCCAAATTTGAATGATGTTACACAATTTGAAAAATCAACTTTTGGTAGGCTAAACCGGCACTCTGACTCCCTGTGCGGCCGAGGCAACTAGGTGTATAGCTACTAGGGTCTGAGAGCTCTGCGTGTCTTTTTTAGGGTAGACATAAGAGAGGGAGTGGATCATGTCGTGGGTTACATATAAAAAGGTAATTGTATAAAAATGATTATCGGTGGTGATTTTAACGAATCCTCGATAGATTAGAATACTACTTTTTTTATACACTTGGATTTCATTCAACATTCAAGAAATTTCTGACTCTCCGCCGCTTTGAAGTTACTTTAAAGACGTTATACTTTTGGAATGGGAGATTTATTACTAAAATTAAGACATTGCAGCTTGCTAGTGCTCGACTTTATTTTTAATATTTAAAAAATAAGACCTAGCAATTATTAGTATTTGCTTCATTTGTTGTTTTTTACTAATCTTTATCACCGGCAAGATATTAAAATTGATTCAATGTCAATTAAGAAAATGACAGTGCTTTGAGTATTAAACAATTTATTAGTTAAATTAGAATTAACAAAAAGCACGCCCACTATGAGTGGCTCTAGCGGTGAAATAGAGAAGCAGCCTTTCATGTTTCATGTGCCGTCGTAGTTCCCAATATATTAGGAGGTCGCGCTAGCATCTACGACCGTCGTCCCATTTTGCGAGGGATATTCACACTAACTCACCATCGTATTTGGCCTTGAGATTAAATGGTAAAGGTGACCGCGTGCATCCTTCCCTTACCCCGCGGTCTATAACTGCCATTCCCGATTCTCCCTCATCCCCCCTCACCTTTGCCAACGGTGAAAGATTCGTCTAATTATCTGCATATATAACATTTTCTTGCAATGCATTTGGTCAAATTGTTAGTAGGTCTAAAGCAACAACGCTTTTTCCTCTCGCGAGTAAGCAAGAAGATGCCTCTTCGGATTTAATGCAGACTGGAAACGGGTGTATTAGAATAAGTTCGTATATACCTTTCTAGAAATTAATTTTGAGCTACGAATGCTTTGTTGTGTAACTCTGTAGCAACTTACCAGCAATTGGTTTTGGTTCAAATCTGGTCTTCTCACTTCGGTGTATCGTTTTCGCAAAATACATTCCTCTTTCCCTAAATCTAATAATTATGCCAGCAATATTTCCTGTGCTGCTTGACATTTATAACTTCTCGTTGAGTTATTTGGTCTTTCCTGTTACCTGGAAGACTGCAATAATCAAACCAATAAAGAAAATCCGGAATCCAGCTGAGCCATCGCATTATCGTCCAATTTCATTGCTATGTACTTTGTCGAAACCACTAGAAAGATTTGTACATAAATAAATAGCAGACTTCCTTTCATCAAACAGCCTACTAGATAAATATCAGTCTGGATTTCGGAAAGGATATAGTACCCAAATTGCCCTCGTAAGAGTCACCGAAGTTATCTGGCACTCAATAGACAATAAGAAAGTAACAATCCTAATCCTCTTTGATTTTACTAAAGCTTTTGACTGTGTTAATCATGACCTATTACTTTATAAAATGCAAAAACTTGGTTTCTCTCTACCAGCAATTCAGTGGTTTTGGTCTTATTTACTTCAGAGAACCCAAGCAGTTAAGGGAAATGAGGATCAACTCTCCAATTTTCTATCAATGCCATGCGTTGTGCCTCAGGGTTCTATCCTTGGACCTCTCCTTTTTTCAATATTTATTCGCGATTTACCAGTTTGGATCAATTATTCGAACTATCAATTCTATGCTGACGATTTGCAAGTTTACCTGGATTGCCATCCATTACAAATTCATAGCGCCATTGAAAAGATTAATGAAGATGTTAATAGCATATGCAAATGGGAGAATGACAATTTATTGAAAGTTAATCCCATCAAGACAAAATGTATTATTATTGGCACAGCAAAATTGGTGAATAAATTAAACTACGATATGCTGCCTAAAATCATAGTGAATGGCTCCGAAATCGATTATGCAACTTCAATTATGAACTTAGGAGTTAATATTAATAAAACTCTTAACTTGGACAGTACATGTTGCTTCTATTTCCAACAAGATTTATAAGACATTGACGCAGATGAAACAATTTAAGCATCTAATTCCATATGAGCGGCGCAAAAAGTCGTTAATCTCCTATTCATTCTCATATTGATTATTGTTCACTCGTATTTGCTGATTTAACAAAGGAGTCACATAAAAAATTGCAAACATTGTTCAATGCCGGAGTAAGATATATTTTCAAAGCCAATATCTACGAACGTGTAACTCCCTACTATATTAAGTTAAAGTGGATGAAACTGGAACATAGAAAAATATTCCAAATGTCTATTTTCATCTATAAAATATTATCATCTTAAACCCCGGAATATCTGTATGACTACATCATTAGAAACCTGACTGATTCGGGCAGACCTGTTAGAGCCAGAAGACGATTCAAAATTCCAAAGTGTAGGACAAATGTCTATCACTCGTCAACTATAAATACTGGCCTAAGAATATGGAATAGTATTCCTGATAATGTAGTTAACTCTATCAATATACACCAATTTAAATTTAAAATGTTATCATTTATATATGAAAAATATTATTGTATCTCATTATAAACCACTTGGATATGCATTACCTTGTTCCTGTTCCTGTTTCTGTATGTATGCCTGTCAATCATTATGCTATTCATTTTTTTTGTAAATATTGTACTACAGTACTATTCTTGAATACTTATATCTATAAGTTCCAATACTTATTTTTGGTTACCTCCGTTCCTCATTTATCTCTGTTAACTTATATTGCAACTTTTCCAAATTTTGTTATATTTTCATTTCTTTGTTGTTATTACAATTAATTGTGTCATGTCTTAACGACCAATACTACAGTGTCATGTCTTAATGCCCAATACAAAATGCTGTCAAACTATTATACTTATCTAATTATTCATAAATATATGCTGGGCATTATTGTTATATTAGATGTTGCACATGTTAAACTTAGAATTCCTGCTAAATTTTCTTTTTATGTCATTTGGAATAACGTCTCTTGCATATTATTGTTTTATATTTATCAAATTGTTTTGGCTATTCATTCTCCACTGCACCTATTCAGTTCGGTTAAGTATGATCTCCATTGTAAAACCACAGAGACCATTGAATACATGTTCCATATGGAACATGTATTCAATGGTCCATATATGTCATGGTCAATTCCATACATGTTCCATATGTTCCATAGGACAAACGTCCTAGAAAAATAAATTTATATTTGTTATAAATCATCAATCAATAAGTAATTTTAGTCATTGAAAGATTGGTAGATTAATAGATGTATGGATGACTATTAATTTGGGTAAGATCCCCTCTTCCACCTTACTCTTTCTCGCATGGTAGGTTTGTACTCAACAAAAATTCAAGAACATTATCAAGTTTATAGACAAAGTAGTTGATCAGCGTACACATCGTCAGTACACAATTAGGATAGCCATAACATTGGCGTAACCAATATTCCTTTCCGTCATTAAGTCTGCACACTGTAAATTAATATGATAAAATGTTAAATATTGTCGAAAATAAAAATACAATTTTTGTGGGAAAAAATGAAGGATATGGCTCTGATACTTAACTAAATACCCCAGAGCAGTAATACTCCCGCACAATAAGTGGGGTGCGACAATCCTGAGAAACCTTCAAATAGAGAAGCTAACACTAGGTATGCAACTAAAATATGAAATAAAAAGTGATGCTTGGGGAATTTGGGGAAAAAATTAATAAAAACTAATATTGATAAAAAGTATAAATAAAAAAATTTGGGTAATATATTTATATTTTAGGTAGTATATAGCAGGATAAAAACGGTGGGTAAGTGAAAGTGAATATGGGGAAGGAGGAACAATGTACAGAAAAACTCTGCGTCGATATTAGCTTGCCTTAGAAAATTCAGCAACGGTTATAAGAGTCCCATCCTCTGGGCCGAGCCGAGTAATTTAAGTATTCTCCATACAACATATGTAGCTCTCGCAAAATTTCCCTGTGCAGACCTAAGCGAAAGCGGAGGGGTCCACACTAAACAACCTTCTTCCGGCGCTTCACAGAACTGCAAAATTTCCGTAGCCCATGTCCCAAAATCAGTGGTGAGTCATTCCACTTCTTGAAGCGCTTATGTTGCCTGCAATTAAGAGAGTTTTACTGACCCTCCACACTTCTTATAGTAGTATTGTGAGAGAAATACCAATAATCTTTATTCTAAATGGCACAACTAAATTATGGGTCATCTTCCCCAGTGTAATCTGAAGTGTAAATTATACTGTGATTCATTCATTACAGTAATCTACCGGTTAGAGGTAGGTTGTGATGAAAGTCAGAGAATATCCAACGAACTCTTACACGTGCTGTGCCCTTTCAACCTCTTGTATTTCTTTCTTCATCTCAGCATAAGTCCTACCTTTCTTCATCCCGTCCATAAAACCGATTCTCTTCCTTCCCCTTCCCCGCTTACCCAACATTCTTCCCTCTATCACGGCCTTCAGCAAACCATCGTCCCTCATTATCCCTTCCAGCCACCTACCCTGTCTTCCCCTAATCTCATCTATAAGTTTCCTCTCCTCGCCCACCATGTCAAGCACTTCCTCATTTGTCTTCCTTTCCGTCCACCGCACCTTCTCCATCCTCCTCCACACCCACATCTCAAAAGCCTTCAGCCTATTTTCGTCTTCCTTTCTCAAGGTCCACGTTTCCGCCCCATATAACGCCACACTCCATATCAAGCTCTCTACTAGCCTCTTTTTTACATCCTTACTTAAGGTCCCCGTCATCAGCTCCCTTCTATTATTGAACGCTTCCTTCGCTAGCGCTATTCTCATCCTAATGTCTTTGCTACTATGTCCTCTTTCTTCTAGCGTACTACCCAAGTAATTAAATTGTTCTACTTGCTCCAGTTTGTGACTTCCAACTCTTATCACCAGCTTCGCTTTCTTTGTCCTACCGAATCTCATTACTTTTGTTATCCTATTATTTATCTTCATTCCGTATTTCTCACACTGCTTTTCCAGTGCATCTACTAAAGTTTGAAGTCCTTTCGATGACCGACTCACCAACGCCTGGTCATCTGCGAATCTAACCGACTTTATCCACTGGCCTCCTACTTTCATTCCCACGTCTAGCTCATCCCATGCCTCTCTTACCATTTCCTCAGCATAGATGTTAAAAAGTAAAGGCGACAACGGGCACCCTTGGCGCACCCCGCGACCTATAACTGCCCACCCTGATTCACCGTCCGCTACCCTTACCTGAGCCCTCTGCCCCATATATAAGTTTCGGAAGAGTCTCCTATCGCGCCAATCTATTCCTATTTTCCCCAGTATCTGCATTAGTTTCTCCCAGTTTACTCTGTCAAACGCCTTTTCGAAATCTACAAAACAAGCGAAAACATCCTGATTATGCTCTATGTTTCTATCTATAAGTGTTCTCATTACCGCAATCGTATCTCTGGTTCCCCTCCCCTTCCTAAACCCAAATTAGTCATCACCTAAATAGCACTTTGCTCTGCTCTCCAACCTTCTATTTAGTATTCTAAGCAACACTTTTGCTGCGTGCTAAATTAAACTGATTGTTCTATACTCCTCGCATTCTGACGCTTTCTTCTTCTTCGGGATAGGTATTAGTACTGTTTTCACGAAATCCTCTGGCCATACTCCTTCCTCGTAGATCCTGCGAATAAGTTCGAAAAACGATTTTCTCCCCTTACTACCTAGATTCTTCAGTAGCTCCGAAGGTAGGTTATCGGTTCCCACGGCTTTTCTACCCTTCATCTCTCTTAATGCCCTCTCTATTTCACTCTCAAGTAACTCTGGTCCGAGGCTATCCTTATCTATTGTTCCTTCATCGTCTAGATCTAGGCTAAGGGGTCTATTCTGGCTGTCATATAGCTCCTCTACGTATTCTCTCCATCTTTCTTGGATATCTTCCTGTTCGATTAATATCTTCTCTGTTTTGTCCTTAACCATTGGTATCGCTTGACCTCTCTTACCGCCCGATAACATTTTCACCTTGGTGTACAAAGCGCCCACTTCCCCCTCCTCCTGCATCTTTTCCATTTGCTCATTTCCATTTTCCATTGTCCCTTCCACCAGTTTTCTTTTGCCCGATTCGTCACTCGCCTGAGTTTATTATTCAATTCCTTGTACCTCTTCTTCCCTACGTCGGTGTTCACGTTTTTCCATATCCTTCTCTCCTCCATTTTCTTTATCATTTCTTCTGTAACCCACTGCTTCTTAACCCTCTTCTTTTCCACCGTTCCTATTGTTTTCTCTGCCGCTCCTGCGATGCCTGTTTTTATAACCTCCCATCTCTTCTCTATGGTTCCCATCCGCTTCTCTTCACCTATGTTCTTTTCTACTAGCTCTTGGTATTCCCTCCTTTTCAACCCTTTCAATGCTTCAAGGTTCCACCTCTTTATCTTCCTACCTTTACAAAGCCTTTTGAATCTAACTTCACACTTCATCATCACCAAGTTATGATCCGAGTCCGCATCCGCCCCTGGATAGCTACGAGAGTTTTTTACACTGTTCCTAAATCTCTGCCTCACCATTATATAATCAATTTGGTATCTCCCCGTATCACCCGGCATTTTCCATGTGTACCTACGCCTGGGGTGATGTTTAAACCAAGTGTTTGTCACTACTAATTTATTTCTTCTACAAAATTCAACTGCCTTTTCCCCGCGATCATTTCTTCTTCCTAGCCCAAACCCTCCTACTTCTAATCCGTCCCTCCCTTCTCCCACCACTGCATTCCAGTCACCCATCACTATCAGGTTTTTCTTCCCCGGCACTTCTCTAATTATTTCTTCTACTTGCTCGTACACCTCTTCCACCTCTTCCTCCCTATGGTTGCTCGTAGGCATGTATACCTGGACCAGTACGAAATTCGTCGGCCGTGCTTTTATTTCTACCACTAGTATCCTGTCGTTCACCTGTTCAATGTTTACCACCCTCAGTCCCAACTTTGTGTTCAGTACCATTCCTACCCCCCGTTGACTCTCATCTCCCCCACTATAGATCACCCTGTAGTTATCACTCCAATAGTCCCCGCTATCCTTCCATCTAACCTCGCACAATCCCAAAGCATCTATTTTTCCTTTTTCCATTTCCTGCTTAATATTTTTAAGCTTCCCGGCCCTCATCATGGTCCTTACGTTCCAAGTTCCTATTTTTACCACTGTTTTCCTCCTCCTCTTCCTCTTTTTCTTCTTTTTCTCACTCCTTTCCCTTGTATCCGCCGATGATGTTGCTGTGCAAGGATTTCGTGTGTTGACGACCGCGGAGGCTTTGCCTCCCCCGCTGCCGGGCACGACACCCACCCTAGTGGGCGGCGTCCCGTAGTTGCCAGGAATCAATACTCTTTGAATGACTTTCATGTTCTGGGAAGTGATAGTTGAGAGGTATCCCACGCGACTCAACGGTATTTTTAACGTGACACCATCACGGAACTACCTTTCGTATGGCTCCTACTTCTGCTTAATAATATTGCCTGCAAAAGATGGAGAGAGTCAGACACATCCAATTGTCATCAACCAGGCGATGATCCAGTAACATACCGACTCCACCCATTTAAGGAGAAGTTCGAGTTTTTAAGCGCTACGATCTCTTCAGTAGCCGCGATTTTACTTTTCAGTATTTATTTTTACTTTCAGTAGCGAGAATTAAAACGAGAAGAGGTTCTGATGATTTAATGATCGCCATACTGAACGGGTGTACGTTTGCGAGAGCACGGACGTTTAGGAAATTGCATACGTGAAGCCAAGGCGCACGTTTTGTTCTGTTTACCCATTTTGCTTACCCTCACAAAAGATAATAGACTCTCCTCATCAAGTCTCGAGAGTTCGTCGGTCAAATTGATCTTAAACATCTCATGACCCAAGTTTTGGAATGCTTTCATCGGTATGGCTGATTCATATATGTAAAGTTTTTATCACCTCAGACCTAAGATGGGTATCCTTATTAAACGAATAGTAATCTGCATTTAACCCAGAATATTAAGTGGCGCGTAGTTGGTAAATCTGAGAGTTTATCCCGAAAATCATTGTGGAACGAGTGAAAATGGATATTTTAGCAAGTAAGCAGGTAGTATTTTAGTCTTGCAAGAACTATTAGGTAGTGAGAGCATGGCTTAACCAGTGATTTATTTTTAAATAAAAAAGTTAATATGCATCCACAAATATTTTTATTATTAACGAGCCCACGTTATACCTTACATCTATATTAATCTGTATCTCCTTGGAAAAAAAAGCCTCTCCTCTATCCAGGAAACAACACCATCGGCGATAGTATATCATGTATGGTGCCATAAAATATCACATTATTAGTTTTAAGGAAGTTTTGCAGAAAAAGGAAGCTAAAAGTAATACCCTGTGATCTTAGTATTGGAATAGCAATGAATATTGATGACATTTTTGCTAGTAATTTTTTAAGCTGATTGTTTGGAATCAGGGCAGTTCAGAAGCCGAGATTGAAAGCGTGTTTACTTCTTTTAGGTAATGAATTTGTTGTTTTACGGTGATGCTGCGGATAACTTATTGACTTTCTTCAAACTATCGATAACTACAGGTTCAAGTGCCGATAGAATAGCTTTTGCATTGTTATTCGCTACTCTATTGGTAAAGCCACCTGATTTCTCGTATTTCTAATGATTTTCAAAGCTTTCAGTTAGTCTTCTCATGCCAATCCATCGAATTAAAAGGAAATAACCCAAACTGAAGGTTAAAGGATAAAAAGCAGCTAGTTCAACAGCCCCTTATTAGGACGGAATCTTATCTCTAACAAATTCTGCTGTTTAGGAACCTACGAGGGCCTAAAATACAGTATCTTAACCACCGTGACCTTTTACCATTCAGATGTTTATCTCTCATCAGTATTTTTGCTTGAGTTACCGTTTACCTAGAGCTGACTCATTCTTCATAAAACTTCTCGCTGAAAATGTTATTCAACTCCTTTAAAATTAGCCTATCCAAATAAAAAATATATGATTCTTTATATAACGTTGGTTTTATCAGGATACAATGCTGTGTGACTTGAGCGGGCATCAACCGCAGTCATCTGACTTGCTGATCGAAGAAATCTAAAACAACGAGTAATATGCGTAGTAATTACTCTAGGTTGTAATTTGATTTTTTAGCAATAATTATTAGCGTTCAATACATTGTTCTTTGATGATGACCTTACATGGTCACTGTCTAATTTCTGTACTTAAATTCTACTTGCATTTGCCGCGTAAGGGTTGAATTGTTTGTTTTAGTTAGAAAAACAACAGTGGAAAGAGAATGAATGGGATGGATTTCCGAGGAATGTAAGTAATGAAATATAAAATAAATTATGAAGCATGCTAAAATAACGCAAGCTTAGGGAATAAATCCATTTCTTTAAGCGAGGATGTGATGGGGAGCAGTAGAAAACCAATTCTGGAATTGATGACAGATGATGATTCTACCTGCAATCTTGATTTAACTCTTTCCGATTATTTTGCTCGACATTCTAATTCCAAAGGAAAGTGAATTATCAGCACCGTTCCGTCAATGATTACAGAATAATAGTGGGTGTAGACTTGACGGGAACAATTGAGCCATTGGTCAAGATTTTCCCCATGAAATGGCTCGATAATCGGTCTTATCTCAACAACGCCCAACTCCTGCCCCTCCTCGGTCGCCGCGCTTTTCTCCGACTCCCCAATCTCCACCAGTTAATCCCCCGTGCGCCCCACTCCATTTCCTCTGACTGTTCGACATTGCTCACCTAACCTCGTTTATCAAGTTATTGTTAAGCATGAAGACTGCCCCCTAACGTGACTTCATAGTTACATTTTCGTGAAATTTAAAAGGAGAATTAATAAATAAAGATTACTCTTTGCAACTGATTTTATTTTGGAACTGATTAGGAAGGGTGTTTCTCTTAAACAACGGACTTTCACCTCTCATGCTTCACTCAGATTTTCATACTAATTTTTCTTGATGCACTCTTCTGAAATTGATTTTCACTCACTTTTTCAATTCATTTCTATATTTTTTTAAACTTATTTTCACTTTTACCGATATGCAATGGATTTTTAGGTTAAACATCAATTTTTAAATTATTTGAAAATCTTTTGAAATTCATTTTCAAGGACTTTTCTCCTTCACAACTGGTTTTAAAACGATTTTGTTTAGTATACATTTGGAGAGGAAATAAAATCAACTGCTGATGAGAACAGAAAATTAATTTAGCAGTTTAAAACGAGTCTCAAAAGAAATATTTTTCCATAGTAATTTCCTACGCCTTTGAGGTTATTGGTGTAGACAGGCGCATGATAACGCTTGGATTAAAAAACTTAATTTTTTTTAGTATCGGTTCCTAAAATTGAAGACAGGGAGTCATTTTTAAAAGTAAAAGGAGAAACAATATGTGGAAATGTAATAATCTCAAGCAGGTAGCAGAGCGCATATCTCTATCTTTTGCGATGTGATAACTTAATGTGTAGACTTCCATCCTTTACTTGCAGAACACGGGCACGGGCGGATATTAAAGAAGTAAATGGATTACTAAACTGAGTTTATTGGCATAACGGTTCGCTTAATCAAGAACGGAAAATTTTTTTGTCAGCATAGAGTTTAGTATTATCAAAGAAACAGTTATTCCTATCAGGTAGTCATAATATTTTTTAAATATACGTGTTGAGGTAACAATGTGGCGTTGGCGAAATATTCAATAAAGGTGGACGGAAAAATGTTAATAAGAAACATGGTTTAACAATAATGTTTTCTGTTTATCGTTCCATCGAGTTGCTAGATTGATGTGGGGAACTCATATTCAGTAAACATGCGGAGTAATAATATCTTAAGAATAACTATTCTTAGCAGGAAATTGAGTACAATTCTAAATTCTGCATTTCAAATCATAATAATTTCTTGGTACTGTTTAGTTTATTTTTATTTAATCTATCTTTAATAAAAGAAATCTACATGCAAAATATTGCCAATTTATGGTGGAATATTAAAAAAAAGCATAAATTGAGGAAAACATAATCAAACATTGGTTTTAAAATTAAACTACAATAATATTGAAAGAGATAGAGAAAACTAACTATTGTCAGAGATGCGAGAAAGAGCAGGGACGGTGCAAGTGCATGAGGATATCGTAAAAGGATTCATTTTGTCATCAAGTTTCCATAGCAGTACCATGTTCCCGAGGAATCAATAATTCCCAGCAGTTCATTATTGTTACATAACTAATGTTTTCCGCTGATAATTTAATAATTTGCTGTTTACTTCGCGAGAATATATTCGCGCGGAATTCGGAGGGGGAAACAAATTTTTCGACTCGCACGTTCAGTGCCTTTTTAAATAAATTGCCTCGAGAAAACGGACTGAGAAAAATTTCCTCATTCTTTCTCCTCCGGGCGGTTAGTAAATGGCCTTTTTCCTCGTCCCCCCCCCCCCAACGAAATAAACAACGCAAGAGTGAGCCACGGAAATCGGTACGTTCGGCACCCGCCATACGATCCGCACGCCTCCCGCGGCGGCAACACGCACTTAATAATGGCGCCAAGAAAGCCCGCACCTCAACTCCCGCCGCAGCACCCGGCCGTGCACCACCCAGCACCACCCACCACCTACCCCTCCACCTCCCCCCGACCACCGGAAAACATCCTACCTCTCCCAACGACCCCCAACGTTATAAGCCTCCTCTGGGCTAGAGATACGCTCCCGTTGGTATGTTTGCCTCCATGCTTATGAATGGCGATTTTAATGGCTCGTAGAAGGGGGGTGAGAAGAATGAGAGGGTGAGAAGCCCACTGAAGCCCGTTTCACACGGGGCACGTAATTGCACAATCTGATGTACGTACGAACGTGCATTTCAAATTGCATCGTGTAAAGCCGTGAATTGCAAGGACGCATGCGCGAATGCATGAGCGAATGCATGAACGTGAGATGGCAAAATAGCCCCTGCTCTAATTCGAAAATGATTGCACGCCCGATTGAGAAGTTGCAGTTGGAAGTTGTGCAATTTCGTGCCCCGTTTAAAACGGCCTTTAGAGATGAAGAAAAAGAAATTCGCAGCCTCTCCGGGTTGAGGGTACTGTGGAGGAGTGTGGGTGTGGGTCAGGAGCAGGAAAGAGCGAGAGAGGAATGGGGGGTAAGGCTTAGAGGGACCGCGGGTGGTAAAATGGGGTGGAGCGGGAGAGAGGCCCCATTTAACTCCCGGGCCACTTGGAAGGGGGGAGAGCGGGAGGAGGAGTTGTTTGAGGGCAAGGTATGCTGCGAGGTGCCCTTTTTTAGGGTGGAATGAAGTGTGGGGCGGGTTGGGGGGGGGCAAAGGTTTGGGTCTGCGGTGGTCCAAGGGTGGTGTGGGGGCTGTGAAGGAAAAGGATTAGACGGTTATGCGGGAAGAGAGGCCTTCCTCCCCCCCAAGTGGTTTAAGAATGATGAAGTGAGTAAAATAGGGTTTAAAGCTTTACATTCTTAGCCAAATGCCACTATATCGTAGAGCCGGTAGCTTGGGGACTGCATTATCTTTATTCACACGACAAAATAATGACCGCAGTGTCTCCCCAGAATGTGTCAACATTAATTGGATCAGAAATATAATAAGTGGGAGACGGTGGGTTTTTATGATGATGCTAGCTAGCATTAATTATCCTGCGCAAAACCTTTTAGTCTCATGGCTTATTTCTCGGACCGGCACAGGAGTCGGGTTATAATTACAATCGTATTGAACTCAAATGCATCAGTATGTAGTTTAATAACACATCATTTGATTTTCTTTGCTAAGATTTATTTTTTTTCGCAAATTATTGCTGAAATACAGCGATTCGTTTCCCTAAACCATTATCATACTTAACTATATTCTGTGAACGTTCATCGTTTACAGCTCCGTGAGTTTGCATACAATTGTAACAATTCCGAATATTATGGGTAATTCGTTCTCCTGTTCTCGATCATGCATTTATGTCAGTGACATTTAAAATATGTCTGCTGGTGTTGGAAAATATTTCTCTTTTGCGTTCCTTTTCAATTCACCTTAGCAGAACCAATTAAGGCGAGTGGATACCACGCCAGAAAATCCATTTTCAGACCGTTGGCTTTTTTATCGCCATGGTTACACGTTATGAGATAAAGACATTCTGTTTTCACCGTTAGGCGCAGGAAAGATGTCGCTAGAACTTATTCTATTGCGCGTTTACTTGATATCAACCACATCGGAGAAAAAAAATTAGTAACCTTAAAAATGTCTTCTCCCCAAAATATGTCAGCACATGCCAAGTTAAAATAAACGATTGTTCTAAAATGGTAGTATTATTATTTATTTTGACATTGCTCCAGTTTTTCTCACAAAATGTTTTCTCATATTGTTCTATTATGGCTCGGAGATGGAATTTGAAATGTATTTTTAAATTTTTTTTCAGAGACTAATGAAAGTCTGAAATGAGAAAAGAAATGGAGAGAAAAATGTTTAAAAGCTAAAAGGAAAATATGATGGCATCAGGCATTTCATGTCACGTTTTAATTATGCACTTTTCATGGTATATGTGGAAACTCAAAGCAGAAGTAAAATGAGGTATAGTAGGGATTTGCTTGGCGCAACAGCTTCCCATTCCGAGGGGTTGGGTTTGAATCTCACCAGAGAATGCGATTGCAGACATTAGAACATGTAGAAAGGATAGATAAAATATGATAAAACCAGGATATTTTTGTTTACTTCATACATTTTAAAAAGATTTCGAAAACATCTAAATGATTTCCATTTACAACCTTTTATGCCTACATTAACTGGTATTATTCTAGTAATAATAATTACAAATATGTTGCTCATCTTCGTCGTTAACATATTTCCCATGTCCGTTTGCTCTATCGCCTCGGCCAGGTTCGTTGTCTCCTCAATACAACTGATTCCTTCTCATTGGCTCATTTCATCAACTACCTATTAGTAGTTACTAACGATGACAAGAAATCAGTATTGAGAAATGCTAGAATAACGGACTATAAGAGAAACCATATAAAAGTGGTGTCGCCAGAAGAAATGTAGGTGTAAATGCAGCAGCTGGTTCTATACTTCGTTTGCAAATTACTTTCGTAGGTGTAAACATGCATTCCCAGTTACACATTGCATGTAGGAAAGTACCACATCGCAAGGATTTTATAGATTTTAAACGTTGGTACACGTAGGAACCAGGATGTTCTTTCCAATAATGTTTGAGCAAAGGAATCCTTATAGATCTATTTTATCATTGTAAAAACAAAGTACACCAGCTTTAGTAGGGAAAAGCAGGTATAAAAGGTAGTTTTATGAAGCCCTAATAAACAGTTTGAGCTCATAAGCAGTGGACTGACTTACTCATATAATTAATAGAAAAAGATGCCTGTAGCAATTAACGGGAGACGATGGTAAAGTAATACATAGTGTTGAAAGAATCATTTCAATGAGACGTGTTACGTTAATTACCATGCAGGAGTCATTGACCACCCTCGTAGTGATTGGGATACAAAATACTCAACTAAAATCACACTGTAACTCTCTATTAATCACTTAACCTTAGGCAATAAGTTTCCAGTAAAATCCTATTGTGATTGCTAAGTAATTTAAATTTCATTTGTATATAGTACAAAAATATAATTTTAGAGCCAAAAACGTAATCTTCAGGCAACAACATTGCGTATTGGAAATTTAAATGTGTATCAACTGCGAATTTTAATAATCTTATAATATTTGCTATCTAACAGTGGAAATTTCATGCCGATATATTAAGTCCAGGTAAGTTTAAAAAACTAAATAAGAAATCCCTGCACTGAAATCTTTGGTTTTTTAAGGGAGTAAAAGTTAGTACATTTGGTACAGAAACAACTCAATATAATTGTAAATGGTTTTCACTGTTTTCCGACTGGATTTTGGTCACAACCTGTATTCGTTCCATATTTCAACTTCCTGGCTCACCTGAAAGTTCTATCAGTCATGGCTGGCAGGTAGAGGGACGTTAGAGAATCCTATACATTATACAAAAAGATATTGTAGCGAGTGAACGGCTGGACAGCCTGGCAGAGCGTCGGTGAGGGCGCGCGGTCCTTACCCTGGATGGGAGGGGGAGTTTTATGACCCCGAGAGGCGACTGTCCTCTCCTCTTATGCTTTGTAAAATATAGAAAATAAACCAGTACCATGTGGGCTCTGAACGCGACAAGTTGTTTTCTCCTTTACCAACCCTTCTCCCGCCAACCGACGCTACATTGGCGCAGTCGGTAGGATCGTTCTTCGATCCGGAAATTTCGCGTGCGGTTCGGCGGCGGCAGCCATGGCGTGTATAGTGATGCCGGAGAAGTTTGGTGGTGCAGGGGACTGGGAAGACTGGGTCTTCCAATTTGAGACGGTAGCGGAGATAAATAAGTGGCCTGAGGAGCAGAAGACGCTCTATCTGAGACTCTGCCTAGTGGGAAACGCTCTCTCTGCGTTTCGCGAGCTTCCAGAGGAAAGCCGGCAGAGTTACGCTAAGGCGCGGGAGGCATTAGGGCGGCGTTTCAACCCAAAGGAAGCGAGTGAAAAGGAAAAGGCGCGATTCATCCAAAGGACGCGCAATCCCGGAGAAGACATCGCCACCTTTGCCACGGACCTCGGGCGCCTCGCTCGGCGTGCATACCCTTCTTGGCCCGAGGATGCGAGAAAGGCCGTTGTGCGCGACCGTTTCTTGGATGGACTTCATGGGAACATCCGAGTGTGGGTGAAACAGGCGAGACCTGCTTGCCTCGAGGACGCTATCGGCGTTGCCACCGAGATGGAGGCTATCCATTTCGCGGAGTCATACACCAGGGGAGTAAATGCACTGGCGCCGGCGACCCTCACCACGGGACCACGAAGGCGTGGAGATGGCGTGGAGAGCCGAGGGTGCGGTCGCGAGGACAAAGTGGAGGCCGCATTAAGACAGAATTCAGAGACAATGAAAGAGGTCTTGGAATTCTTGCGAGGAATCGCTGTATCGGGTGATGACGACCGCAGCCCCGCTCCTGAGTTGCGGCGCTCAACACCCAGGGTGAGGCGTAGAGACCGGCTGCGTTGTTGGATGTGCGGCGAAGAGGGGCACGTGAGAGCCGAATGTACACGCCCTTTCTCCCCGGGAAACGACGAAAGGCCGAGGAGGTGGTAACCTTCTCGGCCGGTGACGGAAAAGGTACCCGAGATGCTGCTTCACTGCTCGAGGGCGTCGGAGGAGGCGCTGCAAAGGAAATTTGGACGATTTTGTCCGATTCAGTGCCCCTGGTGCGAGGATCAGTTTCGGGGATCCCCGCTGAAATGCTCATTGACACGGGAGCGGCGGTGTCCTTGATCTCGGAAGAGATATGGAACCGTACCGACAATTCGGGGAAAATGAAGAAAGACGAGTTGGCACTAGTGACTGCGAATGGGGAGCCATTACGGATTCTCGGGAGGGGAGAAGTGGTACTTCGCATCGGAGGGGAAGAGTTTTCGCATGATGTACTCATCGCCCCTCGTCTACCGAAGGGATGTATCCTGGGTGCCGATTTCCTGCGAGCACATCAGTGTGACGTGGCTTTTTCCCGGAATTGCGTTCTCATCCGCGGAAAAGCTGTGCCTTTTCTCTCAGGTGAGGAAAAATGCGAGTTGTGTTGCGCCGTGACTTTGAAAGAGAACGTCGTTATTCCTCCTTGCCACGAAGTGTTAGTGGAGTGTTTGATGAGCTCGCATCCGGGGTTCAAGGGAATATTAGGGATAATAGAGCCAAATCCGAAACTTTTAGAACGTTATGGCGTGTTCGGTGCACGAATTTTACATAAAGTGAAGGGTTCCACGGTGCATATGCTCTTCCTGAATCCATCAGCAGAGACAGTGACTCTATATAAAGACACGAAAGTGGGCGGGTTATGGGAGTGTGATGGAGAAAAAGCGGAAGTGAGTAACGAGCCCGTTTTTAGTTTGGAGAACGCGTACCTTCCCCCTGCATCTTCTCTCTTTGATTTAGACTGTGCCGAAATAAGTGAAGGGGAAAAGGAGGAACTTAAAGTAGTGCTGGATGAGTTTTCGGATGTGTGCTCCAGAGGACCCTACGACTTAGGACGTACAAACATCCTGAAACATAAAATAGAGACCAGGGATGTGTCTCCGATTCGACAACGTCCTAGGAGATTACCTATTCACAAACGGGAAGAAGTGCGACGAACCGTAGAGGAGATGATGAGGGACGATATAATCGAGGAATCGTCATCTCCTTGGAGTTCACCGATCGTCCTTGTGAAGAAGAAAGACGGATCGACGCGATTTTGTATTGATTATAGGCGTCTTAATATCGTGACGCGTAAAGACGCTTATCCAATTCCCCGCATGGACGACATTCTCGATTCGCTATCTGGCGCCACAGCTTTCTCCACAATAGATATGGCGTCAGGATACTGGCAGTGCGAGGTCGCGGAAAGCGATCGGGAAAAGACAGCCTTTACCACCGGTGACGGTCTCTACCAATTTAAAGTGCTGCCTTTCGGATTGTGCAACGGACCCAGTACTTTCCAAAGACTAATGGACCTAGTGCTTGCGGGTGCCCAGTGGAAGTCCTGTTTGGTGTACTTGGATGACGTAATTATTTTCGGAAGGGATTTTAGAGAGCACATAGGAAGGCTAACAGACGTGTTGGTACGTCTGAGGAAGGCGGGACTTAAAGTTAAGCCTGAGAAGTGCCAAATAATGAAACCCACGGTGAAATTTTTAGGCCATGTAGTGTCCAAGAATGGTTTCACGACGGACCCTGGAAAAATTTCCGCGATAACACAATGGCGGTCCCCAGCATCTCTTGAGGAGCTTAGGGCGTTTCTTGGAACGGTGTCATATTATAGGCGGTTCATAAGAAATTTTTCTCAGTTAGCCTGCCCCCTTCATAAGTTGACCGAGAAGCATACTCTATTTAAATGGAGTACGGAATGCGAAGACGCCTTCCAGACGCTAAAACGGAAGTTAACGTGTGCGCCGATTTTGGCCTTCCCGCGGATGGACTCCGAATTTACGCTCGACTGTGACGCTAGCGGAATGGGTATCGGGGCCGTGCTTAGCCAGAGGCAGGAAGACGAGGAAAGGGTGGTGGCCTATTACAGCAGGACGCTCTCACGCGCCGAAAAACAATATTGCGTGACACGGCGTGAACTTTTGGCGGTAGTCAATTCTACACGCCACTTTCGACAATATTTGTTGGGAAAACGTTTTGTGGTGCGTACCGACCATAATTCCTTACAGTGGTTGAGATCCTTTCGTGAGCCGGAAGGACAAGTTGCTCGCTGGCTCGAGCAATTGTCGGAGTACGACTTTTTGGTGGTGCATCGGCCGGGAATCAAGCACGGGAATGCCGACGGTTTATCCCGGTCTGTGTGTAAACAATGTGCCTGGGGGGAGGGGGAACCGATTTCGGCGGAAATCGACGCCGTCCTAGGGGCTCCCAGTGAAAGCGTAAGGGAAAGGCAGAGGAAGGACCCCGTGCTGAGAAGGGTAGTAGATGCACTTGAGGCCGGAATTCGGCCACCCGAAGGGGAGAGAAGGGGTGACTGCTTGGGGGCGAAGGCTTTGTGGGCACAATGGGACAGATTGGTGTGTAGGGATGGGGTTCTCTTTCGAAGGTGGGAGGGAGAAGGGAACGACGCCGACCGCCTACAGTTAATTGTGCCGGCTGAGGCAAAAGAAGAAATTCTTCTGTCTTTACACGATTCACCCGTCGGAGGCCATTTAGGGTATGAGAAGACTCTGAGCAAAGTGAGAGAGCGGTACTATTGGCCCGGATACACGAAGGACGTGGAAGTGTGGTGCCGCACGTGTGAAGGTTGTTCGCGTCGGAAATCCCCGCCCCATCCGCCAAGAGCTCCATTGGGTCATTGCCCGACCGGAGGACCGATGGAAAGAATTTCCATCGACATATTGGGCCCTCTCCCTCAGACCAAGACAAACAATAAATATATATTGGTGGTCGCCGATGAGTTCACCAAGTGGACCGAGGCGTATGCCATGTGTAACCAAGAGGCGGAAACAGTGGCGCATCAAGTGAAGGGCTTCGTGTGTAGGTGGGGAGCGCCTCGGGAAATCCATACGGACCAAGGCCGCCAATTTGAATCCCGCCTCTTCCAGGAGATGTGCAAATTGATGGGGGTGGTAAAAACAAGGACATCACCCTACCACCCCCAGTCCGATGGCCAGGTCGAGCGGTTTAATAGAACTCTATTAGCAATGTTGAGCCAATGGACGGAAAATGAAGACGAATGGGATGAACATTTGGATTCTGTCATGCTGGCCTATCGTTCGGCCAAACACAGCAGTACAGGATTCACACCCTATTTCCTCATGTTTGGGAGGGAAGTGCGCCTCCCGATTGAGTTGGAGTGGGGGGTCCCTGATGTGCAGATAGGGGTAGGGCAGCGAAGAGAAGGCGACTACGTGAGACGCTTAAGAGAGGGTCTCGAGAAGGCTCATGATCTCACTCGGCAGAGGCTGGGGTCGGCTCACCTCCGACAGAAAGAGCAGTATGATCGCCGGTGTCATGGCACCCCCTTTGAGGAAGGGGAGAGAGTGTGGCTCCACGTACCCGCCACAAAAAGGGGCAAATGCAGGAAGTTTCATCGCCCCTGGGTTGGCCCCTTCGAAATCATAAAGAGACTGTCCGACGTCACGTACAGGGTGAGAAACAAAGACAATCCTCGACGTCGCCTTGTCGTACATTTTAACCGCCTTAAGAAGTGGGAGGCGAGACCGGGAGACAGCGAGGACAAGGAAGATCAGACCAAGGAAGGGGACAGTGGAACAATGGCGGGGCCGGGAGAAACCCAAGTACAAGAGGAAAAACCAGCAAACGCTATTGAGAGTGGTTGGAGAATAATCTCCATTCCTCCGCCGCTGGAGTCCCAAACGCCGGCGGCGGACGGCCAGAATTGCAGAAGAGAGGGCACTTGGGATCTGACCACGGCGCGGTATCCCAAAAGGATTACCAGGGAACCAGATAGACTCCAAGTCGGGCTCTAAAGGGTGGGGAAGAACCCAGGGGTCTCTTTTTCTTGCTTTCTCTTCTTTTATTTCAGAAGTTTGAAAAGGAGGACCAAGGCACAGCAGATACCAACTGAGCCGGTGCATCCTTGATCGCGGGGGCGCGATGCTTCCAAAGGGGGAGGCAGTGTAGCGAGTGAACGGCTGGACAGCCTGGCAGAGCGTCGGTGAGGGCGCGCGGTCCTTACCCTGGATGGGAGGGGGAGTTTTATGACCCCGAGAGGCGACTGTCCTCTCCTCTTATGCTTTGTAAAATATAGAAAATAAACCAGTACCATGTGGGCTCTGAACGCGACAAGTTGTTTTCTCCTTTACCAACCCTTCTCCCGCCAACCGACGCTACAATATCTATTTAGATTAAGTGTGATAATTCATTCATGAAATCTTTAGTACAGAGACTCATAAGGTAAATGATGGGCATATACCGTATCATAACTTTGACTATGAGTATAGTCGTTATAAGCACGATTTATCAAAAATGCACAAATTTTGTGAAAATCGATTAATTTTATTAGATTGTTCGCGATTTCCTCTCGAAAACCGATTTTTTAAATATAAAAGTTCGGCTATCCATTAAAATTTCTTTCTCAAAGTACTCTCCGAATTTCGTGCAACTATTAATTCTAATTATATTCTTTCATTAAATGCATTATACATTGCTCTCCTTATATACCCGTCCACTCACTAATACTCCTCGCATGCTCGTGCAAAATGTATTCACTCTCGCATGCCCAAAAATTCCTAAAAGTTAGCCATTCAAGTGAGGAAGCATTGCTACGTTACGATGCGTGTCTCCTTGCTGTAAATTATTATTGTTTTTCTGCCGTTGAATGCCATGCAGCGAAATCCTTGTTGGCATGTGTTCTCTTAGAACTGAAGTAAAATAGGGTTACAGCATCGAAGAGCAATCCACTGAACCAATGCAGCCTCTTCTTCGTCACGAGCTAACTTGCTTGTCTCTTCAACGGAGGATCATATTCCGTGTGACCCTCCATCACCTTGCCCTAGCGCACGAAACTCTTCATCTAGGACAGGTTAAAGGCGTCTACTTTAATTGGCGACGAGCAACACTACCGAAGTTTCCTCCTCCTCATTCCGAAGTTCTCGGCTCTAATCCATTTATTTATGACACTCGTTAACTACTACGGAGGCGCATTGTCATGACATTCATTAGAGTTTATGGAAATGTGGACCTCAATATATGCCAAGGAGGAGATATTAGTCATAATTACCAAGCGTGGATTCAGTGTGGTTTGGGCGCAGCAATATCACTGATGTATGCTCTTTCGGTGATATCACATGGGATGAATTAGTTTTGGTCGTGTAGTTTCCTTATCGAGCTCGAGAACGCTTAAATAGTGCGAATGCGCTCATAAGGTGTTATAAATGGCTTTGCCATTTTGAATTTTCGCCGTGAAGAAGGTCAAATGAGTGCTTGATATGGAAAATACGGCTCATTCAAAGGATGTTAAATATGTAGATGATGTTAATTAAAGGTTTTGTGAGACTTATTGGTGCATGAAATCTTGTTCATGTTGCTTATTTCAGGTTATTTTGGGGTCATACTTTCATCAGTGTCTTGAATGTTCATGTATTTGAAATTTGGGGCTGAAAATGCTTATATTATGTATTAATATGCTAAAACGGAAAGCCCTGTTCATCATTCACGTTCCCAGTGCGGTCATTTACAATTTAATTTTCAACAAATCTTTTGGCATTGTCTTCCTGAATAAACTCAATGCTTAATTTAATCATTCCTAATACTTAGTGCTAATTACTTTATCGGAATTTTCTTGAATTTTTTTTTTTAATGTGGGGATGCATAAAAATGTTACCTAAACTACAATTTCAGGAATAGAAACTGCGCATCAAGTGAAACGTTTTTATGTTTGAGCATTGTTACAAGCTATCTTAAACATTATGATCTTAGGCATAATCATTTGAACAGAAGAGGCGGCATTTCTGGGTAGCACTGAAGGTTATATATAAATGAATTATCATATTAAAATAAGTCAACATAAATGTTTCTAGGATTTTTGAAACTCTACCTTAACACTATAACTGCGAGATTGGAACTGGCTCGCATGTGTGATGAATTCCAAAATATGTTGGCTTCTTTCTATCACAAAGAATGACGACTATTTCACGGTTGCATTCGTGTCCGGTGTGCCCATATAAATACAATACTGTGACATCTCCTTCTAGTTAGTAACGTGCGCGTATTTTTTCCAACAACCGTACACAGGAAGGTGAGCCGGTAAGCATCTGAAGAATAAATAGCAGAATCCAACTCTTGTTTTGGGAAAAAATGACCATTCGTATGAGGTAAAAGCAAGCAATTCCTAATAAAAGTGGACAGATACTCCTTTACAAACAAAACAATTATGGAATGGAAATATCTACCTGAAGATATCTTTAAACTCATTCCCGATAAGAGAGTTCGTTTCAAAGGGAGGTCTGGACGCATATCATCGATGCAAAATCGATCATATTTGTTAAGTGTTTTTCATTCTCAAAATTCGGTTAAGTTCTTTTGAAAACGAAGTACACAAAGCTCTCCGAAAGCAAATGGTAAATGGCCGAAAGCTATTGGTAGATGAGGAGTGGACAGTTTTGTGATCTTCTGGTTGCCCGTCATGAAAAACGGTCTAGGCAGCTGAATGGGTAGGAAAGGTCTTCACTTACTTTTCACTTCTCAGCATGCAATGCGCATTCTGAAGCCCGTACTACACGGTACTTTATCCAGCACATGTTCAAGGGTACTCTCTGGTATGATAACTTTCCAGTATCGTGTGAAAATGAACCTGCAAGTTGGCTTACAGGCATGATCGCTAACATACTCGCTGAACTACTTGGTTTCATAAGTGATGCGGTAATAATTTACTAAAGATGCAGTGCAATCTTCACTTTCTGAGGTCAGCACCGTCTATACCTCCTTTCGGTTATTTGTTATTTTTGGCCATGAAATCACCAATAAATAACAATGTTTTGACTGTCATTGACTGCCATAGATTGGCTAATTCAAAATCGTGACAGACATGTGGTGCGATATGATTGAAAGTACGCCCACCTCGCCAGTATAATCTCAATGATCGAGTGAAACGTTTTAGGACGTCTCAAATCATGATGAATGTCGTTCTCCCGTGTACTACGAGTTCTCCTGAGTCAATCCCAAGTACTGGCTTGCAGACCAGGCCTCGTGTGACACGGGTTTCACTCTATGACAAACAAACTATCAGAGTTGGATATTTTTTAACTTGCTCTCCGCACCTTCTCCCCAGCCCCATCTTACAAACCCTTAAACTAGGCTTACTCCCTCCTTGACTTACCTTTCTGTGTTTTCTTTGCCACCAGCTTTTGCAAACCTTTTACACTTAGGTAGGTACATGTAAATGTATATTGAATCAATATTTTGCAACTGAAACTTATTTTTATAGTACGAGAATGCAATCCTCAGTAAATTGTAATACTGTGAGTTAGATGAGTGAAAATGACCATTGATCTCACGAAACCATGGTCAGCAAATTAAAGTTGGTTGTGGAGTGTTACTACTTTGTTGGTTTCATATAAGGTGGGATGGCAAGAATCAGTTTCTTGAAAATTATTATTGCAACAAGCGGATCAGTCCCTGAATTTCATGCAGAATCACCTCAAACGTTTTACTCGTCCTGTACATCTGAGGGTTTACAGGGTTAAAATTACTCGACATAAACGGAATTAAGAAAGCATTCGCCTTGGTGCGCTGTCAGCGGATGACATATTTAATATTTTCACCCATTGAATTTTATTACGGCTATGTTGGATATGCAGGCAAGTTGCTGTCACAAGTAAAACGTATCGTAAATACCTCATTAGAAGCAACTAGTTCAGCCCTGCCGGCTGAGTTTGGTAAAATAATTAAGAGTAAATGAATATAATTCTGTTTGTCATTATTCGTAGTGAAAATAGGTGAGTATACATTTTAGTTAAAACAATAATACCGCTTTTGCCATTAACTATCATCAGCAGTCGTCAAACCGAAGCTTGGTTTGCTATAGGTTTCCACGCTATTCTCTTTTAAGCTGAAGGTTTTTTCACATAATTCCTCATGTAGGCATCCTTCAGATTATGTTTCACGTATTACATTGTCTTCTTCGATAGATCTTCCTCTTCCAGGTTTCAGTATCTTTTTTCCCCCGCTCTTCGCATGATTTCTTCATCAATAATTATCTGCGTCAATTGGATCTTCGCCGTTCTTTTTAGCTCACCATTTTAATTATTGCCAATCCCCTTTTCTCATTTACGGCTATCACTCAAGCTTATTTAAATCAACTTGAGTTATTTGAGCGAGAATTTTCCCGTCATAATAAAGACCTTGTTTGAATTTTGTTTTTAAATTTAAGAAGTAATCTTGGTGATAAATAAGGTTAAGCTAAGTCTTCGTGTTTTGTGACTGAATTTCTCAGCTCTTATCTATTTATATACTGGAGGATTTCATGACTTAATTGTTTCCCATCTTGTACTGAAAATGCGTTCACCACCAAAGTTTATTGCGAATTAATGAGAATTATTACTCTAAGTTGAAATAAGTATTGAAGTTTATAAAGACTTTTGGAGAGAGTTTTCAGAAACACTCCTGTAGAGGAAGGAAAAATCACATCACCCTTTTGCCACAATTTTCTTATCTATTCCGCCCAATCCCAGTATTTGTTTATTCTTTCACCATATGGATTTGTGATAGATTTTCGAGATTTCTACCTCGTGTGTCCATTGTGTAGACAACAGATTCGCCCAACATGCTGTGTGCTTCTTCAGGTCCGAAGTGTGTGTTATGCAGATTTTGACCGTCTATTTATACACTGCCTTGTCATCTTTGACACGTTCTGATTGGTCTTTATATCGATCTTTGTCATTGGCTTATTTTCGGAAGAAGCGCTTCCAAGTGTTTGAGAGCGTGTAACTTTCTGGAAGTTACACGCCTTCGTGAGCGAGACACACGCGGTAGAAGTCACGCAAACCTATCACAAGTTGATCACCGCGAAAGCCTGAACAAGGAACACCATATTGATATTGAATATGATGTGTATTTGGTACTGTTGCATCATTTATGAGCATTGGGTGGCAATCTAATAGGAAATAACAATATAAGCCAACTATATTAAACGTCAATAGACGATCCTAATCCCTTTGTCATGACTAACCGGGATATGTGAATTTTTCCAGCCTTTGGCTGAGAACTGTGGAATAAAATAAAAATGTAACTTGAGAAAAATCTCAGTCAAACGTACTAAAGTGTTTGGTGCGACGAAACTGTTAAATTGTTGCGTTCCCGGAAATCCGCGGCTCGTACTCCCGAGTGCCAACTCCGTAAGAATTAGCTCATCATTGCGGTGAGGTATGATGCGTGGGGCGTAGTCAATCGCACATCGGCACGTGTCCCCGCATCCCGAGGCGTTCGAGATGACACCCTCTTTAGCGCGGGGGTAGTGGATGTGTCCAAGGGTTCGTGAACCCGACACCACCCAAGCCCGGCCACCACTCAATCCTTTTCGGCGAGCGGGTCGTGGGGGCAGGTCGGAAAAAGGGGAGGCGACGGCGCTCCCGGGGGCGTCTGGGGACGGGAAAGGGGGGGGGACGAAGGGGGGTGCAGGAGGGGGAGAAGCGAAAGGGTTGCTCCGAAGGGCCTATAGGGGCGAGAGGGAGAGAGGAGGAGGATGGATGGAGGGCGGAAGGGCTCGGCGAGGTCGGAGTCCTTTCTCTCCTCCTTCCTCTGAGGGCCAAAGGGTCGGAGAGTGGGTGTGGGGGGGGGGTGGAGATCTGGCAGTGTGATTCATCTGAGGGTGTAGGGCAGGGGTCGAGTCGTATGTGCGTGGGGTGGCGGATTGGGGGGACGGGGGGCAGGGCGGGGGTCGAGGTTGGCCGCACCACCTTTTCCGTCCGCCCCCGCAGTTTCCCCCGCGCCGCCCCCGCCGCTCTCCACCCCCGACCCCACACCGCCTCCAAGCCACACATCCTCCAGTAAGCAGTGTACCCATAGGCCTGACGTATATACGACCGCCGACACATCTCATTTACTTCGAAGCATAATTCCTGCACTTGGGGAAGTGGTCATAAATCCCATTCCCCCATCCGTTTTCGCCTCTTTTCACACTTCTTTTTTTCCACCTCCCCCCCTGCCTCCCTCTCCACCCCTTCCATTCCAGACCCCCACCCACCCTGGTCACCCCACCTACCCCTCTTCCCTCAATTCCTGCCCCCCCCCCCCCCCCCCCCCCCCCGAACCCCCTCGCGTCCTGCCAGAGCGTGGCCGGCAGGAAAAGCGCGCTAAAGGGCTGTAGTACGTCTGCTGTGGGGTAGCTTCGAATGTCACCGAGGAGGGAAATCAGCTTCGTCACTTCTTCATCAGTGTTTATGGTGGTTTGAGCGAGATAGTTCCCTAGTCATAATTAAAAACATATTCAAATTTATTTTTTTATTTAAACGTCTGTTAGAAGTATGAAATAAATATTGTAATATTAACCCTGCTGTTTCCCTTTTAACTACCACACACATGTGTTCCTTCGGGTCATAATGACCCAGTATGCTGAGATGTTGAAATTGGAGACAATAATATGTGATATATTTTTTTACGAATTTATCACACATCATATAGTTTGTAAGTACAGTAAAATCTTTGATAATCAATTTTTTTGTGAAAACTTATATATACTTATAAAAATCCAGGAATGTTAATGTGCCAATTTTTAGATAGAGCACAAAATACTAATAAAATATTGCATTTGATATTCATGACAATAAAATGTTGAATATTAAATACGGAAAATACATTACTCTTGACATTCTGGACAAGAATTGGTTGAATACAAAACACTAATAATGCATTACAACTAACGGTCATGACAATAATATGTTCAATACAAAATATTGAAAATGCATTACTGATGACTTTCATGAAAATAAAATGCTGAATTCAAAATATGGATAATGCATTACTTTTGGCATTCTGTACAATGATCTGTTCAATAAAAAATATGATTATGCACAACAATTAACACTCAGGACAATAATATTTCGAATATGAAATGTGGGTTTGCATTCATTTAGACATTCTGGTAAATATGTAATATGGTGAATACAAAATACTAATTTAGCATCAGAACTAACACTCTGGACAGTAACATGTTGAATGCACATTATTGCTAATGCATTACTTCTGACATTCTGGATAATAATATGTTACGTGAACCTTGCAAGCATGCTTACCACTCGTAGGTGTTTTTTTGTCACATTTGGAGGGACAAGATTTGCATCTAGCCCTCTTGTTAGCTTTTTTAGAACCACAACGACCTTGTGCAGGATCTGCAGCTTGTATCTTTTTAATAATAGCCCTTGCTGATTCATATCGCGGCAGCCGCTTTCTGGATTCAATGTAAGGTGTAAGAAGAAGTTTTCCCAGATCCTCGAGAAATATTCTTCTCCTGTGGAGAAGATTTTTCTTCCAGCTAGGATTGATTTCTATCCACAACACAACAGCATTGTATGCTGTTGTATCAACAACGTTGGTTGCATAATACTGTGACTGACCAACGATTCGTTTTCCTCCTGCATGTATACGTCGCAATAAGCTTCAGTGTGTCAACTGCCGAGTAGTCGAGTCGAGTATAATTTTTGGTTTATCTTCTCTGTTGCTTACTTCCTTGCTGTTATGCATTGTTCTCATTAGAACAACATTTCTGTTCTTCTTTGGGATATAGTATACAACTGCAGTGTCTTTTGTAATATCGAATTTTGAGCTGGGAACGGCTTCTTTTCTTGAATGACAAAGTAGTTCAGTTTTATTCTTTCTTCATTGTCCCTATCAGTGTAATATTACGTTTGAGAAGAGTTTGACCAAACATGTACGATGTAAAAAAATGGTAACTAGTAACGTTCCGGCTCCTTAGCTCGTGTGTCAGTTCCATAACAACACGCATGTCCTGATTTTTTTCGCATGCTCCACCTGGTGGTTTTCCTGTGTAGACCTGTGCCTTCAAACAGTAGGAACTGTCAGTATCGCACAGAGTCCATATTTTGCTCCCGTATTTTGTCAGTTTGCAAGGGATGCATTGATTGAATGGACTAAACCCTCTGAAACGAACAAGCTGCTCATCAACAGTAACATTAGTTCCAGGATTTTACAACTTTGGATGTATTTCCTCCCACTGCTCCCAGAAATCTCTTATGGGCACTAACTTGCCATATGCTCTTCTCGCTCGTCGATCGGACTTGCCGTCAAATCATAACACACAACAGATACTATGTAAAGTGTTTAGTGGAATTGTAGCAGAAAAAATGGGCCTGCCTGTTTCTGGGTTCCACAAGCTCTTAGTTGATTCCCCGTGTGATCTATAAACACCAGCCAGCAATAGAATACCGATGTATGCATCGAGTGTAATTGTATCCAAATCTCCCCAGTTGTCACCATATACTCTTCGACCTTCAATGTTTGACATTTTCAACACAATTTTCTTCAAGTTAGTGTTCAAAATTATTGCAAAAGAAGATCTTACATCACCCACCCTCCATGGAGCATATCTCGTCGGACCAGGTGTCGTTTTCATTATGTTCGCACATAATGTTCTTCCATGCTGCGGAAAGGGTTCAGCACTCCCAAGTGATTGTTTTTTGTGTTTTCACTGAATATTGTACCTTTCAATACACTGTCGGAAGTTTTACTATCTGACTCCGAGGTAGGCTGAATGCTATCATCACTCGTATGGTTTTCGTCTTCTGAAACTTACTCCTCACTGTCAGAGTCGTTTAGTAAAACCACCAGTTCATCTTCAGGAATAAATAAAGTTTCCATGGCGACCACAATCACAATATTCACTGCACCTGAATTGGTATCTTCAGAGTGGAACGCAACGTCACCGAGAGTCAACGAAACGTAACTGAGGCCAGTCGGTATAAGTTCCCGTATTTATATCCTCTGTACATCGACACGCATGGATACTCAAAGACACTTTTCCACAAAACAGTTACGAGGACAGACGTCGTCTGGCCGTCCCTCCATTGACTCCGTCCCACCCTCTTGCTATTCTCACCACGGGTGGTCCCTCCACCCAGAGCCTGGCTTCAAATGAGTTGAGCGACCAGCACTATGCATCTTCTGTCGTACCTGTTGCCTCAAAACAATAGACGACTGGCAGAAAACGCATTCCCCTAAAGTAATTTCTAAATAAAAATGAAAAAATGGTTAACCAAATCATCGGGTCATATTGACCCAAGGAGCATGAGTGTAACTTTTTTGTTTTGAGAAATAAAGAATGAACATAAAACCGATTTTCATACTTCAGGAAATGTGAAATACCAACAACAACAAAGTCACGAGTCATAGAGTTTAGTGATAAAAAAAGTTATGTCGAGTTAAATTTCGTTTGGGGTCATAATGACCCAAAGAGAACAGCAGGGTTAAATGCGCAATGTTATAGTTATATATTACCAAAATTCTCAGCAATTAAATAAATAAATCTACATAAGCCTCTAACATGACTCATTTTTTCCCGCCGTACGTCTGAAAACCCTTCAAAAAAAGCAGGTATTTTTTTGCGATTCAGTAAAAATGACTGTGGTGAGTAATAGATTTTTTTAAAAATAGTTGAGAAAACATGCAATCTACACACCGTTAGTTTTTTACGAAATATAGGTGCTAGAAGTTCCTAATTTGTTTAATATTCTCCCTCTGGAGCACACGGCCGTAATCTATTCCATGGAAAACACCTTTTATATTTAGGCAAATTGCTCGACAAGTAGTTTGGCAAGGGGTTAATATTTTTTTATTATCGAAGTATGAGAGTTTTTTCTTTAAAATGAGCGATTCAGTTTTTGCCATTTCGGTGCTATTCTAACACGTAGCCTAGTGGCATATGAGATATATCTCGTAGTATTTCAATTATGTGTACAGATTTTCGTCCAAACAAGAAATAATACGTTTCATATTTTTATAATGGTTGCTAGCAAATATCAAGGGGTAACAGAGTCAAGGATTCTAAAAAAAAGTTTAAATATAACTTTGGCCTCAATTTCGAATATCGTGCCGAAAACTCAAGTCGTATCAGGTCCTTAGTATGGCAAACATGCGTAATGTTATTCATAAATAATTTCCTATACCGAATGAACAATAAAATTTAATGAAATGTGGTTCTAGAATGTAATCTACTTACTGAAAAATTGTTAAAGGTGCACTTAATATCTCACGATTACACCTCCAGCCTCCTTCACACCTACTTTAACTGTTAGATGACGAAGCATTTTCGTTAACTTCATCTTAACAGAGATTGCGGATATTTTGTTTAACATCAGACTCAGCAGGCGTAAGTGTCATTGAAGGGAGAATGTTGGTAATAATATGTTTTCATACCACGAAAACGTTTTACTAGACATTATAGAGATGAGAATCGGTGTTTCTTCCTGATAGTGCCTGTAATGGGATTAGGATCCAACCATAAATGAAACTAGTTGCATGGCGTGTATCGTAGGTGAATTTAATTCGTAGAATTTGATCAATTTGGTTGCTAAAATGATAGTGTAATCAAAGGTGTTAGGTTGTGCGTTTTGGAATTGAGGCATTTTTCACAGCTACGAAACTTCATATTTCCATCCGATCATATTTTTATTCAGTCGACCCTAGCTTAAAAAAGCGACAGATTTTCAGTCAGGATATTACTTATTTTATTACTTTATAAAATTGTATTTATTTATTTTAATACGAATAAAGAGATTTATTTAATCGAATTTGAAACTAGAATTTAATGAAAACAATGTTTTTTATGTGTAAATAATTCATCGGTTGAAGTTGTTGAATAGTTGCAAGAGTTAGATACTAACATCCCTTATTCTCACGGACCATGAAGAACTACAGCCAAAATTGAGCGTTAAACTAATCCAACAAAACACATCTCACTTTCCATACCTTCCATTTCCCCAAATGTTTTCCATATTACCTCCATTCACCATAAATTTTTGAATTAACTGAATCAATCGAGCCACATTCTGATGCTAAGTAATTTGATGATGGTAATGACCGACGAAATGATGCTTCGTTTCAAGGACCAATTTTCGACACAGGAAAGCATGTGTATCTATAATCAATACAGGAATACAGGTAGAGAGTCGTCAGGGATTCGGAGCTTGATCAAAAGATTAAGAGTATTAAGAAAACTCGGAATGCATAATTGTTGTGTTCCCTGCCCCGATCGAGCCCCGATCTCCATCAGTAGGTTAGACAAACGCGACGAAAAACATAAACAAAATGTCAATCAGAATAAGAATCATTAATGCTCGTGCATAATTTTCAACTACAGTTAAAAAGGACACACTTATCCACCATGACACGCCTCTCTTACGGAGCTCTCTATCTCCGAACTCCTTTTATAGATCATCTACAACCTATCAGCAGTATGGCATGAAGTGATTTTAGCCATGTGTAAAGGCTATTTTTTATGAGGAGATGCTTGAATGCAGCAAACCAAAAACAACATGTAAAACACTTTCTTTTAACACTAGAACGCCCAAAGGGGTCATTTTGGCCCAAACGTGTTTTTAAATTTATATTTTGAGCTCATTTTTTAAGAGAGAAAAATTTCCACTCGTGACTTTTAATATTTTTAATAGTTGTTTGCTTACAAAAATTTTTACCTTCCTAAAATAATCCATTCAGCAGTTAAATTATATTTTACCTTGAACGCCCAAATGGGGTCATTTTGACCCAAGGGTTCATTTGCGCGTTTTATCTTTACCGAAGGCTCTTTTTAATCAGCATTCATGTTATTATTCTGCTACTATTATTAGCATTTGTTTACTGCTATCTCGTCTTACCTTCTCCATTCGGTTTTCATCAAAGTGTATGTCACATTTCTAAAAAGTTTTGTTTTCTTGCCCCTTCATATCCTCGTCCTCTCACTTTTCGTCTTGCTTACGTGTGGAATATTTAGTAATCACTGTGTTGATACCATCATACATTGTCACATTTACGGTTTGAGGAGAATGAAATACTGTTCCCAACTTTCGCATAGACTTTGTTGTCCTCAACTCTGATCATCCTTCTTCGGATGGCGCAGTCTTTCTCTCATTTCCTGAAAGGGAAGTTCGTGGCTTCGTTGTTCATCGTGGGTGGCTTCTTGGTTCCGAGTTTTGAATTTGCGATGTGATCCTTATTTTGAGTTGGTCAAAATGTCTCAAAGACAAAAATTACCTTCTGCTAACATTCTTGCGGAGCTTAATAAGATTCAAGAGGATTAGTCAGATGGTGGAGCTTGTTTATTTGTCAATTTCGACGACGAGCTGATACTTGATACTTCTGAAGAATCGACAGAATCCTCAGAATGTGACCATGAAATTTATAATTTTGGCAGGACAAATCATTCATCAGAAAACAGGCCCACATAGCGTATGAAGGGGAAGAAGACGACGCGGCCACCGAGCCCGTCGTGTACTTGCATGTAATTTCCCTGTAGATCACCACGCTGTCGATCGTAATTCAATGGCAGAGGAAGAATCATCTGCTGATGATGCCAACGTACACTCAAGTTAGAACCACACTTCTCCAGATGGGAGTACATGGAAGGAAGTGGCTTTGGATTCTACGCCTCGAGGACGACTTTCCTCGCAGAATATTCTGAGGGAAAGTCTCACAGTCCATGCTAAACGATATATGGGAACAGCGTAGCAAGTTCTTGGCGTTTATTCATAAATAAATTCATAGTGAATAATGTAAAAAAGTGTACTGAGACAGAGGCCCACCGATTCCTTGAAAACAATGAGTGGTCCGTCAGCATTGACGAATTAGAATCATTCATTGCAATGTAAAAACAAGGAGCTTCACTCTTTATGTTCACATTCTTGGGGATTGTCTTTCTGTTAGGACAAGATGCCTAGGAACCACTTTTGTGAAATCATGAATTTTTTTAAAGTTTCTTGAAAAATCAACTAGATCTATTCGCTTGCAAACTGATAAATTTACATTGATTTCCTCCGACTGGAATAATTTTATGGAAAATTGCAAACTTTATTACAAAACGGGGGCGAATATAACAATTGACGAACAACTTTTTCCTACCAAAGCTAGGTGCCAATTCTCTCAGTTTATGGCTTTGATAAATACGGTTAGAAATACTGGATCGTTGTAGATGTTGATTTGAAGATTGTGCTCACTGGGTTACCTTACTTAGAAAAAGTTGATAACCGTCCCAATTCAACAAACTTCGGATTATGTAGTGATGTGTTTTATGCAGCCTTTTCGTTACAAAGGCAGAAATGTAACCACGGAAAACTTCTTTATATCCCTGATTTTGTCTAATATGCTGAAGGAAAAATGCACCAGTTTAGTTGGGACAGTAAATCGTTCCAAACGAGATGTACCGATCTCTCTCAGTAAAAGCTGTATTCTGTAAGCTGTATTATGGGGAAGAACTGCATTCCACTAGTGTACTGTAATGTGAATATATTATATTGACGATATACCGAGAGAAAATGGGAAAAAAGTGTTATTGTAACTAATTCTAAGAAAATAATTCCAGAAACTGTGTCGTATTATAATGCAACGAATTCTAGTGTGGATTTTGTTTACAAAATGGAAAGACAGTTCTCAGTTTAAACATCATCAAGGAGGTGGCCTGTTCATTGTTTTTATAATAATTTAGGTACTGCAGCAATAAATGCCGTAGTAATGCATAGAGCCGTAACTGGGAGGAAAATTTCACAAATGAATTTCATCCAACAGCTTGCGGAGGAACTCCGTTCTAATTACGCGAATAGGCGAAGGAGTAGAGGTGGGTCGGTCGCGAACGAACGAATCTAATCGAACGACTCTTTGAGGTGAATTGACGCACTGAATCGTTCATGGTAATGAACCGTCGTTCCTACGACTCGTAACAGAGCCCTCTACATGGCCACCATGGCAACTATCACTACTCAGCGGCGTAGATGAGAATGGGCGCACCACTCGGCAAAGATGGGAATCAACAGACGCCACGAACGAACGAGGGACCGAACGAGTCCTCCCATCCTTCAACTTTGAAGTTTGAGAGAGGGGGGACCTGTGTACTCATATAGCGCGAGGAGTGGGAGGAATCGCTACCTATGAGTCCGTGAACGTGTGATTCAATGACTCGGCAAAGAATCATGATATCTCTGACTCTAATTGAATCAAGAGTTGTCGAAGACTCATGAATCAGTGAGGAATCATATGGAGTCGAAGAATCATATGAGTCGAGGAATCATATATGAGTCGAAGAATCATATGAGTCGAGGAATCATATGAGTCGAGGAATCATATATGAGTTGAGGAATCATATGAATCTAGTGAATCGTCGAGGAATCGGTGATTCTTGACAGTGTAGTAGAGCAGACAGAGTAGCATACCCAAGAATCAATTATAATGCTCAAGGAATCGGTTATCTCAGAGGAAACTAGATTAATTCCTAATTAATTTTCAATGAATCTTAATTCGCACAGGGAAATGCGATTTTTCGTGAACCTGCAGAAAAAAATAGGTCTTTGTTCTGAAAAATTCAGAATTCCATGGTCTGTGGTGGTTATTAAGAACAAAAATATATTGATGTTACCCAAATTATTCATACGTTTTGGGGTTCGACCAATGAAATACCGAAGGAAACTGTTGTAGGCATGATTTTGCGGAAGTCATCCATTACGTAAGAATTAAAATAACTTTGTAAACTCCACTAGTATTTATTTATCACGATCCGGGTTTCAACACTTGGTGTCATCTTCAGGTGACCTGAAGTGGACACCAAGTGTTGAAATCCAGGTCATAATAATAAATAATTAGTGGAGTTAACTAGTTATTTTACTTCTTCCGTGTTACCAAACATTAACTTTTATCGTGAGAAACATCATTGGAGAAATGTTCATTACCGACTTTTATCGTATTTCGCGACGACATACTCAAGTGAGTATGGATTTAGTTCCCTTCTGTCAACCAACACCACATCTAGAAATAAATTGCTTGGGCACACAAGAAGACATTCGGATTACTAAGAGCAACTGGCCACGTGGACAACGTACGTTTGAAAAAAATCTTATGTAATAAAAAGAGAAAAAGGTTCATGAACTAAGTTGACTAGAAGACATTTGAACATAAGTTTTAAGTTAAAAAAATAAATTTCATGCATAGATGTATATTTTTGGTTTATATAACTTTTAATTTGTTCTGTAATATTTTTTTTTCTTTTTCGTTTCATTTTTGTCTTTGTATCTACTATTAAAATTGATCATAAAAATTTGTTTTGGTCGTATTTTCGCTTTCATTCTTAAATGAATAATTACTTTAAGGGGCGCGAGAAAAAATTAAATTTTTGGGGAGTGGGGCATAAAAATGTTTGGGGCCACTATTACGAAAAAAATTGAACGAGAACGAGCTCCAAGAATCGACTCCTTTTACTGAACGACCTAATAATGAGTCGGTCATCGGAATGAACGATGTTGCCCATCTCTACGAAGGAGTCAAGCGCCACCTTCGGAAGCAGATATATGTACTAAAAGAAATAAGTGTGAAAATAAAGAAAACTGTAAAGTGAATAAAACAATTTTGAAATGTCAATTCTGCAAGATGCGACCTTTGGTGTGCCAAAAGAACTGAATACACATGTGTCAAGTGTATGGACAAAAATCTGTTAAAATATAGTTTAAACAATTCAAATGTCTGATTAAAATTTATGATAATGTACTGGAGTAATATATTTTTTTACAATTTCTATTACAATAATTAAAAATAATCAACCAATCGCTTTTGATTTTTCGGAAAACTCCTATTTGAATACAGAAATAAATATCACGAATATGTTAATTGCAACAAAACTACAAAAATGATAAATAAATAATTTCAATAGAGTGGGTGATATTTGTTCATAATTATGTGTCACAATTTTAAGCGAGAAAAAATAAAACTGAAGAAAACGAGAAAATTATACTTTAACACTCAAAGTAGATATTTCAAAAAATAATTATATTGAGAACAAAATGAACAACGAACTGCATAAATCAATGAATGTGAAGAATTAGAGTGCTAGTTAATAGAAAAACTAAAAAAATATAAACATGTGCATACCTCGTGAGAAATATATTTATTAAATACCGTGGGTCAAAATGACCCCGTTTGGGCGTTGAATGATGTCGAGAAGTCCGGGCGTCCTAGTGTTAAAAGATTTGTACGTTTCGATAGGTCGGTGCAAGGAAAGTTGAAGAACTATTATTAGGAGACCCAGGCTAAGAATCAGTTGGTGACAGGCATGTAGGAAATAGGTGTAGTTCGAAGGAAGAACATTGTTGAATGTGCCAGGAAAAGGATATTTGGTCAGTGTTTCGCGCTAGAGTATGCCAGGGGCAAGATCATCCACTTCAAACTGAAATACCTAATATGTCCTTAAAGGAATGCGTCCATTGGAACAGATAATTTTTTATATAATTCTGCAAATGGAAGAACATGAATGAGATACGGACCAACTTTGGTGGAGCAAGTGTAGTGTATGACGAACCTTTGTAAACTTAACTGGAAAGTAGGTTAAAGACGAATTGAATATTTTAGAGTATTGATTATTTCTACTTGAATATATACAGTCTGAATTCGAATTAAATCACAAACGATGGATATTCAATCTAAGTTGAAAGCTCGTTATACTTTGGATAGCGAACGTAATTCTTTTACAAGAGACGAAGATCAATAAGCGTAAGAAATATTCGCATCAGTATGGGGGAAGCCAGTTATTAAATTTACTTAAAATATACCTCATGGATAGCCACTACAAAACGTGTTCCTGAAGGATCTGTTCTCGGTCCCTAGTTTTTCGCCTTTTACTTATTAGATCTCCCAAAATTGAAAAAACAATGCAAATATATATATATATATATATATATATATATATATATTTCACGCGGATGATTTGCAAATTTATGAGTCCTTCATGAAGGACTCATAAAAATTAATAGGGACGTTAACACAGGGGAGAACAGGACCATAGAAGTTTTAACCCTATACAATATGGCAACAAAATCAGTCATACCTGCAATAGAGTGTCGCTTTGATGGTCCTCATGATGCAAGATTTTGATTGGGGTCTTGGAGTCCCTCCATCTATTTCTCTCTATTTTCCGATTCCTCTTTCCTAAATTATTGATGTGTTATCAACACATCAATTTTCATAGTTAATCTATTGCCCGAAGTGGTGTTGTGCCATGAACATAAATGAATTATCATTATAATTATTATAAATAATTGGCAAATGGCACCTCCATGCCTTATGCACTCAACGTGGAAGCTCTCCTGGAGCAGTCGGAGCCAGGTTTTTCATTCCTTTTTCCAAAGAGACGTGTACCGTTCTGGTAGATCGGATGCACTCGGCTACCGTGCCATTCCCCTCACCCCCCTCCCACGAACTCCAAAGCCCACCTCCGCCGCCCCCGCCTTCCCCCATCCCGCCGCCACCCCTGCCGGGCATTCATCAGGGCCTCCCCCACGCAGACGAGGAGGATGTGCAGTGTGCACCCCACTCACTTAAGCAGCCGCAGACGGAGATGGGGGAAGCGCAAATCCTCAAAGTAAAAGAGAGAAAGGAGTGTCAAGTAGGGGGGGAGGGGGAAGATTGAAATGGCAACTCCTTCCTTCCTCCCTCCGTCTTCTCCCCCCTGACCCTACTCCTTCCTCCACCCACTCATCTCACCCCCCCCCCCCTTAACTGTCCCTTCCCCTCCGATCCCCTACCCACCCCACCCGACGACTTAACTGAATGTGTGTCTACACGTGATTAAGAGGCCGGCTTAGCTAGGTTAAGAGCGAAAATTGCTCCGATTGATGCCCTTTTCAAAATTTCTTCCTTTTCCCGCGTTCCCCTCCACCCCTATTCGAAACGTAAATTGTAACGGTGACTTTTGTTCGCCCACACCTCCGTCTTGCGCGTCGCGACCCCGTGGGTTAAGTAAGACGATAACGGATGGATGGCGCTCGGCCAACTTCCAGGAGAACTTAAACACCTACAGCGACATGCTCTCCCGCGAGCCGTCGCGGAGCCGTGTGTCACGGGGTGTTAGTACAACAGTCACGAAACGGAAGGGAATATGGAAAAGGATGGGGGAGAGAAGAGAGGGGAATTTCATATTCAAGATGCGCTATACGCCAGCGTCGAGGTATATTTTATAATGATTTCTAATAGTGCGTGGAAAGATCTAATTTTGTTCGGCAATGTATCTCTCCTATTTTTTTCGCTTGTATCAGTCCTAGAGATGTAGCGTGAGCACAAAGTACTGCCCTTTTGTCGACTTAAAAATCTCATGATCAGATTTCTTTGATTAATCTTAGCTTAGCGGGTAGACTCCGAGTCTCTAAGGGCTCTCAACCTATTCCTTCCATTAAATGTGTAAAGCTATCCGTTTGCTCGTTGTTGTTTTTGACGAAGCGTGGTGCTTTCCTTTGCACGTTATTTACTTATCGAATTACATCTTTCTGTGCATGGTCTCGAACTCTAGCGGTGTATCTGAGATGTGTTCTAATCAGAATAAAGTAGATTCTCTTTCACTTTTTTCATTTACTGGTTATTTCACCCAGTCCAACATGGTGAGAAGAATAGAAAAACTTCCACTTGACAGTAGTAATGACCACATGTACAAAATTGAGGCTGGGAGGCAAAGAACTGACGCTCGTTTATATTTTTTTTTTGTTCATTTTTAAATGGAGCATTTGATAAATGCTCCACTTTTTTAGACAAATAGATTGGATTGGATAAATGGAACCCTTTTCATCACAGTTCAAAATCTTATATTTATAGTGTCAATAAATTCATAGCATAATAAATCACTTATTAAAGTGAAGTAGAACACGCAGTGCTGTGATTATTTTTATTATATTTGTTTTTTTTTAAATTGTGAATGGTTTTCTAATTTGACGTTTTTGTAAATTTGAATTACATTTGATTTTTTTATTTCAATTGATTGAATTGAAAACTTATGGCATCACTATTCTAAATTGATTTTTTTAAATAAATTGACCACCTGAAATCTTTTCATAAGTTAATGACTAAAAGAAATACGAGTTTTGTAAATGAGTACCTATTCTATCGGGATGTGATTCACCAATAGTGTTTCACAAGTTCCCACTAAAATGGCTTCCTGAGGCCTTTTCACGAATATTGCATAAGTAACAACAGTGTAATTAAATGTGTGTGATTTTGAACTAAGTGCCCCAGTCAATGAGAGCACTGAACGATAGGAAAATTATTTGCGGCCGCGTTGATAGCATTTGATTTTTTTAAATGATTAGTGATGTTTTGAATTAATTTTGTCATCAATTCAATGCAATTAAGGGGCTTTTATCGGAGTGGAATAAAATCTCGTGGGATGAAATAAATTATGAATTTGGCTATAGTTTATTACCCGATCAATACGTTTGGACGCCCGGCTTTGGGCTCAATAAAAATACATTATGGGTAGTTTAAATTATTTATCAAAGCATTTAATTTAATAACGCATATTATTTTCAGGGCGTTGATAAATTATAGCTCAAATGAATCATCAATTAAATTTGAGTGTTTAAGAGCAAGCAAATGCTTTGATAACTTTTATAAATATTTTTTTTCAAAATTATTCAAGTTCATGCTCCATAATTCACGGTTCTCTATTTTTTATAAATTAACTCATATTGACTGTGTTTCTTTCGATACCCAGTATTTTGTAATCATACGCTATTTTTTTATAACCTCACAATTCATTTATTGTTCAAAATGTAAACCTCAAACTTCCGTGATTTATTTCAATATTTTATATTCGTGTATAAACAATTGTATATTCATTATTTATGTAACCAAATGTGATAATTTCATTTCAAATTTTTGAAACTGATCGATAAATATGCAACGAAGTTGCGTCCAACATTCTTTCACTTTTTATGTTGGGTGATGGAGCTGCGTAGCTGAATCGTCCGCCCGTGCATTGAATGAATTCACCTGACTAAACTGTGAATAGTAATATAGCTTCAATTTTGACATAAAATGAGGAAGCGGCTGGTTAATTAAATACATGATGGAATGCTGTCTCAAGCTTTAATGCATGGTTTTTCAACGCTGTCGGACCTATTTTTTTTAAGATGTCATTTAAGGAGATTATTTTGAGATGTCATTTAAGGATATTTTTTCGATTATTTTGTTTTTTAAAACATTTTCGTCGGGCAAATTTCTTAAATGTAATGAAAGGAAAAGGCTGCCATTTGTATATCTATCCTGATAAACAATTTTTGCTCCATAGCTTGCAAATGGATAAGCTGCGAAAAAACTTGTGACTATAATGTTTCCATGGGTCAGTAGGTAATCTGAGTTTGCTTGCATGTAACTGTAGTGAATACTTGTTTCCCCATCTTTATATAACCCGGGCTAGATTTTAATTTCTTCACAATTAACAGCTATTTCATGAAGTGAAAGTCCCCTATTTGTTATACATAATTATTTTAGTGCAAATCCAAGGAGGTACTACTCAGTTAACTGTTGGCCGGATTGAAACCCTGTGTGGACTAATGTTTCCCGTTTCATATGCATTTCATTTTTTAATATTTAGTGGATCTTCCGCACACTCTGGAGTTTTAACTAAAGAATATATTCCTCGCTAATGGTGACTTGGCATTGATTCTTCCCATAACTCGTCATTGAGAGCATTGGCGTTTATAATCCCGTACTCCTTCTAATAATCTGTAATTAAATGGTGAAAATACCGAGATTTAGCTGCAAACAAACTAAAAGGACTGGATAATCATCTTGAGTGCTTGCTCACACAGTAAATTTTCACACTACTTTATTAATAACAGATTACAGTATCGAACATCTGTGTCAACTTTAAGATAATCGGATAGTTCATATAGTTATTTGCATGTTCCATCAGAAGAAGTTTTGAAGACCTAGGCATTGTGAGATTTTGAGGAAATCTGAAAAACAAGGGTGAATTCACCCCGGGTGAATGGTAATTCGGATGCATTCAAGTATTCTACCAGATTGATAGGTAGACTATTAGACAGACCTCATACGAGGAGTTGAACTTAGTAGGAGTGTGTGGTTGGGAAAATGTTTCATCATATTAAATTACTTTACCAAGGCAATTTACTTTTCCAAATTGAGAAAAAATCACATTTTTGTCCTGTGTCATAATGTAAAAGATCATCGGGTTCACTGCTTAAATGTTCAACCGTTTATTACTGAAGTAGACTAAACCTTTACGAAGTAAAACTTTCAAGATTAATTTCAGTCTATTTAATTAAGCTACGCTGCATGCTCTTTCTTACATGGAAGAAGAAGACTATATTTTTTTAACTATTTATATTCGAGTACCATGAGATCCAACTATATAATCAATGAAATACCAGTTTAATGTTATCTATAGCTATAGACGTAAAATTCCTTAAACGCACCAAGGTCAATTCCGAATATAACACGCAAAGTGTATTGGCTACCTTCATTGTTTCCTCTGCTTCCTTATAACATACGTCCTTGTAGTAGCAGCTGCAACTATGAATCTAGCAATTTTAATCGTGCTATGCTCACTATCAGTTTTGATTCGTCCAAAGCGCTGAGCGCAAGATGTTCGTGCACGTAGATAAAACCACACTAAAAGACGCAGGAAATTTGAGCGGGAAACTTTGTTCCCCTGCTCCGCTCAAATAAATGTCCTTGCAGCATTTGAAGACGCGCAATTAGAAAGTGATTCACTACTTCCTTCTTTCCCCTCGACCGGAATAAGATTAAGGATTAGCTTAAGAAGTAAATTCTTCCCGCCAACGGGCGTCTCAGCCTGTAATTGCGGAGAGGAGGCATTTAAATTCAAAGTTGTTTTCATTTAGTCTCGCGGTGCTGACTTCAAGGATTTAATTCGCACAAATAATTACGGCGAATGCAAATTAAGGTGAGAGCGAGGGGGGTCGCGGAGGCGGATGGAAGCAGGGGGTCTGAAGGGGGTGTATGGCAGGGGTGAGGGGGGGGGCTCGCTCTTGGAGACTTGTTGGCGTTTCAGGAGGGAGGAGAAGTTATATGAGGGCCGTGTGGAATGGGTTGGACAAAGACCCTGAAATATGTTAATCCCGCCATCATGTCGGCGTGCGAACTTTTGTCAGATTAAAGCGAGAGTTAATCCCTCACTTTGATGGATACCCGGCCCTTAAATAAATGCAAGTGTTCCATCTGTCACCTTAATCGCCGGCCCTATGGAGCGGGCAGCAAGGGTAATTTTGTAAACCGTGAAGTGGGTCATTTTTCACGTCAACGCGGACCCTGGTGTGCAGCTTAGAGGGGTGCATTGTGTCTGAGCGGGCTATCCCCTCCCCCAACCTACCCCCACTCCCCTCCCCCCGGTGCTGCCACCTCCCCCCCCCCCCTACATCCCCACACACCCCCAGCGCTCCGATTCCCACAGGCGCCATCTTCCATTGGCTGACGGAGTGAGTCATGGAGGTTGGTTCCCGCCAGATATCAGTCACGGCGAAGGAGGTTATTAACCTTAAAGGAACTCTCGGCCTCTCTTCAAAGTTTATGAGCCGAATTCCAGGGATTAAGTTCGAAAACGTATTCCGCAGTAGCTTTAGTGCTCGGACATAATTCACGATGCCAGCGGGCGATACTTTTTTATCAGCGGTCGTGGGAATAAAAATTAAATTACTTCTTTGCCAAGGTGTGCCCCTATCGTGTTACCTACTCCGTGATTGATGATGCGAAGATTAATGGATGAAGAAATGAGGCCGGGAGCGCATTTAAGTACAAATTCCGAGAGGATTTTCCCGTTTCTTTCTCAATATCATTTGTATAATTTTTACCCTTGCAGTTTCACTCTGGTGCCAGCATATTATCTGAAACGAGTGGTAACCATCAACTCCATTAATAATTTATCCACGAAACGTTGTTACTTCAGCTCAAGCATAATATCTGTATGATATAAAAGGCATTTTGGGTTATATGAAAAAATTCACGATTTTAAAATCGTGATAATTTTTGCTGCTTGGATATATTTTTAAGGGAATTCACCTTTTGCAAGGAGTGAATCATTAATTTTAAAAATTTATTAGGGAGTTAATTGAATATTCAATATAAATTTGAAGTTAAACGTTTATGAATGGTCGATTACGCTGGACAAATAATGAAGGACATCAAGGTAAAAAATATAGAGGACGAATGATTTTTGCTCTGTGGAATATCGCACGTGCGTGCACTTGCGGGTGACTGCGCAAAGGTAAATACCGTGGCTAGTCCCGGTAGTATCCTCAAAATTGGTGGGAATGAAGCGGTTGGCTAATAGAGTGGAGTGGAGAGCTGCAGCAAAGCAGTCTTCGGACTAAAGACAGCTTTGCTGCGACGAGACTTGGGGCTCAGTCTTGTCTCAGTCTCGTTTTCCGAACTTGAGTCTCGTCCCGAGTCTCGGCTGGTCTCGTCTCGGCCACGAGTCTCGTACAAGACTCTCAACTCGTTTTCAGACGAATAACAAATTAATACTTTTTTATAAGAACCGGCTCTTTTATTGTCTAGCGCATATCATTTCTACTCCTAATCTGTTTTCAAGTGCACTGTCTAGTGCGTTGGGTCTGAAATAAAGGGGAAGTAGGTGCACTCTGGTGTTGTGAAGGGAGCAACAGTGAAGAGATCATGTTACAATTCATGTGCCATTCCATAGATCCCTTTCCTAATTAGCTCTTATGAAGGTTCGTCTTCCCACTGACTCACTCATTCTTGATTCGTCAGCATTTCTCCATTCAGCCAAAGTTGACGGCTGAGTGGGCAACCTTAAGAAAACACGATGATAAGTATAGGTAGCATTTTAATCGGCAATTGCCGATCCGATTCAGCTCCTAATTACTCCTAATTAAGGCTCGTCAACACATTTTCCTTTATTCTTATTTTTTTTTACTTTCCCTTAACCATGTAAGAATATGTTAACAACTTCCCGAAAAAAAGATCAAAAGCTGTGTGAGAAAAAGTTAAAACTACATCCGCGTTTCGGAGTTATCACATCCTATCTTTTTATTGTTCTCCTCCATAGCGGAGAATAAATTCAGTACTTGTCCCCAAACTAATTAAAAATACTTCAAAGAAATTGATAATTTATGCCATGATAACTATTTTGAAATTGGGACTATGGTGAAAAAATCTCATATAAGCACATGCTTCATGCTATGTCAATTACTCAACAATAAAAATTTAATATAAAAATTTAATTAAATAATAAACTCCAGATTGCACTTGTGACGTAGGCTTCCGCGGGGCTGGGATGGAGGATATTTCCGGTTTCCTGGGTTCCCGCCGCTTCGTTCCATTTCTCCAGGACGATATTTCGCCTTGCTATCAACCGACGGTCAGCCTTCGGACGGCCTTCAGGTCAACCGACGTCGGTTGGCCTGAAGAAGCCTGCAGGTTAGCGAGGCGAAATATCGTCCAGGAGAAATGGAACGACGCGGCAGAAACCCCGGAAACCAGATATATCCTCCAGATTGCACTCTATTATTAGCAAAAATGCTTATGAGCTTCTACACGTTTTATTGTTCTAAGAAATATTTTGTTCCAATAACGTAGGTAATCGTGGAAATCAATTCCGTGTATCTAGGTGAATATAATGAGCCTGAGCTGCATTTTCTTGACTTGTCTATGTGTACTTTTGTGCATTGATTATTAAGCATGCCCCGTCAACAGGCCCTTATGGCTGATGGAACATAAATGTAAATAGAGTTCTAAAAATAAATTAAATGAAAAAATTAAACACTTCATTCTCTCATAATTTTATTCCTTCGGACGCCATAACTAGCAATAGAACAATTAATAATCCACGTGAGTATATAGAATATTTCTCAAAACACTCTTCAGGCACACGGTTTTGTTTTCAATTTTTCCTTTGTTAAACCATGAGAAAAACAAGTAAATAATAATTCAATATATTCAAAAAATTCCCAAGGTACCCCTCATAGCGGCATCCTTCGAAGGGCATCTTTGGAGTACTCGGGCCGAAATACCAATACCACTCAATTTGCTTATTCATTGATTCTTTTCACAAAAGGGAAGACCATATTATATTAACTTATATGCTTTTTCTCTGAAAGAGTTCAACCACGCCGATCCCAATGACCTACCCCATGCCACTGACACTCGCGATGAATGATGGCATATCTTTGAGGCCACGGCGAAAGTTGGAACTAAATGGCAGCACTGGTACTCTACCCATGCAGACGACGTTATCGCACGAAATTCCACGCAAAACAGGGCTCGGTTTTCGGACAATATGTAGGGTTCTAGAGAAATTCTGCCGAATCTTATAATTGTAATTTGAAAACCAGCTATGCACCTAAGCTCCAAAAGCTTTTGCGGGAGTTCTTTGACTTCTTAATAATTTTATTGCGAATAGTATTTACCTGTGCTCTGCAACACATCTGGGGCTGCAACAGTGCTAATTCTCCACCTCTAGGGACCGCGTTTGAATCCTGATAGATATTGGAATCCCTGCACGGATAACATATGGAGATTACTCTTCATTCAGTACTCCATTTTTCAGATAGGACGTGAACTATGTTTCCCCCAGTACCTCAACTGAGAGTGGGCTCCTTATGTCTCCATTAAAAGAGCATCTCCGACAGCGGCACATACACACTATTAACCTATATACGTATGATAAGCTTCATAAAAATATGTAATATTATATAAATATTATAAAGACAAGATTGGCACATATGGTTTAAAAAAATATAAAGGCCTTTAAATATAAGAACAATATTTAATTGTAGAGGCACTACGTTCTACTAAATTTTGCCCTTTTTTTGGAGTTGCAGTTTTCCCCTGCCGCTTCTCTGTTTCTCTGAGAAACCCACTGCTTCATCCTCATGCAAACATAATAATGTATTGCCCAAGCCATTACTTCTTCTTTATGGTCAGGGCATGGGAAGAACAAATTCCCAGAATCCGAAACATCATCCACTGTAGCCCTGTACACATTTGCTTCATCAGCATGCTTAAGAAAGCATTCCTCCACAAAGCAGTTGAAGTTGAAAAATTTTAAATTGGGGTGGATAAGTTTGCCACTGGTTTTCAAGTTATGCAACTGCGTTAACATCCCACCCTTGCTATAAGTCCCTGCAGCAGACTGACACACCATACATCTTCCTTGTTTCAAAATTTGTTTACACAAATACCCTGTGACAAAATATATGATGCAGTCCACCACAGGGGCAAGATGATAGTCTTGCTCATCACCCTCGAAAATGTCCCACTCTTCATGCTCTATTAGGCCATTAAGCCTCTCCTTCAATTCCTGAATTTTAGAGGAGGGACCAGACTTGTAAATATCTCTGATTTATTGAATACGTATGAGTGGCTGCGTCGGTGAACCATCTTGTATGGAGCAGTTCCCATACGTTGGAGGCTTAAGAATGCCATACACCGCAAGCAATTTGTACAACTGAAGAAAAGTAACTGCTGCGGGATGGTCATTCATGCCACCGCTCTGGCGTATTGCTCCAAAGTACCTCTGAAAAGGAAATGTCATTAATTTAAAAGAATCTCTCTACATGCAATAGCAAGTTGAACTGCAACTCAATTGATATACTAACCTCCAAAGAATCCTGGTTTATTTTCCCTGTCTGAACAGATTCAAAGCCAAACCCCTTAAGGTAAACAATGATGTCGATGCAGGACTTAAGGGTAATCCTGAGACCTTCGGCAGTGCTGGCTGTCAAAAATTCTGTCTCTTTGATCTCACAATTATTTTTCGCTCTTTCCCAGTTATCTAGCCAAGCTAGAGAACTCTGAAGTATCTGAGGGTGAAACAATCAATTATTGATCATGAAGAGATGCCAACAAAAAAATAATGTGATTTCAACTAACACCTATAAGCCAGTTATGACAAATTAACTCATAAACGTAAAAAAATTCTCACCATAAAATCAGGTGAATTTTCTTTCACCCCTTCCGCTCGATTACTCCTGTTTAAAGCATCAAACATGTCATTAACCTGTTTGCAGAATTCTGCAGTTCCCTCTATGTCTTGCAGTCCAGCCACTTTATGTGTTTGATAAAACACAAGGCCCTGAACCACAGAGTTACTAAAAACCTGAAACATACATATTAATGAAACATGAATTTTGCACTCGGATTAAAGTTACAAAATATTAAAAATATCTTTCCAGTTCCACGAATTGTGAGTGGCATTACAATTAACTTAGAGCAATTCACAAATCATTGAAATAAATATTACTTCATTGAAATTTTTCATCAAAAGAGATACCCTTAGACAAACATCCAGGGGGGGGGTTTGGGGGTTGTAACCCCCCCCCCCCCCCCCAATTGATAAAAAGTTAACATGAGGGGTCTGGAATACCCCCCACACCCCATGTAAACCCCACCCCATGTAAACCCCCCCCCCTTCAGACGCTTCTAGATACGCCTATGCCCTCAAAAGAATACCATCAAAAGAGATACCGCAAAAGAGAAACCTGAAGAGAATACGAACCTGGGTTGCAAGCTTCACCCTCATCTTCACCATGTTACTCAAAGTGATTAGCTGTTATCTTTGGGCATACCCTCAGCTCTCCAGGAATCTGCTGATCAACTTGGTGAAGAATGAGGAGGTGACTCCACTTCACTGGAGGTTGATTTGGGTTTACCTAGACAAAAATAGAATTTAGGTTCACTAACTAATGAGAATTTACATGAAGGTATAAGGTTTTTCATCGGAATGTTCCCAAAACAAGCAAATAGTAATGAGTTATTCTTATAAAACATGCACAATAATCATATTTGATTGCTGGCTTTCCCCTAAAACTTACCTTCAATTCTTTGTTGTTATGCAGCCTGTTGCGAATGTTTTTTACCAAGTGAGGAGTATCCGCAAATGCAAAAACTTTTCGCTTTGGATCCACCTTTGGACCTACCCTTAGGAGTGAACTTATTAAATGGCACATATTGGCGGCCAATATTATTTGCTGAGGTCATGAAGAGAAGAAATGAAAAACCCTTGCCTTCAAACTGTCTTCAGTTACCCATTCCAAAAGAAATGTAACTTGGCGAAAAAGGCTATCGTGAAATAAGATGCAAAGGGAAACCGATGTGAAGTCATTATAGTTCATTCTGACGCCCAAGTTCCCCGCGCATTACCTTCCCAGTACAAACTCTGAACGCAATTTCGAAAATTTGGCATCCACGAAAGTCTTTAATATGTTATCACGGATGTTAAATCTTCAAGATTGATTAATTTCTTACGAAATGAATAGCTCATAAATAGGCCAATAAGCTGACGTTATTCGTTCTCAGAAATAAGTGCTGACTAAGAAGCATTTTTATCCTGAAATAATATGTTTAACAAAGTGATCAAGGTCATTAAACAATGTACATAACAGGGGCATAGGGCGTATAAGGAAGCCTTAGCAGAATTTGTGGACATTTTATTTGTAACGCACTCAAAGGATATCGCGCTATTACACATAATTGAACCAATCTAGGACGAGGTGGATTCACGACCTCTAAGATAGCCCAATGGGAATTAGGAAGTGTACGAATCCGATGATTGAGGCCAGTGTATTTCAACTTCTTAAGTTTTCGCTCTCTAGATATGCCCCTTAAGATCGCAATAATGTCTTAAAACTATCTACTTGAGTCTCAACCTTCGAAATCCAAAATATTTATAACGATGATGAACAAATATGGACCTTTTAACTCGAGAACTTCCTTTCGTAGCTCTTCAGTCTTAATTATGGTGTCAGCATTAGTGTCATTAGGCGAGAATTTAAATTTTTTAGAGTAACTCATTTGGACATTTTATCATAACAAATGATATCTTTCCAGCAATCAATGCTGGAAAGCCCCAATTTAGATACTTGATACCAGGCACTATTATAACAAACAGTTTGAAACTCCTAGAGCCTTCAACGTAGAGTCATAAATTAGCTATTTTTCTTACTGAGGGAAATGCATAATGTAAAGGAAAAAACATCTTACCTGTTGCTGGTTGACACTTCTTCAATTCAGAAGGGTAAGCGTAGTCACAATTTTCTCTAAATGCATTGAATTTTCGCTCATTTGACTATTTATTTGCAATTTATTCTCTCAATTTCCTGAATAATTTTATTTATTTTAAGACATAAATGTAAATGGTAGTGTAAAATAGTCATATGTGGTAGGGTCTCTTCAAATATTGGTGGGGAATAGTAAGGAAAGTAATATCTAAAATATTTTACCAGAGTAAACGTGTATCTTTTCTTGCGTTACGTATCTCCAGGTTTTTCTGCGAGATATACGAAGAGATTATTTAGAGAGTAAATTTCACCATACTCGCAAAGAGCAGTGCAAGCATTAAAACTGCCTTATCTAGCAAATTATTTGAGGTTTATTAATTCAATTTTGAGAGGTTAAGCAGCCCTTAGACTTCGCATTTCATGGGCTATTAGTCAGAACAACGTCCTTTAACTAGAGGTCAAGTTCTTTCTCCATGATAAGTTTCTTAACACCTTCTTTTGCTTCGACGGCTATTACCATGTAAAATAGCCAATTTTTTGTTTTAAATATTTTCTTGAAAAAATAATTCTTACTTAAGGCATATTGAGCTATCATTTCCTGAGCTTATGCCAGAGAAAAAAAATAGGAAAGATGGAAAATCGTCCTCCAGAATAGGTACGAGTCCATCAGGAAAATATTGTTAATGTTTAGAATTTTATTTATGCCATCTCCACCACACATTTTCTTGCCTTTAGGAAGCAGGAGACTTTTGCAAGACTCGCGAAGAGATATTCTGACAGAATTCTGCTGCTTCTTATCGGATTATTTCAGCAATGGTTTGAAAAAATGAGCATATCGAATGTGAATCTATATTTTTATGAAATCTCAAATTCTGAATCTTGAACCCTATATTCCTGTTTTCACCAAATAATGAATCACAGTTCCTTTTCAGTGATAATTTACGTTAGCAAAAATCCTGATCCTTTTTGTGCAGTTTATATAGTGTATAAAGCGTGTGTACAAGTGTATCAAACTGTAAGTAGTTTAAAGTTTTCCCTCAAACTGGAATATATTTATTTAAGCCTTAATACAAATTAAATTTATTTCAGTTTTCCGTGCCACAATAAAATTCACTTGAAACATAGCACTAAGTGAGCATAAGTAGCTTATTAATATTTTCTTAATAAATTGAGCATTCAGTGTCTGCCAAGACCTAATGTGGTCATTTTTTTCAACGAAATTTCTGGCAGTAATGAAGGCTCTCTGTGAAAAATAGTGTCGCTGAAAAATAAAAAATTGTTTCTTACATGGCGTTTCTAAACCTTTCTATGTAACATTTTCGGTGTATTTGCAGAGTTGTGCTATTTTAAAATCTGGACTTGAATGATATTGACGTGCTTCCACACTGTTTGTGGGTTCAGAGACTTTACCGCGGGATAGAGTCAGCAGCAAATGAAGCAGATTGCGACTTTATCAGCGGTATTTTTCACAGAAAAGTGATTATTAGATTTTACTCGGCGGATTCCAAACACTGCCAAAAATAGCCTACCTTTGCCTAGCCTACCTATACCTTTTGGCTCTACCAGCTTAAGATTCTCACGATTGTCGGTACAATGGAAGAGTTTAATACTAATAGACGATTTAAAAAATATTAGTTGTTAGTATTTGGAGATGTAATTGGTAGAGCGATTTGCATATCTGAATTTAGCCCGAATTGGTGTGACCCAGCTTCAAACGATGGCACCAAGGAATGTCTAGCTAACGTTTGGGTTTTAAATATGTGGACATTCCCGTATTTAGGAGACAATAAGATTTCTAATTCTGTCTGGGTTTCTCCACTGATCTCTTTCCTTCCATTTTCCCTCTGAAGACTTTTTACATTGTCCTGTTATCATCCATCCTCTGTAAATGCCTAGCCCATCGTAGTCTCTTGATTTTTATGAAGTTGGATAGGCTAAATACTTGATAAAGGCTTGATACAGGCAGTCCCTGAGTTACGTAAGCCTCGACTTACGTAAATCCGTACTTACGTAGGTGGCAACCTTACCAATAAAAGACGAGAATTACGAAAGATACACTTTTGTAAGGATAGTTGCCTACTTTCAAGGAGCGCATGTTCCTGTAATAGCTGGCCAATCTGAGAGGGTTGAGACCGGTAAATTGGCCTAGTAAGAAGTCATAAAGTAGCAGTAACATACAGTGCTTTTGCGCACTGGTGCAGTTGTTTAATTCGTAGTTATGATAGTATGCATTTTGATAAGAAATGTGCAACTTTCAGGCCATTTAAGCATTTTGGTTAATAATAAATTAGGAAACGTGTAAACGTTATCAAATGTTTTAATTTGTTATGAGATAAATTGTTAAAAGAAGTTCGTAATGAAGTGATTTATAATTTTGCATTAATGAGACTCAAAATGACTCTCAACTTGAAGCATGGCAATTACACACAACATAGGTTTGCTACTGTCGGCGCAGAAAGTATGTGACCCTGAGTTTGAGATTTAATATCTGTAAAACGGCGCGGCCGATTTTTATGAAATTGACATCAACATTTAGATTGTTTCATTTTACGTTAAGCGATTACAGGAAAACGTTTAAAACATTATAATAGAAGTTCGTTTCTTGGAATAAAAGGAAAAAAGAGCCCATTATTTGACCCGCGTGAAGCTATGTTCAACTTTCGGGGATTACTACGCAAATACCGTTGATTCGATGGCAAAAAATTTAAGCACCTTATTTCTCAATCTTCTGTTAGTGCTTTTGTAAAATTTAAAAGCTCTAACTTTATTTTTTTTTAATGTTGACTTTATTTTTGCGGAACAACTTTATCTCCGTTCGCACGGCATGTACAGAGATTTGCGTAACACCATTGGCTTTGTCACGAGTTCTGCATTACTGTCCACGTAAATATAAATACATTAGAGTTAAGGTTTACTTTCTAGCGGTTTAGCGGCAAATCTCTCTACATGCCGTGAGAAGGGAGATAAAGTTGTTCCGCAAAAATAAAGTCAACATTAAAATAAATAAAGTTAGAGCTTTTAAATTTTACAAAAGCAATAATAAAAGATTGAGAAATAAGGTACTTAAGTTTGACCGCCATCGAATCAACGTTACATGTGTAGTAATCCCGGAAAGTTGGATATAGCTTCTCGCGGGCCAAAAAATTGGCTCTTTTTTCCTTTTTTCTCAAGAAACGAACTCTTATTATAGTTATTAAAACTTGTCTAGTAGTCGCTTAACGTGAAATAAAACAAGCTAAATGTTGATGTCAACTTCATAAAAATCGGCCGAGCCGTTTTAGAGATATTTAGTCTCAAACTCAGGGTCGTATACTTTCTGCGCCGAAAGTAGATACCAAATAGATACACGAAGGGAACTTCATAAACAAAAGAATCACTATCAAGCGAAAGTTTAATGCCAACCTATGAATTTCACAATATTGGTAACCGACAATAAGAGTTCTTGAATTTTGCAGTGAACTGAATGAAGTTTGGCCAAAAATTATTCCCCGTATTTCTCCGAATCGACCATAATTTTGAGAGCACGGACTCAGTTACGGAGTAATTTTCGACGGAGGTATTTTTTGACTTCCGTAAATTTCGACTTACGTTAATTTCAACTGACGCTGCTAGTGTCGAAACGCATCTATTACGCAACTCGGGGACTTCCTGTACAAACCACGAACTTAGAAAGGTACAAACACAATAATCAAAAGCTAAAATTACGTACTATACTGTACTCTGGTAAGTCACGGAATCTAACTATATAAATCTCAATGCTATGAATTAGCCACCTAATATTCCGAAACTACGAAAATAATGAGGAAATGTATTATTATCGCAATCCAATTTCAAACAGCACTAGTCATGAGGGTCATTTGTTCAAAACATTACAGTATCTCGTATTTCCCATGTCCTTCGTTTGCTTCGAGCTCAGTAGATGGCGACACTGGCGAAGGGTGTCCAAACTCAAGCTCCGTTTCTGTTATTAGCTAATAGCTGCCCAAAATTTAGGTAGCCAAATCCATGCTCCCTAATTCCTTACGAGTTTGGACACGGCTTAACTTCACCGATTAATTTGTACAGCTCAATATTTTATCTTAGCCTCTAGTGACTTCTGTAGGGCCGTCTGTTCGTCGTAGTACCTTTCATTCAATTACATCTAGCATGTTTTCTGATCTCTCCGTCAATGTTAGTGCTTCTGTGCCATGCGTAGCCACTGAGCGCATTAGTGTTTTACATAGCTATATTTTTCTTTGACTGTGAAAGTCTCTCTTCCATCTCCATTTTCTGGATTTTTTCATGGCTCATCTGATCTCCTACGAAGAATATTTGTTTCGTAAAAGCGAATTTAAGAAATACTCCATGTAGTCCCTCTTACATATCGCAATATATCTCATAATTTCATCTATAGGATCCGATGCAATAAAATGATAGACTGTGAATACTAGACCTGCTAGGAAAAAAATGTGTTAACCTGCTTTTCAGACTACTTTTCTGAATATTCATAGGCTAATCCGTTACCTCACGCTCTTTATTTAATATCTCACGAAAAGGATAGGTATCCGTTATGCTTACTGAATTTAAAAAAAATAATGAAGTGTGAGACAAATTTTCCTGCTGCGTATGAAGTAAATCTTATGAAACCCAACGTAGCTTGTTTCCGCGCTTTCATCAAATGAAAATCTGTTCATATTAATTTTTTCTTCTCACTTGCAGTAAATTTGATGTAGATGAAGGGAAGATTTTGATAGTTGCTTTTACCAAACTGGCAAGAGGACATGACGAAAATTCTTGAAAATTTTCTTTTTTTCTTTTCGTGAAGATAGTTACAGATGCATCAATCACACCTGCTTTCGTCTGATGCATTGCTTTTATATGGGGAAAAAATATGGGGGCAATGTAATTGTGAACACTTTCTTGCTGCTACAAATGTTAGTCTAAAATATTGTATGTAGTGCGTTTCCACTTTCTAGTTAAGGTACATTTAATGTAGAAGTAAATACAAATTGCTGTAAAAAAGACGGTATTGATATTCCTTATTTTGGTATTTTATATCATATCTCTGAAAAACCCTGTAAAATTCTGCCAATGAAAACTAAATGAGTACTGAATCTAGAAATTTATAGTTTTTTGCATGAAATTATCCTGTAATCTGCATCGCTCACGCTATTTTACATAGTTTCTCTTAAATATAATACTGAAGTGAATTTCTGTACATTTCGTGAACTTTGGAAACATCCTCAGAGAGCGTAATCATCTGATAGAATATCTTACGATGATGTAATTGATCACCCTATTCATCGGATCCGGATCCGATATAAATACCCTGATGTAAAAACCGGATCATGATGTAAAAATCGTATATGATGAAGAGAACGTATTTGTTAGCTTCCTTCATATTAGCGGTTTACCATGCACTGTGACAGGAAACTAATAAGTGAAGAGGAGTGAAAGAGAGCATCCTTTCCTTTGATAATTCCGATTTGTTTTCTTTTGCCCTCAGCAGTGCATTACTTCCGCTGAAGGCCTGCTGAAATAATGATTTTAGTAGAACTAATTAGGAAGACGTCTGCTCGGTCCATATCCTCACATCAATGAGCATCGTGGCAATCCAAACTTCGCAGGACCACGTAAAAATCAGCAGAATATCTTTTAAGTCATAAGCAAACTTGCGACGACGAGCAATTCTCAAGGCATTATAGGATGTAACATTTAGCTTCAGTGATTTCCCCATGTTCACTGCTGGAAGTGCAGAAAAGAGAATATTTTACTGCCGACGAGCAAAGAAAAAATATTACATCCTTGAATATCTTCCAACCACTAAATTCAAATTAATTCGTTGCCGGATTTTCCCTCCAAAAACACTAAAATTCTTTCAGCGGAAATAAAATGAGTCCTGCCAGAGGTATGTAAATCACTTCGTTATTTTTTACCCTCCCAAGCTTTTTACGTACATTTCGCTTAATCCAAACGTATCACCGAATTTTTCTCCTTCCTGCTGCGGCTCGGAGCAATAAATTAAGCTTCTTTATAAGCGGCAAAAGGGAGCAATAAAGAAAAAAAATAAACCTCTTTCCCCTCGCTCTCCCTCGTATTTAGAGCGTTTGGAAGGATTTGTCGCGCGGTGTCTACGAATAGTTGTGTCTCAGCGATGCCTGAGGCTCTCTTCAGTCAAGAGACCCTCTTAGCCTCGGCGAAGATTTAGGAGAAGGGAGGGGGAAGAGAGTGGAGCTGTTGGCCCCAAATAGCTCTGTCCCCTTTTCAAATGGCCCTCGACAGCCTTCCGCGACCCGTGTCAAATTGGGCAACCCGCTGGCCATAAACACCGGAGGAGGTCGTTAAATCTTTCGGCGTCTCTAAAGAGAATGCTCCACTATGAATAGTACAGGAGGAGATGTTCGGCGACGGTCTATGTGTGTGGATGTGTGGGTGTCGGGAGACTTGTGAGAGTGTGTCGCATGCACGGGAGAGCGCGGTATGCGCGACGTGGGTAAGAGATGATGCTGGGAAATTCGGTCCAGAGAGGCGATAAATTTCCCTCGGGGTGCGCAGCGAGCGAGAGTACCTGATGTGGAAGGAACAATGTTTTCATTGAGGAAGATAGTAGATGGATTTGTAGAGAAATATATACTTGACTCGGATCGCATAAAGTGTGGTTGATTGTTTTGGAAAACCTGCCCAGGAGGTTATTTTCGGAATTATGTGATACTTTTACTGCCGTCGGGGTGAGATAAACGGCCATGATTTACACAAGGGAATCAACTGCATTTTATTTATTGATCCACACCGCTGCTCCAGATACTCGGATTAATGTGTTTTCCGAGTGTTTTCCGAACTCAAATTCCTAATCCTTTTTATTTATTTTTATTGATCACTCATAAGCGGCACAAAGGCTTTTTACATTAGCTTCTGCAATAAACAATGGACGAATACTAGAGAAACAATAAAGGAGTTAATAAAATGGTGGCTTGAGAAAAACAACTCAATTAGACATCACAGCTGGGTTAAATTGTCCAAGTAGTGATAAAGAAAGTTGTTGAAAACGTTTGACGAAGTGAAGAGGTTTAGGGAAGGATATTTTGAGCACATGGATTTAAATTCGTCCGGGATTAGGTTGGGAGAGCGAAAGATGACTTTCCGGAATGTGAAGAGCTTGCGCAAAAGCTGGTGGTAGAAGGGTACGCCGCTATTATCCATCCATTCCCAGTTAGGGATTTTAAGAAAATCCACCATTTCAGTCCCCAAAATCATCCACTACTTCAGGCATTGCTACATTCGCTACGCATCCACAATCAGCCACGAAGTTTTACAATTGCTATTGTTTGTCCTCCCCGCGTGTGTGGCAAGGAGGTATACGGAAATTAATAGTAATATGTAAAAAAATTAATTTTAAAAATCACACTTATAATCAAATGTAAGTACTAAAAGGTAAAGAATAATGTTTCATCACTCGCCAAATAAAAAGTGGGCGCTTGTGGAATAGTTATTGATGCGAATAACAGGGGTTGATGCTGAAAAAGAATAATTTTAAAGGAAAAAAACGCTTCTTACGATAAATACGTTATTATATTATATTATATTATATTATATTATATTATATTATATTATATTATATTATATTATATTATATTATATTATATTATATTATATTATATTATATTATATTATATTATATTATATTATATTATATTATATTATATTATATTATATTATATTATATTATATTATATTGTATTGTATTGTATTATATTATATTATATTATTATATATTATATTATATTATATTATATTATATTATATTATATTATATTACATTATATTATATTATATTATATTATATTATATTATATTATATTATATTATATTATATTATATTATATTATATTATATTATATTATATTATATTATATTCATTCATTCATTACAGTAATCTACCGGTTAGAGGCAGGTTGTGATGAAAGTCAGAGAATATCCAGCGAACTCTTACACGTGCTGTGCCCTTTCTACCTCTTGTATTTCTTCCTTCATCTCAGCATAAGTCCTACCTTTCTTCATCCCGTCCATAAAACCGATTCTCTTCCTTCCCCTTCCCCGCTTACCCAACATCCTTCCCTCTATCACGACCTTCAGCAAACCATTGTCCCTCATTACCCCTTCCAGCCACCTACCCTGTCTTCCCCTAATCTCATCTATAAGTTTCCTCTCCTCGCCCACCATGTCAAGCACTTCCTCATTTGTCTTCCTTTCCGTCCAACGCACCTTCTCCATCCTCCTCCACACCCACATCTCAAAAGCCTTCAGCCTATTTTCGTCTTCCTTTCTCAAGGTCCACGTTTCTGCCCCATACAACGCCACACTCCATATCAAGCTCTTCACTAGCCTCTTTTTTACATCCTTACTTAAGGTCCCCGTCATCAGCTCCCTTCTATTATTGAACGCTTCCTTCGCTAGCGCTATTCTCCTCCTAATGTCTTTGCTACTATGGCCTCTTTCTTCTAGCGTACTACCCAAGTAATTAAATTGTTCAACTTGCTCCAGTTTGTGACTTCCTACTCTTATCACCAGCTTCGCTTTCTTTGTCCTAGAGAATCTCATTACTTTTGTTTTCCTATTATTCATCTTCATTCCGTATTTCTCACACTGCTTTTCCAGTGCATCTACTAAAGTTTGAAGTCCTTTCGATGACCGACTCACCAACGCCTGGTCATCTGCGAATCTAACCGACTTTATCCACTGGCCTCCTACTTTCATTCCCACGTCTAGCTCATCCCATGCCTCTCTTACCATTTCCTCAGCATAGATGTTAAAAAGTAAAGGCGACAACGGGCACCCTTGCCGCACCCCGCGACCTATAACTGCCCACCCTGATTCACCGTCCGCTACCCTTACATGAGCCCTCTGCCCCATATATAAGTTTCGGATGAGTCTCCTATCACGCCAATCTATTCCTATTTTCCCCAGTATCTGCATTAGTTTCTCCCAGTTTACTCTGTCAAACGCCTTTTCGAAATCTACAAAACAAGCGAAAACATCCTGATTATGCTCTGTGTTTCTATCTATAAGTGTCCTCATTACCGCAATCGCATCTCTGGTTCCCCTCCCCTTCCTAAACACAAATTGGTCATCGCCTAAATAGCACTTTGCTCTGCTCTCCAACCTTCTATTTCGTATTCTAAGCAACACTTTTGCTGCGTGCGAAATTAAACTGATTGTTCTATACTCCTCGCATTCTGACGCTTTCTTCTTCTTCGGGATAGGTATTAATACTGTTTTCACGAAATCCTCTGGCCATACTCCTTCCTCGTAGATCCTGCGAATAAGTTCGAAAAACGATTTTCTCCCCCTACTACCTTGATTCTTCAGTAGCTCCGAAGGTAGGTTATCGGTTCCCACGGCTTTTCTACCCTTCATCTCTCTTAGTGCCCTCTCTATTTCACTCTCAAGTAACTCTGGTCCGAGGTTATCTTTATCTATTGTTCCTTCGTCCTCTAGATCTAGGCTAAGGGGTCTATTCTCGCTGTCATATAGCTTCTCTACGTATTCTCTCCACCTTTCTTGGATATCTTCCTGTTCGATTAATATCTTTCCTGTTTTGTCCTTAACCTTTGGTATCGCTTGACCTCTCTTACCACCCGATAAAATTTTCACCTTGCCGTACAAAGCGCCCACTTCCCCCTCCTCCTGCATCTTTTCCATTTGCTCACATTGTCCCTTCCACCAGTTTTCTTTTGCCCGATTGGTCACTCGCCTGAGTTTATTATTCAATTCCTTGTACTTCCTCTTCCCTACGTCGGTGTTCACGTTTTTCCATATCCTTCTCTCCTCCATTTTCTTTATCATTTCTTCTGTAACCCACTGCTTCTTAACTCTCTTCTTTTCCACCGTTCCTATTGTTTTCTCTGCCGCTCTTGCGATGCCTGTTTTTATAACCTCCCATCTCTTCTCTATGGTTCCCATCCGCTTCTCATCACCTATGTTCTTTTCTACTAGCTCTTGGTATTCCCTCCTTTTCAACCCTTTCAATGCTTCAAGGTTCCACCTCTTTATCTTCCTACCTTTACAAAGCCTTTTGAATCTAACTTCACACTTCATCATCACCAAGTTATGATCCGAGTCCGCATCCGCCCCTGGATAGATACGAGAGTTTTTTACACTGTTCCTAAGTCTCTGCCTCACCATTATATAATCAATTTGGTATCTCCCAGTGTCACCCGGCATTTTCCATGTGTACCTACGCCTGGGGTGATGTTTAAACCAAGTGTTTGTCATTACTAATTTATTTCTTCTACAAAATTCAACTGCCTTTTCCCCGCGATCATTTCTTCTTCCTAGCCCAAACCCTCCTACTTCTAATCCGTCCCTCCCTTCTCCCACCACTGCATTCCAGTCACCCATCACTATCAGGTTTTTCTTCCCCGGCACTTCTCTAATTATTTCTTCTACTTGCTCGTACACCTCTTCCACCTCTTCCTCCCTATGGTTGCTCGTAGGCATGTATACCTGGACCAGTACGAAATTCGTCGGCCGTGCTTTTATTTCTACCACTAGTATCCTGTCGTTCACCTGTTCAATGTTTACCACCCTCAGTCCCAACTTTGTGTTCAGTACCATTCCTACCCCCCGTTGACTCTCATCTCCCCCACTATAGATCACCCTGTAGTTATCACTCCAATAGTCCCCGCTATCCATCCATCTAACCTCGCACAATCCCAAAGCATCTATTTTTCCTTTTTCCATTTCCTGCTTAATATTTTCAAGCTTCCCGGCCCTCATCATGGTCCTTACGTTCCAAGTTCCTATTTTTACCACTGTTTTCCTCCTCCTCTTCCTCTTTTTCTTCTCCCTCCTTTCCCTTGTATCTTCTGATGATGATTCTGATTCTGTGCAAGGATTTCGTGTGATGACGACCGCGGAGGCCTTGCCTCCCCCGCTGCCGGGCACGATACCCGCCCTTGTGGGCGGCGTCCCGTAGTTGCCAGGAATCAATTCTCTTTGGATGACTTTCATGTTCTGGGAGGAGATAGTTGAGAGGTATCCCACGCGACTCAACGGTATTTTTAACGTGACACCATCACGGAACTACCTTTCGTCTGGCTCCTACCCTTCGACCTATCTGGCATGGGTGGCCCTACCAGGAGCAATGTACTTGCTCCTGCCAGTCCAGCTCTAGGGGTCATTGGAACGCACAAGCCCTTCCACCACGTCAAGGTCGTAGTTCAAGGAAGAGTATATTATATTATATTATATTATATTATATTATATTATATTATATTATATTATATTATATTATATTATATTATATTATATTATATTATATTATATTATATTATATTATATTATATTATATTATATTATATTATATTATATTATATTATATTATATTATATTATATTATATTATATTATATTATATTATATTATATTATATTATATTATATTATATTATATTATATTATATTATATTATATTATATTATATTATATTATATTATATTATATTATATTATATTATATTATATTATATTATATTTTATTATTAAGTTTTATTTATTATTTATAATATGTATTATTACATTATCATCCAGTTCTGAGCAACGGTTTATGTTTCAAGAGTCTAGCTTATCGGGAAGTTTGTTTAAAATCAACTGTAACATTTGTACCGAACAGACAAACAAGAACTCAACCTAATAAAAAGTTTTAAAAAGCACCCACGCTTTTATTTTCCGAGTGATTAAAAAAATTATTTTTTTACTTTTTAGTACAATTGAATTTAAGGATGTTTTTTTTTTTAAAGAGTATTTTTACATACTATTAATTTTTTGTCCTTACATTATTTGTACAACGGTTCTTTGAAATATTAATTATTAGCATTCCTTCTCACTATAAATGCTAACTTCTACTTCTACCATTTATTGACAAAAGTCGTTTTCCATATTGTAAAACATTTAATTTTGGTAGATTAATTGGTAATTAGAGATTTAATGATTTTGTTTTTGAAAGAGATAAAATTTATATTTTAAATTTTGTATTTTAATTTTTAAATAAAATAAATATCCCTTGTTATTTCTCTAAATTTAATTTTAAAATTATGTTTAAATTTACTTGATGGGTAATGTGTATTTCGTAAAGGAAAAGCGGCAATTGACGGCTTTTGACACACCGCCCCGGGCGCCTAGATACAGTTAGACCCCGGGCGGCTGTCTAACTGTATCTAGGCCTCTTAGAGCATGTCGTTCAACAACCCCTGAGCATTTTATCGGTGCTTGGAAATAGTTATCTATAATTATTATTGCAATATGTGGCTTAAATAATGTTCAAATTAGAGATTAAATATCAAAATAATCATTAAGTAATTTTTATAAAAGTACATTACAATTCTAGCCTTCCATCAGTTCCACTCGCTGGTTGAGCTTTGCAATTACCAGTTTTGCAATAGCTGAATGCTTTTTTGCTTATTTTCCCTAATTCCTGCAAGGTTGCGTGTATGCAATAAGTATTTAAGCTTAATAGCTTAATCCAAATACAGTGTTTCTTATAGCATAGTACCTATTCCTCTAAGAACTTTAGCCTGGGTCCTTTTCTCATAATTAGTTATTGCAATTTTCGTGTATTTTATGCCAAACTAATTCATCATAGACGTTGAAGCTTTTTGAAAACATTGATTTTAAATGATCCATTGATACATGGTGATTAAAAATTTGTGACAGAAATTTTCTGAATATATTATTCTTAAAACTGAGCAACTAAATTTATAATTTATCCACTGATAAATACTTCTATTATATTCTAAAATTCAGAGAATTAGTGCTAACAATTTAGGTATTATTGAATCATCAGTTTATGGAAAATGAAGTCATATGATTACTTAATAATTATTTATTAATTATTTTTTGTTTACTGTTCATTTTTTATTTCTATAGTCATTTGCTGTAAAGTTGAGTACTTTATTTGAGCGTCTTCTAGAGAAATGGGATAGACCAGTTTACAAAATACTTTACCTTAGAAATTCGTTAAAATATGTGAGCGATTTAATTGGTGTACTGCCTATTTCACTAAAATTTAGTATGCTTCGTATACTAGTCACCGCTATTATACGAATATATGTCACTAATGTTAGCACTTGTTATAATCACTAAGGGTGCTTGAGGTAAGGGTACCCTTATGCCTTTCAATTCTGCAGTGCATTTCTCTTTATTTCGTCGCTTCTATTTGTACCATGGATATAGTGGGGAATCAACATAATATTGTCTATGTTGCACTGAAACTTGTCTAGAATGAATTTTTCAAGTAATCTAAGCCTAGCGCATATCCCTCGAGACTCTAATGTTCCCAAACATAGTTCTTTTTACAGTTATGTATCGCTTTCTATTCGCTCGTAGAAGTTTGCTTTTTTCCTTTCTTTTTCGTATACATGGTGAATCTAATCTTTCTGCTCGTGGCGTATTGAATATGTGGCCCAAACAAGGCTAAGTAGCATCTCTCTTTCACTTTTTAAACAGAGTACCTTCCTACTATTGGTTTGATAAATCCTAGTTTCTTTAATATGATACCCGTCAATGTTTAGCGTGTGATTCTCCCACGTTAGTTCTGAAGTCAAGGTGATTCCCAGGTCTTTGAATTGACTCCATCTCACTATTGACATTAACCCCTCCCACTTTGTAGTAGTGTTGGTAAGATTTCTTTCGTAATAAGAGTGTTGCAGTGCATATGCTAAGGTGAAGCTCGAAGCTCCACACGAGTTAATGTTGTTAAGGTCCGACGAGAGAGCCTCTAAGTCAGAATTTGTGGCAATTTCTCGGTAGATGACAGCATAGTGTACAAACAATCTACTTTTGCTTATTACTCTAGCGTTAGTGTCGTTTATATTTAAATAAGAATGGGTGGGTATGGACGATCATATGGCTTCCTCGGCTGCCGTGCAGCCCTGGTTGATTCCTCCGAGCTTAATTCCCGTCGCTGCGCCGTCATTAAGATTTCTTTTCAGCGTCGACGAAAATTAAAATACCTCTCCCTCTCCGTGCTGAACGAGAGAAAAAATAGCCAATGGACGCAGTACAGTGTGCGCCGAACACGCGAAATACGCGTTGCCCACATCACGAAGCGCACGGGCGCGCGCGTGTACAAAACTACGGCACGGGGTTTTCCCGGGCGTGCAAATATTTCACCGCCGAGACACGCGCCTCTTGGCGCGCGCTTTTTGCAGCATAAGTTACCGCACCCGTTGCCGACGAAGTCCTAGTGGGTGTCTCACCTACGGCACCACCACAATGGGAGCGCTGCACCCTTTTGTGTTTGTCCCACCCCACCCCCTGCTAGCCATACCCACCCCCGTCCGCTAACCATGCCCCGACCGCCAGGGCTCCCGATACCAGCTTCTCCGATACTATAACGATGATTAAACTTACAGAGTTTAATACACGCACAGCCTGAACTCTGAAAATTCAAGGTGAGGAATGAATAACAACATTATAGATGACTGCAAATTGTTTAATTTGGACAATAACTTGAAGATTAATGAAAAATGATCTGGTGCTTTCCCGGCGTGTGATGTTAGTGAAACCTATTCGGGTTCTCCAACGGGTCACACTCTGCATTTCTGCCGAAGTTTCGATATACGAGTCATCTATCGTCAGTCATCAGGGTCAGTCATCATTCATCCATCCATCATCAGTCAGTCATTGAAGATTAATTCATGATTAAAATTATTTGGTTATAATCCACAGTTTTTTATTTAAACTAACAGTCCCAGGTTTCATCAGCTATATTCCATTATCAAGGACCTTGTTAATGGCATATAGCTGCTGAAACCTGGGTCGGTTAGTTTAAATAAAAACGTGTTGATTAAAACAAATTAATTTTTAATCATGAATTCTTGTGACTTCCACAAAGTTAAGCCTGATACAATTTCTTAGGAAGATTAATGTTTTTAAAAACCAAGGTTATGGTCTGTGGAAGAAATCAAGAAGACAGATTAATCGTCAAACTTGGACAGCATCAACTTGCGCCAGTGGAAGTGTCTTTCTGGGAAGAAGGATCTCCAGCGATGGAAAACGCAAGAAAGACATTGTGGTCTGGATAGCTCAAGCAAAGAAGGCATTCTACCAGAAGGCGAGTTTGCTGTCAGTTGGTAACACAAACCTAGAATTAAGGAAGCGGTTTTTTAAAAAGTTTATGTGGAGCATACTCTTATACTGCAGTGAAGCCTGGACAATAAAAGCAGCAGAGCAAAATTGATTGGAAGGATTAGAGACGTGGTGTTACCGAAGAATGATGAAGATTAAATTGACGGGGAGAGTTACTAACGGAGAAGTCCGACAGCGAGTTAGAGACGGAAGATGTAAGATGAAAAATCTGCGAAGGTCGAGAGAGAAACTTATTGAATAAGTTTGTGACAAAACAGGCTAATTAAAGCATATTGGAAAGCGAAATAAATGGGAAAAATTATTGAAGAAGACCAAGAATGAAATACATCAAACACATCATGAAGGACGTCAAAGTTAATGATGATGTAGGAATGAAGCGGTTGACAGAGAGGAGAATGCAAAGAGAGTTTCTGTAATCCAATCTTCGGATTGATGACTACTGATGATGATCTATAAATAGGCATCATCTTCTAATATATGAAGATGATACCTACCTGTGTAAAAATGTCCACGGGAAACCAATCTGCCTTGACCTGGAACTTTTTTTATTTGATTTTACCTGATTTAACATTATTTCTAGGTAAGTATTCTAACAAACATTCATATACTCCCTCAAATATATTAGCACCGTGTGAGACAGTACGTTTTATGCATGCTTATATTATTTTATGCCCTTATATTTCCACTGACGAGCATTCCATCTTTAATAATAGTTATAAATGTAAAGTTATCGTCAGCAGCTATTAATCCTCAGATTGATTTGCTACAGCTCTCCTCTCTGTTCCCTTCTCTTTTCAGCCAAAAGCGCCATTGTTTTATAAGCCTTCACTTTTACACTCACATAACTTGCGGGATTTGGCCAATCCACGGTCTTTCTCGATATTTCCTTACTATTATCCCACCATCCGTTTGTTTCAAAGAGGCTTTCATTTCTCAGAATGTGTCTAGTATAGTTGTTTATTCTAATTTACGAAGTTATCGTGAATCACATTTTCTCCCCAAAGTTTCGTGGAACTTTTTCATTTGGTTTGAACAGGTTTGCACCAGTTGCAACTTTCCGTGAAAATTATGCATTGCCAAATATTATCATTCAAGATGGTTTTTTACATGAATGAGGCCGACCCCATTAATGTCATCCGCTTGACCTTCATTTTTCTTGACCTCCATATTTACTTCCTTGCAATCTCTATTCATTTGATTTTTTTTTGCTCCCCGACGATTCTGGTAGTCCGTATGCCCCTGAAATCCCGATAAGCCATTGGCTTGTCATCTGGTTTTTCAGGGGCCAAACCACCAGAACTTCCAATCGTCCAACCAGAATTGTCCAAGTTACACTCCATAGAACGTCATGCTTCATAAATATATTTCAATAAAGTTATTCTTATTTTTAAGCCTGTGTTGTTAACTATTTGTCGTCCGTTCTAATAGAATGCCTTCTTTGGTTAGGCCACCCAGCTCATTTTATCTGCCATGCTTCTTCCCTCACCCGTGAGATCCAAATTCTCACAGAGCAAAATACTTAAACACGTTCTCGAATTTGCTGTCCACGTCTCATGGCGACTTTTTTCATGATTACTTACAGAAATCATCATATTTTATTTGCAATACTCATCAAGTAAATCATTTCTTCATATTTTAGCCGAAGGAGTTGATCATTCTTTCCAGGTTATCGTTATACATATAAAGACTAAGGGCGATAAAAAACTGCTCCTATACTAACATGCTGCTTTAAAAATTAAAATTGCTATGTGTCGATTTTAATGGAATTTGACAGCACATGACAGGTCGATTACTGTTGCATATTCCTTTGGAATCAAGAATCCTCGATGCCGTGGTGGTCTACCAATTGGCTTGGCATGCACCAATGTTTACACTACTATTTGAAAGCTCGAAATGACGATGTGTACTGTACATGCCGACATTTCTTAAACTGACATGCCAAAGAGAGTAATTCGTGGGAAAGTGTCAATTGAGTTGTTAACAGGGCTAGAAGACTGGGTATTTTTGACAGTATGAGAGGAGACAAAAGACAGGGATTGAGAAGTGGTTTTAATATTGGAAAAAAGACGACTAAAACGGAAAAAGTAGAGGAGGCTCTCTGTTTCCGGATATATTATAAATTGATCGGTCTAAAAATCTAACTTTTATTTGTTAGAGCACCTAGCCGACCCCGGTGGCGGTGGTGTTATATCCTTTCCTATCAAACCAAGGGTCGCGGGTTAGAATCAAGCATCCCGCCTGGGTAAGATATTAACTCCCAGGGTATGGTTGTGTATGTTCGTCCGTTAAGGTACTTTGAGAGAGATATTTCCACAGCCATAACGGACACCATATGCGAATATTATATCTCAATTTCAGCTTCTGTAAGAAGTGTGAATTAATATTATATTATTAATGGTCCAAAAATATGGCTATAATAAATGACCAAAATCCTCAGAAATTTAATAAGTTAATCTACATTAGTCTCCAACTTGACTCATGATTTCACGCCGTACGGTGCTAACACCTTCAAAACAGAAGTTTTTTTTGCGATTCTGTAAAAATTACTGCGGTGAGTAATAGATTATTTTTTATAAATAGTCGAGAAAACATACAATCTAAACACCGTTAGTTTTTGACGAAATCTAGGTGTGGTAAATTCGTATTCTTTTTCAACATTCTCTCTCTGGAGCGCACAGTCATAATCTATAAGCTCATCATGTAAAAAAAGATCATACTTTTAGGCAAATTGCTCGAAAAGTAGTTTTGCGAAGGGATTTTGATATCATTGGAAAGATGACAGTTTTTCCTTAAAATGAGTTCAAATTCATTAAATTCAAGGTGAAGTGATATTTCGCTCAAACTACCTTATAAAGTAAAATGCAAGAGAGAACTAGATAGTCCTAACTTCGCTCTAGAAGAAAGATACCATTGTTTTTATTGTCATTATCATGATTTCTTAAAATATCTGCTTGGCCGATGGCACGGATAATCAGTGGTATCAGTATCGTCAAATACCATGAGTTACGATACGACCGAAGTGCATCGAGCAAGGCCTAGGAGCCTAACCCCTAATGGCCGGCCCCCCGGGGTCCGCTCCCACCCCTCCCCCCCCCCAGCGGGTCCGACCCCTCACCTCCTCCCGGCACCCGGAACCGCCCCCACCATCAGTTAAATCTTCCGCACACCGTCACACTCGCTTCTTTTGTTTGGCCCGACCATTGTTTTTGGCGGCCGGGAGGCATTATGCAGCCGCACTGTGGGGGAGGAGGGGGTGGACACGGCTTGTGAGTGGACGGGGAAGGGCGTCACTAGGTTGGGGGGGGCGATGAAGTAAAGGGTTTGGAGGGGGGCTGGCTAGGAAGGGAGGAAGGAAAGGTTTATCGCACAAAATGAGCATTTTGGGGTTTTTATGAGTCTCGGGTATACGGAGCTGTGGAAGGAAGCTTCATTGTTATTCTTTTGTACTCATTATTACTCTCTCTCTCTCTCTCTTACTCTCTTTCTCCTCCTTCAGCTTTTTAGCCTCATTTCACCCTCTACATTTTCTTCCTGCATGCCCCTCCATACCCGCGCCTCTTTTGGCTGATGAAAAAAAATATTTAAAGGAGCCGTGGAGGGGGGGGTCTCAGCCGTACCCCTCCCCCACCACCGTTTGAACTCTCCATCCCCATTGCCCCTGCTCCCTTATAGCCGGCCCACCTTCCGTCGAGCCACCCCTTACAGCCCCGGGCCAAAGCGTCCACGTAATGAAGGTGCCCGCGCGATCAACTGCGGGGGGATGGGTGCTGCAAGAGAGGGGATTGCACCTGCCCCGGTGCGCGGAGGCCATTGCCTTGCTCGCAGTGTCTCGATCGGAAGTGCCCTCCCGTCTCTCCTCCTCCCATCCTCCCCCAAAAGCCAGTTCAACCCTCCGCCCGCCCTCGCAGCCTGTCGGCCGATCCATCTTCGTCTGCTTCCACGAGAAAGAAGCTAGCAGTTCGCTCATTCATCACTGGAGGAGTGGGTGGGGGTCGGGAATGGCATGGTGCTCATGGTGGCACAGGCTTCCCATACCAACGGGTCGGGTTCGGATCCCGACAGTGGAGGAGATTTTTTATACGTGAAACGTCTTATGCATTACAAAGTGAACAGTTTAAGGCTCAAAAATCTGGAATCGATCCATCAAGGAGGGATATAAACACCAACTATGTACGAGAGAAGAGAGCATCAACTTAATAGATTCCACTTCCATGATTTTTTATTACGAAATAGGTTTCAGTACCGTGTTTCAAAACGTTGTGATCTTCAACATGAGGATGGCACTAGGTGTAGAGTCTTAAGTAAGGTGTACATGCAAGTATTTTCAATGATTCCAACTGAACTTAAGAACTGTCACTAAAAATTCTATTTATGTATACATTTTTCTTTTCTAAACAATTATTTTTTGTAATGGCAAAATGTTATCACATTTCATCATCATCGCATCGTCTATAAAGCCCTACGATGATAAACGATATTATTGTTACATCTCACAACCTTGTAACGAGCCTTTGTGCTTACCAGACAAACCTCAGCTCCGTTCCCACTGACTGAGCTGGAAGATGACCCAGGGTCACGAGGACGATTACAGCACAAGGGGTTAGCCGATGGGAGTGTAATTTGAGGTCGTCATTGAGTGGTCTTTACAAACATCATTTAAGTGGGATCTACACAGTTGGTAACGTAATTTACATAATCATGCTCTCTACGACATTATTACTTCACGGTAGTCAGAATGGAGCAATTCTACCCAAGTCCAAAGATCTCCTCTCCCCAAAAATTGATCTGAGGTGTTTTTGAAGTGAAGTTCTAGTGGAAAAGTTTATTTTGGGCAAACAGGTGCAAGTCAGATTTAAATATTACTAGAAAGCACTGACGAAGAAAGATTTCAGACTCTCAGTCATCCCGGAACATGTCTGGTCGGAAACTGACCACGGCAGAGACTTGGAAAACACAAGAGTGGTTGCCAGGGAATTGAGATATTTTCCAAGAGTGATTCAAGAGTACATAGAGATCAGGAGATTCAAGAGTACATAGAGATAGAGATAAGGACCCGGAAAATGTCTCCAGGGACGATGGGTATTCGCTAGCCACGACGTGAAAAAGGCTGTTCATCATCTCGACCAATCGGAACGCAAAACCGAGTTGAATAATGTTTTTGGCACCACTGGCCAACTACCTGTTATGGAGTACCGGCCAAAATCAATCAAACAGCACTTCGACTTGAAGACACTTCCTTAAATGGAGGAGAAACTGTTGTCGCTTCGACGCTGACACACGCACCAAAAATGGGATCTAACACAACCTTATCTTCTCCGTTTCCTGTGATGGACTAGTCCAACTGGTGAGGAGGGCTAGTGAGTGCCGGCAGATTTACTGCGAACGGAATGCAGTGGCGCCTTAGCCATGCTTTCCGTAAGTGTGAGTGCTCAAGCATTGGCAGAATTGACTCTCTTGCCAGGGAGGAACTGTGCGCCATAGATGGGCATAAGATGACGACCAGCTTCATGGCACGGTCCCGGGGGTGGATGATCAGTGTCTCACTGGATAGCCTCTGAGTCACAGGACGTTTGAAAGGGGATCCGAGATTGATCAGAATTGATTGAAGTGTCGGAACGCCAGGAAAAATCAACGATTGCCTGACCTGCTGCGTCTTGCTTGAACCCACGTCCGTCATCGGTCGGAGAGCTTGCCTGGCGAGCCGTAAATCGGAGAGAAAATCAGTACTCAACGTATCGTCCGAGTCATCGATGATCTCAACAGCTTTTCCGTTTAATATATTTCGGAAGAAAGTATTGGCTCTAATCAAGAATCGCTGCCAGCGTCGATGGAGAAAGTAAATGAGGCGAGAAAATGAGTGTTTGATCTTCGCGAGGACTCCAAGCGAGTACTCTCCGCGATATCGACAAATCAGCATGAAATAAACTGTAAGTATGTAATGATTGACAGCTCGGGTTGCCATGCGACCTTTGCTGATTGTATTAGAAATTAATCACGCCACGGGGCGTAACATCTCGAGGTCTCATGTACTAAGACATTCTTTAATGCTTTCCATTCATATTCGCCACTTCTCTTCCCATCTTTCGCTTGCCTTCACTGGGTGTCACATCAGATATTTTCCCAAGGGGATGTGGCTATTCAGAACTGTTAACGCACATAGATGGGAATCATAATAGCGAAAACAAATGTTAAAATTTTGACGTTATCGAATGAGGGGAAAATTGCTTTATAGGAGTTTGTACCTTGAGTGATTTGTTTTCATTTGATCTGAGTGATATGCTATACTAGTCTCTATATTTTAGCTAAGTCAGTGGGAATATATTGGACACATAAAGTTGCATTAGTACCTCGAACTAATATAGTGAAGTTTAGCCTATCGGCCTTATCGTATTTTTTCCATCTGCGCATTTCTGCCTCTACGAGTGTAAATCAATCGAGCTCATTCATATAATACCAAATGCCTTGCCAGCAAGCAAGCGTAGCATAAACAAGTATCCGCAAAAAAATAATGCTTATAACTTCAAAATACCTAATTTGTATGAATTTATTCGCGCTTTTGGGCGTCATGTTTTCGAATGAATGAGTGTATATATATATATATATATATATATATATATATATATATATATATATATATATATATATATATATATATAGCGCAAAACAAAAAGAGATGAATGTCAATAAGAGACAGACCTTACTCACGCTGTAGTAGATATATTAATCGAACCGCTGTATACCAATTCAGGAATGAGATTTGAGGGGAAACACTGTCGCTGATCTATTCGTCGCGCGAGAGCATCTCATCGACCACGACACCCGCCGAAAGCACGAGCTGCTGCCTCCCGGAAAAGGACTCGGGGGAGGGCGTGGACATATTTTTTTAATTCCGGGCAATTTAGGCGCATTTAAAAGTTTTCGCCGCCTTTGCGAGACTCCGTTTCATTCGTTTTACTAAATCTAAACCATTAATTAAACTTGATAATGTGCACATTCACGGGGGGACACATCTCCTGGTAGAAGGAAGATACCAGGGAAAAAGATTTATTCCCCCCCCCTCCTCCGAGGCGTCCCTCCTACCCCTATTCCCTTATCCTGACCTCCCCTTCCTCCTCCGACCTCTCTTCATACCTCACCCACCTTCTCCCAGCTCTCCTCCCATACTCCCCTCCCCCGGGCGATCCTCTCCTCATTTACACAAATTCCAACACTCCCACACCGGAGCAACCCATTCCCGCCTCCAACCCTGTTCCTTCTCCGTACTGGTGCTCTCTTCTCGCAACTCCCCCCCCAACTCAACCACCCCGCACCCCCCCCCCCCCTTGCTCCATCGTTCCCCAACTCACTTGACAATAACCACTTGGCAAGTATTTATGGCGGAAAGAATGGCGGGCGGGCCATGTTTTGCTTATTGTATCTTCATCACCTCTCGCATTTCCCTATTGCCACCGGCACACTGCGGGACCAAAAGCAGTAAAAAGTGGCAAAAATGAGACATTTCATTCAATTCCCTTAAGGTAGTTTGAGCGAGATGTTTCCCTAGTCATAGTAAAAACCACATTCGAATTTTATATTTTAATTTCAGCGTCTGTAAGAAGTGTGAAGTAAATATTGTAATATTAATGGTGCAAAAATAGTTATATATGACGAAAACTCTCAGTAAATTAATATATCTACATAAGTCTCAAACTTGACTCATTTTTTAATGCCGTGCGGATATAAAGCCTTAAAAACGGCAGGTCTTTTTGTGATTCGCTAAAAAGTACTGCGATGAGTGATACATTAATTTTTATGAATAGTTGAGAAAACATACAAACTACACACCGTTAGTTTTTTCTGACGAAATCTAGTTGTTGAAAAATTCTAATTTTCTCAATATTCTCCCTCTGAAGCACACAGCCCATGTAGAAACAACTTCAATTATCAGGCAAATTGCTCACAAATTTGTTCGACAAAGGGTTAATATTTTGATATCATGAAAAGATGAGTTTTTTCTTTAAAAAGAGGTCAAGTTCATCAAATACTAGGTGAAGTGATTTTTCACTCAAACTACCTTTAAAATCCGGCACCTATGTGTTTTTCACGGGCAACTGATACCGCATGTGAAATCGACATTTAAAAATTGTTGATGCTATGAGGTAAATTGAACCCATCGCTTCCAATTATTATAATAATCTGTGCACACATGGATGTATATGAAATCTGAATAGCACGCATTTTCTTTCATTAATTACTCGAGTGTGGAGACATGTAGGGAGTCGATTCTTTTTTTACGGTTAGCGATAATCATCATTACGCAACCTGTCCTAGAACTGCCACCCTACGCTTTCTCACAATTCAAAACTTTCATTAATTATTGTATATGAAATTTGTTAATACAGTTTCGCAGTAAACATTAATAACCAATTATGTTTGATTATTTTATATTACTTTTTGAAATAGTTATTTTAAATTTTCATAATTTTACTCGGTGATTTCATTTCCCGGATTTGGAAATACTTCTCTGTATTTCCTGCAAATTGCTTTTAAAACTGATTTTGTCTGTATTCGTCTACACTTGAAGCAAAGTGAGCTGCACACAAGCCACTTTAGCACGGAACTATGCGCGCAACTTTGTACCTACCTGTCCAATGTATTTCTATGGAGTTCAAGAATAACTTCAGCCATCACACCATAGTTGTTATTACTAGGGTAATCAACCGGTCAAGGTAGGCTTAAATGGAAGAAAGTAAAATCCTCTACATTTTTACGGGCGCAACTACGGGCTAACTACTTACAAACGTTCTCCATACTTCCTAACTCTTCTCATCCCGTCCATGGAACCCATTCTATTCATTCCCCTTTCCAAATTACCCAACATCTTTCCCACTATCGCAACTATAATGCAGCATCCCTTAGCCCCTCAAATCCTCTTCCAAGCACCTACTCTGCCTCCACCTACTCTCCTCCAGAAGTTATATCTCCTTGCCAACCAGACCAAGCATTTCCTCGCTTGTCTTCCTTTCCGCCCACCGCACCTTCTCCATTCTCATCCACACCAGCATCTCAAATACTTGCAGCCGATTCACTTAGCTATCCCATGATTCTGCTCCGTACAACGCTACACTTCGTATGAAACTCTTCGCCAGTCTCTCCATTACGTTGCCACACAAGATCCCCGTCATCAGCCACCTCCTATTGCCATGCGCTTGTTTCCCAAGCGCTATTATCCTCCTAATGTATCTGCTACTATTCCGATTTTATCCCCATGCACCACACAAGTAATCAAACAGTTCTACTTGCTACAGTTTTGTGCCCTCTTACTTTTATGACGAGCCGCGCTTTCTTACCATAAAACAAACCTAAAATAGAAACCGGATGAAAATCCAAGGAATCTACATCACATGTATTCACTGGGAAAGCTTTAAATCTTACTTTATTGTGTATTAATTTTCACCTCTCCTCGCCAACTGATAGCAAGGCTCTTTACATAGACTACTTAAGCATATATTTGGAAAAAACACAATCGTGTACTGGGTAGTGTAATGGTCTACCCAGGTGGTACTCGATCCCGTGACTCTAGGGTGGAGCGCGAGGACTTCACCCCACCGTCGCCGGGGTCGACCTATTTGTGCACTCTGGCCACTTTTTCGGAGGTTGGTCACACTGCGCGGTGTTTCCCCAACCCCGTCCCAAATCTACCCGCGGCTACACAGTCCACACAGCCAGCCCTCGTCCCTCCCATTGTGCATCTCGTCCCAAACATTTGAAAATGAATTAATGCGTCGGGGGTTTCTCCGCGGGGAAACATTCCAAGGGTTTTTCTCATCTCCGCCCTCGTCTCCTTTTATTCGAACGCCACGCGTTATTTTCTTTTCTTCTCCGCCTCGGAAATTTACGTCGACTCTTGTTCCTTTCCCCCGTCCTCCACCCTTCCCTGTTTTTTGGGCCGCTTCACGCTTTGAGGGAGTGCCCGAAGCGTCCGCTCCGTCTCCTAATTGAGAAGGCTCCCCTGGACAGCGAGTACGTGGGCCGCTTGCGCTTGCACGTGCATTTTTGGCCCGCGTCTGGGCAATGCGGTGCGTCGTACATTTTGTCCATGACGCGCCTATTTTCTTGCTTGACTGCTGTTTGTCAGCTCCATTTCAAATTGCGTCAAGTATTGTCATCGCGTCCAATAAAGCCGTATTCAGGTAGTTTGAGCGATAAATCTTTTCACCTAGAATTTTATGAATTTGACGTCATTTTAAAGAAAAAAGTCTCATCTTTTCTATGACATCAAAATATTAACGCCTTGCCGAACTACTTTTCGAGTTACTAGCCTAAAAATATAAGCTGTTTTACAAATTGCGTCAAGCGTTGTCATCGCGTACAAAAAAGCCGTATTTCATCTACATCTACAAACTACCCCGCAAGCCGCCTCAATAAGCGTGTGGCGGGGGATGTTAGGACACCAGCCGTTTACATATAAAAAGGAAACGCTCTAGTGAAAATACGCCTTGCATTTATTAAAGTCCCTTATTGTTCGGGGGAAAAACGAATTCCCATACCTATCTGTTCGGCAAAATATCTCACTTAATCTATCGTTTCTGTCGGACCTGGAAATATAGTGGGGTTCTAATATGATGTTCTCCGTGTCGCTCTGAAAGATATCTATTCTAAATTGATCAAGCAATCTAAGCCTAGCGCGCAGCCTCCGAGTCTCTAGCGGCTCCCAGCCTAATTCGTTTAACATCTGTGTAACGCTGTCTGTACGCCCGTAGCAGTTTTTGACGAATCGCGCAGCTTTCCTTTGTATTTTATTAAGTTCCCGGACTAAGTCTTTCTGCACCGGATCCCATATGCCCGCTGCATATTCAAGGTGTGGCCGGACGAGTGCGAAATAGCATCTCTCTTTTACTTTTTCATCCGAAAATCTTCCCACAATACGCTTGACGCATCCTAGCTTCTTCAGAGCTCTGCCACAAATATTTCTTATATGTGCTCCCCACGATAGGTCCGAAGTTATCGTAACTCCTAGATACTTCACTTCATCTGTCGCCTTCTGTGTATTAAGGTAGTTTGAACGATAAATCTATTCACCTGGAATCTGGTGAATTTGACGTCATTTTAAAGAAAGACGTCTCATCTTTTCTATGATATTAAACCCTTGTTGAACTAATTTTCAAGAAACTTGTCTAAAATTATAAGCTGTTTTACAAATTACCTCAAGCGTTGTCATCGCGCCCAAAGAAGCCGTATTAATGTAGTTTAAGCGACAAATAATTTCACATAGAATTTCATGAATTTGACGCCATTTTAAATAAAACACTATCTTTTTATGATATCAAAATATTAACCCCTTGCCGAACTACTTTTCGAACAACTTGCCTGTAAATATGTAAGCTGTTTTACATGGGATAGATTATGACTGTGCGCTCCAGATGTGGAATATTGAAAAAATTAAGAACTTCTAGCATATAGATTTCGTCAAAAAAAACAAGTAAGTAGTTTGTATGTTTCCTCAACTATTTATAGAAATTAGTCGATTACTCACCGCAGCACTTTTTTCAGAATCACAACAGAAAACTTGTGTTGCGAAGGCGATTTCACCGCACTGTATGAAAAAATGAATCAAGATAGAGGTCATATTTATTTAGTTACCGAGAGTTTATGTCATATGTAACTATATGTTTGCACCATTATTATTACAAAATTTACTCCATACTTCTTGCAGATGCCCAAATAAAAAAAATAAATTCGAATATTTTCTCTATAATGATTAGGAAACTTTTTCGCTCAAACTACCTTAAGATGGCTTAAATCTTACTTTATTGTGTATTAATTTTCACCTTTCCTCGCCAACATATAGCAAGGCTCTTTATATCGTATACTTAAGCATATAATTTGGAAAAACACAATCGTGTCCTGGGTAGTGTAAGTAGTAGTGTCCGGTGATCGTGGGTCATCGAGTGAACATTTTAATGGTTTTTTCAAGTAAGTTGAAAAATTATTCTCTTAACATGTTCTGTTTTTGCGTTGGAGCTCTCCATACATGCAGCAATCGAAACGATAATAATTAATTAAATTTAAAAAAATTAATTTACCACGTTTTTAAAACGGACTAAAAAGTATAAAATAATTTTACCCTGGGCCCTTCTAAATTTTTAGGGTGAATTTTTAGTGGCTATGGAGATATTTGTAAGACTTGAAGAGAAAAACGTGGGGCGCAGGCAAACCATGATAATTAAGGAGGAGTAAAGGGACCAGGTGTCGTTGAGAAAACTCCTACAATTTATACCATATGCAATGCACTGAAATTGGTTGTAAATTCATCCGGATTATCTACTTCTATTAGCTACTGCCTGCGCCCAAATATTTTTATTGTATTCCTCAGTTTAAGCATGCTATGACGAGTTTTCTTTGGTGGTGTTTGAAATTTATACATAATAATTCTGAAATAGGTTTTTTAATAAAATGTTGAACTCTGTGTGACACCTTAATGTTTGTTTACAACAACTTTGATATTTATGTATTATTTTGCGATTAGAAAATATTCTGTACACGTGTAATCGAATTATTACGGAATAAATGTCATGTGCCATATGGATACGTGTTAGAATAGGATTTAATTGCTAGAAAACCAAAATCGTATGATGCAATTTTTTTATGATGCACAAAGGGTAAGAAAAAGACTTTGCTGTTCCACAAAATAAAATATATTTGCGACCGGTTTCGATACGGCGTATCATCATCTGGCCGGTCTGATACGCCGTATCGAAACCGGTCGCAAATATATTTTATTTTGTGGAACAGCAAAGTCTTTTTCTTACCCTTTGTGCATCATGAAGGAGTTCCACCATGTTACGCCACCCACCATCGCTTTTTTTTACATTAATTTATAGATATCACTTATGGGGACACATTTACAATGTTTCACTCAAATCTGTTCATAGGCAAAAGGCGTATAATATCGCATATCGCCTAAAATAATTATAAAATGTTACACTATAAGCTGCAACAACGCCGGCGTAGCTACTGCATATTAAAGCTGTGGCGTAATTACTTCTTGTAAAGTGATTAGAGAATAATACACTTAGATATAATACACTTAGAGAATTTTCATTTTTAATTTGACGTTTACCATGCATAAATACCCATCTCGCCGCTTCCTTTTGGGGTAGGTATAGCCAAAGAGTTCATTTCTCGGCGTTAGACCTAGAAAACTGGCTTTGATTTCAATTATTTATAAAATAAACAAAAATCGCTACAACCACTTTTAGACTGCTGACGGTTTTCATCACCACGGTTGCATCCTGGTTGATAATAAAATATTGTTTATATCATCCGGCACCTAAAATATGGAGCTGAAAATTGTTGCTTGTAAAGTTTTAACTAATCGTCATCATCGTCAGTAGACATCAATCAAACGATTGGTTTTCGGCAGCACGCCACTCCTTTCTCCTCTCTGACAACCGCTCCATTCCCCCATAATCCATACTGTTCAACATATATTTACACTCAACTTTAGTCCAACTGTCACGTTTAAGGAGGAGCAAGTGAATAATTATACCTATGATTAATTTTGTAGGATATCGTGAAATAGAACAACTAATTGTAAGTGGTGCATGGTCACTACCTTACGTGCATAGGGAATTCATAACCACAAAGCCATTTTTTGTTATTATTGGTGAGTTGACAGTGATTACAGTGATATCGTGAGGGAAGCAGAAGTGAGGAAATGGGTAAGACAAGGATTGTCACCCATGACCTTCAATATTTACGCTGAAAAGACAGTAAATTAAACAAAGGAAAAATTGTAAAGAATAGGAACAGAAAAGTGCATGGAGAATAAGTTAGCATGCTACGCTATGCTGATAACATAGCAATATTTTCAGAGAAGGAACAAGATCTGACTACTAGTAGTAGAATGCTCAACTGAATGGACTAAACTATGAAGAAATACAACTTTGACATAAAAGTTAAATAAAGGACACTCCGAAAACTTGTAAATCACTTCTGGGACCTGCGTCAATGGTCGAAAAACGTCACCCTTACGTCTTTGGGCAGTACTGATGTTAAAGTGCTGTAAAAATGTAACTTAGGAGGCAATAACACTCTAGGGAAGGCTGTGTGATCAGACCTTAAGAGCCTTGCATCTCCACACAGAGAGTAAATACATTTACACGGTCCATTTTTCGTTCCGTTTGTGAACTCCGTACCCACAAATCCAAGTAAATAACGTGGAGTGTTCCTGGAGCATTATTTACCCCCTCGAGTGACGGCGGTATTCATTTCGCATAATTAGTCCCCGCCAAGTTCCCCTGGATAAGGAGAGAAGGATATTCCTGACCCTTCCATCACGGACCCGACCGGGTCACTTCAACAAAAGACCTTTTTTCCACTCCTTTGTGAAAGGCAACACCCAGCGGAGAAGAAAGCAAGGTTGCCACCGTTAGACATCTATACACATTACCGCGAGAATTCAACCACACGATTGAACAACTGCAAGCTAATATAAATTTCACGTGACATGTTTATGTGCGGCTGGCGGGAGTTTTCCTAAGCGCCTAGTCCCACAGTCCCCATCTTCACCTCCCCAGACTCCCTCTTGACGGCAAGTTCCATCTCATTCATAGTCAAAGAAACGACACCGGCCATAAAAGAACGGGTATTTTCAAAAGGAAAAGGGGAGAAAAACGGCTTGAATGGCGTAACAAGGGACGTCACTCAAATATTCTCCCTCCCTTTTCAAAGGACTCCCCTCGAAAAATATCTCGGTGATTAGGTGGCTACGCCTGTGCCATATGTTACTTTGAAGTCTCCGTGGCCGCGGCTCTAAGACGGTGCTTGGGGTGGAGTGACGCGTCCCCACCCTCTCATCCCACTTCATCCCATGTCCTCAGCTGCCGCCTTCCTCCCACCACGTCTCCCACCAGCCACCTCTTCCCTCGTCCCGTCGATCCCGCGTCCCGCGCTCAACTCAACAGCGCGCGACTCAAGACCTCCGCCTCAACCACGGAAACTCGTCCCGACAGGGGGGGGGGCTGCTCTAAATCCCCCTGTCTACGTTGCCAATACAAATTCGTCCACCGCCGCTGGAATTAGTCGTGCGCGGTCACTGCTTCACGAAGGCACGGACGTGTGGAAGAGATGAGGTGTGAGTCTTCCGAGGCGTGGAGGAATTTGTAGCCACCTTCCTTTAGCGGTTGCATATAGTCTACTGGTAGCAAAACATGGTAGCGGTCACTTCCGTGCAGCGAAACGTTAATGTATTCCAGAATAAGGAGGGATTTTCAGTCACACTCCATTAGCGGTTGCATGTGGTATAGTGGATGCGAAACTTGGTGGCGGTCACCTCCGCGAAGCGTAACATTTAGGTATTCCAGGGAGTGGAGGAATTTTCAGTCACCCTCCTGGTATAGTGGTAGAGAAACATGGTGACAGTCACCTCCGATGAGCGTAGCGTTAATGTCTTCCAGGGCGTGGAGGAATTTGCAGTCACCCTCTTTCTTTGGTGGTTGCATGAGGTATAGTGGTGGTTAAACGTAATGACATTGCCTCCGCGAAGCGGAATGCTAAAGAAGAGAAGGCTCGTAGGTAAAGAGTTGGCTTACGGGAGGAGGGCTGAGGTGGGAACATGGTAGTGATCGCTGCCAGTATAACTCTCAGAAATTGCCATGAGAAAAAATCGATCCGGACTCGAAATCAAACTACGGTCCTTAGGCTAGCCAATCCTATGCGCAGACCACCACAACCGGGCTTCCTAATTGTCGAGACAATCTTGGAGGATATACAAGTGAACTAGATGTTATTAGGCAATCCAAAGGTTCCTGGTTCGATTCCCGATCCATGCCGATTTTTTCAGCAGGAATAATTATCTTCATAATTGCGCTCAACCTGAGAGGACGGTGCGTCAGCAATGCGTCACGGCAATGTTTTGCGATCCAATCAGAACGGGATAAAAATACGCGTCGTGTCGTTCCCAACCGAACGGAAAAATTGAAATAATTGGATCAAGACCCATAGCTAGCTGGAAAGTTGATGCGAATAAGTGAGTGAGCATTTTGTTTATAAATTGCTCTGTTTGGCAATTTATATTTACCACCTTGTGATCTCTGGTAGCCAAACGCGGAGGCTACTTCACTCTCAGTGCAGAGTGTCATTCAAGGGGAGAGCAATTGACAAGTAACTTTAGATTAAAGATTTTACCAAATTGTCAATTAAAGCAAAGGAATTTTGACTCCTATGCATGCATTTCGGTCACCTCAGTGACAATTGACAGTGTTAAAAGCACGCTCGTGTTGATGAGATGTTGACTATCCCTGTCGATGGCCACCGGGGTGACCGAAATGCATCCGTAGGAGTAAAAAATATTTTGCTTTCTTTAAAAAATTTGGATTAATGTACAATTTAAGACATTGTTGGGAATGAAGGCCATTGTCCCTGCCGGCCTCGGTGGCGGCGGGGTAACGTCCTCACCTGCTAACCCGAAGGTCGCTGGTTCAAGTCCTGCCTGTGGAGGATTTTTCACTTCCCAGGGCAAGGTTGTTTGTTTCTCCAATCGGCTCCCTAACTGGTCCACCTATCAAAAGTTATACTCTTTCTGTTCGCCATTAACAGTTTTTAATGCAGCGTGCAGTTTTCCATTGTATTTTATATATACCCCTGTCTAGATTGTTAATACATTGTAGATAAACACGTACTGAATAGTGACGTCACCAAACTTGGCAAACTCGATTTTTTGGAACGCAGAATTAATGGAAAGTTCTGCTGTTTATCTTTGTTCATATAAAATGTTTCACTCAATAAAATTACGCTTAAGGTAGTTTGAGCAACTTAAATGAAAACTCAATGTTTTTGGCCTCAATATACAGAAAGAGATCTTGTGTCTCCATGGACACGGAAATATCATCCGCTTACCACACTACTTTTCAAAATATTTTACCAAATATGCAGAAACTGTTTCGCATGAGATATGAGAGGCTGTGCGTTTCAGAGAAGCTTTTTTTGAAATAATGAGAAAGTTCCGACGCACAACCGGTGTTAACAACATAATTGGATGCAGTCGCTAACTTCAATGGAACATTCGCTAATTGTTTCGCTAGGTGTGAATACCTATATTTAACATATAAATGATTAATTTTATCTTGAATTCACAAGCGTCGAGCCATAGAATAGCGTAAGTGCTGTACAAGTCTTTATATTTTGATAGTTATGCCGTTGGTATTTGGATTTTGTTGATTCTTTAATTATTTTTTTCTATGCTTTTATTTTGTTTTCCTCTAACATGTCTCACTTCTACAATTATTTATACAAATCATAAAAATATTTCAGTTTTCTTGAAAAGTCCTCATTTATAGCCATCGGCTCAAAGTGTCTTTAAAAAAATGTCGCAATCCCACTTCTCGTTGAGTCACAAGTGCAAACAGGAACGAGGCATCCCTTCGTTGTGCCAAAGCAGCAAGGCCTCAGTAGACGAGCAAAAATAAGAATTATGTTAAAGTAACGATGTTTTTGTTCAATCATTTCTTTCAAAAGTCGCTTGTTTTGTCGCAAAATAAAAATATTTCCAGAAAAGTTTTAAGATTTGTTGCTAGGCGCTAATATTTATATTGAAGTGCCAAAGACTCGTAGAAGTCGCTTCGTCTAGCGACATAGTTCCTAGCTTGGCAATAATGTGCACAGATATCGTCAGAAACTTTAAGGTGTGTATGTATCGTCAATTAGGTATTTTTAAGAGGAATATTTTACTCACCCAAATTATTTTTATGAAATCTTTAGATAAACCTTGGTTGTGAGGGCTCTTTCAGTGTACGGCACCGGCGTGAAAGAAATGAATCAAGTACAAACCTAAAATATGTACAGTTGGTTGAATATGGAGAACTTTGGTTATTTAAAAGAGTCATGGAGTTCCTAACATTATTTTATTTACTTCATGCTTCATGAAACTAGTAAGTTTTAAAATAAGTTTCTGAGATTTAAATGGTTGAGCAAATTAGTAGGTAAGTGGTACACAGCCCTATTAACCCTCCGTCGCTCGCGCGATATTTCGGCACATGGATCCCCGCACAGAATAGGTACATACAAATGTACTCACATCTTTTCATACCTCTTTTGTTAATTGTATATTAATGCACTACATTTTTACTATTTTCATTTTTTAAATGCCAGGTAGCGACGATGGAATTAAAATTTTAAAAGTATGCTACAAATAACAAACCGTTTATTAAAATACAATTATACATATTTAATCTGGATGACATCGTACAGTTAGGCTATAAATTGCCAGCCAAACCAGGATTCAAGTAATTAATTACACATTAGAAGACAAAATTGAGTGAAACTTAAAGGGTGATGCGAGAAAAATTACATCTACATCTACATACTACCCCGCAAGCCGCCTCAATAGGCGTGTGGCGGGGGGTGTTAGGACACCAGCCGTTTACATATAAAAAGGAAACGCTCTATGAAATTACGCCTTGCATTTATTAAAGTCCCTTATTGTTCGGGGGAAAAACGAATTCCCATACCTATCCGTTCGGCAAAATATCTCTCTTAATTTATCGTTTCTGTCGGACCTGGAAATATAGTGGGGTTCTAATATGATGTTCTCCGTGTCGCTCTGAAAGATATCTATTCTCAATTGCTCAAGTAATCTAAGCCTAGCGCGCAGCCTCCGAGTCTCTAGAATTATTGATTTACAAAGAATAAATAATGTCAATAATTTAACAGACACAAAAAAAACTTGGTACTTTATAAAGAATTTTATTGAGGTACTACTACTAGTTAAACGCTTAGGCGTCATCTCCGGGTACAAATTTCTTTTGGTAGAATGAGTGTGAAGAGGTATGTAGAAAGGGAAAAAGGCGGAGTTGGGGAAGGTGACAAAGGCAGAGTGACGATGTCCTCGAGTGGAAAATACCTGGTATTCTTTTTCATCATTGAAAATGAATCTCCACGTAGTCGTGCCTGAAACGACCGAGTTTATGAAAAAATAGTTCCCACCATAATCAATGCAAACTGAAAGGAATTATGGTATTCTTCTTTCCAGCAAAATTCGATGCATTGCTGCTCACGTGGAGTACAATTTTACACCAACAAGGATCCCTGGGTTATTGTTGACCTTGCTGGGTAAAAAACTCATTATTAACTGAGCACTTCACAAGTTCATCACTTACAGGCCGCCATGATCGATGACTATCAAGCTGACAACATTTAAAAATTTTTTCAAACGATTGGCTGGAATTTTCAAAATGATGTGGAATGCAAATGTAAGTGATGGAGCGTTAACAATGCTGCGTGTAGGCACATAGTTATAAATGTGGCTTTGCGTGGATATTGTCCGCAGTGTCCTCGCGCTCAGTTCACAAGCGGCATTTTAGCCGCCCTTGATCGAGTGAGTGCTCAGAGAGGTGCCGAGCTCTTGCGATATGAAGGTGAGAAGGTCAGAGCTTGGAGTCCGCGCGAAGGGGTCAGAGGCGGGAGCGTGTTGACACGAAGAGTATGGCGTCAAAGTATAAATCTAGAGATCGGCGTCGTTTGCGAGTGACAGGCCCTCTCAGATACTGCCGTGTACATGTTCTCGCTCGTCAAATGACCCGCGTCCACATCACGCTCTCATCGATAAGTCTTTCTGCGTATCACCATATTCTGTGGAGGACGCACTGAGAGATGTGCGGTCAATAAAGACAATACGACTCCGCGAGACTGCGGCAGGAGTTGAAAATCCTCGGATGTGCGAAGGAGAAAATGTGTGCTTTCATTACGTTGCGAGGAGAAGTAGTGGGGATAGGTGGAATCATGAATAATTTGGATTATGTATGGCAATGAAATAAAAATTAAGCTGTTGGGGGAGAGAAGGGCGGGTTGTAGGGATGCAGCAAACTATAAGATGGATGGTTGATGATGATGAAGTATATTCAAGATGAAAGTCATAGAAAATATGGGTATTTACCTATGATTAGTGTTTATTTTGTTAATACCCTATTAGTTATTGGCAAGGAGTGGCACGGAAAATGTTTTCTTTGTGACATATACGTTATTGAATAAATCAAAGTTGGAGCAAAAACTAGCGAAAGTGGAAGAAATTTTCTCTCTGGGAAGTAGAATCACCAGATATAGAAATAAGCTAGAGATACATAGTGAGTACAATATATCAAGAAAAAAGGCATTGTAACGGAAAAGGAGTCTGCTAAAAGCTAGTAACAACAGCCGTAAAGTAAGGAAGCTATTTATAAAAACATACATTTGGAGGATGCTCTAATGAAGCTTGGGCCGTAACAGCTGTTGCTGAGCAAAAGAGATTGGAAGCAATAAAGATGTGGGGTTATCGGATAATTATGAAGATCATATGGACGGAGAGAATCACCAAGAAAAAAGTCCTACGAATAGTTGCAGAGAAAATGAGTACAACCCAAACTCTAAGAATAAGAAGATACTAAATTATCGGACATAATTTGGGGCACAATACCTTACTGAAAAAATGATAGAAGTGAATGCGAAGAATTACTCGCAGTCCCAGTGTTTCACGCCTCAAAAAACAATAAGTTCCATACCTTTTATGTTTCATGAAAAAAATTGAACGGCATCAAGTACAACATAACTCAAACCAGAAAGGCATTGATGACGGCCAATAACTGGTGTGTTCGAAGAGTACGCCAATGAGGAAACTGCGTGGATCACTGCGCTTCTTTAGGTACGGTCCATTGGAAAAATAGGATCGCAAGAGAACAATATATTTCAAAACTCTATGTTGGAGGCGATGGCTGAAGATCGAACTCACGGATCAGAAACCTGGACTATGCTACATAATAGGTCCCATATATTGAACTGGAAAAATTAGAGAATTATCTAAACTTGCTTCCGATTGAATCCGGATGAACTCTGTAGGAATGTGATGTAATAGAAAACTGATGGGGAAGTCCTGCTGGGAAAACCAAGGGGTTAAATATATTTGCCAGTATATTTAAAGATTTCAGGAATTACTTTATGGGATTTCACCATTAAAAAACTAGTTATTGGCATCTTCACACGGTAGTTTATTTGGGGGACCGCGGTTTCAAAATAGCTCTTATGTCTTGAAATTGCTCACTCAGAGTTTGTTCTAATTTCTAGCTGACTTGAAAATGACGCTATAGCGTCAAAACTGTGGTGGACCAATTTCACTATCCTGCGGAAGTACAAAGTATTTTTCTACGAAATATCTGTCAGCCACAATGTACGGGACGTATAATTGGGTGTAAACCTACGGTCAAACGGGACACATAAAGGTGTAAAGCAAATAGCAGACTATCTAAAGGAAAGAGTAGAGGGCTCTTGTCAACCAAAGATTAATGGCATGACTTGTGATGATGATGATGATGGCCTAACATTTCCAAAATATCACCGTACGAAAAGTAATCAGCACTTTGAAATATGTATTAAACTCAGAAGGATGATAGACGAAATATGAAGAATTTAATAGATAGCTTAGGCTCTTGTGCAGACCGACTAATCACATTCATTGTTGCAGGATCGAGTCTCCCTGGAGGATTAGCTGCACTGTGACTGTGTTACGGTACAAATCTCTCCTTTTTTAAGACACGTTAAAAACACTACGGCTTGATATTCATTTCATTCGGCAAAGGACTTGCCCATTATATCAAAATTGGTCGTTCAACCCTAAGATTGGTTTCCTGCAGCCGTCCATCCTTCCCTGTCTAATGCTAGTTCCCTTACTCCCTGGTAGTTGTACTTTCCTGATGATTTGCTCTTTGTATTTACTCCTTTGTCTTCCCCTTGGAACTTCTCCCTCCATTTTTCAATCAATTATATTCTTCACAAACCTATTGTGTCTCAGGGTGTGCCCAATCCTACGGTAGTTCTTCTTATTCTCTGTATAGTGTTCCACATGGTCCTTTCCTCTTCTACTCTTCTGTATGCTCCTTCATTTTTTATTTTTCCCGTCCATTTTGCCACGCTCCACACGAATTTTTTCACAGCATATTGTGTTTGCCACCTTTTATAGTGCACTGTGAAAGCGCCCAAAATTTTGACTGGGGCCAACCTCGTCTTAATTTTCTGATGGTGATAATTTTCACCTTGCTCGCAATTGATGATGAAGAACTCATTAATTTGACCCAGGAGCACGAACGTAGTTTACATAGGACTGGAAACTACCGAAAATTTCCGTCACCCTCATTGTCCGCACCGGCAGAACTCCACCAACAGATGGCAGTGAACTACTCACCCCGTTAGTCCAGTCAATGAACGCCCAAAAAGGGGTTGTAGACATAGAGCTTACTGGAGGGGGCATAAGCTCTCAGGGGTGAAGCCAGGCGTAACGGTATTCTTGCGCATTTAGCCATAGTGTCCAGCCCAGCTTCGTGGATTTGCCATAAGCCTACGTGCGAAGAAAATATTAAGTTTTTCTGAAACCAGTGGCTACAGAGGTCATATAAAGGTACGTAAATACTTAATAGTGTGTGTATTTTTCTGAAAATTATTATCTATATCCGAAAACATGCCGTCAGGCAGATATATGCTATTTTAACTTTGCATTCGTAGATGGTTTGCTGCTCTGCTTACGGGTGCAGTAATCGCACAGATAGAAGAATAACTGGTCTTACCTTCCACCGGTAAGTTAAAAAACTTCATAAAATAGTCATACCAATGCAATATTGTATGAAATGGACGCTATAATAGATAAATATTGAATTTGTTGCCTACGATGTTGCATGTGTTTCGGGTGCATTATTAAGTGAGTAGTTGATAATATTTTTCCAGTAAACCGCAGTATTTATGTTATTTTATCATAGTTAGTAGCATGTTCAGCTAATTTGTTATGTGAGTATAATATTACCGGTAGGAAATAATGCGACTGAAATGTTTGCCCTACCACAAACCTTTATGATGGCTGGCAGGGTATTACGCAGATGTTATGCGGAACCAAGCATGATGTTACACTATTTCACAGTAATAATCCAAAAGAAAATATTGTCGTTATGATGAGTTAGAAGTGTGGAATAGTATTTATTTCAATGAGAGGGAAATAACTTAGGAAAGTGTGGCCTTCACGTGCCTTTGGTATCATCGGTACTCTATGCTTAAAACGGAGATAAAGAATGTTTGACAACGAGGGATTTGTTATTCTAAGTTTGTGAATCACGTTCTTGGTATAGAAATATTTGCAGGGAAGTGTGTTCATTTTGTAATATATAATATCAACTTTAGCTGGTCAATTAACCGTTACCGACCCTTGTATTTTGTTATGAATTAGGCGAGAATAGCGAGAGTGAATGCTCATCACTTCTCGCTTTACGTTTATTAATATCCCGTGTAGTAAGTTATCAGTGAAGTGAATTAGTCATTTTTAATTCGAAACAATCTTCTTCCATAAGATGCTGACATTAGATTTTAGAATTTTTATGTATTAAATCAAAGAAATAAAGGAAAGTATACAATGCATAGACAATCAGGCCCCGGGGTGGAAATGCTGAAATGATGTTAAGTGCACATTGTATTTCTTGCAGGTGTAAGCTTTAGTTTTGAGTGCTAGGTTATCAGTAAGCTGTTGTGTTGTGTGTGACAGTGTATTTCAAAAGACGTAAGGTTACTTTCGATCACAGATGGATGCACACTAACATCGAGAAAATTAATCCGGCCGGTTTAACTTTTCCATGCACGAATGTGTTAGTGTGTATGTTATATTGTGGAAGGTGTATTGACTGGAAGTATTTGTGACTTCCTCTCGTTGATAATAGTGCATGGTCGTGAAGGCTGTCTTAAGGTGGCTGGAGCGATTTTTGTTTATGTACAGATTTGCGTGAAACTTTGCATACTTGTCCTTATTATTAATATCTATCGATAAAAGTGAAAAAAACTGCATGCTACCGATTTGGTTTCCTGGCAACTCAATGATATTTTAACAAGTACTCTTGTGGCACATGGCATATATTTTGAAACAATTTGATTACTTATGTACAGATTTTCTCCTAAATGTAAAATAATAAGTTTCATATTATTATAATAGCTGCTAACAAATATGAAGGTATCATGCCGAGTAAGAAAAGCGTATTTAGATATGATTTTCTCGTAAATTTTGATTTTCGCGCCGAGAATCCAAGTCAAAACAATGATTTAATTAAGGCGAAAATTTGATATATAACTCTTGCATCAAATATATTACTGCCTGTATGGTGATTTCCAACGTATAAACAGGTGTACTTGAGTTAAATGTGGTCCAAGAATATTTTTTTCGATTTACTTGAAAAGTTATTAGAATGTGCCTTCAACGACTCACGATTACCGCTCCAGCCACCTTAAAGCAACTTTTTTAGTGCCAGAGGTGAGAGGGATAATGACCTATTACTTTCCTACCACAGAAAACTATGTCAGAAGATCCATTATGGCAAGATTTTATGAATTGCCTATGTATGAATGCTTAATTAAATGCTTATTCGTGAATCCATTTTGAACTTGATGGGTGTGTTTTCTTATTTATTGTTAGAGCATATAACGAGGATCTGATGAATTAAATATAAATCAAGCCAGTCTCGTTCTAAGCAATATTTCTATGGTCCACATATAGTGTATTGGTATTGGAACTGATATTTAATTGCTGAGTTAATTTTTATTTACCCTTTGCACATTACTTCCACTATATGATTGCTGACACTGTCAACAGTCTTCAATTATCAACCTTAAGAGTGTTGAATGTAATTTTCCATGTTTCATCATGAACTTGACAGAGAGACTGTTGATGCTGGGTATTGATGTTGAAAAATGAGATGTGTATGCTGCTTACTTGAGTGCAATCAATTGTATTTGGTTCCATCATCTTGTTGGAGCTGAATTCCTTTGTGTTCACAAGTATACCCTAGGTATTTTTTATATCATGGCATGTATGGATATCATATATTACTTCTTTCCTCGAATTTCGGATTCTAGTAATTTTTAAAATTGGAGAAGTAGAATTATGTGAAGTTCTTCTATTTTTCTTCTACTTGGTAATGCATGTTATTTTTTCAGGTTATAGATGACCTTTAATCCGGTGGTATTTGATAAAATTTGGAGTTTATGATATGTTTTTGATAGACACCTCGGGTCATTATTTCATTGATGTTCCTAGAATATCTACTTGAAGGGAAAGAAAGTGGTTCATTGTGGTAAGAAATTGTCATATCTTGATGTGTTTCCCTAAGTAATTGCAACATTTTTTTTGTATTGGTATATTTCCAAAAATAATATTTATCTGTTAGGAAATATGTTGTTTTTTCTGTACAAGTACCTGTTATTTGTCACGCAACCTTTCTTTTTTCCTTTTTCAGGATATCCTTACAAGTTTGCTGGGCCTTTAATTAAGCAATTTCCGGAAACCATTTGACATTTACTTTCCTGACATAAAGCATAATTGGTGTTGCAGTTACTGACTGGAACAGTTGTGAATTGCAACCGCATTGCTTCGGTTTTGCATTTTTGACCTCACTCATGCATTGTAAATGTTTACATTTGATGTTGACCGGCCAAAGGAGAATCTTGTACTTGAACAATCTTAAAATTGAATTGTATCGTAAATTAATGTTTTTGTAACTTGCCACTTTAATTAAATGTTTTGCTTTAAATTTTTTTTCAATGACCAACAAAATGTTTCGCCCTTCTTGTGAAGTTAAATTTAGAAGCACGCATTTACTCGAGTTCACTCGAGTACAAACGTGCATTACGTGAGGTAGTACGGCTCTTTTCCAAGGTTTGACGGTGAAAATGGAATAATATAAGTAGAAAATATAGTCTTAGGGTGATTCGGTATTGTGCCATTGATAAAATTATTTTATCTTGGGATTTGGTCAATATTTATATCGTACAGTAGCAGTTCTTGGCGAGTTTAATGGTGATAAATTACGTTCGCAGAAGAAACGATGGTTGCATATCCAATCTCCAATCCATCTTTAATTTCAGGAATAGGATTCAGAAAGTTGAAATTAATGCAATTTTCGAATTGACAGCTGTTATTTTACGAGTAATATTGAGTCAATTATGTTTGACAAAACATCGCTTTCTCCGTTAATAATCCCGTTCCTGCGAGACACAACGTCTCTAATCCACTAGCAATTAATTAATTTGGGCATGTATTACTAGTTACTTTCAGCGCACCTGCCGCAAAAAATCCCCAAAGGCGTTACTTTAAGAGTAAAGAGCAAAAATTGATCGTTGCCCCGTAAGAACCTATGTTATAGCTGGGCGGTACAATATGGCTAAATGCGCAATTATGCCACGCCCCCTTGGCTTCACTCCCCGCCAGTACGGAGCATAGGGGGCGCCTCCAGTAAGCTCTATGGTTGTAGAGGACACGGAAGAGGACAGAGACGAAACTTCAGGGATGTTTGGAGCACATAGGAGGTGAACATACTAAAAGTCCCAGCGCCAACGAGCTGAGCCCACTTAACGGGGAGGCGCAGAAGGTCCCTTTTTGGTTTTTCGGTTATATCTCGAAAACGCTGCCTCGTGACGAAAAATTTATCCTTTTTAAAATTAAATCTGACAAAAGTTCCAAAAATATAATTTTCTATGCATCTTCTTCTATCACTCACACTTATGGAGATATTTGTTATCGAAAATTGCAATTTTTTTGCAAAATGCCTTATTTCCTCATGTTTTTGACGAACATTTCCGTTTAGCAACTCAGCTTTTAGTTTTACAGAAAAGTTCTCTGAAGTGAAGTTATAAATAAGGTATATACCTTTACAATGAGATATCGTTATATATTTTGTCTGAAATTGGTCAAAAGTTACAGTAATTTTAATCCATGATGAGAAAACCACCTTTGTTAATTCCACAAACGTTCTTACGCTGGCACGACGCGCGTTTCACCAGACTGTGGCAAACTCATAGTATGCCACAGTGTGGTGAAACGCGCGTCGTGCCAGCGTAAGAAAGTTTGTGGAATTAACAAAGGTGGTTTTCTCATCATGGATATCCATAATTTCCACGAGGTCAGGCCTGAGATCATCAGTATTTTTAATGTTTCGGGGAATTTCCGGTATTTCGGAAGATAATCGCACATGGCTCTATTCCGATTTGCCAGGGTTCAATATTGCTTATGTCTGTATCGTTTGTAAAAATACATAAGTGGTAAGTTGGAATTGTTGGAAATGTTGTCAGCTTTAATTTTAAAAGGAGAAACGTTTTCGCTATGACGCACCATTTTCGAGATATAGCAGGAAAAACATAATCGGGACCTTCTGCGCCCCCCACCCCCCGATAAGGGGGCTCACCTCGTACGTCCGGGGACTATTAGTATGTTTACCTCCTATATAATCTTTAACTTATCTCTGAAGTTTCGCCTCTGTCCTCTCCCATGTCGTCTGCAACCCCTTAATTGACTGGACTGTATTAGTAGCCTTGATTCACGATGGAGAGCGCGTTGACTGAAGGATATTTGGGTGATCTTCAGTGCCTTAATAATAATTGAAGTTTTTTGAGGTATTTTTAAGATTGCCCTAATCTTAAAAATTATGCCTGGTCATCGTTGTATTGCACTAGGTTGTACCTCGGGGTACAATAGCAACACGGAAAAGTTGCACGTCTTCCAGGTGCCAAGGGACCAAGAAACTTTGAAGAAGTGGGCTAATGCAATTCCGCGACAAGGTTTTGCTGTAAAACATGGGCAAAGGGATACAATGGATGATTAATTAATTATTAATTGATACAATCAGTTTCCTATATCCCCTGCAGAGCTCATTGATTCAGTTAACTTTGATCTCCTCTTGAGTTTTCTTCAAGAATGGACTACTTATCTCTCCTTCGGTGGGAAAATTATGATATTTTGTCCAAGGGGGAACAGGAGAAGATAAATTGCACCTGTCTACTCGTAGCAATTATTCATTCCATGATATTCAAACTGTGATTCCTTCGCATTGAAAGTTTCCTCCAAGAATGAGTAACATTCACGAACTTCGAAAGTAAAGGACAGGAAACAGATGCTCGTTTCACTGAGATCTGGAAAACTACGAGTATTTCTCATGTTTCCGGGTACTTCAATTTCTTTCGGCATACGTATATACGATTCTAGTTTAAAAAGACCTAGTTGAAAATACTCGAACGTGGTGGCCTAGTGGGTGGAGCGCTTGGCTACTGATCGAAGGGTCCAGGGTTCAAATCCAGGTGAAGCCTTTGGAAGCCTCCAAACAAAAAATACTCCGAGTGCGAGGTGTCCCAGGGAAAGGAACTTAATGTGTGAAATTCACACGCCTGTGGCTTAGTCCGGGATGAGCTCTACCCTCAACTATCCAAACCAACCTGCGGGTTGAATCACTGAGTTAGAGACTGAGTGAGTGAGTTTTTCGATGGTCATTGTGTACCACATACCGGAGAGAGGGAGTGAGAGTATTTCGTCGTCTTTTATAGGGAGTGTGGTGGCCTAGTGGGTAGAATGTTAGGCTGTTGATCAAAGGGTCCCGGGTTCAAGTCCGGGTGAAGCCTTTGGACACCCCTGGACAAAAAATCCTCGGAGTGCGAGGTGGCCCAGAGAAAGGAACTGGCACCCCTACCCTGAATGTGTGAAATTCACACGCCTGTGGCTTAGTCCGGGGTGAGCTCTACCCTCAACTATCCAAACCAACCTGCGGGTTGAATCACTGAGTTAGAGACTGAGTGAGTGAGTTTTTCGATGGTCATTGTGTACCACATACCGGAGAGAGGGAGTGAGAGTATTTCGTCGTCTTTTATAGGGAGTGTGGTGGCCTAGTGTGTAGAATATTAGGCTGTTGATCAAAGGGTCCCGGGTTCAAGTCCGGGTGAAGCCTTTGGACACCCCTGGACAAAAAATCCTCGAGGTGGCCCAGGGAAATGAACTGGCACCCCTACCCTGAATGTGTGAAATTCACACGCCTGTGGCTTAGTCCGGGATGAGCTCTACTCTCAACTATCCAAACCAACCTGCGGGTTGAATCACTGAGTGAGAGTGAGTGAGTGAGCTGAAAAGAGATTTAGGGTTGGTAATGTATTTAGGAAAAATAACTTTCAGTGTATTCAAGCAGAATACATTACACTTCAATGATCTACTAATAATGTTTTCACAACGACGAAGTTACTTGAGGTGTACCCTTAAGGCAAGTACTTATTTTCCGGATTTACTAATTTACCATATAATTCATTGGTTTTAAGTATTAATGGATAAATTACTTTCTCTGAATTCCATCTTTTGTACTTAGTACTCGCGCATAAGTAACATAATCGTAACAAAAGTAAAATAATTTTCCATGCAATCCATATAAGATTATGGTTTCAGAGGGTGAGTTTTCAGTGCTGCCACCTCGCGGCTACGGACAATAAGGGCGACAGGCGATTACATAGCATAGGGGAAGTTCACGGGCGAGCCCAGGAGGCATTCAGTTCTCTTAATTTCACTCTCTGATTTCAAGGATTCTGAATTTTTCCCTGACTCTGTAATTTGTGCTTACGTTTATCAGTAGTTTTAGTACACAATTGATTGTGAGAAGAGGCCATTAAAATGGTGAGTGTGTGTATACAGTTGAGATGAATTAATTTAGCAAAGCTCTGTCGAAACTTGTTGGACTTGTGTTCCGAATAGAAAAATAGGCATTACCAATTTTTTCATGTTGCCCAATAAATGTGAATTAGTTATCATCCAAAGGTGAGGCTTAAGTGGCAAGGGTTCATATATCTAATTATTTTTATAGGATAATGTTTTTCACGTCCAATTAATTTGACGCTTTTCAATTGAAGTTCAATACAATTTTTTTGAACCTCATCAATGTATTGACAAAGAGGTTTATAATTTATGGCTCTTTCTCCAATTACAATCTTTAGGGTGCGTTTATTCAACTAGCTCTTGGAACTGGAGCATATTTTTATCATTTAAAAATAAAAAATAAACCCTTAGGCAATTATGCCTCCAGTGTTTTTGAACGACCACAAACTTAATTTTGGACTTTTGCGATATTTGATTCTGTTGGTATTCCTAATATTCAGCGAGCATCTCTTTAATTCGAGGGAATCGTAAAATATGCACGCGCGGCATTTCCAAAGTGCAACGCACGCGAAAACCTTTCCAACTGAGAGAACATTATCCAGACAGATTTTCATCGCTCAGCATTCTGCGCGACCGCAAAATGAACTTTGAACCGTCGCGATACCACAAGCTCCGGGCCGGCACACGTCATATTCGGCTCAGCTGGACGTCCCACCGTAAAATATGCGCCCGCGGCAAAGCCCGATGCGGGCGCAATTTACAATTTCACGGGCAAGGTCCCCCAGACGGCTCGAGTCCCCAAATAACTCGCCTTTTTTGCCATAATTGTCACTCGGGGTCGGCGGTGGGGGGGAGGGGGGGGGGCATGGGGAGAGGGGGGGGGAATTCAAAGCGAGATCCACTTCGTTCAACATTTATGGTTTCCATTAGAAGGACGGAGAGAGAGGCGCAAAGCCTTGAGATGCCCGTCTGCCGTTTTTGACAGGATATCAGCGACGAGTAGACGGCGGAGAGCGGGCCTGGGGTGAGACGGGGAGCCGCAACGAGACGTATGCAATTTGGGGGAGGGCAAATACAGGGGTTTTTGGGGGGGAGGAGAGAGTTGGTAGCACACCACGGCAAGGACATTATGACCTTTGCCTGCGTACGTGAGAGCAAAGATAGAAATTGAAGAGCATGTGAGGTGTGGGTGGCGGAGGGGGCGAGAGAGTGAGAGATCTTGGAGAAGCGAGCTAAGGGAACAAAAGGGGTGAGATATCATTGTAGCGTGTAGAGAGGGTGACCTTCCGCCGGACGGTTTTTTCCCCCGCACCTTCCACCCGTTCACCGCCTCGCTCCCGTCGCGACTTACGCGGGAGGGGTGGGCAAGTAGAGGGAACTTCAACTCACACACACAAACAGTCATACCGAGCCAGACGAGGGAGACTCGAGGTCATGAAGGGAAATAAATCCTTTTTTTCTTGCACGAGGGTGCGACAACCAGTCACCTCTCTCTCTCTCTCTAGCCCTCGACTCGAGACCCACCTCCGCCCATCGCGACCTCCGCGAGAGGGTGGCGCAAATCCACCTCTGACCACCACCTCCCGACCTCTCTTACCTGTCCGCTCTCATCTTCTCGCTCCTCCTCCCCCACTCCCCCCCTCTGTCATTGCACTTCGTTTTCATCGCGAGTGGTCTGTCTGTGACGGCTTCCAGCAGATTAGTCCCAACCCCCCCCCCCCCCACACCCAACTCCGCCACCCCCCCCCCCCCAGACGGGAGATATGGTTGCACTTCCTCTCCCCCGCCACCCGGTTCACCCATTTGCGATTCTAAAAGCAAGTGTTGGTTGGTGTACGTCGGGGAATTTGGCAGCCGTATCCGGAACCGTCGTCGCTGCGTATTGCATTCGTCTTGCGGGGTGCGAGGGGGGGGAAGGAAGGCAAGTGCCCGTTCGTACCGTCCACGCCTGCCCTCCTCAAAACCTGCCTCCTCATCCCTCCTTTCAAGTAACAATTATATTTTTGTGCATCTTCGGGGGGGTGGTGGGGCCAGCCGAAGGAGTGATAGAGGAGGGGTGTGAGGGTCCAATGCATCGGATATTGGGGTGTGGGTGGTGGTTCTCCGATGACTTTGGCTGTCTCAGTGTTATGGTGATCCCACCGACACGTTCATATCGATGAATAATAACTGTTTACTACATGCACACTTACTTTATTGACCGATATTTCAACTTATTAGTGTCATTATGAAGGTGAGATCATCATCACCATCATTGGTCGTTCAATCGTAAGATTTGGTGACCCCACCCTTCCATCCATTTTCATTTTTTTTTTTTAAACAGCCACCGAAAACAGCTCTCATATGGCCTTTGTAACGGGGTATTAACAATTAGCAACGGACGAGCACACATCGCCATGCCCTGGAAGGTGAAAAATCCTCTTCAGGCGGGACTCGAACCCGCGACCTTCGGTTTAGCAGGTGAGGACATTACCCCGCTGTCACCGAGGCCGGAAAAAAAGCCTTACTTTTATAATACCAGTTCCCTTACTCCCTTGTAGTTCTTCTTTTGTAATTGCCTCTTTTTTTGGTCTATGCATCTCTTTTCCTTCCTCTTGGGGCTTTTCCCTCTATTTTCCCTTCAATTGAATCATGAATTTTGAAAAGGGCTCATCTCGGAAACATTTTAAAATTTATATTTTACCTCATTTTCATGTTTTAGTATAGACAGCTGTTTTTTGAGCGAGAAGAGCTCATGTCTGCTTTTCGCAAAGCTTTCAGCAGGAGTTTTGGAAAAAAACTGCGCTCTTATTTTAAATGTTTTAACAGAAATTCAGTTATTTTTGTCTCGTGAAAATGTTTAAAAATCCGAGATGATAGTCCAGTCAATGAACGCCCAAAAGGGGTGTAGAGGGCATATGGAAGAGGACAGAGACCAAACTTCAGGGATGTGTTTGGAGTTGATAGGAGGTAAACATACTAAAAGTCCCCGGACCCGCGAGGTGTGCGCGGGGTGGAGGGGGGTACAGAAGATCCCTTTTTTCCCTTATATCTTAAAGACGATGCGTGGTAGCGAAAATATTAATGTTTTTAAAATCAAAGCTGACAAAAGCTACCACAAAATAGTTCCTTAAACATTTTTTATCCCTCATACTTAACGAGATATTTACTAGCGAAACTTGTAAACATTTGAAAAACGCTTAATTTTCTCACATTATTAACAAACTTTTCCTTATAGCGGCTTAGTCTTTAGTTTTACAGCAAAGTTCTCAGGAGCATATTGGTATAAAATTACATTATCTTTAAAATGGAATATTATTTAATACTTTATTTTCAATTGCTAAAATGTTACAGCAATTTGAACTTTCCGGGACAATTCCGGAATTTAGACAGAAAACCGCACATCTATCTTTCATATTTTATAGGGTTATAGATTATTTATATTCCTGAATATTGTGTAAGAAATTCATGATTCAAGTATCATTTTGACAAACCAATTGTACCTCAGTGTGTGCTCAATGCATCTGGTTCTTCTTCTCTCCATAGTGTTCTACATGGTCCTTTCCTCTTCTACTCGTCTGTATACTTCTTCGCTTCGTACTTTATCCGTTCATTTGATCTTCAACATCCTCCTACAACACCAGGTGAGGCGAGATCAACTTCGTACATTCCACCGTAAAATGAACTCTATATCATTTACATGCCCATGTCATATGTTCATATCGCAACTTGAACTTGAAACAAAGTTATGCTAAATGCAAAAATAATATTGAGTTGGCTTTTTTGGGGCGAGATGGAGCCCATAAAGTCTCCTCTGCCATCTAATCTCTTGTCAAAGTGTACATGATATTTTATAAATACTAATTGTTTTAGGCATGAACTAAATATTTAAGTAGTGCAAAGGAATAGTTATGCATTCACACTATAGTACAACATTTTAAATACTACACAATATCACCATAAAATTTTCAAAAGATTGTACATGTGCGGGAAAAACTATAGGATTATTAGGCTTACTTCCTGGATACCCTCTGCAGGAGAACCCTCACACAAGAAAGGGGGTGTGAAAAACCAGCGAAAACCTACTGAGAGTTAAGCTTATATTTTGATACGGTAAAAAAAACAAACGAACGAATACAAACAAACAATTATTTGTGAATAATGAGGAGCAATAATATTTTTTATCTAATATTAATTCTATTCCCACGAAAATCTGTTCATTGCAAGAATTCTCCTATGGGATGGAGTGTTAATTAAATGCGGGTACCTTTCCATTCAACCTTTTGATGCATAAGTAAATTACTGCAATTACTGAAGTCAAACTGCGTTAATACAATGAAAATGGTACTACTGCAGTTGCCTCCTATGGCTGAAAAATTGTTCATTCATCGGCTATTCAGCCTCTATCGTTACTTTATATTTATTTCTCATTGCCGATGCTGGCCATCTCTAAAAGCAGTATTTTTAATCAGCATAAACGAAAAGTGGAAATTTAGTATTTATTTTGACTCACCTAGCCGTGGTGATACCTCCTTTACTCGTGCAAATCCGTGTCAAGGAAATGGTGCAGTCTCTCTGAGAATTCACTGATTGATCAATATCGGTACTTAGTGCGAGTTTCCGCTTAAGCCCTGCCCGTTGAGAACGAGTCGGTACCTGAAGATGACTCAAATGCGTTGAAAACTAGTTAGTACCGAATTTGATCAATTGGTGGAAATTTACGGGGTTCTGCGTCTCAGCAATCCGCCATTCCCCAAGATATCATTCACGATTATGAAATCATACAGCTGTATTTGTTAATTGGAAGTCAAAATAGCTCTCGCCTCGGTTGGAGTTATGTGAAGCATTCTGAAGCTTTTATCCGCTGCTCTGATCAAGAAACGGATTTTCAAACTACTGTTTGCGTGATTGCTATTTAAATTATAGACTGCAGCTACTCTTTAATTTACTGGATAAAAATGCATATTTGATTAGGAAAACATATTTCTGGTTTTAGGAAAAGCTTCGTATTAAAACAATAGATCATATCTTGTACAGTATCTATGGAAAAATATCTAAACCAAACTAATTTCATTATTCAGGAAACATTTTTGTAATAGGAGGTTTAAAATTTCTAATACCTGTTTCTCTGAATGCATACCTCCTATTTCATTTCCACCATCATAGTGTCGGCTGCTATCGTATTCGCATTTTAACCCTAATGACTTTTGGTCCCTATTTACTCATTTCAGAAAATAACCTTTACTTTAAATAGCAAATAGACCAATTCAAATTATTTCCTTTGCTGTGTATATACATTTCATTATTTGTGACCTTTCTCATGAAAAATTATAAAATTAGAGCGCCATAAAGCTCTGATGCAGCTTGGTTGACACTTTTTCTACTAATGAGCTACAGAAAATCAAGTTATTCACTCTAATTATGTCACTGTTTCCCATATTATGCCCGAAAAAACATTGGTAAAATCGGAAGTCACATTTTGTATTTTTAATTATTCAAACACTATCTCATCCTTAAGTCGTCATACGCCATACGGCTTTGGGTGGAGTCCACATTTGGAGGTGGATCGGTAAACACTACCCTCGAAAATCTCCCTATATCAATCTATAAATGGAATATTATAAGTAGTCATGCCTTAATGTCCAAGCTGCAAGAAGCAGATTAGGAAGACAGATTAAAAGGAGACTTGTTGATAGTCGGAAGATGAAGAGAGAGAGAGAGAGATACTGAACTTACACTTACATGCTTCATAAATAGTAATATATTTTTAAAAATGTAGGATGTAACCACTGCCGTCACTTAACTGTTAAAAAATAATGACATCATAACATTGTTTGCGTAATACTTTCATATTATATTAAATAAATTAGCCATACATGGTTTCGACAACTTCTACCTTTGAAATTGGCACTATCTCTCGAAACTATGATCGGTTAATTCTTTTAAAAAGCACTTTGCTTATACTTGCATACTGTCTATTTTTTGTAATGTAAACGCACATTTTTTGCATACAGTACTTGATTTTTTTTCTTCATAACTTTTTATTATATCCTCTTGCTAACACCCTGATCTAAAATAACAATTATGTGAGTCGTAAACCGCCATGAAGCAGAGTAACGTATCTCTGTGCGTTGAAATTCGAAATATTCGAAATGCGGATATATGTAGAAGTACCTATATATTTTACTAAACATCGTCCTGTATTAACTGTATAGGGACAAGAGTTACAAAATAAAAATTCCAGTCCAAAAGTTCCAAAAACTTCATTTTTCCAATCCAAAAGCTCCAAAATATTCTTTTTTTCCAATTATTCATCGTTCCAAAACATTTGTTTTTCCAATTGAATAGAACCTCACTTCTACACCTAGCAACTTGTAAATCAATAAACAAGTAGTGTCAGTCTTCTCGTAATCTCCATCCATGTGTCATAGCCAATTTTGTAATGTACAAATTTAAAGTTGCAATGGTCTTACGAATTCCTGAACTTGTTAAATCTGGACGTACAACTTATTTGCATCTGGACGGCTTCTTATATTGTTAACATTCCTAGGGAAAAACTGTGTTGCGTACTTTAGGCATAAACTTAAAAACCATTGCTTTGCTCGAGTAATTACTGTGAGTACTGGACATGACGTAGCTGTGCAGAAAGGTGGTGATCCCGATGTTCATACTAACTCTCCTAATAGAGAAGAGGTTGCAGCTGATAATGTAATGTCCGGCATTAAGAGAAAAGCTCAAGAACAACCAGAAGCTCCTCCTGAGCAAGTTTTACAAGATCTACAGAATGTACTAAGTGCTGCTCTGGCTGAGATCCTGTCAGAGATAATATAAGAAAGCAAGTACAGCATCGACGTTGGATCGGTATTCCATCTAATCCACAAAAAGTTAACGAACTTACAGAAATCAGGACCTCGCCGTCGGAAAGCAGGAGATAGATTATTTAATATTGTGTCTCGATACGATACTTTCAGTGACATTTTGGAATATTTAAAAGTAATTGGATATTACTTACACTTATAATTTTGAACAAATTTTAATTTTGTGCACTTATATTTATTTTATTTTAATTTTGTGCACTAACTCTGTAAATTTTGCAATATTTATGTTTTGGAAAATTATACATTTGGAACTTTTATCTTGGAACTTTTGTTTTGGAACTAATGACCCCCAATCGTATTAACTCTCTAATTGACTTTCATCCTATGTCTTATTACCATTTTAGTCCGATATCTGCATCGGTCGATACGTAACGGGCCATCCCCATTCCATATAAAGTAAAAGTATTACTTCTTGAAGGGCAGCGGACTGCCACGATGGAAACTCTGGCCCCCGCTCTGTTACCGAAGCTAAAGACTGTTGGAAATTGGAGCGAATGTAGAAGAGTGACCCCAGCGTGAGTACTGTTGTCCCCGACTGTAAGCGGGTAACAGTAAGTGCGAAATGACCTTGCACGTCGAAGCACGTTAGACTATAAATATACTACAGTTACATCTTGAGATATATTCAAATATTATTATCTTCTCGGTGTGAAAAGTGGCGTAAATAAGTTCTCCCATCAATAACGATTACGTCGGATAACTGAGTGACATTCAGATATAAAATGCAAAACTTGAACTCTAAGCTACCATTAGTTGGCGAGAGGAGTTATATTGAATTTAATGATAACCAGACATAACAAAACTGTCTACCGAATTACATGTACCATAATTCTCGGCTTGCGCAAGAATACACTTTAAAATTGTGTCAAATTGTGTCAAATCATACACGCATCGTATGTTGAAGGTGGTGTTTACGAATATTTAATTGTAATTGCTAGGAGTTGGGTGAAGAGGATGGTGGATTGAGAGGGTAGAGAGCATTATGTCGCTCATCGCCAGCTCGTTCCCACGTCACTGCACCGCGGCTCATCGGCTTGTCTTGACGCGTGTGCACCGTGGGCGAACGATAGCGTGCACGGTCACCGTCGCGGCGCGCCGGTGCGATGCCGGTGACCATCACTGCCAATCAAACGACTTAAGGAGAGAAACATCCCCGACAAACAAATGTACCGGCCGAATGATTGAAAACGATCTTAAACGACCCGGACTGCATTAAAATCTTTTCAAATTTGGCAGTGGTCACGCCGGAGCTCCGTCCGCTAACTGCTGGATCAAGAAAGAAGATGAAATATATTTCAGGGATATCGCTCAAAACGAATAATTGTTTGATAAAATGATTCTATTTCTTACTGTAAATTGTTTTTGTTCTTAGAGGATATATGTCCTAGAACACCTTTGTCTTCTTCTTTTTATCCCCTGTGACCTGTGGAGACGTCCACCAGCACGGGTACTTCGTGACATCGTATGCCCAGTACCTTCATGTGTCTTGTTCTTTGCAACCCCTACGGAATTTTCAGGGAAAGAGGACGCCTGGGTAGCTTAATTGGTCAAAGCACTTGGGTCGGAATCGGGGGATCTGGGTTTGAATCCCAGCCCTGAAAAGAATATTAAGAACGGGAGTTCTGGATTCAGGAAATATTTCAAGGAAAAATTTCAAAGATGTTTTCCATCGTCCAGCAAAAACAAAGAGTGGAAAGTTGAATGGAAATCTAATCTTAAAAATCAATATGAGCTTGGAAATATATTTTCATATAACAGTATGTAAATAGGTACCTACTTTATTTGACTGTCTTGAGCGTAACGGTATGAAAATCCTTCATCCTAGGAACGAAAGGTGCGATACTAGCACTGCAATGTCCACGCTGTATTTTATTGATTACGACCATTATCGACCTGCTTATGTCCCTTTACAAATGAAACCATGATCGTGATCAATAACATACAGAGTGAAATTGCAGAGATGGCATTTTACTTTTCATTCCATCAATATTATTGTGTTGCTGTAATTTTTACTACAATACCGAATGAAATGTATAGGCTACCCAGTCATAATTGCGTGCACTTGGTTGATAAAGTGTTGTATGTTCCCCCTATCATAGTGGTGTAGATCCGGGCTCTTTTGCTGACTAATTTCTGTAATTTTCTACATTTAACGGAATCACGTCCACGGATGCATGGCGCCAATATATGGGAATTTATCATGAAAAAGTAACTTTCTATAATTCTCTTACTCCATTCAAACTCTGTTCTCTCTAATTGCCAGTCACGCCACTAATTCATCTTTGGCTCAATAATCATTACTGATGTGAGTAAACGGCTGGGGTGGATGCTAGTTCGGTGAAACCAGTTCAGATATTTGCCAAGATAAGATGAAAGAGTGATATTACTGCCTAACACATCCGACCAACATTTCCAATTCTGTCTGAGCTTAGATCTTAATGCTTCTGCTCTGAAATATATGATAGCAATTTTCAAAAGATTAGCACGAAAAGGTTCTCATCAACCTTCTCTCACAATTTTCCTTGACCTGCGGATGCTAAGCATACGTACATACTCATGTTCTTATGGTTCTGTCTTGGTAGTGGTAATAGGCCAAAATTTCTTGACGCACTACGTTATTATGCCCAAAGAAGTGATCAATCATATGTCGTCCCCAAGCCATACATTGCATTGTATAGCGGATGTGTTCTCTAAATGAGGTTCAAGATATTATCTTTATTACCCCCAACTTAAATGCATCTTTAAAATTAAGCATTTCTTGAAGCATATTGAATTGTGGCTATTTACCCAGGATAGCCTTTTTCTGCACACTTATATATGTTTGGTCGATTAGGTAGCGTATTTAAAATTCTTTTTTGACAGATTGTAATTAAAAATATGAAAGTACTCGAACTCATTAATATCACTGAATACAACATCAGCCCGAGCCCAATTTGAATCCACAAACTTGGGGCAAAACGCCCTCTGTTTTATATAGTTTCTACGTCTTCTCGTGGCGTAATAAGCATAATGAATGCTCGTGGCATGAGCTTTGGTATATTAAAATGGTCTGGGAAGTTCTTAGTTCATGATCTCGTTACAATTTCGGTGTCGCCGGTCATCTTTGCATTAGACCATCTTTAGATTTTTTATGACTGCACAGAAAACTATTATTTTGTTGATCTGGAGTATGTGTATTTCCCGTATTTAAACTTCATGTGGCCGTTTAATCCTTAATTATGTTTTATCTAGCTTTCACGGTATCCTTGATATATGAGTTATATTAATGCTTGAGGTGTTATTTTGCTTCATCAATACCAATCTATATGGTAGTGATATTCACGTTGTAAATCACTTCAGCCGTCACTTGGTGAAAAATGACTGTTTTATTGCAACCAAGGTTTCAATAACTTGCGCCATCCTAATAATGACACAAGTTTTCTAAACCCTCGTTTGCTATAAATAATAAGTGTGAAAACAGCACTGCTTTCAATTTATTTAACCATGACTTTTATTAATAATTGTGAATGGTCGTCAAATGCTTTCATCTCTCACAAGTGATGTCATTAAGAAATGACAAAAAAAATGAAGTTGTTCCTAGATTTTTTTTATTTTTACTTGTCACGACGTCACAAAAGGCGAATGACTATGACGTCATTCGCTGTTTTATTCGTAATCCCTGGTCCAATTAACTTTTATTGACGTTGTTACGAGTTTGGCACCTGCCCTTTGTACTTCCCCTTCGGCATTCATGTTATTGCAAGAGCTAAGAAAGAACGACCTCCCCGTTTATTCTGAGCCGTAGTTCTCCTTTCCTTTGACCCGCGTGGATATTGAAATTAGAATGAAATAGAGTTATCTTGTGTGCCTAAGAAATTTCGATTCTTTCACTGTCCTATTTTGAGAGGAAATGTTTTAATTTAGACGACCTCTATGACATTAAAACTTATGCTGTGTTTCGCCCAAAATAGCTTGGTAGCCGCAATTCTAATTCCTGTGAAGAGTGTCACCCTTACGGCACAAATAAAGCTAGCGCATCCGTAATTTTCCTGCCCATGTCATTGATTAGAAACTGATCTAGGGCTATTGCGCCTATTCTTGTTTCCGAAAAGAGAGTTGTGATTGATTTTACCAGCTGAAAACATAATTACAAGTCAACGCATGTGACTACTATCAAGAGCATCATAAATTTAGCAGATATTTATCAGGTACTAATTACTTCTAAAAATAAAAATAGATATCATTTTGATATTGATGGGGAGGAAGCTTATCGTTCCTCGACCACATGTCTAACGAAACCAATGACATCGTCCGCGATACTAATTTTAATAATTGCCAAAGACGTACATATGTAGTCCACGATTTTCAATACAACCGCTAGGAATGGATACGAGAATTAGTCCCGGAGTGTCAGATAAGAGATCCAATCCTGCGATATTATTCAGAATTATACACAGTTTATGAAAAAGGAGATTTAGTAAACCTGCCCATTTATTTCATCTTGTGAGTTACAGGGGGACCTGGATAATTAACCCAGCATTAAATCTCTCGAGCTGATGGAAACCACAAAATGAGTGAGACTGCTGAACTCATGGGTACAAAATATCATCCTACGCAACATTAAGTGACTGCAACAAAAAAGAGCGAGACACTAACAGTTGAGTTCGCCAACACGCTGCTAAGTTTGTAAATTTTATCTAGAAATATGTAACGAACTAACTGCCTTAAAATGTTATTAGTGATTTTTTTTAATTTGAGGAACGCTCCGACAAAATTGAATGATAGGTACTAAAAGCAGTACGTGAGCCCTAGTAATGCCCACTTGTATGTTGTACAGAAGGTAACATATGATAGAAAAATCTATGTTACTATTTTGAAGACAGGGCAAATTAAATGGATGTTTAGTTAGTCTTTTTTAGTAATGTCCACTAAGATAGTGTGCTTTAAAAGCTTAATATATTTCACCCATCATCTCCCAAGCAATAGTTACAATACCATACAATATATAATATTATAAAATGTTACTACCTAATTTTTTGCAGGAATAAGTGATCCAGGAGTGAAGAACACATTACGGCATTATGCCGTATCTAATGACTTAATTATCAGCATGCGTCGGCTTAGAAACAGTTCGTGTTATTTGCTAGTGAATGCTTTCACAAGTAAAGTAAGCACAATCAAAATACGCCGTACTAACGTTTATGGAATAATTTTTTGCACATTTCATTGCCAAGCTGCTTTTACTAAACTATCTCCATGATGTAATTTTATTTTTAATGCAGGTTCATGAGCCTATGCTAAAATATTTCGCAATCTAAGACTTAAACATGTTCAAAGTATTTCATAGTGTCTATGGAAGGTGATTTATGTAATTTACGGAAAAACTCTTGCGTGCAACTTTTTCGCCGGCTTGAAAAATGTAGCAGGCAGTATTTTTATAAAATAGTTAACGTAAAACAATTATTTTTCAGTTTGTGAATGTTTTAATTTAACGGAAAGATTGATCAAAATATTGGAATGGAATGGTTGAAAAGTGTCATTCATTCCATAATACTGTCTGGGTGAAGCGTGAACAGTGCATCGACTGATTCATTTTTTTCATTATTCTCTATATTATCATGATTTATCTTTATTGTAGTGAAAAAAACACGTGACGTTTTTTTCGACATCAGCTGTCGGCCGTTTCAATGCAAACAAATATCATCAACGTTCTATAGATACCTTCTTTTTGCCGGCTCTCAATCTTGTCGTACAAAGATATAGGAGTGAAATTCAAATTGTTAAAATATTTTCTTCACCCAATAATGAACCATTTTACCGTAAATTATATCATTAAAGTGGCTTTGAACATCTTATTGAAAATAATAAACGTCGTATATTTACCAATAGCTCGTGTGAAACGTTTAATAACTATGATTCATTGCTGTGTATTCTTCTGAACTTGATAACAGTAAAATAAAACTATTCCGTTGAATATGAAATGATATCACGGTCTTTTTTTAAATGCAGAGTTGTTGATTTAAGTATTGAAGTTACTTCCGAGGTTGTAGTTACACAGTTAGGAAGGAAGACTTATGTATTTGCCACTATATGTATATTTATTCATGTAAAATTTTCTGAAAGGTTAACATGACCTCTTAATTGTGGCATGCAATGAGGTTAACCGTTGGAAAGGAAGGAAGAAGATCAATTTTTCTTATGATGATTTCATAGTTCTGTAATTGCACCTAATAGCCTTTTGAGGCGTTAATGGCAACATGAAATCTTTTAAAAAATAGCAAATCCTGTAAGCATGACTATTGGCTTAACCCCACCGTTGAAAAACCTTCTTTTTTCTCGAGTTGTAAGTAAAGGAGTTTCTGGACCTTAGAACTCAGTCAACTATTATAAACTATTAGATGTTGAGGCCAAGGGGTAGACTGTTGCAAGAAGGCATTAACGACACATACCCGCTCAGCCATTCCTCATATCACATCTAAGTATTTGTTTTCAAAGTTTACTTCCACCTGGAGAGATCCTAGGCTTCTGAATTGTTTTTTAACCTCTTAACCTCTGAAATACAAGAGATAACTTGATGTAAAATTCATCAAGCTGCTGAATTTTTGAAGAACGTTGCACCGCGGAGGGCATTATGCAAGACGCATCGTGGGCAGCAACTTCTCTCCCATGGTTTCGGGGGCGTCTGCTCGGAGTGCAGCCGGATGCAGTGTCTTTCATGAACATCTTCTCGGTCATGTTTATGGAGATTCTTCGAATCGTGTGTAACTCCTTTCAAAAAATAACAAGCTGGCCATCTGTTACTGTCTATGAATAGGGTAATGTTGTGACAAAGCTCACTTCGAGAAACGTTGCGAGTTTTGTTTACCATATGGACGCATAGCGGAAGTGAAAAAAAACATGCATCCAAAGTGCTAACTACGAACTTAAATGGTCTATTATACGACTGGAAGCTCGCTACTACCAGTTTAATGTCACGACTTATCATTTTTTGATTGACCGACCTCGCAAAGTTTTAGCGCGTAAGGGCAAATGTCACCAAGTCATAATCGGAAGCAGTAACAAGCGTCACGGAAAAAGTGGCTAGTTTGTCGCTGGATGAAAAATGATAGAAGTCATTAGGCTTATCGTTAGATGGAATGTACTAAATATATCTGTGGCAAAGAACCAAAAGCTGATATGTCCAAAATATGCGTTCTTTAGGTGTTGATTGATATATGATGTTTAATGTGATTTTTTAATGTTGAAAAGCTGACATGCTACCATACATAATGCCGTCCACAATGACTCTCTAATTCACTTTGACCAAACATGACATCTCATAATACGTTAATTTAGCCAAGACTTAAAATGTTCACCCTGTAAAGATTTGATTTTGGAAATATCAGCTTTTGGCTCTTTGCCACAAATATATTTTACACAAAATAATTAATTTAATCTTGAGCTCATCGAAAGAAAGTGGCAATATTATCGTAAGATGACAAACATGCATATATTACAAGTATTAACTTCTTTTTGAAGAATAACAGCTGGAAAAATTGGAGGTAATTCAGTAGTATCTTAAAAATAAAAGATGCACGTTAACTCCCTGAGGCCTAAAATACTTCTAAAAACCATGATTGGAAAACATTAATGCATGAATATTTTTTTTAAGGAAGGAAGGCAATCAGCCAAGATGTTGTAAAGATTTAAAACAATTGATGAAGAATTTAAAGTGGTCTTCAGTCCAAGGAAAATTTGTATCACCCTGCAAAATCTTTAAATAGTGTCTTTGAGCCCAGAACAAACTACTAACATTGCTCAAACATCATACTATAAAAATTAAGGATGACGACGAGAAATAAAACTTCGACTCAATAGTTCCAATAGCATTGAACAATGCGGTGATGTTTGTAGGAAACTGGTTTATATTTTACTGGGATAATTTATGTATGTGCTACGTATTTATTATTTATTAGGATAATCTACGGATTATGGTATATTACCATACGGAGTATGGTATATTATATGGTATATGGTATATAAGGTAAGGAAGGTAAAGTAAAATTCTTCTTTATTTTTTACAAACGTAGGTCCCTATACCCGCAACATTTCTTTCTTCACGTTGGCATAAGTTGTGTGCAATATATGCAGAAAAATGGTACGGAAAGAAGAGGAGATTTTATTTTAAATTCTATTAAGTTGTTGACGAAGAAGAGAAATAGGAGCACCTCTCACGACTGGAAAGATGGAGCGTGGATTCATTCAAAATAGATAACCTCAAAGCCGTTGAAGGACAGCGTAGTTAAACTTACAGAGGAGAAATAAGCCCTGTGGAAGGCACATTCTCGTCGAAAAGCGGAGTACTAAGATCTCTTTTTACTAACTCTTGTCACTTTAAAGAGCGCATGCGCCTTCAGCAATGTCTGTTGAGATTCCACTTCCATTGCAGACCTCATCAGACAGAACTTAATAAGCAAATAACTATTTTTGATTCGACCGGCAAAGGTAGCGAAGGGTTGGCATGAATAATCTCTGGTGCAACAGCTCCCAATTGCAAAACTTCTCGTACATTTGTCGACGCATGTGCTTATTTTCAGGACTTTGCAGTATACACGTCATTTCGGCCCCTTTTTTATTATTACTCTTTATTTAAGACTTATGTTCCTTTTTTTCGAGAATATCCTCCTCAACTACATTCTTCCATGACTATAGATGTCCCCTACATCTACATCTACATATTACCCCGCAAGCCGCGTCAATAGGCGTGTGGCGGGGGGTGTTAGGACACCAGCCGTTTACATATAAAATGGACACGCTCTAATGAAATTACGCCTAGCATTTATTATAGTCCCTTATTGTTCGGGGGAAAAACGAATTCCCATACCTATCCGTTCGGCAAAATATCTCTCTTAATTTATCGTTTCTGTCGGACCTGGAAATATAGTGGGGTTCTAATAGGATGTTCTCCGTGTCGCTCTGAAAGATATCTATTTTCAATTGTTCAAGTAATCTAAGCCTAGCGCGCAGCCTCCGAGTCTCTAGCGGCTCCCTGCCTAATTCGTTTAACATCTGTGTAACGCTGTCTGTACGCCCGTAGCAGTTTTTGACGAATCGCGCAGCTTTCCTTTGTATTTTATTAAGTTCCCGGACTAATTCTTTCTGCACCGGATCCCATATGCTCGCTGCATATTCAAGGTGTGGCCGGACGAGTGCGAAATAGCACCTCTCTTTTACTTTTTCATCCAAAAATCTTCCCACAATACACTTAACGAATTCTAGCTTCTTCAGAGCTCTGCCACAAATATTTCTTATATGTGCTCCCCACGATAGGTCCGAAGTTATCTTAACTCCTAGATACTTCACTTCATCTTTCGCCTTTATGTTAACACCATCCACAGCATATACATGGGGATAGTTGGACGACCTCCGCAAGAAATGTACCGCCGTGCATTTGCTCAGATTAAGTTCGAGTCCCCACTCTTGGCTCCACACATTAACGCTGTTTAAATCCGATGATAGAGTTTCAAAGTCAGAGTGATCATTAATTTCACGATAGATGACAGCGTCGTCGGCAAATAAACGTATTTTACTGCTAATTCGAGAGCATAGATCATTTATGTATATAATGAACAAAAGTGGGCCGATCACGCTTCCTTGCGGAACACCTGATGTCACTTTAACTACATCAGAGCTAATTCCGTCAAGAACTACCTTTTGCTTACGATCACTCAGAAAGTCGCATATCCAGTTTACTACTGTTTAGTTTAGGCCGCATGACTGTAATTTGTATAAAAGTTTGTTATGAGGTACCGTCTCGAAAGAATTTCCCTATTAGAATTTCATGTTAATTTGAAATGTAAGAAAGACAAAAATGGAAAATAGAGAATAACACTTCATTAGCTATCTGATTATATGATAATATTTTGCCACCTTGACAATCAAAGCAGTTTCAAAGGGTGCCTTTGTTCTTTGAGAAAAGCAATGATGCTGGGTTGGTTCACAAAGCAGAATGTCTAGCCTATCCTGTCATCTTATGGAATCGACTGCGTTGCAGTCTTACGACAACAATGATACGGTGTATTATGGTAGGGGGAAGGCAGTTTTCAGTGAGAGGAAAGGGAGGATACTATTGTTAGAAAGTTCTCTCATAAGGATAGGAAAGTTAAAATCAGTAGGCTAACGGTTCTAAATGGTTGCACTTTTTTCATGCGGAATTTTGTGTGCACGATCATCCCTCCTATACTTATTGTTTTATGTTTTGTTTTGTATTTTAAGCTATTTTCAGTAGGATAAGTGAAGTTTTGAGTCTCTTTACAACTATTTACACTGTTCATCGATAAACAGACGTAAAAATGAATAAATGTTCCTTTTTTTCGAGAACATCTTCCACAACTACATTCTTCCTTGACTATAGATGTCCCCTATTAGAAATGCTTCTCTTAGTTGGCGATCGCTTTGTTGAATAGATGGATAAAATATACGGAGAAATCCTTCTCTATCGCATAATTCCAATCGAGAGAGGAATAAAATCCATATTTTGGTGGTCAAAGCGACACAAGCACAAATGCACGTCATTAGGCAATAATTTACCCTCACATTTTATGGTCATGGCAGACGGAGGTAGGGAGCTGAAAAAGCTAGTTGGGCGGTGAAGGTATAAGGATGGGAAATTCCAATAGAAAAAGATATCGTCTCTTTTTTAATTGGATCCATGATTTGACCTAGGAAGACAGAATTTTCTTGACGTTGAAAATGTTTTTAAGGTATTTTTGTTGACTGAATTTCGCAGTATAATTCCGAAGACTACAGTATTGATTTTATTTCTATTGTCCTTGGAGCAATAGCTGTCGTCCAAAATATTTTCACGGGTAAAAAAATAAGGGATCAAATATTTTCACGGGTAAAATATTTGATCATCAGACTAGGAATAGTCGTCATATTTGTGCTCATTGGTGGACATTTGGTTGATATATATGACAAGAGATATAAGTATGACAATGGACATAATAACAGGACAAATCCAAAATGCCTAAAATGGGGATAAATTGTTAAAATGTTATGAAAACACTAGAGAATTTAAAGGCATGTGTAAGTTAAATATTTCAGTAAAGAGACGAGTTTTCGATTCCCGCTAGCTTTCTAGCATACATATACGAGGAGAATTGTATTCCTCAAGGAAATATTTTTGAAAGGAGAGAAACCTTTTTTATTGGCATTTGACAAGAGACGTTTTAACAAGCCAAGCGGATGATACGAAATAGGGTTGTGTTTTCTTACTCTTCCAGCACTCAGATTTCACTACCTTCAATTTGACCACTGACCTGAAATCATAGTTTGAATAATGGTATTTAAATAATTAACATATCTTATGTAGAACACCCGAACCAATCGTACGATTGTAAAAATGATTTTGGAAACTTTTGTACATTGAAAACTGACACTAACGTGCATTAAACTTTTGGACAATATCTGTGCTTCTGAGTCAATCAGCTATCTGAGGATATCTAAAGTATAGCTAAAGTTTTTACATGAATTATTAGTTGCATTTTGTGTATTTTTCATTTATAATGCATTCCTGTTGGACAGTTTTTTGAAGCGCCTTCAGGCAAAATTAAATGGCAAAAATGCCACTCTTTGCCAAGATGTATCGTGAAAATGTTGACCTTCATTGATGAGATAACGTGATTCTCATTTCTAAATTAAAGAGCACAGCATGCTTCTTTTTACTGGTTAATTAAAAAGTAAGCTTAAAACTTATCCTGCCAATAAGCTTCTTCGATGGCTTCAGAGGTAAACATTTCAGAAAAATAATGCCTTGTAATCAACCAAGACTTGAACTTTAGCGAAGTTATTTTCAGGATATTAACTTCAGGAAAACTTGTAGGAATATACTTTTGCTTAGATTCTCAACTCGTTGGAAAATAATTACCGAGAACAAATGAAGCAGTGCCCTCAAAACTTTTTGATGTCCTAAATTTTTATTTGTCTTGCTCCTAATGTCCCGCTAGGCATAATTAAGAACTTAGCCGGTTAACTGGAGTTGAAGCACCATGAGTTTCCTCTTGAGCTAATCCCAATTCAATTCCTTGGATAAAGTCTTGACCTTGGTATTTTATTTTTCACGGTCAGATGGCTCGTCGATCGAACGAATTATGACGCACTTTTTGCAGTTCAGTTTGCTTGACACATGTATTGATTACTGAAATGCTTAGCTAGAATTATCTCAGGTGATCTGAAATGGTCACGATGAATGGCGATAGTGATACTGAAACTTTGAAAAGATATTTCCGTCCCAGATTTATATTTAAAAATCACGGATTGTGGCTGTCAACTCCATTTATTTGAAAAATATGATCCATATGGCAGTGGTGCTGTACGATCGGACAATCTGGTTTTGTATTTATTTTTTGATAAAGCTCATGGAAAAATGTAGAATGGGTTTTCATCTGCGATATCCTATGGTAAATTCGCCTGGGGCCTGTTACAAAAGCAGTTATTTCCATTAATTACATTTTTTGCTATTAAATTCTTGAAATATTACGTTTATTGTTTTATCCTAAACTACAGAAATGTTAAATTCCATAATATTCTCATTTTTCACAATTTAAAAAAAAATAATGCTGAAATTTAACAATTTAAGACCGCATCCCGAACTTAGCCGCATTCATCAAGCCGCAATAAACTAATATTTAGTGATAATTCCTGCTTTTCGATGAATTATTTAGACGCAATAATGTCGCATGCGCCAATTTTTATTGCACCAAAGATTCAGCTTAAATCTGCAGTCTACCTTGTGTTCACCTGAGTCAAGGAGAGGCTTAAGACCGTCTATAAATGCGATTTCGACCGTCTATTTATGCATGAGATTTCCTGCTGACATTATTTTCAGTGGTGTTAAGTAGTCTACCTTGCTTGAACCAAAAAGAAACTACTGCTTGAAGATTCCTTGGAATTAGTTTGAATTATAATTTTTAGATAAAATTTGATTTCAATTACCTTGCGGTGACGTTTTCGTTTTTTGTATCTATCGTTTACAAGGTAACATTTTTATTTATTTCAATTTTATTACATGCATTTGCTAGCTTTGGGAATAACCTATTAATTTTAATTAATTATATCTTTATAAATATGCGTTTAAAATGATCACGGCAGCTATAATGACATATGTAGCCGTTCCTAGTTACAAGCTATTAATACGACCTACCGTGCGGATTTTTGGAGAATATATCTTGTAAAAAGGCATGCATATACCTAGTAATTGTAAAATGTAACAAACCCTTAATATAAGTTAATGCTCTAGGCATCAAAAATATTTGAATGTGATATTGAAATAAAAAATATTTATTCCCTCATATCATTAGCATGGTCAACAATGTGATTGAGTCAGTGGAATATCTGTACATCTCTGAATTTATAAATAAAATGAATTAGCAGTTTCAAATGACACGCTTTTTAAATGAAAATTTCTATATTGACAAAGCTTTAGGAACTGGTAATGTGCTTTCACTAAAATAATTTTAAGGGACTCCAGAGTGGCATTTCTTTTCGATCGGATCCTGATGTAGAATTTTAAGGAATCCACTCACGATCCAAATCTCTGTATGAGGTTAAGCGACGAACGTCTGTAGAGGTGCTCTGTAATTCAGTCCATTTTCCTTATTTTGAAGGATGATCATAAATTTCATTATATACCTTTTTCTTGAATTTTAAGAGACTCTTAATCAGATTTATTTTGTAAATAGGATCCAGATTTCGATTTTTAAGTAATAATTAGCACACCAACTCTTTGAATGAGTTTACCAAACTGACGTTAGTAGTGATACTAAAAGACAGTTCGTATCTTTATTTTGCGTGGTATACACCGACTAAATTTCGCTTAAAGAGTTTTAAGGGTCTCATAGAAGATTTTCTCGTGGATAGGATCCGAATTTAGATTTTTATAAGCAAATCATTCACACCCCGCCCTGTATGGGTTTACGAAACGGACATTGGTAGAAGCTCTCTAAAAATCCGTCCCGTTCATCATTTTCTGTCGAAAGAACATCGATTGAATACTGCGTTGCTTCCTCTCTTCGGAGTGCAGTGACGCGGAGGCGATGACAACCATTAGGACGTGACCGAGACCTTTCTTAATTATTTGGCGTCGGTGCCATTACAACGCCCCAGTGTCTAAGCATGGCATAAATCAGCGCTCGCGATTGCAAAGGCAAGCGTGAAATGTTAACAGCCTTTAATAATTTCCTTTGGCTTTGGCCCGCCTTGATCCCTTCACTTGGAAAGCTTGAGCGTTTGTTATTTTTTTTTCGTCATCCTTGGCGGTGCCTTTCAGCATCACCCTCCGAAAAGCACATTAGAGACGCTTTACACTCATTCCCTTCAGTCATCTCTCAGAAAGAAATCCCTTTGTCGCGGGATGGCGCAAAGGGAAGCTCTCCCCTCCTCTTTCTCGCGCGAGCGAAGAAACAAACGCCGACGCTTCCGCGAGGTTACTCGGGAAATGAAGACGCATGAGGGAAAGGGACGTAAGTGGCGGTGAGGTGGCGGAAAGGGAACAGAGAGAAGGAACAAACACTCTCATGTGCCATTGGAGTGGGCACACAAGGGTGTGCGTGGTTCAGGATTCGCAGGGGGCAAAGTAAAAAAAAAACATTTAGCGAGTTTGCCGTGGCCGTAACTCTGAGAGTCTCTTGTGTGCGCACTTCGTGGATGCCGCCCCACCTGGTGGCGGAATATTGAAATGGCCATCTCCATCGCCGTCCGTGAGGTGGTGTGAGTTCCCTTAAGGGGTCATGCTTAAGGCTTCTCTCGGGGTCGGGAAAATGATCGGCTCCGCCTATTTCCACGGTAAGCTGGGTGTGGCACGTAGAGGGATTGTCATCGCCTGGCGTCGAACCACCGGTTACGGAGCCGTTTCGGAAGCACCGTTAAGTCCCCGCAGTCTCATCTTTTATCTTCCATGTTTCATTATTTGATGAGGCGACCTACGACTGTGATCTTTCGCGGAGTCAAGGATGGGTGGGATGGAAGGCGAGGAAAGTATTACATGGGGAATGGAAGAAGGAACTGTGACAAGACCTTCACCAGAGAACTAGCCTGTTATTAGAACAATGAGGACCGGACATTTTTTTCAACTTAACCCAGTAGCCGGGTATATTTTTCCGGTGGATATTTTTTGAAATAGTGACCCTCTGAAATACGGAGATAACTCGTGCAATATGCAATGCAATGCAATAATAATGCAAATAATGCAATCAAAAACGGTAAATATTCAAATGAAACGTGAAAGAAATCGTGTTTAACAAATTGTTTACTGACACCTAAATAGATGAAGTAGTTGCAATAGGTCACAGCAAGTGACATTTGAGGACGGGGCGTGTAGAAAACACGAGTTTTCTCCGTTTGTATCCGTCTGTATCCGTCCGTAACAAATGGCATGCAAAACATGAGTAAACTATTGATCTGTCCGTAATATGCTAACGACAGGAGCCTAGGGGATCGACGATTGGACGTCGCCTTCAACGGACGGAGTCCTTGAATACTCTTCACCTCACTCACTCAGTGGTTCAACCCAAAGGTTGATTTGGATAGTTGAGGGTAGAGCTCACCCTGGACTAAGCCACAGGCGTGTGAATTTCACCCATTCATGGTAGAGGGGCCAGTTCCTTTCCCTAGGCCACCTCGCACTCTGAGGATTTTTTTTGTTCAGCTAGCACCACCAAATTAGGTATGGTTTACACCAGGGGGTGAAATTCGCCATGAAATAATAATTTGACTTGGACATATTAATTCAAGGCGAATATCGGCGAGGGTTTATGCGAACTAGGTTTTCTCGTCTCTAGTCCACGTTGTATTACAGGAGATGTGGTTGTGCTTACTAAGCCACTGCCTCGGAGGATTATCCCAACATTGTCGCTTTAGATCGACTAGCTTTGAAAATTTACCAATCACTGCGAAAGTGCACAAATGACGTGGCACGCAGTCTTGCAATTTTTTCATTCTGAATTCCATTCCCTCGTTGCATGCCTTTGCACCCGTGCGCGTGACTACGCATCACATCATTCGTGGACTTTTTGCAGTGCCTGGAAAATTACAGATTGGCATAACACTAAAAAATCTCCACCGCTTCCGGGACTTAGGTCTGTGAGACGGTAAACTAATTGTGCAGCCTCCTCACCGACCCGATATGGTTCCCTTGGACGGTATTTCACTTCATATCAGGGGAAGTGACTTGAACGTAAGGGTAGGATTATTTGGGGAAACGGAGGGAGGGTAGAGAAAAACCCCGGTGTCGACATTAGCCTGCCGTTAAGGAAAGACGCCATGGGGTCCAACGAGAAAACCTAGGGCGAAAGCTTCCATAATATCAACAGGCTCCCTGCCCTGCCTCAAAGCAATTCTTGCAAACAAAACTTGCTCATAAAAAACTTTGTGGCATCACCGGTTGATATAATTTTAATTTTTCAAACTTTTACACTAAACACTAGAAATGTTTTCACACTCGCAAACGACCCGAACTTAGATGAATTATCATCATCATCGTCACGTGATTTGGTGAGGTGGAGCTCACGTATTTATAGTGGGTGGTTTGGTGACGCCAGAGGATGGGGCGTGGGTAAAGACGGTAAAGATAACTGTTTGTCCGACACGGAGGTAAGGATAAGAGAGAAGTCAGGGAAAATGCATTAATTTATAAGGTTGATCCCAGGGTCATTCCTTCTTTTTTTAAATGTTCAATTGTTCTCGCAAGTTCAATTATCGTCTATCATAACAAATTTTCAATGTCTCCGGATTAAAATCACTCTTATGGTTAGAACAAAGTAGATGCTTTTGAAAAATTAGTTTTACGCACAACGTTTTTTCAGAAATTTTGTTAATTCAAGTCTTCAGTTAGGAAGGAATGGAATCAGGAAAGGTGAGAAAGTGTGAGTATTAAATGAAAGAAGATATACTCTACGGTTATTTGTTAGCTCCCTAGTAAGAATCGGGATTCGTGCCATAGCTCTAGCCAAAACCCGATCCCCCAAATGACATTCATAATTTTATTTTTCAATTCAGTTTTAAATTGGTAAAGTGGCGCTGTCATTAGAATAACGTAGATATTTAACAGAAAAATGAGTTATTAATGTGCAACAGTTAATCCACTTTATTTATATTCCTCAAGCTATCGCCGGGCATTTATTTCACCGCCAACTTAAAATAATCGAGGAATATTAATGGTTTAATCACCCTTTTGAAGCGTTCTCATCATATTGATTTTGCTCTTTTCATATCATCAAAGTAGGGCAAGGGATTCCTCTGTAAATTCTCTTTTTCTACGTATTACCCTGCCAGCCGCCACAGGGACATGTGTAAGAACACTAGCCTTGAAAAAGGGGTGGACTAGGAAGAAATAAATGGGAAGAGATAAAGAGGAAAGTGAATTGTATATTATTGGAGTGCCTTAGTGGCTCGCACGGTATTTGTCGTTGTCACTAGTGGTGTAAGAGAAGAAAGAAATTTTTGACTGTCAGTTCAGCAGTTTCTTCATCATCAGCAGTCATCAATCCGAAGATTGGCTGGCAGCAGCTCTCCACTCCACTGTCCTCTCTGCCAATGACTTCCTTCTTATAAAATTATTATTCACTTTGCCGTCCTTCATGATTTGCCCGTTGAGTACACTTTTTGGCCTTCATCTGCAATTCTCCCCATTAATTACTCCTTCCAATATTGTTTTCAATTGGCTGTTGTGTTGCACAACGCGTCCAATAATTTGTCCCACCTCCTCCTCAGAGTTTTCATCGCACATTTTTCCTCTTTCACTCCTCGAAGGACTTCCACGATGTTGAATGATTCACTCCGTCCGTTTGATCTTCATATTTCTTTGGTAACACCACATTTACATTGCTTCCAACCTCCTTTGCTTGACAGCTGTCGTTGTCTAGGTCTCACTGCCTTATAAGAGCATGCTCCAAATATATGTTTTCATAAAGTGCTTCCTTGCTTCCAAAATTGTGCTAATAACTGTCAGCAGACCCTTCCTCTGGTAGAATGTCTTTTTTGCTAGGGGTGCTCTGTTCACTTCTATCTCATTATGTCGAATATATTAGTTATAGAGGTATAGCACGGGATTAAAACAGTATATTCCGTTTCGCCTTTGAAACTTGGCTGATCTGAATTTTTCACGTAATCATAGCAAAACGTGTAGCCTCGGAGTGTCTAACGGCTTCATGCCTAGTCTCTACTACTCTACTCTACTCTAATGTCTTGCAACTCGACCACTGGTGGTATTCGATCCAGTGTCTCCAAGATGCTCCATCTACCTCACAAAACAAATCCACTCCTCACCTTATCCTTCGGAAATTTCGGACCCCGAGCCAAAAATCCTCCCCTCCCCTATTCCATTTAACTCTCATCCCCTTTTACTAGCTCACCTCCTGTCTTATCCACCTCATCCTCTTCACCTCCCCTCCCGCATTGTGGCAGCCTCCGCCCTTACGTCTTAAAGCGTCTCTTGGCCCCGTGCCTAGGCGTCTTGTGAGCTTCCAATCACACCCGCGACAGCGGTGAAACAGTTGAGCGTGGAGAGCCGTGCGGTGCCGTGAGAAATATGACGGCGGGGGTTTTACAGTTTTGCCCCGCCACTCATCCGCTGCGTCGTTCCTTAATTGAGTGCGGTGCGGGACTCGCGACTAAATCATTGAGATGTTTACAGCGTCATCGGAGCTCAGGAACCTCCTCACTTTTTCCCGCGACCGCATTAAGCCTTTCGCCGGCCCTTGGCTCTTTTCAACTTAATAGATACAATATTTATGTCAATGTTTTCAAGTGCTTTCTAAATTATTTAAAACAGTTTAGTTGTGACAACAAAATCACTGCATGTTGGAGCGAAGGCTTCCGCAGTGGCTTGACGTGTTAGTTCCCATGTTTTCAGGGGAAACTGCCTGTGTCAGCGTTTATAAATCATGCTAATTTTTTAATAAAATATCTTGAAGAACAATTTAATTTTTAATTTTATTCCATTAAGTTATTGTAATTGTTGAATAAACTATAAGGACTTATCATAATTATCTTTTATTTTCATTGAAGTTGAATTACATTTTTGAAAGTTTCCATTGGACAAAATTAAAAAAAATGAATTTTGTTCAAAAAAATTGAGTATAAAAAATTCAACATTAATAAACAAGGTAAAAATGTAGGTTTCTTATTTTTATTATTTATTTAATATTTTCCACACACTGCAGTAATGCCAATTTGAAGTGGTACATACAGTTAACTTAAATTGAGGGAGACATACCAATAAACATAAACAAGAAAGGGATCATCATAATGTCACCCAACATCAAGAAAGGACAAGAGTTCGGGGTAATTTATAATGAAGAGTTGGGATAAAGCTTGTCTGGTGAAGATGTTGGATGATAAGGATCGATGTTGCATGAAAGAGAAATCAGTAGAGAGGAAAAGCGGAATAGAAATGGGCGCATGGTGAGTGATGGCCTAGGAATAGGCGAGTGGAGAAATGAGTGTGTACGGATAATAGGGGTAGGTACTCTGAAATTGATGAGAGAAATCAGTTCAGGGCTGTCAATTATCAGGAGAATAAATTTTTTTGAATCGGTTAAAAACCTGTGGTTATGTAGATTTGGAATCAAGGCAGAATAGCATCAGATATGTGGGACTCGTGTGTTTAACTATATTAGCAAAGTTTAATTTTAATCCCCATAACTTGTATTTGATCAATTATTTATTTGAGGTGCTGAATGGCTTCCGGTGTTCCACCGCGTCGTTTGTCTGGTGATGGCAACGGTTCCGTCATCCTTCCAGAGGACATCGTCAGGTCGAAGTTGTCGAACGAAACTGCTGTCATCACCAGACAAACGACGTGTTGGAACACCGGAAGCCATTCAGCACCTCATCATGGAACATCGCGGAAGCCTACATCAGAATTTCAATTATATATTTCATAGGCCCTTAATTTTCCGTAGGCTCTAGTCACTGTGCCTACAGTGATTAAGGGATTAGGCAGCACTGCCTTAGCCCCCTGCCACTCATCTTCTCAAAAATAATATAAATGTCTCATGTTCCCCCTGATGAGCGGAGATATCTGACGCATTTCAATTGCCTTTGATCCATTAGGGGAAGACGGAGGGAAATATTAATTTTGGGTGGGATTAGATTGGTGACTAGAGTTATGCCTTCCCTCGCATAGGTCTCGGGTTCGTGTCACGGGGATAATAGAAGCTTTTAATTGGTAATGCCATCCCTATTTTGGTGTGATTCCTTTGTGGCTCTTTCCTCAAAGGTGGGACCTCCTCGGAGGAATCCTCTTCAAGTGTATTGACTACCCGTTCGTCGGGTGGAACCTTGAACCGGGGTCCCGTTGGCTTTCTTTGTTCAAGTTAAGCCAATACCGGCGCCGGCAATCTTCTTGTCTCCTGAGATTATGTAGCTGAGCCCTTGGACCGGAATCCGAGAATCATTTCCGAGAAATCAATTAAGGCAGACCGTCCTAAGTCACCTTTTTCCACTGCACCGACTAGGGTCGGCCTCAAAGGAAAGCCCCATGGCTGGTTTAGCGTTTGAAGGCGACGTGGGAAGCACGAGGGAGATTGAACGCATTCTGCCGCGTGTCGTGTCTCTCAAGGGGGTCCACAAAAGGGAATCACTTATCTGATTCGCAAAATGCATTCTATTGCACTTGAAAATGTTTTCGTAACTTTTGTACAATGCTGCCTAACTCTCTTCTTATGTCCGGCGAGTTCAAGTGCTTAAAAATACAAATTTCTAACATGGGATGTAATATTATGGGACAAAAGCTTCCTGAAAACTGCAGCTGAACGACTAATAATAATAATTACGAGGAAGAACAATGATGGAAGGCTCAAGAAAAATTATCAACAATGATTACAAAAAGAATTCATTTGATAATGAAGCAATTATCTGGAAAGAGAAGGAGGTGGAGAGATACAGCAAATAAATCTATGGAATAGTGACTGCTGTTAATATTGAATTTTTTAGAAATGAATTTCTTTCTAGTGGCATCTTTAATGTATTTTTTATTTCTTTGGACGTACCCTAATGAAAGAGATACCAAAACCGTGTTAATTAGTTATTACGACTTATTCTAACACGTTCCTGTAAATCCTAGACAGTCCGTTACAAAATGACAAAATGTTTAGCTGCAGCCTTGTCTCATTCTTGTCTCAAGACTCATTGTCAGTCACTGTTTTGTTGTTCCCATTTATAAACTAACTGATAAGCATAAAGAGTGAGGATGAGCCACATGAGAGTGGTGGGTCACTCTCATGTGGCTCATCCTCACACATGGGTCACACATGAGAGTGATGGGTCACAAGGTACGTCTTGAAATTTACGTTCACTAATCTGTGGTCAGCCATCAGTAAACATCACTCTGTCAAGTGTAATAGGTAATTCAATTTTCCTCAATAATTCTAATAGAGCATATATTGGAGGAGAAGTATACGTGCCTGCTAAATGATGATCGAAATTTCTCACTACATGCTTTTTTACCCCATGCTTACGCTTGAGACTTGAATCAACATCTGCATGAGAGCTTTAATGTTAAGCCCTTCTTATCCTTGGTACGTGAATTTACGTCTAGTACTAGGTCTCCATGTAAACCCTTTTTATTTTATTCTTTCTCCTTCTTTTTTAAAATTTAAGGATCTCTTTCACTCAAACTTCTCAATATAGTTTATAACTCTTGAAAGTGAAGATTTCTTTTAGTTTCAGTGCCTTTAAGTTAAAAAAGGCTATCTTGAAGGCGTATGAATTTTTTTGTGAAACTGAAGCCCACAGTCTCATCGTAGAGACAATGGTTTCGACTATGAAACACGAACTATTGTCAAAAACCTTTTATTACAAAAGATTTCTTGACCTTTTTGTTGTGAAAAACCGTCTTTGATGGGGACAGAGATCCAAATGTTACCTATTCCCTCCTTTCAGACACTCTAGGGGCATACAATGCTTTCTTTCGGTTTCAGCAAGAACTGCTCATTAAAGAACCTCATCTGATTGATTTATACTTTTTTTAAATAATGCTGCCATTAAGAATTGCCATATTTTTCTATTAATAATTCAAAAATGTGACTTGGGACATACTTATCTCCTTGATTTATACGCAATTTGAAATAATTTGTCATAGTTTCTCATGGAACAAATTACTATTATAAAAGGCATTTGGTCTTTTACACACTTTTACCCTTGATCGTCTTTGGTATCTTTACACTATTACTGAGCATATTCTTTCGAGCCGCGGGTGAGGTTTATGAGGTTCTTGTCAGTGATCTTTCGGGGTTTACACCGGGTACTTAGGTCCATGGCGGCCAACGTTTCTACGCACGAGTCTAGCATCGCTCTCGGGGCAGAGGTGAGTGACTGCCGATGAGGTCACTGAGGACGAATCTCGACTCAAGCGTCGAAACGAAGGCTGCCATGGGCCTAAATACCCGGTGTAAACCCCGAAAGGTCACTGACATACATCTTCGCTAGGAAAACCTGAAATCTATGAGGTTCTTCTTTGCCAATTAGAAATAAACTTAACCACCAGTCATTGGTATTATCTAATTTACATGAGTGCAATCTTACTTTGTGCCTTTGTACCTCAACAAACCTCTCCTAATACCAACTATATACCCGTCCACATTTGGATGCGTCTATATAATTCATGGAAGTCATTATATCTACGCAGTGCATTCAAAACGCACTTATACACCACTTCATTCCTTAAACTACGGTTTCCGATGACTTGTCCACTTTTTCGGAACCACTCGTCAGTAAATTATGATATGCATACACTTTAACCATTAGTTCACGAAATATTCCCTTAAGTTCTTGTCTCAGCATTTAAAGAAAAATTACATACACATAGGAGTGCGTGGTTATAGTGACAAACCCCTTTCATTTATCGTGCTTATTGATTGTGCCTTTTCTTCGAATTTCCATCGTGACTTGGAAAGCGAGCCATTCTGGAGTTGTGCTATACAAGTAGGTGGATATTACAGAATTGGGTGCCATTTTATGATCGTTAGCAATGCCGGCCGTAAAGAATAACATGTTCATACTAACTATTCATTTTTTAACCCTACCTCTTCTAAATAAAATATCATTCTCAATGTTTAACAGTATCTGTCCCTCGCTTCGCACCTAGACATGATAGAAGGGATTCTACATTCTGATGACCCATAGAATTACACTTGCTAAAACAAAGACGGATTTTCTTCATGACGGCCAACCGTCTTCACCTATGTGTATAAACTACCACGAGAAAAAATTCACTTTGAACCGGGGTTCGAACCTAGGACTTTCAGCTTACCAGACAAATGCCCAGGTCACCACTCTACCTATCATATTTCAGATCAAGATATTTGGGATCTCGATGATTCTCGTGCCAGCCCAGACAATACATTTCTCGTGGTATTATGTTCGTATTTGTTCACCGTAGTTCTTGTCAAAGCCAAGAACTACAATTTTTTCGCCTAGCTGAAAGTTAGATCGTAGCACCATTTGGCACATACTTCGATCACTCAACGTCTTAGGGAGGCGGTCGTTGAATCATCGAAATTAAGTCCATAACAATGAGAATAACAACTCTATAAAACGCTATGGAAAGCAATAAACCACGTAGAAATATTTTCCCCGAAAAAGCAGGTCACGGGAGCGATAGGAAGGCAAATGTTGGCTGCAACGGGACTCATGCGATTGGGCCGGCGTGAATATACAGCAGGGGCCATCGCTAAAAGGCCTTAAAAGTGGCTGGAGCGGTAATCGTGAGTCATTGAGTTCATATTTTAATAACTTTTCAAGTAAGTCGAAAAAAATGTTGTACCACATTTCACTGAAGTGCATCTGTTTTTACGGTGGAATTCACCGTACATGCAGGAAAGTGAATGATGCAAGAATTATATTTAAAGTTTTCCGCCTTAATAAAAACATTGTTATGAGTTGGGTTTTCGGCACTGAATTCGAAATATAAGTGAAAATTATATATAAATACGTTATTTTTACTCGGCATGATACTTTGATATTTGTTAGCAACCATTATAATAATATGAAATGTATTATTTCGCATTATGAGAAAATGTCGAAATTATGAAATGTATTATGTCATCGAATTGCTTTGGAATGCACGTGATTTGACATTAGGCGGCGTGTTAAAATGACATTGAATTGCCAATAAACCAAATCAGCAACATTTTACTCACTTTTATCTATGGAGATAACTAATGAGGACTCGTGCATAGTTTCAAGAATATCTGTGCATAAACAAAATCGCTTCAACCATGCCAGTGACACTCAATGGGTTTGTTTGGCTAGATTTTGAAGACACGGCGAAAGGTGGAACAAGACGGCAGCAATTATAACGCACCCATGCAGACGACGTTGGCACTAAGAGTTCAGCATAGGAACACCGTGGATTTGATGAATTAAATTGACTAAATAAGAAGATATTTCGGCATAATTACTGCTAAAATCGACGTCAAAGATGGGTGCTCACCAAATGTACCCTTCATTACGGGCACAGCGAATCTTACCAGTAATTAAACGTTGACGATAAGTTTTCAACTCGGGAAGGAGGAAATTGATGATCTCCATTCGGAGTACTATAAGAAATTACGCTGCCGACCGCGAAGTGTTCAACCACGAAGGGCCACGGGGGTTGCTTTACAGGTGAATCCACAAGCGACTGCTCCCATGCACCGTCATGAAATCGTCTGTAATGTAAACGAAACTCTTCATGGTCGGACAAATGCATGTTTGTAGTCAAAGATTATATACTTTTTCGTATTCAATTCAGGACACATTGATTACAGAGAAGAAGTATGGGATGCAGCCACAAACATTTTTTTCCTAGTTGTCGTCGCAGAATTTTGCTCAGCAGGACACTTAACGTACCTACCTAAAAGCATTTCGTAGTCGACGAATAATGCTAACTCCGCCCACGAAACCCGGAACACGATGGAGCGAGAGTGAAATATGGGAAAAAATAAATTTTAAAATGAGATTAATCTATACCATTAACTGAAAAAAACAGTAATATTGATTTAACTAACCCCATTCCCTTAAAATGACACTCACAAAAAATGAAATGATAATGAACATTTCCATGCATTGTATTTAAAAAAAAACATCGTACGTTTTTAAACAAGTAAGTCATTTTTGGAATTATGCTATCCCAAAACACTTGATCAATCACCTAATTGTGAAATAACTTCCACTGTTCACTGGAAAAAGAATCCTAAAGAATATGTGCACATCACATATAAGCTGTAGTTCACGAATTCACTTCAGATGCAAAAACTGCACCCAACTTCATTAGAGCATTCATTCCTCACCTGCGAAGGACTGGTGGTCGGCTCACAATAAATTTCCAGTTATTCATTAGGGATAGCCATTTGCAAAATGGAATACGCCATGATGCCATTTTTACCAACACACACATTGTTAAAAACGCTAGTATTACTTTACCGCTAGAAGAAAATCTAGATATAAACTGCATACAAAATGACTTCAGAGCCATAAAGAGGAAGGATTATCGCCCTTGAGTCTGGAATGCTCAGAGAATTAGGATCGGTTTTAAGTTCTTCGTAAACTGAGGGAACATTAGCTGGTTCGAGAAAGACGTCATTCTCCGGTACATTGATGCAGTCTCCGGCTCCGGTACGGTCTTCTGCGGGCACAGATAATTTGGGGCGTTTAGGTAATTTTGCATCTTTCCGAATGATGCGTTCCCTAGGCTTTGCCTTCGGTTTGCTGATATAAGCAGGGCAACCCGGAAACAAAACTGGAATGGCCCCACCATCAAGTTTTGGAGAGTGAAATTGTATCTGTAAAACAAAAATTAAGACACATATTGCGTTTACTTTAAAAATCACCGAAAACAATAACTTCTACAACAGTACCCACTTCTCGAACAATTTTTCCGCCAGAATCCCGATGCTCCTTCGTTTTTATTATGTTGTGCGGCATGATATGCTTCTCGCACAAAGGTTAAGTGGGTTTTAAGACCAAATCGACCCTTGGGAGAACTTTTGCCATTTATTTCGCTTCACAGAGTCTATGGGTGCCGAAAAAACGAAAAGCTTGATCTTTTGAAGCCATATCCCTCGTTGCAACCTGGTGACACGCAGCTTCGTGGCATTTTATCTTTTTAATAGAAAATACTGAACAGGCCCACTTATTTGGATGAGAATCACATTACTTGCATATTTAATTACCAAGGAATACCTATCAATAGCCTTAAAAATGTCAGGAGCAGCAAACTTTTGCCTTCAAAGACGGGCCTTCGTCACGCTTCCACGAGTAAACAAGCCTTCACCATAATAGTTGCTACTGGCGCTCGTAGTTCACCTAACTAAGCGAGCCAACAACAGCGCAAAACACGTTGCCTTTATAAGGATAGAGGGAGGGAGTGTCAGGACGATGCTGAGTGCGAGGAAATAAGAAAGTCTTAAACGAAAACGGGGAGAGAAACATAACGCTGAGGTGAGAAGGCGATCCGAAAGGAGCATTGTGAGTGGTTTGATGGAATATTGCCTGTAAAAGGAAATTTTCAAAATGGACTCCAATCAATCACGTTGAAAGGAGGCTGGATGAAGCATCTACTCTAGGTCCAAAGATCGTGACAGAAAAAGGTATTCTTGAGACAACTAGGAAGATGCTCTAAGATACTAGGGAGGTTCTCAAGTTATTTCATAGCTACACTAGATACGTATCTTGGGAGTACATAAATTTGTTCACCTTTCCGTAGGTTGAAGCGTATTTGGATATAAATGAAGTGGATCTATCTCATCACTTTGAAAACAAGTATGCTTCAAAAGAAAGATAAATGAAAAACGGAAAGAAGAAGCTTTAATAAGTTAAAATGGTAAAGAAAGGAATGATCTGACTGCAACAATGCTGTATCATATATTCTCCATAATTAGCTGAAATAAATTTCGTTCTCCGCCATAGTTAATCACATAGGTGTCTAATGTCAGTCTCTTCCACTTCCTGTAGAGTCGCGATGCACAGGAAAATTCTTTTGCTGTTTTATTCGTAATAAATACAGTGTGCTTCTCGCATCAAGACACTTGACACAAACGTTTTACATCGTTATAGTTTCAAATTAAGGAAAATTTATGCATCAACAGCGTCTATACATGCGTGATATGGATGGAAAAATAATGAAAATAGCATGGTGGTAAAACTAAAAATCTCTTTTAAATTTAGATTTGTAAAACTTATGCATAAGGAGAGAATGTTGTTTGAACGGAGAGTGTTGAAAGCGAGGCAGTGACCAACTGCTGGGGACATTTAAAGCGGGCAAATATATCTGGGTATATCGGGCCCATATCTGGGCAAATGAACTGTCGGTAAAATAATAGTAATGTATTGTTAGAAGAGAGAAAAGAGCGAAGCCAAAGCGCTGTTGTTCGTGGCGGCCATATCAAAATACTCTTTGATAGAATAGCGTTTGCGATACAACGATGTAGTCATAGACCATTATTGGATAGAAAAATGTACTGTAAAACAAATATTATATCTGACTGAATTAGTATAATGTGTCGGACTGAGAATAAGGTGAGATAGTATTAACGAGAATGAGAAATTTTTGCGAAAGATCCGGCCTTTTACTTACCTTTTCAAAATGGAAGACAGTCCCGATGGGCACAGAGCATAGAGCTGACGCAAGTATTTGCAAGGAAACATTAAACAAAAAGCATTAAGAGCTTAATTAGGCAGCCAGATTAAGTGTTTATCTATATACTTACAAAAATGTCCGTTGATTCTCAACGGGAGGGATATAAGTAAGAAATAAGATAGTAGTAATATTCATACAGGGGAGAATCTGAATTCTCATTTCCCATCTTATTTTTTTTACTGAGTGAAAATTGCCCGTTTTGTCTCCTAACGATGCATAGCAACCAGCTATTTAACATAAATTGTTAATTTTTAAAATGGTAAAAGTAAAAAAGGGTTCCAGTTTCGCGTGGGCGGTGTGGGGAAGATTGCCATTAACTTCGAGCACATTTCCCCATAAGTGAGTTTGAGTAAGAGTTTTTTACTATACCAATAAAGGACACATTCCAATTTTTACTTGAAATATGCATTCTACCAAATTTTTGAACGAATACTTTCATAGTCCTAAAAGGGTTGGGATGAGGTCTGCATTAGCACAAAAATCATACTCTAAGGAGCTGGGTTTAAGCAACATTGGCTCTTGTGTAAAAATGCGTACAAATAACATAAGACTGAGTTAAAGTTTCATGATTTATGAGCATCAAACCTTATCGTGGAATAAAGGGGACAAGCATGAAACACAGATTTCTCTATTCACAATGAATAAAAACACTTGGTTATCTTCCCCAGAATTATTTCTTTGGCACGACGCGTGTGCGTGATGTGCACATAATTATGCCACAGTGTGGTGAATCGAAATTGTGTCAAAGAATTAAATCTGTGAAAGAATACCAAGTGTTTTTATTCATTATGGATATCGAGAACTTCCACCATATCCAGCCTGAAACAGTTATATTTACAGATTTATTTCTTTTAACTTGACAAAAAGAGAGGATGGAGGAATTATATACGAGTATGATAGGGGTACGGACATGTGAAGAAGTACTTTATGTGATTCGGAATGATTGATGAATTGGGAAAATATGATGATTAGAATGATCAGATGGACGGTTCATAGCTAGGTGACAGTTTCAGGAGAATGTGGTAAAATGCAGAATATGAAGTGACCTGTGGAGAAAAGTAGTGTGAAAAAGTGAACTATTTAGATGCCACTGCACAGGCAAGATATGGGAATATCTCCGGAGGACAGCAGGTGTAAATTTCAATTTATTCGCTGGGTGGGAACATATTGAAAATTATCAGATGCGTTGTATTTTTTCATTCAGGGGTCTTTAAAATATTTTCTGAAACCAGTTAAGCAGTTGCAATAATCGTAAGTGCCTGGCCGTCAGTCCCTTCCCCCATCGCCTAACTTATGCATCGCTAATTGAGAATGCTTCTTAGGTACTCTTCTTGTGGGAAGTCTCTTAATGACTCCGGGCGAGCATTCATTACAATTAGCGAGCAAATAATAAACCTCACCGAGTGAAATTAAACTCGAGTCTCGGGGTCCACCGATGTTGGATGCGGAAAAAGAAGGAGACGCTCGTCATTAATTAAGTTTAATGGGCCACTAAATAAGACGGCACAGACTGATCAAACATCTTTTAAAGCACAAGGATTGAATCTCAAAGAGTGTCAACATTCCTTCCGACAGCCAATTCACGGTACTTAGAGCTCCGATCCTTTCGAACTGGACCCGATGCCTTTTTCCCCGGTGGGAAATTTATGGCCGCGGAGCGCATTGCATAGTAATTACCGCCTTAACTTGTTCCCTATCGCGAGGAATTCGCCAGAAATCATCACTCACCTCGCAAGACACACGATGCCAAGGGGAATAATTTACTCTCGGCCGTCGGCAGTTGCGACGCATCAGCTCAAATGTGGCAGCCCCACATCTTTTTCGCCCTAACTTATTCCGATCCTCCCACTCCTGGTCGACCCGCCAAAAAGTGTACCAGGGGTGCCAATGCATGGGCGATAAATAACTCGCCCCCCCCTTCGCGCCGTTCCACCAAGCCGACTCACTTTAACCGCTCGTACATCGTTGAGTCACCCAAGGTTGCCAAGTCTTGAAACATGAGCTTTGCTCTCCATTTCCAATGGAACAATTCCAGAGTTTGAGAGGAGGACGGGAAAGGGGCTGTCACGGTGCTTAGACGCTACATTTTGCGCCTACCGGGTTCGAGGCTGTGCTTTTCAGGGTCGCGGGGGAGTCATTACCCGGTCGGACACATCCAGGTGGCGCGGGAGGGGAAAAAGTACCAATTACGGATGCGTCTGAGGAGCATTGGCGATCAAACCAAGTGGGAGCACGTCCCCAATCCACGTTCACTCTTTTCAGGCCTTTTCAGCGGTGGTGGAATCAAGTGTTGTCAGACCGAAACGGCGGCGGCCGCAACTATTTCGGTCAGACAACTGTTTTAAATAACTGATGCAAACAACGGGTTAATTTCGTGATCGTGCCGCAGCCACGCCGTTGCGCTCTGTGCTGTGCAGCGGCAAATGATAACTGAAGCTTCTGTTTCGTACTCTTTTCTGTTCCAGTTGCACTGCACGCATGGCTGCGTTGCGGACACGCTCCCTCCAGACACACCTTTACCCCTTTCTGGAACCTTTGCATTGATGACAGTGTCCTGTTGTTCAATAAATGTTTGCGATTCAAACGCAAAGGACGCGATAATCTCAAGCGCACTCCGCGAAAGAATTCAGTACGGGAGGGGAATAAATCCCGGGAGTAATTCAGCACAGGGCCGACCGAATTCCACCGAACGTTCCGCAGCGAAAGGATTAAGCAATCAGTTCAATTTTCAAGACTGTAGTAAACATAGTGTAAATAGACGTGATGGAATAGTGTTGCCGGAGCGAAACGGCTGCAACCGCAACTGTTTCGGTCAGTCAATTTTTTCAAATAACTGATGCAAACAACGGGTTAATTTCGTGATCGTACCGCACCCACGGCGTTGCGCTCTGTGCTGTGCAGCGGCAACTGATGGCTGAAGCTGACCGTTTCGCCTTCTATTCTGTTCCATACAATTTGTTGGATTTGAATCTGTTGCAGGCAGTTGCTGGTTTATTCAGCCAACACTTGTCCGCCCGGCGTTGCAGATAGAATTGGAGCTGTGAAGTACCTATTTTTCATGAATCCTAATCAAATTATTATTGTTGCTGTTAAAATTAATTGCTGTTGCTACTTTATTTAATGTAAGTGAAATATTTCTAGTTACTTAGCATACAGAACTCTCAGCCATGTTCATACTGCGCCGATCGATTGCCTGCTGATTGGTGTGCCTCTAGCTGTTGTCCGCAACAGGGGGTTTCGTGGAACTGTTGCGTATTGAAACTGTTAAGGTTGCGAAACAGTCTTGTGTCCTTTTAGTGCCACCACTACTTTTCAAACACCCGGCCGCTCTTCCGCCACGCTATACGAAGCACCCCAATACGCCCCCCGCCCCCCCCCTCCCCTTGGATCCGGAAGAGTGGGGTGGGGCCCATCGAGGACGTTAGGATGAGGACAGTGCAGGAGGCTTGTTCATTCTCTCTAGCTGATCACAGTGATGCATAACTCTCGCAAAACTTCCTGGCGCAGACCTGTGCGGCGAGGATAGGAGGTAAAAGATGAGGAGGAGAAGGGAAATGACGGGGGGAGATGGGGGTAGAGGGAGGGGGGCAATGAGAGAGAGAGAGGCAAGGGAACCAAACTACTAGGCAAATAAGGTAAGAGGAATACACGTAATACAATTGGTTAAAATCACCAATGCCTATGACTTTACCAAGGGACCATGTCTTAGGTCTCATTGTGAGACTAGTCGAAACGGGACGGCAGTAATCCCATACCTTGAAGCCCTTGTGCTGGTAGCATTTAGAAAGGTTTTCTGATTGACCCTCCACACTAAAAGACCTTCCCACCCAGTCTCGTAGGATTTTGAATGTTCCGTAGCCCATGTGCCAAAAATCCTCCTTAAGGACTGTTATAAAAACAGGGGTTCTTTAGGTAGGATTTTAATGTTGACAAGGCTTGGCATACCCGTCTAAAACCATTATAGTACTATTGATTGTTTACGAATATTTCGCTAAAATCAAAGCAGAAATATCGCAATAAAGGTTCGGGTTGGTGAGGTATTGGCTTCCCATGGGCCCTGATTCGAATATCTACTCCAATTTGTTATAATTTAGTTCCACGCGGATAACATTTCTAGTTTATTATTCCGTCCGTCGGTTGTGATAGATATTTGTAAAAATCAACAAAGAAGTAACAAAAAAAGGATCAGATTTGTGAGATAGTGACGGATGTGACTGTGGGGCCTTTCGTTAAGACCAGGCTAGTGCCGACACTGATTTTCACTCCACCCTTCCTCCTTTCTCCAAATAACCCTTCATTTACCAGCCTCCTTAAATTGTCCCCATTGGCGCAAATGATCTAAGTTGTCCATAACCTCCCCAAGCATGAAATAACCAGTACAACCAACAAAAATATTCTTCCATTGCATTAACACTGTTCATCAAATAATACTACAATTCAGTGCTAGAAATTATATGTCATTTCTATTTCACTAATACAGTTTGACTTCAATAATGACTTATACTACTTTTCTTATATTTAAATAAGATGTAATAGTGATATTATTTTGTGCCATCTGATATCCTGTAATAATTTACTGCTAATTATCAGTTTCTCGCTGAAAGTAAATTTGTGTGTATGAGAAAAAATATCATTTTTCAATGTTTTATCAATGCTCGCACACACTCCAATTAAATTTCAATTTAAATAAGTGCAACAAATAGAGTTAACGATCATTTGACCGTATCAGGTAAGGTACACGTTTTTTAAATGTGAAACAGGAGTTTGAATGAAAATCACGTTAATTCCATTTCATGATCGATAGATTCCATGTCAGAGTTTGTTGTAACAAAGAGCACGTTGCGTTAATAAAGGAAATTGATCAATAATTATCTATAAGAAAACGTATTTTTAAGAATTTAATTATAAACAATGGCCTCGACGAAATTGTGTAAGCTTCCAAACCACTTGTTCATTATCAGGTTTATTCAATAAGGGGGAACAGGCTAGAGCATCGAAACCCGCGTACTGAAACCGCGTACGTCTGTGTATTTCTGTGGTTTGCAAAAGTTTTCACAAGTAAATTAATCTTTAAGGAAATTGGAAGCTTAGAAAATATGTCTATTAATAGACATTTTAAAAATTTATTTCATTTGAAATGGCTTCCAATAAATGTCTTTTACTCTCGGAACGCGTTCTTTCTTGTGTTACGTGATTCCATCGTAAAATGAAATTATCGTATTTTTTTGTTTTTTTCTCATGAAAAAGGCGTAGCTTACCTCAAATTCCACTTTTGCTCTTTTTTTTAAAAAAATCTTAGAATTGAAACGTCATGAGGGTTGAGGTGAGCACTGTTGAAATATATTTAAAATGATATTCTTTCTGCTATGCCCAAATATCCTTTCTGCGAGAAACTATAAACAGAAGCAATTCTTCCAGGATATAAAATGACGACCAAATTACAGCGAAAATCCATCCTGTTAAAACAATAGAAAAGTTTCTGCATTTATCATTTAAGTCAAAGTGCATTGTTACTTGCATGTGTGTATTTCTCTGTTTTGAAATTGTTTCCATAAGAAAAAGATCTTCAACGGGCTTGGAAGCTTACGCAAAGTGCCGAGACCATGTTTAATGAATTGTGTATTTTAGTGGGTTTGAAAACGTTTTAACACGAAGAAAGGTTTAGTGATGGAATACTACAAAGTTTCAGAGGAACTTGTTTAATTATGTTCGCTGATGGCACAGAGTGTCCAAACCATGGTGGGTTATTTAAAAAAAAACAATGTGAGCTAGACAAGTGGACCCCCCGCCCGTGAGCCCTAGACACTGCAGACAGTAACGGCTGATAGCGCCACGGGAATCGGTTGGGATGTCACGTCCATCTTCCTCGCCGCCCATCAACTCCGCCCCGTAAGTGAACCACCCACCCACCGGCACCCGTCGACAAGACCTGCAATAACTGCACCGACTTATCGTATTCACACCAAACAGACTCAAAGAGAGAGACACACAATCTACCAGCCCACCATGTCCACCTTATTGAATAAATCATTACCCACTCATGACATTTTAATGTATCCCAAGAGTACTTTTTACAAATAAAAAAGCATCGGGTAATGCCATGCAGATACGTACCCGCGGCCGTCGCAGTCCTCCGTCCTAACAACACCCCACCCACCCACTCAACCCATCGCAAGGAAGGACTGAGTACATATCACGTGGGTTGGGCATTAAATCAGTGACTCTTGATTAGGAGTAAGTGACAATGCGTTGCACTACGGGGGGGGAGGGAGGGGTGGGGGGGGGGGTAGCGGAGTTGGAGTCTTCATGGCTTGGCTGGGGAGGTGGAGGCTCTCTTGAGGGTGTGTGCAGTGAGCGGGGAGTTGTTTTAGGCGGGATGAGAAATGGCTCGGTGGCCGAGGAAGAAACACGACTCTACGTCCGTCTCCCAACACTCCCGAATTTGTCACTCCGCAAGGGGTTATAAAGTGACCACCGCGAACACCCCCCTCCCCCGGAGGCCCCCCCAGTTCCCTAAAGGGATACAAAATGGCGCCCGAGAGCACCCCAGACTGTCTCCCCTACCACTCTCACCTTTTACCCCCCGAGTCCTTACCCTTCTTCTCGACTCGGAACAAATGCCCGCTTCCCAGCCCATCGTGCCCATAATTTCACGGGGGAGGCGGCGGGAGTGGGGGAAGGTTGGGGTGTCGGGAGGCTAAAGGCGGAGCCCATCCGTCAGGCAGACTAGTAGAGACAAGGGCGGGATGATAAGTGGACGGAGGGAAATGAACCGTCGCCCTAGAAATCACCGTCTGGAAAAATATATTAGCCCCCGATATCCTCCCCCGCAGCAGGCCAAATGCAGCCGGCAAGTGCAGCCGGAAGACGGCGAACCCCTTGCCTATCTCGTTGACTAAATCGACCCAACCCTTCATTAGGGATGCGGCCGGGGGATAATATGAACGCATGTGGATTTATCTTAGGCGGTCACCCCTTGGAGCTTCGGCCACGCGAATGGCTTCGGCTTCGGCTTTGCAGGGGTCTCCGCGGACATCATCTCCGCTTTTTACTTGTGGTGGGATTAAAAGAACACAACAGATTCATTGCAACTGTTTCTAATCTGAAACAGTTTCAAAACGAAACAGTTTCGCGAAATACCCTGCTGCGGACAACGGCTTGAGGCACACCGAACAACAGGCGATCGATCGGCGCTGTTAAAGCATGGCTGGTAGTTCTGTATTCTGTGTAATAAGAAATCTTTGAATTAAATAAAGCAACAATTTCACTTCGATTCATGAAAGATAGGAACGTCGCAGTTCTAATTCTATCTGCAACGATGGGTGGACATGTGTTGGCTGAATTAACCAGCAACCGCCTGCAACAGATTCAAATCCAACAAATTGTAGCTGATAACCGCTAAGCATCCACACATGCAGTGCAACCGGAACAGAATAGAAGACGAAACAGTCTGCTCCAGCTATCAGTTGCCGCTGCACAGCATAGAGCGCAACTGCGGCACGATCACGAAAATAACCTGATTGTTTGAAGCAGTTAATTGGAAAAGTTGTCTGACCGAAACAGTTGCAGTTACAGCCGTTTAGCTCCGGCAACACTATTCCATCACTACTATTTACGCTATGCTTATTACAGTACTGAAACTTGAACTGATTGCTTAATCCTTTCGCTGCGGCACGCTCGATGGAATTCGGTCGGCCCTGTGCTGAATTACTCCCGGGATTTATTCCCCTCCCGTGCTGAATTCTTTCGCGGAGTGCGCTTGAGATCATCACGTCCTTTGCGTTTGAATCGCTGACGTCCTTTGAACAACAAGGGACTATCGTCAATGAAAAGGTTCTGGATAGGGGTAAAGGCGTCTCGGAAGGGCTTCCAAAAAGTTTGGACTTTGCTCATAATTTTAGCCAAGCGATCATTTTTATTGGGCAAGTTATTATCGCAGAAATGCAACACGCGAAGCAGATTTCGGTATCAGTCCCGTGACATTTCAACAAAATTTAGGGTCCTGTTGAGTGAATCCTTCGACCAATACTCGTTGTAGGATAACTTCTTCATCCTTGGTATCAGTGATGTAACTGCAATGAAGCAAATCATCTCTTAACCGTCAGAATCTTCCCAACTTTATTTCCGTGAATGCGCACTCCCTGGAACGCTCTCGCTGCTATATTTGTAATAATTATTGGTTTCGTTCAACTTCATGATATCCACAAAAAAAAATAAATGGAAAAAATGTAGTCTTTCAGAATGTTCGCTAGCACGTAACTTCCGGCAAAATGTACCGGCAAATGGGTGTTATCGAAAGAGTTTAATTCGGTTGTTAGAACTGAAAACAGAACTAAGCGCGATATTAACTTTCCTTCCGTTTCTTGGAGGTAACGACCAATCACAGCAAGCGAGTCGAGTGTTTCAATGTAGGTAATACCAGTGGTGAAGATAGAATCCACCGAAATAATCTAATATTAGCGAAAAACTTTGTGTAAGGTGAGAATGCTCCCGGAAAATGTAATTTTAACGAGTTATAGGCACCCATCCATCTTGGGTTTTTTAATTAATTGTAAATAACGGCAGGAACTGAAGTCAAAAGGGTTTAGTTCAATAGAAATAACACTGCAGTCGGCTCTTATGTCCGAAAAAAAGTGTTCGTTAAAAATATAATCATCAAGTGTTCTGCATATTTTTGGTGGTAATCTTGCTTTCCCAAGGATTTGGACTGTCAACAGCAAGAGCAATATTTAGATTCATTTTCAGGGACATGGTGGGATAGAACATTTGAATTGGCTTAAATATTCACGGTGGAACCTCCTTATGGTTGAGACGGAGTGGATTCTCCGAATCATAAAATCACCTTTGAATATTGCCACTCTGACAGGAATCTTTTGATTAGAAGACACAGGGATGGACAAAATTCACAATGACAATTAATTCACTATCCAGAGGTTCGTACAAAAAAAAACAGGATATTTGGAGCACATGACGCGAGTGTGAGAATGTAAGGGTCCCAGAGTTTGTTTGAAGTCCCACTTGATTGCTTCGTAAGCTGTTACAGGCTGTTGATTGATTGCCCCGTGTTCTATTATATGCCTATATCTAAGACACGGAGATTTTTATAATATATATAATATTATAATATAATAATAAGTTTATTACTCCCAAAGCAGCATTCACCAAAAAACAATGATTTCACGCATACATCTAAGAATAACTGAGCTGAGGCTACCTTCACAATAATACATAGCTATCATATATCCATAAAGAACAATAAAATTTGTTAATTTATAAATTCTGAAAAAATAATAATAGAATAAAATTTGCGGTGAGCCACATAGGATTAATATAATTAGAATTAAAACTTCACACAATGACATTAAATAAATAATGTACATTGGGCTGAGCCATTCCACTGCCAATTGAAGGAATTTCGTTTTATTATTTACCTTTATATTCACTGGTATCAAATTATACACTTTAGGTCCCATGTACAAACGCTCCTTAAAAGAGAGTTTTACTTGTGATTTAAATAGCGGTACATTGAATTATTCCCACGCAATATCTCTAGCACTGAAAGGAGTGACAAAATAAGAAAGATATTCTGCCTAACTGGCAGGTACAAAAATTCCTTCATTCCACACACCATTAGTTATTATAACAAAAAACAGCGTGACTCTATCTTAAGGCACATCACACAATTCAACTCAGTCCTCTCCCACCTCCTTTACCCTATTCTCCCCCCCTATCCATAAATGTCGTCCTTACACCCCCTGCCACGCGTCTCTGCGGCGGCTCGCACGGTAGTACGTACATGTAGATGTATAGGTGTTGATTGTTGCGTTAATCTACCATGTTCTTGGCCAGTTCCTTATGCGCAAAGCATATTAAATCATTCCAAAAAAAGTCCCTTTCGACAGATGGAGTACTACCCTTGAAGTGCTCTCCGCTTAAGCACCCAAGTAGAGATCGGTATTCAACTAAAAAATCTACTACCAGCGCCAGGACACGGGCCTTTGCGCTCGGGAAGCCTGTATTCTGTAATCCACCCGGTCACCATTTTCAGAAGGTTAGCGAGGTTCATTCGTAAAATGATTTATATGTTATCTCTTCGTAATATGGCAACCGATAGGAAAGTGTTCTCTGTTTGATAATCACAACAAAATAAAAATTGGAAGTATCAGGCGTGATGTGGTGGAACTAGGAGATATGATGGTGACAGACATCGCCATTTTCTACTATTAAAATAGATTAATACAGACCTTGGTTTCGATGTACTTCATCACCGTCATACCTGATGATGTGGTTAGATTAGATTAGATTGCTTTAGCGGCAGGACCCCTATGGAGTCCTGGGGCACTTAGACCTAACGGTCCATTGTGCCATCCGCAAGATTGACATCACCCATAGAGTCCTATGGCCTTGCTAAAGGCCAGAATATCTCTGATGGGGATGTCCCTGATTTCCTTGGGGTCCATGTGTGCAGCCCCAAGGTGTCTCATGCGAGTCCTGGAAATTACAGGGCACTCACAGAGAATGTGAGATGTGGTTTCATCTTCTTCTTCGCACCATCGACAACTTGGTGAGTTAATCAGTCCCAGGAGATTGAGGTGCCTATTGACACGATAGTGGCCTGTCAACAGTCCAACTATTGTTCTGAGTTGGCTTCTATCCAGGGATAGAAGTTTTCTCATCAAGCTAGGCTTAGGTCCCGCTATGTGGAGCCTAGCTTGTCTTAGTCCCTGTGTGGAGTTCCAGATCTCAGAGTGTCTGCCAGATGTCCATTCTCTGACCTCTGCTCTCCCAATAGCAGGGGTGATTGGTAGAACTGGTTCCGGTCCAGTTGGATTGTGACTAGCGCCAGCTTTGGCGAGCTCGTCCGCCTTTTCATTTCCGGGTATGCCTTTGTGACCGGGTACCCAGAAAAGCTTGACTCTACAATGCCTAGCTATCTCCGATAGTGCCTCTCGACACTCTTGTAGTAGGCGTGATGTACACCAAGGTGAGTTAAGCGCCTTGATCGCAGCTTGACTGTCGGTGCATATGTGGATTGGTCCTTTTTTGAGGTCTCGATCCTTGATAATATAGGCACAGGTCAGAATCGCAAAGATTTCAGCCTGGAACACTGTGGCGTACTTCCCTAAGGAGAAGTGATACGATCTTGAAGGGCTACCTCCGTAGATGCCTGCCCCTGCTTTATTGTCTTTTCTGGAGCCATCTGTATACCACACAGAGGCTCCGATGTGGAGATGTTTACCCCCTCTCTCCCACTGTTCCCTAGAGGGAATAACTGTTTTGAAAGGAGGATCCTTACAATAGAACCTTGCCGACATGTGGTCGCTGCCCATCAGAAAGATTGGGCTGGACCTGCCCATCTCGGTCCATATCTGTCTATGGCCAGAGAGATTTCCCTTGCCATTCCATTGGTCTGTGTAATTTAGGCGATAAGCAGTGGCCCTGGCTTGACTCTCCACCACCACATGAAGGGGGGGGAGTTCAAGAAGAGTTTCCAGGGCCAGAGTTGGAGCAGTTCGCATGGCTCCCGTGATGCCTAAGGAGGCCATTCTCTGAATGTGGTTGAGTTCCTTTATAGCACCAGACTGCCGGGCTCTCTTCCACCATACTATTGAGCAGTATGTAGGACTGGGTCTGACCACTGCTGTATAGAGCCAGTGTAACACTTTTGGTTTGAGTCCCCAAGTATTTCCAAAGGCTCGACGGCATGTCCAAAGGTTTGCACATGCTCTTTTTGTTCTCGAATCTAAGTGTTCTCTCCAGATTAGCTTAGAGTCCAAGATTGTTCCCAGATATTTCACTGATGATGAGAGCCTAAGGGTCTTTCCGTGTAAAATGGGAAGGGTTAGCCCCTCCCTTTTCCTCTTTTTTGTGAAAAGTATCATAACAGTCTTGTCCGGATTCACCGTTAGCCCTGTGCTCTGGCACCAGTCCTGAGTCATGTCCAGGGCCTTCTGCATGAGTCCGGAGACGGTGTCCAGATACTTCCCACTGATGAGTATGGCTAGATCGTCAGCATACCCTTGTGTGTAGAGGCAAACATTGTTCAGCTGTGTGATGAGGCTGTTGACCACCAAATTCCAAAGAAGAGGGGATAAAACCCCTCCCTGGGGGCAGCCCCTGGACACTGCCACCCTCATTGAGCACTCCCTTAGGCTGGAAGTGATAGTGCGCTGAGCCAGCATGCACCTGATCCATCTCACAATGTGAGGGTGGACTCCGTGACTTTCAGCTGCCCAGCAGATCTGATCGAAGGTGGTATTGTTAAATTCCCCCTCTATGTCCAGAAATGCTCCCATACTGTATATCCCATGGTCAAGAGCGCTCTCGATACGGGAAACCAGACCGTGAAGAGCAGAGTCCACAGACTTGCCTTTCTGGTAAGCGTGTTGGTTCAGATGCAAAGGATGCTCCTTAAGAGGCCCATCTCTGATGTATCTGTCGATTATCTTCTCTAGAGTCTTTAAGAAAAAGAAAATAAGGCTAATTCCTCTGAAGGAATTAGCTTTGGTGTAGTCTGTCTTCCCAGGTTTAGGAATGAACACTACTTTGGTCGGCCGCCATGCTATTGGAACATATCCATGTGCCAGGCAGGATCGGAATATTCGTAGCAGAGGAAGCAGTAGTTGCTCTCTTCCCTCTTGAAGGAGGGCAGGAAACACCCCATCCACCCCTGCAGATTTGTATGGAGCAAAGCTGGACAAGGCCCAGTCAGTTGCTTCATAAGTAATGATGCTGGAGGCCAGTCTCCAGTCCATCCTGACCGGATGAGTGGGAGGACTCCTAGAGTGCATCTCATGTTCTTCTTCCGAGCCAGGGAAGTGTGTCTCTAACAGAAGTTTTAATGCTTCCTGGTCCGAAGACGTGTAGTCTCCCGAGGGAAGCAAAAGAGTCCCCACTCCGGCTCCAGGGTCCTTGGAGAGGATTTTATGGAGTCTTGCGGTCTCAGAAACTCCTTCTACATTCTCGCAAAACATCCTCCATGCCTCTCTTTTGGAACGTTTAATTTTCGTTTTATACCTGCGCTGGGCCTCCTTGTAGAGGGCCCAGTGTTCTGGCTTTTTAGTGCGTTGAGCTTTATTAAAAAGTCTTCTGGTTAATTTCCGGAGACTTTCAAGTTCAGATCCCCACCAAGGAAGATTCTGTTTTCCCTTCCTGATTTTGAGGGGGCAGCTTTTTTCGTAGGCTGAGATGATGGCTTCCTGTAGAAACACCACGGATGCCTCAATCTCTTCCTCTCTGTGAAACTTGAATGAAGGGCTCTTTGAGATTGTCCATTCAAGTTCTTTCCTATAGGACTGCCAGTTAGTTGATCTGGGATTCCTATATACTGCTGTAGGGTTTTCACCCTCCCTGATAGTAAATTGGATGTACCGGTGGTCAGACAGAGATATCTCGTCAGACACCCTCCATCTATTTATCCTATGCACTAAGTTTTTGGAGCATAGTGTGATGTCTATCACTTCCTGCCTAGCTCTGTTCATGAAGGTCGGTTGTGATCCTTTGTTGAGTACAAACAACTCAGTGGTCATTAGGAATTCCAAAAGGGATCTGCCCCTGGAGTTAACATCCAAACTCCCCCACGCAGTGTGATGGGAGTTGGCATCGCATCCAACCAGCAGTTCCCAATTCCTAAAGTGACATTCTCTGACCAGTCCCTCAAGTTCCAAAGATGGTGGAGGTTCTGGCGAGTCGTATGGGAGGTATGCGGAGCAAACCACCACCTCCCTCCATCTCTCCTGATCTCTAAGAGATAACACAACGGCAGTGAGGTCTCTAGAGCAAAATTGGGGTAGAAGCCTAGCATGTACCCCTTTCACATATATGCAAGACCTAGGTGTTTCAGCCGAGGCACAGAAAAAGAGTTTGCCTCCTGTCACACCTAGTCCTCTAATTTTTCCCTTGTGGACCCAGGGTTCCTGAATCAGGGCCACTTTTGACTTACCTTCTGAGAGTTTCTTCTGAAGAACTCCCGAGGCAGCTCTGCAATGCTGCAGATTAATCTGCAAGAAGGGCAGCTACGCCATCGTCGGTCCTCCCCTCCTGCAGCTGATCCTCTTCTGGTTGGGGCGGAGCTTCGGGCTTACTTGACCCACCAGCTGGGTCCATTTTCAGCTCCGCCTTCCCCAGAAGCTTATAGTCGGCCCTTTGGAGACCGACTGATTTGATGAAATCCGGGCCTGAGATCTTCTCTGAAGAGGGCTCGTCCACACCTAGAACAAAGCGAGTGCCCTTTTCGGCCTCGCTTCGCTCGTATACCCTCCACAGATCTGTTCTTAGGCCCGGATTCACCTTGGTGATCCGGCTGAATAGGTCCCCGGTACTCACACGCGTTGGTCCTGGGACCCAGATCCTAAGCCGCCTCCTTTTAATGAGAGAGTCCGCGTCCACTACTCGGAAGGAGACTCCCTCGATCACCCCCAGGTAATCAGACATGCCTTTTACCCAGTCAGCTGACTTGGCGTTGGCACACTGTATTTCCATTGCCCCGTTGAGCAGACGTGTCCCCACCAGGATGGGCACGTCCGGCCCCGGTGCAATGGCATCCCAGGACTCAGTAAGTCTGTTGTCCATCATCTCGTACCAGCCCTGAGACATAGTTGTCTCAGGGTAATCTACGGGGATGATGGCCATTTTTTGCCTCCCTTAGCCGTCTCCGCATAAAAGCGGCCGGCCTTGGAGGTTTTGGCCTTCTTGAGTTCTAAGGCCTTGGGGGTGTCCCCGGGTGTCCTAGACCTCTTACTAGGTCTATTGCGAACCCCCCCCCCCCTTCGCCTCCGTCAGGGCTCTGTGAGTGACCTCTTTGAGCCACAGACGGGGGTCTTCTGTTATCTCCAGCAGCTAGGGCCCGTTTCCTCTCCCTTTGCTTCCTCTTCTTGGATGCCCCGCTACTTTTGGAGAGAGTGGAGAGACTTAGCATCTTCGATGCCATGCTCCCCACAGTGTTGTTGGAGGCATCAGAATCGTTGTCCTCCCCTTTGGGGAATCCACCGCCCGACGCCTCCTTTAACGTGGAAGTCGAACTTCCAGAAGATGAAGACTCCTCTCCGGATTCAGTGAGGGGTTTGAGGAAACTGGCCTTCCCTGCGATAGGGCCTGCCAGTGTAGGGTGTAGGTATGGAGGCCCCATGGGAGGGGCCTGCCGGGGTTTTCACCGAAGAGGAGTGTGGACCTAAAGGGTCACGAGGTGAGGGGCCCCTTGCGGGGCCCTTCTTTTTTGAGTTTGTTAAAGGTTCCATATTTGATCCCACGAGAAGCTAGGGAAATAAAGGTCCACCCATGCAGAGCCCCGCATACATGGGTAAGGCTAAATAAAACCGGATTTCGCCTGGTCTCCGGAGTTTCACCTGTTAGCGACTTCTTACCCTCCGCCCCGCGGATGCGGTCATCCTTGGCACAGGGACGCACCGTGATGATGGGAGCATTTTTTTTCGACCGCCAGGTCTAGATCCGTCATGTTCAGCGTGACCCAGGAGCACCTCTAGGAGGATGTGGCTTTTCACCACGCATGACGATCTTGGTGGGAGAGAGGCTATGTATTCGCTTCATCCCACCCTGGGATACACTCCCTCGCCCCCTGATGATGTGGTACATCGAAACCTAGGTCGGATTAATTCAATTTTACCTGTGGAAAATTGGAGTTTCTGTCTCCATTACAACAAATTCCTAACTTCCACATTATTTTTATAATCGAACTTGAACATACGTGGAATTTAAGGTAGGATCGGTTGAAGATTGAGGAAAAATTTGGAAATTTATCTTACATGCGCATACGGCATGTTTTACGAAAACTAGTACTGGTAAGAGGAAGACATTTCCTTCATTACATTTGGAAATGTATTGATGGCCTCCAAATTACTGTAGTATTGAAGTCTTCATTCGTTCGTTAAAATGAAATGAGGCTGTTGCTGACTCATATTAACGTATTCATTGAAAATTTGTTGACCCACCTCCGTGTTGGTTAATTTACTTTCTGATAGCTAACGCATGCCTTTTCTGAAATGAGGATTTTTTAAATGTCTCCAACGAAAAGCTATGACTTCTTTTTTATTTTGACTCACATCGTCTAAAGGAAACTTCTAAAAGCTACTATGTTCATTTGTCTACTTTATCTAACAAAATGCTGTCTACTTGGAGAATGATTTTCCTCCTTATTACTGAATTATAAAGGCTACAGAAAACGCGTGAATGACTCCATACCGAAAAAAATCTGTAGTTACCACAAACGTTTATTTAACTGGCGCTATGAGCGTTTGGCCATACTCTTGCATTGTCACATGCCTGCAAAGTTTGTCCTCTCATTACGGATGCCTATGCCAGACATGATTGCGTCATGTATAAAATACAGATTAAGGTTTTATGAGGTGGAACCGTTCCATAATGACAGAAAAAAACCCTCATAGTTTTCCACTAATAAAGGATTTATTACGACTAGTTTCGATGCTGCTGCATCATCTTCAACTTGAAGATGATGTATTAACATGAAAACAAGTGGTATAAAATCTTTTATTAGTGTAAAACAATTAGTATTTTGCTTCTGATTACACCAATTTCAACATAAAATTGCTATTCTAAGTATTTTTTGCAATGAGTTCATTGATTTTGATTTGCGAAATCGGCATATTTAGTGCATTGGAAAATTTACAGAGATGACTCCAGAATCTTGTGCCGAATTCAAAAAGGGCTAGCTGTAGGCCCCGTTTGAATGGATGTAGTTGAGGATTTGCGCGGTGGATAGTGTACAGGCATTACTGGGAAGGGAAGGACAAAGATTTTTTTGCGATAAACCCTAGAGCGTGGGAATCTTCATTTGTGTTGATTCATTCCCTTAAGGGCCTCCCTCGAGGAGTGGATGCCTCCCTCCAGCGGTGGAGACAGGGCCGGACAACGGCTTTGTCCTACCCCAACTCGTCTCGCCGTCCCCGTTGACGGAGCTTTGAGCCCTTTCTCCCACATCATCCGCACACACACTCTTAGCTGGAGGTATCGGGGCTGCTTGAAAAAAAAAGATTCCTTTTTCCAGCCACCTTTTCCTGCCCCAACGGGACGAAACCTTCATTTGTTTCAGGGCTCTCTCGAGTGCGAGGGAGTGCTCTGTTATAAGGTCTAAGTGCGAGAATAGCACACGGTCACCACTTCACCCGTCGGATTCTATTTTTCTTTCCCCAATTTTCTTCCCCTCCCTCCCGTATTTCAAACTGCCTCAATTCGCTCTTCAATAATTCATGGTTGGTGGGTACACTTGCAATGCCAGCACACGTGCTCCGGGGGGGGTGGGTGGAGGTGAGAGGGGAGAAGTCAGGGTGGAGGAGGAGATTGGGAGGTAGGCGTGATGGGGAGGGGGGTAATGCTCGTCTGCATCGGTCCGTGGTGTGTCTGGACGGTGCGGCCGACTTCTCATCCTTGCGTCTGGAAAAACGAGATCGTTGACGAAGATGGATGGGGGACAAACGCTCTGACTTGTTTCTGGTGATGCACCGTCTGCGCTCCCCCCAAGGACAGTGGCTCCATGAGAACAATTTGAGAGGAGGCGGAGGGAGGGGGGGAGTCCTTCGTGCGTCTGCCTGTGAACGTGTGCATGTGTGTTTGCACCTGCGGGGGTGTCACAAGTCGGACGTGATTTCGTGAGCGGTGATGGCGAAACTGGCGATTTTCCACCTCCCGCCCACCACCTGCCTCCCGCCCACCTCCCGCCCACCCCCCTCCCCCCCACCCCCCCTCCCACCAACCCCCCTCCCTAAACCTCCCGTGCATGTCTGATGCCGGTGGAGGAAACTAATGTGGCCGCGTGGACGTCTAAATTATCCGTTGCACCTCTGGTGCTTTCCGTGTCTTGGCTGACTCTCTCCTTCCCTCTCACATTTTCTCTCCATATCTCTCCGCATTGATGGGTGTCCATTCCGCACCTTGAAATTTCGAGTGAGCCTGCGAAATGAGAAGCGATTACCCGATTTCCGCTCTTTGGATGCGTCCTCATGCGAGTGCTTGCGAGGTGCAACGGCTTTTCCTAGAATTTGATTCGAGTGTCTTATGTTTCATTTAAAATGATACAGCGAAGATATTTTTTAATGGTTTGTAATTACATTCACTTATTGATGTTTCACAACAATTTTTTATTATTCCGACCTAGGTTTCGACTCCATTTAAGTCATTTCCAAGACCTTAACTTGAGTCGAATAGGTCGGAATAATAAAAATTATTGTGAAACATCAATAAGTGAATGTATTTACAAACCATCGCAATGTGGTTCCACCAAGTGAAGCCTGAGAATTATATATATATATATATAATTCTCAGGCTATATATATATATATATAATTCTCAGGAGAATATGTATGTATATATATATATATATATACATACATATAAACTTCGTCAAAAGTGTGACTAAAAGGAAAAAACACATAAAAAGACACACGGGTTTTGTAAATTTTTCGGTGGATCGCCGCCACCTTCTTCAGCGAGAGTTGTAGGAAGAATTACATGTATATATATATATATATATATATATATATATATATATATATATATATATATATATATATATTTATATATATATATAATATGCCAAGAGGGTGGCCGATAAAAATATAGAGACACAAAAAAGGACACTCACAAATTTAAACTTTTGATATTTCGATGGGATCGTGACCATCTTTCTCAGGCTAGAGGATTCCTACTCTCTAGCCTGAGAAAGATGGTCACGATCCCATCGAAATATCGAAAGTTTAAATTTGTGAGTGTCCTTTTTTGTGTCTCTATATTTTTATCGGCCACCCTCTTGGCATATTATATATTTATCACCCGAGTGATTTTCCAAGAAGTTTATATATATATATATATATATATATATATATATATATATATATATATATATATATATATATATATGTATCCTTCCTTCTGTGAGAAAGGCAGCTTTTCGGCTGTCGAAATATCAGAACGTATAGTGTGTGAGTGTTCTTATTTTTGTGTTTCTATATTTATTTCCGCCCCACCTGTGGCAAAGTTTATTTTTATTTATATATATATATATATATACATAATTTTATTTCAACTTTATATCTTAGCATACAAAACCGGTGCCAATCCATGGACCATCACCATTCCTAATTAATTCCTTACCCGATGCACCTTCCCGACCGAGTTTAATTGATGTTAAAGTTTGCTTTAATCATTCACATAAAATATTGATTGCTGAAAGGGATAATGTATGTATTCATTACATTTTTATTGCGTTAAAAATGAGTGGTTGGTTATGATAACCTTAAATTTTTCTTTGTAGAAATCTCAAATCTCTTTTTAATTTTTGCATGATTTCTTATGACATTTTTTTTGTGTTTAGAGTAGCTTTTTTGGCAGGACATCGAGCATGACAATCGTAGGGAGGGAAGATTAATTGGTGGGATGCTGGATTTTACATTATATGCAGTTTCTACTGATTATACAATCAATAGAGGCTGCATTCAGCCCTCTTTGTAAGCTTACTTCTCATGCAAGTGCATGCGAAATGCAACGTAAACTTTCCGTAGATTTTGAAGTGAATTTATGATATTTGATTTGAAATGATACGGCAAAGATATTTTTTTTCGACTTTATTTCATCACACGAAAAAGTTGTGTCAATCCTAATTTCTCTCCGGATACACTCCCGATGGTTTTAATCTTTTTCATAAAAATATTAGTTACGGACTGCCGATTAAAATAAATTTTAGTGATTACCTTTTCACTTACCGCCCTTTTTCACTTGGTATCTGGTTATTTTCACCGTGTGTTCCAAGCAATTTCCACAACTTTTGTTAACCTACAATGTTTATTTGAAAAAATGTGTTTGACAATTGTTAACTCATTTCATTTGCGACTAATGAGTGGTATGCGTTTGATTGATCCGCAAAAGAAATTTTTAAAATCCTATGCAAGAGTTTAGTCATTAAAATGGCTTTTTGCCGATTTTTCTGTTACCTAACACCAAGTCCATCTATAATATACACAAACATTTTTTTAAAAATAGCAACCGATGAATTTTTTAAATCACATTCAGTGTTTTAATGAATGGGTGGTTTACGCAGAACGAATGACACCAAGTGAGTGCTCGACGGTGAAACGGCTATTGACTGACTTTTCTCATATTTGATTTAAAATATCCAACATAGATTAATAGAGAAAAATTTAACATTTCCCAATAGATAAGATCAATTGAACGTACCACTAGTACCGATGGTTCTCATCGTTTCAAGCAGTCGACGACTTAAAATGATGCATGGCGTCAAATTTAATCCTAGAAATAATCTTATGTCGTGGAAAATTGCTGTGATATGTAACAGCTTTGCCTTACCAGCCTTGAGATCATATCAATCATTTGCGGCTCAGGTTACATGTGTACTCAGTACAGGTCGACTGTGTGATTGTCACTTTTACTTCGTAACGATTACAACGGTTGCGAATGACCCTTGCCGTCGAAGCACCCTAAAACAAAATACGATTACCACGGTTTTCAAACGCTGAGCCATAATAAGGCTCACGTCTTATTCATTTTGCTTGGTCTTAAGCCTTTTTTCTTCCTAAGTAAAAAATTTAAATTACGGTTTGCTTTTATTATTAATTTCATAGTTAAACTTACATTCCAATACAGCAGCCTCATCGAAAAGTATATCTTAAGTGAACGCCAAATTACACGTGTCACGATTTATTTGAAATTATATGAAAGATTTATTCTCAGCCTCTTTAAAATGACTTTTGTGCTGTATATAGTTTATAAATCTGCTACTAGCGAAAAACGAAGTAGTCGAATAGCGTCGAAAAACATTTAATTAGTGCGAAGGAGCCTAGCGAAGATAAGTTTCAATAAAATGTAATTAGTAGTGATTAGGAACACAATGTTGAAAGGGACAATTCAGTAGTATTCACCGAGTTTATAGTGCATTGAAAATTAGTGTTTGGTAATGATAACGCGGAACTTTACATATCTCCAATTTCTCGTTAATTTTTATGTCTTTTTTAATTTTTATTATTTTTTTTCTTTTATGGTGGCTTTTTTGGCCGTACATGAAGCATGACAAATGTAGGTAGGAGAGATAAATTGGTTGGGTGCTTGATTTTACAATGACAGTTTTTTCTAATGAGTATACAATCAGTAGAAACTAATCCTCCCTCCATTTTTTATATTCCTCTTTCATTAAGTTTCGTAAGCCTTTACATTACGCATTGTTAACTACATTTCATTAATCGAGGAAGAATTGCTATAATATTTGCACGTTAAGTTCACTAACATCGGCAGGTACATTAGTTTAAGAGCAGTTGTTTCTGCTTAAAATGGACTTAAAAAGCCCGTCTCTCTAACAACTAAGTATAGTCATCTAATTACATAAGATCATCGACCGACGGGACAGAAGATGAAGCACTGGTTCATATTTTATTGACTAAACAAACAAACAGCTTGTTTACGTAAAGCAGTTTTGATACCCCCCCCCCCCCAGTATTCATCAGAATACAATAATGCTGGTAGTAAATTTATTGTTTATATTACTGAGAAACGAGATGCAGTTGTTGAGGAAATGCAGATGGAAAATATACCTACGTAGAATAAAAAGGAAAGTTATATAGGATTAGTCAATCACTGATGAAGAAGCCCACTAAATATACACTAACATATGATCCACGACTTAAGAGCAACAATGAGGTGGATAAAAATTTAGTAGCCGTCAACCGTGGCTCAAATGTCTCGATGCAGATGTAGGACTGTAAAAAGTGTCAAAAAATCATTAAAAATGAAAAAATTGGACTATTAATTAGTCTGTAATAAATGAAGTGGTTAACATGTTATATCAGTATGGTAAGAGCCACTTCAGGGTCGGATTTCAAGTAGTCTGTCCTGAGACTCGTAGCTGCTGACGAGGAGAGAGACTTAAGAGGTATTTCCGTCTTAACGATGACGACTCCCATGCGTGAATATTCTTTTTACAAGTGGTCACAGAAGGCTAGCTGCTCGCTCCCTTACAACTTCAAACGTTGCGGCGAGAATAATTCACTGTCCGACAATGGTACTATCCCTTTATATCCTTGGAGGCAGTATATCACTCCAGAAATTACAATACACGGTTCTATGGAGAAAGAAAATTGTAACACACACGTACTTTTTATTACCAATGACTGACCCAGGAGATGGATGAATATCTTCATTCCTGATCATATGTTTACTAGCCGGATTACCGCTGAAGTGAAGTCTTTCTTTCATTTAATTATCTCTAGGTAAAACCTTTACCTTAAACAAGAAGGTAAGAGAACTCTACAAGGAAGCAGACATCGTGACAGAAGCAAAATATAGAAGACTGAGATGGGCGGGTCATGTAAATAGAAGAGAGGATAGATCATTATTGAAAAGCATAATGAAGGGGAGCCAATAGGGAAAAGACCTCCAGGAAGACCAAGACTGAGGTGGACCGACCAGATGGGACTGAGGGACATGAGGAGGAAAATAGGAGCGGATGATAACACCATGCAGGATATGCCGAGGTGGAGACAAGCGGTTGACGAGGCCGAAAACCTCTTACGGCCACCTAAGTAAGTAAGTATAATCTTTAACCCTCATGAATGCTGAACTTTTCAAAACTTTCCGGGTAAAATGGATGATAAAGGAGTCACTATTGGTTTGCATGAAACTAGTTAGTTCCTTCTAGTCTTGTCTTGCCAACGATGTGTATGCATGTATAACTTCGAATCCTTCAGTGCCTCTTCAGTGCTATCATCATTTCTAAATACCGAAAAAAATAAAGAGGCTTCCAAATGCTACATAAGCTTGTATTTATGAGTATTTTACAAACAATGTACTATGTGTTTATGCAACATTAATGTTTTGATAAATATGTTCTTTATTTTTGATGCAGGAAACACAACATTGCCTGCATCATATATTTCCACGTGATCTAATTCTCTAATATATTGACCTGCCTCATAAATATTAACACCTTCAAGTTAGATTGCCTTGGCCTTGTGCTTTCACCTTCAATGTACCTACCACAGTCAAATGATATAGTGTCTTTTGAGGAAGAACTTTTTTCGCCGCTATGGGCAGAATGTAGTTAGTACTATTTGAACTACTTACAAGAAATGGTTTCTTCATTTATTGTCTTTTTCATTTGCTGTTTTACCTCTTCGTTTTTAAGGATATAACTGATCCAGGAGGTAGGTGAATGACTTTTTATAGGAATGTGTTTTGCTAGCCGGAATGCAGCTCAAGTAAAGTGCTGTCTTCCCTTTTAATTTGATCCGGAGAAAAGCTTAACCTGCGTAATGCTGATTCTTTCAAAGTTTCCCGAGTACAATGAATGATTATGATGAATGATTTGGTCTGTCAGCATGGTGAAATAGGTCTTGGCAACCGGAGTGGTGAGGCCGAGAGAGCTGTTAGCATGGTCTTAAAAAGCTATAATTTCAAACTAAACCCGTGAAATATTTTGTGAGGCTGAACGCTCTTATCCCAGACAGCCAAGAGCGCGCAGGGTTAGCATACAGCTGCCAGATATAGCGTGATTATAGGTTCGCTGCTCAACTTACAAGCGTGGTAGAAAAACAAGTAATTCACGATGGATGTCTGTTAAATGTGGCTGTTGACTCACGGTCCTATTTCCAAATCCGCACTGCAGTAGTCAGCTATTAGTGCGTGCACCCGCCACTTCGTTTGCCTCGTAAAGCATTGAAATAGCGATTGTTATATGTTAATGGGCATGCTTTTGGGGCGTACCCGTAGCAAAGACTTTACATCACCCCAGTAATTATTTATCCCTAAACCGATCCGTCTTCCCTCTTTCTACTTTATGGGGGGTTGTAGTCACTTATTCAAGTCCCTCACCGTACCTCTTTTTATCGAGCCGAAAATTATACGTTGTGATTCTCTGATAGACGTAGGAGTTATTCAGATCAATTCGGAGCGTTGCGGTTGACTTTTTTTTCGTGTGTCCGACAAAAATAACCGGTTCCATCGGGTGATGGGGTACCTCAAATGTTGGGAAATAACCTCAATTTGAGGGTATCTTGGGAAGAAAATTCTCATTTAGGAGACAGTTCATTTCATATAATCGCAGGCCCTTGAAACGAGATTTTGTCGAAGATAAGCGACCACATGCCACCAGTTCGTATCAATAATATGCCCCGCAAAATTTCATCCACTAGCTGCCTCAAAATGATCTAATAGCGGCGTACGTGCCAGGATAGCTTATAGGATTTTAAGTTTTGATGTTCCAAGGCATTATCAATCCCACTGTAACTCATTCTTGTCGGCTGAGCTCACTTTAAGTGCCATCGCTATCTGATGAGTTTGATGCAAACGTGAATTATGTTATTTTCATTCCAAAATTATACCTATGGCCTTCCGAGATCCCAATCAATGATTATTATATTTTAGTTTTCACGAGAAAAAATGGGGGTGTGCAAATTAAAAACTTTAAATAATTTTCGATTACAAATGAGTCGTGGAATCAATTAGGAATTTTTATTTTACTGAAATTTCATGTATAATTGATTGCATGTACCTCTACCTATATTTTGTTTTGCGCAAGAGGGGTGTTAGTCTATTTTCAGCGTTTTTCCCTAGAAAGTAGCACTTAGGGTTTAATTTTTTAAAACTTTGCTCCCCATTTTCCAGAAGTTACGATTTTTACCTACACCATTCTTGCTTCCATCGGCTCCCCGTATCATCTTCTATTGCATGAGCTAATAAGTTTAATTTGATACCTCGCAGATAATTGGGTTGAATACTTGGTTAGTGATCGAGGGGACAGTATTTAAGTCCAAGTTAAGCATCGGCGCTTGAGGACTTCAAACTTCATCCAAGCTCTGCGATTCTGGGTCATTAACCTTTCCGGAACACCACAGGCGGCACAATGGGATGTCGCGTTGATTTTACAAACCAAGGGGCGACATGAAGGGTTTTTTTCAAAGTGATTCCTTACCCTAACTAATAAAAATGACGTTCAGGGTTAAGACTGTAATCTGGTGTGTTTTAGCCACCATAGTAACACGATGTAACTCTGGCCTTCATTTGCTTCACATATGTATAAATAAATAGAGATTTGCCAACATAATTTAATCACCCTTATGCAATAAAATTAAGAACTCAAAAGACCAACACTGCCAAGTACTCATTCATATTTAATAGGGGTGTAAATGTTTGGAAACGGCTGTTTGATGACCTTTTTGAGTCCACTCCTATGTCTAAAATCTTTTAGGAATAGATGCTTAAAACACCTTAGACAAAACTAATCCCTCAAGTGTAATTATATATGTCAATTCATTTATATTGTTTTCACGTTCTGTAATTTGTCTTTTCATTTCCACCCGGCTGATGCTTATTAGCAAGGTAGCCTGTAATTAAATAAATAATTGATTTCTCATTCATTCCCACGAGTAATACTCACTGTCTTGGAATCCTCTGTAATTTTTTCGTGGCTACTACGAACACTATTCAGTGTACTAATTCAAAACGTTCAAGAAATATGACAGAATTTAAGCATAAGGATCGATATAATATTTTCAATTTTCCAAAAATAAGAAAACCTTAACTGCGACTGAGGATTTAATGCTAATACAATATCATCATGTGGTTCTGATGATGATGTAAAAATAAACTTGTTGGTTTCTGACGTGAGTTCGTGAAAGTACATACAACGTTATATTATTATAAGGGACGGTGAAATAACATTGAAAGATAGTTCGTAGTAAATTGTTATTTAGTTGTGGAAACTTGCACTTCTTTTATCCATTCATCATGCCAAGTATTCAATATAATTTTTATTTTATTTTAAACCAAAATAGGATTTCATATAAAGAATGAGAAAATATGTTTCAATATTCAATCATATTTCTCTAAAAGTTCATGTCCTTAAAATTTTATCATTGAGTATTTCAGTAAGCCCGTTGAGTATTTAAGACCATGGTCTTAATACTCAACGGGCTTGTCTGAATTATCATCCTTCTAATAGCTTTGGTGGAAAAAATTTTTTCTTACCATTGCCATAATTACTTTCCACAGTTTTAATTTATTTATTGTATCTCATTTTTCATATTGCTTTATTCACATCAAGGCCTGGCTTACATACATTGTCAAATAGATGCCATTCTTGCCCAGTCTAACCAATGATTCGTACTTATCGAAACGAATTTTAAATTTCAGTCATTGCATCAGTGAAGTAGCAATCTTATTAGGGAAATTTTTGTTGTTTAATGAAACCTTTATGAGACCATATACATCTTCCTTATTTGCATTCCTCCATCTATTGGTGAAATTGAATTTTAACACAAGATTTAAACAATTAATGCGCATTGACTGCCTAATCACATTTTTGATGCTTCAATGTAAGCATGCGAACGGCGCATCCCAGCTCTGAATTTTCCCCTTCAGAATCATGATGAGGAAATTTATTTGAAACGAGGATGCTTCTGTGTTTCATTTGGATCGATTGCGTTGAAATTGATTTCGACCCACTGTTAAGCTTATGTTGAGAAAGTGCACACGCCATCCCGGTTATAATTTCGACGACTTCGGTGAAGTATGTTTGACCATGCTCCCCGAATAGAAATTATATTTTTATGATTTACTTACGTACGTACAGAGGCAATCTCTTTAGAATTATGCAATTGAGCATTATTGGTAATGTATTCGGCCAACTGTGGCTCGAGGCTCCATGATATTTAAATATTTTCGTTAAAATTGTGTTCGGCTGCCAGTTATAATATATTTTATGGTTTTTAATGAGTTTTTGTATTATTTATGAGTATATATATTAAATTTATATTTTTAAAATCAATATTTCGGAAGATACATTACTGAACTTGATGGCTTATTTGGCTCCCATTGGCGCATTGAGCTTCATGGCTTATGTTTAGCCAACCAATACTCTTGTGAGTCAACGGTTTTTTTAGTTCTTTCATTCTGAAGCCTCATTTGATTTAGTGAGAGAAAACCAGTGACCAAAGTGAAATTTATCTTATTTATAGAAACGGTTGTCCAAGTTGAAGAGGAGCGAACTCCATCAGGTCCAGTGGGATGCTGTTTAGTAGGATACAAACGTTTCTATGAATGATACAAGTAATATGAGTAACTTAGGCTAGATGAGGATTTTCCATTTAAATATTTCTTGAAAGACTTTATTGAAGCACATGGAATCCGGAATCCCTTTGGGTTAAGCGCTTTTTCATATTTGGTTTCACCAGAGTTGAACATGAAATTAAATTGAATGCTTACTCAGAGTATATGCACTTAATAATTCATTTCCTTGAAACATACGCGGTAAGCTGCCCATCTAATCAAAACTAAAGCTAAATCCTAACTTAATCATGAAGCGTTCGCGCATTGTATGTTTTAAATACTTCGATTCCCCAAGTATAAAAAATATATACATAATAGTAAACGGTGAGAAATTCATGCCTTTTTGCTGTCTCTTCTGTAAAAGTTCAAGAATTCGGAGGTTATCACTTTCGATCCAAATTATTATTCAGCCACACCCAAAAACAAAGCTTATTTTTTAGTCTAAAAGTTGATGACTTTATTTAAGTATTTACGTTTAGTCGACCAATTGGAAATGGGGAATTAGCGTCTTCAAAGAGGTATCATTATGCAGTGGAACTGACGTGGCTGTTGTTTCCCACGGCGTATGACCACTTCAACCTACTGGATACCGTTGGTAATTCCGGGGACCTTGGTGAGAAAATACCATCTATTACGACTTTCGTAATTTTAACCTTAACAAAATTTGATTATCAGTCGAATTATTTCACAATGGACCGGACATGAAAATTAATTCCTTCCTTGCTTCAGCTATTTAGGAGAAAGCTAACGTTGCGTGTTGCAGAAGCTTTGGTCCCGAATTAAGTGAGTTGATTTCTCTTTGACGGTATATTACGGGGCAGCCAAGTTGAGCCCCTCTTCGGTGTCTGCATCTTCTCTGATCATGTTCGTTTTGAACTCCCAAGTGTACCGATGCTGACACCCGTGATCTCTTAGGACAATTAGTCTGGGGGGACCAGCAACAGACAGAAAGGCAGGGAGGCAGAAATTAGAGGAGGCCGAGGTCCAACCTTGGGCTGTAGTGCCATAAGAGAGAGGGAACCAATCCGTTGTCGTTTTACGTCGGTGTTTCGAATCGATGCTCCCCGTTGATTGAAAAGCAGTGAAAATATCTGTGTGGATTTAAATCACTCTCCTTCGGTGACTATATCGGCCATGAAGTCATTCACATAAAGGCGATTAATGTGTACACTTTTTCTAATCCCCCTACGAAAGATGCGCCATTGGCATGAGACATGTGAGTCCTTTGGGAAGGGAGGGCATTTGTTATTTCGACAAAATCCGAGCAGGGGGAGGGGTGCTCTCAGGAAATTAATGACGCATTCAAAAGTCACTCCCCCGAGACGAAGTTTATTCATTAAATTTTAGGCAATCAGAGAAAGTAATGCGTTTCTTTAGCGGGCGGGTTTTCGGTGGGAATGAGTCCCAATCCATCTTCTCCCGGAGAGGTTATCTAGTTTCGACGCTCCCTCTCGCCCACCCTTTCCTAATAGGTCTTAATTTCTATCGCGAAGGGGCCAAAGGAACGGTAGCCCGATGCGGGAGAGAAGGGTCCGCTTTGACAGAAAGATTGAAATGGAAAGGGGAAAAAAGCGACTCTTTCGCGTCGCCCCACCTCGGCGAGACCATCCCAAATGGCTCGGATGCTTGGCTCAACACGGTAGCCGCCCTGCAGCGCCGCCGTCTCCCATCCCGGTCCATCTTTCTCCGGCCCCGCGCCCCCGTCCGTTAATATTTTTTTGCGGCCCCTCCACTCGACAGGTCATGAATCGATCGCGACGATGAGTAGGTGATTACGTGGGCATGATTGATGGCAAAAAGGGGAGGCACAATTCTGTCCTCCCACCTCCCTCATGCCACTCTCCCCCCCCCACCACCCCATCCTCACCGTGTCCAAAGCACCGCACTAATGGATGGAGGGCATGATGGCCTGCGAGGAGACAGCCGAGTTGACGGAGGGACTAGTGAGTTTGAGCCGAGTTATAGGGGTGGAGAAACATGGAGGCAGTAGTGTGGTGAGAAATGACGTCGAGGAAGGGAATACTCGTGTGGAAGGGGTCGGCAAAGGATAGAAGGGTCGGCATACGAGAGAACCCCTGGTATGCCACGCTGGCAACTTAAGGTAGCTTAAGCGGGATATTTCCCTAGTCATAATGGAGACCATATTCGATTAAAATTGATCCATTTCAGCGTCTGTAAGAAGAATGAAGTAAATATTGTTGGATTAATGGCGCAAAAATGTAGCTACTATATATGATAAAAATCTCAATAATTAAGTAAAAATGTCCACATAAGTCTCTAACTTGACTCATTTTTTCACGCCGTATTGTAAAAACGCCTTTACAACGAAAGGTTATCTCGTGATTCTGTAAAAATTACTGCGGTAATTGATTAATTATTTTCGAATATAAGACTCGGCGTAATACATTGTTATCTGTTAGAAAAAATTAAAATGATAATAAATGTATTATTTCACGTTTAGAAGAAAATCTCCACATATGCCATCGGATTATTACGAAATATATGGTATGTGTTATAAGACTACCTGTTAAACTAGCATTGAATTGCCAAAAAAAAAAAAACTGGACCGGTGCAATTTTTTCACTTTATCTACAGACATCACTTTTAAGAACAAGTATGTAAAGTTTCACGCAAATCTGTTTATACACAAAAATATCTCCTGCCACCTTGCCTGCATTTAAATTTACACTGTGGACAATTGTCACATCACGTTTCACGGCAATGTTAACGATCCAAACAAACCTGAAGCAAAATACGCTGATAATGTTCGCAACCCATCGCAGAGGCCTAACTAAACAATTGGAATAAGAGCCAGAAAGTTAATTAAAATGAAAGATTTAGTATTTTGAAGTTGGCAATGAAGGTTTGCGTCTTAGGGAACCCCCGCAGTCAACTGAGGAGACTGCTTTGGTCAGCAGAGCTAGAATATTATGATTTTACTCAGGCCAGTTCACCTCCTCTCTTCTACTGGACAGGGGCTGTGAAATAATACCCTTCCCTTCATAGGACCTCTTTATTAAAGGGATGAGCATCAGTCTCCTTACAATAATATACTCGTATGGCCGCTGGGCGGCAGTGACGGTAATACTTCCACAAACTACGGCTTCTACAACTCGCTTGCTATTCTCACCAATAGGTGGCAGAACCACAGATACACGAAACAGAAATCACCAAACGGAAAATAGGCTTGGATGTTAATAAGCGTGTTATTATTCAAACAGCTTTACCCTACCATGTGGAGCCAGTTCGTAGAAAATGCACTCTCCCACTGAAAAGCTTTTACCTTGAGTGAGTGTGAAATTGTTGGCAGCCGGTTTTACCACGATATTTATATCTGATCAAAACTACATACAATTAAACCTATTATGTTCTCAATCCATGAGATTTTTCAAAACAAATCCCTCCGTCAAATCCTCCGCATCAGTAAACTGACCAATATGCGGGATGTACGCAGGGCGCACAACCTCCCCTCTTTGCAGGAATTCTTCACTAAGTTTGTTACTGAGTTCAAACGCAGACTGCCCGGCACCTCTAACACACTCCTTACACACATTTGGGATTATGATCCTAACATCCCAACCATATACAGACTGCCTCACCAGATCACTCTCCTATGAGTTTATCCTATGTCTTTACTCACATATTTCTTCTAATGTCAATTCTTACTGTATGATTTTCTTGTAAATGAAAAAATAGCGTAATGACAAATTATTGCTCTTCTTTTGGTTGCATGCCTCACCCTCTTGTTTTGTTTTGTTTTGTTGTGAGGCTGCCCTATATATTGTTCATTGTCATATCATGTAATTTATTAGTCTGTATTTTATATTTCCTGCTGTGTGTTTACAATCTTAATTAGTTATTAAGTTTCCTTCTTCATACAAACACGACATACACGACATTACACTCTTCCCATGTCAAGTGCGCCACTTGTCAATTGACCGGTAGGGGTGAGTCTCGGACTCACCGGAACGGTATAATCTACGCGCCTTCGGCGCGATCAGAACTGTTGTTGTTATGTTCTCAATCCATTGGAGAACGCATTTTCACTGCTGGATTAATAGCCAAAGAGAAAAATTTTGTTGGTGTGAGTAACTGATTGATCATTTTCAAGTTGGCAACGAAGGTTTGCGACCTTGGAAACGCTTGTTTTCAAACCTCACCCTTCTAGGTGAAGCTAGTTCATAGGGACCTCTTCTGCTGCAAAAGGGCCTCCAGGGAACGGACACCATGTATCGCTATCACTCGTCGAATTCATTAGACGTCGTAGAAGAATTTAGGCCGGTTTACGATTGGCGTCTACGTCAACTTCAAACTCGAGTTGAGTACACGGATGTTCATGGACGAGTTTACGAGTGTGTGAAAGCGTCAACCGTCAACTTCAACCGTTTACGCTCCAGTTCTGCCAGGTTGAACTTTCACGTTCACGTTTTACGGTTGATACAACCTTTTTGTACCGATACCGTTTCTCATTTGTCCGCCGCGTTGCACTTTGCCTCACAGTGAACCTTTTGGCCGTCTTTTTGCTCTGCCAGTAATAAGCAACATACATAATTATTGGGATTGTATACAGGAATTCCATTTGTACAATTACTACGATACTGAGGCCGAACTGCAGTAGATTTGCAATGGGCCAGGTGGAGCATCTGATGGCAGGGCTGCCACATTAATCGGTTTACATTTAAAAAAGGGTTGCCATTCTGCAAAGGTTATCACCACAATTAATAAATGATTAAACTTGTACTGCTAGAACTAGTTCGAGTTCTTGCTCATTCGTAGGTAATTAACAAATCCACGGGTGTGGCACCTTTTAGCAACGGTTGCATCGGCATCCAGCTGATGGTTAACGAAGGTTAAACAGATGGAGGTAGGCGACACAGCAATTTATCTACATTTAGCATGGTTAAAGCAATTACTTTGTGTGCTGCCACTTACGTTGCTTATTACCGATCGACTTCAACGTCTAAGCGTCATTTAAGCGTCATTTAAGCGTCAAAGTAACTCAAACCAAAGAGACTCATATTTACCTTATAAATGACGCTTAGACATTGAAATCGATCATTAATAAACAGATTAAGTTGAAGAATACAAAGCTATTTTTTAGCCATGATTAACGAAGGTGACCGCTGAGAAGAGACTGGTGCGCAAATGCAACCACGTTTCGCTCTCAACATCGACGCCGTGGATGACCCCCAAGTCTCTTGGGACGGTCGGGTGGTAGGGCCGAAGTATTTCACCCTCCACGGTTTCACGGTTCATCGTGCCGACATGGTTTTGCGCAATGCTTTTTCTACCCCTGTCAACCCCTCCGAACCCCTTTGGGGGTGTGTCCGGGGGCTTTTGCGCTGATCCCCGCGTCAAAGTCATCGGTTTTGCGCGGCCTCCGCTCCCAACGACGTCCCGTCACCCGCGTCCAATTGATTCGACGCGTCGGTGGAGTTTCCTCGCCGACGACTTCAATCGCGCTAAACCCCGCGCCCCCGTCCCAGCAAGCCTCAACATCTCTCACACACACACTGGCCGACGCCTCCTGCTCCCGTCATCCGACGTCTCAGGCAGTCGGACGCTATGACTCTTGGAAGGCAGCGGAAACGTCAATCGGATGGGATTTTTCTCCTCGCCTCTTCTCCTCGCTCGTGACCCCACGGAGTGAGAGATGAGAGAGAGCCCCGATCCCTTTTTAGAGTCCGTCTGTGCGGTCGTTTCAACACGCTTCCCGCCCGTGGATCTGAGGAGAAGGGCGGGAGTGATCCGTTGAATGTAAGCATTGAGCTCCCCCTGCCTCTCTCACTCCCTTCAAAGATCAAAGGATTTCTGAATTCCCGGAACGAATTGGTGGTTTTCTTTTCAAGACTTTTGAGCGGGTCGTTCGTGTGCGTCTTCGAGTTTACAGAAATTTTGGTTGAGATGATAAGGATGGCTTATACCTTTAGGGGTAGAACGTGGCATGTAAACGCTAGCTGTTGCTGTTCAATCCCTCTCAGTATGAGACCCGTTTCTGCGATTGAAAAAAATATTTTTTCTGGATTTAATGAAATTAGCCCGTAGAAATTCAGTCGTTTCTGCGAAATTAGGTTCAGACATCTTGGAGTAAAAAATAATGATTCAAACCTCGCTTTGTGAAATTAATGCATATAATATGATATATCACTTTGTAATGATATGATTACATGGATTGGTTCACCCTTGCTTTGTATATTTCCTTGTCATGCATTGTACATGAATTTTGGTTGAAATGGTTTATATTTTTAGGGGTCCAAACGAGGAATGTAAATGATTGATATTAGATTCCTCTCAACATGAGACACACTTCTGTGATTTTTCAAAGAATGTTTTCACTGGATTTCATTAATTTAGCACAGACATTCAGATGGGATATCACCGTTACTACAAAGCTAGGTAACGCAAGTTAATATTTCAGGGTTTTCATTATGGAATTACATCACATGGAATGATTTATCGGTTTATAATAACTTTTTATCATTTTTTTGTGTTTGCGAGTCTTCTAGTTTACAGAAAATTTGGTTGAGATGATAAGAATGGCTGATACCTTTAGAGGGTCAAACGCAGGGGCGGATTAAGGTCGTTGTTTTGGGGTGCGGTTTACTACTTCCCGCGGCGCCTGGGGGGTATGCAATACATCTCAACTAAATAGATGTCCGGGTGGACTTCCCTCGGAAAATTAAAAGAAATGTAACGCTTGGAACGTAGTATTGGTGTGGTTATATTATATATAAGAGATGTGATAAATTATTGAGTAAATCTATCTGATCAAATTTGAAAAACGTAAAAAATCGATGTAAAAAATGCCATTCTTGTGAAGAAGCGAAGTGTCTTCCGGGTTTTACACCGCATTGGTCCATGTCCATGTTGGACCAGAAGACGCCGACTACAACGCCTACGAAACTGTCGTCCAAGGAAACATAGACTAACGCGGTCCAAAACGCGGAAGACCTGCATCTTCCCATTCATCAACCCGCGGCAGCCTACACAAGGATTTCGAACTCCTTGAAATAAATCTTCTTTAATGCCGTTTAATATGAATATTGTTTGGAATGAAATAAAAAGATAAGTACATATTTAGAAAATACTATTTTTCTTTAATATTTTTATAATTTTTTGTAATACCTAGCAACGAAAACGCAGTAATGCTCGTAAGTTACCGTCAGTCCTCAAGGGCTCTTCCAATGATAATGCACCGTCGCGTCGTCTCGATGACCTCTGAATGGTATGTTCTGACGGGCAAGAAAAATCACATTTTTAAGTATCAGCTTCAGATTTTCTCCATTTTCCTTGATTTTCTCCCTTCTGTAGCCGTCCAGTTGGCTTGTGTTTTGATTTTCAGGTTTTTTGTATTTTCCAGAAAATTCAGGGCCAACTGGGCACTGCACCTTTGTGATAGACTGTGTGTTGGTGGTTTTCCAGATCATCTAGTTTCCCTAGCAGTTTTGAAAACTTTAACGGCTCTGTAACGAGGGATTTTAACAGCAAATTTGTACCGCAAGCTGCCGTCGATTGGGAATAAAAGGGCAATATCTACAGAAACGTCCATTCATTGAGGGAGAAACCACAAGCCAAGGGTACTTTTCAAGATGTTCTATCCTCACGTAACGACGCTCTTCCGCGGTTACCTTCCTATGAGTTGAAAAGGGATACTTGTAGTGACTTGTGGATGTCCAAGGGCTTTCCAAAAGTTCTGCTATTTTCCTATCATCAGGTCTTTCCTTTCCTGGTACAATGAAGAGACCTACATCACAGTTGAAATTTTCAGCCAAAGAAAGTGAAGAAATTGAAGCTTCAGTCGATGTTTCGTGGCTACGTGGAGGGGATTGTTAAAGGACCATGGACTCAGCCTGAGTCTCATTGTCAGTTGTCCAGCATAAAGGTATGCTGTTAACAAATTGTCTATTTCCTCCTGCTGCTTCTGGCGTCTTTGGTTCTTGGACGCGAGAGAAAAAGCTTCAAAGGTCCGTAGAGGCACTATTAGTTTTCCGCTTTGTACCAGGCCTACTAGAAGAAGACGCCTGTAAACAAAAGTAAACCTTAGCTATTCCTTCTGCGTCGAGTTGCAAAAACATTATAAGCATATATTTTTCTCCCCCTATAGCGTAATACTTGAAAATTATTTTGTTTACTTAGAGATTCCTCAATTTTACTGCTATCAAAAGGAGAGGGGACAAAACTACGGTGGGTGGACCTCTTACAGCATTTCCATGATAACACAATGAAAATGAAAGTCCAGTAAAGAGGTGGGTGTTCAATTCCTTGATCAAAAAGCTGATAAATAGCAATGGAAGCTAATGCGGGCCCGAGCTTGAAGCCGGCCGTCCGACCCTAATGGCGAGCGCGAGAAAGCGCATATATGATATGTCGTTGTAATTAATCGACTGAACCTACCATCTCTGATTTATTTTTATTTTTTTTATTTTTAATTTTGAGGATACCGGGACTACCCACGGTAGTTACCTTTACGGAGTCACCCGCAAGTGCACATAAGTGCGATATTCCACAGAGGAAAAATCATTCGCCTTGACCGGGATTCGAACCCGGATCCCTCGATTTCGCGCCGAGTGCTTTAACCAGTTAAGCTAAAAGCTAAGCTAAAAGGACGCCTCGGTAGCTTAACTGGTTAAAGCACTCGGCGCGAAATCGAGGGATCCGGGTTCGAATCCCGGTCAAGGCGAATGATTTTTCCTCTGTGGAATATCGCACTACCATCTCTGGCTGATAGGTTGATCTGTACGTCAGGTTTACCACAGAATAAAGGACGCAGGGTCCTAAACATGCGAAGAACTCTTGAACTTGTCACTCACTACAACTGAAACAATACACTTGCTAGAGCCGGGCAACTGACATGTCGAGACGAGCACGAGAGCGGAGGGTGTCGCATAGTAGGCAATGCTGAAGGAGGATGTGAAGACTGTATTTCCCTCTCGCAAACGCACTACGGCTCAACTGCCCAAACTCGCGGAACGATTCTCTGCATGCATAGTAAATAGGTGTATATAGGTCTGAACACAGTATAAATATCTTATACATATTCCGTTACGGCACCGAAGCTTTCACAACACTGTTCATCAAAAGGCCTACAAAAGTACAATTGCGAACATCGAGGATACTGTGTCTGTTTAGACAAGTGGCTTTTAGATGTTTTCCAATTATCTTTAAAAATTGTGTACTGATCTGGTGAAATAAAAACTTTCATTGGAGAACCACCTTAATGATTACCATCTTCTCTATTTTCTCGGGAATTTCGGGGGGGGGGGGTGGCCGCCCCCCCCCCCCGCCCCCCCCCCCGCCCCCCCCCTTTAATCCGCCCCTGGTCATACGTGGCATGTAAAGGTTGGCTGTTGCTGTTAGAATCCTCTCAATATGAGACTCATTTTTGTGAGTTTCTAAGAGCGTTTTCGATGGATTTCATTAATATAGCCCATAGAAATTTAGACGCAATATCAGCGTTACAGAGAAGTTAGGATTAGGTTTAAGGGTGCTTCGGTGGCAAAGGTAATTCGCAGAGGAGCTAGGTACTTGCGTCTCCGAATAAAAGTTAATATTTCAGGCCTGTGGAAATGAATCGCGTGAGACCATTTATCACTTTGTAACGATGTGATCACCTTGATATTGTCAGTATGTGTCTAATGAACGGTCAGCGAAAATAAAATTGTGTGAAATTTTCAAAGTGATAAACCATTTCACTGCCTTATCCGGCCCCCAGTTTCTGAAAATTTGCTGTTTTTCTCTCAAATAGTGCCTAAGTGCCTCTAATGAAGTGCACTTCTTTCGTTGTAGCGATAGAGGAGAGAGAAATTTCGAAGATGCTAAGCATGAGAATTTGGAGGTGTTTTACCATTTCAATGGTAGCATTTGACCCGGTATCCATATGCCTGGTTTAATTTGACCATTTGTTTGAAGTAGACTTGGAGTTTAAGTGATAATTACCAATATTTTAATTTGCATAGAGAACAAAGGTGGTCTGTTTTTTTTTCTTGAGTCTTGATGATGGAAGAAGTTATCCATAAGACTTCTTTTTCTCCGTAAATGAAAAACCCAGGTATTTGGAAACCGAGTCTTAATTGAAGTCGAATCTGAGAAGTAGAAACTATTTTACCCTAGTGATTGGCGTACTTCCATACGGAAAACATCTATTGGCTTTGCAGCGTCTCGTTCCTCAAGGTTTATTGTTTATTTCAGGCATTACTTGGCTTACCAAGTTTTCTTTGATTTGTCTCGCAAGCATTCACTGAAGTTGTTGGGGAATGGGGAATCGCGTAAAATATTCTTCGTTGCTACGTACTGGCATTCAGTAATATCGCAATTTCGTTGAAGTTTATGTCTTGGTATAAGAATTTTGCCGTTGCCTTAAAGTTATAAGTGGAAAATAAATTCGTTGGTATGAAGACAAGTTATAACAATAGCCATTTGGACTCCATCATGGCTTTTCGTGAATGAATTATCTCTAAACATCTTTTTATAGCAATTTTTTCTGTTAGAAGACATAATCTATTACCCCATTAGCATTCAAAGGAGCAAATGCAATTCATGCCTAAGAAAATTTTATGTTTATGATACTCCTCCTGGGTTTTCTTCAACTTAATGACCAGTGACTGCTTAACTGCGGCCCATTACTCATTCGCTTGCCATTAATTCCCTACTATCTCTTGTTATTTTTTCCGTGATATTTCCACCTTGCATAAGTCTTCTGAGAACAAGAACCGTATGACAAGCTGCGTGGGAGGAGAAGTTTCACTGGATACCAAAGGGAAAATTATTTATAAGCTATTTACTACCATCCTGAAATACTTTGGTGTCGATGGTCTGGGAAAATCATCTAATTCTTTAACAGCCGCTGGACAGAAATCGGTGTTGTAACTTTAATACATCACCTTTTGTAATCTTTGCTCTAGCTCTAATCTAGCTCCTTGGCTCAGTTTAGTTCCCATTGATTGAAATAGATTTTTGGAAAATAGGCATGCCTAATTAGAACTATGAATTTAACGAAAAAGTAAGTTGATTCATATTTTTGCTGTTTTTTATAATTAGGTCATCTTAAAATATTCATGTCTGCTAGTGTTTCTCAAAGATTAATTTACAGCTATCACATGTTAGTACAACATGGCAGTCGTAAGATCTTGGAGAGCAAAAGGTTTCTTTATGAAATATACTTAATCTTTCTATCATTTCTTGCTTCAAATTGTTATTTCAAGCAACATTTTCTGCTGTAGCTAGTAGCACAAGGATACATATCGCCATTTTATGTTTTAACCAATAATAAATGCACTGTGCCGTTAAGGTTTATCTATTTTCTATTACTCAAATTCAAGTAATCCTTTTGAGAATCTTATTTGAATATAAGCTGCACTCTAAAGCTGTTGCAATTCCGCATTAGAGGCAAAAGCTCTGACGTTCGAACATCCATGGATAGTTTATTCGCATACTAATATCATCCATTAGAATTTATTGACCATTTGACTGTGTTTTTGGGAGGATACATAATTTTAAACTACTGGGTAAAGCTGACAAAAAAAAAACAGAAAAATCCATTTTGCTTTTATTTGCTCTGAAATATTTCTCGTAGTATTAGCCGATAGAACATTTTTTCTATCAGCTTCATGAGTTCCTTGATGCCTCCCTGTCTCCTCTGAATAAAAACTAAAATTTGCTTAGCTTCATGTATCATTGAACTATAACAACACATTCAATTCAATTAAATGACGTAATTTATCAACCGAAAACATCCGTGCAAGCAATTCATTCCATTCATACAAGGTAGTTCATTCAGCAGTTTGGTCGCACACTATAATCTAAACGCTGTAAAAATGAACAAAAATATTCTTGGATTTTGTTGCTTGCTCATGCGATGGTTCATGATATGAAAAACACTCCAGTAAAAGAGCGAATGAACGATATCGTTATGGTATGGATAGAACGGCGAAATATTTGTCAGTTTTCAATTAATTCAGTTTATCGACCTCCTCTTGTAAAATTAAAACTTAGACCCGCATCTGTTCATTCCAAAGCGAAGCTATCTCATATGGAAGAACACTTTTCTTCCTTTTCAGAAGTTGGTTGGTGGTTGCAATCTGGAGAACGTGATACTGCTTACCGACGAACCCCAGTACCTCTGTATCATTCACCCCTACCACAGTACAAATCCTTTGCCTCTTCTGCATTCATTCCACCCCATACACTGGTCAATTCACTCTGCAAATCACATCTATCCCTAGGTTGGTAGGCAGCGGAAACTCTCCAGACTTGATATAACCTTATAAGCACAATTTCTGTCCATTTGCATTCAATTCAGTCTCCTCGTGGAAAACACTACTCCGACTCCAGAGACAGCTGCACGTCATCCAATATGCCTCGAAGTACATCTTATTCGCATACCCTTGAATGTTTCCTTGCCATGCCTCGCCTGAATGGCTTTCTACGGATATGCTCGAACTGTAGCTTTGGCCTCCGTTACTGCAGGGTTACCACATTGGTCAACGATTGGTTTATTGGCCAATCGAAAACACAGGTGTGAGCCGCTGTTTGAAGTACTTCGTTGTGTGCTTAGACGAATTGGTTTTGGAATTGCATCGCTGCTCAAGGCAGGAATCAGCTCGAACCTTTATGGAAACGTTTGACAAAACGTTCCATATTTCATAGGAAAAATATTTCATTTATAAAAGTGATTTTATAAATGAAAGGAAACTTATGATTTTTTCAACGCATTTACTTGAACTAACTTGAATTTTGAAATAGGAATTAAATTAGTCGTGCATGGGTTGTAAACCCCTTACTGTTTAAAATAGTGTTTAGCTCAACTACTAAATTTTTTTATTTTAAAAATTAGTTGCTGATGAAGTTAAATGTTCTAAACACCATTCAGATTCACAAATGAATAGATTCTGCTAAGTAAAAATACTATTTTGGTCAGTTAGATTAAATTATCATGCAATCTCGAGTAAATATGTAAAATATGTTGTACAGCAGTTGTATTGTAAATATAAAGCTGAATATAAAGCAAACGTAATGTAGAGGCCAACCGGGGTTATCAGAGAGAATGAGATGTAAATCAGTTGTAAAGGACATATTTTTCTAGAGCATTGCCACAAAAGACAGTCTTCATATTTTATTACTTTTAAAATATTTTAAAATTAATAAAACTAAATATTTGTCTATCAGAGCAGAATTCCCGTCACATTTTCTCCCTATCTAACGCAGGTTCCATAATTGGATTTTATGCATATGCCGTGCCGTTAACATTTTACCCTCTATGTGTGAGACCCTCTAGATGCAAGAGTTCAGCGGAGGAATCCGATCTGAAATATTAGCATTTGTCGAAAATAAACCAAATTGACAACTGAGCGAGCGGTCAATTTTTAGATCCGCTAATCGCTTTGATCACTAAATGTTAACCCATTCACCTCTTAATTTTTCACGGATTTTTGGGACCTAAATTCCTATTTAATATTCTTGAAATTTTAATTTATATATTATCTTATAACTCAGGATTGCGAGCACTAATCGGAATGAAATTTGATCACAAGATTTATTTCTTTATTTGTAATGGAATTATTGAAGTTATTTGCGGTAAAAAATAACATTTATACATTTGTTATAAACAAATAAAAAAATGCAACTTTTGATAACGTATGTCATAATTTTTTTTAATCAAAACATAAAATATTTTTTCTACTTCTGTCTTCATTGTTATGATGCGGATGTTACTCACTGAAGTTTTCTTTCTGATACGTTGATATATTTTCACTTTATTGCCATTTCAGTGTTTAGGCAACCTGAAAACGAATCGTGGAAATGTAATATATTAGGAATGACGTTTTTGCGTTCATCGGAATGAAATTTGATCCCAAGATTTATTTATTTATTTGCATTGGAATTATTGAAGTTATTTGCGGTAAAACATAATATTTATACATTAGTTATAAACAAATTAAAGAATGCAACTTTTGATTGCGTATGTCATAATTTTTTTTTATCAAAACATAAAATATTTTTTCTATTTCTGTCTTCATTGAAATGATGCGGATGTTACTCACTGAAGTTTTCTATCTGATACGTTGATATATTTTCACTTCATTGCCATTTCAATCAATCAAATCAATCATCAGATTTATGACATTTCCTTGGACACCTCTGCTGATCCAGGAAAGCTGCTTTTCTGTCTAACATTCCTGAATTCCACATGTGTCAAAAAGTATTTACAAAAGAATTGTACATTCAGCTTTCAAACAACTCTAGAATACTGAAGGCGTATGGAAGCATGTGTTCGTAATACAAAAATTGTACTTATAAGCAGGCCTTCGAGCTTACCCAAGCTTTACTCAACCTATTTTTAGGTATGTAAGTATCAAAAGATTACTTTCTCATCGCAATTTATATCTTGGCATTGCCATAAGTATTCCCGCGTAGGTTGCTTGTGCCATGGAGTTTTGTGGTTTCAAATTCAGAGAATGCTAGAGGTATGAACGTAGATTAGAGAACAGATGGAACCATACGATACGATTGTGAAGGAATGCATTTAAGCTATTAAAATGCGCAATAGGCCATATTTAAATGATTATTTGTGCATCTTATGCGCCGAAAGCGTAGTTGTTAGCAGCACAACTTTTGTGTATCATTATGAATTATCTAGAAAAATGCACAATGAACATAATTTATAAAACACACTGCATTTTCTACACTGCAGTGTATGATGGACATAAACAAATTTCGGGCGATAGCGATGAGAGGTGGATCATTTTTTAAAAGAAAACAGGCTTCATTTTCGTGCGTCGAGACCCCATCGACTCGTTTCTGTAATCTATAGTTAAGAATAACTACCGTCGATGCTAGTGGTGGTTTTCAGCTGAACGCTGAGGCGCTCGAGCGAATGGCAATAAATGCCTAAAAGTTCACCTTTATTTTACTCTTGCAGTTTCAGTATGATATTTAACACTGGGATAGAGACAACTGGCTGAACAGAGAAGAAGACAAGCAAAGACTGCTAGGTTTTTTAGTCAAGGGTAATTAGTGTTCCACAAGAAAGTGTATAAAGGAATTCGAGGTGACTATTCAAATGTGGTTGCAAGTTGAGGATATATTTAGTGGCTTGGGACATTAAAGTTATTAATTTTAGGACGAGGTACTTAGAAGGAGAGAGGACGAACGAGCGTAATGTGAATCATGTGATTCAACATTTCAAAGTCTTCCTTCAATAGCTATGGGTAACAAGACCTTAGGTTTTAGCGATTTCTTCACTTCGATGGATTGTATGTCTTTAGTGGACCCTGTATACCCTACCTCCAACTGAAAGACTGACTTAGGTAAGTTGGTAATCAAATGAATTTCAATGTGTGCAGAGCATGCTCTCAGCTGTTAATTTGGTCCAGTCTTGTATAAGAATGTTGCAGTACAAGACGGAGGGGTGCGCCGCAAGTTAGGTAGTTTAAGCGTGATATCTTTTCAAATAAAATTCAATGAGTTTGGGCTCGTTATGAAGGAAAAGTTTCACCTTTCCAATCAATGATTACAAGATATAAGTCACTTACCGTGCCCGTTCTCAAGATATTTGCCAAAATATTCAAGCCGTTTTCCATGGGAAAATGTACGGGTATGCACTCCAGAGAGATTTTATTTAAGAAATGAGGACTTTTTTACTCATAGATAGCGTCAGTAATTTAACTATGTGCCGTTTTTTGCATTCTCTACTATCTTTGAAAATAAATCGATTGCTCACCACAGTAGTTTTTTACAGAATTGCCAAAAAAAGTCTTTGGTTGAGAAGGCGTGTTCAGCGTATGGCGAGAAGAAAATGAGTCAAGTTAACCCAGTGGGACCGTGCAGGAGACATTCATAAACTAAATCAAAAGTAGTCCACGACTGAATTATCCTAAGAATAGTACCACAGAACGTTAGTTGAATTTTCAAGTCTAATCTTTTCATTTGAGATTGTTCATAGATCGTTCGTTTCTAGTCCACAAAGTATTATTCAAGAATGCTCCCTGGTTGAACATTTAAAGAACAGCTTTAAACCATGCATATTTGAATTGACTAACGACAATGTTCACTCTACTCATATTCGTAGTGATAATTTCATAGATTTTATTTTGACTTGTATTGCCGGCTCTGGACTTCCGGAGTCAGTTGTGTTGCATGTGGTCCTGAAATGTGTATGGTGTGTGGGGCGTGCTGAATTTTGTCCTGTGGTCTTCTTTCTTGATTTGCTTATTGCTTGGTTTAGAGTGTTCTCGAGTGGCTCAGTAACATTGTCTTTAAATATTAACCCTGTGTGGCAACATAGGTTTCAATTAATGAATGCCAGAAAACAGTTATCGTGATTGGATGGTATTTTCTCAAACTATCACGGAATTTATATTTAAAAATTAGTTCTCACAGTTACATTGACGCACGGGAGTGGCCAGGTATATAACATTTACTTCGACTTCCTTAATTCAAATCAGTTGCGAGTATAGGAGTTTGTTTGGCTAATTTCCTTGAATTGAATTTAATTATTATTTCCAGTACTAGGCTAAACTTTTGTTCTCTTGAGAAAATATAACTTTTTCTTTTTTAGTACGATATTAAGATATTTCTTTTTTTAGATTTTTAATAAATTTTTTTTTAGAAAATCATGAAATAAATCTTTTCATTTTTTTACTTAGAGATAAACTCCCTCTCAATTCCTTCCGAATTTTACAAAAATTTTGGAGGTTAAAGAAGAAACGTTTTTGACTGAGTGAATCATTACCGATTCAATTCGAAAAGTGCCCAATTCATTTCTTATCGGGAAATTTTGAGTGTTATTTCTTAAAATCTATATTTCATTTTCAGTACTAAGCCCCTGTTTGATATTGTTAACTAATTTTTTATATCCACTTGGAAATTTTCTTTTCCATTTCCATCGTATGTGCTATGACACATTTTTCTCTCTGTTTGACCTGTCTTATTCACCATTTTGTCGAGCGAATCAACCAGGCCAGGAGTTAGGAATACTGTGGCTAATGGAAACCATACATCATAGCTCCTTCCAACTTGAAAGTTGTGGCTCGTGTGCCAGCAATGTCTTCAGCGACCCATTTGCCTGATTTGTGATGCCCGGTGTTGCTCGCAAGGCTAGTGGTCACGTTGTACGACTTATCGCGCTACTGATTGCAAAACCAGACTGAGTAATTGAAGGCCTAATGCCACAATTAACAATCATATTTGTTACGTCGGCAGCATGTAAATTCTATAAATGCTGCCAAGCTATTTGGAAGTTTCGAAAAGCAATTTCCTTAGCAGAAAGGAGAGTGAAAAAGTCACAATACCGCTATTTATTTTTTTCAATTCACGCAGATAAATTTGAGAAAAAATGCAGTCTCGTTCATTTAACCTATATAAGGTACTCCTTGCTTTTCATTAACATAAATAGTCTTATTTATGTAGCTTGAATTGATCAGACGTTGAAAATATTTAATTTCCTGCTCAAAGTAGTTGATTTATGCATATAATTAGTCACTTCGTCGATTATTGAGAGAGTAATTGGCAAAATATTTAATTTATTTCTTATTTATCTCCAATGTCTGTCTCTCAAATTAGTTTAACATAATTATACTTATCAATTTTTCGAGGTAATGGCATTTAAACTTAGGAAATATGTGAAACACATGAATATTTGCCTTATTCACTCAACTCCTCATATTCTTATTACTTTCTATAATGGCAGCCCTAATTTCTGCAGCCCAATAAAACAGGGGAGGAAAATATTAAGTTTTGTACCAAGGATAGTGAATAGATCGATAAAATAGTCGCCCTTTATATAAGACCATTTAGTGAGTCTTTGGCAAAATACACTTAATTTTATTAGCTAGGTATATATTCTGGTAGGCTGCCTTGGTAATTAGTTTAGCGTGTTTGCTCGCTAAAAGTTCGAATTACTTGCGTGATAACTTTGAAAAAAGATTGCAAAATATTACACCAACTCAAATTCCTCCGATTCGTACGCTCTCTGTCGTTTTATCGTGGTCCCTTTTCATAGCTTTCGTCTCTTAATTAAATTGATACGGGCGTGCCCAGTGCCAACTGACCACTAAGCATCCGGCGCGAAATCGGAAGGTCCGTGGTTCAATTCCCGGTCTAGACGAATTTTTTTCACTGTGAATCGGCCATCATACCATCTTCACACCACCATTGGACTTCACAATTTTGTGTGTTTCCTATCCTCTTTCTTTCACCCTCTGTTTGAACGATATTATTTATTATTTACGCCAGTGAGCGGTTCGAGTGAGTGAATGAATGGTTGTATGGCCGGAATGGCTCATTTCTACTTCTTGGGCTCTGCGTGCCCCAAACTGATGTACTTAAGTGAAATATGGTCCAAGAATTATTTTCGACTTATTTGCAAACTTATAAAAATATGCACTTAATGACTCACGACTACCGCTCCAGCCACCTGAATACCAATCCTTCGAGTCATGTCTAATTAACTTTGCGTATTTTGTTATCAACTGCAAAATCTGATACCATCTCTGAGTACTAAATACTCACCAATATGAGAAGAATTTCAAATTGCAATTAGAGAAGATTGCTATGTCTATTTATTTTTTAAACAATATATGGTGTTCATGTGACGGTATTGCTGGTGAAAATGTTTTATTTATGTCATCATCATTATTGGCGCTACAGCCCATGTAGGGCCTTCAGAATTATCTGCCCCCATTCTTCTTTATCCTCTGCAACACGCCTCCATCTCTTGACTCCCAGTTTTCTCAGGTCTGTCTCTATATCGTCAAGCCACCGCTTTCGTGGTCTTCCTCTTCTTCTCCTCCCTCCTGGAGTGCCATTGAAGACCTTTTTGGCTGCCCTGCTTTCCTCCATGCGTTGCACATGGCCAGCCCAACGAAGTCTTCCTTGCTTTATAACTGATATGATGTCTGGTTCACCATATTGTTCATAGACTTCAGCATTTGTTCTTATTCTCCATATTCCTGCATCTATCACAGCACCGTATATTCTTCTGAGAATCTTTCTTTCCCATCTTCTGATTATATCTTCTTGTGTAACTGTTAGTGTCCATGTTTCAGAGGCATAGAAGACTACAGGTCTTAGCACTGTCTTGTATATGATTGTTTTGGTGTTTCTTGAAATATTTCTTGACCTGAAAATAGGCTGCAGTGCATAATAGCATTTATTACCTATGTGTAACCTGTCTTGAATTTCAAGGGAAATCTGATTTTTTGCTGTTAGCAAGGATCCCAGATATCTGAAGCTTTCCACTCTTTGAAAATGTTTATTGTTGATTTTTATTGTTGGTTCTCTAGTTTTTTCTTGATTTCTTTCCATTTTCAAATATTTTGTTTTGTCTTCATCAATTTTTAATCCCAGTGTTTCTGATGCGGCTTCAATATAAATAAAAATCTCTTCCATTGAGTGTTTGTTTCTTGAGACTACAGCCAGGTCATCAGCATAGGCAACACATTGGGTTTGTCGGTTCATTATTGTTCCTCCAGGATTTATTGGGAGCTGTCTCATTGCTTTCTCCAAAGCCAATATGAATAACATTGATGATAATGCATCTCCTTGTTTGACTCCTCTTTTGACTTCAAACTGAGATGATAGTTCTCCATTCACTTTAACTTTGCTTTTAGTATTGTCTAGTGTCATTTTAATGAGTTTTATTAATATATAGGGGATGTTAAATTCTTCCATGACGTCATATAGTGCACTCCTTTTGACAGAATCAAAAGCCTGCTTGTAATCTATAAATAGGCTATGTACTTCTATGTTGTGTTCATAACACTTCTCGTATATTTGTCTCATAGTAAAAATATGATCAGTGGTAGAACGATTCTTCCGAAAACCACATTGATAATCTCCAACTTTTTGTTCAATGAACGGTTCGAGTCTTGAAGCTAGAATATTGCTAAAAATTTTGTATGCTATACTAAGTAGTGTTATTGGCCTGTAGTTCTCACATTTAGATTTATCACCTTTCTTGTGGACAGGATGTATGTTCCAGTATGTATGTGGACAGGATGTATGTTCCAAATATGTTCCAGTCTTCAGGCATTTTCTCTTCTTTCCATATAATTTTAATAATCTCATGCATATGTTGTTCTACAGCTGATCCGCCATTTTTGACCATTTCAGCAGTTATACTATCCTCCCCTGGAGCCTTGTTATTTTTCAGTTTTTTAATTGCTTTTATGACTTCCTCCATACTTGGGCTCCGGGTAATTTCACTTTTCTCATAGTCTTCTTCTAAGTCCACAATTCCTTTTTCATTTACATTCACTTGTGTTAATACATCGCTTTCATTCCTGTTTAACTGCTGTTCAAAATGGTCTCGCCATCTAGCTAATATGTTCTTTTTGTCTCCTATGAGATTTCCATCTAAGTCTTTGCAGAAAACAGAGTTAGGCTCAAAACCCTTTTTTGTTTCTTTCACTCTCTGATAAAATTTCCTTATTTCTCTTTTATCTCTCATATTTTCTAGTTCTGTGATTTTTTGTTTCTCGAATATTCTTTTCTTCCTTCTGCATTCTCTAGATGCAATCCTCCTTTTTTGCTTGTAGTCATTGACTGTTTGTCTTGTTCTTTTTTGTAGCATTTTCTTTCTGGCTAGGTTTCGTTCTTCAATTGCTAACGCACAATCGTTGTCATACCACTCTTCCCTTTTTTTTCTTTGAATGTAACCAACTACTTCCTTAGCTGTTTTTCTTATCGCTTTTTTCATAACATTCCATTTTCCTTCTAGATCACTTCCTTCCCACTCTTTCTTGTTTTCCTGAAGACTAGTGGCTATTTTTATTTGGTACTCTTCTTTCTTATCTTCATCTTTGATTCATTTTTCAACATCATATCTCTCATTCATGGTTCTCTTGTTTGTTCTAGCTACATCAATCTTTTTGCCTATACTTTATTCTTACTAAGTAGTGGTCTGAGTCCCAGTCGGCACCTCTGCAACTGCTCACTTCAAGTATGTCCGTTGCGTGTCTTTTCTCTATGAGTACGTGGTCAATCTGGTTGCATGTTTTGCCATTTGGTGAGCACCATGTGGCTTTATTAATATCTTTTCTCTGCAGCCAAGTACTCCTAACTACCATGTTCTTGCTTGTGGCAAAGTCGATCACACGCCATCCATTATTGTTGCTTTGTAGATGAAGACTTTCTTTCCCTATTGTTTCTCTGAATTGCTCTTCCCTGCCAATCTTGGCATTTAAGTCTCCACAAATTATTTTGACATCATGATTAGATACTTTTCCATATTCCTCCTCTAGTTTACTATAAAATTCATCTTTAACATCCTCCTCAGTGTCATCTGTAGGTGCATATACAGAAAATATTGTTATGTTAAAAAACTTATAAAAATATGCACTAAATGACTCACGATTACCGCTCCAGCCACCTGAATACCAATCCTTCGAGTCATGTCTAATTAACTTTGCGTATTTTGTTATCAATTGCAAAATCTGATACCATCTCTGAGTACTAAATACTCACCAATATGAGAAGAATTTCAAATTGCAATTAGAGAAGATTGCTATGTCTATTTATTTTTTAAACAATATATGGTGTTCATGTGACGGTATTGCTGGTGAAAATGTTTTATTTATGTATGATACAATAAATGGCACATTGCTTAGATTAATTACGCCTAGTATACTAAATTTATGTCGATTAGCTAAAAATATTTACAGTTTCACTTTATAACAGTTGCTTCACATTATCACATTAAGTATGTCACTGCTGAGGGAAGTTGCGTCTAAAAATGTTTTTCTTGCAATGATGAAAATGTAGTAAATACTTTATGAACAACTTATCTACAAGCACTGTTTTCCCTTATTCAGTGGCTGGTTATATTGTTATCATACTTCTTGGTAAGTATGAGTTGCGCTTTGTTTCTCAAATGATTTATAATTTTTATCATAATTTAAAGTTTATTATTATTCAAACTCTATTTTTAGTCATGTATTCAAAATTGAAAAAAGTATTTGCCTTTATTTACAAGCGCGAATTTAATTGGATGGTAATTTACAGAAATGTGTCGTGTTTATTTTCATTTATTTCATATTTAAAAAAAAGTTATTCACACAGCTTTCACGTAAGCGTCTTAGGTTTATTGATTAACGTACATGCTGACAAAGCTGAATCAGGATGTCTTATTTACCACATGGTGATGCAGAAAGTGTTCTTTCCTTCATCTCCTGCCTCATAAGTGAAAATGTTGCCTCTTTTGAAGGAATAAATTGTCTTAGCGGCGACGTGCGTCATGTTTCTCTATATGTTATGCGTCACATGAGTCGTAAGGTTACTGTTTCAGCAGAATGAATTTTTTTTCCTGGTTACATGATGTAGGACTGATATGCGAGTTTATTGAGAGCCGTCATCCATGTGCGAATCATCAGCAACCGTATCGGGCACGAGGAAAGACGAGAGGTGAGTGCATGCTCTGAAATTATGTTCAAAGTGTAAATATATTTTTAATCTATACACATATCTGTGATCGTTAAGATCGTTGTTTGTAGCGACTTATAATGTCATAATTACTCCCCGAGTCACTTTTTCAAACGCTTAGTTGCCTTCCTTGCTCAGTTCGCGTTGGATGTAAGATCAATTCATCTTTACGTCTCGGAACTGATTAGTGTTTCGACGGCGTTCATGACAGCAGAGGTCTGAGAACCTTGGCGCTCGTAATTATATGCTTTGGATAGTACATTGTGTTTGCCTTATTGATATCTCTACTGGAAACAAGTTACATCTTTGAAATGTTTTGTAAGGCAGAGTGTGAATTTTTTTTTGCGAGGCAGAAACTTTCAGCGTGAAATAAAAATACCATCTCACACGCCTGAGGTAATGTTGACACAATGAATGCATTTTAGAAGCCGGCAATAGTTATGTGAATAAGGGAACTTCTGAAAATTGGAATTGAACCGGAATGATGGAACTTAAACAAATATAGAATATTAGATTGCTGAAAACCACTACTGAGACGACTTCACTACCTGTATTCCATTCAACACTTTTCTGCGTAACAACTCGCGTTTTACCAAATATTGAAAATGGATGATGGTGACGGATGAATTTTTTTGGCTGCGTGTGTTTATTACCGTCACTGAATCACGGACAGTTTTGTCGAATCACGTACAGAATTGATGCTTTCATGATATTTGACATGGGTCGCAGCATGAGGTCTCCCACGTTGTGAAATGTGTGCGTTCGTCGCCGAGCACAAGCCTCCGCCTCCATAATGACCGATTAATGTGATTGAGGTACTGCTTAGAATCGTCTTGGTGCACATCCTTCGTCAACTCAGTCGTTCCCTCCTCAAAGTCACTCTCCCACTCTTTGCCGTTAACAACACCTGGGTGAAGATTGTCAGACACGCCGACCGTTTTGCCTGAACGTCTGGGTTATAGTTTCCTGTCATCCTCTTCACTTCCCGTGGCAGGTGCACCCTTGATGATGAGTTGGAGTTAATTATTTTTGATTAATGGATTTGCATATACCATAGGCACGCACATCGAAGATTACATCTGAACCCAAGTCGCTTGATTCGGTGAAACCCGCCCTCCTTTTCCAAATGGACGTTCTTTCATATCCCCCCCTATGAATGATTGATTCGGCCTCATTTCTCCCAGCGTCCGCGACAGCGAAGGTTGGGCAACGAGTTAATTATTATAAAATATGATTAATGACCCGGCGTTGTCACAAACGCTTGGGTGATCGTTGGCATTTGAGGCACGGGAAGAGGAGGCTGCCAGTCGTCCCTGACGTAGGGCTCATTTATTCTATTCCCAACGGACGAAAATGCTAATTCAAAGAAATAATTGAAGGGAGGTTTTCTGGAGGTAATATAGCCGTTCATTAATTATCCCGTAGTAACGGTGAAGTGACTCAGTGTTTGACGGCGAATGAAGAATGGTGTTGTTGAAATCATCGCATTGACACGGAAAGATACATTTTGGTCTGATTGAAAAATGAATCCAACTTGACAGATGTTCTATTACCGTGCTTCCCAAGGCTGAAGGGCCTCGGCTACCGACGCTTTCAAACCCTCCCTTGACCATCCATTTGGCCTCGGCCTTATGAATTGAGTGACCATTAGCATGTTAGCCGTTAAAATCGCCAACGGCTTTGAGAAAGGCTCATAATTACTCGAGAGGTCTTTTCTTTCGCTTCTTGAGGCCGGGATATTTTTTGTGTGCTAGCAATGACTTTTCTCGTTTGAAAAATGACTCTCCGAGAGAAAACGTGATTCATGGCGGGGGAAAGTGAAGTTGAGACCTACTTACACGGACTCTCGCAGTGGAGGGTTCGTGCCAACACATATTTTTATGGGAAAGAAAACTCTGTGAAATGCTTTACGACTTCTGATCATAAGATTGCTGGCAGCTTTATCATCCCTTACTAATCAGTTAGTTATTATTCCGAGTGCTGAAAATGAAAATCGACGGTTCTTTCCAGTTTCGCTTCAAGAACTCTTCGGTCGGTGCTGGAGGGATGAAGTGCATAAATCACCGGTCGTTTAAGAGCTTCGACGAATGCATTAGCTAGGTTGGTTAACGTTTCGAAATTATCTCCAGTCTTATGTAAATACGTCCACCCATTCGGGATGAACCTCTAAAATAATGACTGCGAAAAACTTCTGCCATTTCGAGAAAGTTGTGTGCATGAGAAGTAGGGGCATACTTGTGAAGATTTTTCTTAGGAGATCATTCTTTCGGGATTGTGAAAAAAAGAATAAAATGCGACTTCACACACTACTGTTAATTTGGTCGACCGCGGTTTCGACACTAAAGCGTCGTCAATATCAATCTATTGCTATGCTGTCTTGAAAATTAGCTTTGAATCGCTGTTGACCAAATCAGCAATTGTGTGTAGATAATAAATTATTCTTTTTTACAATGCTGATATTCCACAAAATACAGCCAGAAACCTTGGATTATATAATTTCGGGGGGTATCATTTTTTTGGGCCGTGTTTATCGATAATTTGCTGAGGTTATTTGTCCCTCTTTTTAAGATAGTTCTTATGCGTAGACTTTAGAAGTGAAATCAAGTAGGTACTAAGTCAATTGAAATGAAAACAGGCGTGATTGTGTCGGAAACAGAGGATACGGCGCTTGATATGTGATGCGGAGGCTGGATGATAGAAAAATCCCAGGTACCTATGGCATAATAGGATTACGACTCGCCGTTGAAATGACATAATACTGTTGAAATGTTTTGAAGATTGTTATTATTTTAACAACCCCTTGACTTCAGACCTGTTCCATTCAATTAAATGCAGTCCATCCTCTCATTGTCAATTATTTAAACGTATTCGATTCAATCCCAAAATAGATCATGTTTCACACAATTTATTTAGCCATTCCAACTAGGAATATGTTGGCACGCGCTTAATTTGATGAGCGGCCATTATTCAAACACTAAAATCACCGTTGTAATTAATTACTTCTTGGACTGCGGTCATCGAGAACAAAACTCCCCTGCTTGGTTTTATTCTCACCGATAAAATCTCAAAGTGCCATATTCAGGCCTGCGTCATTAGTCCCCATGTTCGCCCCTCCTTGTACTTCCTGAAACACCCTTTTTTCGGGCCGAAAATTTATGTGCACACTTTCACCTAAAACCAATGAGGTGCGGTAAATGGAAGGGAATAGGTTCAGATAAATTACAATCTTAAATCCTCAGATTTGAAAACCCGCGCATTCCCCCTCCCCCCTCCCCACCTCCGCTGGAACATTATTCAAGGCGGAATTATTTACGTCTCTCCTCCTCGATTTATTTTTCACCATCCAAAAATGAGGCCTCGGCCATAACTCTCGCATATTTTTTAAAAAAAGAAATCACGTTCCAAGCTCTCCAAGACCACGTCTCATTCATCTGGAAATAATAATAATAAAAAAAAGAAACGAAACGGAGAACGAAAGAAAAAAACCTTCCCGCCCAACCTGTTTCTGGAGCTCGTCACTTGATTAACCCCTTAAGAGCTGCTTTCGCAATACAACTCTGGACAAATGAAATTTAGGATCCAGTCCGGGGCAATAAATCCCCAAGACCCGACTCAAAATTGCTTTGGGTTTTGGCTGAAGGGTTTTCGGGTGGGGTATGGGGCGGGTGGAGGAGGAGTCGAGTTAATCACTTCCGCGGCAATGGGCCTTCATCGCGCCGAAGGGCAAGGAGGGGGAGGGTTGAGGGCTTTGTGGGCAGGGGCGGGAGGCCCGGATGGGACAGGACAGGGGGGCGGAGGTGATGTTGGGGGGGGGGGTCAGAAGGGGGTGGCTAGCCGGCTGATAACCGCCCAATGGGCTATCCACGTCCGCCCCGGTGACCCTGCCCACAGCCCCTTAAACCAACACCCCTGTCTCCATTCCGACACCCAGTCCGCACCCACTGCCGCACGCCCACTCCTGCCAGCGTACCACCCGCAAACACAAATCCCCACCCCGCTCCCGAACACGGCCCCAATTTATCACCCACCACCCTCCCGGGAGTGCGCGCGGTGAGCCCGGCTTCGAGACTTGAGCTATCATCATTATTTGGTGCATTATTTATTGATGGGCAGATTAGTGAATGGGCCCCTTTCCCTAATTCAATCCATTGCCGAGGCATTTTTGGTCATTTAGTCAGTTGGTCATTTGGGGATGCGATCGAGAGTTAAGGTCATTTACGCCTTTAAGGGTAGGTGGGTAGGTAGGGAAAGGGTTTTACGGTGAACGGAAGAAGGGTGGAGAGAAACCCGGCGTCGACGTTTGTCTGCTTCTAGTAGTGGTGGCACTAAAAGAACGCAATAGTTTCAGTGCAACTGTTTCGCAACCGAAACAGTTTCAAAACAAAACAGTTCCGCGAAATACTCAAAACGAAACAACTCCGTGAAACACCCTGTTGCGGACAACAGCTAGGGGCACACCAAACAACAGGTGATCGATCGGCGCTCTTAGAACATGGCTAGTAGTTCTGTATTCTACGTAATAATAAATTATTCACTCAAAAAAATAACAATTTGATTTGGATTCACAAATGGCACTTCACAGTTCTAATGCTATCTGCAACGATGGGCGGACATGCAAACAAACCAGCAACTGCCTGCAACAGATTCAAATCCAACAGATTGTAGCTTATAACCGAAACGCTGTCACGCGTATAGTGCAACTGGAACAGAATAGAAGACGAAACAGTCAGCTTCAGCCATCAGTTGCCGCTGCACAGCACAGAGCGCAACGTCACGGCTGCGGCACGATCACGAATCTAACCTGTTGTTTGCAACAGTTATTGGAAATTTTTTTCTGGCTAAAAAAATTGCGGCTGCAGCTGTTTTGCTCTGACAACACTTTATTCCACCACTTTCTCTCAGCGAAAGGCGGCGCCAAGAGGACAAAGACTTTAGGTCCAATCCGACGGACTGAACTTGGAAGTGATCCCCACACAGCACCCAAACAGGGTTCGGGATTCTACTGAAATGTCTCCACCACCTCAAGGATTCGAACCCGAAGCCACAGGATATGAAACCAGTACTCCGCTCATCACATCAACCCGATGTCCAAGGATATTTGGGTAGGCGAGCGAATACTATGGCCATTTACGCCGTTCGGCAGGTAGGTTGATATGAGAATGATGCTGAGAAATCCTGTCTCTTGGTGTTGTAAGCTTACCTTTGGAGGTAGGTGTCAAGGGGTTCACGGTATGGCAGCCTTTTCGAAGGGCAAAATGTTGCACTTGAAGTGCTTACTGCAGGGTACCTGGATAGGGATCGGCATTCCGTTGAAATATCTCCCGTTGCTTTCGGGATTCGCGCAGGTTCGCACAAATTCGCACGAATTTGCCCGTCCACCACACCAGTCAGGTTCTTGCCGGGGCGACTCAGTTTTTTCCTCTGAAATTTTAATCAAAAAATAAACAAATGTGTCTCTCAGCTAGTTCTCCCCTCGATCACCCACTTCAATATGCTCATTGCTTCCTCTATCCACTTTTTTAAATCTCTTCAGAATCGATCTTCCACCCATTTCCCTACCACCATCTTTAACTCCTCCTCATTTTCTTCATTCGCTACCCAGCATACCTTATTCATTCTTCACCAAGCCAACATCTCAAAAGTCTACGCTATATGCTCATCTTCTTTCCGCAAAGACTAAGCTCCCAAACTGTGAAATTCAATCTGTGAGGGCGAGGTTTTATCCCGACGAACTCAAGAGACGAGCAAAGTTGAGAGCCGTGCTTAGGAGGTCATATAACCATCTTTGGGTTGAGATTTGTTCAAAAATCTCTCGTTACTGAAACTTTAATATTGAATGTCTCAATCTTTGATCTCAGCCATGTATACCTACGATGTGCTAAAAATTAATCACCATAGTGAACTCTATTGCCTGTAATTTAATTTGCTAATAAATTTCTGAGATTTGACACAATATCTCTCGTTGCAGTAATTTTAATATTGAATGTCTCATTCTTTGCTCTCACCTAAGGATTGCATGCAATATGTTAAAAATGATTGTCGATTGTGAAGACTATTGCCTGTTATTCAATTTGTTAATATGTTTCATATTGACAAAAATGACTTTTTCCATATTTGTAAATTAAACATATTTAGTGACTTTTCTCATATTGATAGGTGAGACAAAAACACAAAGACTCGACTCGCCAATGAGTTAATACCACCTAGATGCTTGAGATGACTGAGAAAGAAATATTTTTACCGCCCCAGGGAAATTTGGAGGGTAATGGAGTATGTATTTGAGTGCTTTCACCATCCATTACAAGTATCCATTTGATTAATGAATGCATTTTATCTCTAAGGCTTCTGTCAGTCAAATTATGCAAAGAAAGATTTGAAGTGACGGCATGTATTATTTGAATCTTCAATCATCCACAGTCCTAAGCAATGTGATTCAACAAGTATGTCAATGATAATAAAAACTTTTACACATTTTTTTTAATCGTGATGAACTCTAGATCATTTTCTGCTCGTTCTTAAATATTCTTTGGTCAAATATATTCAAAGCTTCTTTTTTGGTCCTGAAATAAACTCTATGGATACGGTAGATGTCAACTCATTGTCAGGTGAAAGTGCTTTAATCAGGAAGAATAGTTAAATTAGTTAAATGTAATCGTCAAGGAATTTTTCTCGTCAGCAGGAATGGTACTATGTGATTGGTTGACCCGATTTTTCCACCCAACACATTATAACACTCATTTGTCGATTTGCTATCAATTTTTTAATAATATCTTACCTCGTGATGTTTTTTTTGCATAATTTTGTCTAAATTCGCAGAGTGCGTCTGTGGTAATAGATACTTAAATTTTGAGCAAGGTTACCATTTGATTCCTTATGCCCCAGGACTGTTCTTCGATTAAATATATTCCCACTTCATCAATTCAACTGCTTTGACAAGTTTTAATAAAAACTCTTTAGATGAGGCGAAGTTGAAAGATACAAATGAAACACTTACGCTCTGTATTAATTAAGATAACGGCTTCCTCAGAATTTCAGGTGTTCATTAAGATATCGCGGTCTCCGTATTGGATCTGGCACTAGATTGCTCCAAAGCAATATTCTTTTTAATTGCATCGCAGATGTAACACGTGTGACCTAAGTGAGCTATGCTATTAAGAATGTAGATTTTGCGATACCAAGTATTTCAAATTTTTCTCATTCCGTTGCCCAAAGACATCGGTGCGTGATTCATGTATTCAGAAGCAATTCAAATGGATGGTCTGAGGATAATTACTACGTCGTTAGTCGAAACTGGTCGTTTTGCATAAAACATTGACGTGTTGAACGGGGTGAAGTTTTTGCCTTGTGATTGCTGGCGGGCGTTTAAATTTCCGATCCTACATTAGCGTTTGCTTATAAAACACTAATTTGGAGACAGCTTTTTTTCCTATCAATCAATTTTCATCGCAGACTGTTCAGTTATTAATTGAAACTTAGAACCGATCGTAGCACCTGTTTTCACCGTGGTCATCATGATTCTTCCCCACCCACTTCCTCTGTGACCTGCGGATTTTTTCCCCGCGAAAACTTTCACTCCTCCTCGGTGAACGTGTTTTCTCCCTCTTTTTTTCGCGAAAATTGATGTTTTTGAAGCTTTGTCACAATGTAGCTTTCGAAACCTGAGGTTGGAGAGGAATGAATGCTATTGGCCAAGGGGATGGACAAAGTGAACCGTGAGGAAGGAGACCTGAGAGCCCAAGATGAACAGAATGAATAGAAAAAGAAAGGTAAAAGAAAAAGTCTGAGGAATAGAGAAACCCTGAGATGCAATAATACATGTTGAGGGAAAAAAATTAAGGGAAGTCCCTTGTGAAATAAAAAAGGAGCAATACCGTATTTCCCTGCTCATGAGACGCCAACAAATGCCATTTTGCAGTGCAAAGATTTTAAAAACGTTTTCATGAAACAAATTGTATTCATAACTATTTCTTATGTATTTATTATTTGTTGGCGAACTTTGTGGCAACAGCTTCTTGAAAATATTTGGTTGGAATATGCAACTCCTAATTTCATTTAAACAAATTGCACATTTGATCGAGTAGTTTTCAATAATAATGAAATATTAAAATGAATTATTATAATTTAGTTCTTATATTTTGCAACCTAAACAAAAAGTGACCGTGAAAGTTTATAAAATTATTACGTTTCGCGCGCCGCGAAACACGATACCTTCAGAAAGAATGGATTCCTGCCCTTGGTGTCAGAATGGTCCGAATAAGAACACAAGGATGTACAATTGAATTAACTACGTTTTTACTGCAGCTCACGGAACGAATACTAATGGTGGAATTCAGTTTGTCGGGGCGAAACGGCTGCAGCCACAACTGTTTCGGTCAGGCAATTGTTTAAAAAACTGTTGCAACAACAGTTTAGATTTGTGATCGTGCCGCCGCCAGCCGTGCCGATGTGCTCTGTGCTGTGCAGCGGTAACTGATAGCTGAAGCTGACTGTTTCATCTGCAATTCGGTTGCAGTTGCACTGCAAGTGTGGCTGCGTTGCGGTTATAAGCAGCAATTTGTTGGATTTAGATCTGTTGCAGGAGGTTGCTGGTTTATTCAGCCAAGACATGCCCGTCCATCGTTGCAGATAGAATTAGAACTGTGAAGTACCTTTCGTCGATCTAAATGAAATGTCTTCTTTTCAAGAGAAAGATTTCTTATTACAAAGAATACAGAACTACTAGCCATGTTCTAAGAACGCCGATCCATCGCCTGTTGTTTGGTGTGCCCTTAGTTGTTTTCTGCAACAGGGTGTTCCAAGGAGATGTTTCGTTTTGAAACTGTTTCAGCTACAACTGAGGGCAAAGTTTGTTCTTACCAAGTAGTAGAATACAGGGCATGTCAACCGACCGGGTTCCAGGACGTCACTCACACTGACTAGTGGTACCAAATTCAAACTTCCGTCAGGTAATCACTTTTGAATTGCAGCTTGTTCACCTTAAAAGTGACCAGTAGCGAGATCACAGTTCCCTCTTTCGCTTCGTCGTTATCGTTTTCAAAATCGCCAACCGCTCTAGAAGTTTAATGCTCACTGTCACTGTCCTTACCGAGGCACTTAATTGCACAATTTGATGTACAGAAATTGCGAGATCGCGAGCATGGAATCAGAGCAGGGGATATTTTCCCATCTCCCGTTTATGCATTTGCGCATGAGTTCTATCAAATTCACCGCTTTACAAGACGCTATTGTCAACACCCATCCATACATACCTACATCAGATTGTGCAATAAATAGCCTCGTGTAAAATGGCCTTAAGAAAGCACCCCATAAATTAGATGGTTGAAGAGCTAGTAGTTTAAGGAATTTGGTTTATATTTAACATTGGAAGTATCGTGATCATTTTATCGCTCACATAGGTGCGATTGAAAAATTACGATAGTGTGAGCGCATGTGTTATGGGTAACCGTGATCGTGCCCCTGGTCATTTGCGTAGCAACTATTTCACCTTAGTTTCGCGTCCTGCATGTTTTCTCGTGGGACTTCGTAGAAATTTGATAACTCATGGAATATCCCTTACTTCCACCCTCCTCACAGAAAACCAACCAAAGCATCAATACGGTGATCTAGTTGTCATTCTAAATTGCAGATCTGATGTTTGTGGTTCCATCCGCCTTCTCTCTAGCTCTCCCTCTCTCTCATTTCTGACTCACAACAATTGCAATTTATTCATTTGCGGTATACTTTTTGATTTTTTTATTATTACGAGAATCCTACCTATTTTCTCTCAATAAGTGTCAATGTTTTTGCTGTAACTTTTCATGAAAAAAGAAACCCAATCAGAATGAAATCAAGAATGCATATCTGTCACCGTTGGTGATGTTTTTGAGCGATTCAAAAAGTTATCGGTATTCTGGTTAAAAGTTCCCTGAATAATATTCTGTCGACGGCTTCAAATACGCTTGCTCCATCAGGCCCAGCTCCGTCAACACTCATAAGGTTGCCTCCTCCGCTACCGCCCTCCAGATCTCAGCGTCCACAGCCTCCAAGAGTCGAGGAAAAGTTGGATCACGCTTTAGCCGAAAGCCCCGCCTCCGTTGCGGAGAACTCTAATACTTTCCTCTGAACGAAAAGGTACTTTATGATTACATTTGTCCCCGCGGGGCGAGATAATTCAGTCCCTCCTCACCAGTAATCGGTGCTCGTAATTTTGCTGAATGGCCCGGAATAAATTACGATGTTGTATTCGGTGAATTCTGTTTTAAGGGGGAGTGGCTTTCTTGTCTTGGTTGGTTGGGACGTAAGCTGTCATAATGAATGAGCACGCAGTGATGATGTACGTTGTCCTCACACCACGTTACGTAACGGCGATAATGAATGAACAACGAAATGTTTGAATGTGAATACATCGGAGGGTAACTGTTCCCGAGCGTGAATGTGCAAAAATACTAAATTAGCTTATGTCCGTCATGGACAAAGAATTTGATGTGCCCGGCATAGACGTATGCATTGTAGTTTTATTAAGCATTTAATTTTTCAAAATTATTTTGTAGCTTCTGCATGGAATTGTAAGATGCAGGCCCAAATCACCGTCACAATATAATTAGATCTCTTATCCTCCATATATTTCACCTTAAACAAGTTAATAAAACGAGTATGCTGAAATAAATACAATCCAATTAATGTTTTTCCTCCTGAAAAAGTTGCAATGGCTCCAATCTGCGTTTTAAATCATTGTTTTGAATGCTCATGCCTACACTGGTCGTCAAGGTCGTTAATTTAGCTAATTTCACAATTTAGGAGTAATAGTAGTGAATCCCCATAGTATTGAACCTTCTAGGGATGAAGATATTTTAGACATAAATATGTACACGGTGTTTCAAAATGAATATCGGGGTTTTAAGGCTCTGTAGAATTTATACCATTTGACCTAAAATTATAAATGATACATCAGATGAAAGAGCAACTCAAACATTAATTGTTTCACCTACGAGTCTTCAACGTGAGCACCATTCGTCACACGGCACACATCCGGTCGATAGGCGAGTTCTTCTCATACCTTGATCAGTGTGTCTGGAGTAATTGGTGCAACAACTAATTCATTCCTGTTTCTTAAGTCGGGTAGGTCAGCTGGCGCCGGAGGCACAAATGATCCTTTCTGAACCCCAAATGATAAAAATCGCATGGCGTCATATCGGGTGAACGTGGAGGCCAAGCGAAAAAAGCCCTGTCATCTAGCCCCTGGCAACCAATCCAGCGGTTGGGTACAACGTCATCTAACCAATCGTTACTACTAGCGCTTTCTAACGGAAGATACAAGGAACACTGCATGCACATGCGTACAAGAGTACAACGAAACTGTTTGAGTTTCTCTTTCATTTTATGTATAATTTATAATTATACATAAAATGTTAACTACATAGGCTTGCAACTCCGATATTCATTTAGAAACCCTGTATATTGAACATATATCATACACATCCGATAGAGAAGGCGTGGATGTCTTATGATCGTTATTTTTAACCGGAAGATTATGTTATCAAACCGGCAGTTCAAGTATGCTTCTAGTTTTTGCTTTCCACAAGTGAAAGAGATGATAACAGAATTAGTAATACACTTCAGAAAGCCCGCGCTTGAAAACTGTTGGAAAATGCTGTTTTTGGAAAAAGCAAACTGCAACTGAATTACTGGTCGAACTCGGGTGGGATTATCTCCAAACGTGAAAAAACAAGAAAAATTCAGTTATTCTATAAAAATACATGTTGATCTGCTGTGACTCTGATACAGTTGAGATTACAAGTCTCTCATTCCATAGATAGATTCGACTAACCTGATGAAATCAGGAAGATAGACGTTAGTAATGAGGAGTTTAAAGAATAATTCTTCGCATAATTCGTGATCGCAGAACCACGGCAGAGCACCAATAAGTTTAGTTGCACATCATGCGAATGCTGCGAAAAGTTTTTATTCACTAGCATTTGATGTTGCGCGCGGAACGCTTGAACGCTCTTACAGTGGCTTACACGAAGTGTTACGTATATACGAAGTTTTAATCGGAAAAAAGAACTTATTTCTATCTTATTTACTGTCTTATTTTTTTATCTTAAAAGGTTTAAAATTGATGCGGAAGGACATGCCATGAGAATGTGGAATTCTTTCTGAATGAAAAGACTGATTTTAAGTGATGAGGAGGTTGGAGCTATATTTGCTTATGAACCGCTTTGCGTGAAACTTTGCATACGTGTTCTCATTAGTGGTATCCATGGATAAAAGAGAAAAATTGTATTTCACCAATTTGGATTTTTGGAAATTCTGGAAATTGCTATTTTAATATGTAACGATATGGCACATGAGATATGCTTCATAATAGCTCGATTACATATGTACATAGTTCCTCTCAACGCGAAATAATATATTTCATGTTTTTATAATGGTTGCTAACAATTATCAAGTGATCATGCCGAGTAAAAGATTCGAAAAAAAGCATTTGAATATAATTTTTGCTTAAATTTCGAATACTGCAGCATAGACATGCTTTCATTGAGGGAAAGAGTGTAAAATAAAATTCTTGGTACATTTCCATGAATGCCTGCATGGTGAGTTCCACCGCATAAACAGGCGCACTCAAAAGAAATGTGGTCTTACATTTTTTTTCCGAGTTACTTGAAAAATTATTAAAACGTGCACTCAGTGACTCACGTTTACCCAGCTCCGGCCACCTTAACTTGTTCGTAACACGCGTCAGCGACTGGTGCCTGCATTTCAAACAACCCTCGAAGTTGAATCCAGCCCGCGTGAGAGAAATCGCCGACCGTTGCGTTGCATTTTGTGCCGCCCGAGACGTCCATCCGTCTGCTAACTATGTTACGAGCACTGATCATCCACGCCGCGTGATTTAATTGAAGAGCAGGCTAATGCCGACGCCGGCCTTCCTTTCCACCTCTCCTCATCTCAAGCATCGCTACCACTGACAACCAACTAAGCTCATTTTGGATCTCAGTTTTCCGCGTCGTCTCCAATGAATTTGCTTGGTTTCCGGGATTCAATCCGCGTTGAGTTGTTCATAGTTGACTATAGTTTCTCCAGCCATCCAGCTGGCGTCTTCAGGTCAGGCCGCCTCTTACTCAAAGGCGCCAGCTGGATGGCTGGAGAAACTGTAGTCAACTATGAACAACTCAACGCGGATTGAATCCCGGAAACCAAGCAACACGACCAACTAACCTAACGCGCAAGTGTACTCAGTCGTTCAAGCCTCTACTAAATAACTACCACTACTTCTAACTTGTCATGAGAAACCTACGGAATGATTTTTAATGTTTAAAATATGCCACACATAATAAATACTTCGTTCTTTTCCACACTTTTTACTACGATACCCCTTTCCCGCCCCCCCCCACCTCTGGTTGTTAAGGTATATAAGGCAAACGTGAACCTATTTCTGTACCTGAAGATGACACAAGTTTGTCGAAACCATGGTCGTATCGTAATAAAAAGTGTGTCTTGCGTTTAAAATATGCACCAATTTAGCAAATATAGAAGGATTTGTTTTTCTGATTTTGACTTCATAGTCCGTCGATACGCATACGGTCGGCATAACTAAAAATGAAAAAAATGAGAAGGGGATGGTTTATTTTTCGCTAGTTTCACACGAAGTACTTGATTGCGCATATTGATGCACAGAAATTGCGAGAACGCGGGCTAGGAATCAGAGCAGGGGCTATCGGTACGTATTTTGTTCGTGTGCACGCGCAGTCATTCCCCAGCAGGTCCCCGCTTCACATGACGCAATTTTCGCTGCACGTCCATCCATGCGTTAGATTGTGCGGTCAATTACCTCGGGTAAAGCGGCCTTAAAGCCCGGGCACGTAATTGCACAATCTGATGTACGTACGAACGTGCATTTCGAATTGCATAGCTTAAAGCCGTGAATTGCAAGAATGCATGAACGTGAGATGGCAAAATAGCCCCTGATCAAATTGTAAAATGATTGCACGCCCGATTGAGAAAAACATGCAGTTCGAAGTTGTGTAATTTCGTGCCCCGTGTAAAATGGCCTTTAGAATGGAGTCATTTTGCGGTGAATATTCAAATATCACCCATTTATTTCAACAAACAATATGCTAGGCAGTGAGGCGGACCAAGATGAAGGTTTGCGGAAACAATGGAAAATAACCTACTCTCTCTGCTATCCCTTTACGTTCCGTTTGTTTAAAAAATATCATCCCACCCCACGTGCCCGGATGCAAAAACCCCTCCCTCTCGCCAATTCCATTTCCCGCCGGCTTTTTAACACCCGGCTGTCGAATTTATATTCCCGTTTCATTCCCTTATCGCAGTGTTGGCGACGATCAACGTCAGACCGTTGAAGAGGCCTCGGTCCGAATTTCGCCCGAGTGAAGCACGCCCGTCCTGTACCCCTCGCATCATCCCCCCTGCCACGGTCCAAAATTCACCCCTCCGAGCTTCACCACTGAAATCGCGACTACATTGCCGCCACCCCCAACCAACCTCCTTCCCAAAACTCCCCACCCCTCCATAACCCACCCCCCGCCCACCCCTTCCCGCCGCCGCACCACAACTGCCGCCACCAAGGTGCCTCACACTCCACTTACTCATTGTGTCCGGGTGCATTAATCACGCCACTCTCTGACGTGCAATACAAATGATATTTTATAGCACAATAAATCATGTCAGCTGTCATGAGGGAGGCGGACGGAGAAAAGAGGCGTCATTATAGGCTCTGCCGCCGCGTAATTTCCTTGATGGAACCGTTACGCGTGAGTGGGACAAGAGCTGAGGGGGGGAGTGGGGGATAGGGAGGGGGGAGGAGGGAGGGAGCGGGGGGTGGGGGGACGGGAGGCCTTTTGCGATGCTGAGGAGGAGGAAGGTGGAAACGGTGAGAGTCTCGACATCGCGGAGAGTCGATGTGGTTTAAGAGCACGCCGAATGACCGGGGTTTGCAATCCAGATATTTGAGAATACCCATATCTCTAATCGGGCGGGATTACGATGGACGTGTCCTGACGTGACCCGCCGTCTTCCCGTCGAGGAGGAGTGCATTACGATTGACGGGAGTATCAGCGCCGATTGTGTGCAGTTATTGTGAACGGGGCTCTAAACGTTTGCGAAGTAGCTGTTTGATTTTTATGCAATTTTAAATCAAAATATGAATAATCAGAAAACATTCTGACTAATACTACTTTATGAGAACCAATTAAGTTTCATTGAAGAGTTGAAGAGTAAAATGGACGATCTGGAAATGAAACATTGTGAAAGTTCGACAACAGTTCTCCTCTGTTTGTCTGACGTTGACGTGCCTTACGGAAAGGTTAACCTTCGACAAGGTTCACTCGACGTCAGTCAACGGCTCCGTTAACGTCCGGTCATCGTAATTGGCTCCTCTAAATGACAATAAACAATCCAAGCGAACTCCAACGTCTGTTTCCGTCACGTCAGGTAACGTTGATCGTATTGCCGCCTTTAGCATACTATGTGGAGAACCTTACTCATTGTCAGTTTGTCGGATGAGACGGTTTATAGGGGTAGTGAAACTTGGTGGCTCTCGTTTGAGAAGATGAGTACGTCAAGGATAGGAAAGCATGCAATAAACGCTGGACAAACTGACCGTGAGTCCCTCCAGAGGTCCCCAAGCGAGTCCTTAGGTAGTATCTCTACCCGCTAAAAAACAGTTGATTCACACTTTGTGACCTGTAACTCTCTCCGGGTGAGTGCCACCAAGTTATGTTATGCCTATAACTGTGCACACCATTAGGGGCTCTTCGTTAGCCTCTTCAGACTCAACCTTCTCTGGGCGCATGTGCTTAAAGGGATACGTCAGCATTCTACAGGACGAAACCAAGGACATAGAAATAGGTTCCTATCGTTTCTTCACTTTCCTGACATCTATTGCTGGACGCATAACTACAGGGAAGGTCAACCGCTGGCAACACACTGGGTCTTTTTAGGTCTTGAAAATAAAGAAAACTTCCCGTGTCTGACGCATGGGGTCTGAAGCAGGAGTAGATTAATGCCGACGCCGGCTATTGTCTCAACCTCTCCCATTCCTATGCCTTCTTGGCATTTACTGCTAAACGTATAAACTGAGGAGAGGTTAACCTCAGGCAACACTAGATCTTAAGTTGAAAAAATACGGAATGTTCCCGTATCGCAAATGACACATTGGTTTTGTAGAGAAAGCTCATTATATCCGAAAACGGGCTTCTCTCGGCCCCTACTCCTTCATACAAACAATCCTTTCCTCGTTGCCCTTACATCTTATCCTCAAAGGCACAAAAGACTCGAGATTTCCATTGAATTCCCAAATTACTAGCCTACGAGTCGGACTTAAAAGTGGTTTGAGTGAGATTTTCCCTGGTCATAATAGAGACCACACTGGCATTTTACTTTTTTGTATCAGCAGCTCTAAGAAGCATGAGGTAAATATTGTAACATTATTGGCACACAAATATTATTTTATTTGACTGCAATGCGCAGTAGTTAATTATATATGCAGGCATAAATCTTTAACTTGGCTCGTTTTTTCACACCGTACGCTGGAAACGTTTTCACCACCAAAGATTTTTGGCAATTCTGTAAGCATCACTGCGGTAATTGTTTTATTTTTTTAAAATAGTTGATAATCAATACGAACTACACTCAAATTTCTGACGACGTCTGTGCGTTACAAATTCCTCATTTTCAAAATAAAGTCTCTATGTAGTGCATCTCCGTACCATTTCCCATCCGTGATGGCAGTTATTTTTTTGAAAACAACCATTAAGTACGGTGGGAAGTGGTAGATACTGTGTTATCATTGGAAATGAGAGAGATTTTTCTCTGCGATGAGGCGAAATTCATTGAATTTTATGCGAAATGATATCTCGCTCCACTACTACAGTTAGCGATGACGCATCCATAGGCGGGGGCGGGGGAAGACGCGGGTGTAGAAGCATGGCCGTGGCACGTCTGTCGTATTCGGGGGGGGGGGGGGGGGGGGGAGACCACGAGGGGTCAGGGAGCGTGGTAGGGCAGATATTTCGGCGACGACATCAGTGCAGCGGCGGCGCTGCCACCATCGTCGAGGCGCTGCGTCGTCCGAGAGAGCGCGATGACGACTCCCGTCGCTACGGATATATCTCCCGCACCCAAGGGTTTCGGAGGATTGAGGAAAGAAGGGAAGGGGTGAGGAGGAGGCGTGTGTTATGGGGGGGTAACAGGATCCCCGCGGAGCACTCTGTGGGGTGGGTTACCGGGACGAAAACGTCCGTATTAAGCGAGCCGAGGGGGGAGATGCTGGGAACGAGAATGTGGAGGCGTTAAGTATCGCGTGTTGCCATCTAACGGCCGACGGGATCTACCACGGGAGTGCCTGGGAGTGTTGATGCTGCCACCTATGCGCCCGACTTGGGAAACGAGTCGAGGCGGGGTCTTGCCTGCGGGTTCCCTCCCCTTTACCCGCTCAACATTCTCGCCTCCACCAAACAATCCGGAAACGTTATCTCTTCCCGAAATTCTCTCTCCCCCCCTTTCCCTCCACCATATTTGACTCTTCGCTCGCCGAGGGTGGCGGTGGTAAAACTCCAAATGCGGCGGCGAGATAGTATCGCAATGGGGGATTTGGTGGGTGGAGGAGTGGTCTCAGGTTTTGGGAAGGCGAGTAGTTGCTGCAAGATGTAATCTCCCGTCGGCAAAGGCGGGCCTGGGAAAAGTCCTCGTGCCTGGGGGGAGGTGGGGGAGGGAGAACATGAGGTGAGAGAGAAAGAGAGAAAAGGAGGAGGCATGGAAATTTCGGAGAGTGCGAGTTTGATGGAAACAAATAAACTTTAAATAGCGATCGCGAGCTAAAAGCGCCGGGGGGTTATCAAGGGTGAGAAATGCTTCGAGTCCGGCTCGCGCCCTGAGAGGGGGGGGGGAGAAAAAATCCGGGGGAACTAAAAGGAGAAGTGGTTTACATTCAATGGGCGGGTGTGGAGAACCTCAGATTTCAAGCTGCCACTTTTGACGGGTTATTTAAGCCTTTGGCGACCCCCGCAAGAAGTAATCCCGGGCGATTTATTTTTGATAGAGCCAGCGCAGCGTCAATCAAGGATACTATCTGATCTCTCTCCTACGGAAGAGTTTTATAGATTCCCGTTTAGCTAATCAAGTTCTCAATCGCAGCGTGTGGTCACCTGGAGAACGCAACGGAATATTGGCTTAATGTCACGTAAGAAACAGCCACGACTAAGGAGATTAATCAAACATTGTTAAGAAAGATGAGTTTTTACGACGAAATGTTTTATGAGATGAAATCTTTTATTTCACACTTTTATTTCCGACCATGGTTTCGGCTATGTACCATAATCAAGATTACTGCATGAAGACTGTGTATCATTATCAAGTTACGCCTGAGACTTTCGCTTGGGAAAACAAGAAGACCCACATTGAGCTTTTTCAGCGTTTTAAGTAATTTATTCATTAAAAACTTTAAAGCACAATAATTTAAAATTAATAAGCCTTTTATTCATTAAAACTTTTAATGAATAAAAATTTTTCTCCGCTTGCAAATTATGGATATAAAATTTATAATTCGACTTTGTCATGACATGATAATGTACCCGTGATGGATAAACCTGCCGCAGTAACCACAGAATATTTTAATATGCTGTAAACGTCGGAAACTTGGTCGCCCAATGTGCATAGTGCGTTCTACGTGACTGAGGAAACAATTGCTTCGTATACCTGGCGATATAGTTGGGATATCGCTCGTCCTAAGACCACTCGCTTCTTCTGTGAGGTATTCTTATAGCGATTTCCAAAACCACGCATCTAATTCACGAATGGTATTGAAAAATGTTGTGAAATACAACAAAACACATAGTAAAGTCCTCGAAGTTGTTTGTGGAATCAGCAGAGTGTATTTTTAATTAAATTTTGCCATGATGAATATTCCACAGAATAACACTTGAGACTGAGAACTTTATTGAAATGTGTAGTTACTTAATTTTACGTTTCAAAATAAAATTATGAATTCCTGAAAAGAGACATGTATTAACCAAAAGCCTAATTTCTATCTGCTCCATGAAAGATTTCTTGTTGATTTATATGTTACACATACTACAGAACAGACCATGGAAAAGTAATTTTCCCTTGATCTTCGTTTAGAGTAGACCTTTCTCAACTGTAGCATTAAAATTTTTATTTTCATTCTTTTAAATAAACTGATCAACTATAATTCACTCTTAAAATAGGCTGAATGCTGGGACACCATTGAAAAAATGACTCTCTCGATCGGTCACGCTTGTATCGAATCAAGATATAATTGAAGATCGGCGTGAAAATCAGTAAAAATGCGTCAGCTGGAGCGTGTAAAGAAAATGGTTACTCAGAGAGAATTTTAATCGAAAACGTGCAGAGTGCAAGAGAGGGAGAATATCGGTAGTAAAAGAGCGTTCATGAGAGAGTAAATGATATAAACTTGAATTAAAGAAGTTTAGAGAATATAAGAAATTTGCTTGATATCGAGCTAGTCGCTCCATGGTAAGGAAAATTTTACTCTGAATAGACAAGGTCTGAAGAGACTTGAAACGTTCAAGATGTGGGTTCGACCAGGATTAGGACAAACGAAGGACTTGCATGGCAGAGGAGGAAAAACAGTTGCTTCAGGAAATCAAGAGGCCAAGGACGTTGACGAAGCAGGTGATGAAAGGGATGCAGCCTATGTCTGATTTTACTGCAGACACTTCAAAGATATATCTACTGCATTTAGCCCACTCTTAATATTATCCTGTCATGAAGCTCTCGCGAAAGCTTATGGCGTTCGGATGCGCAGAAGAAGACGTCGTGGAGGGGTAACGTTTGGTGGAAGGGGTAGGGAAAAGGAACATAGGGGAAAGCGAAGACATGGCATTTGTGCCACGCATGAGTGCAAATGGAATTTGTATGACGCGGACAACACAAACGCCGTGCATCCGATCGCCATAAGCTTTCACGAGAGCTGTACCCATGTTTCGCTGTCATACAATATTGTATGTAGGAGTACACTTTTGTACACTGAGATGTTTGCTTCCTTAGGCAAACATACATTCCCTGAAGCAGTGGCGAACCCATGGGGCGAGCCAAGGGGGCCCTGCCCCCCCCCCCCCTTAGCTATCTACAATACCCAAATTAATCTTTAATTGGCAAGTCACATTCACATGGTAGAAACAATTGGAAAAATAGGAAAAACGTACATCATTTTACTCGAGTATGACCAGACTAAAGATGAAAGAAGGGCTCTTTTATCTATGCTATGACACATAGCCAACTTATAGTGCCGGTCATTCTCCATTGAAACAGGTGTACTGGCTTAGATTTTTCATTGCAGTATAGTGTCTTCGTCAAAACTGATCTGGTGTAGTTTCTCTGTTTGTGTGCATCTGTTTGTGTTGTGTTTCTTAACTTCTAGTTTGCCATGTTCAAGTGTTTTTCGCTCGCGAGTGATTTAAGATTTTTTTAGCTTACAATATGAGGAAAAGCAATCAAACAATTCATAACATTTTTAGTAAAAAACAATGATATGTTCATGTACAAAATTCATTACAGAAGGATGAAACTAGTGAATCCTCAAAAAGAACTTCAACTTCTTTAAAAAAAAGCAGGTGATGCTGATATTGTCTTCGATAATGTCAAAAGAGTTTTGTCTTCCGACATAAGTAATTACATACACCATTCAAATTTAAGTGATAAAGACAAAGTTGACGTCATGCATCGCCTTTGGGAACCTGACAGTAACTTTAACTTTCCTCTAACTGCCACTGCAAGTAACAGATTATGAGTATAGTCAACACTATACGCATAATCGGAGGATCTGCTACTTTTGGCTGGCTAAGTACAAGTATAAGTACTGCTGTATTAGTGTTCAAAATGTGTAAATTAATCAGCGTAAATCAGCGTATTCAAAATGTGAAGACGCTGCACATGGCAAATTTTGTGAACTTTTTTCACCTCGGGAGGTAGCAATGCGAGCAGCACAAGTGGTTGGAAATTTGGTGACAAAAGGTTTCACCAGCTGGAAAAAAGCAGTTGATAAAATCTACCCCTACTTGGCCATAGGGACCACGGTGAATTTGATCTTTTATCCAAGCCTTCTGACAATAAAGGCAATTTTAAATCACTGCTAAGATTCAAAGTTCAGTCAGGAAATCATGTTTCACAGAATCATTTGAATTCTTGTACAAAACATGCTACTTATACAAGCTGGAATGTTCAAAATCAAATTCTTCAAACTTGTCTCGAAAATATTCTAAAGCAAGTAGTTATTGAGGTTAACGAATCGAAGTGTTTTTCAATTTTGGCAGATAAGATGGTCGGTGTATCTAATGTGGAACATCTTACTTAGATATTTAAAGGAAGTAGAGGGAGATGGGAAAAAAAGCTGTTTCTGTAGTTTTTTCCCTTACAAGAAACAACAGGAGAGGTAATAGGTGAAGCAATCCTACAGGGCCTCGGTGCTTGCAACATAAACTTGGATTATTTACTTGGCCAAGGATATGAAGGTGCTGGCGCTATGAGTTGGCTAAACAGTGGTGCACAGTCTTACATCAAAAGTCTATATCCAAAATCATTGTACGTCCACTGTGCGTCACACAATCTAAATCTTGTGATTTCCAATTCTTGTGATACCCAGGCTATGAGGCACTGTTTTGCAACTGTTTATCTTTATTTACTGCTTTTTAAACACGCCCAAAAGACAAATCGTATTGACAAAACACACTGATGAGTCCAACTGGGATTCAAATAAAAAAGAAGAAACTTAAAAAAATTGAGTCTAACTTGTTCGGTCGAACGACACAACGTTATTTTTGTCATGGCTTTGCTTTCTGAACCTGTATTCGCGTCACTTATGGACATATAGAAGTGGAAAGATTCTGAAACGTCATCAAATGTTAAAATGCTGCTTCACGCAACTTTGCAGTCGGATTTCATCGTTGCCCTAGACTGTTAGCGGAAAAGGCACTTTGTTACAGCCTACCTTTTAGCAAGAAGTTTCAAAAGGAAACAATCGACCTACCTTCCGCCATCGAGTTTGTCAACACCATAACTACTGTAGTGGAAAATATAAGGCTGAACGCAAAAGAAGAATTTCACAATATGTTTAAAGAGGCTGTTAATGTTTTGGAAAAATATGGGGAAGTGTTACAAATACATCGAATAACAAACAGCCAAACACATAGGTCAAATATTATCTCAGGATCTGACATGACTGCCAATGAGTATTACAGAATTTCAATATTCATTCCTTGGATTGACTCGTTCCAAAGCTCTTTGCGAAAAAGATTCTTAAAGCATGTGGGTATTTTGAAAAGTTTTAACTGTCTACTGTCAAATAAGCCATTGCCTAATAAAGACGATAAAGAAGACGCCATGGCACTGTCTGCACACTACTTAGAGAGTACCTTAAGTAAATCCTGTTCGTCAGAATTAGCACTATGATATTCAAAAAAGAGTTCTGCTCGCAAAAATGCTCTTGAGGGCTTGTTGGTGAGTGATAAAGATTTGTTCCCTAATATCCACACAATCCTTAAAGTTTTTGCAACAATTCATGTCCATTAATAATGCAGAAAGGTCGATCTCTACACTTAAAAGAATTAAAACTTTACCTCAAAAACACGATGGGTGAAAACAGGATCAATGGTGTAACAGCTTCAAATATACGCAGAGAAATTACACACAAAAATACACAGAAATACAGAACACACAGGTAAATGCACACATAAAGAGAAGTGGATTTGGACGATGTAATTGATCTGCTGGCCAAGGAAAATGCCAAACGGCTTGATTATGTTTTGTAGTTAAGGGTGTAAAATCTGGATACCACTGATTTACTGATACTCTATAAAAACGTATATACTATAACACATAATAAACCTGTATTTCGGTAAACATTGCATTTGAATCTGTTTAAATCAAGGCTAGGTCTTTTTGAATTTGCATAAAAGTACTAAATTATTAGGATTTTTATAAATTACAAGTACCTACTGTTCATGTGAAGAACATCATAGCATAGGCCTAAAGGTTTATGACTATTATTGTCTGTACGTAAATCTGATATGGTTACTTATAGGATGCGTACATGAAATAAGTAATATGGCCTACTATAGCATTCAAAATATACTTATAATAATAACATTTTGGTTACACTTCTTTGCAAAAGATCGAGCAGATGGCGGGCCCCCCCTTTAAAAAATTTCTGGGTGCGCCACTGCCCTGAAGTACCTACTCCGTATGCTTTTAATAATTTTTGGCAGAAAAGAAGGCTTTGCGATAAGAATATCCATTTAACATTTTTAGTGGCACTCATTTGATACCTTATCGAATAGACTTATTTCTGAGGGTAAATTATGGTAGTTGCAGTCAGCGAAACGAAGGATGCTCGTGTCATGTGGGGAAATGTTTTTACATTTGAATATATTGTATCCTCTCTCTCTATGCATGATTGAAAAAGACAAGGAGGTGATAAAAACCATAACGGCTATGCTTTATTAGAATTCGTTTTAAATACACAGTTGAATATGTTCAATGCTTTTTGGACTTCTTACAACGAGGCATTTGCTACGACGTTCTCCGTTAACTACCACATCTAGTTAGGTGAACAACCCTGAGGAACATTGACCTTAATGGTCTTTGTAGTTTCTTTATGACTAAAGTCGGGAGTGGATCCCTCCTTCACCTTGTCCACGTAGTGGCGTGCTGCTGATGAATCGGGCACGCAGTGCATTGGGATCTGTGAGTGGGTAGAAAATTATTATTAAAATATGTTATTTGTTTTCCAAGTATTAGTTCATAAATCGAACAGCTTCAAGTGGTTGGAGCGACGTTTTTTCAATGCACAGATTTGCGCAAAACTTTGAATGCGAGTTCTTATGAGTATATCACAGAATATGCATACTCTGAGGTAATATCTATAGATAAGATTGAAATAAAGATCATTTTATCTTTTTGTTTTTTTTGGCAATTAAATGCTATTTTGCACGTAGCCTTATTGCGCATGATGTATATTTCGTGATAAATGATTACCTATGTGCACGTTTTCTTCAAAATATGAAATATTAAATTAAATATTATTATAATGGTTGCTATATTATATTATAAAGGTGTCGTTACAAGTAAAAATACGAAAAACGTATTAAAATATAATTTTCACCTAACTTTTCGATACCGCGCCAAAACTAAGTCATGACATGCTTTAATAGAGGAAAAATTTAAAATATAATTCTGGTTTTGTTTTTCCTTTGCCGCATTTATATTGAATTCCACCGCATAAACAGATGTACTTAAATGGAATGTGTACCTAGTGTTTTTACGACTTACTTGAAAGAATGGTGCAAGTATTAGTAATACCATGCTTGTAACATTACAACAAAGTGCACTCAATTACCCACAATCTCTTTATCATTCCACCTAAAGAGTTTTGTTGTTGCGCAAAAAAATCTTAACATATCAGCGTTGTCTCTATTTTTCGATGAAAAGTTGGTCATTCAATTAAGCATGACGAGCAAAGGCCCAAATAAAAGGCCTCTATCATTATCATCTTATTCAACCAACGTTGATTGAATGTACAGAGTATTACAGCAAGATCGTAATTTTAGAAAGCCGATGTCCAGCTGAAAAAATTAAAATGTTTTCTTTTATTGCTTAAGTGTTATAGCGTAATTACTTTAAAAAAAAGTACTTACACTTTCCTCGACCTTTCGGGTGGCATGGCATTTGTCGGCACAGACGGGGATTGGCTTCTTAGAGAAGCAAACCTGGCTTCCATGCTCGACCACCTGAATGCGGTGTTGAGTGCAGCCGGAGGGTGAACCTCCCTTCTTGCCAGATTGAAAGCCGGATGAACGGCTTGATTTGGTTGACGAGGACCTGGATTTAGATGAGTGAGAGGATTTATAACCTATCGTGTGGTCTTCCTCACTGATCACGTCGTGGGGAGTGATGGTCTGGGCGTAGCACGGAGCGGACGCTGCTCGGTGGTGCATTTCCTTGGCTGCTCCCTGGCAGGTCTGGTCGGGGACGGCCCACGAGGCGGCGAACATCTTGGGCTCTTCAAGAATGCATTCGCTGGGGGAGGTGAAATCCGTGGAGGGTTCGCTGTCGTAGGTTCCGCAGAGACCAAGGACGTCACCGCGGTAAGTGCTGCCGGCCTGCGAAAGATGGTATGGGTGAGCGTGATGGTGAACGTTGGGAATGGGAGAATGTGGATTATAATGGTGGCTAATGTGACGAGTCGTACCTCGATCCAAGCGGCTTCTCCGTTGTACATGATGGCCAGTTCGTGTTGCGGTGCCTCGAAGATGATCGCTCCACTCGGAAGGGCATACCAGTAAGCGAGAATTTCACCGTCCGAGTCAGTGGCAGAGTTTACCTTTTGGTGAGACACGCTGAGCTGCTTCTGGTTGAAGTACACGATTCCGTTGGCATCTCCACTCTCGGAAGACTTCTTTGAGCTGGAGGATCCGGTGGGTTTGAGGTCGAACACGTCGTCACCAAGGATAACCTTCACTTCCTAAAGAGGGAATGGAGAGTATGATGCGATTATGACCGATGGCAAGTCATCGAGCGTATGCGTGATGGATGCACTATTACTAAAGAGCTTCCCACAATTTGTTGACAGTATGGGCTTAACGAAAGGCACTGATGCCAAAATTTCACTCCACGTGCTCACATCTATGCCAGTTGGGCAACCATTACCTAAGCTAAACTACATCTTAGTAACTTACTTCAGGAAATAATATTTACTTAGTGGAATACTCATTTATGTGTACCTAGTGTCGTGCGTAGTGCGATGCTAAATTTCCTACAGCTATTGACAACATCGCTCCTTCGTCTACATGGAGATTTACACAAAAAATGAATCTGCATAAGAGCCCGTATTTCCTTCTAAATGTGGAACGCCGTATACATGGAGCCATGGACGAACCTTCTCGTGAGAGCTGGCGTCTCGGGCGAGAACCGTGACCTCAGAGGTGGGATAGGAGTCACTGCTGGAGCTAGAGGAGTCATCGACTTCCGGCTGCGTGGTCATCATGACGTGCCAGCATTTTCCGAGGTGGATAGGGTACGTCTTGTTGTCGAAGGTAGAGACGTAGTCTCGATCCAAGCCGCAAGAGCCTGCGGGAAGTTTGAAGGGAAGATGTAAAAGTGTGTTTGCTCTATAAAAAAGGCGTGGTATAAAAAAACTAGATGATACATTTTGTGGATGCCAGGACTAGCCACAGTGTTATCTTTACGGAGTCACCCGCAAGTGTACACAAGTATGAAATTCCAGACACGAAAAATCTTACTCCTTGACCGGGTATCGGACCCGGTCCCCTCAACATCGTCCTCAGTTCTTAAGCCAGTTAAGCTACCGAGGAATCCTCATCCACTGCAGGGTTTTGGGACTTTTAAAGGAAAAAGATGTTCAAGTCGGCCGGACGTACAATTTAATGAAGCAGTCAAAGCGTGCGGTAAGCGCCACTGTCCACGAGGTTAAAGGTAACCTTTGAACACAAAGAGGAGTTCACTCTTTTAAAAGATTTTTAGGATACCGTACCAAGCCGCGGTATTACATTTACGGAGTCTCCCGCAAGTGTGCATAAGCAATCTAGATGGTTTTCTTTGAATACTTACTGGTCCATTGGCCGTGGAGGGTGGTGGTGAGGAAACGGTCGGCAGCAGACCAGGAAGGATGCTGGACGATCCAAGGTTTGACATACTGGTTGACGCGCACGAGGTTGAAATCGGCGTCGAAGGATGGGGTGGAGAGGGAAACGTTGACGGCCTTCAAATCAACCTCGAAGTCAACGTTGACGGAGATCTTTCCGTCCTTACTGTGGACGTTGTAGGTATTCTCGTCGAGGTATGGGTAACCGAAATACCTGGCCCAGGAGTATGCCTTGTAGGTCATATTCTTGAGAGCAGATGGAATCTGTAAAGAAGGAGGGCGCCATCGTTATTGCGATAGTGTGCGGTGATAGTGGAGCAAGAATAAGTGTGCGAGAAGTGAGCGTGATAACGTACCCTCTCGTACAGGATGTCTATACTGTATGAGTCGAGGAAGTTGGCGTTTGCCGTAAGATTGCGGCAAGCGGGTTGGAGGTAGTTACCGGACTGCATGAGGGACATGCATTTCTGTGCCATGGGACTGTGACGGATGTACTCCTTCCTCTCCTGGCTCTGTTCTCCCTTAGCCTTAAATGAAGAAAAACATAAATTATCGGTCACGTGCAGGAATTTACCTCCAAAAAGGCTATCAAGACTACTAATAAGGCGCTAGAACTCATTCTCACCGAGATACTGATTTTGGAAGCTCCGAAACCGCACTTCTCACCGAAACTGATCTCTGAGTCGATATAAGATGTAGGATTGGCTCGAAGAGCCTTGGCAAAGTTCATGAGTGGTACCCTCGGCCATTTTCCCTTGGCAGACCCGCACACCTAAATATTCAGAATATTGTATGCAGTAGTAGTTCCTTTGCTTTGGTTCTTTCATTTAATGAAATATATATAATTCTATACCAACCTCGTATTGTTTGGATTGCGCTTCATTTGGTGATCTGTAGAAGTATAGCAGAGTGCGAGTAGAATCATCAACATTGCTGGATGCGTAGGCAATGGTTGCCACGTACGACATCTTTTTATGCCCATCAAATTCAGCGGCAAAGTCCAGGACTGTAGAATTACTACCTTAATGAATGAACAGCACGTTGTCTTCAACCATTTCATTCACTATACCCTTGGACACAAAATTGGACTGGCTATCAGACATAATTCACATGAAATTAGCAATAGTACGTACTACGGATTCCAGAGGAAACCTTTTTGAGGAATTCCTGCTGTCTCTTGTCACTGATGGGCTTGGATGTTGAAGGATTGGCCATGGAGGAGCTAGCAGATTGCAGTCCGTCATTCAGTTTTGATTTTCCCTTCATCCTCGCCCTCTCGTTGGAATCGGAATCAGATTCGTTTGATTGGTTCCCAGACGGTGATGAAGATGAGTCATCAGAGTTATCATCTATGGATAATGCACAAAGAAATCACTCATTGTTATCTCTCAGTAATATACTCAGTAATAGAATTTTTCCTAGGGAACTCTGTATAAATAACTTACTTTCTGCTCGCCATAAGTATAATTTTCCCGGAATTCTAGTATCCACTTCAATTTTAATTAGTCGTTATAAGCATGCTCTCGTGCTGCAATCCAAAACTATACCTTAAAATTTCATCTTATTCCGGTTGTAATTATGACTAGATATTGAATAAAGTGCGATACCATCATTTTTTAGGTAGGTATATATATATACAACACTAAATTAATCCATTTCTTTCCTAAACCATGGACGATGTGTTAGCAGCAACTCCTCTACCTGCGATACACTTTGTTAGTTATTCAACTGATTATGTTTTTCAGTCACAATTGGCGTGATATTTAGCATTTGAAATAAATAAAATATTTATGCAATTTCATTTTTCAGTGCCAGTTGGTTATTTTGTTTATCGTAGTTTAAAATAAAAATAAAATAGAGTATCCTATGAGATTTTCTATGCCCATTACGAAATTCATTCTATAAAAAGTGGAACAAAGCAACATGCGGAAGAAAGTATCAGTGAGGTTATGTTAGTTGTACCACCAGCAGTGGTGCCCACAAAAGGGATTATGACGCAATATGCATCATAAAATAAATTAGCGGGAAAACCCGAAATTTCTGGAAATATGTTGGGGTTAAAAATGTTGTAAATGGGGGATGAGTTAATGAATGGCTACCAGGAGAGCTATTTTTGAACAATATTTACAATAAGATTACGTTAAGTCAAAAGTAAATCTATAAACCAATTAAGCTTACCGTATGAGAATGAAAATGTTGCAGTCTTGCTGGAGCTTCTCTTTGAGTCGTAGTTTAGGCTGATGCTATTGTAGTTGATTCTTCTTTCAGCCCATGGGTATAGGAGAAAGGAAATTGCATCATGCCGGTCGAATTTTTCATACACTGACTTTATATCCAGGAATTTTTGTTCCGATGTGTATTTAGCGTGGAAAGCAAATCCAGTGGTATCTTTACAGGTGGTCGCTTCTATCTGTTATTCATAAGGAATAAAACATTAAATTCCCTCGTAACTCGGGGCTGTTTCACTTACATTAACTAATATCTTATCAACTTACCGTTTGAGGCTCACGAACGTGTATAAGCTTGTAATGGATTCCTTGGCTGATAGGGTGAAGATCCAGGATATTGTGTATAGCAGTATAAGGTTTGGTACTAAATTGGAATATTTGGGAGTCACGACTGGGATACAGGGGCTGCACGGTCATTGATGCATCATTGTTTTCGTTGTCCAAATCAAGAGATGCTTTAATTGGCAAATTGATTAGGATGTCCTTCTCAACACCAGCCACATAATGTTGGTTTGTCATTGGAGCGACAAAGCTAAGCTTAGCACTCATGCGTGAGGACCACCTATTGAATGAAAGAGTTAAAAAATTTGCCAAAAATGGAATAATACATTATACTAAATGGTATTTCAGGCTTACACGTAGTGAAATTTTACGCTTGCGTTAACTGTCTCTGGAATTCTGATGGAGTCTCGTGATCCGCTGGCCATGTCAGGGTATGTCGTAGCTTGAATTTCTCCTCTCAATGACATGTATGCGGGTACTTTCAATGTGTACACAAATGGAAAACTGGTTTCAGTTGGGAAAGCTAAAGTTACCGTAGCTCTATCGAAAAGCTTGTTGTAATTGAAACGGTGTCCAGATCGGAGGACTCGGGCAGCTTCCTGTAACACTAATAGCAAATAAATTGATAAAAAATACCATTTTCAGTAAAGAACTATACAGAACATTCATATGGAACTATGCATACTGGATGGAAGATTTTTCATTGTGGTATTGTCAAAGGTTAAGAATCTGTTGGCATCCAAATGACTGAAGAGGAAGTTTCCTTCCACTTGTTTTCCGTCCTTAGGCACTATGTTGAGCATCTCTGCGATCTTTTCCGTAGTGAATGGGCTGTGACTGCTGCTACTACCAGAAAAGTATTTTTCTCTACTTCCAGATTTTCCATTGTTTTTTCCACTGCTACCACCTGACGATTCAGCATCTTCAAACTGATCACTCAGAGCATCAGCAAGGTCGTTGATGCTAGAAGTCATGACACTCATCTACAAACGAAAATTGTTCATCTACATAAGGAGAGAGAAATGTTGCGGAATCATCGCGTAAATCTATAGTATGGATTAAAAGAGTACCATCATGCCCTGAGATTTCCATCCGCCAATGTTTTGGCGTATTGAGAGGAATGCACTTGATGGAATGAGACCGTCTAAACTTCCAATCCAACTGAGTTCTTGTCTATAAGCAAGACTCATTTCTTTCACCATATAGCTCCTGATGTATGACCCAGAATAATGAAGGCCAGTACGCTTAGGATTCAGAAGATGAACTGCCGCTTCGGCATTCTTTTTTCTGAAATAGGAAAAAAGGTCAATTTCAATGCTCCACGTGTGGTCTATTTTGTAATGTTTGAAGGGTAATTTCAAGAGTCTAATACTTACAGTTGAAAAAACTCTGGCGCTTTAAGTTCGGCTGCGGATCTAACTAGAGACTGAATTAAGGAAGTGACTTGGAGGCTAGGATCCCTGTTAGTGAATTCAGCCATCCTCTGAAGCATGAATGCGGGTGGGCCGCTCCTAAGGAGGATGAGAACGGAAGCACAACGCACTTCGTTGGCTTCTCCAAGGTTCTGGTACACGTTGAAGAGAACTCGACGGGCAATCTCAGGGTACACTTTTGAGAGCTTATTCAGAGAAGTGACCATGAGAGTCCTCTGAAAGGTGGACATGGGTTCCTTGCCTTCGAGGTAGGGCTCGAAGACGCTGAGAATCTTGGGGTGGCCGAGATTTCCAAGGGCGCGGATGTAAACCTGGATTTTGTGGCTGTCTCCAGTCTTGACGGCAGCGCGAAGGTGCTTAGCCATGTATGGAATGTATTCCTCGGTGACTGATTTTGGGTTGATGGGAGAAAGTCGTCCAAAAGCATGAACTGGGTAGGACCTGTGAGCACTGGATTTGCTGACTTGAGCCTTGCAAGCGAGGTTTGCGAATGAAAGTATGGCTGTTGAGTTCAAGATAGGCTGCCTGGTGACTTCGGGGCTAGTTGCCATAGCCTAAAATGTCAATGGTTACATTTAAAAGGTGAATTATGCTTATTGGAATTAGAATTGAATTAGACCCTTACGTCATCTGGATAAGTAAATAATAAGTTGATGGTACTCACAAAATACTTCTTCATAAACTCTGCAGTGGGCAATCTAGCCTTAGCAGAAATAGTGGCCACAATCTCCGCTGCTTCTCCTTGAGAAATTTTCTTTGTTTTGATCCACTCCATGGAAACAGACAGGCAAGGACCAGTTCCACCCATGGCTACGGCATCACGGAACACAGGCCTATTGAAAAAATTGTATTATTGTATGATCTAACGCACAGTTCCAACTCCTGATCTGGGAGGATTGAAGAGTGCTCCTCGTTGAGCATTCTGAAATATCCTGAAGCCTAAGCACGTTTAATGCTGTAGCCAGAGGTGGCAAATATGGCAAACCAAATTTGTGGCTCCTATTTCGCAACTGATGGGCAACATTAAAACTCTGATCTTACAACTGTGGCCGCAAAGATATCAGAGTGAATACCAATGTTTGTATTTTTCACCAAAATAGTTATAAAATATTAATAAATTAATTAAAAGTTTTCAATGGAATAATTATACATGGATGCTTACCATGGATTCTCTCCAGAAGACTTAATTGTTGCATAAATCTGAGAAGTGGCCTTTTGGAGCTGGTCTGTGCTCATGGTACGGACTAGGCGGGCAACAATTGAGAACTTCGCGAGCGTTGCCTTCTGAGGAAGGTTACTTGGATTCTGCAGTTCAGATGCTATCTGAGAGCAGAGCTTCTTGACTGCGGAAATGGGGTCAAAATTTTTGGCACTATGAATAAAACTCCCTTGGTATCCGACGAAATAGGGTAGCAGTGGAATCTTTGGAGCCTTATCAATTCTGGGCTTGGAGTTGTGCTCTTCGCTGGAGCCGGAACTTGAGCTGCTGGATCCACTACTGGAGCTACCTTCTTCGCTACTAGAGCTGCTAGAGCTGGAACTATCTCCGGAGCAGTTGCTCTCGGAGCTGTTGCTGTCAGAGCTCTCGGAGCTGCTGCTAGCATTACTACTTCCGCTACAGCTGCTACTGCTTCCACTGTCGTTGGAACTACTACTGCTGCTATTCTCACTGCTCTCGCTGCTGTTCTCATCTTTGCTGCTCTTAGTGTCACCCCTGCTCATACTGTCTACGCTGACATTCTCGCTGCTGCTACTGCTGCTGCCAATGCTGGCGTTCTTGTTCTTCTGTGGTGCGGATCGGCGAAATCGCTTAGGGATCAGGAGCTTTACCCCGGAACTTTCTTCACTGCTGTCACTGCTGCTGCTCCCGCTCTCATGACTGTTGCTCTCGCTGTCGTCACTGTCGTTCTCACTGCTGGAGCTGGAGTTGCTCTCGCTATAAGACTTATTAGAGTCTCCCTTTCCCGATCCCTTTCCTAAGGTTTTCCCAGAGCCACTGTTGTAGTCAGAGGGGAAGGGGTCGTTGTAGTTGTATACCAGATCATTGACATGCTGTGGGTTGGGTACGGAGTGAGGGGAGCCGGAGCTGGAGCGAACGGAAACCAGAGTCACGTTCATTTGGCTGCTCACCATACCCTTTTGTGCGTTGTACATGGCCGGACTCAGAACGATTTTGTTTACGGTGACGGATGATTGGATGGTATATTTGTTAAGTGAACCAGATATCACAATTCTGCTAACACCGCTACGCTGAAATAAAATGAAGAAGGTACTTCAGTCAGGTAGAATTTTGCAGTATCGTATGTAATCGCATTCGTCAAAGGATTATCATATTTTAAGCTAATTAATTGATTGAGGTACACAAAGGTTTTCAATTTCAATTGTGGTTACGTGCACATCTCTTCATATTCCTCCATATTTTGTTTTCTATATCATTCGACCATATTATTGGAGGATGAGTTCTTAAAATCTTTTATACATTTCACTCATACTGCCAAACAAGTTTATTATTTCAATTAATTAATATTTTTTATTTATCTTCCGTTGAGGAAACATGGGGATGCAACAGATATATTGTTAACATCTTTCATAAGGAAGGAGTACTTGAAAAATATTTAAGGCACAGAAAGAGAATCCAGAAAATAATCTGGGTAATTTGAGAAACCACAGCACACAGGAATGGAATTTTTATTGGGTCTGAGGACTTCTAGAGAAGAATTTAAGAGAAAATTTATGGGGCCAAAACTGATCATCATATCTGCACAGATTTTTGGTTATTACATTTTTAGGTTATTTTACATTTGGTTATTATATTATTGGCTAGAGAGAAGTAATTAGTATATGCTAGACTTTAAATGTATTCTTAGATCGGCCTCTTCCTTCGATACTGGATTTCAGTTCAGTTCATTTATGCCTGTTTAAATGATAACCTTCGACTGCATTTTTTGCTCAAAGGCCATGTGTTTACGTACACAGAGACACATGTTATGACTTTCCTCTGATCCTGCATTTCATTCGACCGAGAACCGCCACTCGTGTTTGGAGTTAATTTATAAGTATGACATATTAAGTATTGTGTTTTAATCCAAAATATTAGTAATAAAAATTATATGTTATTACTTACAGAAAAAAGAGAACTTTATTTGTTTTCTCTTTTATAACTTTGCGCAATGGAGAACAATATGTAAATGACAGAGTATTTAATCATGAACTCACATATTTTTGCTGATATATTTATTTTTGATTTATTGCAGATTTCTTCTCATTTTGCATTTATCCAAAGATATAAAAAAATTACATCTGAGTAATAATTTCTTATTTGATTAGGTATACCTATGCTACTCATGGATGGCAAATGATTCACTACCCAGTTGTTCAGCAACTACTCTTACTTGGACTTAGGTGTGTATCCTGGCTACATCTCAGTTTTAAAATACTTACGGATAAGAAATTTCCCATTTGATTATCAGCAGGGTCGAAGTTGCTAAGACCAGTGAATCCAAAGTGGTAGGCGACCTTCTTGTCACAGTTGCTGAAGTTCTTGGTCTTCACGATGTCGTAGTACCGGCCATCTCCACGAAGGTCGGGCATGGGGACGAGTTCCGGGTTGACCTGGGTGGCGTACATCGGCAGCGGGGAGATGTCGTACATGACTTCACACTCACCGGTGATGGTATCCTGAAGTACGGTTATTTTTATTTAGTTTCCCCGTTTATAGGGAGAATGGGGTAGGTAGCCCCGATAGGTAGGGTATCAGCAGCAGGGTTTGTTTGTGGGTGGATTGGTTGGTGCTGCTCTTTTCGCATCAACTACGAGACCATCACCATTCCACCATTACATGTAGCGGAGTGAGAGTTGGTCAAAGTTTTCAGTGCAGTTTGTTATAACCTTTGTGAGTTTGTTCGCCAATGCAAGTATTGCAACTGATTAAAATTTAATTATTTAGTTATCTTAATCTAATAATTTACGCATAAAGCTTTAGTTTAATGTAACAATAAAGTATTTTGTATTGTTCTGTCTATGTTATAAGGATGATTTAATAGACCATGCATTTTGAGTAGCCCCGGTAGGACGCCATTGGGTAATGGCGGTAGCGTACCGCTGCTCTCCAACATTGTTTTAATGGTTATTGTAAGCATTTTACAATGTATGTTTTTGAATAGGTATTACAATGCTTACTGGGTTGGCACTTTTGTAGACAACTAGAGGAAGTTGGACTGAAGAAACTATGAAGTAGGTGCTAAATTGTATAGGAGTAGGAAATTCAATTAGTGATTTTAGTATTAAAGTAATTTTACCGTTTAGCACCCTCCAGGAGCGAAGAAAACATCAAGGATTCAAAAATCTCTTAGGACGATGTGCAACTTTTACGCTTGAGCAAGAACAGGCCTTAGCAGAAAGGATCAAGTTGTTGGCCAACATATTCTACGGGCTGGCCACAATTGAAGTACACAGAGTGGCCTTTGAGTTTTCAGCAAAAAATGGAATCCCACACAGATTTTCTTAAAAAGAACACTTAGCAGGACTTGATTGGCTTTATGGATTTTTTTAACGAAACCAATCTATCAGCATTCAGAAACCTGAAGCCACCAGTGTGAACCGAATTACTGGGTTTAACAGAGAAGAAGTAAAGAAGTTTTATGACAACCTTGACTTAGTTTTTACCAAAACAGACTCCACAATGGATCGCATTTATAATGCGGAAGAGACTGAGATTACCACCGTGCAGGATCCCGGGACGATACTTGCAACAAAAGGGAAAAAAGGGTTGGCTCTGCGACAAGTTGGGAGAGAGGAAAACTAATCACTGTAATGTGTGCAATGAGTAAATCCGGAAGCTTCATTCCTCCATTGCTTATTTATCCTAGAAAAAATATGAGCCCCTTATTGCAAAATGATGGTCCAGCTTGTGCCATCCATGAGTGCTTTTCAAAAGGATGGACCAATGAAGGCATATTCATTAAATGGCTAAAGCACTTTATTGAACACCCAAAGGCAAGTTTGGAAAGACCCGTAGTCTTCATCCTAGGCAATCATAAGAGCCATACGACCTTTCGTCGGAGTCGTTTGAATTGTGCAGGGCAAATGGAGTAACAATTGTACCCCTGCTACCACATTGCTCACATAGGCTGCATCCGTTAGATGTTACATTCTACTCCACGCTTAAAACAGTCTTCAGAAAGGCGTGTGATCTTTATATGAAGATGAACAGGCTTGTGAGAATTACTTCTTATGACTTAACCAGCCTTTTTAACATGGCTTACTTTAAGAGTGGCAACATATGCTATTGTCACCTCTGGATTTAAAGCAACAGGGATCTGTCCATTCGATCGAAAAATTTTAACTGATGACGATTTTGCTGCTGCAGATACTTTTTTTGAGGATCCGAACGATCTCCGTCCAATAATTGAGAATGATGGTGGAGCTGCAGATGTGACCCCTGACAAATCCTTGGTACAAAACATACAAAATGAAAAAGAAGAGCAAACCGATGACCAAAAGAACAGCAGTGCTCAAAATGTACCTTTGGAAGATCTGATTCCATTACCATCTACTGGTGGAACTAAAAAAATTAAAACTAGGGAAAAACAACATTCTCAAATATTAACCTCGACACCGAAGAAGCTTGCACTTGAGCTAGCCATAGAAAAGAAAAAAGTAAAAGAGAATAGTACATATGTACGAGCTGCGGAGGCTGCGGACTCCCGGAATATACTAGATTCCCTGTGAATATGGAGATGTTTACTTGGGGGAAACTGGTAGGACAATTGCTACGAGAATCAAGGAACATCTAAGGCATTTCAGGCTATGTCAACCTGAAAAATCTGCGGTGGCCGAACACAGCATCAACGAAAACCATGCTATCTATTGGGAAGATGTGAAGATCATCTCTCGAGAGAAGAAATACTGGGGAAGGATTACGAAGGAGGCCATAGAGATCTGGCTAGTGGACAATAACATCAATAGAGATGGCGGTTACTCCCTCAGGAACACCTGGAAACCCGTCCTGCGAAGAATCCGATTGGCTAAAACCAAGGACCAATCAGAGGGAACTTGAGGCTTCAGCACCGCTATATAAGGCGGCCACTTTCTGAGACACGACATTTAGCCCTGAGGATGGAGTACGACTCGTACCCCGAAACATCGGCAGCCATGGAGGAGATTACCCGGTGGAGCACCCGAGCAGCCTTCACTAAAAGGTAAAAGAGCTTATCAAAGAAAATCCAAAGCTGAAAAGAAATGTAAGGTAACTGTTCAAAGATGCTACAGAATTTAAAGGAAGTCTTAAAAAGGTTCAAACTGGTAAAGTTATGAAGAAGAATGCTATCCCTAAATTGTACACTATAACTGCCAATAAGCCTAGGGTAAAACCAACATCTCATAAAACGAAATGTAAAGGAGATTTGTTATCAGACTCGGTGGATAAAGATAATGAAGCCTTAAACGAACAAGAATTATGTGTCAACAACGAAATGGATGATGTGTCTCATGGCAGTGCAAATACATATTTGCTTCATCTGTGACGAGTTTGGAGAAGAATGGTACATGTGTACGAGCTGCGGTTGGTGGATTCACGCCCTCTGCAGTGTGGCCGATTCCGATGAAGACTTCCAATGTGACAAGTCCCTCCGTAAATGATATGATTGTACTTTGTCCTCCATATAGCCCGTGAATGCAAGAAAGAGACTGATCCAAATGTGCTTTTGCGGCAAAATCACTGTTTTAAAGGATCATTGTCCCTATTTAGTATTAATACATATGTCATATTGGATATGTTGCCAATTTAAATATATATCATATATTTGTCTAAATTAGTAACATGTTTTTTGTGTGTAAGGTTGTATTTTATTATTTATTCCCCATGGCTATTTAAATTTAAAAGTTATTTATGTAAATATGTTCATATCATAAGTGCTAGTATGATTTTGGCATATGAGATGCATAGGGGATCCTACTATCGGCATTACTCCAGTGGCCGGTGAAAACGGGTATGTGTTAGGGTCTAGTATTATATTTGTTTAACAACTTTTTAATTTTTTATAAAAATGTACATTCCATACATTGAAGTACAAACAATAAACTAGTGAATAAAATTGTTTATTCCCAAAATTTCAAAATTTAGCAGACTTTATGGATGAAACTGCGTAGCCTACCGGCATTCCCCCATTCTCCACTACAATCGTGAGTTTTGGGTGAAAATATTCGTTCACTGATTGTTTTTTCCATTCTAAAATATAGGATTTTTATGCGTTCCAAAATGATATTTTAGCATAAGATCTCACATGAAAGAAACAATTTTATTAGCTTTACGATGACCAAATTATTCTTCCGGATGTTTTACTATCATGATAATTGATTATGTTCATTCAGCGAGATGAACAACGTACAAAGAAAAGCCGCACGCTTCCTTAAAAACTGCTGTGAGCGAACAGATGCAACATACCTGATGAATAGACTGAGTTGGTGGCTGTTAGAGACATGCAGAATACACGCTTGACTACTTGAACTAAGACTACTTGAATGATTCAGGATAAACGAACACAAAGGTTGCACTAAGAGTATTATATTATCTCCCCATTACACCCCTAGAACTGACAGTAGCGACAAAATATGATTGATTCATTGTCGAGCAGATAGGTGTAAAAATTCTCCCCATACACGCACAGTTAGATAAAATTACAAAAACAGTGCCGCACAATGTAAGAGTGCGTTAGCATGCAATACACTTTCGTCCTTTTACTCTTTCAATTACTTTTCCATATTTCCTCTCTTTTTAGTAACTTGTTCCACCGCGGCACCTGGCGGGGTAGAATGCAAATATGCATGTACATTTTGGTATCATAGAACCACCATTATAACGTGGGTTGTTTAAGGCTGATCATGAGATAGCAACCAGGGTGGGGCAGAATACTTAAAAAATTATATTTGAAATACTAAATATTCAAGAAAGTATTTCAATGCAAAACAATTTACCTGGTGTATAAAAATAAAAAAAATTATTTATTTTAATGAAATTCAACTACCTATGAAAATTCATTCCACTGAGAATAGAAAGTGCCATGAGATCTCAATGCTAAAACTATTGAAATTAGAACAAAGCGTTATATTTAAAATGAAGACCAGTTCATGAGATATGCAAAGTACGAGTTCGTGGAGCCTTTACTACCTGAAACAAATCATTTCAAATAAAAACATATGTATTTCAAATACTGCCCAGACCTAGGGCAACCCAGAAATACTATAAACTATCTCAAATCACCTCCATGGCGCGGAACACGCTTTCGCTGGGTATCTTGGGAGCCTGGCTACCACGTGTCCACTTGATTTCGTTGGCTCTTTGAACGTCCACCTGCAGTTGGCTCACGACGCTCTTGATGAAGTTCACCTCTGGGGTAGAGATGTCCTTGCTCACCACCAGCCCATCCACCTGCGAAAACCACGCGGTCAGCGTTTGTTTTCATGTGACCATGTCCAGGACTGAGCTGGAATGTTACTTACAACTCCGTTCTTGAACTTAATCTGGAACGGCTTGCTGGAGAGCGGGAGCGGTTTGTAGTTGAGCTCCTTCTCCGGGATCCAGGACGCCCATCCTCCGGGAAGGGATACTTGCACCGGAGAGAACTGGGCATCAGAGATCTGTGGACATAGGAGGACGTACGTAAATATAACTTTGGAGCAGTATTAGAGTTAATAATAATAAAACTCATCAAACGATTAGAGCCAATAGGCAAGACATAATCCTGGTAGGCAAACAGTGGCGCTAAATTACCATTTTATACACAACGGTGCCATTACATCATGAACTCCAGACATTATACTCAACCAAAATTAATAAATTTGTGGAAATATTTCAGAAGTCCAAGATATTAGGAAGCTAAGTTCCGCAGATTTATGTCTAAATGTTCCATCAGTAACAGGAATTATTCCGTCAAATATAAAAAACTCGATTTAAAAAGCTGAATCTAGAACAAAACGGGCCTAAAACATAGAAATCAGTACTCTTGGACATCTGTCATATTGTATGCCGATTCTTCTCAATACAATAGAAAGATTAACATGGCTGAACTTGACATAGTCCGTTCACCATGTAGCAATTACCTTGTTTAAGAAAAGAGAAAAAAGTAAGAGTAATAATAATTGGAGTATTTAAGGGCTCACTACTAAACGGTATCAAGTATATTCTTGCCTGCGTGGCACAGGCGGAATCACTTGCAGCGCGCAATTAGAAGGCAGACGAAGTGGCCCCTGGGGTCACTCAGTCTGCCCTGGTCTACTTCATACGCATGACCCGAATACAGGCACCTATCCGACGGACGTGGCTGCGAAAACTGCCCAACCCTTCCCGAGTCTCCTCCCATTATGACGGAAATGAAACCTGATGCTTGCCGGGGACTCGGAGGGGCATATTATAACAGAAACAATCAGAATAGTAATTGATTATTGTTGTGTGGGATGCCACCAAAGAACAAAAATAGAGAATTTGTAAAATAAGATCACAGTCAACTGTAAGGTGGAACAAAAAATAATAATTTCAGGATTGTATACAATACAATTGGATTTCATAAATTTTGGCTAGTTTACGAAAAATTATCATCATTATTTGGAATTAGGAATGAAAAAGTGTATGAAAAAGGTTCATAAAAACTTTATCGGACACATGGACCATTGGAGAAGCTGATAATAAATTATTTGAGGCTCTCAAAACCTGGCTTTGGAGGTAGATGTTGAAGATTAAATGGACGGATACAATTAGAGATGAAGAAGTATAGAGAAGAGGTGAATAGGAAAGGACCATGCGGGACACTATGCAGAAAAGAAGAACCAGATGGATTGGGCTCTCCCTGACGCAGAATGGGTTTGAGAAGAATTTAATTGAAGGAAGAATAGAGAGAAACTGTCAAGAGGAAAGCAAAGAGATAAAAACGTAGACCAAACAACGAGGTAAATACATGAAAAGAACTATCCGGGAGTAAGGGAACTAGTATTGGATAGAGAAGGATGGAGGGCTGAGGTCAACCAATCTTTGGGTTGAACGACCAATGATGAATAAAAGAGTTTTCAGCCAGTTCACATCACAATATACATTAACCGACGTGCATAAAAATACATATGTTGTAATTGGTGTTATATATCAGGATTATCTGTGTTTAAGGAAGTGCGAGTGAGGTATTTATGTAATTATAGTAGAGATCACATTCAATTTTTACTTAAATAAAAAAAAACCGTGTTAAGAAGCATGGGGTGAATATGTTAATATTAGTTACGTAATACTATGTTTATTGAATGACCTACTCAGCATTTACTATAAAATAATTAATTACAATTTTACGTACTCGAGGCTTGGCTTTTCTGTTTCACGCCTCACGCTGAAAATGGTTTCACAAACGGAAGTTTTTCTTGTGATTTTATAAAATTCATTGCTGTGAACAATAAATTTTTTTAAGCATTGGGAAGCATACGACTTGCACAGTGTAACATATCGGATACGGTCAGTGCGTCTAAACATCCTTATTTCTTTAATGATGTCTCTCTGAAATGGTACAGCCAGCGGTTCCGTATTTCGAGGAAAACGGCTTCTAGATATTGAAAAAGAAAACCTTGTTTTATTCCACCAATTTATTTTACGGTACTATTAGTTTCGACTCAGTGGCCTCATCATTAGGGCAATACTTCGCGTTTTCTTTCCTTTCCACAAGTTTTCTTTTTCATTATTTAAAATGAACTTCCACAAAGTAGAGCCTGAAACCATTGAGATGAAAACGGTTTCTATGTTTTTGAAAATAATTCTGAAATTATTGCGATAAAGGGCAAATATTTTCCTATCATTTGGAATCTGAGATTGTATTTTATAACTAAACTAGCGGAAGGTGCCCGTTTAAATTCAACGGGTGTGAAAAACATTGAACTTCTTTTATATGAAAACCACAAAGCTTGGAGAATACTGTTAGCGTGGTCATTTGAGGAGTTGGTAAACTATGTTGTACGTTGCGTTCGGCGTTGTGGACACGCTGACTGTTTTCCAAGTGCACGGAGAGGTGGTTTTCTCTCATGCACGGGATTAAACCAAAAAATGAGTGAATGTGAGTTAACTGCACTCAAACACCTTTAAACATATATAAATTACTCGCAACGTTTATGATGTGGGAATTTGAAAAAAAAAAAATCGTAATCGTAATGAGAGGTAGACGGTTCCTTTGAGTGTATTACATCAGAGTATTAAACGATAATATAATATAACCACCTAAGTATTCATGCATATTTAATTAAGTGTGTAGTCAATTAGATTCCTTTATGTGCTTCGTTTCCTACGTAAGTGTTCTCTCATATATATGCAGTGACCCTATTAGAGCTACTTTGAGAATAGACATTGAAGAGTATACTTGTTGTAAATATGCATTGAATTAACCGATTACCCCACGAAGAAGAGCCTGTCTGGGCCCTTGGAACTCTGGGCTCTTCTTATACAGATTTTATTTCTACGTGCTATCATAGGCCCGTAGGAACACGTTATATTTAAATGCTGGAGGCGTGAATATCCTTTGAAAATCAAATACTCTGGTTGTCAAGGAAAAATGCTATTGTTGATTTAGGAGAAAAATGTGAGATTTTTCAGCTAAAAACATGATATTTAGAAAAATAAAAAGTGTAAAAGAAAATCAATTAAAAGACTAAGTAACGTCATTTATTCATCCATCCGACAGAAAAAATTCCAATCCTCTCTCTTGAGCGGAAGTAATTTTAAAAAGCAAAAAACTAAACCGCTGCACAAAACCCAACACGTAGCGTAACGAAGGACCTTTTTGGGACCTTTTTAGGCCCTGAGTTCTTTTTAAAATAAGCTTCAATTTTTCCCTTGTCTTGATCTATTAGTCTATTGCAAAATTTCAGCACGATTAGAGGAAAAGTGTAGATTTGTATAAAAACCAAACAGACAGACCAATTCGTGGAATTTTATGAGTGGCGACCACTAGCTCAGAGTACTTAAACCCTTAATGGATCAAAATATTTATTATTGGGAAAGATGTTTCATCTCTTTACGTAAAAAATGAGGTTAAAGACAAAACATCAGAACCTTTTAAAGCTTTTATTATATCTGTCAATATTGCTTCATTACAACGAATTCGGTGCATTCGGCATTTGTGAATTATCTGAATTACTCAAGAGGTAAGTACCGAATTCAGCGTACCTGATATTGAAGGGTTAAGTATGGTCAATTTGCTTGCAGACTAACCGACGCTCAGGAGTCTTTAGCGTGGGTGGATACTGTCCGTTTTAGAAAACGTGGGAGTTGACGCAGGAACTGTTTTCAGGTTTCACGCAGCGTCAAACGCTCTACGCTGGCCAACGTGTCAATGTCCGATTCAGACATTATCTTCATGGCCGTTGAGTGGTAACAACCACGACTGCTCTGATGATGATGTTCGAGTCGGACGTCGGAACGTTTGGCCAGCACGGCACCCTTTACCCTGTGAGAAACCTGGGATGAGTTCCTGCTTCTCAGTCGCCGGGAAAGCACCAGTTGGGAGGTAAATGTTTCACGAAAGAGAAATAAACCACAATTGCTTACTTTGTATAGATACCAATAGCGAGAGGCACCAAAAACAGACAATAGGGAATTTTAAATGTGAGTGCCTCCAAATATTTAGGGTCAGTGTTAAGCATATGCAAGATCAGGCGAAATTACACAAAATCTCTACTGGTAATAGATATCTATCTGCCCTTAAGAAGATACTTAGCAATGATATTCGACACAAACAATCCAAACTTAATCCGCAAAGCAGCAGTAAGATCCCTAGTGACAAGGAATTGCGAATCATGCACGTTAACACAAAAAAAAACAAAGTAGGACATACAATATCTGAAGATAGAAATACTTGGAAAAATATTTGGACCAAGACAGGAGGAAGGAGAGGTGCATGGGGAATCAAGAGAAACGCAGAATTTAACGAGGAGATTAAAGAAGAAGCCACAGTTGCCTTCATAAGATGAAAAATAATCCAATGGTCAGGTGACATGATACGCATGTCAGAAACTGAATAGACAAGGAAAATTTATGAATGGACACCTGATAGAAATAAGCCCAATATAAGACTTTGGAAAATATGGGGAGGCCGAAGAGGGTTTACAAATAATAAATGTTTCCAAATGGGAGAAGTTAGCAAACGATGGAATGAGATAAACGTTAACAGCTGAAGACGCAAATACCCTGATTTTACAGCTGTAATGATAAAATAGCCAGATTTTACAGCTGTAATGATAAAATAGCCTGATTTTACAGCTGCAATGATAAAATAGCCTGATTTTACAGCTGTGATTTGTATTAAAAAATAAATCTTCACTGTGCCAACTATCTATTATTAAGAATTCAGGTGGGAAATTTAAATAAGGAAGATGTTTCACATTTTATTGACAGCCTCTTAGACATTTACTGGCTCGTATTTTTTGCTCAGGTTGTGAAAGCTTTAGTGTGTAAATGCTCTAATGAATCAAACATTTTTTCTCTTACATGAGGGATTTTTAAAAATCCCTCATGTAAAATTTAAATTCGCTATATAGGAAGTAGATGGAGCAAAATTCCATGGTTTTTTTAGAGTTCACTTAAATTTAAGCAGACCCATGAGTGTTGTGACAGGCTCTCGACCACTATCCATATATGATATCCCCAAGGAAGATGAGACTCTGGAAAAGACGCTGACTTCATTTTATTTACCTCGAGGCTCTGCAAAAGCTCTGCACATTACGAGGTATGATCCTTCTTACCATTTAAATTTTCTTATAAATTTGAACGTCTGTGCTTAGTATCTCTCTCTTTGATACTAGTGATGTGGTCAGTATTTTAGGATCCTATCAAATCCATGGATTCGAGATTCGATAAATCCTTCCAAAAAAGATTTGAACCCTGGTTGGGTGGGTGGCATATGTGTGACATCTCGGTAAACTTGAGGGTTGTGGTGCCCGAGGAGGAGGAGAAGCAAGAAGAAGCTTGCTTGGTAAGCAAAATGAAGTCATAATTTCTATCGTATACTTCTTTTTTTTTCAATTATTCCCTTCCCGAGTGAAAGTCAGGTCAATGCAAACAGAATGTAGTTTTCAGCGCCATTTAGAAATGTTTGCATGGAAGTATTTTTTGAAAGCACTCACCCGAGCGAAGACGGCATCCGAAGTTTTCGGATGAAGTGTGAGAGTCGCACGATTCAGCACACCAACGTACTTGTCGCCCACCTGATGAAGGGCTGCTAGTGTCCTTCCCTTCACCTGGTACTTGTACTCGGTGTTTGGATTCCAAGCTGCACGGAAAACCAAAAGTGAATGAACATGTTTGTATATTCAATAGAGTACACTTTATCGCCATCTGATGTCGTAATGAATTATTCTCAGCCAAAAAGAGCCACGGAAGATCTCTTTTATTTTACTCTATCCCCAAACACTGCACTTGCTTTGGCAGTTTATACGGAGATGATTGTGAGATTAATTTTTACCTTTGGGTTTGACCATCACTTAAATTATAAAATATCTATAGTGCAGCGGCAGTGAAAATATGCTCATTTCTATTTCTCTGAACTAAATTTAAAAATTATTTCATTATATCCTATTCACTATGGTATATTTATGATTGAGTGCGTCATTTAGTGATGATTGGATAATCTACTTACCATACTCGGCTGATGCCAGGCCAACTAAAAATTAAGAAAAAGGTCGGATATTAGCTTTTGTACATACAATATTCCATCATCCAAGTAGTTTTCTTGAAAAATGTACTTGAAAAAGCCTTAAGTTATACCTTCCCTTAATGGCCCTTAAATATTCGTATTTATGTTATTTTTAACACTTCCTGGAACTTCCATTCGTGGACCGTTGTAGTTATTAATTAATGTTTCCAGTTTTAATCATTGGGTAGATAAATGAATAATGCATGAGTGTGCCACCTAAAAAAACTGGATAAATGACATAACATTAATATCAATCATTAAAACATTTCGTTCGCACTAAAACTGTTTTCTCCCTTAGAGATATTTTTTTTCGACTTTTGATCGAAATTTATCTGGAAGTTTTATCGATTTTACGCTAATTGATTGCGTACGACGAAGACTATTTACTCTTTATTATTTTAACATTTTGTGGACGTTTTATTTTCTTAATAGACCTGAATCAGTGACATAACATTGAACATTATCTAACATTCACATTTTAGCACTTCTTGCTGCGTATGTAACCTAAGTATTTTTTTCGATAACTGTTCCACAAAATAGTATTTTGAAAATGTACTAGTGAATAAATTATATTCTCAAGTTTAATTAGATTAATTTATTTGTTATTTTTTATATTTTTTCACTTTAGTTCTAACCAGGCCAGACAATATAATGCCAAGAACGTGGTTCCCTTTGAACAGTTTTCACGGATATGAAATTTTTATTGTGCACCAAAAACTCATAAAAAGGGGTTGTTAGTACTTAAGATCACAGAGTAAATAACACATAGTGCTTATAGTCGGTACTCAGGTAATGGACAGTAAATATTTCTAGAATCAAAATCATGGTGGTATTGAATTTCCCAAAATTTACGAACCTACTCCTGATTGTTCTGTCACTCAGTAACAATCGCAGTTGTATAATTTTCATCACTTTCGCTGTTTAAAACCGTTTTATGAATTGAAATCGATAGGTAAGTCAGAATAAAAAAGTATTTGGATCCTTACTGAAACTTGTCTGCAAATACTTGGTACAGTGGCTGGAGTTAAAAAACATTTACTGATGATCCATAGCCCAGAAATATTTGCGTAAATATTTTTTTATAAAAATGCTGGGTATTTTCATCTAATTTAACAACTTGAATTAAATTTTAATGTATATGTTATTCCCTCCGCGAAATATTCTAGTTCTCAGCATAATGAAATCGCAATTGATCCACGAGCCATTATACAGATTGGCCTTTCCGTTCTAATTCGCATTCATAAGGCACATTTTCTGGCAAGATGGCTCGTGCCAGCTTTCCGAATAAATCGAAGATAATGAGATGCGAATGATTTAATTTGCCCAGAATAACTTTAGAGTTTTGCAAAACACACTAATTCTTACATTAATCTCCAAAAACAATTTGTTGAAACATGTTTAGCTATGAGAAATATTTATAAGACTTATTAAATTTATTCATAAAATATTATGCTTCGGCTTCAAGGTGGCGCTTAAACCAATGCGTACCAAGCCCTGCTTGATTCCAGAATTACAGTTGACTTTTGAAATTCTCTTCAAGCTAGCGTGATTGCATACCTAAGGTTTTTACGTCTTGTTTTTGTATTCCCCGTTTTTTTCAAATATGGAACTGGCATCGGGGGTATCGAATGTCATCTACACTCGCATAGAAGTTTCCTAAACCACTGCTCTTGGCACTTGTACTCACCCAAGAGAAAGACGACCAGAGGAGACCACATCTTGTCCCGAAGTCACGGGACAACTCATTGGCAAACATTTTATATTCTTCTCCGCAGCGATCAGCAACATTTTGAAATGATATAGATTCACCGTCTCAGCGAAAATGTCTGCATCCTCGACCTCTGACCCCCGGAGGTTGCACGCCACCTTCCCTCAAACCTCTGAGTCTCCCACAATCGCTCAATCATCAGTAGCGTCATGGCGTCCGTCAGTTATTTTCTGTGATGGAACGGGTGTATTAGCTCATTTTCCGGTTTGAAGTTTTCACATCAATTTCTTTTCAGCTGCTATGGATGGAAAAAAGCATTTTCTATGAAAAGGACCTCTTTTAATTACAGTGCGCTTGATGTTTTTTCGACCTTCAATGGGAACGGATGACAATATTTTTAAATAACAGATTTTCAAATATCTTTGGACAAAGATCACCAACAACTAGTTCGGTTCAAACGTTTGACATACTCCTTCAAGCCAACTTGTTGTTGAGGATCAGGGATCTAAATTTCTTTAGAAATAAACAACGTAAAGGAGAAAGCAATATGATGGGGGAAGTTATGGAGATGGAGAGTTAAAAATGGAAGAATGGATTTTTCATAATTAAATTTGTTCTTTTTTGAGAAAAATTATGCATCTTCTTACCTACCATGAAATTCCACGTAATATCACCTTTAATCTTCTGAGTTAGATTTTCCGTTATTCTTTTATTTTCCTTCCCCTGTTGTTGGGTTTCCTCAAGATGCGCTTCAGCCTTGATGAAAATACTCTTTTGCAAAAACGGCTTGCCTGAATTTTGTTTTAAAATCAATTGGTTCAAAATAACAACAAAATCTGGGTTTAGTTTCTGTTGGAGGTGTGTGTGGAAGATGTTGAGGCAATGGTATTTGAGTTTAGGCAATTCATTCATAAATAAAGGCTTGTCAATTATTCGGGCTCCCACCGCGTTCATTGTTGACATAGGACAACAGTTTCGCCCGGTATCCTCCGAGCGTCTTCAGGTCGAAGGCTCTACCTGAAGACGCTCGGTGGTTACCGGGAAAAACTGTTGTCCTATTTCAACAATGAACGCGGCGGGAAACCGAATAATGGACATGCCTTGTTTTGAGCCCCGCAGAAACCTACGACGCAATCGTTCACAAATACTTCAATATCTTAACTTGCCAAGTTTTCATTACGAAATGAAATAGTTGGCAATGACTGAAATGGAATAAAATACTAATTAAATAAGTTATTTATATAATGACCATTAATTTTAATCAAAAATCATATATTATACCAATTCATAAAAGTTATCATGACGGTGAATGGTGGAAAACTATAAAAAGTGGATGATTTTATGTATCCTCGTCGACTGTTTGCGAAAGATTGAAGGATAGATGGAGAGATTAAAAGGAATGCGAATGTTGGAAGGGAAGTCAAGAAACATGCTACATGAGAAGCATTTCAGAGAGTGAATAATGAAACCAGAAGTCACAATACACTATATCAATCTCCTCCCGACTATTTTATGCATTGTGTACATCGTATGGCAGCGAAATATTGGTATGCCAGAATATGCTTAAGAGCAAGCTAAATACAGTAGGAATGGCGTATCTGAGAAGTATATACGGACAAAGGCAGAAAGGATAAGGTTAGGAATGAGTGGTGGAGAATGTACTGATACGATATTGTATGAATTTATGTACTCTTTACAGTACAGTGTCACAATCGTCAGTAATTACAGTATATTAAAAAATCTGTATTTTACAGTAAATCTGTATCTGGAGAGTAAATTATCCAGACTACGGTAGTTTTGCACCAGAATGTTGTAAACACTAATTAAAGAGTGGTTTTTCAATGTTTGTATTTTGATTTGGATCTGTTTATACCAAAATTTCAGCCTAAAACTATATTTAAATTTTTGAAATACTCCAAAATTCTGTTCAGATTATCGGTGTTCGGGTTGTCGGTGTTCGGATTGTCGGTGTTCAGATTTTCGGTGTTCGGATTTTCGGTGTTCGGATTGTCGGTGTTCGGATTAGCGGGAATCTATTGTGTACTGCTACTCTCTGATATATCGCGGGTGCTTCAATCATCGCGTCAACGTCATCTGCGTCATTTTCGCTTCGTGCGGGCATGGTGAGATCACTCGACGCGAAGAAACGGAGAGTGCTCCTCGTGCGCGCGCGCCGTGCGGCTCAATATCGCCTTCACATCCCCGCACGCGTTCCTCCCGGCGGCGTGCCCTCTGCCCCCTGCCTCCACCTCCCCTCCCGTTTACATGTTCCCCCATGCTTCACGCGGCTGCTTGAGTGACGCATTTCGTGAGATGTTTCTCGGTGCACGTGTGGCTGCACTGTGCTACGAGAATCGTAACTTCATTCCATCACTCAGTTTTGGGGAACTGGCATTCAGTTCGCTTATTATTTGGGGAGGTGAACTACAACTGAGGTCATTTGTGTCATTGAGGACAAGATCAATTTGGGTATTGAATGACAAGCAGTAACTTTGTGATTCCACATTTATTTATTGTAAACGACCCGGGTTTCGACGTAGCACGTCATCATCGATGATGACGTGCTACGTCGACACCCGGGTCGTTTACAATAAATAAATGTGGAATCACAAAGTTACTGCTTGTCATTCAATATGCTAAGGAAATTCTATAAAGTTACGCCTGAGACAACGCAATTTATCAATTTGGGTAGTTTGAGCGAAATATCACTTAACCTAAAATTTCATAAATTTGACCTCATTTAAATTTTTAAAAACTCTCATTTTGGCAATTATATCAAAGTGTTAAACCCTCGCCAAACTACTTTTTGAGCAGTTCGCTTAAAAATGTAGGGTGTTTAAAATGGGATAGGTTATGGCTTTGAGGGAGAATATTGAAAAAAATAGGAATTTCTAACTCTTAGATTTCGTCAAAATACTAACGGTGTGTAATTTGTATATTTTGTCAACAACTTATATAATATAATCAATTACTCACTGCCGTAATTTTAACAGAATTGAAAATTAACCATCTGTTGTGAAGGCATTTTCACCGTACGGAGTGAAAAAAAGAGTCAATAGAGAGACTTAAATGAATATATTAATTTAATTACTGTGATTTTTTGACATATTTAAATATATTTTTTCGCCATTAATATAGAAATATTTACTTCATACTTCTTACAGACCCTGAAATTAAAAGATAAATTTGGAATATGGTCTCCATTATGACTAGGGAACTATCTCGCTCAAACCACCTTCAGGTTAAGGACAAGGTCATGGGTCACTGAGCGCACATTTTACTAGTTTTTTAATTATGTCGAAAAAAAATTCTTGGACCGCGTTCCATTTAAGTGCGTTTTTTTTGCGTTGGAACAAACCAAAAAGGAAATAATGGAAATTATACAAAAACTATATTTAAATAATTTTCCGAAAATAATGCTTGTTAACTTTAAGCAATAGATTTTATGGCGTGGCATTCGAAATTTTAACAAAATTATATAAAGGTGTTTTTTCGAATTATAGACTTGGCTTGACACATTTTTATGTGTTAGAACCAATTGTAATGATAATAAATGTATTTTTTCGCGTTTAGGAGAAAACCTGTACAAATGAAGGTACTTGAATTAACACGAAATAGGTACAAGTCATATGCCTCAAGGCTACGTGCTAAAATGGCATTAAATTGCCAAGAAACCAAATCGGTGAAAGGCAATTTTTTTCATTTTTATCTACAGATATCACGAATGAGAACACGTATGCAAAGTATCACGCGTATCTGTGCGTAAACAAAAGTCGCTACAGCCACCTGGATAAGGGAAGGTTATGAGGGGAATGGAAGAAGGGTGAAGAGAAACCTGGTGCTGGCTGCTCTTGCCGAATGACACCAAAGGAAGCCCCTGTCTAGCATCCCATCCGACGTGCGAAGTATTGTACTTGAAGTAGGGATATGCCAGCTTTTCAATCGGTGATCGATTACCTTCTCTATGCATAAAGGAGAATGTGCGTCTATATGTGTGTTTGGATGTTTGAAATGCATGCTCACCATGCCAAATAGCGTAATGGTTATGTGGCCTAGACACGCATGCCATCTCTACCACATTCCTCTACCCCCTATAACGTTGGATTGGTACTGGATGAGTACTTCCATCAATTTATATGATTCATCAAGAAAATTAGGTATGCAATAGGACTAGTGGTGGCACTATAAGAACACGACAGTTTTATTGCAACTATTTCGCAACCGGCAGTTTGAAAACGAAACAGTTTGGCCCTGTTGCAAACAACAGCTAGGGGCACGCTAAACTACAGGCGATCGATCGGCGCTGTTAGAATATGGCTGGGAGTTCTGTTTTCTGTGTAACAAGAAATTTTTCACTAAAATAATGTAACAATTTCATTTGGATTCATCAAAGATGGATACTTCACAGTCCTAATTCTATCTGAAATGATGTGCGGGTGAAATATGAAATTTTGTTCAAAAATAATAATGGAATCCCACGAAACATGTGCAGCATCTATTAATTACATTGATAATTTCACACTTCAAGTTGTGAGAAAAATATCCATTTTGCTAACGAGTTCTTTTTGCAATGAATTGCGGAAAGGCTCGGACGTACTTCAGTGTATCAGGCCAGAGGGATGGGAGACCTCCCTGGAGATATAATCACGTAGTGGTCCACAGCCTCTAGCAAAAGCCTTAAATGCTTCTACTTTTCTCCACGTTCAAATTGGAAATGGGGACTAGATGACAAGTTGAGGTAAAAATTAGGTTATCATTTTATTGTTATTCTCATTAACAATGACTTCCAAACTGGTGCGTGTGGTTAATTTTATGATCTAATGTTCCCCACAATATTCACTTTCAAAATATATGGTTCATTTTTAGGCCATTAAACATTTAAAAGAATTTCCTTGAAACTAGCCATTCATATGCAGATATCAATTTCCTCAATATATCATTACGTATGTATTTAAACACGCATACGTTCATACTATCCCGTAATCAATAACGTGTTGTCACCAAATTTCATTTTATTTCTTAGATTTATTTGCGATATTTCTTATTTCGTTAGTGCGTTGAACTGATTTCCCGTTGCGATGTCATGCTGAACTTTCTAGGCCTCATCAACCTCAAAAACTTTCTTTGCTTGCACATAATGAGTAGTACTCAAAGTTTAAGAGATACAAAGGAGAATTTCCATATTTTCCAAATCTTCTATAAAGGCTTCTGATGTTTTTTCGTAAACAAGCCCTCAAGGTACTCGTATTTTAGTTTTGAAAAATATTCCGTCTTGCGGATAACACATGTTACGTCAAAGGCCACGGTAGTGATGTAGCTCATGATCCCTCTTAGATATTACTCCAGGTCACTGGTGCATTATCAGCAAATATATAACCGAATAATCTGGATGATATCGTTTATAAGAAAATAATCCGAATTCTGATAAAAATATCTACTATATTTGTTTAAATTATTCATCTTTCTGATGAATTTCGTACAATTCGTGTTTCGCCAATTGGGAAAAAATTAAGCAAAATGATAAAATACATATCTATGTAACCGAAAAAAGGGAAAATAATTCCGAAATACCCACAGCTTACACATCATATCATAATATTTGCTTGCAAGAAATAAGAATTCGGGGGTCTTTTCACTTAAAGGCAGCCACAGAAATGAAGAAAATGCAACACATGAGCCTGACCATGAGAGCTCACTGACGGGAATGACATTAAGAAGTCTGGTTACATGTTTCCCGGAGTGAATTAAACGCGGTGCTGAAAGTTTTTTCGTGCATGAATGCAGCAATGGTCTAAACGGAAACATATGAATTGAAGCAGAATGATCCATATATTATATCACATTAACAGTCTTTGTCAAGACTATGAATTTTACATTTAATTTAGGGACGAACAGACCTGTTGCACACGCTTCATAATCCTGATGCCTCTATTTTTTCCACTTTGGTGGAAAGGGGCTCGTTCTGGGAAATATTTTTCCGTCACTTGTGGAGATGTCACACTGAGATTTTATAAGAGTGCCTGCGTGATTTTATTGAAGCTCATAACGCCTAAGCATTGTATTCCGGTCGTCCTTTTGGATCTTTTAGTTTAGCTCTACGCTTGTTTCATTACAACATTTTTTTCTTGTAGCTAATGCAGAACCATAGGTACTACGTGACATGAGCTATTAGGCAAATTTCTTCATTATCCTCAGTCTTCATTTCTATGGTTGGTTTGTTACTGCCATTCAATCCGTTTGTTTTGATAACCTACTTCATTCTTCGTACGTCTTCATTTAAACCTCCATCGTAATTTTTCCGATGCATTCCTTCCTTGTTCTTTGCCCGGTGCACACCTTCCTCGAAAATTCCTTCCATTCGTTGTTCCTTCTGTTATAATTTTCAGGAAACTCTAATTTCACAAAGCATATGCAATAAGTTCGTCTATTGTACTTGAGCCGAGTTCATTTCAATAAGTAAACAGTAATAATTCAATTATGAAGTGGTCCCATGTCGAAAATTACTAATGATTTGAAAGCAACAGAGTCAACCATATTATTCGACCATAGCTCGAATTATTTTTTTATGAGCTAGAAGACACAATCGGTAGTTGGGTGTTGTACTATATCGGGATTTTTTTTGCTTAGAAGTATGATAGATGAAACTGACGTAAAACCTGGAAAACTTAGTTATTAAATGAACGTTTTGTTTACCGCATTATCGGATCGTCCTTTCATGGACGCTAGGAATCAAAATGTTATACCTATGCCTTTCCCTAAGTTCTAGTAAAAAAATATACAACACTCATATTTCAGTATTTGTCCAATTACTCTTTCGATCCCATCATTCCATCCCATCATTCCCTTATGCATGGCCGTCGTCCTATACCTTCCCACCACTCGTTATTTTGAAGGAACTTAGGGTCGTAAGTGTATGTAAATGAAACAAGGTGGCAGTTGGTGGCTTCAGCACCTATGCCACTTACAACTTAAATGTCCCTGTACATGGAGGAACAGACTCCATACCCAGACCGGTAGATTATAATCTTAAAGGTGGTTGCAGCGATTTTTGTTTATTAAAATATTTGCGTGAAACTTTACAAACGTGTTCTCATTAGTTTTATGCATAGGTAAAGTAAAAAAATGTCATAGTAGTGGATTGATTTTTTTGCATTTCTATGCTATTTTAACACGTTGCCTTATGGTGCAACATATATATTTGGTAATAAGTCGATTACGTATGAGCAGATTTTCTTTTATTTCGTGTTTAGAAATGCATCATTTCTAAACACGAAATGATACATTTCTTATTTTTATAGTTGTTACTAACAAATATCAAGGTGTCACGCCGAGTCAAATATTCGATAACAGCGCATTTTAATATAATTTCATTTAAATTTGGAATACGGCGTCGTAAATCTAGTAATAACTTACTTAAACTAAGGAAAAAATTAAAAATATAATTCCTGCATCATTTCCAACGCATAAACAGATGCACCTGAGTAAAATGTGGTCGAAGAATTAATTTTCGACTTGAAAATCATAAAAATGTGCACTCAATGACTCACGATTGCTGCTTTAGACACCTTAAACATTAACAATTATTTCTTTGTTCCTCCAAAGTGTGAGGGGATTCCTCGGCAAAGTATTACTTTTCAAAGCTTTGAAAACCCATATTGGTTCCAACGGCTGCGTCCGAAAATAGTGCCGCGCGTCAAATCGCTCTGCGACTCAACCATTTCACGGAAGTTTACGAAAGTATTTTCCGATTCGAGAATGCCACGGAGCAAACAAGGTTACTGTGAAATGTTTTCATCCTCCCGTACCCCGCGAGCCAAATACCTTCACGGAAGCTGCATCTCCTCCGTAGATTTTTCCGTGAGCTCCTCGGAGGTCCTCATCATCTGACAATGACCAATCGGGACAATTTGTTTCGGGCAAGCAGGAATAGAATACTCCACCCTCGGAGATGGCGAGCGGTATAGCGTGGCGGGCGGACCTCCCAGCGGGCTTTTGAAGAAGTCATGGGTCTCCGGCGACGGTAGGTGAAGTGCCGATGACAACCGCCAGAAGGCTCCCTCGGTGGGCCGTCTCGCATCGTAGCCTCTTCAACCCCCGTCGCCCCCACGTGGCATTCCTCTCTAGTCTCTTCCGCCGCCCCACCCCGCCCCCAGGACGCGGCCATGCCTCCGCTCATCACGGCCTCCTCCTCCGCCCACCTCCCCGGGTACGTCACCGGCCAGCCCCCGGACGCCGCTGGCCTGAATACTCCACCACCCACAATCCTCCCACCTCCTTTGCATCAGCTTGTCCTCCACCCCCCTGACAGAACACGCACCCGACCCAACGCCCACTTTCAATCATGTCCCGGTAAACAAATGGCCCTGCAAATTGAATGCGGTTATTTATGTCGAGCTATTAGGGGTCCGGTGTTATAAATCACGCGCCCGGGGAGAAGTATGTATCTCGTGCTCCGCTTCCGCGAGATTACTCAAGGAATCGCGTGTTAATCCTTGTCCGGGGGAATAAAAAGCGAAATGAAACGGATTCGTCCCTGCCGTTTGACGCATGGCCGTCGTAAATTGTGGCGGGGGCGGCGGTCGCAGGCCTCCCGGGGCGGTGGCTCCGGAGTCGCGTGGGGCGTGCGGACGGTTTTCTCCTCGGAGGAGAGAGACGTGTTCCCGCACTTGTCCGAGTCGCGAATTTGTCGCGCAAATTGAATAAATGCGCGGTGTGACCGTCGGGACCAAGGAGGTTAAAATCAGGGATGTGATCCGAAAAGTCACTTAACGTGTAGTGCCGGGCCTGGGAGGCACGGAACTATCCCTTGTGGTAAAGTGCCGGTCCTGGGAGGCACCCGAACTCTTTGAGTCCGAGCCTCGGCGCCGAAGGCGACCCAACCCTTCACTCCGGGTGGTTTATGGCACCAACTGACCAGTCACACTATAGTTTATAACTTATAAAAGTTAAAAATCAATCGCAAAAATATGTTCATCTTTCTGTTGCACTAGTCACGCTGATGAAAATGTTTTTTTTTCATCGCAGTTATACGATAGATGTTCACCATTTTACGTGCTTTAATAACATTAAAATGGCTTGGTGAGAGATTCGTGGATGAAAGCGCAGGGTAATTTAAGGGTCGGGTCGCTGTGGTGGCTGGAGTATTTTGTTTTTACATCTCAAAGGCCCTGATTTGAATTCTGGCGGTGAAGGAGATTTTTCAGCGGAATCCCGAGCCCTACTCGGGTGCTTTGCGGAGAGAACTTCAAGTGCAATACTCCGTCCGTCGGATTGGATGATAAACTGGACCCGTTAACAGCAGGCTAATGCCGACACCGGTTTACTCTCCACCCTTCCTCAATGCCCCAATCAATCCTTCCCTCACAAACCGACCCATTTATTCTCAATGACGTCAATGACCCCAGATGTCCGTTGCCTCTCCAAATAATCAACCGAGTTAGTATTTATTTAATACAATATTTATTAGTGATCATCCGTTTGCAATAGTGTCACATTTTTATGATACATAAAATATTATTTTATCATATTAAATTATGCATAAATTATTCTCGGGTTTCCATCCGAGTAAGGATTTTGGCTGCTGCCAACGTTACGACGAAATACTCCTCCGTCGTCTTCAGAGCAATTAATCATTAAACGGAAGGAAACCAGAGAAGAATTTATTTTTTAAGTTCACCGAAAAAGAACAAAATCATATACTATATTCATTTGTTTACAATTGGTTAGCCATGATGGTTGGTCATCGTTTTATTACAAATAAATATTACGTAAATTATTATTAATTTATATCATCCTTAATGTTGAAAGACAACTTAATCACGTATCTTATCACAAAGTCGGAAGAAAGGGTTGATTAAAGAAGTATTTAAAGTTGCAAGACGATTCACAACACTGAAATAAACTGTATTGAGAAAAAGGAAATGGAAACTGCGTTATTGAATGAACTTTGATGGGAGTTCCCGTAATTGAAATTGTTGAATAATAATTTATTATGAGACTCTTGCCAAACATGGTAAGTTTCTTGGTCAAATATCATAAATTAAGGAAATTTAATCTGAAATTCTTTCAATTTTTCACTCTACCTTGGATTATTTCCCAAAACTCTGCATAAATTAAAATATTTCAGCTAGAATGAAAATGTTAACGTGATGTTTATCTTTTGAGTTTTAACTCATTGTCTGTCAATGCTCTCAATTGCTCTGCATGTAAACTTCGTTCAATTTGATCAGTGATCAAATCAGTGACCAGTGATCCCTTCCCTTCCTGGATCCCTTCGGTATTTAAGCCTCCGGAGGGGTAAAAATGTATTAATATCAAAGGAAAAATGTGCCGAGGTACTCCAACTTGTTTTAGTTCAAGAGAAGGATGGTGGGTATATACAGTGGGAAAGATATAGTGAGACGCTAGTTTGCATAAGCAGCGCCGCTTTTCAAATGTCCGGCGTGTATATGGGTCCCATTTGTAAAAGTTGTTGAAAAATTACATTAACTCAAAGAAAATGTGCAAGAGTTGATAATACCTTGTTCTACTCTAAATTATTTCGTAAATTTATCAATGAAATTCATATTCATGAAACAAATTTCATGAACGTGCATGCCTCAATGTCACACGGGCAGGAACAATTTCTGAATTTGGCGTTGACCGGCTGTTGGCGTGAACGAGAATATTTTGTTGTAAAGAGTCTGTAGTGCATAATCTGTACGAAAAGAACAAATAACGAAGTTTTCCACAGTCTGCGAGCCTAAATATAGTCACCAGAAGGAAATATTTATAGCTTTAAGTAAACTGAATGAATTTCATGAATAGACATTCTGGCTCACAATAATGCACGCATTAATGCCAACGCAGCAGTTCACTAATAGTAATGCGCGATTTATTGATCAAATAACCACAGGGGATTTAACAACAATGTTTGCACAAAATAGTTCTGCTTCAGCCATACAATGACGCAAATGACAAGAGAGGCAAATATGACATACTTCAATGACGTTTTCTTCTCCAGCAGTCGAAGTAGTCTCAGACAATGGTATGTTCGAAGCGCATGTGCCGCATGCATGAATAATTTGCCGTGTTTGGTCAAGAATTTACAGTGTTACCTGATTTACGGAATTCCACAAAATATTGGCTGCGCTGTCATGCGCTGTCCGATTCTGAGAGTTTTCATGAAATATTCATGAATTTATTTACGAAATTTGTTACCGTGGGACACCGGCGTAAAAGAAACCAGTTGTGAGAAAAAGTATATACAGTGCAAATATCACGAGTTTAGGCCAAATAGTGAAATAAAGGTTATTTGACCTAAACTCGTGACATTTGCACCGAATAGTGAAAGAGGTTGAGAATAAATACCATTTAAAAGAGTATATAGTATCTCGGTGGTTGGATGACTTAAAATAGGAATCCCTTCCGTAACACGAAAATAGACCGTGAGACGAATAATTCTCTAAAGATCAAGGCCAATGAATTTGATTCCTATAATGGCGAGGTTGTTGCTTCTGTCACCAATACGGCGACAATTTGCCAAATAATGTGCCCTGGGGAAAAATCCTGATATAGCGGTGATCTGCTCATTGAATTGGAAATACAAAGGTCTATGGTTCATTCTCGGTCCAGGATTTTCTCGTGGCATTTGGGAGCATGCATACAATTTAATTCTCACATTTGATTAGTGTTCACGGAAACCAATTTCCTCAAGAACTGAAATGCTCCATGTTTCAATGCATCACACACAGACCTTATTAGTTCCCTTTCAAAAGTGCATAAAATTCAAAAAAGTCACATGGCCAAAAACAGCTCCATTTTGAGGTCATCGCAAGGTATTGCCTTTCTGCTTTCCATGTATTTTTTTAAATTTCAGCCTACGCAAAAACAATGATATGCTCGCAATTACGCAAAAATGGCCTTTACCCCATCATTATCTGCCCCTCGCCCTTGAGAAGGGTCGTTGGTCACAACGTAGGTGTGGACATCTAAACACAGTTGAATCGGCTTTTCCAAGAAACTGGTGCAGTATCCAATAAAAAGCAACGCATCACGAGCAAGCGTCGAGTAAAAATCATTATTATTATCACTCACGTTCTTAGACTGTGGTGTCTGTAGAGCAGTATACTCTTAACGAATGAAAATCAAGGAACACAAATTTAAACTTGTATTTCTAGGTCTTCTAACAATGAACACAGTCATTTGCTCCTCGTCTAGTCCATTTGCGAAACTCTTTAATTTCTCATACGCTTTCTGACAGTTCAGCGAGCGCCATACCCCACCCGAAACGCCATCTTTTCCCTTCTCCTTCACCGCTAAATCTGCTTTCACACGAACAAATATTGGCTCCAAATTTCGTTCATTTAATTCCCTACAAGAGACTCGATTGTAATCTGACGCCATTTTCTCCACCCTGTTTCATTCGAATCCATTTGAGCTACTTTTTAAGCTGAGCAGTTTTATTTCTTATATTCGTATTGAGTTTTCTCAAATATTTCATGAATGAGCGCTATTATTGAATGGTAGTAACCAGACTCGGCTTTTCGTGCATGAGGTGCTGCGATTGTCCCCTGGAAAGGAATTGTAGTTGATGTCGTGCTCATTCAAGGAAATTCAAGATCAATTTTGATCAAGAAAAAGATGTGGAAAAACGACAGTTGCTATATTGGTGGTTCTTCGGGTTTCCGACCGGGTCAAACCCTGCCCTGGCATGCCCTGAGGATGATAAACGACTTGTTCATCGAAACGTCGGCAGAAATGGAGCAGAGTTTGACCCGGTCGGAAACCCGAAGAACCACAAATATCGCTACACGCCGGGAAAGCCTTAGATCTTTCGAAATTTGCCATCGTATCTTTGTTGACCGCGTGGAAGCGTTGTTACATTGGAGATTCAAGTTTTGGCGTAGAAACGAAGGAAAATTATTTCTGCACACTAGACCCACTTCCCATAACACTTCCAAATGTTCATCAAAAAGTATGAAATGAGCTTAACCTTTCCATCTTCTGCACCGGCAATTGGTATACCACGCGCCTCTAGTAACTTACTTCATCCAACCACTCTGCCAACTCCTGATTTCCTGAAGGAGTTGACCTCCTAATATTTGTCTATATCACTTTATTGGTAGCATAGTAGCTCATTTCTACCTTCATTTGCCCTCTCTTTTCCCGTCATACTAGTAGGATAATGAATCTACTTGCCAACGTGCAACCTGCTTAAAGCTATTATTTATATTTAATGTTCTTCCTCTGCGTGCATGTCAGCTTATGTCATAGAATGTAAAAATATCGCCCTCCTTCAGCTTACTTATCGGTCATTTCCAGTTTTGGAATATTAATTTAATAATACATTTTCCGGTAAAACAAAATCCATGAATGATTGCGCTCTATACCAATGCATAAAACCATTTTGAAGCTCCGATTGTGGGTTTGATCGCAGTTGATCTTTTGCTGTTTCGGAATGATACAATTGAAAGAAATACGATCATCGTATCATCATCATTATTACGGTTCTTCTGTGCTGTATGCGTATACTATATAAGTACTTTTGAGCGTTGATAAAGTTTTATAACTTGTTGAATTCAATGGGAGACGCCGTGAAGCAAAGCGCACGACAGCTATCATCAAGGTCTCGGGGTCTAATCTAAAAACTACGAATTTTCTCCTTCTGAAGGAGTGCTGACGCATTTATATGCATAATCAAGGTCTCGGGGTCAAATGCTTCCCTCTGAGGGATTGAGCCTGCGGCCTCTGAGATATGTGAGGCAGCTAAAAAGTGAAATGAATTCATCAATCGAAACTACGAATTTTCTCCTTCTGAAGGAGTGCTGACGCATTTATATGCATAATGTGATTTTTTTTTATTTTCTCATTTTGGCTACTCTAGATTACTGAAAGAGTTTCTTTGTTCTGAAGAAGTTTTTCTTGCCACAAAGAATTCATTAACATTTTACTTAGCCACTATGTTCAAATATGTCACCGTATACTAGATTATTGTGCTTACAATGGGTAGGCATTATGAAAAAAACATCTTCGAACATATCAAAGCTGCTACTTCCAGGAAACCCACTTATAACTGATTTTACTAGTTGCTTCTCTTCAGGTAGTTTTCCTTAGAAGAACATGTTTCCCTCAATGGTCATTGATTCAGATTAAGGCTCGGATGGGATTGGATAAAGATCGGATAGTATTGAGCTTACTGAGAAATATAACTTTGCAACGATCTGACCGGTCGACCAATTGAAATTGGAGAGGCCGGCGTTTACATTTGCAATGCTTCATACGAACTCCTTCCAAATGGAAATCTCGTTGTTCGTGGACTCAAAAAATAGGAATTTGAGTGAAATTGGTTTAGGATTTTCATAAAATCGAAGAATCATTTCCTTGTAGTGGTCTTTTTTGTTCTCAAAATATTGATACTCTATAAAAAATTGGTTAAGTGAAACACAAGCTATAAGGGACTGATTCAGGCCGAACATTGTGGAGTCAAGTCATTTTTATGAATACGACTGCTTAGCATTTTCCGCACTACAATTTATTACCAACAGTGGTTTGATCACTTCATTACCACTATCAAGGTGTTGATAATATGGCAGCCTTAATAATGGCAATGAATTGCTGAAATCATGGTCGGTAAAAAACTATAATTTGGAAAATACTAACAATAAGCTATGTTTTACTTCTACCGTTTCTTATTAATACAAGCTGTAGTTGAAGGAAATGTTTCAATGCTCTGGATACAACGTTCAAATATTTAACAAATCATTGAGACTAATTACGTCATCAATATCCTGAGATTTATGATGTAATACTTATGCTGTGTTGCTTTTGATGCTACGCGTGGCCATGTGAGCCCGTAATTATCTCTCATTCCAGAAAAGTTTTTCAAAAACCTTCTAATTTTCTTCGCCTATCCCTTTTTCATGACTGTTTACTTACCTCCTCCCATGTTATTATGGTGACAATGGTTATTTGAGTTCTATTTAGGAGTTGACGACACTCACTACAAGGCGATAGATACGGTAAAGTCTTGAAATACTCCAGAAACAGCTAATCTCGGCATCTAGCTCTAATGCAGCGAACCAATTTTTTAAGTTTGGTCTCTTTTATTCGTAAAATTATGAATTATTTTATGGTCGCGTATGTAGAAATCATAACGTTGTCCAATAATTAATGATATCATAAAACATTTTCTTAGAAAAGCGGATTTCCTGGAACTAATGATTTTATTTCCAAACAGCTTAAGGTGATGGAAACGAAATCCAAATGTATTAACTATGACAGTGTTCTTCGGATCAAGTTAAATATTTTTCATTTATTTCTCCGGATCAATCTCCAATGATATAATCAAATATCTTTCTCTGTACAATGAATTGATATAATGAATACTATGTTGACTAAAACTGTCAATGTGGAACACTTCGTTTTCGTCCATTCATGGACTACGTAATAGTAACGTAATGGCAAGAAGCCAATTTGCGTGTTCCAAAAAACGTGAACTTTAGTATGCTTCCTTATTCGTCTAAAAATAATCGGTAATTGTGGTCTTTAAAATTATGATCTTAAAAAGCGAAGATTTCTGACTTAACCCTGTAGCATTACTTTACGCACTAAATAATTACTTTTGAGTTCGAGTGCAACTTACGAATTTATTGAGTAACGGTAGTAGGTGGTGATTCTCGAGAGTTTCATAGTTTCAAAGCTACAATCGGTCATAATATTGGAAGTTCCTCCATTCTGAAAACATATTGTTGTAGGACAAGGCGAGTCTACATCGAGCGGAGGAATGCACATTACACATCCGATCAATCGTTGCACTTGACTGCCTGGAACGTTTAATTGTGAAGAACTAATTGACGTCTGTTCTTGTCATATACCTCTTCCAGTGATATCATTTCAGTAGACGTCCCTCATTGACACGGGTAACGTACGATCAAGCAATTTCGCTTTTCTCTGACAAGATATTTTAATATTGAATTATCTGTAGTCACAATAGACCATGAAAGATCGTATTCGAATTTTATTTCAAATGGAGGTAGGTGTGAGAAGCATGAACGTTAAAGTGATAGCGGCTCCCAAACCTAGTCTTTCTATCAGCTGTTTTTATACGAAGTGTGGCGAGTCAAGCTGGTCTCCGATCCACGTGGCAAGTCAATGCCATGCTGACCAGTGGTGGGTGGAGTCACTTCCAGCTGTTCTCCTTGGAATTCGCGCGGCGTGGAAGGATGACATCGGCGCAACGGCGGCAGAACTTGTCTACGGCGAGACATTGCGTTTACCGGGCGAATTTCTGTCATCGCAGCCACATACCACCGAAACTTCCACGTTCGTCGACAACTCCGGCGTCGAACGCAGAAGTTACGGCCAGCAAGATTGGAACAGCATGGAGAAAGACAAACTTTAATTTTCAAAGACTTGGCCACTTCACCGAATGTTTTCGTACGAAATAACTCTGCCAAGGGCGTACAAGAGCCACCGTACGATGGACCCTTTAACACTAGAATGACCGGGGACGGTCAATTGACTGTTCGCGTTTTTCTTTCGCGTACCATGTCGTTATCTTTCGATTTATGAGGCTGAGTTTTTTCGACTTTTAATATTTTGGAACAAATAATGCGAAAATGAAGTTTTTTTGGGGGGGTATGCTTCAGGTCAAGAGCAATGCCAGCTTTTACCTATGATGACCGCGAGCGGTCAATTGACCGTTCTTGCATTTTGTACCGTTATTTAGATCTCTTTGTCGATTCTTGGTGCCAATTGAGCCAAATATCATGGCGTGCACCTTATCACAAACGCTCACCACTCAAGTTTGACTCTCATGTCTTCACAAGAGTTCTTACATATGATTTTACCGTTTATGTGAAGGAGAGGCATATTAGCAAAACCAGAGTATGTTGCGTCGTAAAGAGTCGCTACTAAACATTTTATGGGCAGTAGTGATCACTTATTTAGCTGAAATGCGCTGTTACGTTTGTGCGTAGCTGCTGGCAGCCAAGCCTGGCGCCACCGCACCCCGCTGCTCCTGTCCGCCGTGTAGCCTGTAGGGCTGACCGTGAGAGCCCGGGGAAGACCTTTCCGCGGCTTGTTACAATACGCGACGGTATGCGAAACGCTCCATGGAGAACGGCTCCCCTCTTTCTAGTTTGCAGTTGTTTGTTTGTGAACCTATACTTAGGCTCATAAAAATGAACAGAAAATGAGGCGCGTCGCGTAAAAGGCGATGACAACAGGTCTATATCTTTGGAGGAATTTGACGCTTTTATTTTCATACTGTACGCGCGCAGGGCGTATTGCCCACGGGGATTACATATCCATTCGTTGTGGGACGAAAAATGGATGCCCGCTTCCTTCTCCAAAACGATGGGAAGAAATAGGTCCAAGGAAATCATAAAATTTCTAAGGTTCAATGAAAAGGCAACCAGGCTTCAACGGAAGAGAACTGACAAATTTTTCCTCGCATCTAAGATGTGGGACAAGTTCATAGAGAACTTTATCGCCTGCTATAACCCTACTGAGAACATTACTATAGACGATAAATTGTTCCCATTCAAGTGTACATATCCCTTTACCTAATTCATGGGTAACAAGCCATACAAGTATGGAGTAAAGTACTGGATAGCAAGAGATGCAAAGGAACGTTACGTGCTGAATGCTTTCCCATACTTGGACGACTTGAGACCAACAGAGCAGAGAGTTCCGGAAAATGTTAACCTGCGCCTGCTCGAACCGTTCTTGGAAAAGGGTAGAAATGTCACAACGGATAATGTTTTCACATCTTTGTCCCAAGCTAAAGAGCTTGCAAAACGCAAGACAAGTATTGTTGGTACTCTCAACAACATTCGAAGGGAAGTTCCTCCCTTTGGAAGAATGCTAAAGATCCTTTACACACTACAGTTATTTACGAACATGACAGCGTTACCTTGACTTCATACCAAAGTAAATCTTCCAAGAATGTGCTGATCCTTAGCAGCATGCACTCATGGATAACCATCAATGAGGCTTCTGAATAGAAAAAACCAGAGACAGTTGAATTCTACAACGCAACCAAGTGTAGAGTTCACACTGTTGATGGAATGTGTCGCAAATACAGTGTCCGGGCCGGGGCACGCCGATCGCCTGTCCACGTGTTTTACAATATACTTGACTTAGTAATAATAAATGCAAATACTTTGTACAGTCTTGTATATGGCTCCAAGATGTCCCGTAGAACTTTCATTATGAAAGTAGTTGACGAGCTATCCGCATTTTATATTGAGAAAAGACTTGCCGTTCAACCTTTGGTATCTCTTCCTTCATTAGGCAAGGTTTGCAAGCAATGCCAGATTGGTGTCTGTACTCAGAACAGTACAAAGTATATTTTCTCAAGGTGCTACAAATACATGTGTGGACACTGTGAAAATAATCAGAAAATTTGCAAAAAGTGCTCATAAGATTAAAGGAATACCTCGAGACCGCATTTGTAGCGCTTCACTGTAACGCTGTCTTTTCTAATGCATTTTTCTCCGATATCATGTTTTTATCTAATAAAATTACGATAAATAACGTGTTTTGAAATGTTACTTGTGTTTTAAAACACATGACATTATTTTTACCGATGCAAATGAGACATTTTTATTTTACAATTAAAAATTTTTTCAGTGTAATTAACATTGTTTGCAGCGTACAATTTTTTTCCTAACACTACGCCTAACAGTAAAACATTATCAGAACACTTCTACACTCGTTAGAAAAAAATTACGAAGGAAAAACGTACGAAAGAGCGCAAGAAAAGGGGGAACGGTCAATTGACCGCTGGCGGTCATAGTAGGTATGCGGCTTACTCCGGTCATTCTAGTGTTAAAGTTATTAAGAGATACCCTAAGTATTTCATCGTCCGGATTAAGGGGAAGGATAGCTCGATCAGCATCGAACGGCTGAAGCCGGTATATGTTTTCGCCGACGAAGTTGATCCCGAGACGTCACCTCCAGCGGACGAAGGACGCAAGGGAAGTGGAGGCGTTTGTTTACAAACGCAAGCAGAGACAACAACGCGTTACGGGAGAAGAGTCCACTTCACCAACCGCTACCAAGCCCATTAATGCCCCATTTTACTTTGTTTACCTTGTATCTTGTACTTATGTTTCCTTCTCTCATTCAAAACATAGGTTTTTTCACTGTCAAGGGAGTGTTGTGGCGAGTCAAGCTGGTCTCCGATCCACGTGGCAAGTCAAAGCGGCAAGGAGACGGCCAGCGCGGCGAGGCTACCGCATCAAACTCTACGCGATATCTGGTGCACTATAAAAGACCCGCGGAGAAGCCACCGAAGCGGAGTCGACAATCACCACGCCTGAGTGTAGCTTGTGTGTCTAAATAAATCATATCATTGGAACCATTTCCCATTACTTCCAATTTACCTGTCAGCGACCCACAGAAGCATCTGATTGTCTTTGTATTTTATATTCTTATGGTCGCCCTCGGTGGCGGCGGATAAAGTCCTCTCCTGCAAATCCTCAGGTCGTGGGTTCGAGTCCTGCCCGAATGGGTTTTCTTCCACTCCGCTAATGTGTGAGGGTTAAATGGAAGAGAGGGCTGCATTGCCCTAATTTCGCCCTGAACAAAGTCGTAGTTAAGTATGGCCGGTTGCACGAATGTTTTGCAGTGGGGTCGATAGTTATGTAATCCATTGAGTTATGGATCTCATGACCAGATTAGGGTTGCAGGTAGCCATCTACATTCCACCCGGTGAGCCACCGTATGGGCGTGTGGCAGGTGGTGTTAGGATACCAGCCGCGTAAAGGTGTAAAGAAGAATGTAATAGGGGTGTGAAAAGGTGAAGTGTAATTCGGGAGTATTTTCAGTGGATCTCAGTTTTCATTATGGTCACTTATTGTGCGTCGGAAGAACGAAATTTCGTATCTATCTGTTCGGCAATGTATCTCTCTTATTTTATCTTCCCTGTCAAACCTGCAGATTTAGTGAGATGTCAAAATGACATTCTCTAGGTCACACTGAAACACACTTGTTCTGATCTCTCAACCAATCTAAGCGTAGCGTGTAGACTGTAAGTCTCTAGTGGGCCCCTACCTTATCCATCTAAAAGCAGTGAAACACTCTTCGTTCGCTCGTAGCAGTTTTTAACGAAGCGTACATTTTTCCTTTGTATTTTATTTTTTTTTCGAATTAAAACCTTCCCAGGGTCATAAATGCTTGCGGCGTATTCGAGGTTTGACCTAACCACAGCGAAGTGGCACATTTCTTTCACTTTTTCACCTTCCTACTATACGCTTGATAAATCCTAATTTCTTTAAGGCTATTATGTGATTTCCACGATAGGTTTGAAGCTAAGGTAATTCCCTTATATTTTATTTCGTCTGACAACTTTATGCTTACTCCACCCACAGTGTGGACTTTGCGTTGGTGTGTTGACTTCCAAAATAAGTGTACTGCAGTGCATAAACCTACTAAGATTCAGTTAAAGCCCCCACTCTTGGCACTACGATCTTTCTTTGCTTAGGTCCGATGATAGAACTTCTAAGTCGGTATCTTCGCCGATTTTGCGGTAGATGACCTCATTGTCTACAAATAATCTAAGTTTACTGCTAACTCGAATTAACTAACTATGTAACCTCCATTGCTTTGGATGATTGGTTCCGCTGAATAAAATGTATACATGTTAATCTTATGCATATAAGTTACTTATACACATTATCAATAGCCAGCCTTGGTAAATAGACTCGTCATTTGTCGCATGATAGCTCTTTCATCAAGTAAGTAAGTTTTTTAGTGGTACATTACGCATCCCCCGTCTTGATTACTTATGGAAATCATAAAAATTATGCTACCTTTCATCAAACGAAATAAGATACGAGTTCCTTTATGGAGCCAATAATATTCTCGAATCTTTCTACAACCTGCATTGAGAGAATTTATTGAATTATACAACTCATAGCTTTATTAAATACATATGTATTGTTGCTGCAACCGGCCATTTGCGAATCAAATATTTATGTACAGGGTCCCAATGGCTCGCGGAATACTCGAATTTGGTCTTACTAGGGAAAAATTACATATCTCTTTCACTTGTCCATCGGAGAACCTCCCTACAACTCGCTTGATAAATCCTACATTCTTTATTTTACTCGACATCTTCATTTTCCTCGACGCCCTGAGACCACCGATCTTCAAACAGTTGTCGCTAAACGTATCCCCGCTGTACCGGACGCCGTCTCCGATGATCGCGGACCGATAAAGGTAGTCTGAGTGAGACATCATTTCACATAAAATTCAATGAATTTGGCCCCAAAACAAATAGAAATAGCTTAACTTCCCAAATATACGAATATTTCAACCACTTGAGGTACTATTTTCGAGATATTTGCAAAAGCAATTGGAGCTCTTTTCCATGGGAAATGGTACCGATAGGCACTCCAGAAAGACTTAATTTAAACAAAAACGAGGAAATTCTTACTCATACTCATAGAAAAGAAAGTGTGTAGTTTATAAGCATTGGTTTAATTATTTTTTTTAATTCAATCATTCACCGCAGCAGTTTTTGCATAAACAAAAAAATCCTCTGTTGTGAAGGCATTTTCACCGTAAGACTTGAAAAAAATGAGTCAACTTAAAGACTGATGCATGCAGGTGCAAATAATTACTGAGAATTTAGGTCAAATAAAACAATATTTTGCGCCATTAATATTATAAAATTTATTTCATGCTTCTTGCAGCAGTTAAAATTAGAAAATAAAATTTGAATATGGTCTCTATTATGACTAGGGAATAGCCTCGCTCAAACCACCTAAAAACGCCGAACCCGGCACGAACGGGGAGGAAACTGGCTTCCTTGGCCCGCAGCCGCGCAGTCAGTCGCGAGCGATTCTCCTCATCTCATCGGCGCGCCGTTAGTATGTTACACCACAAAATAAATGTATAAACTCAATTAAACTAGTTTTGTACTATAATTCAACGGTATTGGGTGGTAAATAATTTTGGCCATGATTTGGGGTCAAATACCCCACTGTGCGGCGGCGCCGGGACGTTTTCCTTCCGCCCCCAATACACTACCACTGCCCTCCCCTAAGCAGCTCACCGCCCACCGCCCACCCGGAGCACAAAGCCCGCCGCCGCCTCGGCCCCAAAAATAAGGATCCAGCGAGTCGCACACTCAAGTGCCGACATCCAGATTCTGCAGCTGGGGAGGGAGGAGGTGGTTCAGATCATAGAGGTGGATAGAGGGGTCACCTTGTATGGTGACAAATATCAGTGACGTATCTGTGACGTGAGCGTGGTTCGCCGCCATATTGGTAATCCCCCGACCGTTTAACCGTGCAGCATAGGTCTGGGTAAGAAAATATTCGTAGTTAACTAATAAATTTATCAGTTTGTAATTTTCCACACTTATAATACAATGTTCAAAGTTAAATAATAAACCACTTTGTAATTTTCCACACATTTAATATAACTTACCGCTTTCGATGTCACCTTTCGATGTTACCTTTCGAATATGGGCCGCCGCAGGCGACCAGGAGGTATAGCCCTCCAATGAATGGGAAATGCTATAATTATGACCTTCAATGCAATGCTACTGCATCATCTTCAGGTCCTCCATGAAGTTACATCTGAAGTTACGTTAGCCCGTCTGTAATGATGTTGAAACACAGGTCGTCATTTAAGTGGTATTTCATTTTTTTACATTGCAAATCTTTCATTCAGTCATTCATCACGTTGGAATTTCGCACATTATCTTCTGAATGTTATGAACTTCCTCTGCATTTTTATGTTTTGCTTGTCCCCGGGTATGGTGCAGGGGAGTAAAAGAAATAAGCATTTCCCTTGTTTCTCACTTATGGAGTACTTTATTTTTCCATGGTGGAGATGCCTGAGGCCGTAAGCAAATCCACACACTATTTGTGAAAAAACTACATGTGATTTGTGTTGTCAAAAATTAAGCAGCTGTTTTAGCCAAAATATTGAGGAACTAGTTTTTTTAATTGCTTTCCTTGAAAGCAGTAAAAGTTAGCGGCCATAAAACCAAAGTCAAGTGAAGTCCACAGTTTTTATCTGCCACATCTGTTGGTACAATAAACGGATACAATTGCAACTAACAGTGCAGCAATTACTTTAACTAGCATCAACAATCTAAAAGCAGTCATGCCTCCGGCACCGCTGTGCTTGATGAAGATGAAGGAAACATTGCAATGTCACAAGAATATTTAATCACTTACCACAATGGCTTCAATTCTGCGCATCATAAACAGGTAGAAATACATTACATTGAGGTCGTTACATACTTAGCTTGAAAAGAAGAATATAATGACCTCCATATGATGTATCTTATATACTGTGCATCATTATTACCAAACAATAATGCGCAGCATCGTAACCATGGTTGTAAGTGATTAAATATTCTTGTTAAACTGCACTGTTACATTTGCCCTCATCATGAAGTAATTTGAGATAGGGGAGATTTTTCTCAAGTAGTAATAGAGACAATATTTATTTTTTTAATTTATGCAGCTACAAGAAGATTGGAGTAAATACTTCGATGTTAATTAGGCACAAACTTGGTTTATGAGGCTGAAATCCTAGGTAAATACTTAAGCCTCCCTAGCATAAATATTTAAGAATTGAACTTGCCTCATTTTTTTCACACCGTACGCTGAAAGCACCTTTACAATTACAGGCATTTGTGCGCTTTTGCGCTGAGAATTACGGTGAATAATTAATATTTAATTTCATAAATTGAGAAAAAATCATGTGAACTACTTACTGTTAAATTTCGGTCTTGATCTATGCATCTGAACTTCCTTATTTTTAACCCTCAGACTACCAAGGGGGGTAACGAGATTACCACAAGTAACATTTTTAATCGCATAACCTTTATTTTTTTGGGGGATGTTATGCTTCACAGTGTTTGCTCTTGGACGATTTTATAACATTGTTACTTTTAAAAATTGTTATTTAAATACATAATACCACAGAGCAATCTAAGTATGATTACTCTTTCATAATACATAATTTTGAGAAAATATTTTTTGGTTAACCAGATTACCCTTGTTGGTAATAAAATTATCGAAACGGTTTACTGAAGAAATCCACTCAAGTAAGTAAAAATAAGCGGTCAGTAAAATTTATTATTATTTTTTAAAATGTACCTATATATTCTTGTAGGGGAATAAATTAGATTTTAATTGCATATAGGAAACTGCATCGATGTTTCTTTGGAATACTTGATCGATTTGGAAATCACTCCGGAGCACATTTGCCTTCCAAATCCCATGTTAAACGGCTGCTTTTAACAGCAAATATCTCGAAAACGGAAAAGTATAATGTGCTGGAAGACAAGTGGCAACTACGCCGGTATAATTAGTAATATGAGACCTGTTTCATCGTTTCGAGTCCAAATTCATTGAATTATATGTGAAGAAATATCTCGATGAAGCTGCTTTTGCAGTAAGAATAGAATAAATTGTAACTTGAAATCATCCACACACTTTTATTATTCCGACTCAAGTTCAAACGAGTAACCGCCATTTTCAAGGTTTTTCTCTTCTTATGAAAATGAAAATTTTCCGCTTAGTGAAACCCGTGGCTGTTTCTTTTTACCTTCGCAGTAAAATTTAGTAGCATGGCAAATCGGTTCGTTTTGCATTCACCAAGGCATTCGTTAGCAGTCATGCATCCGAAACATATATACTTGTAAGAAAGGTAGGCAGAGCGAGAAATTTCACTAGTCGTAATAGATACCATATTCAAATTTAATTTTTAAATTTAAGAAGCCTAAAGTTAACACTGCGACATTAGTGACACAAAAACTTTGTTGTAAATTAATGATAATCTCAGTCATTTACAAAATATGTATGTATATTAACTAAGGTTTTAACTTGACCCTCTTTTCTTCACGCCGTACGATAAAAACACCTTCACGAAGATTTTTATGCAAATATGTAAACATTACGTAGAAAAAGCACTAAAACTATGCACAACAAAATTTCTGACGAGATCTTAGCGTTTCAAATTCCTCATTTTTCAAATGAAGTCCCCCCCGGAGTGCATACCCCTGGCCAAGTCACATACAAAATGGCTGGTTTGTTTTGGTAAATATCTTGAAAAGTACTAGAGTAAGTGGGTGATAGCAACCCTCCCTCCGTTGTCCATTCATTCCGAGGTTTCCACTGGGGTCCATCTCCTCACGCCCCCTTCATTGAACCTTTGTTTCGGCAAATCTTAGACCAATTTCCTTACCCTTAAGTCACAGATTTTTGGGCGGCGGATTTTAACCCTAGAGCGACGGACTGGGTCCAATCAGACCCGGTTGGTAGTTTTGAGAGTTTATAATTCTGTCAAAAATGCACGAAATTGATTTGGACGCCGTGACTTTTCCTATATGTGTGTCCTCAATAACATAGCAAGAAGTAACGAGAATGGGATTAATATATTTTTTAGTATACTACAAAGTTACATAGTGGACGGACTGGGTCCATTGGACCCAGTCGACCATTTTCAATTCGATGGGTATTATATTTCAACTCACCAGCAATTTTCTTATTTACATTGTATTTTTGGGAGATTCAAAGTTTATGGAGTTATAAAAAATCGTAAGCGATACTTTGTTTCATTTAGTGGTCAATGTTTATGGATTGGAATGAAACCTTTTATATGCTTTTACAATGTCACATTTAGAGTGATACGGTCAGAAACACGTCTCCACGTCATTTTGTAATGGGTAGGTTTTGCAACTATTTCATGTTTGACACATACATTGTGTGAATTCTCTTCATTCAGTCCCGTATTCTCTCAGTTTTTTTTATATGAGACCGTTAATTTTGCCTCTGTGGTGCTTGCGTGGTGGTCAGTTGGAAGTTACGCTCGCAAGCTGGACTGGTCTTGCTGCCTACCGACATATGCTGTTATTCCGCCAACTGAACTGAAGACATCGAAGATTTTGAATTCCATCATTACATTTTGCTGCTGTACATGGTGAGTACAAACTTTTATGGATTATATAAAAGAGTAAACTCTCTCATTCTAATGTACTACTTCAATATTTACCTCATTTACCAAAACATTTACTCTTCAGATGAATAAGTTAGATGAAATAGTGTATGGCTTTTCAGCTACTATGATATATACCGATTTTCTTGTTTCTATCTTTACAGAATGCTTGGTGGTACCAACTTTTGTGGAGTGTGGTATTCATGTGATTGAATTCATATACTGACTATCGGTGCACTGTGGAGTTGCGGAGCTAAGTAATCGGCTTCGTCCTTTGGATAACACAGTCAAAATAATTATCAAGATATTTTTGAGGTAATAATGAAAAATAGTATTGTTTATATAAAATTAGTTGTTCTAGTAAAATTTATTGAGCAATTTGAAATGCTTGATGATAACAGAAACATATCATTAGATAGTGCTTCGCAAATTTTTACCTGAATTCACAACTAAAGAATAGCAACTTTCATTTATATCTTAGTAAGCTTTCAAATGAAAACTGATAAATTTGACTGTCAATCTATTCCCAGGATTGATTAGAGTGACACACATTTGGAGTGTATTCATCTAAAGATGGCACAAGGACGTGCTCAGTATCTAAACATACAGCGCTGGCTGGAGGAGGGTAGTACTAGTCTAGTAGGAGGAGAGTAGCACCGTCTTCATCTCCGGTGGAGATGAAGACGGTGAAATGTCAGATGACGACGGAGAACATAACGGCGCTGTGAGTGATTTTTCTTCATCTTGCTCAGAAGATGATGGGAATGCGGAAATCGGGAACTCATATCGTGAGAAAATTTTGATTTCGCGCAATCTGAAAGAGGAGAGGTCAACAGAACATCATGTCACTAAAAAGGGTAGAACGCAGGAGCGTAATATTTTGCGCCAGAGCCTCGGTCCACCTCTCTATGCCGTGCGGAATGTTGATTCTGTGTCTTCTGCTCTCTTGCTATTTTTGCATCCTAATGATCGGTGTTTACGAGTCCAAAAATGAAAATGTTTCACAACTTTGGATTAAATTAGACGGCCGACCAATATTCAACAGTATTCAGAGTAGGGATAGATTCAAAATAATACTGCGGGTTCTTCGATTTGATAATGCGACAGAAAGGAGGAAAAACAGAGGCGAAGATAAGTTGCAGCCTATAAGAGAGATATTTGATATGTGGAATGAAAATTTGAAAGATGCATTTGTGCCAGGATCCTGCATGACGGTTGTCGAACAATTATTGACGTTCCGTGGACGCTGTCCGTTTAGACAGTTTAGTCCATCAAAACCCGGGAAGTATGGAATTAAAATTTGGGCAATAAGCGATAGTAGTAATCCATACACGTGGAAGATGCAAGTATATACAGGCAGAGACCCTAATGAAAGCTGGGAGGTCAATCAAGGGGAGAGAGTTGTGACAGATATGGTTGAGGGACTAGAAAAATCAGGCATAAACATTACATGTGATAATTTTTTCACAAGCTTGTCTCTAGGCCGCCAACTACTTTCCAAAGGTTTAACGACTGTAGGGACCATGAGGAAAAAATAAAGGAGAGATTCCACCCGAGCTCACGTCTGTAAAAGCCAGAGAGCCTAATACCACTTTGTTTGGGTTTCAGAAAGATTCTATGATACTGTCATATTGCCCAAAAAAAGGAAAAAGTGTAATTTTACTAAGCACCATGCACAATCAGGCAAAAATTGACGATGCCGCCGAAAATTAAAAAACAGGAGTGATTTTATATTATAATAGTACCAAGGGTGGTGTAGATACCATTGATAAAATGGTGCGCAGCTACAGTTGCAAAATAATGACCCGGAGATGGCCTCTCGCAATATTTTATAACATGATTGATATCAGTTCAATTAATGCTCATGTCATATGGAAACATTTAAGCAGTCAAAAGCTTACAAATAAACTAATTAAACGACGAAATTTTCTTATCTGCCTCAGAAATGAGTTAGCTGGGTGCCCTGAAAGGGTTGAGTATCTCCAAGAGAAAAATCAACAATCGGAAGAATTGACATTGAGAAAAAGAAAATGTGACACACCCCTTAACAATTTAGCATAATTTCCAAGAAGAGTAGGTGTTATATGTGTAATTACAAAAAGGACAGAAAGACACGAACGACCTGTTCACGATGTACGAGAAATATATGCCAAGAGCATTCAGAAATTTTATGCAATCAGAGCTTGCAGTAGCATTACAGTTTTTACTAACATTTGTAACAGCATCATTCATTTTGTTTCATTTAAGTTGTAATATATCTTCTTTAACGGTGCCAAAAGATCCATTATGTAATGTGTGTAAATGTAATTGTGTTAATGAATATTCATAAAAATGGGAAAGTTGGAGTGATTTCTGGTAGTGTGAATAATATTATGCTTTGTTGCAGAAATATCGTCCAACAAAATAATTTAATAGCAATCAAGACGAGAGGGCATATGTTGAGGAAGTAAAAAAGATAAAAACTGTAACTTAACTCAGCCAAAATTCATCATAAAATGGTAATAGTTAAATAATAAGGTTCAGGGTCCATTGGACTACAACGCGATAATTTTTGTTCAGTCTTCCTAGGGTTAACCACTCTTTCCTTGCACTCCCCCTTTGAAAAATAGAAAGCATTGCATCATGGTGGTCTTCTACTCCTCCAATTGTCCTTCCCCGATTCTCTTTGCTTCCTTTCCATTCCCAATTCCCCCCCCCCATATTCTGTACGCAAGGCTCGGGTCGGTGTACTTGTAATCTTTACCTGACTTCCAATAGTCCTCTGCTTTCAACCCTGCTATGTGTTGAAAAAATGCTCTTTCTCCCTCAGTTTTTTCCTCACTCTGCCATGCCCATACCGCCCTGCTCCCCGCCCCCATCTCAAACCAACACCCCATATTTTTGAACAAATTCCTCTGTGTGTATATAGAATGGTCGAAGCTTCAGAATGTGCCTGAAGAGTCCAATCAAGGTTAAGCCGGACGCGGTTATGAATTAAGTGTGGCTTTATTACTCAAGATTGGTAGCTTTCTCTTCCACGAAGTTGAGCCAGAAACAATGAAATTTATACCTTACGGTAACTGGAGTGATTTTTTTTGTAAAGATTTGCGTGAAACTTTGCGTACGCGTACTCATTAGGGAGTTCTAAAGATAAAATTGAAAACAAAAATGAGTTATACCGCTTTGGTTTTTTGGCAGTTCATTGCTATTTTAACGCGCAGCCTTATGCGAACATGACAAACATTTAGCGATTATTTGATTACATGTGTACATATTTTATTCTAAACGCGAAATAACACATTCTTTTTTTACAATTGTTGCTAACAAATGTCACGTGTCACGCTGAGTCTAATGTTCGAAACAAACATAATTCATTATGATTTCCTATAAATTTCAAATACCGCGCCAAATACTCTAGTCATAACAGGAAATAAATTTAAAATATAATGCTTGCATAATTTCCATTACTGCGTGAATGGTGAGTTCCAACGCATTAACAGATGCAGATATTAGGATTATTGGTGTGCGCTCGGAGACTATTGAAAAAATAAGAATTTCTAACATCTTGATTTTGTCAAAAAAACTAACGGTGTATGTAACGTGAGTGTGTATGTTTTTCATATATTTCTAAAATTTAATCAATTTCTCACCGCAGTAATTTTTACGGAATCGCAAAAAACCATTCTGCTGTGAAGGCAATTTCCCCGTGAGGCGTGAAATAACGAGTCAGGTTGGAGACTTTAGTATTTATAATTATTTAATTACTGAGATTTTCGGTCATATATTTGCGCGCCATATATTTTTAGCTCATTCATGTTTGCACCATTAATATTGCAATACTAAATTCATTTTAATTACAGACGCTGGAATTTAAAATTATAATTCGAATATGGACTCCATTATGACTACCTCACTCCATCTACCTTATTTCTAAGAATATTTTTCAAATTACCTAAGGCATTATAAAAGTGTGCACTCAATTACCCAGGACAACTCTCCAGCCACCTTACATGAATGGGAAAGGGATATCAAATATGGCGGAAGGTGGTCACATGCCTTACACTGTACACCTCTACCCTCGATGGTTTTGGGCATGCTTGTGTGGGAGGGTGGGGATGGAGAGAGGGGAGTGATCGCGGCCCTTTAAGAATCCAGCCCTCCATTTGTTTCGTGTGCCAAAGATAACTCGTAGACACGCCGGAATCCGGGGCTGGTCCTCGAGTAAGAGCGGTGGGAGTCAGGGGGGAAGGAGGTGGCAGTTAAAGTATGGGGCTGTCTGGGGACGACGCGACGGTAGCTGCTGTCACTCACTCAAACGTCCCGTTCCGGGGATAGAATGAGGGGGAGGGTAGAGGGGGGGGTTATTTCTCGCCACCCTCTTTGTATGTACGCGAGGGTCCGAAGAGATCGTGAGGCGGATGTGGGAGGGAAGAAAAAAAAAATATATATATATATATATATATATATATATATATATATATATATATATAACCGCTTTCTTCCCTCCCCCCCATCCACCCTATAATATTTATCACTCGAGTTTTTCTCCAAGAAGTTATATATATATAGATATATATATATATATATATATATATATATATATATATATATATATATATATATATATATATATATATATATATATATATATATATATATATATATATATATATATATTTATTTATTTATTTATATATATATTATAATTGAACAGAAGGTGAAAGAAAGAGATAGGAAACATGTAACTAAAATTGGACGAATATATACATATATATATATATATATATATATATATATATATATATATATATATATATATATATATATATATATATACTCAATCATTCGAAAACATGACGCTCAAAGGAGCGAATAAATTCATACATTCATAGGAAATGGAAATGGATAGGAACACATAAAAGGACGAACACAGGGTTTGGTGGGGAAGATGAAAATGAGTCAAATCCAGACAGAAAAAATTTCACCTTAGCCGGGATCTTAGCTTATCCCGGCTAAGGTGAAATTTTTTCTGTCTGGATTTGACTCATTTTCATCTTCCCCACCAAACCCTGTGTTCGTCCTTTTATGTGTTCCTATCCATTTCCATTTCCTATGAATGTATGTATATATATATTTATATATATATACATTTTTTGCTCACGGCTCAGGAGTTCGGTGGCTCATTAGAGGTGAGCCCCAAAGGGATGAAAGCAGGAAGGGAAGGTATTCGGACTCCGTGGGGGAAGGCTTTTTTTGACGAAAGGCCGGCCCGAGGAGGAGCCGGGACTGTAAGAATGGGACTCGCAGATAACGCCCGGGAAAGAGACTTCCAGAACGTGCCACGTCAAGGTGAATTTATATAAAACATCGCGGCCATGCCGCTTTTCATCTCTCCCTCTCTCTCCACGGTCTGATGGAGTGGCATGATTAAGCTTCATTAATGTGGAGGGTGGATGCGGAGCTCTGAGCCATGGATCCAGGTTCGGGTTGGAAGATTGGTCACGGGAAGGAGGGTGAGGGTGGTCGGGGAATCTTTTTACCTTGACCGGTTACGCACTTAGTCCACACTCGTTCCTGCCTCCTCCGCCCCCACTGTCCCGGAGGAACTATCTAGCGGATTGGGCTGGACGACCAATTGCCGATTCGGTGTTTTCTTATTTATAGAACTCACCACAGCAAACGCTAGTGATGAAATGTTGTTTCGCGTTCCGTTTTCTACCCCTTAGCCTATACATGACTATGGGGCCCTCCTATTCCCCGCAGCCTTCCGTTCCCCGACCATGAGCGAAAGCTCGCATGCCGGGTGGAGGGTGGTGCCCTGCGCGGAAGACCCGCTAATACACTGTCCCGGAGGAACTGACTGGAGACGCCTTGAGGCCACACGCAAAGAGCCCACAGCCTCGACGGGAGACGTCGGGACGCATTTGTTCCTCGAGGCAGAGTTCAAAGGGGGTTGAGGAGGGGTTCCTCCCACCCCACCCCACATCACCCGTTGGAGCGGCGACGCGACTCGGTTGGGCATTTGTTGGCGCAGGACGAGTTTCGTGGGCGCCGAAGAATTTTATCTCGTTCCGACCCCCATCACACTCATCCTCTATTCGCTGTAATGAGGAGAGTGTTTCGGTGGTATGTACACTTAAAGAGTCACGTTTCCACGCGTCGTTGAAGAGGGATGTGCGTGAAAAACACACCTCTATGAATGACCACCACAATATGAAATTATAATTATTCTTCATATCCTTATGACCTCTGTAATCTTCAGCTAAACTAAACATTTTTTCACTTCAAGTTCACGAATTACAACTTCAACACTATGAGTCACGTGAATTTCACAGAGGAAAAATCATTCGCCTTGACCGGGACTCAAGCCCGGATTCCTCGCCCTTGTACTTTAGCCAGTTAAGCTACACTGTCGTCCCTCCTATTGGAAGCCTTAAAAGTCGCAAGTCGTTCAGAACTGCCGGACGTATGATGTTACAGATTCAGTCCAAAGCGTGCGCTTATCGCCACCGTCCGCGAGGTATAGGCCAAACGTAGTGAGTGAGGTGTTCGCTGTTTTGGACAAATTTTGAGGATACCGTGGCTAGTCCCGGTATTCTCACAAGTTGTCAATATTTATCATCAGCAGTCATCAATCCGAATGTTTTCAGCAGCTCTTCACTCCACTCCTTCACCTGCAAACTGCTTCATTCCTGCACAATGTTTTACTTTAGTATTTTTCATAATTCGTCTGATGTATTCCATTATTAGTCTTTCTCTGAAATTCTTCTCATTCATTCCTTCTATAATTATAGTTGTCTTGAGGCTAACTTATATGATATATTTGGTGACACAATCTCTCTCTCTCGGTCATCAGCTCGATATAGACCGTTGTGACCCAAATGGACTAAGAACGCGCATTATGTACAGTTCTCTCTATATCTTGGGCCGCGTGGACTACTTCTCTCAGCTTCAGGTTGCTGAGGGTCTTACTTTGATCCAGCAATCTTAACGGTGAGCATCTTCGTGGTCTTTCTCTTCTCTGACCCATTGCGCCTTATGACGTGACCGAAGAATTGGAGACAATTGCGCTGAATTGTTGGCAGCAGTCGGTCTCTGTATGAAATTTTCAATTGGCCTGAAATGGAGGCGTTAGTTCTTCGCTCTGTCCATGATATACGCGATTACTATACTTGTACAACGCTGTGTTGAAGCCCTAGGTATCCAAAAATCGCCGAATCCGTTCAAATTCAAGAAGTTTGATCAGCTGAGTTTCATTTTAATAAGGTCATTGCATTAGGTCTAATACCGCATATGTACCCTATAAATGCATGCACTAATAACCTAAAAATAAGAGCTCACGAGTTTTATATTAAAATTAGGTTACTTAAAGGTTATCTGCCTGTGCCGATAAATCAGCATTGATTGATCGAATAAACTAATTGATTTCTCTTTCAAGAAGAAAGCAATTTACTAATAAATTAAAAAATAATTATTAATCCAAATTTTCAATAAAAGCAGAGGAAATTATTCTCCTTTGCATGTATTTCGGTCATCAAGGTGGCCTTAGATGGGAAATCTTTTACAACTCGCACGAGGCTACCCGAGTTAAATATTTCCTACAGTTATATTCATAAAAGGTTTTGATTTTTCGCAAAATTACTCGATGAAATTTTTATTATCCGATCTGAGCATAGAAACCTAATGTTTTAGCAAATTTATTTAAATTTCCTTCAATGCAAAGTAAAGAATTGGTTTAGTCTCATAGGGATTTAAGAAAAATGTAAGGTTGATGCTTACAAAATTTTCAATCAGCTTGATTTTTTTTCAAAAACCGATATGATAGAAGCTATTGAGACGGCCTTTAAGATATTTATAATGTTACACTTTTCTCTTATTTAAAGAAATCTGGAGTTTTTTCGTACCAATAGACAAGAAACTAACAATAGGCAACAGAATTATTTGTTTTATGATAACTCGCCACTTTGCAACGCTGGCGCGAAAATGGTGGAAAAGCTCTGTACAGTTGGAGGTAAAATGACGCTCACGTTTTATCCTATCTATTCCGCATAAACGATGCATGTATGTTGATTTTTTGGTGTCAATATTACATTTGTGTGTTCTACCAGCTGATTGGTGGTTTTTAGGACGGCCCTTTTTCCTAACATTCCGATTTATGGGAAATCATCTCCCTTTCCCTTTTATAAATGGCTCGCCATCGCGTTTCTTAAATATCTCCCTCTTACCATCTAACTCACCTTATTCCGTCCAAATTTCCTATCCTCTTCCAACCTGCTCCACGTTTACCCAGCGTACTCCCCACTATAACCATTTTCATCATGCCCTTGCCTCTCATAGCCTCCCATATCCATCTTTTTTGCCTTCTCCATACCTCCGCTACAAGCTTCCTTTCCTCTGCCACCAAATACAATACCTCATCGTTCGTATTCTTTGCCACCCAGCTCACCCACACCATGCTTCTCCAAACCCACGTCTCAAATACCTCCAGTCCTCCCGCATTTTCTCACCGCAATGACCAGGTTTCTGATCGATACAGCGCATTGATCCATATTTAAATGTTCACGCCTTTTCTTCACGCCTCTTATGAGACCCCCCCTCATCAATTCCCTACTTTTTATAAATGCTTCATTGGCCAGGTCAATTCCAAACCTGATATCCCTATCACTGCAACAATTTTCAAGAAATACCACCTAGACATGTTAACCGCTCAACCTGCTCCATTTAATGCAACACTCGGGATTTTATAAGGCCCGTCGAAGGTTGTCTTTCTTTTTACGTTGCGTTGCATACTGCCGGTTTTTTAATTTTAAATTTATATTTATTTTGAATTGAATACTGCCGGTTCCTCAGTACTGATATCCTGAGCAGAATCGTAGTCCTTGTCGTTGAATATGCACGCTTTAGCAATTTGTGCAGTATGGTACGGTAACTTAAAGAAATTTCGCGGTTTACGATTTATGAGCCGGGTCCTGGGGCAGCATTTTAGAATTTCAATCTGAGCCTCTCAGGCTAGAGACCAAGTGACGGCAAATATTTTCCTGATTTTGAAAAATTGTAGTAATGAAAAAAAATCCGATTATCCTGGAACGAAACAACGAGAATTTTCTACACCCTACTTACTACTCACAACTAACCGGCCCCAATGTTGAGAGGTCTCAGCAGAAGGCGCTGATGGTGCAATTAAAGAAGATCGGTATCAACGGCCACAACTTCGGGTGAGAGAGGATTTAACGGAATCGGTCGGAGTACTGCGATGGGGAAGGCAATGGTAAACTACCACTTTGGTCTCCCTAGAAGGTGCAGTATTGCATTCACCAATGTATGACGTTAGGCCTTCCTCCCAGTCAAATATTCCGGAGAAAAAACAGTCCCTTATTCAGATATCCGGGTAGCATTGATCATCATCATTTGAGTAATCTACCGTTTAAAGATAGGTTATGATTAAAGTCGGAGAATATCCAACAGACTCTTACACGTGCAGTATATACCTCTGGTATTTCTTTCTTCATCTCAGCGTAAGTCCTACCTTTCTTCATCCCGTCCATAAGACTTATTCTCTTTCAGCCCCATTCCCGCTTGCCCAATATCCTTCCCTCTATCGCAGCCTTCAGCAAACTATCAGCCCTCATTACCCCTTCCAGCCACTTACCTTGTCTTCCCCTAATCTCATCCACAAGTTTCCTCTTCTCACCAACCATGTATTGCACTTCCTCATTTCTCTTCCTTTCCTTTCCTTCCTCCTCCATTCTCTTCCAAACCCACATCTCCAACACCTTCAGCCTATTTTTGTCTTCCTTTCTCAAAGACCACGTTTTTGCCCCATGCAACGCCACACTCCTTATCAAGCTCTTCACCAGCCTCTTTTTCACATCCTTAGTTAAGGTCCCCGTCATCAGCTCCCTTCTAGGGAATCACTATATTAGTATTTAGCCTTTCAAAGAAGATGCACTAGTCACTAGCATGAAAGTGGACTTATTGTCCACAAGTCCTTCCCGTGGGCGGGATCATAAAAGGCGATTTTTACCATTACGACGCTAGACGCACGGAGTGAGTCCCCTGGGAAGGATTCACCCATGATGCACGTGTGTAGAGGAGGCCGTTTTACACTATGCTTTGGTCAGCACTGAATTTAGTACTGAAATCTGCGCCGAAAACTCGGGATCAAAGTGGGGACTTAATTCGAAATCGATGCCCCGGAGACTGTTTATACGAAGATGATTTCAGTGCGAAGTGGTGCTCTCCGGGAATGCGCTGAACTGCGCTATATAACATTATCACAAAAAAGAAGGTTGATTTGTAAATTTCCACACTGAGTTTATTTTACCAATGTAGTTTTCGGCAACTTTGGGCAAAAAGTTACAATTTTGGAAGTTGCGGAAACCTAGGTCGGTGAAATGAACTCAGTATGGAAATTTGCAGTGTCCTTTTTGCGGTAATATTATCGATCGTTCATTTCCACTACTAGTCCACTGGCACTTTAAATTTTACGCAGTGTAAACAGACTGAGGCATGTTGCTTTGGCATTTTTAAGGGATTTCATGGCATTTTTACAGTTTCAACCAAGAATCTTATAAGACGACGTAAATCTCCTACTTCGATCGTGTTATCAACGGCCGCGAAAGAAATCAAGTTCCAACTTCGGCCGCTAGAGGGGCTGCAACCGCGTGGGAGGCCAAGCATTTCTAGTCTTAAAATGATTGTGTTAAATGGCTGTTGCGGGGCAAGGTGATTAGAAGGTACTCCTTCTACTCACCTTGGTTGCGGGGCGAGTTTGAGTGGAAGGAGGGAAGAAACTGTGTAGGAGAGGTGTGTATATGCTAGAGAACCAACTGCTCGATCGCTGCGCCACGTACAGTGGATAAGAGGAAACGGCATTTTTTCACAAGACGGCGGAGAGGAAAAATCGCACTTCTCAGGTTTGAAAGTTTCTCATTCCTAGAGTAAATGATGCATTGTTGTGTTGAAAGTATTTTAAAAATGCGCAAGGTTTGCTTAATAAGTGAGGTGAATTTGGCTCCGATATCTCTGTTAATAGTGGGTGAAATTTACGAAAATGCTGGCGGGACGAAAGCTCACATTTACCGAGGCCTCCCTCGCAACACCAGCGCATTAACCGGCGACCCGTAATTTGAGCAAATGACGATCGGAAGCGCACCAAGATTTCCGTCCTCATTGTAAGGTTCTTGGTTTCAACAATTCTGAACAATTCTGCGAGAGGTTATTTCGGTGGATACCAGCGCCGCCACCGGTATTCTCTCGCAACGCTCGACTCGCCAGCTTGCCTGCGCTTGATCGTTGAATCCAAGGATCAGATGGAAAATAAGTATCGTACTTATTTCTATTTTCAGTACTGATAATGGAATGCGATTCCACAATTGGATGTGATCACACCCTTTGCAAGGCACGATTGTGCGCATGCTGAGTTCAGTATGATTTTCAGTACTGAAATGTGCATAGCGTAAAACGGCTTTAAGTCATCCGCACAGAAACTTTCAATTCGGTAAAGCAATATCAGCTAATGCTACGCAATACATAAATTAAATGCAGCTAAGCGACATCATTCGCACCCTGGGACAATTCAGAATCATCTCACCCTCATTACATCGTCACAATGTTTAAATAAAATAAGTCACATTCACGTGATTCTATCATTCTTTAATGGGAAATGTGTTAATCCGCACCTTTACTCGATGGTACATACTAAGCCTTTCCTTGATTTGTAATTGTTTAGGAGGCTAAATGGCGAGCAATTTAAAATTTCGAGCAATATATAGGTAATAGCCATGGCGGAGAGAAACCTGCAAGAAGGAGATTGGGAAGGATGCCGTAAAGCGCAAGCAAGCGCTCTAAAGACGGGCATATATATATATATATATATATATATAATTTTTTCCTATCAACACAAATTAATGGTAGAAGAATTTTTCATCTTTTGATAATTTGAAAGCATAAGATTACCTATATATATATATATATATATATATATATATATAGGTAATCTTATGCTTTCAAATTATCAAAAGATGAAAAATTCTTCTACCATTAATTTGTGTTGATAGGAAAAAATTCCAATGTTATCATTTTGGACAACAAGGTGACCATGAATAAATCTCTCACCTATGGGAAATCACCTTTTTGATGGAAATATCGCGGCTTGAATTTTATTACCTATTTTTTCAATAATTCGTGCAGGTTGGTTTATTGAAATCATTGATTTACATTTTTATTACGTAGTACTGTTTTGTACATTATTTAGGTGGTGACATAAATGGACAACCCATGTGATATTTTAATGCTTTAGATAACTTATTGTGTTAATCGTTGAGAGAGTCACCCGGCTTAATTTTCTGGGAAACTTGTTTCACAAGCGTCCCAGAAATTTAAGAATGTCGAAAGAAATTTCCAGGAACTGTGAGTGGTCTAGAAATGTATTCGAGACGCCACACACGCTGAGAAATAATTAATTAAATGCGCCAATTAAGATTGAGGCTGGATGTCTTCACGAAAGCCTTTTGGTGGTAAATATTCGACTTGTGTACAATTTTAATGGAATTGGGACACTTATTTATGCCGATCGTGTCCAGTATCAAATAAATCTGAAAATTCTACCTCCCCAGGATTTTTGCATGCTTTCAAAGGCCAGAATAATTTTGAAATAATTCCAATATCGGAAGTTTATTTAGTACTTATTGACCCATAAAACAATTTCCTAATTAATTAAGACCGAGATAACCTGCTTCGCACCATGTTTCAACAGTTCTGCGGTGATAAATTAGGTATCACCCAGAAATTATTTGATAAAATAATTTCAAAATAAATATTTTATATTAATCATGACATAAAAATATTTTTATTTTCCCGACTGGGAATAATTTTTTATATTGTACGCTTGTATTTGCTGGTGATAACTAATTAGTTTTGCCTAATTAGGGAAAAATCTTTCGACATCACTAAAATATTTACGCTGGAAAAATAGGACAATGATGCCTAAACAACCTTAGAATGTAACACCATTTTCATTCGGACTTATGATCTACATGTAAGAACTATTGGTATGCTTATGCAGAGTTTTAGAGAAATCGAACAAATAATATTTGGTTGTTCCAATAAATTTACTAATGTCATAATTGTGAAATAAATAGGTGTGTAATTATTGAAAGAGTAAATTATAATTATTGCATCCGTATTGTTACTACTCGTTTTTTTAAATATCAACTTTACCTCTCAGTCTTATTCGACTGCATGATTCAGCAGCAATTTGACAATACTAAATGCCTAAAAAGTGGGGATATATTAATTTTCCTTGGTAATTAGATTGATTCGTGAAATAATACATTCTGTAATGCGTAAGCGCTTTTCTTTCATGAATCAACCGGGCTAAGTGATCTTCTATGATTAAAAAATTTATCATATCAATAATTGTTTAGAATTGTCTAATAAAATCGTGCTATTGGTCATATGTATAAAAGTCTCATCCGTTTTCAATGTACGTAGCTTGTTTATGGTAGTCATTTAGTGAGCAAGTTACTAAATGTTCATGATAGAGTCTATTTTGCTGGCCGTTCTTTTGTATTAATGTGTCGCCAGTGGAGACTTAAATTCGTATTCCTCTGTCTCCCTCTGGTGAGAAAGAATACCTGAAGCTTTTGATTCATTATGAGTACAAGTTAAAAATATAATCAAAATTTTGAGACTAAACTTTTTGGAGTTTACCTAATTTTAATTTTTTTTCAAGTTTTTTTCAAGAGTTTTCCAGTTTATTTTCCTTGAGACAATCGGTTTTGGCTTCTACACCAACGTCAGGTACTATGGTTTCGTTTTTGGATAAAAATTCACTAATTTATCAAAGTAGTTCAAGATTGTCTGCGTTAGTATAAAATAATGATTTCATTAAGCGACGGATTATTCTGTGGCTAACTCGCTCCTTCTGCTGACTCCAAAGTAATGTAACCTTCACCGGAATGGATATTGTTGAACTATGGTGGTGCCAAACCGCATGTCCCATGATGGCAACCTGAAAACTGGCATTCATTTCTCATGTGGGTCTCTGTATTTCCATCATTTCATGCAGAACAAAACCTTTTCCTGAGACTACCTAATTTTAATAGAACAACTCGTGAGCTCATATTTTAAGGTTATTAGTGCATATATTTTTAGGGTGCATATGCGTTATTAGGACCTAATGACCTTATTAAAATGAAACTCATCTGATCAAAATTCTTGAATTTGAACGGCTTCGGCGATTTATGGATACCTAGGGCTTCAACACAGCGTTGTAAAAGTATGGTAATCGCCTCTATCTTCCCTTAGTGGCTAACACTGGTTTAAAAGGATCCCTTTGGCTGTAGTCATCAGCATGCGACTCTACGTCACGATGTACCATTCTTGAATAACAATTGTTTCCGCCTGATTCAGCAAAATATTTTCAACTGAATTGTAATATTTCAACTTTTATCCGAGGAAAAAGCACACGCAGAGCATGCAGCTCACATGCCTTTCTCTGCTGATGGGTGAAAGTAGCCGTTCATTGTATCGATTGTAATAATTAGCCATTCAAATTGGACCTTGAGAGACGTTCAGAGGTTTTTTTGGGTCAGCGAATAACCACCAACGCTGTATTCCTCGGGAAAATTCTGTTCAGAGCACGGCAATGGCAATAACTTTCTATTTTTTTATACTTTGTTCGTCATTGAAATGAGAAGTTTTATGAATGATGTACGCACTTCCAAAGCACAGTCGTTACTCGCTCGCATTATTGCACCACGATGCGTATCAGAAGATAGAACTCCCATGTTCCTTCCTCCATGTTTCCATGTTCCTCTTGTGGCCTTCAAGTGGCAGGGATAGCAAAAGGAGAGTTGAACACACTCTGCTGTTCACGCATCAACATAATAGGGGATGAAAACCTGGGATACTCCCTGGTTGCGATTTCCCTCCAAAGATCGTATAGTCTTATCTTAATTCTGAGGAAACAGGCCAAATAAATGTGACATGAGGCTCCCTTTTCTCCTCAATCCGAGACCTTTTGTTGCCCATGCCTTCCCAGAGAGTACCACTCAGCGTAGCCAATAAATAGCGTTCACCGTATTCGCGGAATCAACAATCGTGTAAGGTCTCGTCTGTATCTATCACGCATGGAAAGATTTAAATGTACGTAATTGTCAATTTAGATACTGAAAAAAGTTAAATTATAATGTATCATTACTTTTAAACAATAAAAAAATGATTTGATAGCTTTTAACGTAGTATGACCAATTTAAATACCCATGATTCAATCGTGCTTTGTCACGAAAATGCTGTATTTTTGCATTATTTTCGACACATATCATTATAACCTGGTGAGTTTTAAACTCAAACTTTATACTATAGATACCTATATCATATTGTTTTATTTTATGCAAATTTCAGATTTTTAAACCACTACCCACCGGAGATATTTCACCTTGAATTTAGCAAAATTTAAAAAAATTACATTTTCGTAAATTTATAAATAGAAAAGCACTCTAGTTTCCGACTGAAAATTTATTTGGCCAGGAATGTTATTCCCTAAAAAATGTGAAGAATTGGCGAACTACCTTCTCCTTCAAAGAATTCCATAAAATGGCAATTTTTGTGATTTCAATTCAAAAGTTTGTAATGAAAGTCAAAATGAAGAATAGGTAGTTCCAGGTTATTAGAAACATTAAGTTGTAGCCCTTAAAATGCATATTATAACAGTTTTGTTTCATTATACTAGATCTAACCAAAGCTGAGAAAAATTAGTTGTCACCATTGCTTGCAAATGGAGAAAATGCTCTGCACGGAGGGTGAAAAATGGCCGCCTGATCGAAATCCAAAAAAATAAGTAAATGTGGCTTTAAACTGCCAAGACAATTGACCTTGAATTTCTTCAAATAATCGAAAGTTCTCCATAAGGCTATCAACGCTGAAAATATAATTATTTTCTTAAATGGTCAAGCTACCAATGTTAGACCATCTGTTATGGATTGACCCCTGCATTCATTTCATAATTTGCTGTCTAGGAAAATACTCGTGCAAATATCATATCGTAGGTGGCCCCACAAGCCAGTGGGTTCAGCTGGTATCGAAAAGTAACCCATTAAGTGAAATATGTTCATCATGTTACAGCAGGAGATGATTTCTTCGACCTACTTCTTTTGTAACGGGGTAGATTTTATTCAATTAATAAGCTACCACCGTTAACAACTTAGGAGGGATTTATATTATGGTGAATACTTCCTCCTACAGAATCACTTTAGTTGATATTTTCCAAATAATCGGGTTATTGATAGCAATGATCTTAATTTATTTATGACTTAAGTATTTTAATTGTTGAACTCTTTCATTTGTATCAAAATCATCGATAATCCATCGATACATATGTCAAGGGTGTGAGGTGATTAAAATTAGATTGAATTTTTTCATAATGTTCATGGTTGATACTTCAGTTAATAGTATAGTTCTCCATCTTTATCTGTGGTAATGAGGTATGTTAAGGTCCTAATTTACATCTAACAATCCTATTTTTTATGTGTAAACTATTTTGTATATCATACCATTTCATTATGATAACGACCGTATTCTGATGTGACTTTCATTCAGTCCTGGCAAAATGACCAACATATGCTATATAATCGTGTTTCATAGAATGAATAAGAGAAATGAAGACATTGCTGCTCATATCCATCTCTGTCTTGGTAAGAAAGCCTCTGAATTTTATGCGTCAATCAGGAAGCCATTTCAAATTTCCAGAAACCTGTTTTTTAGCGTGTGGGAAAGAGTTCAATCCAAGATAGCGAAATATCTGGAACCACTCAGAATAAATTGAGCAGAATCAGTCTTTTTAAAGTTATTTCATTGCGTGTATGGCTGAAAGTATGAGATGGCAGCTCGTCGAATCAGTTTTCTTTTTGGGAAATTCACATATTAAACTAGAGTTACACATGCTATACTATAGCCATTGGGGCTAGGGTAGTAGCTAAATTTACTGATCGTATTTAAATGATTTATAATATAATATTTAAGCTTCAACTTCTAAATAGTGCTAGAAAAACACGATTTTTATAGCATTTAACGTATACGTTAAAGCTAATCATAAGTTGGTTTGAAAAATTGTGTACTCAATATATTAAAAAGAAAAGTATGAAAACGTATTTCACTTGTTTTTATCATCTCGTTAGGCTGACTCCAATTGAGCTAAAAAATAATGGGAGAAAACGTGTAATGTTTTCTTCGATTATGGTATTTGCAATTGATTAATCGATTCACGTTATCCTGTAATTATTTTAAAAACTGTTGGGTGCTACTTAAGCAAGAATCTAAATTTGAGAGTTGCGGAAGAACTGATACCGTACAATCGAACGACCTGATTCAACTGACAAAGCATGATGGAAATATGAACAGCTACTTTGTAGATAAATTGGTAATCAAAGTGTAAAACTGAAATTTTATTGAAAATTTTCATATCCGGAAATTATTTTAATTTAATATTCTACGTTTAAATTATTAAACCAAAAACATATTTCCTTAATATTTGTTAATGACTAGATTCATGATGATGAGTTTTTTGTTCGTTTCCATTGAAACTAAACGATGAATCGTAGCACCTGCGTGCTGCTAATGATCCATGAGGTTCTATTTGCCATGCTAGTAGTGTGTCCATCCTCGATCACATGTTCAAATAGATGTTCCAGGGGTTTAAAATGTTAAATCCTGAATTGAAATACTGTTTAGTAGATGCAAGTGTTGCAAGTAGAAAAAAATGCTTTGAGGTTAACAAATAAGTGTGCCTATTTATTTCGAGTTCTGAAACAAATATACATGGAACGAGCCTTCTCTTTAATGAAGTAAAAATTGTAATATTAGTGTGATTCTCTGTTGTGTCATTTTGACATTATAATATTACGTTTTGCTCATTTAATGAAGGGATTCTTTTGCCTAAAATATATATTTAATGCTCTTTACTATAATAATGTAATATTATAATCTAACGGCCCTTTTTTATGTATTCATATTTTCAAGAATACATCTTCCTCTAGTTGAAGAGTTATTTGTTATGGCTACGGATTCCGCGTAATGACACTGCGGAACCGCTCGCAACTTCCGTAAATTTCAAGATTCGTGACGTGTAGACAAGATTTCCTTCCAAGTGGAGTCGGATATCAAAGTGGACTCGATATAAATGGATAAGATAGGAGTCAAGACCTGCGTTTAATCGCCGCTTTTAGGTAGTTTGAACGAGATATTTCCCTAGTCATAATGGAGACCATATTCGAATTTCATTTTTTTAATTTCAGCGTTAGTCCCATTGCTCCACTTTATGAGCGCAAAATGATGAAAACAGAATTTTTATCGAATAGCATGCTACAGACCGCGATGAAAACTCCCGCGGTTTGAAAGCATCTTTCGTGGCTTCGTATATCCACCACCCTTTTGAGCGACCGTGGAGTAAACCAATCTTCTTATTTGATTGAATTGAAAACAGTCTTTATTGTTTTGGGCCTTTAAGTTCCCTGGAACATTGAAAAATAATTACACGCTACAACATATGGGGTCAATGGTGACAACAATGCATACTAATTTCACTAAGGAACACCAGATATAAACCAACAATAATCAATGGATAAGATAATAGATAACATGTGAAAATCAAGGCAACAGTACACAGATTTAAGATCACACATTAAGGATTGAAAATAAAACAGGCAGCATAGATAATCAATCGCGTTACTTACATATTATGCATTAATCACAATGGAATATAAAGTAATATATACTCAAGCAGTATGATAATATGAAAGAGCATGACGAATCTCATTCATAATTGCAATACACAGATATTAAATCACATTTAAAGAAGTGATCATATCTATTTGATATGATAAGATTAAGCTAAGTCATATTTCCCTTGAACATCGAAACTGTAGAAGAGGTTCTAACATTTTCTGGTTAACTACTCCATAGCTTGCAGGAGTAAATGAGGAAGGAGTGCTTAAAAATTAAGGAATTGTGTTTAGGAACATAGAATATCTCAGTGATTTGAGTTGATCTTTTCCTGGCATTTGCATAATGTATAAAGTTTTCATTCAAAGACGACGGATTTTCGGATTTCAGTACCTTGAGCAAGCACAAAGCCTTTCGAAGTACTCGGCGTTTATCCAATTTCAGCCATTTTCTTTTTTTTATAATAAGGCGTGACATGTTCATCGTAACACCGACATCGTAACATCGTTAAAAATAAAACGCAAACGGATGTTTCGAGGACGCTTAACTTAGTGCAGAGTTCTGTGTTGACATCTGAGAAAATATTTGAACAATAATCTAAACGTGGGAATACAAGAGTATGAATTAACTTCTGGCGAAGTGAAATAAGGAATTTGATGAATTCTGGCGATGCTGACGTAACGCTTCTTTCCACGATTCGCGACTTGCGTTGAGTTGCGTCTCTGAAATCCGATTAGCACACATTTCCTGCGTTAGGGCAGTCCTTGCGGTCCTTTCCCATTTTCAGCGTGCGGGGTCGATTAAGACCCCGAGCACCTGATCTCCACGAAATGGGTGGAATTCCTTTGTTCGCCGCCACCCGAAAGCGTTCATCTGATCGGATTCCACTTCCCCCAAACTTGTAAATACATCCTGTACAGTTTAAACAAAAAAAATAAACACTTTTTCTCCCCGTTTGAATCGAGAAAAAAAAATGAAGAGATTTATGCATTTCCCCGGAAAATGAGGCAATTCTTTCTCCACCACCCATTCTCCGTCTTCGGAGTAGCTAACCAATCGGTCGGTCCTTCTTTCGGTGCCTTTTCGTTATTTTAAAATATGCGCGGATTAGCCGAGGGGAATTGTGGGAGGCAAGGGAAAAAAATTGAAGGAATTCTGAGCGCGACCCTTTGAGGTACGGGGCAGGGGGGTGGAGAGAGATGGGAATGGGCTCACTTCTCGCGGAATTCCACGGCTGTAAAAGGAGAGACGGCTTGGGCGGGCACCGTTGGGTGAAGGAAGCCGTCGAGAGTGGGTCTGGGCGGGGGAGGGAGGGAACGGAAGCCTCCCTCGACTCGGTGGGGCTGATGTGTAGGGGGCCGGGGGGGGCAGTGGCAGGTATTGCGGGGGCATCTCTTGTGGGGCTGTGCCGTTTCGACGGGAGCTTTTCCAGAATGGACGCGAGATTGAGTGCGCATTCGGGGGACCCTTTGACCGGCAGTCTTTCGGCTCCCCCCCTTTTCATCCCCCCCCTCAAGCGGGGGCGGGCTCTCCTAAGGTTTCTCGAGGCGGGAGGGTTGTTTCAAGCGGTTCAGAATCCCTCTCACCACACCCAACAGCTGTCGGTATGGAACAAGGGCCATAAATTGCTCCCCCCCGCGCCCCCCCACCTCCGCCAAAAGGGCTCGCTGGGTTGGGGTAAATTTGCACTGAATGGAGATCCATTGATAGATAACCTTTTCCGACCACCACCACCCCCTCGGAACGGAAGACTTACAACCACTGCGTCGTTGCTTCCCACTAGTATCTCCTCAACCCCACGGGAATGAATGATGGCCTATTGTCATGATCCCACCCCTTAACCACCCTTTTCCTTATTTTTACTCCTTAGGTCGTCGTCTGGGAGGTGGTCGGCCTGCCGCGGTATGCCTTTGATTTGGTCCCGCCGTCTCTATGTGGATGGCGCAGCGTGCTCCCCCCATGTTAGGAGTCAAAACCACCGGTGTCTTTCGCGGCCCGCAAGCCCTCATTTCCAAGCCTTCCGGGAAAAAGGACGCGGAGTGCCGCGCCGTGGTTGGGTGGGCGAATTGAGAAGATGCCGGAGAGGTCCAAGCGCGATGGGGGTCGGATTCCCGCTGTAGCGAGAGCATATCGTCGTTGAAGAGACAATACCGCGCCTGATATATTTGGGGAAATTTTAGACGTGCCTTGCTATGGAAGCATCGAGAGCTCGCGCTTTGTATTAAAATGTAGTTCGTCAAAATCTCAGCAGATAGTAGCACTGTGCGGCTTTGAAACAACACCGCATACCCGAAATTAACTGGAAATGCAGTTTTTCGTCTGTACTGAACATTTTCTCCATTGTCAGATAGGCGGTATGTATGGTTTCTTTAACGAATATATGCAGCTAAGACTACTTGTATTAAATCAAATGGATGTAATTCGACCTGGAAAGCCATTCGACTTGACAGGTATTTGAACCCGGATCTCCATATTGCCTGCAAGGTTTGTTAGCCAGTTGCACTAACAAGCTATCTTAAATCAAGGTGAATTTCGGGGGTTTATGAGAACTATTTAGACATTCGTTTTAAGCCCACATTTTTGCTCAGGAGACGTGGTCGTTCTTGATAAGCCATTGTTGCGTGGGATGAATCCAACATTGTCGCTTTAGAATGAATAACTTTGAACAGTTTCTACATCATTACGATTGAACAACTGATATGGTACGAGCACGTACGAAATAATATCCACGTACATCATGCGCATTTTTTTAAATTTTGTAAAAAAAATACAAAAATTTAAAAACAATTAAATGAAAATGGCTAAATTCATCCCCTTGGTGTATATCTTTGCACCCGTGCGTGTGCCTGCGTAACATATCATTTGTGCTTATAGCAGTGAAATTTAGATTACGAGGAAAATAGAGAACAGGCGAGTTTTAGAATGACGCAGGCGGTATTATTTTGATCCCACGCTGTATCTATAAATCTGCGAAATATGCCAAATACGAAGGAAATCAGCACGCCACGTGAAAGACTATTGCGAGCGAATAGACGGTGTAGCACAGCTGATGGTGGGACTAGGTTGGAAGAGGCTGCAGGCTTGGAGGCTACCGTCTAGATTTAGCCTTTGCTGTGAAATTTCAGATCACGCGAGTTAAGGTAGTATGAGGGGGATATCACTTCAAATAAAATTTGATGAATTTGGCCGCAGTCAAAAGAAAAGGATCTCATCTTTACAATGGTAACGAAACATCAGCCACTTACCATTTCATACGTTTACTCGAGACATTTGTCACAAATTACTACCCTTCAGGAAGACTTTATTTAAAAAATATGAAGCATTTCTGACGAATTGTTATAGTCAGAAATTTAACAATGTGTAGTTCGTATTATTCCTCGGCTATTTAAAATAAATATATCAATTAATGAGTGTTTGCATCTTTTCTCACTTATGATGCTTCTACGAGCCAGAGCCGAGCAGAAGGACCACGCTGACCAATTATTCCGTCAACAGTTAGCTTTTTCTTTCTAATCTCCCGTTGACCCTCAATGTACTTCTCTTGTAGTTGTGGTATATTTTCCGTCAGCGTCAACACTTTACTGTCATTAGTAATGATAAGGACCCTTGTTTCTGCCTGGTATTTTGATTGCCTATCATTTCTTCCACTTCGAAGTCTGTTACGGAGGCAGAAAATACTTTTTTTTACCTTGGTAGTGGCAATTTTTGTGCCGAAACTTAGGTCATTTTTTAATAAATCTGTGTGGAAAATAACAAGTGTTTCTCTGTGACCATGCTCCCTGTTACACTTTTCTACAAATTATCGCCTGATACTCTAAAGTTTGTTCTGTTACGCATATGGATTTTTGGCCATGACCGAGCTGGAGTTCATCGCATAAGGGAAGTATTGTTTTCGTTCCTCTTACGCTTTCGTCTGGAAGAGACTTCTCTCGTGTTTGTCTGATGCGCGAGTTCCCATTTTCTGGGATTGAAGAGTGACTTAGTGTAGATACCATATTAGGTCTGTAATCGGAAAGCTGTCTACACTTCTTACCCAAGGAAGGCATTTTTTTCAAGATATGAGATATGATATTACTTAATGAGCATCCCAGCTACATCACTTACTGCCTGTTTTCACGGGCAGCATTGACTATCAGGAAACGCAAAAATCGTTTGAACCACGAATCCGCCAGAAGTTTACTCTGTGTTTACTCGTTGGTAACGTGCAATTTGGCCGGAGAAGTCAAAAATATATTATCATGTTATGGTTTTAAAACCTAAATAAGTTAGAAAAAATCGAGATATATTGTATTACGTGGTTTAGATTAGTAAATTTTTTCTGTTAAATAATTTAATTTTCTATTCCTGTCACTGCACAAATTTTGAGGCTTTCATAGAATTTTCATCCAGTGTTGTGTTCTTTTTTTTAAGTAATAATTGACTATATCAATGAACTGCTAAATGGTACATGCATTTGGATATACTAAATAAGTTCAAATTTATCAACAGTTTGAATTCATATGACTGCCGTGACGATTTCGAGTTTATCGATTTGGCGATCGTCACTAACCCTGAGAATACTATACTTTTGTCGTGTTCTGTTTTTATTTGTTTTGGAAAACGGGAAGAGAGTCTCGCACGAGACTCGAGACCGAGACGAGACTAAGGTTCATGAGACGAGACCACAGTTTTAAAAACGAGACTGAGACGAGACTGACCCAAAGTCTCGTCTCGTGTTGCAGCAACATTACCTAATGCCAACAGCAGGCTTCTCTTCTCTCTTGTACTATGCCGTAAATTCCTATTCACACATCAATTATAACACTGTTGATACGCGTAAAGCAGACTTAGATTATGAGGAGTAAAATAAGCAGAAAATTAAAAAAATACGCTGTCAGCAGCAAAGAAAGGATGTACTTACAAGCTACAGCGACTTGGTAATAAAACTTTCTCCTCACCTCACTCCAATTAATTAGGTACCAATTCCTTCAACGCTTCGATGAAGTACGCATTGGCATGACGTCCTAGGGTGATTAACGACTCTTTCAAGCGAAATGTCGGCAGAAATGGAGAGTTTGACCCGGTGGGAAACCCGAAGAACCCCCAACATGTTATTGACAACTCTACGTCTGCCGGACCAAGTCAGGTAAAACAGCCGGATGAAAAGACGTGGCATCTGGAGCTCACTAGGAAGCTTATATAGGCCTTTTTGCTATTACTAATTACCATTTACGATGTTATCTTCATATTTTTCATATGTCTGTTTGCATTTTATGCTGGAATCTACTGATCAATTACCAAAATTTGGAATTCGAAACACTTTCATTTGATATTTGAGAAATTACTCCTTGGTGTCCGGAATTGTCGCTGGAATTCAAACTTCAGGAAATGTACGGCAATGTATGTACTTCATGTGAAATAAAATTGCATCAACCGCGCATATCAAATTCTAGGCGAGTAGATGTAAGCGTATTGGTCAAAGTGTAATATCTGATGTCAATTGAGCATTGGATCCAGGGATTTTGGAGAAAAAAATACCTTCTAGATACCAATGAAATAGCATGAAAGAACTGTAATATAAGATTTTGTTCCATCTGTCATCGCTTATATACCCGTCTAATTGGGGGGGCAGTGTTGTCACCTTTTCTCCATCGGCAGTTTACCGTATTCCATGTCAGTGCGGCAAAATATATATCGAGGAGACGATGGAGACCCGAATTAAAGAACACAGGAAGTGTATTAGGCTCTTCCACCAGGAGAAATCTGCCTTGGCATGAAAATAGCCTATGAGAAGACCATATCATCTCCTTTGGCGATGCTTAACTGGTCTCCAAAGCCAAAGGGTATTGGGAGCGTCTACTTAAAGAAGCCATTGAAAACAGACTGGAAAATAATACCTTAAATCGGGACTCTGGGTACAACCTAAGCAGCGAATGGAAACTGTTAATACGAAAAATAACGGAAAAAAGGAAACAACTATCCTCCCCCCCCCCCGCCCAATTAGATGGGTATATAAGCGATGAAGCGAATCATTGCTCTGAAGACGATGGAGGAATATTCCGTCGAAACGTTGGCAGCAGCCAAAATCCTCACTCGGATGGAAACCTGAGAAAAATTTGCATATGAAAGAGCCGTGTTAATAAAACAAATGGTAGGAAGCTCCTCGGATAAGGAATTGCAAGGCAAATGTTATTTCGCTACCGCGTGGCCTCATCATGAATGCACCTCAAGCAACCACGATTCAAGCAACACGACCAGTGTGATTCACGAACCGAATAGAATAACAAAAAGCGAGTTCTTTGTTTAAAGTTGCTACAGATCAGGAGACAATGTTACGCAATAAGACCTTGAGAGAAGCTAGGGGTCGGAGGTTTTACACAGGGCGATTCTCGGAGGAAAAATTTCCTTACGGTTCTGCCCCTCTCAAAATACAACGTCCATGGTTATTTTTTTCAATACTCAACAGACGTATGAGAAAAATGGTGCCCACAGCAAGTCTTTCCGTGGAGTGAACACAAAACATGTCAGTGGCACACTATTTAGTGGAATATAGTTGAACGATTCTAGCACGGGCTTCCTTGATATTCTGTATATTTCGAGTTTTATATATTTCAATTTTGAGTCCCCAATAATTGCAATTTACTTAGGATTAGGTCAATCTAGAGTATAGTGACATGTATCTTTAAATGATTTGTCCCTCCTACTTTTCATTTGACAAATAATAAATCCCATAAATGCACTTTCTCGAAAGCTATGGATGAGTTTCCTCCTCTTTATCTCTGACGTTATCGCTACAGGTAGATGTTTCACTTTAACTGCTATGCTGAGCAATTGTAAAGTTAAAATCAGAGGTATAAATAATTACATGGGGAAATTATGCTCTTTGTGGAAGCCGGGTATTAGTCCAAACATGTTGAAACTAATTCCACATGCATTGTAATTCGTTTACGATCACCGATGAAGTCGCGTGTACAATGCTCTACTTTCTGGTTTACTCTTTACTCTCTGGTTCCACATGACTGCAGGATATACACAGTTTCGTTGAAAGGATCATAGTAGACAGATTCTTTGAAATTCTAAGTTAGGATGGCAATAGCGTCTTCATATTGTTTGCTGAAAAGATGGCATATAAATGCAGGCAAGGATTCGCATGATATTTTATTTTTCCAACGTCGTGCTGACTGCTTTCGCATCAGTTTCAACTATTAAAAAAGATAAGGATATCAGTAACAGTTACGTACTCGAGGATATTGCAAAAACCGGACAACAATAAAATGGGTTGGAATTCCACTTCATCATGTTTGATGCCGTTTTTATTTACGAAAGCGATATATAAGCTATTGTATACGACCGTTTATTTTCCGATAAGGACTCATCTCTAGTGATTTATATACGCTGTGCAAGGTGAGGGGATAACTATTTCTCATTGGGGTCATTCTTATGCCTCGGTGACGGCGGGGAAACGTCCTCGCCTGCAAACCCAAAGGTCGTGGGTTCGAGTCCCGCCTGGGGAGGATTTTTCACCTCCCATGGCCATGGTTGTTTGTGCTCGTCCGTTCTTAATACCCCGTTATAAAGGCAAATAAACGCTGTTTTCGGTGGTCCTTGAAAATAAATAAAATGGAAAACAAAGAAAATAAAACAAATGTAAGCGAGTGTAAATTAAGTCTATGCCTTCATAGTTATAATAAAATTTTACCAAACGAAGAAAATAGTAAGCTTTCAGTCTTATCCATATTCCCCGTCAGAGAAGTAAATAGCCAAGAGTTTTGCTGTTTTCATAACTGTAGTGAGTTTAGTGTGTAAAAACTTGCCAAAAAGTTCCCTGATCGATATGTTGTATTAAATGTCATAGCAAAACTATGCTTAAATACTGTAAATAACAATCAAAAGAAATTCCTCCTATTAAAAAAGTGGTGTAAAAGAAATGAGCCCGACATAACCTGTATTTTAAGGATGTAAGGTTCCATATCTCTATGTATTCTTTTGAATAAAATGCTTACTCTCTTTTTATATATATATATGGACCACGAATATGACTTATTTTACATCTTAGTACATACAATCTGAGAATAGCAACGAAGATAGGCAATTACAATCAGTAAACTGCTAATAGGTTGCATGGATGGGCTGATATATTTGACATGCAGATAACCTAACGGCAGTTTCACATTTTAAGAAATTTGGTATTAATAAAAACTCTTAATTGTGCCAAATTACCAGAGTAAGTTGTTTTTCACTCTCTTATGAACAAGTTTACATTTACGTGAAATAAACAGTGTCTGGCGAGATGTGGTGGAACTGCATTATCAATAATGAAAGTAATCGATATTGCACTGTCCACTTTTATTTCCATTTAAAACACGTGTTTCGGCTCTTTTGTACTAAGCCATCCTCAGGTACAATGTTAACTTTACAGTTTGCGGTTAGTATTTATACATCAACTCCAATGGTAGGGGGGGGGGAGGAAAGCAGAGGGAGAGGGTTGGGGTTGGAGAGGTAAGGATTTACCGGTATTGAGGTGGAATGAAGGGGGGGGAGGAAATGGAAGTATGTGGGTTAACAAAATATCACGGTGATTAGGTCATCCCAGTGCCATTCGTCATGTAGGTGGGGGGAAGTAGGGTGGGTGTGGGGTGGTTTGGAAGGGGGGGTGTCTGTTTTGGGTTCTCGGTAAGAGGGGCTTAGGATGAGGGACTGGCCTTCAAATTCAATATAGTTTAGCAATTATAGTTTCTTTTTCTTCCTTTTAATGATCTCCCACTTCTCCAAGGTATTCAAACGACGTCCTATATTTTACAAACTTAAAAATTTTCACTTGAAAATCTGTGTGGTGGGATTCTTCTATCAGGTATTTTGCCAAATGAGATCTAGTATCTTCTCTGCCCTGGAACTTTTTATGTTCACTCAAACGAGTTCTGAAGTTTCTCCCTGTTTGACCCACGTATACCACCCCACATGTGTCACACTTTATTTCATATACCCCGGACTTGTTCATGGGGTCCAGTGGATCCTTGGTGTAGGTAAAAATTTTGCCCAGGACACATTATATCTACAAAATATTTTCCTTTTACCCATTCCAAATAGGGGTTTCGTGGTGAAACCACCAACACTGATGTGGCCTTCAGGATTTTACTTTCCCGCTCTCGGTTACAATTGAACGGAAGCCAGTTGCTAAATTACCAGATACAGTAACTACTTCCTCTTAGCAGCGCTTACTCATATTCAGATATAAAATATCCTATAGGCAACTTCCACTAGTGAAGAAGTCCCCTTACCGAAATCACTCTGGCATACTTCTACAAGCTTTTAATTCTCCCTAGATATGTCATATCTCATACCCCATATATTTCCATTGTAGATGAATAGGATTTAATTAATATTTAGTTGGACAGAATAGCACATTTACTGATCATAAAATTTATTGTGAGAAACTTATGTTTTAGCTGTCAGAAAAAACTTTTTTAACTCAAGCTATAATTTTGAGGAGTCCACTATCATATACCTAATTATTTGCTTATCTGAGAGTTCTATCCTTTCAAGATGGAATCGGTAAATTGAAGGGGATTAAAAATACCAAGAAGTAGCAGTCTTTCTCGTCTTTCCTCCAAGGTTCCCCCACTTGCCATGGCCAAACTACATGAGGAAAAGCAATTGAGTCTAATGAAAGTGATGCTAAATTAGACGTATACTGTATATAATATTTTTTTTTAGCCTGAACCCCGATATTTCCTTCTCAATAAGGGCTCTATTGAATTTTATCTCTGAAACGTTGCATTTGGCAAATGAAAACGATATTACTGCTCTTGTTGATCACCTAAAGCACCGTTATAGCGTGATTATGGTGTTCTAAATTTTGTATTGCAGGTCTATCCGACTATCACGAATTGCATTGATGAATATGTTTCTACAAACAGTGAGAAAAGACTTCCTTTGAAAGTCAATTCATATAAACGATCGTGGAAAGCGATCATTATATTCGAATTTACACTGCGGAAGTTTTGCAAAATCTCATGATGTAAACAACTTAAAATTACTGGAAATGACCGCAAACTAGTTTTCTACCTATATCCAAAAATTAACTGAATATTTGGACCATCTTTTGGTTACACAGGTGCGGAACAAAATATAGACAAACCACAGACACTCTTCTTAGTCAAAGACAAGAAGCTTTAAGGTGGGTCTATACTTCCAAGCCGACGGTCGCCGCCTGTGGTCGCCTACTGGTATGGTGGTAGAAGCCCAACGGGAAACTGTGAAGGCGGCGCTGACAAAAATGAAGTGGGGAACGATTATCCTTGGGTGGGGATGGAAAAGGTCTACTCCGTTGTAAATACAGGCTTGAACGTTCAACATTGCTATAGCCTTAATACGAAAACAGCATCGATGGTTGTTAATTTTTTCATATATGAAATAAGACTCTTTGATTTAAGTGGGATTTGATTTAAGTCCTCATTTCGGAATCTAGCCTTCGCAGCGTGCCAATTGAAATATAACCAATAAATGTCGTAAAAACCATAGTTTTGCTATTTTTTTATTAAAAACACTACCACTTAATGATAATGTTTCTCCACTTACACGCTCTACACTCTTCATCTACAGAACACAAAAATTGCAAGTCTCCAGCTGCCACGGCAAAGCCGTAACTGGGTTAGAGGGTAACGTCTGAAAAAAGCTTCTTAGCCCCGGTATAGAGCCTCCTAAATGCGCAATTGTGGCCTTTTTAATGCAAAAATTTGCCTTAATGTCCAGCAAAAACCCGATATTCGAACATTTTCACAGATAATAGACAGTGGGCATTTTCTGCGGAATTTAAGTTTGACCCCATGTATGTACCTAATAATAATAATAATTGTATTGACGGGTAATTAAAACCCATTTACAAAGATATACATTGGCGCACAAAATTTGCAGTGAAAAAATATTGATGAAGCAAGTACTTTGACATATAAAGTGACAAACAGAAATGTTATATGTAGATTTCAATATAGATATACAAGAATAAATAAGCAAATTCAATGTAGATACAATGTCAATTTCCTTATCCAATTTTCTGGTTTGATATTTAACAGATCTATGTTACTACATTTGTAATTAATTTTGCGCAATATCCTATTTAGAAGTGAGTTAAAATTGTAGTTTCTAAGCGCATGAGGTAACGAAAACATAAATGTGTGTCTTGTGTTCACAGCTGGGATCTGAAATGAAATCAATTCAAGCAGATGACTGGAGTCGATGGCTCCATGTAACAGATGATGTAAGAATGTGATGTCCAAATGTAATCGACGGGTATCCAGAGGTAACAAATTTAAAATGGACATGGTCAAATCATAGCTAATGGGATGGAGATTAAATTTGTAAGATACTAGCCTAATGAATCTACGTTGAACACTCTCAATAGCTTTTATGCGTACATTATAGTATGGGGACCATAAAATGGAGGCATACACTATATGGCAAAGATTTGAGACCTGTGGACGAAAATTGTATGCTAAATCACAATCACAGATCGATTCAGAATGTCATAGCAATGTTTCAACTTTCAGACTAAAAAACATTTTTCGAATTTTGGGCATTTTGCTTTTCAATGACTATTTTCAGTGAAAGCAGCGACTACACTCGCAGACGAAAAAACAGTTTTGATCAGAAAAATAAGAAAACGTATGTACATCACTTTTCAAATCGTTCTTTTGTTATCCGGAGGAGTAAAACCAGGGGATAGGGACCTGGGTCCCGAGCGCCTCTCTGGGTCTTACGTCCCTCCAAAACTCCTGGCTTTCTTCCACCTCTCCCAAAAGCCCTGTGCACACGCCGACATTATTTGTGCCTGAGCTGGCTCGGGAAGTGGCTCGTGGAAAAGTTGCTCTGCTAAGGATTAGCCACGTTCAGTTTTCCTAGCGATCTGGTAGTAAGTGTGTACGAATTGTCTTCAATTGTGAGTTGGATGTAAGTATTGTCTTCAAGTAAGTGTCTTCAATTGCTTGTGAATAGAGAAATAAAAATGCATGAAGAAGATTTCGAAATGGAAGTTTTGATATCGCTCCAACTAATTTTTGGGCGTTAAAATCGATCGATATATTTTGAATACGCATTATCATTTGTTCTTCTGAGTAATTATGCATAGTTACATGATAAAAGAATATGTTTATTGTTATAAAGCATGACAATAACAATTATGATGATAGATTAACTCTACTCAAATAGATAACGCATAGTACTATTATCGCTATTCATCGCCAATACAATCTGAACGCCATCCATTTCATACGCAAAGCAGTAACCCACGCTCAACTGTTTCCACGACTTGGTCACTACCAGGAGCTTCGTGTGTACACAGCGGCGAATCGTTGCTCACCATCGGTTGCTGCCATTCCATCCGACATGGCCAGGCGCAAGATAGCATGCCTATTCTGGCACAATAAATGTCCCCTTTGTACAGGGCTCAACAGCTGGGTTCCTCTCCAACTAAATTCAACCTCTACTTGGGCCTTTACAATTGATGGCCAGTTTGCGGTTCCAGCCACCTCATGACCCCCCCCCTCCCCACCCGTCTGACCCTGAGGGTCAGTGACCCACCCCTTTCCCCCATCTTGTACCCGCGCCAAACACCCTCCCCATCGGATATCACCTCAAAGTACTTCTCTCTTCCCTATGCATGCCCGTGAACTATATATTTGCTTTATGGCTCAACGAAAACTATGAGGTACTCACATCCAACTGCCAAGCTTATTACAACAAGTATTAATTACAACAATTATTAACAATGTTGTTAGCATTAAAAGAAAACTACACTGCATTATTGAAACAACCAAAAAGTAAATATAAAAATACTATAATTAAAATTAGTTGTAAGAAAGCTAGGAATACATAGTATTTTATTTATAACGAGCGTAACCGTGAAAAATGTATCTCAAAGTTAATGCATACGTATGAATTAGTTTAGGCGAGTATCTCCCTTGACTTACACACATATATCAGACTGTATAAAACAGTGTCTCGTGTAAAAAGGCCGATAGAACAAATAAATGCATGGAATGGGTAGGAAACGTCTTTGCCTGTTGAACGGAAAGGAATTGTCATATTTTAACACTTAATTCAAAACAAGCAGTGCAGCTGACTTTTCCATATTTAATTCGCAAGACATTAATTTGGTAGCAGCGAGAATGGGCAAGTTGATCACATGAATTTGGTATTACTCTTTTCCTACTTGAAACTTCTTACGTTAGCCATTCTCGGCCAAGATGGGAATTACTTACTGCGTGCTGCCGTATTTTTATTCATTGAAACATAGCAAGGCTCGTTATATCCTTGCTTTGCATTATAATTCATAATAATTTCGTACTAATTTAAGAGTGAATGCACGTCAAATTCGCGTTTCTTATAAGCTTCCATCTGCACGTAAACATATGCTCGCCCGGCGTGAGGACCGTCATGGAGCGGCAGATGACGTCACGGGGCTAGTTCACTCACTCGGCGTCACAGGGGGAGGTCACTACCTACTGTACATTTTGGCACCATTCAAAACCATCATCTTTCCACGCTTATAGAAACTAAGCCAAGCAGCGTAGATAACCCAGCCAGCACACCATATCATGTTTATGTAAAATGCGTGAAAACCTAAGGTATGCATGCATATGTAAACAAAATCTCTCTGTAGCATTTAATATTGACGTAAACCCTACGTAAGATTTTCGTAAGGGGAACATGTTAACGCACATACTTGACACTTACATAAACAACTCGTAAGCTGGCTTTCACTTTGCACATGTAAACGAATTTACGTGGTTCTTACTTCGCGCTTACGAGCGAGGACCAATGAGAAGCAAGTTCACAACATAAAAAGTTGAAACTGTCCTTTCGTATTGAAAATATATCGCTTAAAATGTACACGTGAGAAATGGAAAATAAGTAATATTGTTAATCAAGGAAGCCTTGATCTGTAAATGTAAAATCTTTTGATCTTTTCACGCAAATTCTTTTGCGTATATTTTTCATTGCGTTGTCTGCTATGTTCTGACGTGACATGGCCAATGTCTTTGATATATCTTCAATCAAGCTACTTTCAAAGCCTCACGCAAAGTTTACTAAGGTGATAGGACGTCACACGCTCTTCTATCATTTAAAAGAACCAAGCCGATCACAAGTATTCTTCCAATATTTTTTCTTGACACGCCAAATATTTTTCGTTACTCATTTGTTCCCTTCTACATCTTCTGCGTCAAAGTACACACATGCCGTAGCGGCCATAATCGATTGAAGACGTTTGTTTTGGTGTTTATTTGAATGATATTCATAGAGGAATCGCAGTGCGATATATTTTGTGAACAGCAAATCATTTACAACTTACTATTATCGGACTTCAAATGTGAATAGTGATATAGAACGGTGTGCAACGTTATATTGGAAGATAGTTTCGATCGCAAGTCTTGTTATGCATTTTAGCTGCGATTTAAAGAAAATTATCCCAGTGGAGCATTTAATTTCAAGTTTTAAATAAAGTTAGCACCATTAGGTTTCAATGTGCAAGAAACAAGTGTCATTTTTGGTGATAATATATAAACGAAGGTTTTGCGTGTGTTTTGGCTGTGTATGTTACATTATGGCATGCCAGTGATTACAAGCGTTATTTGTGTGCTACGATGGATTGCGTGTCAAAGTGGTGATATTTTTACGTAAATTAGTTGGACTTGATATCTGTAAGTTTTGGGTCATGGCATGAATGGTATTAAAATTGTAGCGAATACGTAGTAAGTGTTGAAGAAAACGTAGCAGCAATCAATTCATTGTTTCTACTAATGGCTAAATTAAAATAAGGTACCTATTTTCATTGAAGTGAAGTTGGTGACTAGGTGGATTGCTCTTGTCTTGTAAGTGTGGTGGAAGGGATAAACAGTGTAATGTTTTACTATTTTTCATTCAGTGAATTTTGCCACCCCAGTGTCATCTTTTGTTCCATTACATTGTTGTGTAAAATGTGATTTTGTTGAAATAATTAATCCGTCTGCGTTCAAGGAAGGTAATGACTAATTAGCAATAGACAATTGGATTTGTCCTTAGCAGAGGTTATTGTGTTATTTTAGAGTATCTTAAATTGAAAATGTGGTTGTTTACGTCCAAGTGAAAGAGTGATGAATTTTGTATCTACTTATGCTATGCATGTTGTTTCATTATGCTCCATTCAGTAAATTTTACCACCTCAAAAGTTATCTTTTCATTTACTCAACTTGAAGGGGAAAATGTGGGGAATTATATTTAAAAATTGCAAATAATATTATTGGCAAAAAATATATACTATGTAAGCATGATGGCTGATGTTTACGTAAAATGCTTCCGTGTTGTTAACTTAATAATGGGGACATGTGGCCATGATTTTTACCAGCTGCTTATTTGAAGCTTACGTAAATAAATCGTAATCAAGTAAATCGTTTACGACGCATTTACGTACATTTCAAGTAAATTTTAGGTAAACTGTTTTATTGTGCTGGCTGGGAAGTGGGACGAACGGGCTTTTATATAAGTTTTCGAACACACTTTTTAGCATTTTCTTCAGCATCTTGGTGAATACTATTTGCTATACGCTGCTATTTACCCCACTCTCATCAATCCGTGGGTATCACGCCTATTTCAATCCCAACTCTTAGGCATGTCTTTTCTTCAGAATGAATAAATTAAACTTATCCACTCTTTGCCACTCTCTCCTTTTTCCGTGTATATCATGTGTATCTCTCTCCTCTTGGCCTACTGTACTGCATCGTAGTGAATAACTTCTAGTGCGTCCATATTTATTCCGCTCTCCTCAATCCGTGCGCATCACGTGTATCTCACTTACCCCATTTAGATCTACCTTCTTACTAAAGGTGAATTTCATCTGAATACGTCCTATTAACCCCTTCTCTCCTCTTTCCACGCATACCATGCCAATCACTCCCTTCACAATCTAACCTTTTGCATCAAAATAAATAATTTTTAATACGCCGCTATATAGCCCACCCTCATCAATCCTTGTGTACCACGTTAATTTTTTCCCCTCTCAAACACCGTTCTTCTTATTCCTAGTGAATATCTTCTAATGAACCCTCTCAGCCCCCATTTCCTCTTTCAGAATGTATTATTTATCTCTCTCCTTTTTCCATGTGTATCTATGTCTATCTCTCCCTTAATAGTATACACTTCAGCATCTTAACCCTTTCCTGCCGGCGACTACGAAAGAAAAATTTTTCCGTGCTACGGGTAGCTTGCGAAAATTTTAAACCTCGCTCTGCGAAGCACTTTTTTGGGGTGGAGTGGCCCAGGTACTCTCGTCCCTCCGATTTGGGACCCTACTTAACGGGGCGCCCGGCTATTACCCCGGCCACTGGACTCGACCCTCCAACCCTTTCTTAGCGGGAGTCCACGGTCAACTCATTGCATTAGCAGTGTTTTTTTAAATTAAATATTGTCTATGATTTTTAACAGTTTACACTTATATAAGAATAACTTACATTTTTTTAAGCATTGTAGAATTTTAAACGGATTTCTAGCGTTAATAATAACAAAGTTAGGACTTTTCCATTTTTACTGCAAGTTAGGACGTCTTTGAATAAACGAAATTTTCTTTGAATAAACCTCCAAATAATACTTCCCATCCTTCTTTTTCATTCGGCTTTGGACCAACGTAGGCGAAGTTAAAAGTATGTTTTTACAATAAACATTACCTAAAAATACCGGAATATGAGTAATTACTAATGGGATCAATGAAGGAATCGGAAAATAGAGGACATATAGTGTAAATAGGCATTCCGATTGTAACAAACACCTACGATATAGAAAATAAAACGACAACATTTCTCTTTTTGCGTATTTTGCATCGCATATGAACACACAAGGTTTTCACACAAGAAGTCCGTTAATAATAACACTAAAATTTCGTTTAAAAATTACTTATGCACAGAAAAAAACGAAGAATTCATTTCAAGGTATAAAAAATTGGAGTTAGCAATAAATTTTTCTTTGCAAAAATCATTTACAATTCAACCACTTCAACACGGATTCCTGCTATTATGAGGATCGTAAATGAGAAGGAGGGTCGGGCCAAATGGCCGAGGATTAGCTCTAAGGTCTCGCTAAGCTGGGACTCAGGCAGGGGCTGAATACCTCCGACCAATGCTACTTCAGCGGTCACTTCCCATCCCCCGCGACAGCTATAGCCGACGTCCGTTCGTTTGCGCTGAAAAACCCACGCCAGCTATAGCCGACGTTCGGTCTTTTGCGTATGAAAATGCTCGTCGGCTATGGCCGACGTCCGGCGCGAAAGGGTTAATGAAGACCTTCCAATACACTTATCTTTACCCCACTCTTCGCATTCCGTGTGAATCAAGTCAACCTCCCTTCCCCCTCTTGGGGTGGGGGAAAGGGGTGAGGAAAATGGACATAATACGATGGGCTTGAGACAATTGGGCTTGATAGGTGCGTATTAGCAGCAATTCACTATGATGTAGAAGATTAGGCTAAGAAGTGAGAGACCGGATACACACGGGAAGAGGAGAGAGGGGCTGAGAGGCCGCACTGAAAAGTTCTCCTCCACTAAGAAGAAGGAGAGTGGTGTGTAGAAATATGGGAATTGGTTGCAAACGGATTTAGATGAGTGGCTTAAAGAGACGCGTGTTAGAAATTATTCACTATGATGAAGGAAAGTGGACTAAGAAGGGAGAGATGTATATGATAATCACAGAAAGAAGGGAGCAGGGCTAAGTTGGGGTACTTAGGAGATATTAGTTAGGAGTAAAAAGAGAGGTCTTAAAGGGTGGAGGGCGATAGACGTGATAAACCGAAATAGAAGAATTGGGAAAATAAAGGGGCATTTTAGATGTTATTATCTATGATGCAGAATAGTAGTTTAACTCGGTGGCGGCGGGGTAACGTCCTCGCCTGCCAATCCAAAGGTCGCGGGTTCGAGTCCCGCCTGTGGAGGATTTTCCCCTCCCAGGACGTGGTTGTATGTGTTGTCCTTTGTTACTGTTGCAACGCCTGATGTAAAATGGTCCCCGAGGCTGTATTAAGGTTGAGGAAATAAATAAAAATAAAATAATAAACAACAATTGAGAGATACTCGTGATGAGCATGGAAAGGGGACAGGGGGATTTAAAGGAGGTAAGTAAAAAGATATTCTCATGGAACAAGAAGTGAGGTCGATGAAGTGGAGGGAAAATCGACGTGAAATGCACGCATTGAGGAGCGTGGACTGCACAGGGGCGTACAATGAGTTGTAAACTATAATGAATATAAGTCGGCTCAGAAGGGAGAACCACGCATTACACAAAAGGAGTGACGAAAGAGTGGAGGGTGTAATTGGAAGATATTTACAAGGAATAAGA